>OU696665.1:13771250-15028333 GCA_916049575.1 Ancistrocerus nigricornis
ATAACGGCTCAGGGATAGCAGCGGAGTACACCGAGAAACAATTCTTTCACCTAAGAAATGAATAAATTATGGTTGGAGACATTAATGACGTTCCACACCCATTTTGGACTGAACTTCGAAGTTTGATCATTCGGACCACAGGGAACAAACGTTCAGAGAATTTTGACGTTTTGCACACTTTTTGTAGACACCATGAACTAAAAAAAAAACACCTCAACATATTAGTTCTGATGATTTTTTGCAAAGATATCGTAACTTTTGTCATTTAAGGAACAAACGTTAATTTTTCGCGTCTTTTTGCGCCAATATCTTACGTTCAAAAAAAAATTCCTAATAAAAAATTAATTATTCCACCATGAAGCGTATACTTTTAACTTTTCAGAAATGCCTTTCAAATTTCTGTATGATGATTTTTTCATGACATATTGAACTTCAAAATAAAAAGTGATCTTTTGGCTTTAACTGCTCGTAACTTTGCGACAAATCATCGTACACATATCGACCGCAGCTCGAATTAAAGGGGAAAGAATATGGAAAAAGAATCTTATTGCGACATCATTCAAGAATTTTTATCCCCGACTGTGCAGCTCCATGAAAAAGGGAAAAAAAATTTCAAATTTTTCTTTCGTGATTTTTCTTCTGTTTCATAAATAACAAAAGGTAAAAAAAATTTTGGAAGACAAAGATCGAAAACTAGAGACCTTAAGCTTTAAAATGGTTTGCTTAATTTTCCTCTATGGTCATTTGTAGCTGAGATACAATAATTTGAATATGACCTAAAAATTTTAGGAATTTTCTTGTTCCTTTAATTTTTTTGACTAGTGTATTACCTACGATCTATTGTCCCGAATTATTCTAATTTCTCGTTCGCTTACTGCTATTCCTACGACTATCTTTTTAATTCTATTTATTTTAACTATTATATCTTGCGTTGCGTTACAATATGTCAAGATCAAGGTCATCGAAATTGATTTTCCTAAAGTAAACATGTACCATTGCATTCATAGACACAAGTAGTTTAAAATAGTGACCGTGACAACATATTTCAAGGTCATAAAAATCAGCGAGGAATAGCTGATGTGAATAATTTGTTAAGTAAAATTAAATTGATATATTGGCACATAATCATTTAGTTGTGAGAAATAAAATAAATGAAGAGTACCGGAAATATGGAAACATTACAAATGAAGCTGCTATCAAAGAGGTAGTATATATGTATTCTTAATGAAAATTATTTATTTTTTAAACTAATTAACTATAATCACGTTACAGTTACATAAATTTGCACAAGAAGTGGAACATGAATTGCGGACAAATATAATTCAAGCAGTTGAGAAAAAACCTGGGGTATTTGGTAAGACATAAAGAATCTCTTGAGCAAAGTATTTAAAATTATTAATTGTTCTTATCCTATTTTCATAAACACTAAAAATAAAACCCTATTTTTATAATTTTAGCACTTCGAATTACACCTGATTTATTGTTGGATAATGCAACGTGTGACAATGTGCCTGCTCAATGTAAAAATCAAAATAATACAGTAAACAAAACATCGATTCCTGGGAAACATATTACAAAAAAATAATTTTGTATATTTTAGTCTATCTAATAAATTATGTAGTAAATAATAATATTGTGAAATAGTATTTTAACTATCATTATTATCGTTGTACGTATCCTTGGATATATCCCGATAAATGTATTTTACATTGTCCGATTTTACTTTTATGTAGAGAATTTTCTTCTGTATTATGTTAAAATAAACTTAAATTAGTAATGGCACTTACAAGGGGACATTACGGCTTCGGAAATTGACTTCAGGATGAGACTTTGCAGGAGAGGAAGATGGCTACTGTTACGAGAAGACGCGTGTTTTCGTGCTCCGATCGAAAGTAGTCTTTTCTGGTTTCGAAAACGGGCGAAACGTAGTGTAATACTCGTGAGGAGAAACTTGCCTGTGTCGGAGACGTCAGCAGGTGAAATTCTTCGAGGAAGAGCGGGCAGACCACGGTAATCCGAGCGAAAATCGGGAGCTCGGACGGCCGATCGTTCTGACAGACCGGCACTGAGGTCGACGACCCGCCGGAAGAAAATTATCGTGCAAAGAGTGTTGTGAGCGGGTTGAGCGAACTCCCCGCTACACGCAGACATTACTCGGGACACCTAAAACTTAGATATAGGCACCGATAGGACGGTTTTTTAGGTATAAGGTACACTGCAAGTTTGAATTCGCAACGGGCGAGGACACGGGGCGCGTGACGTCACGATCAGCTCGCGACCGAATTCCGGACAAGTGGTGACGAAGAAAGTGACGAGAGTGAGCTAGCAGACTCAGGAAGACCAGAGACACAACCCTGGGCAGGCCTTGAGGAGCGAAGAACGGTGCGTGGAACGGCGAGAGCCATTTTTCTGCGAAGTACACCGATTATTATCGAGAACGGGAAGGACGAAGGGACACCGAAGTGACAGGTGGCCGCGCGAGCGCATGCGCGAAACGTCACGAGTAAACAAGACGGCGACAACTTTACGGCGGATTGATCGCGATCGATAGCGCGATCACGCTAAGGTATTCGTGGCGCCATCTCTGAGGATACCGGGTAACTACGGTCTTGAAAGTACAGGTGAGCCCGTTTTAATTCCTTTTTCTACCCTGTCTTGGGCCAAAAAGTAAGCGGACATCCTTTAATACTCAAACGGAGACCCTTTGGCATTCGAGAAGGGGGGAGGGGAAAGGGTAAGGATAAGTAACTAGCGGGAAAGACAGCGTCGGCGCGAAAAAGGGAGGCGGACCGCGTAGACCGTCGCTTTTTAACCGCAGGAAAACACGCAACCCCGTCGCCGGAGGTGGAATAGGGGTGCAGAATCCACCCATCGGTGCTGAGCGCGAGTGCGCGAACACGAGGAGAATTCTCCGAAAGAAACCGGAGCGGAAATTAGGGAAATTCGAGGGAACCAAGCGCCAGAAGGCCTGAAGTGCACGAACGAATAGCCGATTAAATAGCTAACGCGCGAAAGTAAGATAGTGAGCGTGTTACTGATTCGAGCGGGCAACTGGTGGCTAAACGGACGTGCGACCACGCCGGGAGAAGGGGGGGGGGATTAACTATTAACAAACAGGGTGTAACGAGCGGCGCGATGAACATTAGCGACCACTCCAGCGAGGAGGGAGATGGCGGAGAAAAGAGAAAGCGCGAGAGCACGCGTGAGTCGGACCTTACGTTGTTCTCATCCGAGGAAAGGGACGTCCAAGGAGCTAGGGAACATCTAGGAGCGCGAGGAGGGTACCTGGCTCCCGCCGGACCGGAAAGACGGGAAGAAAGTACTGGCGAAGCGGCGATGGAAGATGATTCACCGCCGGGTGGGAAGAGACCGAGCAAGCCGTGCCCACCGACGAGCACAAACACAGGGAGCCAAGTAAAGAAGACCGGACACCCGCTGACGCACAGGACTGGCGCCACGCGCCCCTTGCCGAAAACAAGAAACCAGCCGGGCAGGGCGGCCAAAACCAGAAGGATCAGCCAAAGGAAACGGCCTAGGACCGACGAGGAGGGGGGAAACTACGCGTCGGACGAGGATACCGACTCTGGGAGCTCCATCTGCGGCCCGAGGAGGGCTACGGAAGGGGAGGAATCGGGACGTGCTACCCCTCCCATGGAGGATAGAGCCGCAGAACAGCATGTAGAGGAAGGTGCAGCGATAGTCCCTGGGCCGGCCACTACTCCCGCGAGAATGGCGGCCGAGCCGTTTGCAGTCGGCGCACTAACCGCTACCGCACGGCGCGCGACGGACGCGACGAACGAAGTCGTGGATATATACGGAGAGATCCTGGTCCGCTTCAGCGAAATGGAGGAGTACATCGAAGGCAACCGCAGCGTGAGCGCGGCAAAGAAAGCCGAATATGCATCCCATCTACGGGCCCTCCACCGAATGGGAGCTGCGCTGAAGAGGATGAATGAGGAGAGGGAAGCACTGGAGGACAAGGTGGCTGCATACTTGGACGAAGTTACGGCCACGAAGGAGAAACAGATGAGCACCAACTCCCGAACAACGAAGGAAGTGGGAACACAAACAGACCGAACCACTGAAAAAGAGCCGAAGAAGACGAAGGAGACCCCCGCCACGTGCGGAGAGGAGCCCTGCATACGAGAAGGGAGCGGGAGGGACGAACGGAGAGGCCCGAGACAAGACAGAACGCAACAGGAAGCGAAAAGCGGATCGGAGAGAGAAGAGGGGTTTAGGAGTAGCACCCCTAAAGGAGCACTGAATCCAATTCTCCACGAATGCCGACAAATGATGGCACAGGTAGGGACAATATACCGCAGACTCGAACAGATATGCGGAGAAGGAGCCCCACTGGCCCGCTGTACAGCCCAACCGGGAACCACAGAGGTTGACACGGAACCTGAGGCGAAGACTGGCAAAAGGAGAAGAAGGAAGAAAAAAGAAACGGGCGAGAAAGGGCCGTCGGCGAGACGCGTGACCGAGCGAGTGCCAGCAACCGCGGAAACCGAAGCAGTAGGCAGAGGGAAGGAGCCGGAACCGGACCGGTTGCCCCTGCCTCCACCCACATGGGCGACCGTGGTATCGAAAAAAAGGGGCAAACAACCGACGGAGAAAGAGAACACTAAGGGACCCGGGGGCGGACAGGAAGACGGAGCTGCACCAGGAAGGGAGCAGCCAAAGAGGCCCCGCCCTGGCAACGATGCCATCATCATAAGGGCAACGGGGAATGGAGTGGCGACCTACGAGGAGGCCATAAGGAGGATGAAGGCCGGGGTCAACCCAGCGGAGATAGGGGCAAAGGTCTCCGGCATCAAGAAGACAGTGGCGGGCCACGTGCTCGTCGAACTGGCCGGAGACCAGCCGCCAGGGGCGGTGGACCGACTAGCAAAAGCAATCGGAACGGTGCTGGGGGAAGGATTCCGATCAGAGGTGTTAACACCGAAGGAGGTGATCGAGATCTTGGACCTGGACGCCGGTGTCACCACGCAGGAAGTTATGGAAGCGGTGAAAGCGGCTGTAGGAACCACAAAAGTACCACCTGAAGTATGAGCAAGACAGGCTGCTAGAGGGACCCAGATCGCGACGGTTACGTTGCCAATAGCGGCGGCAGAGACCCTGCTGGAACTGGGGAAAATCGAAATCGGCTGGACTTGCGCGAGAATCAGGCGAAAAGTGGCGGCCACAAGGTGCACCAGATGCCACGGAGTCGGACATTGGGCAGCACAGTGCAAGGAACAGACGGACAAACGCGACTGCTGCTTCCGATGCGGCAAAGCAGGGCACAAAATCAGAGACTGCGTCAGCACAAGCGTAACAAGCCGTAAGGAGGGCGCGGCGCCAGGTTCGACCCAGCATGGAGCTCAAGCTACTCCAAATTAATCTGAACAGGTGCGGCGCGGCCCAGGATCTGGCGTGCCAAACCGCGAAAGAAAGGGAAGCGCAAGTTATAATCGCGAGCGAGTATTTTAGGCCGGTCGGAAATAACTTGTGGTGCAACGACCACACGGGACGGGCGGCTATCTGGATCCTGGACCGCGGCCTCGGGGGACCTAGGGTATTAGAAAAAGGAAGCGGATTCGTTATGGCAAAAGTGGGGGGGGGTGAACGTGGCGTCCGTCTACTTCTCCCCTAATATTAGAATTGCCGAGTATAAAGAGAAATTGGGGGAATTAGTGGCGGCGCTTAGAAGACACGAGGGCCCTATCCTGGTGGGGGGGGATTTCAATGCTAAGTCCCCACTCTGGGGAAGCAAGAAAGGGGACAGGAGGGGGGCGTTGTTGGCGGAGGCCGTGGCGGCCCTCCGACTGGTGCCGGCCAACTGTGGTTCGGTCGAGACCTTTAGGAGGGGCGCCTCGGGGTCCGTCATCGACGTCACCTTCCTCTCGGATGGTCTGGCGAGCCGACTCGAGACGTGGAGAGTGCTGGAGGACTTAACTCTGAGCGACCACCAGGCCATCCTTGTCCACCTCAAAAAGGGTACCGTGGGGGGGGTGGTCCCGCCCCGCCAGGGGCTGGTCTCTCGCCAAATGGGACAAAGCCAAATTTAAAGCTGCACTGAGGGAGAAGGTGGCAGGCGCCACGGGCCGCGAAACAGTGGAAGACGGCATGAAATGGATTTGGGAGTCATGCGACGAATCAATGCCACGGAAAAAAGCCTGGAAAGGGAAGGGAAAGCCGGTGTACTGGTGGTCCCCCGAGATCGCGGAACTGCGCCGCACTTGCGTGGCCGAGAAAAGAAGAGCAACAAGGGGGCGTAAACGGAGAGGCGACCCAGGGCCCCACGAGGACAGGTATCGCATGCTAAAGGGTAAACTTAAAAGGCGAATTAGGAAGGCCAAAAACGACGCGTGGACCGACCTACTCAATCAGGTAGAAGAGAATCCGTGGGGACTCCCGTACCAAACGGTTACCGCGAGGATCAAGGGACGTGCCGCGGCTACAGCTCCTGGGAACCTAGAGGAAGTGCGGAAAATTGCGGAGGAGCTGTTCCCGCGGGGGGAGGAGCTCACACAGAGGGACGCAAGGGTCGGGGGGGAAATTCCCCTTTTCACCAGGAGCGAACCCGAGGTAGCGGTGGGAAGGCTCGCCGGAGGCAAAGCTCCGGGACCAGACGGCGTACCAAACGAAGTGCTACGTCTGGTGGCGGAAGCCGAGCCAGATTGGTTGCTGGGAATGTATAATGGATGCCTGGTGAGGGGGGAGATACCCCCCATGTGGAAGAAACAAAGGCTGGTACTACTACCGAAAGACAAGGGAGGGGGGGGGCCCGTCTCGTACAGGCCCCTCTGCCTGCTGGACACCGCCGGCAAACTCTTCGAGCGCCTACTCCTGCCCAGGCTGGAGGCGGCGATCGAGGCGGCCGGCGGCCTGTCCGAGCGGCAATATGGGTTCAGGGCAGGAAGATCTGTCCTGGACGCCATGAGGGGCCTGTGCGGGGCGGTGGCCAGACTAAAAAGAGGAAGTGCCAGCTCGTCCGGGTTGTTGGCGTTGATCACGCTAGACGTGAAAAACGCCTTCAACTCGGCGAGCTGGAAGAAGATAATAGAAGCGCTAGAAAAAAAGTGGCGGGTACCGGGATACATTTCGAAAATAATAAGAAGCTACCTCTGTGACAGGGTGCTCCTCTTCGAGGGCGAGGACGGCGAAGGGGAAATGAGAGTTAGCGCGGGGGTCCCACAGGGATCGGTTCTGGGACCGACCCTGTGGAACAGCATGTTCGACGAGATACTAGGGTTGCATCTACCGGTGGGAGTGAGCCTACAAGCCTTTGCGGACGATGTCGCCGTCCTCGTAGAGGCCTTCACGGCCAATAGGGTCGAAACCGCGGCAAATGGGGCCCTGAGGGTAATAGAAGAATGGCTCGGACGGAACAAACTGAAAATCGCGGGTGAAAAAACGGAAGCGATACTGTTCAGCCGCACAAGGAAGAGATACCGACCCCCGGTCTTCAGGGTAGGGGGCGCGGCGGTTAAGCCAGGGCCAGCCCTCAAATACTTGGGGGTAATTATAGATGATAAACTCACCTTTAAACGGCATGCGCAGAAGGCGGCTGCACGGGCAACCATGGCGGAGGCGGCGATCGGTCGGCTGATGCCGAACGTAGGAGGGCCTAAACCCCCGCGTAGAAAGCTACTAGCGTCGGTTGCAGGTGCGATCCTGCTATACGCGGCGCCCATATGGGCCAGTAGGATGGCCCCTACCACCTTAACAAAGGTGATGGGGCCCGTATACAGAAGGGGGGCGCTAAGGATCTGTAGCGCGTACAGAACGGTGTCGAACGAAGCGGTGACAGTGATCGCAGGGACCCCACCCCTCGACCTCCTCGTCAAAGAGAGGGAGAGGATATGGAAGAGAGGTCGGGAGAACGACAGGCAGGGGATCGCGGAGATAAGAAGGGAAGAGAGGGAGACGCTTCTAGCAACGTGGCAGGAACGGTGGGCTACAGGTAATAAGGGCAGCTGGACCCGCAGATTGATACCCGATGCGAGGGCATGGGTCCAGCGTAGAGAGGGCACAACGGACTACCATATAACGCAAGCGCTAAGCGGCCACGGCTCCTTCGGTAGTTACCTCTGTAAATATAAAAAGAGGGACACCCCGGCGTGCGAGGTGTGCGGGCACGAAAACGACACCCCTCAACACGCCCTTTTCGAATGTTTAGCGGTCCAGGGTAAAAAGCGACAAGTAGAGATAGAATTAGGGACAGATATCTCGCCGGAGAACATGGTAAACGAAATGATTCAAGACAGAAACCGGTGGACGATAATAGGGGGATACATTAGGGGTATAATGAGAAACAGGGAGGAAATCGAAAGAAGGAACGAGCGTAGCAGGAGGGGGGACAACAGGCCACCGTAGGTGGAGGGGCTGGCCCTGGATACAAGGAGGAAGAGCGCAGCGAGTGGGACAAGTGGTTTTTATTAATTGATTATCAACACACATATCTATTTATTTATTTATTTATTTATTTATTTATTTATTTATTTATCTATTTATTTATTTATACATTTATTTATTGTTACTTATTTATTTATTTATTATCTTTCTTCTTTTATTTTTACACAGTGACCACAACCGTAATCGTTGCGGCCTTCCTGGGGTGCAGAAATGTACCTGGGGAGAAGAGGCGGGGGCCTTCTACACCCCCGCCTAGGGGAACAAGAAAAGAACGGGAAAACCGGGGGGCACTATACACCCCCCGGCGGTTCCTGCGGGGCTTCCCACCCACCCGATCCTGGGAGCCCACTCCAGGGGGTTAGGGGGTGCGGGTAAGGGATGGCGGGAAGGTGCGTGGAAAGGGGAGTAAGGGGGGAAAGGGGGGAAAGGGCAGGGGGGAAGGTGGGCAGGGAGGGGCCGCAGGGAGAGGGGAAAGGGTCCCGGGACCCAAAGGCAAGCCGGGCATCCGGCTAGGCGAAACGGAGAGGGGGGAGGGGACGGACGATGGTGTTTTTCATCGGGGCCCTTCTGGCCACCGTTTTCACCACGACCGCCTCAACAGGGATGGGCGTCTCGGGTAGGGACTCCCATAAGAGGCCCCCCACGGCGAGGCATGGCTTTCGGCCGACACCACGTGGGGGTTGCCGGGAGATGTCTGAGGCCACACGGGACGCAGTGCCCGGCCAATGATGATACTCTATAAAAAAAAAAAAAAAGGATGAGACTTTGCAGGTTTGTAGTATACCTTTAGACTATTCGATTTGTAAAGTGAGAGCGCGCACTAGCCATAAACTTTCGAGAAAAATGGCTTTAAAGATTTACGTGTAGGACGTATACCGGTCACTTTGAACACCATCCAAGAACAGCGAAGTGGCCGAGTTGTAGCGAACTCGCTTGCGGCGCGGGCGATCCGTGTTCGATCCTGCGCGTGGTAACTTTTTTCTTTTTTTTAATTCTTTAAAAAATTATAAAACTTGTGAAATAAAGTTAATGACATACTAATATGAAGAATTTAATTATACATAATTTTTTCTATTAATGAAATTTCGGGAATATCGCCTTTCTTTCTCAATTTTTAATTCTATATGCAAGATCCTGAATGATAATTGTCATAGAAACATTGAAAACAAAAAATATTATTACATCTCGCACAATTTATGAAGGAAGATTGTTCACATGAACAACCCTTTTTTAAAAGTTCTACCGGAAAACATACTTCATTTACATTCCTGAAAATTTCTCTTTCGTCAGAGAGCTTGGAAGCGTACCAGGCATACCGGGTCATTTCATTAAAACTTGGCGATGATAATTGATGATGCACTATTGATTGTATTTTTATGCAGTCCTCACGGGAATTTATTTCTCTATTATTTTCAATCAGATAAGCGCAATTCTGTATTCGTTTTATTACATTTTTTACTTGTCTATAAAAATAGACATCGCAAGGTTGAACAAGTGGAGTACATTTTGGAGGAATCACTTTAATTGTGCAAGTAGGTGATTTCTCGTCATCCTGAAAGATTTCGTCATATAATTCAGGCTTTGTTTGTCCTCCCCAAGAGTCAATAATTAACAGTAACAGTCATTTCATTAATAGAAAAAATTATGTATAATTAAATTCTTCATATTAGTATGTCATTAACTTTATTTCACAGTTTTTATAATTTTTTAAAGAATTGAAAAAAAAGAAAAAAGTTACCACACGCAGGATCGAACACGGACCGCCCGCGCCGCAAGCGAGTTCGCTACAACTCGGCCACTTCGCTGTTCTTGGATGGTGTTCAAAGTGACCGGTATACGTCCTACACGTAAATCTTTAAAGCCATTTTTCTCGAAAGTTTATGGCTAGTGCGCGCTCTCACTTTACAAATCGAATAGTCTAAAGTTATACTACAAACCTGCAAAGTCTCATCCCGAAGTCAATTTCCGAGGCCGTAATGTCCCCTTGTTAATACTTCGACGTCCGCGTGTCAAATAGAAAATCTTTTGTTTGGCAGCTGCATTTGTACGATAGCTGTATTTACACAACACCAATGTAATGTCATCGGACGGCATTGCAGTTATATTTTTTTATTAAATTTGAACTTGAAATTGTAATGTGGAATCCGCCCAAAAACATTAATGTGAAAAATGTCAAGCTAAACAAACTGGCAAAAGCGAACTCGGGTGGACTTCCGAAAAGCGTCAACCGAATTTCGAGCTGAAATTTTGCATAGAGCTTCGTTTTAATATTATAAGACTACCCTCCAAAGGATTTTTGGCGACTATGAATATTTTTCGAGATATTGCATTTTGAAAGTTTATATTTTGCACGGTCGCGTATATCTATGGCTATCGTTTCCCTCATCCGTTTACATCTACTTTGCTTCCCCCACGCTTCACTTGTACGATCCCCACTTACTCGTCTTGCCCCACTCTGACTCGTCTTGCCCCACTCTGACTCGTCTTACCACCACTTTCCGCTCTTATCTCGATACCACTTCTCACTCGCGTCTACTGCTATTACTGGATTCTAGCGAGCCGTGCTTTCTTCATTCCTCCGCGCTTTCGCTCTATTCTTCATTATGAATGAACATTATAATTTTAATAAGCTTGCAACGATTTTAGCCGATCGGTCGAGAACGTTGCAATGGCTCAGAGATGTGGGTTTGATTCCTGCTTCCCGATATTGTGCGAAGCACAAAAAAAATATGACTCTTTATGAATCTGAGTTGCATTGCGGCCTCTTTAAATGTTATAAGAAAGGGAAGTATTTTCATTCGGCATCCGTCGCAGAAGATACGTGGTTAGAGAAGTGTCATGTTTCCCCAAAAACTTGCATTTTTCTTACGTATTGCTTCGCTACTCATATGACATTTGAGCAAACAATTCGAGAATGCTCGATATCAAGCGACGAGGAAATAATTTCTACAGAAACTGTAGCTGACCGGTTTTCGTTTTGTCGAGAAGTTTGTATGGCTGCTCTTGACCAGCATTTTGAAAACGAAGGCCTTATCGGCGGCATAGGCGAGGTCGTAGAAATTGATGAGTGTAAGGTAGGTCGGCGCAAATATGAACGAGGGCGTATCGTGGAGGGCCATTGGATTCTCGGCATTATTCAAAGGGGTCATTCAGAGAATTACCGTCTCGAAATTTGCCCAGAAAATAAAAGAGATCGCGATACTCTTTTGCAACTAATTAAAAAATACGTTACTGTTGGAACGACAATTCATACAGATTGCTGGAAAGGCTACATAGATTTAAATGCTCATGGGTACAATCACGCTACGGTCAATCACTCCATAGAGTTTATCAATTCGGAAACAGGAGCACATACTCAAAATATTGAGTCCTCTTGGAGGTTTATGCGTCGAGAATTATCGCGTGGTGGGGTTCACACGAATTCAATCGCAGATCACTTGTGTGAATTTTTGTGGCGCCGTCGTGTTCGAAAAATGAAAAAAGACCCGTTTAACGAGTTGTTGGGAGACATCATACGTTGTTATCCAGGAAAATGAAGACCGGCGTCATAAAAAACACGATTTTTAGCAGAACTATCTGAAATCTGGGTTGGGTCTCGGTTGGATTGGTTTGGGTCTTGGTTGGATTGGGCTGGGCCTTTCTTGGGTCACAAATAAAGGGTCTGTACAATATTAATGGAATTAACGAAATTCGAAGGATATCAAATGCGGACCTAAAAAATGCCATAATTTGCGAACGGATGCTAATCGCCCAAAATCCATTTAACAGTGGCCTTGTAGTCACTAACGGAAGGACTGTACAAAATTTCAGCCCAATCGAACTACCCTGTTGTCAGGAGTTCACCCCACGAACGCGCAAAATATAAACTTTAAAAATGCAATATCTCGAAAAATATTCATAGTCGCCAAAAATCCTTTGGAGGGTAGTCTTATAATATTAAAACGAAGCTGTATGCAAAATTTTAGCTCGAAATTCGGTTGACGCTTTTCGGAAGTTTATCCGCGAACTCGACTTATTCACATTGATGTTGCTAGTGGGATATCAATAATCATTGCAAAGTTGTCATGTTTAGGTTGTTTATGTTGGTTTAATTTGCGTCTGTGTTTCAACGCTATGTTCTGTATTATACGTTAATTTATAACTTACTAACCTTGTTGTTACGGCTGATGGGTTAGGACGTCCCTTTCAATCTCGGTAGTAGGTGACGGAGGAAGCAATGAGAGGAGTAATCCACAACAAATGCCATCTATCACTGTTTACTGTGAGTACCTCTTTCTCTTTTTCTTACCCAATAGCATCATATCATTTATTTCACGCGTGCGAGGGAGAAATAGTGAAAGAAAGAGAGAAAGAGAGTCAGCGCGAGCATTCAGCGTAAGGTAGTGTCGTAGAAAGAGAGTCAGAGAGAAAGAAATAGAGAGAGAGAGAAAGAGTCAGCGCGAGCCTCCTGCGTACGAAGGTGTCGCACGGCGAGAAAAAAAGAGAAAGAAAGAGAGTGAAAGAGCTACTCACAGTAAACAGTGCCGGGCGGAGCGACGCGCGCTTCAGCTCTTTCTCTCTCTTTCTTGCGACTCCTCCGTACGCAGGAGGCTCGCGCTGACTCTTTCTCTCTCTCTCTATTTCTTTCTCTCTGACTCTCTTTCTACGACACTACCTTACGCTGAATGCTCGCGCTGACTCTCTTTCTCTCTTTCTTTCACTATTTCTCCCTCGTACGCGTGAAATAAATGATATGATGCTATAGGGTAATAAAAAGAGCAAGAGGTATTCACAGTAAACAGTGATAGGCGGCATTAGGTGCTGATGGAATGCATTGACCGTATACTGTAGTATACGGTACTTATCAAATTCTCAGATTCACTTATGGAGCGTCGACCGCCTAGATTATTGAAAAAAGAAAAGAGAAAAATAGTAACTGTAAATAAAATAAAAATATCACTGACAATTTCTTCAGAGATTACAACACTAGTTGCAAAAGATTTCAACAAAGAAATTAGTTCAACCAACGCACGGTCCTTCGCAACGTGTGCACCGAGCCACAGTGGGCCAAGAGACTGCAAAATCTGGCCAAAAGTCACCTGCAGAGTCGCGGAAAAAACGGTACACAATCATTATTGAGACATGTTAATATACATGTAAATGAACATAAATAAATACATCGAAAAGACACAGCAAAACGAAAGTAATGTAGAGGAAAATGCTGCCTCTACTTCTACTGCGTCTACATAAAAAATAAGATCTTGCATTGAGCTTCAGGAAATATCTGAAAAGAATATTGATGAACGCCCCAAAGAAACCGAAAGTACAGACTTGGCTCCCATATCCGATGTTTCTCACAATCGCTATAATCCACTTTCAGTTCTAGAAATTAATAAGGAAACATTAGAACTTGGCACTCATGATTTATTAGACGTAGGTACTTGGCCAGCTATTCAAAATAACAAGATTATTGACCATATAATTACTATTGGCCCAACACAAATTCACATTAATCAGGATAACTTTCCGAAAGATGCTACTGGTCGACATTTTTCAAGCTCTCATTACTCTAAAAGACTTGCAAATAATGAAACAGTTTCGCGTCGTTGGTTAGTTTACTCTGCTTCTAAAGATCGGGTTTTTTGTTTTTGCTGCCGGCTGTTCGATGGGAAATCGGAATCGAATTTAGTTACCAAAGGATATCATGATTGGAAACATTTGTCTGAAATTCTGAAAATACATGAGAACAGCGCGTCCCATAAGAAATTTTACGAACAATGGTTTACACTTGAACTAAACTTGAAAAAAAAAGAAACAATCGATTGCCAAGAACAAAAATTGATTGGCAAAGAAAGTTTGCGATGGAATAATGTTTTGAACAGATTAATGAATATTATTCTTTACCTGGCTGAAAGTAATCTAGCGTTCAGAGGTACTTCAGACAAATTGTACACTTCAAACAATGGCAACTTTTTAGGACTAGTGCAACTATTAGGTAAGTTTGATCCGATCATGCAGGAACACTTGAAATTGGCAATAGCTGGTGATATCTCAGACCATTATTGTGGTAAGAATATACAAACTGAGTTAATAAATCTAATGGGCGAAAGAGTCAAATCTGAAATTATATCGCAAGCTAAAATCTCAAAGTATTATTCCATAATAGCTGACTGCACTCCAGACATAAATCATATTGAGCAACTATCTTTAACAATTCGATTCGTCAACTTATCAAGTGACAATATAACTATAAAAGAGCATTTTATAGAATTCATCCCTGTCAATGAGTCTACTGGCGCAGGCTTACTGAAGCAATCTTAAACGTGTGCTAAATAAAAATGGATTTGAACTTCACAATTGTAGGGGACAAGGGTATGATAACGGAGCAAATATGAAGGGAAAACATGTTGGCGTACAAACAAGAATTTTAGATTTAAACTCCTTGGCTTTCTTTGTACCGTGCGGCTGCCACAGCTACAATCTCTTACTGTGTGATGCCGCTAAATCATCGGTAAAATCAGTTACTCTGTTTGGGGTTCTGCAAAGATTGTACACGTTGTTTTCTGGTTCTATTAATCGGTGGAAAATTTTAACCGATCACTTCAAACACTACACTTTAAAGAAACTAAGTGACACGCGTTGGGAAGCCAAAATAAACAGTGTGAAAGCAGTCCGTTATCAAATTAGTGACGTTCACGACGCTTTAATTACTTTGGCTAATACGACCGAGAAAAATAATGTTAGTGTCTCACAGGAGGCAATCACTGTAGCAGAACAGCTGAAAGATTTCAGCTTCATAGTTTCTTTAGTTGTTTGGTATGACGTTCTCTTCCAGATTAATGTCGTGAGTAAATCTTTACAATTAAAAACCATGGACCTCGGTGAAAGCGTAGAAATGCTCGAAAATTGTTGCAATTTCTTAGAAGAATATCGAAAAGTTGGCTATTTTAGTAGCAAGTAACCTGGCGAAAGAACTATAAATTGACCCTGTTTTTAAACCAGTTAAACGAATACAGCGGATAAAACGCCAAGCTGGTGAAATTGCCGCAGACGAACCAGTCGAATCCCCGGAAAAAAAATTTGAAATTGAATTTTTCAATAGTTTGTTAGCTACTGCTTTAATGTTGATTAGAGAGAGGCTCAAACAGTTATACAAATACTCGAAAATTTGGTCTTTTTTGTATAATTTAAAAAAATACTGGATAGAAATGAACTTCTTAAATTGTGTAATAACCTCGACCAAAAACTTACTGTTGGTTTTGATTCCGATATAGACGGCAATATGTTGTGTGACTGTGGTAACCCGCGCTCGTAAGCCGGCTACCGGTTATCTTTGGAAGCGGAAGGAAGGTGGTGTTTGAGGTATAGATCAGGTTCTTCTTGAGTATAAGTATGACTTTTATTAAATAACTGGTTATTGGTGAGGCACAAGTAACCCTCCTAACTCTTTGCTCGCTCTCGATGATCTGTCTATCCGTTTCCTTATTTCTGTGCGTGCCACTCCTTAGCGTTCGGCGCTAAGAAGGGAGAATCGCTGAATTGCATCTTAGGCTCGGGACTCGCAATGTCCAGGCACTCGGGTGATGCAATGCTTATACATTACTTTTTGGTCGCCTTTTCGGAAGGCGGCCTTGAATACGATACTGCTGTGTCGCTTAGGCGACTCGCGGGTACAACACCCCTCCCCCGCGGGAAGAAGAATGTGCCACCATTCTTACGTTTGATTACCTATGGGTATACTTGTGCATTTATAAAGTACATTTTTTTTTTAATTATTCCCGATAACATATGTGTAATATAATCGTTTACCTATATATATATATATATATATATATATATATATATATTCTTATCTTATGCTTTATTATTTTATTGGTATCTATTTTGTTTATACATATATTCTTCATTTATATATTATAGGAAAATATATTTCTTTACTTCTTTATTTTATTTTATTTTATATTTTTTTTTTTTTTTATGACAATGTTTATTTTTCCCGATGACATGTTTTAATATAATCGTTTATGCTTATATAGATATTTTTCGCTTTTGTTCGCTTCTACATGCTATGTCAATTCTTTCTTTTTTTTTATTTGTTTTCTTTTTGGCGGCTGTCTATTCTCGTTAGTTTCTACTTCTATTGATAACTCGCGGTTTTTACGCTGTTTTCGCTTATAGTATATGGTGTAGAGCGCTACTACTGCTAACAAGGGGACATTACGGCCTCGGAAATTGACTTCGGGATAAGACTTTGCAGGTTTGTAGTATACCTTTAGACTATTCGATTTGCAAAGTAAGAGCGCGCACTAGCCATAAACTTTCGAGAAAAATGGTTTTAAACTTTTACGTGTAGGACGTATACCGGTCACTTTGAGCACCATCCAAGAACAGCGAAGTGGCCGAGTTGTAGCGAACTCGCTTGCGGCGCGGGCGGTCCGTGTTCAATCCCTGCGTGTGGAAACTTTTTTTTTTTTTCAATCCTTTAAAAAATTATAAAAACTGTGAAATAAAGTTAATGACTTACTAATATGAAGAATTTAATTATACATAATTTTTTCTATTAATGAAATTTCGGGAATATCGCCTTTCTTTCTCAATTTTTAATTTTCTATGCAAGATCCTGAATGATAATTGTCATTGAAACATTGAAAACAGAAAATATTATTACATCTCGCACAATTTATGAAGGAAGATTGTTCACATGAACAACCCTTTTTTAAAAGTTCTACCGGTAAACATACTTCATTTACATTCCTGAAAATTTCTCTTTCGTCAGAGAGCTTGGAAGCGTACCAGGCATACCGGGTCATTTCATTAAAACTTGGCGATGATAATTGATGATGCACTATTGATTGTATTTTTATGCAGTCCTCACGGGAATTTATTTCTCTATTATTTTCAATCAGATAAGCGCAATTCTGTATTCGTTTTATTACATTTTTTACTTGTCTATAAAAATAGACATCGCAAGGTTGAACAAGTGGAGTACATTTTGGAGGAATCACTTTAATTGTGCAAGTAGGTGATTTCTCGTCATCCTGAAAGATTTCGTCATATAATTCAGGCTTTGTTTGTCCTCCCCAAGAGTCAATAATTAACAGTAACAGTCATTTCATTAATAGAAAAAATTATGTATAATTAAATTCTTCATATTAGTATGTCATTAACTTTATTTCACAGTTTTTATAATTTTTTAAAGAATTGAAAAAAAAGAAAAAAGTTACCACACGCAGGATCGAACACGGACCGTCCGCGCCGCAAGCGAGTTCGCTACAACTCGGCCACTTCGCTGTTCTTGGATGGTGTTCAAAGTGACCGGTATACGTCCTACACGTAAATCTTTAAAGCCATTTTTCTCGAAAGTTTATGGCTAGTGCGCGCTCTCACTTTACAAATCGAATAGTCTAAAGTTATACTACAAACCTGCAAAGTCTCATCCCGAAGTCAATTTCCGAGGCCGTAATGTCCCCTTGTAAGATTATAATTCCTATTGATACGAGTGGGGGGTACGCGAATGTGTGGTAATCATTATTATAAAGATTCGTATCTACTTCTTTTTGTAACGCTGTTAGCCGCGTGCTCGCTAATTTTAGTTCTTTGCGTATGTCTGTTACGTAATGCGTCAAGTCTTGTACGTCTTCTAGTAAGTTATCTATCATTAATGTGATTAATGTAAATTGTTCGTCCATCTGTTCCCTAACGTCTTGTGTGTGTTGACGTGTATTTAACATTTGTTCTACTTGTGCTATTGCTTTTGCTAAAAGTTTTTCTCGTTTTCAAAATATATTCCCGGTTGGTTCTCGAAGTTTCGGATTTCTACGGAGTTCTCTATGTTGCCCGTTAGATAAGGGCTCGCTGCTCTTGCTGCCGCAAGTATTCTGTAAGATGAGTTAGTGTATTAGTTCGCCGTGTATGTGTTGTTTTATTTATTTTCTTTCGCGTCAGCTTTTCGGAGGATGCGCTTTCTTCAGGGCTCTCGCTCGCCCTGGAGCTCATTTTAACTTCAGCAATCCGTGAAGTATTACTAAGTGACAGTTAGGAGTACGAGTTTTTTCTTTTCTTTCTAAATTAATTTAATAAATGGAGCGCAAATTGGCGTGTGGCTTATACCGGTGCGTTGGGCCGGTGCAACTGCTTTGCAGTCGTGAGAGTTTGGTGAGTGTTTTTTTTTTTTTTTTTTTTTGAGAATTTATACGAAAATAAAAAAATTATATATATATATATATTTTTTTTTTTGATTATATCTCACTAGTTGATATTATGCTTTCTTCTAGTTCATATCTGTCGATCGTTTGGACGGCTTTATCCGCCGTGCCGATATGGCCACTCGTCGACGTGAGCGTCGCGAGATGCGGGCCTGGGTCGCTGAACTTCAGGAGGTACTCTGGGAGTGGAGTGGCAGCCTCTACCTGGAGTACCTTTTTGGGGAGGCTCCGTACGAGGAGGCTGACGAATGTTGGGACTAGCCCTTTCATCTTTCTTCTTATATTCTTCTTTTATATACTTCTTCTTTTATATTCTTTCATGTAGCTTCCGATTCTCTTGTTGTTTTAATAAATTAGTTTTGTGCTTATTCTCATGTTGTAATCACTGCGTTATACCCCTTGTGTTATCTTTCCTCTCCTGCTCTGTCGTTGCGTTTGTATGCGTGATTTTTTTCAGCGGTGGTTGGCTTCGAACTCGGTTCCCTATGGTAAGAAGGACCGAGTTGCTGGTCGGACTCTTCGGGCGCACGGCTACACTCGTGCCCCGTCTTGATGCGTAAGGTTTATAGTTAGTAGCCGTACGCGGTGTCGTGTTATATTCGCACGTTGCGTACGGTGGTCATTTGTTTCTGTTCGTTTAGTTTTTATTTATAACCAACATTAGATAATTTATTAGTGCTTGATTTCGTTCCACCGTTTTTCTCTCTTTTCGTTTTTAAGTTTTTTATTCGTTAAAGTGTTTCAACCGGTTCGCGTGTACCGTGATTGTTTTCTTTCCTTTCTTTATAATATAGTTTTCCGCGGATTTCTGTTCCATTATTGTATATGGTCCGATCCAGTAATTATCTAGTTTCTTTGACCGTCCTCGTCTCGTCGCGTCGTCATATAGTAATACTTTGTCTCCTTCGTCGAAAGTTCTCGGTCGCGACGTTTTATCGTAATATTCTTTTGCGTGTTCTTTCGCGCGTGTTAAATTCTCTTTCGCGAACGTGTTAGCCGTCCGGATTCTTTCGCGTAATTCAGTAGCATAGTTATCGTAGTTATATAAAGGTTGCGGTTCGCGCTTGATAGAGGTAGGCATTTCGGCTAATCTTCCGAAGACTAATTCATACGGGGTATAGGTAGTCGCCGTATGTGGGGTTGTATTATATGTAAACATCGCGTAAGGTAACCATTCGTCCCAATCCGCTTGATCCTTTCCTACATCATTTTTTAGATAATCTGCCAATGTTTTGTGGCTTCGTTCTAGCGCACCGTTGGATTGCGGGTGGTAGGCTGTTGTTTGTATCTTTTTTATATTTAATACTTTGCATACTCCTTTAAAAACTTCAGATACAAAGTTAGTTCCTTGATCTGTTAATATTGTTTGCGGTATTCCGTATTCGCAAACTATTTTTTTAGCAAATTTTTTCGCCACCGTATTGGCTTCCTGATTTGGTATAGGGATGGCTTTGCTATATTTTGTTAAATTATCTTGAAATGTGAGTATATACTGATTGCCTCTATTAGAAACTGGTAATGGTCCTACTATATCTAGGCTACATTTTTCGAAAGGTTGGGTAGGCGTATCCGTAATTACCATTGGCATTTTTGTTCGCGTGCCTAATTTATTTTGTTGACATTTCGCGCATTTTGATATATAATTCTCTATATCCTTTCGAAGTCCTATCCAATTGTATTTTAATTTAATTCTATTATATGTTCTATCGACTCCTTGATGGCCTCCTAGGGGGGAGTCGTGATATTCGTATAAGATTTGTTTCTTTTCATCGGCGGAAAATTCTCTATGTTCCTTATTTTCAGTGTCGGGTATCGCGTTTGTAACGTATACGCGGCTTAGCGCGTCAGCATTGCTGTTACTCTTTCCTTCTTTGTACGTGATTTGGTAATTGTATTCTTCTAGCATAATACGCCATCGCATGAGGCGTGATCCGGGATCTTTTACATTAAATAGCCACGTTGTCACGTCTCGGGTGAGGGTCAATAACACGATTGTTATTCTACTCCTACCCTGACGGTTACTTTATTTGCCCCTTTTTGGTCACGAGACCTACGCCTCGTCTACCGTGGGAGGGCCACGAGATCAGCGCTCAGAGAAGACTCGGAAGATAGGTGTATGAAAAATAGGTAGTGTTTGGGTGGTGGATAGGAGAAGTAGAAGGAGGAGGACCTGAGTCAAACTCTAGATAGTAGTACAGCGCAATATGTCACGTATGATTGGTGTCTGAATTGAGTAAAGGCGACTCATATGCTCGCGACGGCAGCACAGATGCCGTATGACTTTGGCAGGATAGATGCCCAAGTCGGCCGCACAAAGGCCCCTAGCATATAACGCCTTTACGTGGCTGAAGTGAAGCCAAGCTACTTACACACAGACTGTGCTGTATGTCGGCCACAGGAAAGCCGGAGTAGCTATTCTGGGGCAGCAGTGATGCCCCGAGACGACCGTCAATCACAGGTGACAAATAATAATAATAATAATAATAGTGATAACGACTCGATAATGGTAATTGCTCAGGTCGTAGTGGTGAGAGGACTTGGATTCCGCAGGATTAAGGGAGGATTTACAATTTTGGAGTGATGTAAAAATGAGTACCCGGTTGCCAAAAAAAGTAATGGTTTGATTTTTACTCACGTTTATTAGGTAGCACAAGTGGTAGTAGTGGCAGTAGTAGTAATAGTAGTAGAAGTAGTAATAATAATGGTGATAGTTCGTTGGTAGACGATGCTTAATGCGACTTAACACTTAGTACGATTCTAGCGCGTTATAAGTACTGTGTACGACGTTGAACTGCTCACTTGTGGAGATATCCGGGATACTGATGGGTAGACTATTCGACGGGTTACTGCGGGATACTGTGGGATACTTCGGGATACTCCGGGATACTCCGGGATACTGATGATGAGTGGCGAGGATCGCTCTTTTAAAGTCGTGAAGAGTCGTAATTTTCCCTGGTGGGGGCCTGGTGGCGTAGTTTTGTGAGGTTCTGATTGGCTGCTGGTGTCGTAGGTCCAGTGCATCGTTTGCAAAATCTTGGTCTTTTCGTGGAAAGGCTGGTGTTGTGGGGGTTGCTGATGCGGCTGGGAATCTTGGTTCTAGCGGACTGTCTGTTCGTGCCTTATCTACTGGTTTTGAATTGTGTGGGCCAGATTTCAGGGTTCATCTTGCGTCTTCTTGAGTCCGATTTCTTCTTGAGTCTAATTTCTTCTTGTGCGTGGGACCGAGTTCCTCTGATTTTCTGTTCTGCGTGTTGGGTTGCATCCGCTTCCTTTGATTTTGGTGTCTATTGCGTTCTCGTGGTGTATTCTTCACGTTGATTTGGCGTTTTTATGGTAGATTTATAATGGTCGAACTCTTAATAACTAATTTGAGGATCTTCGAGGGTTAGTAAAGAGACTAATTAAATAGAATGGGATTTTAGGTACTTTGCTATTGATCAATGAAAATGTTACTCCTTTATCTTTCCCTTGAAGATTCTCTATGTTTACTAATGTACTTATAATTATCACGCGTATGACACGAGATCGAGCGGGTGTCAGGTTCCCGTCGCGATATCAGGCGGCTCGAGCGCTTGGGCCCGTGACGTCGTTGCGGAGAGGGGTCGCGTGTCAGCTCGCGTAGCGCAGCGCTTTCTTATCTCTCGTGTGAGATGTACGGCGGACACGCTTCATATTCGTAAGCGTGGCGTTGCATGAAAATTCTTAAGTTTGAATTTAAGCTATGTATTGTCAATAATAATTATTAGTGGAATTTTCATGGGACGTCACACCTCCCCCCTTGGAAAAAGAACAAGCACTATGTGGTTGTTCTTTCTCATAAATTAGTAGTGCGATGCTCTAATGAGAAAGAAAAGTAAATTTATATACGCGTGAATGGACTTAGAATTGAAATACTTAATTTATAATTGATAAATATATGTTAAAGGTATAAGAGAATAAGGTAAGTGCCTATAATAGTGTTCACAATGCTTATGAGAACGAGATTAAAATATGCTAATTTGAAAATTAGAATAAAATATAAATTGAAATATAAGATAGATATATAAAATATGGTAATTCGAAAATTAGAATAGAGTATAATTGAAATAGAAGATAGATATGTAATATACGATATTTTGAAAATTAGAATAAAATATAATTGAAATATAAAATAGATATGTAGAATATGATAATTCGAGAATTAGAATAAAATATAACTGAAATAGGAAATAAATATGCCTTCATAGAATAAATAGGATTCGAATTTACAAAAGTGATTGTTTACGTGTGGGGGCGATTTCTTCTTTCTTCTGGGGACTGATAGTGGTACTCAAGGCCTGTTGATTCGATAGAAGAGAATGACATTGGATTTGTTGAAAATCGGATCCATGGATCTTCGATGAGGTACATCACTGGTAATAGGCTGTTGTTTCTGCTTTTTCTTGAAATGAATAATCACTCTTGATTTTGGAAGAAAGAGGTTCGTTTTTTCCTCTGCACTGGGAGCATGTCATATATTACTTCTCCTCAGTGTTAGTTCGATTGGGATACTCCTTACTGGTTGTAAGTGTATCATCTCTCCAGCTGTCATTGCCATGTAATCTGGCGCTTCTCCGAATTTACGGATGGTGAATACGTCCAAGAATGAAATACGTCCAAGTTGATTATGAATAAATAGAATATTCAGTGCGGATGAGAGTGTAATCAATTAATGATTCCTCTTGTGTTTTGTAATGTCTTTGCTCACTACTGTATACACGATGGAGGTATGTTGTTGGCTATTTTCTTTTTCTAATTGATGTGCGATGCCTTTTGCAAAGGACGTCGTATTGATTGATATGGGTTTCCAAAATTTGTAATCCATCAGGTAAGTGTGTTTACCCTTGTGTATTACAGTCACACGTGAGTGCATTACGGAGTAGTAAGAATTTGGCCTTGCGCCGTATCATCTTGGTGGTGTCGTATTCCGACAGCTGTGGATACTGTATGTGAATGGTCTCTATGTTAGTTGTTGAGATGGTCAGGTCGCATTCCGCTATACCTGAGAGTGATGCCGTGGTGACGTTGAGATGATAGTCGTTGCAATGGGATCCGATAAGGCCAAGAGTTCCGTAGGTGGGTAAGGGGATTACAATGATGATGGCTAAAAGTGCCATTTGAAATGTGCATATAGGCGAAGGCATAAATATTGTAGTATTCTATTAAAAATTGGTAAAAAGAAATTTAATGTGCGCTGTCTCTTATTCTAGAAAGTTTAAGTCTATTTTTATGCATTACGCGGCGCTTTCCTGACATTAAGATCCGAACATTATTATCAGGCATGATTTCGACTACTTCGTGAGGACCAGTGTATTGGTCTGACATCTTCCCTGTTTGGGGTAATTTTAAACAAAATACGAAGTCTCCAACTTGGAAATTTTGTGGGTTTAAATTGCGGTCGTAATAATGTTTTGATCTTTGTTTCGCTTCTATAAGATTTTGTCGAGCTAATTCCTGTGAATCCTTAATTTTATGAAAAAGATTGGTTAAATAATCTTGATAGGTGAGGTCTATATTTTCCTCGATCGGTGGATCAGAGGATGGTTGACGTGCGATTTTTCCAAAAACTAGTTCGAATGGCGTATGACGAGTACCTTCATGTACATTGGTATTATAATTAAAAATTGCTAAATCGAGCCAATCGTCCCAATCTGAATTCCGATCGACGTGAGTTTTGAGATATTCGGTCAAAACATGATGTGACCGTTCTATAGATCCGTTTGACTGCGGATGATACGCGGTTGTTTTAAAATGTTTGATTTTGAATTTCTTTGTTAAATACCGTATTATAGTGCCAACGAAATTGGCTCCTTGATCGGTCAATATTGCCTGAGGGGCGCCATATCGACAGATCAAGTTTTTCAAAATTTTATCTGCTATGGTTTTGGAAGTTGCTTCAATTAATGGCACTGCAATACAAAATTTGGTTAATAGATCTTGCATGGTTAGTATATATTTTCTTCCCTTTCTGGTTAGTGGTAGGGGACCTACTATGTCTAATGCTATTTTGTCGAAAGAACTACCGGGTGTGTCTGTTAGAACCATTGGTTGTTTAGTTTTGATTCGAGTTAGTTTTTTAATTTGGCAATCGCGGCATTGTTGTACGAATTCTTGTATATCCTTTTTCATGGTGTTCCAATAATAATTTTGTCTGAGGCGTCTGTAGGTTTTGTTTACTCCTTTATGTCCTCCTGCAGCTGATGAATGATTTTCGTGGATTAATTCGTTCCGTTTTTCTATTGGCGGTGTTTGTACTAGGCTTTTGCATACGCGAATAGTAATTTGAGAATCGCTGAGAATATTTTTTACTTTCTTTTCAAAATACTTCCATGGTATTTCATCGAAATGGTTGGTTTTTGTTATTGCGATGGTTGTTAGTTGTAATTCCATGACTACGTCGTAAAGAGATCTGATTCCATTTAGTAGATTTTCCGTGGTTATTGGAGTTCGAGAATTTAGTTTTATTGGAATGGCGATTAGTTTTTTGCTTTTTATCGGTGTGACTTTTGCGCGTTCGAAAGTAAGGTTTTGGTATTTGGGTAGTATTTCTTCCTTTTGGTAATCCAGTGCGCCTTGATCAAAAGGTGTTCCGTCGGAATATAGAAATATTATGTGATCGCATTTTTGTGTTAGCAGACTATCGCGAGTTTCGATGAATTGTGGTCCCTTTTGAGGGGTGTTGAAATCGTATGGGATTGAAGCAGGTGGAATAAGGGGTTCGTCCTCGTCACTTGACGGTTCCGGTGAAGAATTGGTATGAAAACTTAGATTGTCATCATCTTCTTCTTCGTCTTCCTCTTCGTCTTCTTCTTCTTCTTCTTCGTCTTCCTCTTCGTCTTCTTCTTCTTCTTCTTCCTCTTCCTCTTCTTCTTGTTTTTTCCTTTTTGATGACTGTTTAATGTGGGTGGGTTTGGGAGGGTTCTGTCTCGCCATGCTCCTTGTGACAGGCAGCATTCTAACTTCTTCTAATTCCTTTTTCCATTCAATTGCTAGTTGTTTATTTGCTTCAATCATTAAGAGAGATGTTGGTTCTTCAATTTCATCTGTTACGTCTTCGATAGTCACATAAGAATGCGTTTGGTAAATTGGAAATGTTGTAGTTTCTGGTGGATTTCTTGATAATGCGTCTGCGTTTAAATTTATTCTTCCTTCTTTGTATAAGATGTCATATTCGTACTCAGCGATTTTTAATCGCCACTTACAGAGTCTGGATGACGGGTCTTTTATTGAGTGTAACCAAATTAAAGGTTTATGATCCGTTATTATTGTGAATTTCCTGCCGTATAAATATGGTCGAAAATGGTTAATGCAATAGACAATAGCTAGACATTCTTTTTCAATGGTTGAATAATTTTGTTCTGCTTTATTTAATAATCGTGAAGTGTATGCGATGGGAAGGTCTTTTCCGGTTTGACCTTGACTTAGTACTCCTCCTATAGCGTATCCTGATGCGTCGGTAGTTAGTAAGAAAGGTTTAGTAAAATCAGGATATTGTAGAATTGGTTCAGTGCAAAGAGCTTTTCGAAGAATGTTAAATGCGTTTTCCTGTGTAGTTTCCCATTTGAAAGGTTTATCCTTCTTCAAGAGTTCGGTTAATGGTTTCGCTGTTTTAGAAAAATTTGGAATAAATCGACGATAGTATCCTGCGAGTCCTAGAAATTGTTTAATGTTTTTAGCATTGCGTGGTTTTGGAAAGTTTGAAACTGATTCTATTTTCTTCGGATCGGGCTTCACGCCTTCTTCGCTTATGACGTGCCCTAGGTAACTGACTTCGCGTCTTAAGAATTCGCACTTATCAGGTTGGAGTTTCAGGTTCGCTTCGCGTAATCTCTTCGTCAGCCGGTTGAACTTGGCTTCGTGCTCCTGGAGCGAGCGAGCGTATATGACTACGTCATCAAGATAGACGAAGAGTTCGTTCCCCTGAAGACCTGATAATACGTTGTCCATGAGTCTTTGAAATGTAGCCGGTGCGTTCTTTAATCCGAAAGGCATTCTCTTGAAGTGGTAATGACCGTGAGGCGTAGAAAAAGCTGTCTTCTCCCTATCCTTTTCGGCCATTTCGATTTGATGAAATCCCGTTGCGAGATCGAAACATGAAAAATATTTGGCTCCTCCTAATTGATCTAGAATTTCTACTATATTTGGAAGTGGATACGCATCTCCTATCGTTTTTTCGTTTAAAGCGCGGTAATCTATAACCATTCGCCATCGTTTGTTTCCGTGAGAATCCGGCTTCTTCGGTACAATCCAAACTGGTGAGTTGTACGGTGATTTAGAATGTTCTATTACTTTGTTTTCCAAGAGTTCGCTTACTTGTTTGTTGATTTCGTCTTTATGAATCGGTGGGAACCGATATTGTTTAGTGTTTATAGGGACTTCGTCGGTGAGATGAATCGTGTGATTCATTCCTGAGGCTGCTCCGAGATAATCTCCTGGTATGTGGAATCGATCAGCGTTTTCTTGGATTAGTTTTTCGATGTTTGCACGTTCTTCTGGATTTAAGTGTTCGAGACGTAGTAAATTTTTGATTTCAGTGAAGCGTTTGTCGCGTGTTTCTTCTGGATTTTGAACATATGGTATGGTCATTACGTCGTGACCTTGTTGTGTGATGTCGGCGTCGTCTCGCTGCATATCATATTCTTGCAGGGTCAGCGTTGGCACTTGTATTTCAATATCGTCCTCGGAGGTATTGAAAACAGGTAGGTAGGCTTTACCCTTATGATTTGTAACGAGAGCTTCGCCTACATAGACTCCATCACCTGGCTTAAAGAGAGGTAAGTATCCGAATTGAATTTCCGGATTGGAGATGTGGAAGTAGAAGGGAGTTACTGATCGTTTGTTTACGAGTACTGTCTTGTACTCTTGAAATGGTACGAAAACGTTGTTCCAACGTATGCATTTGTTTTCATAGTCGACTGTGACCGCTTGTTTAGCGAGGAATTCGGATCCTAAGATTCCGTTTTGTTTAATAGGAAATGAGTCGTCGACGATATGAAATGACACGGGATGTCCTAGGAGAGAGACTGTGACGAGCCCTAAGGAAGTCACGTGATTAGAAGATATCCCGCGTAGATTTAGTATAATTGAACGATCGATATTGATATTTGATTCGAGAACCTTTTCTTTAAGTACGTTGATTTCGGAGCCAGAGTCGATCATAAAAGAAGTAGAACGTGGTAGATTCGGAGATTTGATGAGAACAGAGGGGACGGTGCCTTTTCGGTCTAGCCTTATTGTGGCAACGTCGCGGTGCTTGTCGATGGTTTTTCCTCCATCGTCATGATCTGACGCCCTTGCTCTTGGGCGACCCGGCGGACGTCGCTCGGTTCCGGGCGGCCTCGAGAGTTTCCCGGATTATTATTTTCGGTCTTTGCTTTTGCTTCCATTGAGCGTCTATACGCTAATTTTCGGCATTCTGAAATTTCGTGACCCAGGTTTTTGCAGTAGCGGCAGATTTTAGAAGGTGGTGGATCTCCTCCAACAGCTTGTGACGTGTTTCGCGCTTGATTGTTGGGAACGTACTCAGTTCGAGGCGGTGCCTTATTTAGGTTTCCGGTGAATTGAGGCGATGCGTTGTTATACGAAGTAGTAGGGAGTTGATCGCGAGTCGGTGGAGTATATCGTTTGTCTTCATTTCTGTTGCGATATGAATCAGTGTAATCCCTGCGTTTATGTTTTTGAGCCTCGGTTTCCATGACTTTAGTTACATGGATGGCCTTTAGGAATGCGTCGTCTAGATCGTAGTAACCTTCGACTTTCATGCGCATTTTTAAATCCGGTGGTAAACCGTCCATAAAACCTTCTAGAGCATCTAAGTCGATTTCGCGTTTAGCAACGCTCGACAGGGCGTCTCCACGGAGGGCCTTTTCGCCGTCCATTATAGCTGCTCTAATTTCCTTGACTCGACCGATGTAGTCCAGGATGTGTTCGTTGTGCCTCTTTACGAGATTTCCTAATTCTCCCCTATATTGATTTAAAGATTTCTTCGGCGCGAAAATTGATTTTAATCTATCGATGAGTTGATTTACGGAGGTGACGTTGGCATCTTCTACTGCTTGGTACGCGTGTCCGTATAATTTATTTATTATTAAATTAACTAAAGCCGGTTCGGCTTCTTCGGCTACCATATCGCGTGCTCTTTCGCAGGCTCTGGCAAATTGATATACGGGAATTTTATAACCATCGTAGCGCGGTACTGATTCGATTGCATCTTTTAACTTTAGCATTGGGCGAATAGGTTCACGCGGTGCTATTGAAGGTGGATTAAGCTCTGAAAGAGTCTCAGCGTCTATGTTTCTAGGTGGTGGATCGCGTGTCCTTCTTTGAATTTCTTCCATTTTATCTTGTAATTCGGTGATTTTTCCGCCTAAGCTTCGTAATGGGTTTAACTCTGCGCGTACTTCTGCTAAGATCTGATCTAGTAATCCTGTTTCGTTGCGTTTCGATTTTTCAATAGCCTCTTTTTCCATACGTAATTGTCTAGTTTGTTCTTCAATTAGTGTTGCCTGTTCCTGCATTCTTACAGATTGTTCCTTTAATCGAGCCTCTTTGGCGAGTAGTTGTTCTTGAATAAGTGCGATTTCTGATTCCGTAGTCGCTGTAGCCATTTGACGCGTTTGCCGTTTGTCCGTCATTTCGATTTAAGTGAATTTAGTACGGGTTAGAGGATTTTCGATTTACGTGAATATAGTAAGAGTTAGTGGATTTAGAAGTTGCTAATGATTAATTTCCCTAATCTCTCGATTGTTCGCTTATTAAGATTTCGATAGATTCTACCGGTTTCTATGTTTGCCGATCTCTATCCCACCGCTGCCACCATTAAAAATTATGTCACGTCTCGGGTGAGGGTCAATAACACGATTGTTATTCTACTCCTACCCTGACGGTTACTTTATTTGCCCCTTTTTGGTCACGAGACCTACGCCTCGTCTACCGTGGGAGGGCCACGAGATCAGCGCTCAGAGAAGACTCGGAAGATAGGTGTATGAAAAATAGGTAGTGTTTGGGTGGTGGATAGGAGAAGTAGAAGGAGGAGGACCTGAGTCAAACTCTAGATAGTAGTACAGCGCAATATGTCACGTATGATTGGTGTCTGAATTGAGTAAAGGCGACTAATATGCTCGCGACGGCAGCACAGATGCCGTATGACTTTGGCAGGATAGATGCCCAAGTCGGCCGCACAAAGGCCCCTAGCATATAACGCCTTTACGTGGCTGAAGTGAAGCCAAGCTACTTACACACAGACTGTGCTGTATGTCGGCCACAGGAAAGCCGGAGTAGCTATTCTGGGGCAGCAGTGATGCCCCGAGACGACCGTCAATCACAGGTGACAAATAATAATAATAATAATAATAGTGATAACGACTCGATAATGGTAATTGCTCAGGTCGTAGTGGTGAGAGGACTTGGATTCCGCAGGATTAAGGGAGGATTTACAATTTTGGAGTGATGTAAAAATGAGTACCCGGTTGCCAAAAAAAGTAATGGTTTGATTTTTACTCACGTTTATTAGGTAGCACAAGTGGTAGTAGTGGCAGTAGTAGTAATAGTAGTAGAAGTAGTAATAATAATGGTGATAGTTCGTTGGTAGACGATGCTTAATGCGACTTAACACTTAGTACGATTCTAGCGCGTTATAAGTACTGTGTACGACGTTGAACTGCTCACTTGTGGAGATATCCGGGATACTGATGGGTAGACTATTCGACGGGTTACTGCGGGATACTGTGGGATACTTCGGGATACTCCGGGATACTCCGGGATACTGATGATGAGTGGCGAGGATCGCTCTTTTAAAGTCGTGAAGAGTCGTAATTTTCCCTGGTGGGGGCCTGGTGGCGTAGTTTTGTGAGGTTCTGATTGGCTGCTGGTGTCGTAGGTCCAGTGCATCGTTTGCAAAATCTTGGTCTTTTCGTGGAAAGGCTGGTGTTGTGGGGGTTGCTGATGCGGCTGGGAATCTTGGTTCTAGCGGACTGTCTGTTCGTGCCTTATCTACTGGTTTTGAATTGTGTGGGCCAGATTTCAGGGTTCATCTTGCGTCTTCTTGAGTCCGATTTCTTCTTGAGTCTAATTTCTTCTTGTGCGTGGGACCGAGTTCCTCTGATTTTCTGTTCTGCGTGTTGGGTTGCATCCGCTTCCTTTGATTTTGGTGTCTATTGCGTTCTCGTGGTGTATTCTTCACGTTGATTTGGCGTTTTTATGGTAGATTTATAATGGTCGAACTCTTAATAACTAATTTGAGGATCTTCGAGGGTTAGTAAAGAGACTAATTAAATAGAATGGGATTTTAGGTACTTTGCTATTGATCAATGAAAATGTTACTCCTTTATCTTTCCCTTGAAGATTCTCTATGTTTACTAATGTACTTATAATTATCACGCGTATGACACGAGATCGAGCGGGTGTCAGGTTCCCGTCGCGATATCAGGCGGCTCGAGCGCTTGGGCCCGTGACGTCGTTGCGGAGAGGGGTCGCGTGTCAGCTCGCGTAGCGCAGCGCTTTCTTATCTCTCGTGTGAGATGTACGGCGGACACGCTTCATATTCGTAAGCGTGGCGTTGCATGAAAATTCTTAAGTTTGAATTTAAGCTATGTATTGTCAATAATAATTATTAGTGGAATTTTCATGGGACGTCACAACGTCAGCGGTTTATGGTCTGTTACTATCGTGAATTTCGTTCCGTACAAATATGGTCTAAAATGTTTTACTCCCCAGACTATTGCTAATAATTCTTTTTCAGTCGTGCTATAATTTATTTCTGCCTTATTGAGTATTCTACTCGCGTATGCTATTGGTAAATCTTTTCCTACTTCTCCTTGGGATAGAATGGCCCCTAGCGCCTTGTCTGACGCGTCCGTGGTTAGCACAAAAGGTTTTGAGAAATCTGGGTATTGGAGTAAAGGTGTAGATGTTAGTTTATGTTTTAATAATTCAAATGCTTCCTGTTCTAGATCGGTCCACTGGAATGTTGTTCCCTTTTTTAATAATTGCGTTAATGGTTTCGCTGTTTTTGAAAAATTCTCTATGAATCGCCGGTTGTAACTAGCTAATTCTAGAAATGTCTGAATGTTTTTAGCGTTATTTGGTTTGGGGAAATCCGTCACCGCTTTTGTTTTCATGGGATCCGGTTTAATTCCTTCTGGTGTAATGATATGCCCTAGGAATACGGTTTCTTTTCTGAGGAATTCGCACTTTGTTGGTTGCAAACGCAATTTATGTTTTCTTAATTGCTCAAATATTGCTTTTAGTCGTTTATTGTGTTCTTCTAGGCTTGCCGCGTGAATCACCACGTCGTCCAAGTATACGAAACATTGAATTCCTTGTAGTCCTGATAATACTGAATTCATTAATCTTTGGAAAGTCGCGGGCGCGTTTTTTAATCCGAACGGCATACGGTTATATTCGTAATGTCCGAACGGTGTAGAGAATGCTGTCTTGCATTTATCTTCTTCTCGCATTTTTATCTGGTGGTAACCTGACGCCAGATCTAACGTTGTAAAGTATTTTGCACCGCCTAATTGATCGAATATATCTGCTATATTTGGTAGTGGGAAAGAATCTCCTATCGTTACGTTGTTTAGTTTCCTAAAATCTATTACGACGCGCATTTTTGCTTGTCCGTCGCTGCCTGGTTTTTTGGGTACTATCAGTAATGGTGCGTTCCATGAGCTCTTGCTCTTACTGATTATTCCTGCTCCGAGCATTTCCTTTACTTGCTTACTTACTTCTTCTTTTTGTTTTTGTGGTAACCTATATGGCGCCACATTTATGGGTGCCGTTCCTGATTCTATATTTATGCAATGCTCGGTCGCGTTAGTACTTTCTAATATATCTCCTTCTAGGTAAAATAAATCGTTATATTTCTCGCAAATGTCCCATATTTTTTGTTTTTCCTCCTGGTTTAGATGCTCTGTTCTAATGCTAGTTCTAAGTTTTTCCATTCTTTCGGCTCCGCTGCTTCTTTGTAGCGTATTTATTTTCGCGCTGACTGTATTATTCGCGTGTTCTTTAAAGAGAATCGCGGGGTCTTTAACTTCTACTGATATGCCGGTGAGCTCGACTTCGTCGTCGGTTGTATTCATTACGCTGACAACGCATTCCCCTTTTTCGGCTTTGGTTAAGCAATTTGCTATATACACTCCCGATTCTATTTCTCTTTTTTCTACTAATCTTTCCCCTTCTGAGGTTGTTCGTACTGTTATAATTTTTTCTGTTCGCGGTGCTATTACCTTTGTTCCTATTTTTTCTAGCGGTATTTTTACTCCATAAAGCGATATGTGATTGGGTGGTTCTATCTTTACACGGTGTGCTTGCATGAAATCGACGCCTATCAATCCGTCAGCCTCTATTGGAAAATCGTCCCTGACTAAATAGCACCGATGCTTTATCGTCTGTTCTCCTACTTGTACGTTTAAAGTTATCTGACACAGGGGCTTTTGCACTGTTAACCCTATTCCTGTTAATTCTATCTTTGTCGGGCTGGCTTTTGTTTTATTGTGCACTAACCCGATTTTTAAGAGTGTCACTTGTGCTCCTGAATCTACTAGCACAGTGGCGCGTCCGCTTATTAAATCTTTTGAGATAATTTTACAGTGATTTTTGCATTCTGTTGCTGTCATTACGCTATTTATTTTGTATCGTCCTACTTCGTCATTAGCTACGTTACTAGCGTTACTTGTGTTAGGTTGCGTTTGTTGCGCGTTTCGGTTGGTTGTCGTCGTCGTTTGTGATGTCGACGGTCTTTCGTTTGGTCTGTTAGTTAGTCTATTTTCTGGTCTAGTACGACAATTTCGCGCCATGTGCCCGGGCCGTCCACAGGTCAGACACACGATTTGGTCTCTACCGGGGCCCGTGCCTCCTGTACGATTTGGGGTATTTCGCGGGTTTATTCTAGTTCGCGCGTAACAGTCACTAGTCGCGTGCCCTATTCGGTTGCAATTTCCACATCGAGGTGGGGACTTCTTTTTAGATGGGTCCTCATTTTGGGACGATTGCGTGTATTCATCACTTTGACTTTCTCCGTACTTTATTTCTGCCTCTGAGGCTCCTATAATCGCGTCTTCCAGGGTTTTGTACCCTCTCGATTGAACAATAGTCGCTGCACGTCCCTGCAAACCGTTTTCAAAAATAACTTGAGCTTGTCGTTTGAGAGTGGCGGTTATAGCATTGTATCCCGCTTCATCTGGTTCTGATTCGATGGTTAATCTGACTAATAGCATGTGAAGTTCTTCTACGCGCCGTCCAAAAGCTTGCGCGCTTTCTCCCGGCCTTTGCCGACTTTTATTTAACTCGATTTGCACGGACGCTAGCGACCGTCGGTCTAGAAATACTTTTTCTAGTGCTATTTTAAATTCCTCATAAGTATCAAGTTTTTTATATCGCATTTCTTGGTGCGCCTTTCCTGCTAATTTTACGCTTTTAATTGTCCTGAAAAGTTTCGGTTTGTCTGCTTCATTAACTAGTTCGAGCGCACATTCGCATGTCTCTAAAAATTCGGATACTCTGACCTCAGGGCCTCCCGTAAAAACTTTTACGCACCTTAGTGCTTCTGAGATAGTCATATCTCCGTTCGCCATTTCCGGGCTTCGTACGTCTAACAGAGAAAAATCTAATCGTTCTATCGGGTATTCTCGTCTGATTTCTATTCGGTCACTAATCGGTGATTGTAATCCCGATGCACCGTGGTCTGATTCGCTAAGATCGCTATCCGTACAGAGATGCTTTACAGCTGTCGCGGACAATTTCCTACGTTTACATTCGCTTTCTGGGGTGGTAAATATTAATTTTACGTCGAAAAACGATTCGAGTGATCGACTAAAATGCCGTTTGTCTGGCAGGAAATATACTTTTGCGGATTTGCCCTGGTCGGACATACGGTCGCTACTTTTACGTTTGTCTTGCGTGCTGAGCTAGGTGTGGATGTTACTCACAGTAGAAGTGTTCGCCACATTCTGCTGGGCTGTCGTCGTTGCTGTCACCTGTTCGCTGGGAGTTGGCTGCCCTATCTCTCGTTCTCCGCGCCGTCCGCAGATAAGCTCGGTGAACTGGCTCGTGCCGTAAGCTGAGCTGTCGATAAGGCTCGTCTCCTCCTTGTCGCTCGTCCAGTCGTCTACTTCCTCGTATGAACCTTGGCTGCCGCCTGGTGTTAGATTGCCTGGTCTGCTTCCTCCGTCTCGGTGTAGTTTACACCGTCCTTCACCTTGGCCTTTGCTTCTTCTGGCGATAACTGCCACGTATTTGCAAAAAATTTTTTGCAAAACAATCCCACTTGCTGCCACCAATGTGGTAACCCGCGCTCGTAAGCCGGCTACCGGTTATCTTTGGAAGCGGAAGGAAGGTGGTGTTTGAGGTATAGATCAGGTTCTTCTTGAGTATAAGTATGACTTTTATTAAATAACTGGTTATTGGTGAGGCACAAGTAACCCTCCTAACTCTTTGCTCGCTCTCGATGATCTGTCTATCCGTTTCCTTATTTCTGTGCGTGCCACTCCTTAGCGTTCGGCGCTAAGAAGGGAGAATCGCTGAATTGCATCTTAGGCTCGGGACTCGCAATGTCCAGGCACTCGGGTGATGCAATGCTTATACATTACTTTTTGGTCGCCTTTTCGGAAGGCGGCCTTGAATACGATACTGGGTACAACTTGACCAATTAATAAGTCTTAAAAATTTTATGTCCAATGAAGTCGATATCAATCCCATCTTCATTAGGCACGACCGCAGGGAGTTCCTTATGCTCTCGATCGAGCAAAAAGTGTAACGGACGATTATCTCCGAAACTATTCGAGATATCCAAAAACCCTTTTGGATCTTTATGTTTCATAACAAGATCTAAATATATGTATGTGTGTGTGTGTGTGTGTGTGTGTGTGTTTATCCACTCCAGCGTCTAAACGGCTGAACGAATCGAGGTAAAATTTACACGGAAAATCCAGTTATACCCGACGAGGATCCACTAACAATTTCGATTTGATCCGACTTCCGGTTTCAAAATGGCGGGCATTTTAAATATTAAAAAATTCATAAAAATTCTGTTATAAGAGCAAAACAATTAAAACTTTGCAAAAATATGTAAAATAGCGACAACTAAAAAGGGACAGGCGAGCGCAGCGAGCCGACTTCCTATGCGAATCATTACTGCGGTCGTGCCTAATACGAAACAGCAAGGCTGTTTCGTTGGGGGGGCCCCGGCCGCCCTATATCTGGTTTTAAATTTTATTCAAGACCGCAAAATTCACGATCTATATCCAAATGTATGGATTACGTTACGGATTTTTATAACTATACCAGTATCAGTAGCTAGTGGAGAACGTAGTTTTTCGAAATTTAAGTTAATAAAAACATATTTACGATCATCAATGTCGCAAATAAGATTCAATAATTTAGCTATTCTCTCAATAGAGAATGAAATTACTGAAAATTTGGATTTCGTTGGTTTAATTAGAGCGTTTGCCAATAAAAAAGCCCGTAAAGTTAAATTTTACTAGACTTTTGGAAATAGTAATCCAACTAAGAACATAAATAAATCGTTAATCTTAAATCGCTATAATAAAAAAAAAATCATTACAATAACTTCCCGGGAAGTTAATAAATAAATAAAAAAAAAATGACTTCCTCTCGTAAGTGAAACCGATCCGGGGCGCCATGTAAATCTTGCCCCAGGGCGCCAATGTTGCTAGGTGAGCCGGCTCTGCATGCGTGTTAGTGTGTGTAATTACAATATGCTAACAGTAAAGGTAAATAAAAATAAAGCAAATACCATTCAACTATTTTTTGTTAAATAAATGAATTCTACAAAAACAAAGCAGGAAAAAGGAAGTATTATACAGTGTCCCACCTAACTCTTGCATCATGAATATCTCTCTTATTTCTTATGATAGGAAAAAATGTTAGAGAAAAGTATTGTTCTGCCAGAAGGGGACAATATTGTGATTGGTGAAAAAAAATTGTCGAGGTCGTTTTTCCGAGATTTGAAGGTCATCGTTGTTTTCTTAAATGGAACAACATATTTTTTTCATCAGAAAATGATAGTTGAGGTTGAGACGAGTTCAACGACTTATAACACTATGACCTTCACGTGACCTTGAACACATAAAATTCATAAAAGTTTGGAAATGTATACAAATAGCGTAGTACAGTAGAACTTACCTAGAAGTACAGTATAAATAGAATTCAGTATAAAAATAACTATATGGAGAATAAATGGACAAAAATATGCAAATTTTTTAACTGATAAGCTACCTGGCTCGCACGTCATGCAAGACGAGCGTTGGTTGCGAAAGAAACATATACATGCTACTACTAATAAGTCGATTTTAGATCACGTTCTAACTTTTATTCTATGCATATAAAAGAATATCATCATTGTAGTACATTTATCTGGTCTAGGGTAATGATCTATGACTTTATTGTACACTTATCCGGCTCGTAGCCTAACAACACGCGTCTGCCTAACGCTCGTCGTCTTGGCGACACGCCTTTGTTCCTTACTTTGCGTCTATCGATAGATCAATACATATCGATACATACACTACATCATGAAATATAAATAAATACATTTATTCAATATTGCTACATATGTTACATACAACATTATTAGTTTGAGTGCAATGTTTATTACAGACATATCTACCACAATTATTGCATAGAGTTCTATATTTATTATTATTTCCGACGCAAATCGAGCACGTTTTTGGCCTTCTAATTTTGTTTTTTTTATAATTTTCCTACCCGTTGCCTCTATTGCACATATAACGCTCTTATGAAGCCCTTCTGCTTGGTCTTCAAATGCACTTGCACGTTTATCTATATTATTGCTCGTCAATTTTTTTGCAAGTTCCTGCAAAAATTTTTTCCTTTTCTTTTTTGCTGAACAGCTGTCTTCCCACGTTGGATATTTAGTAAGCCATATAACAAATGCGTTATATGCACTAATATCTAAGTAGTGCATAAATAGTGATAAGGGCCAACGACGAGTCGCGCGTCTACAAGTATATTCTCGTACAAGCTTATCTAAAACGTCTACCCCACTTTTTGTTGAATTATAATAATTTATTATTTCTGGTTTGAATTTTTCTTCTGCCATTGATATTTTATGGTCATGATTTAATGTGGATAGTAGTACAACACACTTTCGGGGTTTTGGTACATACGATACTAATGTCAATTTTTGCGTGAAGAGAAATTCTGAAGAATACTGAGCACGGTTTCGTGTCTCTACGAGTACTTTTGGCAAATCTCGTTTATTTTTTCGCACAGTTCCAACTAAAAAAATCTTATTTGACAATAGATCTTCAGCAAAACTGAAATCAGTAAAAAAATTGTCGGTAGTAAGGCAACGATTGGAATTTTTCCACATATTTATCATTTCTTTCACGACACGTTGCCCTTGTTGCTTTTCTGGTGCGTTTCCATGTTTTCCTAAATATACCTCCATGTTGCAACAATAAAACGTTTTGGAATCACAAAGGGTCCATATTTTGATTCCATACTTTCCTGGCTTACTTGGCATATAAACTTTGAAAGAGCAACGGCCGCGAAATGTAACTAATTGTTCATCGACGCATCCAAAGTCTGTTGCATCATAGGAATCTTTACAATTTTGTACAAAAATATCTGTAACAGTCCTCAATGGTGCTAATTTATCAGATTTCCTTTCTTCACGCGTGGTCGTATCGTCAAAGCGCAGATAACGCAATATATTTGCAAATCGATCGCGGGACATTATTGCGGCATACATTCGCCGAGAAAGTGCTTCGTCTACTGTCCATAAATGGTTTTTACATTCGCGGGATTCTCTGAATCGACCAATTAGTATCAATAGTCCAAAAAGCGCGTCAATTTCATCACGATCGACTGACTTCCATTTCTTATTTGGTGGCATGTTTTCCACTGCCTTTTTATTTGTATAAAATATAATCGTTTGAATAATTTCTTCGTTCATAAATAAATGGAAACATTCATCCATTTTTTCCACATGTTCGCTCTTCGTTGTTAGTGAGGACTGGCGCGAGAAGTTCGGTAGATTGTTATTAGGATTAGGTGCAATGTATTTCCAATTGCGTCCCGCTACAACTTCACATCTCGGGTCAGTATCTTCTATGGATTCTAGTGTACTGTCTCCATCAGATTCAGAATCCTGCATTTCTGTGTTTGCATCGCTATTCGACACACTACCACCATCCGATGACGGTTCCAAGTTGTCATCATCCTCCGTAAATTGGGCAAAGGGTAATTGCATATTTGTTTTTTCTACCGACATTATGCCAATAGTAACGAAACAACAAAAGAACAATAACCACAAATGCAACAAATAAGCAACCAACAATAACAAAAACAGCAATAAGAATAAGAGAACCAGCAATAACAATAACAGAACCAGTAATAACAATAAGAGAAAGAACAATAACGATAACAAAATAGACTTTTTAGACTCTCTAAGCGCACTAATCGTATGTCTTACTTCGGCAAACCGTTATAAGACACTGAATTGTTTTTGTAATACATCGTTGAAAAATAAAAATTGTATGATAAAAAAAACAAAATTAGAAGGCCAGAAACGTGCTCGATGTTGTCTCTGCGTCGGAAATAATAATAAATATAGCAAGATATAGCAACTACATGCAATAATTGTGGTAGATATTTGTGTAATAAACATTGCACTCAAACTAATAATGTTGTATGTAACATGTGTAGCAATATTGAATAAATGTATTTGTTTATATTTTATGATGACATTATTTTATATGCTTGGAATAAAAGTTGGAACGTGATGTAAAATCGACTTATTAGTAGTAGCATGTATATGTTTCGACGTGCGAGCCTCGACTCGTCTCGTACTACTGTCACTTTTTTTAGTAGCCGGCTCGACGGACCGCGAATATGTATTATTAAAGTATCGGTGTGGGTCAGAAATGACTCCGGCACAGTTTTCCGAGGGTTAAAATAGTTTTTGTAGTTTTCCCTATTTTTTTTTAGCTTCAGATGTTATTTGAACATGTTGACGTCTTTGTAAATTAGTTAATTGAAGAGTATTTTCTCGCCTAATTGAAGAGTCTCTGTACTCGCATCTTTATCTACGTTAGCACTAAAGTATGAACTACTTTGAACACCTAAAAAATTGTGCAAAACAGAGATTGCAAGTACAACGTAACAAATATTTTGGTGTTTAATATTCATAGCTGTGTGTAATACTCTAAACCTAGCTGAAATAATGCCAAACACATTTTCAACAACGTTTCGGGTTCTCGATAATCTATAGTTATATATTCTTTTTTCATAATCTAATTCTCTCTGTGCATATGGTTTTAAAAAATTTTGTTCAAGTGCAAAAGCCTCGTCGCCTAGGAACACAAAATTATAATTATTTATGGTTTCATTATTTTCATGCAAATTCATTTCATTAAATTCATGCAAAACCATTAAAATAATGCTGTAAAAGATTTATAATTATAGTAGGCGGTTTCGGAATCAGGTGGTGGTACAATCTCAATGTGTTTGCCATTCATTGCTCCTCCATTCACAGTTGATAAATTGCCATTTCATTTGAAATTCTTCTGCCACCTTTTTCCATTCTTCTTTTGAAGACAGCATCTGCATATGTAATAAACTAATTAGTTATATTTATTCTTTTCAGTCTGATTATACACCTAAAAGAAAAAGAAAAGCGGCAAGTGGTTCTCAGCCAGAATTCTCTAAGGTTTGTACTGATACAATAAAAACTAATTCGAATGAGTTAACGGAATTTGACGTTGTCGGAAATAATATAGCAAAAAAATGGCCAAAATGGATCCATTACAAACCATTTATGCAGAATCTCTAATAAACAACGTGCTACGCAGAGGATTATTGAAAAAATTAACAGAAGACACTACTTTATGTGACGGATGTTACAGGTGTGTTGAGACTCCATCTTCTGTTAACAAATATTGTAACGTGATGCCTTTCTCTACCTTCGCTTACCCCGTGACCTCCTCGTCGAGTTCTTTCCTTGTCAGGACTGGCAGTCGGAAATGTGGGAAAATTTGTGCTCTCGTAATCCCTTTAATTTTCTTTATTTTAATTTCTGATTTGTCAAGCCGAATTGACGCGAGGTCAATGCTCACGTACAGCTGATCGATCGTTTTGTTGATCTCTCGTGTTATCGATCGCTCGCCTCGTTCCTTTTCGCCGCGCTCGGCATACGCACAAACACACACTCTGGCTCACACACGTGCTCACACACGCGCTCACACATACACTTAACCTATGTCTTAGCCTACTGGGATTTCGGGTATACACAAGAAATATAAACACTTATCTGGTGGGACGTTGTAACCGATGCTTTTCTTTTCGCACTAATTAGATTTTCCCGCTACCTCGCTTTCTGTCTCTCTTCCTATTGCTTCCCGATGGTGATCTCTGCTTGTCGATTGAATCGTAGAAGGAACTATCGTGTTTTTCCTCTCGCTCTCTCTCTCTCTGGGACACCCACTTTTCGCGACGCGAGTCGTGATAAAAAATGAACGCTTTTTGCACTGAACTCCGAAATATAAAATTCCCGACGCAGCACTAACAAGGAAGGTTAGGCAACCCGGAGATTCCGAAAAATATGAAACTTTGCACACAAGTAAGGTATGCTATCCATAATACAACCCTATTTTTCTTTGATGCCATAATTCGGTTTTAAGGGGTGATATCACGCCTTGAAAAAAATTGAGAATTTTCTTTTTTTGGAAATATCTCAAGAACGGTCAATGATATCTAAAAAAAAGTTTTAATAAAAGTGGCATGGTTTTATTGTGTTTATAAAACTGCGTAAAAATATTTTTTAAAAAATTCATGATTTTTGAGTTATCCCTCCATCCCACCACCACACCTTAGAATATTTTTTGTTACTATCTGTCGGAGGACGGTCCGAGTACGCGTCTCTTTCAGAGTCCCCGGCCATTACGCAATTCTTACTTTACTCAACTTTTACAAAATGTACGAAACTTGCTTAAGCTTATTAGAATTTAGAACCGATTTCCGAAATTTAACGTAGAACTCATACAGGAAACGCGACAGTCCTTGTAGAACGTGCACGGTCCAAGTCTCAATCAAATCTGAATCTGTTTTCCTTTATTTTATATTCATTTCGCTTCTTCGTTTATCAAATTGCCGTCGCAATTACCATCACGACAAGATTGTCATCTGACTTATGTCCAATCTCTATTTGACATCTCTATCACATGACTTACGTCAGCTGTCAACCTAAAATCTGTCAATAAGCGACCACGTGCATCGTTCTACAAGTTCCATCCAAGTCGTAACGTCATACAAATGACGTCACTCCTTGACGTTTCGAATAACAAATGAGTGTACACCACTCTCCGACATATCTATGATGAAATATCTCAGGAAACCCTCTTTTCATACCTATAAATGACTTATGTGTTACATTTTTTTTAAAGAAGTAAAACCATTACTATTAAATTTGAAAACTATTCCAGCAGTTGTCTTTGATATATTGTTTTTTATGACGCATACTTTAACAATTTACATACATTCTAAGTTCATTTATGTGAAAATTATTAATATTAAATTTAATTATAACAGTATAATGGTTTTCATTCATCAAATGTATATTTAGACATTTGCATTTTCTTTTTGAACATTTTTACATTTCAAGTAGTTATGCAAGGAGCAAACGAATGTAACACCATACGTTGGCTGCATAGCGCAGCTTTTGTCTTGCAAAAAAGAAACATATTTCGTAAGGCCCGCTTATCCAGCAGAGTTGGACATTGCTCGAGTTTTAATCATGAGTGAAAATTTAATCATCACTCTTCACTCATTAATAGTGCAGTTTATTTTCACTCACCACTCATCACGTTAAAAATAAGAGTGATTATTTTAATCGTTACGCATAACTCATTACTTATTCGTCAAATTGTTTTCATTTTTACGTATTGTAACGTATCTCTTTGCTTACCCTTTTCTCTACGTTACCTCCTTCGCAATTCGTTCCTCAAAAGGACTGGCAGTGGAAAAAGGAAAGGATCTCGCAAATAACGACACTGAATTCTCGTATATTTTCTTTATTACCTTCTAATCCGCACGCCCGGTCGATGCTCTCGATCAGCTGTTCGGCGGGCTGGTTTTTACGCATGGGTTTTCGACGCGCTTGTCGAAGACGCGCTTACGTACGCACACTTACCTACGGATGCTTATGCCTATGCTTCTCTTTGCTTACCCATACGCTTGCTCTCTCTCACTCACGCGTCTAAGGTCGCACGCTCTCTCACTCACACGCTCCTCACCCACACAACCTACTAGACTATGGCTTATGGCTACTGTCACGTCTCGGGTGAGGGCCAATAACGCGATCGTTAATCTGCTCCTTACCCTGACGGTTTAAATATTTGGCCTGTTTTGGTCACGCGTCCTATGACACGTCTACCGTGGGCGGCCAAGAGATCGGGAGGAGAGGAATCGCGATGAAGTTGGGTGCGTAAATGAGTTAATTGAAGATTTAAAATAAATTGTCTGTTTATTCAGACTAAGGTATTGGTGGTACACATATATGTATAAAAAGAAGAAGAAAAATATAATTGTGGTAACAAGAACACACACACACACACACACACACACACACACGATATAATATGTATAAAACCTAATTTAATATGATGACCTCCGGGTCGGGGAAGTCGAAGTCAGGGGGGACTTCAGTTATTATTACTGTTGGAGGGGGAGGAGAAGGGGGGTTTTCTGCGGAGTAATAGTCCCCGTTGTAAAAGAAGGTGGTAAAACGGGGATCTAGGATTAGGGTTGGTGGGGGTGAAAAAGGTGGAGGAGGAGGAGAAGCTGGTGGTGTTGGGCGTTCCTGAAAATCTGCGGATGGAGGATGAGGAGGAGGAGAAGGGGATGGTGGTGAGGATGGCTGTGGCGCGGTCCCACTGGAGGGGACTAATGCAGCTCTTAGCGCGCGCCGCTGTCGCCTTTTTTGTAGGGCTTTGCCCGCTCGGGTGCCTCTCTTCCCGTATTGCTTGCCACGCGGTCCTTTAGGCATCTATTTCATGATACGGATATGTTTTATTACTTAAAGTTCAATTATTGATGTTATGTTCGTCCTTTAGGCTTGATTTAGTCTCACCGTGTTATTTTGGGAGGGCGCAAAGGTCAGTCCCAACGCTGCTTCCCGCTGGTGGGCGCGGTGAGGGTCCTCTCGCTGCTCCTAGTCAGGCGTGCGCGGTGGGAAATTCCAACGCTGCTCCTTACTAGTGTGCGCTGTGAGCACTCCCAACGCTGCTTTCCAAAGGGTGGGCGCGGTGAGTGTTTCCCTTACTTAGCCCTATATTAAAATAGCAGGATGAGGGTATGTTTTTATCGCGTTAACTGGTTTCGTGAATATGTTGTTATAAGGGAAGAGAGTTGGAGCGCAAAAAAAGAACTCGTATACTGCTGTTACGTCCTGCGTACGTGACTTTTCTCATTTTCCTCGTCGAAACCTAAGACTAACAATTAGACAATAGACCAGACTGTCTGCCAGTGGTCCCATTCTAAATTTTTCCTTTTTTCAAGTACCTCCTTCAGAGTGCGCCAGATCGCCGCATATCTGTATACTAGGAATCAGATTTCTAAACATGCCCTGGCACTCAGTCGTCCTAAAACTAACCCATAAATACCAAATTTACGGCTTCCACTTGAAAATGCATCTTTCCTTTACCCGACACCCACTTCCACCCCAACTCACTCCATATAGAAGGAACATTGTTCCTAAATCTACGAATAGGAAAAACCTAAGCTTTCTTTAAACCAATGAGAGACTGTCCACCCCCGAAACTAAAACTAACTAACCAATAGGATAACGAACACCCACTGACCAAATCTTTTAAAACAAGCTGCACGCACCCCGACGACACATTCTGTATTCTGCGTTCATCCTGCGATCAGTTAAGTTCGGTAGTCGGCATCGGCGTTCTGATACTTAGTCTCAGAACTTAAAATATAGTAAAATTTTATACACACTCTGTATTCTGCATTTACCCTGCGATCAGTAAAGTTCGGTAGTCGGCATTCGACATTTGTAATCTTGTTGATTTTAATTAACTAATAAATCTCAAATATAAAAGTAAGTGAATTGTTAACGACAACCAACACTCCACTCCATCACTTAAAGAAAGGTAAGCACAGCTTAATATTTTATACCTTTCCACCTGCTACTCCTGTTTTTTATAAACCACGATTAAATACATTGGTTGATTATCGTTCTAACGGTAAGCATAGTGGTGCTTACGGGAAATAGCGAAAGGCGACAAGCGCCAATCTGGACGCTGGCGCTCACGTTATTACTTCCAAGAAGCAGCCCATTGCTTAACTGATAGAACAATAACTAACAAATCTAGAAATTGAAAACATTTAACTATACCACCCTTCTTAACGCTACGCATACTCAGCGCTTTTGAGGAAAGTTATCGGGAAGCGACAAGCGCCAATCTGGACGCCGGCGCTCTCGTTACGACACCTCTCAAGTTGCCTACCTGCTGCGACTTCGCCTGCACCGGCGAACTAAGAAGGGTAGTCAATAAAATTTACAATCTTAACTAAAATAGAAATTCCCTGGTAGATGCCTATTGGTATAAAGAAAAGAGGGAAACGCGGTGGACGAAAGGTCCGAGAGAGACAGCTACGAGCTCGTCTCAGAGAGGAGAACGAACGGCGTGGTTTATTGGAAGTTCCTACCACCCAAACAGAACATCCACCACCTCCACCCAACCCAGAGGAAGCAGATTTTTCCTTGCTGCTAGATTTCTATCCAACAGAAATCATTGAAAGTGAAAACGAAGTAGTTTTTAAAGACCAAACTCATACCTACATTTACACGCACATAATACAACCTCCACCACCACCCACTGTAGTAATAGAAGAGATAACAGATCCAGAAGTAATTACATTAGATTAAAACGTAAACTTGCTGTATTTCTTCACTAACCCTGCCATACCTAATCAGCGTTCCTCAGGTCTATCCCAGGTAAAGGCTGAAAGGCCTGACCAAAAAAGACCGTTCTAATTTATTACGCCACTAGACGTAACATATCTAGATTTTTGGGGGCTCGTCCGGGATTGTAAGAGGAACAGTGATTAGATGTGACGGGTGATGTGATGAATACTCGTTCCAAATCCGATAAATCGAATATCGACGAAGTTTACAAACAAATCGTAAAGAATCCTTCAAAAACAGGGAAACCTACTACTCATTACACTTCATCTCCTTATCCTCCAAGTAAATCCAGATCATTAGAATCACTTGAACCAGACAATAGCTTAGAATTATTAGATAAAACTGTTATCGAAGAACAAAATTCATCAATCGAAAATAAATCCGCACTATTTCTAGAAGATAATAAAGGAAAAGATTTTAATTTTAAACTTCAGGAAAATCTTAAATATAATAAAATGGCTGACGATATAGCTATATTGAAACTAGCTCTTAAGACAGTTCCTTTATACGATGGAACTAATATTCTGCTCAAAGATTTTGTTAGACAATGTAAATCGGCTAAAAAGATGATTCCTCCTAATTCGGAATCACAATTTGTAAAATTATTAAGATCAAAAATCGTTGGAAATGCGTATGGCATTATAGATACAGAGGAAGATTTTAAAACAGTGTCAGAATTATTGAAACCATTAACTGCAGCATTCGGCGAACGGAAAACTAACGTTCAATTAAATTCGGAATTATCAGAAATAAGTCAGAAACCTAGCGAGAGCGTTGTTCCATATAGTATCCGTATTAAAAGAATAGGAACGCGTTTGGTGCAGAATTACAAAACACGTAATGGCGGAAAAATAGACGCGATAAATTTTAAAATGATAGAGGACGATGTACGCGATCAATTCCTGAAAGGACTTCGTAAGGATATAGATATTCGTCTACCTAGAGACTTAACGTTAAAGGATACTATCGATAAAGCTATCCACTTTGAACAAATACTCGGTTTGACTTGCGAAAATAACGATATTTTCAAATCGAAACAATTACCGCAAGCTACATGTCAATCGTGTCATCACACTGGACATACCGACAACAAAATCAAAACATACAGGGTGTCCCACGCAAGCTACAACCGCGAATATACACGTGTCCACATGGATAATTGGAAGCGAAAAGTGAAATAAAAAGTAATAAAATTTGTCCTCGTTAACGAGTTATTAAATAAAATTGATCAGCGAATCAGGAAGCACGGAAGCGGTAGGCGGTGAGTAGCGGCCATGCTAGTCTGAAGACAAGAAGCGATAGCGTAAGAAAGCGTCGTGGACGAAAGATTGAGAGAAAGAGAGAGAGAGAGAGAAAGTCAACGAAAGAAAGGGCGAGAGAGAGAGAGAGAGAGTCAGCGCGTGCAGGCAGCGTGAGGTAGCGCCGCGCGCCGTGTTAGGGTAGGAGGGAGCGAGAGACAGAGATTAGATTAGATTTTTGTTGTGCGTAAGGTAGCGTCGTGAAAGAAAGGTAGAGAGAGAAAGAGTGAGAGAGGAAGAGCGAAAGTCGACACTTTTTCCTGGAAATCTCCTCCTGACCACTACCTTCTCACGCCTGTATACGTGCCAGAACGCTCCGCCCGTCGAAATTTATCGCTTCTTATCTTCAGACTAGCATGGCCGCAGCTCACCGCCTACCGCTTCCGTGCTTCCTGATTCGCTGATCTATTTTATTTAATAACTCGTTAACGAGGACAATTTTTATTACTTTTTATTTCACTTTTCGCTTCCAATTATCCATGTGGACACGTGTATATTCGCGGTTGTAGCTTGCGTGGGACACCCTGTATGTACAGTCACAACTGCAAAAATCGACTTATAATTTAGGAACAGAAATTCTGATCTGTCAAATTTGCCGTAAACGCGGACATCATGCATCTCGATGCAGATTCCGCAATACAAATTCACAACCGGTAACAATAGTACAAGAATCACATATTACATGTCAAATTTGCAATAAGACAGGACATACGGCGAAGACATGCCGTCAAGGGCAAGGTACATCGGGCACAGTGTGCCAATTTTGCGATAAAATCGGGCATACTGCAAATAATTGCTTTAAGAGAACCGGAAACCTTTCGGCAAATAAAGCTCAAGAAACTAGTTCACCAGTACGCGAGTACCTACCGCGAAATACATGCTCCTATTGTAAAAAACAAGGGCATGAATTAAAAGATTGTCAACTTCGAGTCCAAAATAATTTGCGTAGAGAACAGGGAAACTTCAACAGTCCGTCGACGACAGGTGCGCAACGAGGGACTCAGGCTCAGCCGCACCCTACAATGTTAATCGCAGAAGACCCGAAAACGACAAACCTATTAGAACAGTAGAAATTCAATTAAACACTCAAAGTAGAGTGCCCACAATTCAAATCGATATTAAAGAAATGAAGTTACCGATAACATTCATGCTCGACACAGGATCAGGACCCAATTTAATCAAAGAAAATTATGTACCTGCGTATTTACACATTAACCAGGCTGAAATACTAAAACTAAACGGAATTAATGATTACGCAGTTTATACTCTAGGAAAGGTAGAATTAACTATCTTAGATACACTAGTAGCTTTCCACATTGTGAATGAAAATTTTCCAATTCAACAAGCCGGAATAATAGGGAACGATTTCTTTCAACAAACCGGAGCGCAAATTAATTACGCGAAAAATTGCATCAACGTTCTCGATAAATCCATAAATTTTTACACTCAAGAAATAATTACCATACCTCCAAGATGTAAATGCATGTTTTACGTGCGCATAAAAAATAACGACGTAAAAGAAGGATATATACCCAAATTACAAACAGGAGAAGGAGTTTATCTAGGAGACGAGATGGTAATAAACATGAATGGAAAAGCTCATCTACCACAATTTCACCATTTGGAATTGGGAACTGTTAAGGTTATTAAAAAACCAAAGAAATATCACTTAGTTTTACCTATTAGAGAAACAGAAACAGATGGACCCACACTTGTCCTGCAAAATACTCGTAAGGCGTTAGTCAACTTGTGCAAGGTCACAGAAGATTTAAAGTTAGCAAGTATTAGTTTATCTGCCAGTGAAGACATTAGTAACATACCTTGGAAGGATATACATGCTTTAATAATTAAACAATTCTTGAACTCTGCAACGAAAGTGATAATATGCAATAACCGAATTAAATATCCACCTACAGATTTGAGACTATCAATCATAGAGGAAATGCATAGCACTCCGAGCGGAGGACATAAAGGAGTTACTAAGACTTATAATCGTATTAAACAGAAATACTTCTGGGAAAATATGAAAGCCGATATACAAGAATATATACAACGGTGTTTACAATGTCAATTGAAAAAACTCGTACGTGTAAAAACCAAGCAACCAATGCTAATAACTGATACACCGGGAGTTGCCTTCGACAAAATAGCTATGGATATAGTAGGACCATTACCCAAGACAAAGAAGGGGAATGAATATATACTTACTATACAAGATCAATTAACCAAATACTGCCTAGCCATTCCGTTACAAGATCAGACTGCTACAACTATAGCCGATAACTTTGTAAGGAGATTCATATGTATTTTTGGTGCACCAAAAGCGGTTTTAACCGACCAAGGAAGGAATTTTATAAGCGATCTTATGCGAAAGGTAGCGAAACAATTCAGAATTAAAAAAATTAGAACTACAGCATTCCATCCGCAATCTAATGGATCTCTAGAACGTTCGCATCACGTTCTAGGAGAATACTTGAAACAATTTGCATCTGAAAAAGTAGAATGGGACGATTGGGTCGATCTAGCTATTTATAATTACAATACAAATGTACATGAAGGAACTCGACACACTCCGTACGAATTAATCTTTGGAAAAATCGCAAGAATTCCCAGCAGCGAACCGTTAACGCAAGCCGATAAATTAGATACCTACGACGACTACTTAATTAAATTAGTAACGACCCTTCACGAATTACAAAATAATGCAAGAGAAAACTTAATCGATTCCAAACACAAATCAAAGGAACGATACGACAAGAGGATTAACCCCAAACAATTCAAACCTGGAGATTACGTATTTCTACTCAAAGGACCCAAACCTGGAAAACTTGGAGATCAGTACACCGGTCCTCATGAAATAATAGAAATATTAAATAAAGGAAATATTAGAATTAAAATAAAGAAAAACACGCGAATAGTCCATCCTAACCGACTTAAAATCTCGCATATCCCAGAAGATTAGGAAGTAAATGAATCCTTTTCTTTCCAGATGATATCACCGGCTGCGTTAGTACTTTTTGTACTAACACTGACGCCCGTTCAAGCGATAATAGGTTATGATTGTGGGAATAGATCGGCTAACATAACATCCGTCTCACTGCTTAACGTAGAGGAGTGCGACCTACCTCCTTTAAACGTTAACGTAACTAAAGTAGGCATTCAGCTTCTGCAAATTAACGAATTCAAGACCGTTCAGGTAATTCAATGTAAAGTCGAAATCGATCGAACCATCAAAAAATGCGGCATGTTCTCGCACACTTCCGACGTTCTAAATGGACAATATGCATACATAGAAGAGATCTACAAACAAACATGTTTAGAAGCACACCATTACCGGCAAATTAAAATAGGGAACACGGTAATCCACGGCCTTAAAGTCAATTACACTACTTCAAGACCAATAATACTTGCTGGAAACTTAGACAACGACGGAGGATGCGAAGGAACATCGTATTCGGATCCATATGGTAGTTGGAACAACGTAGTAGTAACTGGCTATGTAAAAATAACGCTTCGAGATTACCTAGCTACCGTTAAAATAAACACCGACAAAATATACCTGCAATCCGGAGTCGTATGCGACCTAGGTGAAGGTCAGTGCGTAGACTTGGAGGGAGGAGACACCTTTTGGGACCCTTTACCCTCGGATACCTGCGATTTTACCAAATATAGCGTATTATACGAAGGGATAGCCAACAAGGCCGAAGATGTAATAAATAACCGGAAACAAACTATCTACTCTCTAACAACACGCGATGTAGTATTCGCTCTATCTTCCAAATCCGAATATTCAATCTGTGGCTATAGCCTAATCAAAACTGAACACCCCAAATTAATAATATTCGAAACTAAACAGGGAGAACGATTCTCAAGCCGGAAAGATACAAATGTCGCTAATTTAGACATATTCACATACATCAATTCAAAATTCGTCTACGTAGAAAAACACATACGCACACAAATCAAACAACTATACCACGATATACTCACTCAACAATGCAATTTAGAACAAAAAATGCTGAAAAATGCTCTATCAATAGCAATTCAAGCACCAGATGTTTTCGCATATCATCTTATGAAAGGACCAGGTTATATGGCCGTCGCCGCAGGAGAAGTTATACACATAGTTAAATGTATCCCTGTAGAAGTAATACTGGCTAAAACACGAGAGTGTTACAATCAATTACCAGTCCTCAAAGGAAACCAAACTTTTTTCTTAACGCCACAAACACATATACTACTAAAGCAAGCTACACAAATAACCTGCAACACACTTGTACCACCCATGTTTCACCTCGAGAATTCTTGGTACAAACTAACACCACAACCTATCGAATCATTACCACCAACCATAATGAAACCTATGACTAAACCTACATGGAGATACGTTAGCCCAGGTACGTTGGCCACCAGCGGAATATATTCCGAAGAAGATCTAAATGAACTAAGGGATCACATTATGTTCCCCGCTGAGAAACCTGCTATTCTAAACACATTAGCCCGAGGAGTAGTAGGAAAGACATCTGTTTCACAAGGCATTTCTATATCTAATCTAATGGATGAATCTACCTTAGAAAAAATTACTGCCAATACATGGAACAAAATATGGAGTAAATTCCTCGCATTTGGAAATATTAGTGCTGGAATTTTTGGACTCTTTGTAATAATTCGAGGCATTAAGTTAATTATCGACACTATAATCCATGGTTATGCACTGCATAGTGTCTATGGATGGTCGCTATATCTGTTAGGAGCAATCTGGGACTCTCTAACGCACCTTTTATTGCTTCTAGCTCGTAAACCACCCAAACGCAATAAAAAATCAGGAAATACCAAAAGACAATCAACTGTAAATGAAACCTCACTCGAATTAAAAGAATTAATAACTACTCCACCTGAAAAACCCTTATCTCGATCTGAATCACCCAAACCTTCCTCTTACCTTCACTAAAATATCTAAAGGACACATCTGGAAAACACACGCAGACGACATACTCGGAAAGAGAAACACTCAATACATCAAGAGAACACACACATCAAACACATTCGACACATCTGGAGAACACACACATTAAACACACTTAATCCACCAATACCAGACTAAAGTGATAATTTACAACCTTTTAGTAACAAAAAGTACCGGAACCAATATGAACACAGCAGGGAAAATTCTCCGACCAGCCGATTTAGGGGTACCCCTTCTGCAAACCCCTGGTAAACCCCCGCATAAGCATTGCTACGGACCAGGCGGAATATTGGAAAACACAAAACCGACGGAGACAACGAACATCTGGCGATTGGCTCACCAGCAACAAAAACCATTGGAGGAAATCGTGTAAAGGATAAAGCAATTAGTCCTAGAAGATGAATTACGAAATAAAACACTGCACCAACAAAAAGGGAAAACCCTACGACTAACTACCCGCGCCGAATTTATGGAGACGACGCAGGTCAGGCTAGAGGAGATGGCCTACGACTTCCGTAGAATGGAGAAGACAGACACCCTCTAACCCCGTCTCACACTACGGACCCTACCCTTATTAATACGAACACACTTTCATACAAACACACACATACTTATAAGTCTAATATTATTCTTATAATTGTATTTAAATTTAGACTCAAGAGGAATCTCTGTACAATTTTCTTTCTCTTTCACTAATTTTCTTTTCTATATATGTATTTTAACTCTAGGCTCAAGATAATTTTGTAATGAAAAATTTAAGTTAACATTAAGGTTGTTTCTACGAGGAAACTGCGTCTCCTATTCTTTCTTTTTTTTCTCTCTTTTTACAAACGTTAGGCTTCCCCTAACCTTTGTCTAAGGCAGGAGGTGTTACGTCCTGCGTACGTGACTTTTCTCATTTTCCTCGTCGAAACCTAAGACTAACAATTAGACTGTCACGTCTACGCCTAGTAGCGTAGCAGGGCCGTAGGAATAATCACAGGTAGCCCTTAGGTAGTTGGAAAGGATGTGGACGCGCCCAAAGACTCAATGCTTTGAGGTTGCCCTCTTTTGTCCAAACAGAAACATCGGAGAGTCCTATGATTTCGGTTTCTTCTCTTGATGTTACTAATGCTTCTGTTCCCAATTTATCAAGGACGATGAGATTTAAGGATGATCCACAATCGATTAAGAATGTTCCTTTTTCAGATTCCAGTTCTGGTACTTCGAGGTTGATTCGTAGGGAAGGAGCTTCTTTAATGTGGAGTCTTCTGTTTGGTTCTTGAATTTAACAGTTTTCTGGCGATTTCCCCTTGAGTCGCGCATCGTCTCGCCGGCACGATGAGCGGTTTTGGAGTTTAAAGACTCCGTAGATGAACTACGTCTGCAATAATCTCCATTGTGTCCCTTCATTCCGCAATTCCAGCAATACCGATGTTCCTGTCTATATTTTGGAGGAGTTTTGCTTCTAGAGCGATTATTTTGGTCTTCCATACCTGAGGAATTCGTCTGGTAAGCTGAAGTACGTGTGCGTGAATTATGTTCTACAGGAAAAGCTGTTGTAAATTTCTTTCGTTCCCATTCTGGTTCTGAGTCCGATCCGTTTCTATCTCTGCTTCGGTTCTTATATCGGTGATAACGAGTCGGTGACTGTGGGTAGTCCACATATGATCTTCTATATTCAGGCGATTTCTGTCTTTCTTCATAACTGCTTCCGTATCTTCGTTCGGATGAATGTCTTCGTTCTTTTAGTAATTGACGATTTCTTAACGCCCTTCCTATTTCAATAGCTGCGTCGAAAGCGTCCTCGATCGTCTTGAATTCTTTGTTAAATAATCGCATTTGGATGCGATCTGGTAATCCTTCCAGAAAGTTATCGCGAGCTTCGGTTTCCATATTTTGGATTTCAAGTTTTGCATTTGGTCCGTATCTTTCCGTTAACGCGGCACGTGTATCGTTTACAAGTTTGCACGTCCTATCAATGTATTTACTAAGACTTTCGCCGTCTTCAATCGTTAACGAGGCTAATTCGTTCCGAAAATAATCTACATTTTTTCCGGGAGCGAAACGCTTTTTCAAATGGTGAATAAATTCTGTGGCACTCGCGAATTTCTTTCCTTGAACGCTTCTGCGAGCGGCGCCTCCGAGTTTAGTTAAAACAATACTTAAATACTCGGTTTCTGAATTGGCCGGTATTATCGTTAAACCGTTTTCTACACTTTGAGCAAAATAAATCAAAGAACTATCTCCATCGTATCGCGGTACTGCTGCTGCAGCTCTTTCTATACGATTTTGGCGAGAAATATCGTTCATTGACGTTGCCATAGAGAGTGTTAAATTAGCAAGGTCGAGAGTCGACAAGTTGCTAGTATTATTAGGCTGTTGCGTCATTTTTAATTCGGAATTTCTACTTCGATAATATATTAAATTAAATTAAAATCCACCAGTCCGAAAGGTTATATCCCTTCGGTACGGATGGTTAAATTTCTATCTTTATAATACGGATTGTTATATCTATCCCACCGCTGTCACCAGTTTTGTCACGTCTACGCCTAGTAGCGTAGCAGGGCCGTAGGAATAATCACAGGTAGCCCTTAGGTAGTTGGAAAGGATGTGGACGCGCCCAAAGACTCAATGCTTTGAGGTTGCCACCTTTTGAGGAAAGGATGTGGACGCGCCGAGAGACTCAATGCTCAAGGGTTGCCACTTCGGTAGAAGGTAGGAAAGGAGTAGACGCGTCCAGAGACTCAATGCCCTAGAGTTGCTACCTTAGGATGATTAGGCCTACAGGTTATTAAGTTGGTGTAGACGTGTCCATTGATCGACGGATCTCGAGCGGCAAAGATTCGTCGATGGTGGGTTAGATTCCGTTTCGATAATGTAAGGAAGAAGGAATTCCGAAAATGAATATTACCTTTTAAAAGAGTAACAAAAGTTAATATATATTCTGAATATTAAGATATATGATTACAAAGATTATTACAATAAAAGGAGAAAGTTCTTTGGTATATGAAAGAATTATAACCAACCGGTTTCTATTCTTTCTCGAGGTTATAGCCAATCGGCTTTTACCTGAATAAATCTAATCGCGGTTATAACCAATAGGTTTTTACCCGATCTACGTTATATCTCTAGTTTTACGCGGGAGTGAGCGCGGAGACGTTCAGGGAGAGTACCTCGCTGAGTAATGCCTAACAACTACCGTGAGTTGTATGGTGAGAGAGATCTGGAGCGATCTCTCGATGAAGTCTCGGACCCTTCCGGACTGAACTCTGACTATGCTCGCTCCTCGCGCCCTTATAAGTTCTAAAAAGTCTTAAAACACTAGCGGAGAAATAGTATCCATCTAGCGGAGGATTAGGGTCCCCTTTTCTAAGATAAGCAGGCGGGCGGCGTCGCGTAGGCGCACGAGGGAACGTTCCTAGTTTCAACGGGAGCTAACCAAGGAAAAATATCATTCGGATGAAATTCGGATGTAACAAGACAATAGACCAGACTGTCTGCCAGTGGTCCCATTCTAAATTTTTCCTTTTTTCAAGTACCTCCTTCAGAGTGCGCCAGATCGTCGCATATCTGTATACTAGGAATCAGATTTCTAAACATGCCCTGGCACTCAGTCGTCCTAAAACTAACCCATAAATACCAAATTTACGGCTTCCACTTGAAAATGCATCTTTCCTTTACCCGACACCCACTTCCACCCCCAACTCACTCCATATAGAAGGAACATTGTTCCTAAATCTACGAATAGGAAAAACCTAAGCTTTCCTTAAACCAATGAGAAACTGTCCACCCCCGAAACTAAAACTAACTAACCAATAGGATAACGAACACCCACTGACCAAATCTTTTAAAACAAGCTGCACGCACCCCGACGACACATTCTGTATTCTGCGTTCATCCTGCGATCAGTAAAGTTCGGTAGTCGGCATTCGACATTTGTAATCTTGTTGATTTTAATTAACTAATAAATCTCAAATATAAAAGTAAGTGAATTGTTAACGACAACCAACACTCCACTCCATCACTTAAAGAAAGGTAAGCACAGCTTAATATTTTATACCTTTCCACCTGCTACTCCTGTTTTTTATAAACCACGATTAAATACATTGGTTGATTATCGTTCTAACGGTAAGCATAGTGGTGCTTACGGGAAATAGCGAAAGGCGACAAGCGCCAATCTGGACGCTGGCGCTCACGTTATTACTTCCAAGAAGCAGCCCATTGCTTAACTGATAGAACAATAACTAACAAATCTAGAAATTGAAAACATTTAACTATACCACCCTTCTTAACGCTACGCATACTCAGCGCTTTTGAGGAAAGTTATCGGGAAGCGACAAGCGCCAATCTGGACGCCGGCGCTCTCGTTACGACACCTCTCAAGTTGCCTACCTGCTGCGACTTCGCCTGCACCGGCGAACTAAGAAGGGTAGTCAATAAAATTTACAATCTTAACTAAAATAGAAATTCCCTGGTAGATGCCTATTGGTATAAAGAAAAGAGGGAAACGCGGTGGACGAAAGGTCCGAGAGAGACAGCTACGAGCTCGTCTCAGAGAGGAGAACGAACGGCGTGGTTTATTGGAAGTTCCTACCACCCAAACAGAACATCCACCACCTCCACCCAACCCAGAGGAAGCAGATTTTTCCTTGCTGCTAGATTTCTATCCAACAGAAATCATTGAAAGTGAAAACGAAGTAGTTTTTAAAGACCAAACTCATACCTACATTTACACGCACATAATACAACCTCCACCACCACCCACTGTAGTAATAGAAGAGATAACAGATCCAGAAGTAATTACATTAGATTAAAACGTAAACTTGCTGTATTTCTTCACTAACCCTGCCATACCTAATCAGCGTTCCTCAGGTCTATCCCAGGTAAAGGCTGAAAGGCCTGACCAAAAAAGACCGTTCTAATTTATTACGCCACTAGACGTAACACTGCAAAAGGATGGATAGGAGGTTGACGAGAGGGACGTTGGTGTCCCGATCCCGGAGTCTACAATAACCAACTTATGAGTATGTCTAATGACTTACAGTTGATGAACGGAGGAGGAGTAGTGGTATTAGCAGTAGCAGCAGCAGCAGTAGTAGTAGTAGTAGTAGTAGTAGTAGTAGTAGTAGTAGTTGTAGTAGTGGTTGTTGCTGTAGCTTCCACTCCGCTAATTTCCTTTATATCGAACTCGTATACGATTTTGATCCTTGAAGAGACTCCGCACAATGCACAATAAGACTTGGAATATTTAACTGTGAATCTCTAGAAGTAGGCAGTAGACTGATGATTCTTCGCTCGTTACTGATTTTTATGTCTTCTGATGCTGCTGAGAAGGGGTAGCTTTGGTGAAGAGTGGAGCCTGATGGCGACACTTTGTGAGATTTTCATTGGTTGTTGGTGTCGTAGGGTCCGGTGCATCGTTTGCTAAATCTTGGTTTTTTCGTGGAAAGGGGGGTGTTGTGGTGGATGCTGATGCGGCTGGGAATCCTGGTTTTAGCGGACTGTCCGTTCGTGTTTTATCCGTTGGTTTCGAGTTGTATAGGCCGGATTTCGAAGTTCGTCTTGCGTCTTTTTGAGTCCAATTTCTTCTTGAGTCTGGTTTCTTCTTGAATCTGGTTTCTTCTTGAACGTGGGACCGAGTCCCTCTGGTTTTCTGTTCTGCGTGTTGGGTGGCATCCGTTTCCTTTGATATTGCGTTTTCGTGGTGTATTCTTCACGTTGATTTGGCGTTTTTATGGTAGATTTATAATGGTCGAACTCTTAATAACTAATTTGAGGATCTTCGAGGGTTAGTAAAGGGACTAATTAGATTATTATTAAGTAGAGTTGGATTTTAAGTACTTTGTTATTGATCAATGAAAATGTTACTCCTTTATCTTTCCCTTGAAGATTCTCTACTTATAATTATCACGCGTGTGGCACGAAATCGAGCGGGTGTCAGGTTCCCGTCGCGATATCGGGCGGCTCGAGCGCTTGGGCCCGTGACGTTGTCGCAGAGGGGTCGCGTGTCGGCTCGCGTAGCGCAGCGCTTTCTTATCTCCCGCGTGAGATGTACGGCGGACACGCTTCATATTCGTAAGCGTGGCGTTGCATGAAAATTCTTAAGTTTGAATTTAAGCTATGTATTGTCAATAATAATTATTAGTGGAATTTTCATGGGACGTCACAGCTACTAGAACTTAGGTATAAAAACTAGGACTAACACGAACGCATTCTACTAGCTAGGTCTTAGACGTGTGAAATGATAATATTACTTTTACTTTCGGAGACGTTGTGTCGTTCGACTGTATAAGTATTGCAGAGATATAAAGCACTTACACGCGGGTCGTCTCCTTTTCTCTTTCTACCGATGATCTTACTCGGATATCTTTGATATTGAAGTGATTGATTTCCCTGCTCTCTCTCTCTCTCTACGGCGGCCAGATTTTCCTCACCGCTGGATCGCTTTGCACCTCGTTAATTTTATCTTCGCGCACTACTGATACTCGTTAATACTTTGAATCGAAAACCAAAAAGAAGAATTTTCCTTTCTTTCGCGGCCCTTTTAAAGGTGATTTCCCTACCTTTGCTTCCTCGCGTGATGTTCTTTTCGTATTTTAATTGGTTCCCTACTTTTCCGATGCGCCTGGGTCATTGCCTTCCCCTTTGTCTCTACTGTTCGGAAAAATTCGTCGGTCATTCACTCGTGCGCGTTGTCCGTCGCGATGCCTACCGATTTTCCTTTCCTTGTCTATCTTCTTACCCTTTTTTGTGTGTTTGTCACCTTTTCTTTATTCTAAATTTAGCCTATTACGCGTTTCTGTTCCTATCTCGCACTTTTCTTCTAATTGTTGCATTTCTCGCGAACCTTCTCCGATTTTTCTTTATTAATTCTTTTATTTAACTACGTTCTAGTCCTACCGTCACAGTATATGCAATTTTATCCGTGAACTTCTATTCACAGAACACACATTTTGATTCTTACAATTAATCCCTAGTCTCTACCGCTATCAAAATTTAATTGTTTTTCAAAGTACATCGCACAAAAATTTTCTCACATCACCCGTTACTGGCGGATCGTGATTAACCAGCTATAGGGGGGCTGGGGCCCCCGAACGAAACAGCCTTGCTGTTTCGTATTAGGCACGACCGCGGTAATGATTCGTACAGGAAGTCGGCTCGCTGCGCTCGCCTATCCCTTTTCTGATGAGAGTACAGGATAGCTGAATGCGGCCGTTTGACTATCGCTATCTGGCCGTTGGGATAATTTTTTTTTAAATACCGATTACATTAAAACTCGTTTCTGCTCAAAAAAAAAAATGTTTTTTCGTTCGTCATGTTGTATTGCTTCCCTGAAAAATTTGGAAAAAATTTACGTTATTAGTTATCACTATTTTACATACTTTTGCAAAGTTTGAATTGTTTCCCCATTATAGCAGATTTTTTATGAATTTTTTAATTTTTAAAATGCCCGCCATTTTGAAACCGGAAGTCGGATCGAATCGAAATTGTTAGTGAATCCTCGTCGGGTGTAACTGGATTTTCCGTGTAAATTTTACTTCGATTCGTTCAGCCGTTTAGACGCTAGAGTGGACACACACACACACACACACACACACACACACACACATTTAGATCTTGTTATAAAACATAAAGATCCAAAAGGGTTTTTGGATATCTCGAATAGTTTCGGAGATAATCGTCCGTTACACTTTTTACTCGATCGAGAGCATGAGGAACTCCCTGCGGTCGTGCCTAAAAAGTGGTGAGTGACTAGTCATGACTAATGTAAGAAATTAGCAATAAGAGTGATCGCTCATGACTCATGGCCGTGAGTAATGATTAATTTACTTATCACTTGTCATTTATTTCAATCAATATTCAGTCACTCTAATAATTGCTTAACTCTTTTATCCAGTTATGCACCACATTCTTTCTGCAATAAGACACGATATCGGAGTCATGTGAGTAAGCGTGATGAAGGTTAAAGATTTATTTTACCAAAATTAATTTTTAAACAAGGTCTCAATGCCATTTATTCTTGAAGTGTTATCTATTTATCACATTGTGCAAGTGATTATATTTTCGTATAAATGTACCCGTGGATACAGCTCATTAACAGTTGCATTTACCAGAGCAGTCAAGTGTAGATAGTGCCGTTCAATTAGAAAAAGCCAGTACTCATTGCTTTAAAGCAATTTCTTTAAAATGAATTCGATTAATGTCGCTAACGTTATAAACATGTTGGCCACTACGTTTCACGTCGTGAGTATAATGCAGACACCAATACAGCCGATGGAAGTTGAATTGCATAATGAAATTCGTGATATTATAAATAATTTTGAAAATATGTATATCACTTTATCAATTGAACATGATTATGTGCTGGATTTTGCCGATCCATCAGAAGCACATAGTGCCCAAATCGTAGATTACATTACGCCTGCAGAAGAAGACGAAGATAATTTTGACCCCGAGGAGTGCGTTGTTGATGATGTAGGTGGAAAATTCGACTTAAATTATAAGAAGAAAGCAGTAGAATTTTAGAAAAGTGGAAAAAAAGCTCTTCGACCACTTATTACTGTACAAAGAAACTTCTGAAAGGTGAAATCCGTGCAGCAGTTATACAGGTGCGCTACGAGTCTCGAGAAGGTTGGAACAAACGCAGACAAATTCACATTCATTACGGAATATGTATTGCAAAAGTTTGAAGAAGCTTGCGACAAGAGATCTACTGTTCATGACGTGAATTTCAGATTATGGGCTCTAGAGGCAAAAGACCCGGCGGACTTACCCGAATTTAAGGCAAGTAAATGGTGGATTTGGAAATTCAAGAATGTGCATAAAATCTTGTCCCGCAAGATAACAACATCCAGAACGCGATCGACGATTGAAAATATTGGTAATCTACAAAATGATGGAAAAACTTTTGTTTCATACGTAAAGTTTAATATCCCAACTATCGGAGTTGAAGAAATCTATAATGCAGACGAGAGTAGCTTCAACCTTGAAATACATTCCGGGCGAACGTTGGCAAAATCAGGAGAGAAAACAGTAGAAGCAGTAATTCAATCGGTATCTTCAACAACGCATAGTTACACCATTATGCCCATTTTTTCAGCAAGCGGACGTCTGCTCTCACCTCACCATTATGCGTAGTTTTGAAAGAGCCCACAGGAACATTTGGTCCGCAAGTAATACAAACTTTATTCCGTCCAACAAACATTTACATCGAAGCTTCCAAATTGGGGAAACTTACGTCGGAACACTTCAAAACATGGTTTAGCCAAGTATATTTACCAAATACTGGCCGTAAAATTATGCTCTTGCTCGATTCGTGGTCAGGACATTGCCCAAATCAATTACATTAATTAATTCCGGAAAACAAAGAAGTGACATTTTCAATAATTCCAAAAAAGACGACGGTCATGATCCAACCGTTAGATGTGTTTTGTTTCCGGATATGGAAACATTTTGTACGGACATTTTCGGACCTTGTAATTCTGCTGGATGAAGATATTAACCTGACGCGCGTAATTATTTTTTTATTTATTTATTCCAATATACGGGACAAGCCCATTATACAACATAACAATTCACAGAGAAAATAATAAAGTCCAGAAGGACATAAAGACAAGAGAAGATAGAAAAGATTCGAGACAGGAAAAAAAAAGAAAGAAAAAGAAAGAAAAGAATCAATTACGCCGGCAAATTGCCCAACGAATAGACTGAGTTTGCGCCTGAGGGTTTATAAAAAGGTCAATTTCAGTGTAGTTATTAGCAAGTACACAGATTCGATTAATAATATCGCCATTTGCATAATTAGATGTATAATTCTTTGCCGCAAACAATGGAGAAGCCCTTAAGTTTCTAGATGGTACATTCAAGTCGATTAAGACCAGAAGCATAGGATTAAAATTGACACCGCGAAGTAAGTTCGATAAGAAACGTAAATCAGCACCGATCCGACGATTTTCTAATGAGTCCATGCCCAAGGCAGCAATAAACGAATCATAATTATGATTCATAACCTCGCGAAAAAGGGTTGGTAGCGGTCTCTAAATTTAAAAATAAGGTATCAAAGGAATTTATGTTGAACACGTTCGATTAGAACCTTGTATTTAGCAAAAAAAGGAGACCAGATTTAGGAAGCATATTCCAAAAGTGGTCTGACCAAGGAATAATATAAATATTTTACCGACTCAACATTCTTAAAATCCTTCGAGAAACGCCTGACCAATCCTAATGCTCTCTCAGCGATGCTAACAATATTACAAATATGAATGGAACAGTGAAGCTTGGAGTCATAAGAGACTCCTAAGTCTCTGACCTCACTGACATTCACTAGTGGAGTCTGCAGTAAAGAATAAGAAAAAAAGATTGGAGAGCGCGATCGGGTAAGCCTGAGGAAATAACACTTTGAGAGATTAAGATTCTTGGTGCACCATTGCTCAAAATTATCCAAGTCGGCTTGAAAAAGTTCTGCATCATTTCTGTTTGTAATAGATTTAAAGATACGCAGGTCGTCCGCAAAAAGAGTGAAGTGTGCAGATTTAAAAACATAAACAAGGTCATTAATAAAGAGATTGAAAAGTAAAGGACCTAAATGAGAGCCTTTGGGCACGCCAGATTCGACTACGAATAAATCCGACAAAAAACCGGACACGTGTACAGCTTGATACCTATTACATAGATAGCTTCGCAGCCATAACAAAAATTTCTTACCAAAGCCGAGATTAGATAATTTGCTAAGCAGAATCTCATGGTTTACCGTATTAAATGCATTTTTAAAGTCGGTGAAAATTGTATCGACCTGGGCATGCCTCTCAAGAGCGCTGGACGCATAGCAAAAGAAAGTCGCCAGGTTAGTAGTTGTGGATCTACCAGCCATAAAACCATGCTGCTGTGGAATAATGACATTATTAAAACTAGGCTTAAGAATGTCGCAGACAATAGACTAAAAAATCTTAGGAAATACACTAATGATACATATTGGTCGATAGTTGGACACGCAAGACCTGTCTCCAGACTTAAAGATAGGTGTTGCGGAGCACACTTTCCATAGTTTCGGGAAGGCTCCCGAGGACAAAGAACGATTAAAAATAAGCCACAAAGGGCGAGACAAAATAAAATCATATTGTTTCACAAACAACGGTGAAACCCCATCGAAACCGGGACCAGTGTTCACTTTAAGTGAATGCAACTTAGCAAAGACAGCCGAGGTATCGTTAGAGATATCAGAGCTATCGATAGAATTATATTCCACATCATTTACCACTGGACTGTCAGTGCCCTGACCGTCCGGTTTCAAGTAAACTGACGCAAAATGAGATGCAAAAAGAGAAGCAATGGTGGGACCGGTTTCGGCAGTAACATCATTGTAAGACATAGTTTTAGGCATTCCTCTAACATTACGCTTAGCATTCACAAAGTTCCAGAAGGGTTTAGAGTTCTCAGACGACACAATAGAAGCTTCCATCGCGTTAACGAAGCTACGATAGTCTTCACTCACTACCAGCTTGCAGCGCTGCCTTAAGCCGGAGAAATGCAAGTAATCCGCGAAGTCACCTGAGCGCTTGTACTCTTTATGCGCCGCTTTCTTCATCCCGATGAGCCGAATGAGCGATGACGAGAGCCACTTCGGAAAACGAGTAGATCTTGCAGGACGGCAAGGAATCAATTGAGCGATCGCAGTATTAACGTGATGGTATAACAAATCAACCGCCTCATCAAGACTCCTCAACGAAAGCTCATGGTCCCAATCAATTCAGCCCAGGTAGTCGCGAATCGAAACGTAGTCACCTCGTTTAAAGTCATACACCCATATCGGAGCCGGCGCCAGGATTTCGGTGGTAGGGAGACACAAAGACGCGATAATAGGCGGATGATGTGGATCACAGTCCAATAACGGATCATCAGCAACGTCCACGACAGTATTCTCCCCCACTCCGAAGAGCAGATCTAAAGTGTGTCCATGGGAGTTCGGGGCAAAGTTTAGCTGGCTAAGACCAGAGCCTTCAAGGAATTCAACTAAGGATTCCGTAGCTTGCGAGTAGTTAAGAGAAGCTCCACTCAGACACGAAAAAAGATCCGCGCCACCTTGCATTGCTCCCCAATTAATGCAGGGAAGGTTGTAATCGCCGATTAGAAACGGATGAGAATTGGGATGAGATTGCAGAATAGCCAATGCGCAGTTGAAATGTGAAGCATAAACCTCAGCTGGACATGATGGAGGAAGATAGGCTGCACCCAAGATGTAGGAGGTCGAACCAAATTTAACCGCCACAAACAGATGTTCAATGTCCTCCTTAAGAGGAGGAATAAAGAAGCTGGACCATTTTTCACGCACTGCAATTGACACTCCACCACCTCTTAAGAATCCGCTGGTGAGAACACTCCTGTCTTTACGGTAAATCGCATAACCCCCAAGGCCCAATTCTGCATCCAGGAACTCGTCATTGAGCCACGTCTCCACCAAGATAATGACATCGTAACATAACAAGGAAGATGCCACAGCAAGCTTTAAATAATCAGTCTTCGTGCGTAAACCACGAACATTCTGGTAATACACAGCAGGCGAGAAATTTAGTTTTTTGTTTTCGCTGGAGACACATTCACAATGCGCGGGACACCGTTGCTATACCTAATTGTCTTGGAGGGATCATTTAAAGATGCCAATTTAGCACGGAGATTAGATAAGTGTGCCCTCTCCTGAGGAGTGCGATCACGCGCGATCTTCACCAAGCCATGATAAAGGGACTTGCCCTTGAGGACTTCCACCGGTGTGTAGGGCGAACGGAGGGTAACACAAACTGGCCGATTTTTATCCGATGATTTCCGACCCAAGCGTCGACACTTGAACTCATCACCCACAGTCGGATTCATAGTATTAAGGATCTCCTTGACCCTCAAAAAGTCCGAATTAGATGTATACGATGCGTCCATTGATTCTTCCAAGTTAAAAAGCATGAGATTATGCGCCCTTTGTTGCCTATCTAGTAGCTCACCCATCAGTTCGCTTTCATAGGGAGCTGCATCAACTGAAGTAGGAGTCGTAGCCTCCAAGGATTCCACTCTTGCTTTAAGATCCTCCACTGTATTCGTAAGGTCATCGATCTTATTATTAAATAAATCAATTTTTCTAGTAATTTCCGACAACTCCGTCTTCAATACCGTCTGGAAACTCGTAATTAGCTCGGATGATGACCAAAGATTAGAAGAGGAGGGCTGCGATCAAACGTCCGATGAGTCCTTGCAATTTAATAAAACACCTGTATGCCACGGCTGACCGGAGCGCGCTAGACAAGTGCTGCCTGGATGCGAACACACGCCACACGAGACACACGTCACTGGCTTCGAAACCGTCGATCCGCAACCGCTACACTTCTTCGTCTTGTTTGACATAATGACGTGAAGAAGAATGTAAACACAGCTGATTTAAATGCCTCCAAAAGCGACGAGAAGCCGCGTGAAACGAAACTGCTGACAGCCGGTTTGAACTTGAAAACGTAAACAGTATCGGTAGCCTCTATAAACGACAGGCACTTTAAACCGTGCCCTCGATGAGTGTGCAGGTAGGATATCGGTTAGATTTCAAATGTGTAGGTGATTTAAACCGAAATTTCACACACACACACACATAAGTCGAACTCAAAATCACAAAGCAAGGCACAGTAGCCAAACCTCTTTAAATTAAAAACTGAACGATTGTTGCACAGTTTATTCGGCGAGTTTAGATCACAGTTGCTTCAAAAAAAAATGATACAGTAGTAACAATAGCCACATTTTTTCAAGTTAAAGAAGCCGAAAAAGCAGAGGAGACCACTGAGATCAATGCACCCCCGTAGAAAACGTAAAAAACGATGACTGCAATACCAATTAACTGTGTTGATTAATCTCCAATATAACAAATTCTCGGCCGTTCAGAAGTAATAGCGGATAATCACCGGAGCGACACGTAAACACGTCTGTCACCTCTGGACACTCAGACTAGACTGAAATAATTAAATTGCAGTCGTTAACACATAACCAGCTTTCTTCACCTAGATTCAAAAATCTATTCCTATATGCTTGGTTAAAAAGCGGATATCTAGAAATGCATCCGAACGTGTTCCAAAATCCTGTGGATTATTGTTATTTTAGGAGTGAAAAAGCTATACCGAAATGTAGTATATGTGGGAAGCCGGTTTTTATGTGATGTGCATGGTGTGGCCAGTACCTTTGTTTCCAACATTTCTATAACGAATATCATTATTGTACAGATTACTAACCGTAATTATTACCGTTTTTATCATTTGCTCCTTGCATAACTACTTGAAATGCAAAAATGTTCAAAAAGAAAATGCAAATGTCTAAATATACATTTGATGAATGAAAACCATTATACTGTTATAATTAAATTTGATATTAATAATTTTCACATAAATGAACTTAGAATGTAGGTAAATTGTTAAAGTATGCGTCATAAAAAACAATATATCAAAGACAACTGCTGGAATAGTTTTCAAATTTAATAGTAATGGTTTTACTTCTTTAAAAAAAAATGTAACACATAAGTCATTTATAGGTATGAAAAGAAGGTTTTCTGAGATATTTCATCATAGATAGTAACAAAAAATATTCTATGGTGTGGTGGTCGGATGGAGGGATAACTCAAAAATCATGAATTTTTTAAAAAATATTTTTACGCAGTTTTATAAACACAATAAAACCATGCAACTTTTATTAAAACTTTTTTTAGATATCATTGACCGTTCTTGAGATATTTCCTAAAAAAGAAAATTCTCAATTTTTTTCAAGGCGTGATATCACCCCTTAAAACCGAATTATGGCACCAAAGAAAAATAGGGTTGTATTATGGATAACATACCCTAGTTGTGTGCAAAGTTTCATAATTTTCGGAATCTCCGGGTTGCCTAACCTTCCTTGTTAGTTATAGTGAATCTCACGTGACAATATATAATTATATATAATTTTAATTAAATATAATTTTTGGAATATTGCACGTGTATTGCACTATGATAATGAGATTCACGTAGATTAATGACGACTTAGATGATAAATAATATAGTAATATACTGTGGCGTAATAGGATAGAGTAGGATTAATTATAAGTAACAGTAAGAATAAAATAAGAGGATTAGATGTAGGAAGCCGAGAGAAAAGGCAAACGTAATTATAACGTCGCGATAGCACCGAAAATGATGAAAAAGAGCGGAGAATTCTATATTTAGAAATAGCTAACGCGACACGTACAGAAAAACCGAGCGCGTGCGAGAAAAGGATGGGAGCAGGCAGAGAAACAACCTATGTAGAAAAAAGGGATCTCGCGGACGCGACGTACGAATAACGTCAAAAGTTCGCGAAAAGCAAAGAGGGCAACGAACGGTCAGTGACCCACTAAAACCAAAGGAGGGGACCCAATTAAATTAGCCAAAAGGGTATCACGCGATGGGAAGCCAGGTGGGAAATAGACTTTAAAAAGGACGGCCAAGAAAAGACTACTAGACTGGTTATAGTTCAAACGCGAGTAGAAAGCAGTTCCGATCCTTTAAAATTCGTACGAGTGAAATCTTCGATTATTTATATTTCGAGCATCGAGAAATCTTTAGAAGTGCGAATGAGTCATCACCAGATCTCAAGCCGAGCGACAGAGGGAGTAAGACAGAGAGCGTATAGCGGCAGTAAGCGTCAGAAAGAGAGCGAGCGACAACAACGTCGACCTAGGTACACCAATTTACGTCACCACGTCTCCCGAAGTAAGCGTGTCTTAGTTTAACGTTATTATACCTCCCATTTCTACATCCTAAGCCGTACTTTAAGAGTGTGTGTGAGAGCGTGAGCGTTGTATGTGTGCGTAAAGAGCGATCCGCGTCGACAAGCGCGTCGAAACATATCAGTAAGTACGTAAGAAGCGATCAGCTGAGCGAGGCCATCGACCCAGAGCGTTACGTCACGGGAGAAGAGTCGTAAATAAAGAAAATCCTTTGAATTCAAGCGTAGATCATTTCAAAATTTTCCTTATCTTTCCGCAGCAATCAGACCGAACGAGTTGAAAGGTAAGAAAAGTGTTTCGTTACAATACATAGATATGAAGTCGAAACTTTTTATCTTACGAGGAGAGCTTGTCAGACTTCAAAAAGAAGAAGGTTCTGTATTTGGGGTGTAGATTTGTTTTTTGTATTAGTTATTCTTGGGTTTAGAAGTCTCGAGTTAACGGCTTTCGTCATGGTAGGCCTTAGTTTATGAAAAAGTTGCTAAATGTATATAGTTCTTTAAGAACTAGTCAGTTTGTAATACTCCCCAAGAAGCGTCGCTAGACTAGCTGTCTAGGTGCAAGACCGATACGCGCGCGGCCCGGGTTCGAATCTCGCTAGCGCCGTATTTTTTGTATTTGTACGTATCGTAAATTAAAGTATTGTAAACCACGTTCGCGAGTGAGGGAACAAGGAACTTTATTTGCGAGGTGGTATAAAAATTACAAGCTATAAGATTGAACAAGAAGATCTAATAACCCAGGGCATGGAAACCATCTCATTTGCTGATGACCGTGTGATCTATGTGGCTGACAATAATATAAGTGCATTAAGGCTGTTCACCACCTACCGCGTTTACGCCATCTGCTCTCCTGGTCACAATTATTGACCGATTTTGGCGATCAAGGGCTTATTCGAAAGGAAAAAGATTTGTTGTGCGTGTGATCTTTTTAAAATTTTCAGAAAAGATTTTTTTCCCATTTTTATTTTTATTAAACGAAGTAAAAAATCTTTTTTCAAAATTTGAAAAAGATCACACGCACAACAAATCTTTCTCCTTTCGAATAAGCCCTTGATCGCCAAAATCGATCAATGATTCCAATCAGGAGAGCAGATGCCGTAAACCCCGTTTTTGGCCTTTTTCGACGAGTAAAATTAACGAACAGTGGCGCCGCGCGATGTACGTGGCGGCAGAGGCGAAGCTTGTGCCCCTCTCCGTTGCCACATAGACACGGATGAGGTGGTGTTTGTAAGAAAACAAAAGAAAGTAGTACCTGCTTTGTGTATATGCATGTAACTCCTAATTCGTAAGGAAGCAAATTTCGTATTTCAGCTAGAAGCCAACAAGCAAGACAATGCTTGCACGGTTCAGCGGCTCATGCTATGATCTGTTATAACTACAATTATGTATCGATTTCGATAAACGATGGATCATTCGACAGGTGAAGAATCACTTGTGCGGATGATCTTTTCCAAATTTCGGAAATGTGAATTTTTGATAAAAAAACGGGCGCTAGATTATAAGAAAGTTTAAGATATATTTATTCGTAGTAAAGATGAGTTATAAAAAATCTGAAAAGATCACACGCACAAGCGAAGTCTCATCTTTCAAATGAGTCAACGTTCATCAAAATCGATCGAGAATTGCGACCAGCAGAATTTTTGCCGTGAATAGAGGTAACGCGTGAAGCGGGTATAGCGCGAGAAAAACCGTACAGCGCTTCGTACTGATTTACAGCAAACACTCTTCTTGCTACAATTATGTATCAATTTTGATGAACGATGCATCATTCGACAGGTGAAGAACATCTTGTGCGGATGATCTTTTCCAAATTTCGGAAATGTCAATTTTTGATACAAAAAAAGGCGCTAGATTATACGAAAGTTTAATATCTATTTATTCGTAGTAAAGATGAGTTATAAAAAATCTGAAAAGATCACACGCACAAGCGAAGTCTCATCTTTCAAATGAGTCAACGTTCATCAAAATCGATCGAGAATTGCGACCAGCAGAATTTTTGCCGTGAATAGAGGTAACGCGTGAAGCGGGTATAGCGCGAGAAAAACCGTACAGCGCTTCGTACTGATTTACAGCAAACACTCTTCTTGCTACAATTATGTATCGATTTCGATGAACGATGACTCATTTGAAAGATGAGACTTCGCTTGTGAGTGTGATCTTTTCAGATTTTTTATAACTCATCTTTACTACGAATAAATAAATCTTAAACTTTCTTATAATCTAGCGCCCGTTTTTTTATCAAAAATTCACATTTCCGAAATTTGGAAAAGATCATCCGCACAAGTGATTCTTCACCTGTCGAATGATCCATCGTTCATCAAAATCCATACATAATTGTAGCAAGGAGAGTGTTTGCCGTAAATCAGTACAAAGCGCTGTACGGTTTTTCTCGCGCTACACCCGCTTCACGCGTTATCTCTATTCACGGCAAAAATTCTGCTGGTCGCAATTCTCGATCGATTTTGATGAACGATGACTCATTTGAAAGATGAGACTTCGCTTGTGGGTGTGATCTTTTCCAAATTCGAAAATATAAGTTTTTTCAATACAAACGAGCTTGTTTAGATTTGCTAATGTTCCAAATCATTGTCGTAGTTTTCTGAAATTTCGAAAATTTACTTCAATATAATTTACTTTGATTATTATATATATATATATATATTTATTTATTTAGTTTATTATAGATTGGCACATTTTGTCTGCATTTGTAATAATTTTACTACCCACCATAATCATGGTTTTTGTGTCTATCATACAATTTAATCAAACATGAAAAATAATAGCGCTACATTATCGTATCGGTGTATAACAATCAAGAAATATTCTTCAAGATGTTGTGTCGCGAAAGAAGTTTTTTAACGGAAAAGAGAGAACATTTTTAACGGGAAGTAATCATTGTTTTACTATTACGAATAATACTATTACTTATTTACTGATATAATGTTTCGTTTTAGGTAGACGAAGATGGACGATTGTATGGAAAAATACCTAAAAGTCACAATTCTTTGTACGAACTAGTGCTTGTCGATATGCCGTTTCTGCCTTGCGACGGCCGCGAGGGTCCGAGCCGAGCATTGAACGATACATGATCGTCAGATTGTTCACAGCTGAGCCAAAGCGAGACGTGCTTTACGTGTGCGTATGTGTATGCGTACGTGCGTCCGCACACTTACAACACGTTTCGGTTTGGATCAGCTGTGAAAAATCTGACGATCACACATCGTTCGTCGCTCGGCTCGCGCCTTCGCTGCCGTCGCAAGACGGTGGGGAAGTAGCGACAAACACATGCCCATACACCGATACGATAAATTGGCGGTGGGGGCGCGATTCCCCTTATTAGCCTGTAGTTCTTATTTTCACAGCCTTAAGGCTGTTCACCACCTTTCGCTCGAGTCGCGTGTGACTTCAGCGACGGGAGCGGAAAAAATAATAACTAACTTGTGTTAAGATGTGTGAGTAGTAGCTCTCTCGCGCACGATTCAAAACAATTGAATGCTGTAATATCATATGGTCGGCGTGCGTTGCATTTGTCCGCGCTCGATAGAATCGTAACAGCTTCTTCTATGCTTTGGCCGTGACGCGCATGCGCGGTCTTCAGCCGATCGTAACAGCTGTTCGACAACAAATGCTCAGAGAACGTATCAATCAATCAAGATCACAGACCTTTTTCGAGTTTCTGAAAGGATAGGGTACTAGATTGAACCTTCCTCTTTCGAATGAGACCGTGATCATCAAAATCGGTTTATAATTACGTCTAGTATCTTCGACCGCGTGAACCATAAGAAAATCAGCTGTTGTGAACGTCCTTCATCTATGTAGTACCTCATTTTTTACGAAGTTTGCAAAAGTTTGAAGGAATGGAATTGAAAATAGAGATGAATATTAAATATTCTATATCACATTATATATCATTATCTATCTTTTCAGAAATTCATAAAAGTTTTATTATGTTTTACTTACTACTGTTTATATTTATAAACAGCTGATTTTATTTATGATTTGCGCTGTCGATGACAGTAGGCGTAATTGTAAACCGATTTCGATGATCAAGGTCTCATTCGAAAGAGGAAGGTTCAATCTAGTTCACTATCTTTTCAGAAATTTGTTAGCGTATCTCACTCTTTCATAAACTATCTTGGAATAAACAGTATACTTTGACACGAATTTTCTTAAAGAAAAAAAAACATTTTTGAATTTCTGAAAAGATAGTGAACTAGACTGAACCTTCCTCTTTCGAATGAGACCTTGATCATCAAAATCGGTTTACAATTACGCCTACTGTCATCGACAGCGCAAATCATAAATAAAATCAGCTGTTTATAAGTATAAACAGTAGTAAGTAAAACATAATAAAACTTTTACGAATTTCTGAAAAGATAGATAATGATATATAATGTGATATAGAATATTTAATATTCATCTCTATTTTCAATTCCATTCCTTCAAACTTTTGCAAACTTCGTAAAAAATGAGGTACTACATAGATGAAGGACGTTCACAACAGCTGATTTTCTTATGGTTCACGCGGTCGAAGATACTAGACGTAATTATAAACCGATTTTGATGATCACGGTCTCATTCGAAAGAGGAAGGTTTAATCTAGTACTCTATCTTTTCAGAAATTTGAAAATGTTTTTTTTTCTTTAAGAAAAGTCGTGTCAAAGTATACTGTTCATTCCAAGATAGTTTATGCAAGAGTGAGATACGCTAATAAATTTTTGAAAAGATAGTGAACTAGATTAAATCTTCCTCTTTCGAATGAGACCTTGATTATCAAAATCGGTTAGCAATTACGTCTAGTATCTTCGACCGCGTAAACCATAAAAAAATCAGCTGTTCTGAACGTCTTTCATGCCGTGCTGGTTTTCTGCCTGCGAGCTATTGCCAGAGAAACGCGTTTCCTTGCGTTCAGAACAGATCGGGAAAAAAACAGAGCATCAGTCCTCGCACACACAGAAACGGACATCCGTGTGCTTTTTGGAAACAAAACACACTTACGCTACTCGCGCGTATACATGTTTATTAGTAGTGGTGCCTAAGTTTCGGCTCTTCCGCCGCAAATTTCAAGGGGCGCCACTTTACGGCAGTTATTTTTCACAAAAAATGTCTAAAAAAGCGTTTACGCGGTCGAAGATTCCAGGCGTAATTGGAAACCGATTTTGATGATCAATGTCTCATTCGAAAGAGGAAGGTTTAATCTAGTTCACTATCTTTTCAGAATTTTGTTAGCGTATCTTACTCTTGCATAAACTATCTTGGAATAAACAGTATACTTTGACACGATTTTTCTTAAAGATAAAAAAACTTTTTTGAATTTCTGAAAAGATAGTGAACTAGATTAAACCTTCATCTTTCGAATGAGACATTGATCATCAAAATCGGTTTACAATTACGCCTGGAATCTTCGACCGCGTAAACCATTAAAAAACTAGGGGTGGTGAACGGCCTTAAGGGGGTTCACCACCTAATGCGTTCACGCCAACAACTCTCTTGGTCACAATTTTCGACCGATTTTGACGAACAAGGGCTCATTCGAAAGCTGAAAATTCTGGAGGAGATGATCTTTTTAAAATTTTCAAAAAAAGTTTTTTTATGTTTTACTTTGATTTTTGTGGAGAAATAAGTATTTTTTCAAAATTCTAAAAAGATCATCTCCTCCAAAAATCTTTCAGCTTTCCGATAAGCTCTTGCTCGTCAAAATCGGTCAAAAATTGTGACCAGGAGAGTTGTTGGCGTAAACCCCGTTTTTGGGCGATTTTGGCGAGTAAAGTCGACAAACCAGAGCGCCACCTCTATTCGTGGCGCACGAGCCGAAGCTCATGCCCCTACTCCGTCACTACACGGACACGGATGCGGCAATGTTTGTAAGTCGACAAGAGAGAGTAGCGCCTTTCCTTGTGTATATACATGTAACTAATTCGGAAGGAGGAAAATATCGCATGGGCCGTAGCTCAAAGCTTCAAGCAAGCGACGCGCTACATACATACATATATGTATATCCATGTACGGCGATAAACGATTCACGTCATGATCTTTCCTAACCACAATTCTTGATCGATTTTGATGAACGATAGCTCATTCGAAAGATAAAGGATTTCTTGAGGAGATGATCTTTTTCAAATTTTTCATAACCTTTTTTTTCGATGTCTAAATGACACTACAACATATGCATAATTAAACATCCTTCTGCTGACTGAAGATCGCATGATTTCGAATTTTGGAAAAGATCATCTCCCCAAGAAATCCTTTATCTTTCGAATGAGCTATCGTTCATCAAAATCGGTCAAGAATTGTGGTCAGGAGAGTTTCTGCCGTGAATCTTTGCCGAGCGCTATACGAGTTTGTCACTCCGCACGCGCTCCTCACGCTCGCATCTATTCACGACAGAAATTCTGCTGGTCGCAATTCTTGATCGATTTTGATGGACAATAGCTCATTCGAAAGATAAAAGATTTCTTGAGGAGATGATCTTTTCCAAAGTTCGAAATCATGCGATCTTCAGTCAGCAGAAGGATGTTTAATTATGCATATGTTGTAGTGTCATTTAGACATCGAAAAAAAAGGTTATGAAAAATTTGAAAAAGATCATCTTCTCCAGAAATCTTTTATCTTTCGAATAAGCTATCGTTCATCAAAATCGATCAAGAATTGTGGTTATTTCGTATGCCTATATAGATATCATAATACATGACGCGATGTACGGTTCCGAGCGTTGCGTTATACTGCTAGCGTTTTGTTTCTTCGTTCGTTTGTTTTTTTCGTGCCAACGGTCGCGTTTTTCACGTCTTTTTGGTCAGTGGACGAGTCCCTCTCGATCCATTTAAACGTGTCGTGCCGTGAAAAGTTTAAAGTGCTAAATTAGAGAAAATGCCCAGCCGAAAAGGATTGTTGACCCGCTACGTGCGTAAAAGAAAAGGGACAAACCTGCAGGATCATCGGGAGAAGAATACGGAGAAGGTAAGTAAGACCGAGGTAAGTGTCCGTCCGAGTACATCTAATATCGATGTAAGTGTAATCAGTACGCGGACGGAAAATGTAAGTGTGATTAAAGATAGTGTAGATAGTGTTGATAGTAGAAGTGTTGACATTTCTGAAAGCTTTTCTTCAGAGAGCACTTCTTGTTTGCCTCCTATTACCGAAACATTTGTTTCAGAAAGCAATTCTTGTGTGCGTCCTGTTTCTGAAGCAATTGTTAGAGAAAACAATTCTCCTTTGCCTCCTTTGTGCGTAGAACGTGCTTCGCATGTAGAACGCGAATCTCATTTCGAATTATCTGGTCGACGCGTACTAAATATTTCACATTTTTTAAACAGCATTTTGACGATAGGTGAGCATACACCTTTTAGTTGTACCGTCGCGGATATGTATCCTGTTTCGGAATTCCGCGAAGCTTTTATTAGTGTAATTAGATTAAAATGTAGAATGTGCGGTTTAATGAAAGATATCGAAACAGATGATACATCGGAAAGTAACGCGGATGTCAATGCCTCCGTGGTATCTGGAATGATATCAACAGGTAGTAGGCATTCGCAGTTACAAGAAATTTGTGCCGCGATAAATATTCCGTGTATGGCGAACGACACGTGGGTGAAGTACCACGATATCGTATCGCAAGTTTTCCGAGAAAGCGCGGCCGAAATGATGAAAGAAGCTGCAGAGGAGGAAGGGAGAATTGCGCGTGCGAATGGAGAAGTTGATGAGAACGGTATACCTTGCATTACCGTTGTCGCTGATGGTTCGTGGGCAAAGCGATCGTATAAAACAAAATACGATTCGCTTTCGGGCGTTGCCGCTATTGTTGGATTCCGAACGAAAAAAATTTTATTTATCGGTGTCCGTAATAAATATTGTTCGTTTTGTGATCGAGACCGTGCCGATTCAATTATTCGCGAACATAAATGTTTTAAAAACTTTAACGGACCCAGCACGCGTATGGAATCCGACGCGATTGTGGAGGGATTTTGTTCTAGTATCGAGATGCACGGTCTCAAATATATAAGATTGATCGGGGATGGTGATAGCAGTGTGCATCGGAAACTCATGGATGCATTGCCATATGGCCCCTCTGTTCTTATAGAAAAGATAGAGTGCCGTAACCACGTACTTCGGAATTATTGTAGCCGTTTGCAGGCAATTTGTTTGAATAGACGAGTCGGTAATGTGTACCACCGAAATATTTTAAAACAAAATCTGAAGCGTTTGCGAATAGCCGTTAATTCGGCAATAAAATATAGGAAGGTACAAGATCTGCCTTTATATCGCCGCGTGGAGGAATTGCGAAAAGATATTTTGAATGGGCCGTACCACGTTTTTGGCCAACATTTAAATTGCAATGATCGCGGATATTTTTGCGAGGGTGTTGCCAAATCTGGAGAGATTAATCTCGTACAAGATATGCAACAATCTTGTATCTTTCCAGAGATATTATCGGCAATGCATCGTGTTGCAGCTAACGCATCGAGTTTAATCTGGGATGTAGATAATAATGTGGCAGAGTTGTACAATTCTTACGTGGCCAAATTTATCGGTGGCAAACGTATCAACTTTGCATTGCGCGGTTCATATCAAACTCGATGCGAGGCTGCTGTTGTTAGCATGAATTCCGATGGAGCACTGCATCGTATTATTGGCAACAAATTGTCACGTAAAGGCGTGGGAAAATTTACGTCACAATTTGTGAATAAAAAACTGCGCGCGCGTAAGATACGTCGGGAAAAAGAAAGAAATCCTCAGCGTCACGCGAATCGTGATAACACCACTAACCAAAGCGACGATGGTGACTACGGTCCGGGCGCGGCTTGTCCTCAGGCTTCCGATTTGAGTACTGAGGATTTTAATAATAAACGCGATTTATTTATAAAATCTCTTGGAGAAGAAGACCCTTTGAAGATCGAGCGAGAAACACGAGGACAATTTGCGTCCATCGAGTGGACTGAGCAGCGTCGGAAACGACTAACTGCTTCAGTATTTGGCCAAATTTGCAAAAGGAGATCGAACACTCCTTCTTCAAAATTAGTAGAATCAATTAGATATCCCTACTTCATGGGTAATGCTAACACTAAGTGGGGAATTGAGAAAGAGCCATTGGCTATTGATCAATTCACCACTAAATATGGGTTCGATATTCAAAGAAGTGGTCTAATTGTTGACGCGGAACTACCGTTCTTAGCAGCTTCTCCCGATGGATTGGTTGGCTATGACTCCCTCGTTGAAGTCAAATGCCCGGCTTCAGCGAAGGACCTTACACCATTAGAGGCAATTGAACGTAAAAAAATTACGTTCATGCACCTCCAAAATGGAGTGCCGAAGCTAAAAGACTCTGACAATTATATGTATCAAGTTCAGGGTCTTTTACACGTCACGAAAAGAGAATGGTGTTATTTCATTGTGTGGACACCGAAAGGAATGGTGGTCGATAAAATTAGTAAAAATGATTCTTTTTGGACCGATAGAATGGTAGAAAAACTTACAGTTTTCTACCACGAATGTATATTGCCGGAGATTATTGATTCGCGTAAAGCACGTAATCTTCCAATACGTGAATCTGCACGTATTTTGGAAGCTCAGCGTGTCTATTTGGAACGTCGTCAGTCTAAGGTTTCCAAATAATAATTGAATACCATTCTCTTTATATGTGTGTACAGTTAGTAGTTGCGCATGCCTATATTTAGTTGAGAAATATCTCATTATTGGCAGTTTTAGTCATTTCTTTTGTTAATTCATCTTAGTAAATATATATATTAAAAATCGATAAACCTATGCCAATAATGAAATATTTCTTCCTAGCTATATTTTATTTATGTACAAATTGTATGTATATACTGTAAATATTGTAAATATTGTATATACCTACTATATGTACTGTATATATTGTAAATACTGTAAATATAGTGAGCAAACTGTAATTATGTTTTCCTTTTTTTTATTATTTTTTCAGTAGGCCCAAATGAAGAGCCGTGTGGCGAAGAATACCAAGCAAATCATCAAGATTTTAAAGGAAAGTGAGCAGTTTGCTACTATTTTTTTTTATACATTTCTAATCATATATTTTTTTTTTTTTCCAACACCGATACGATAAATTGGCGGTGGGGACGCGGTTCCCCTTATTTGCCTGTAGTTCTTATTTTCTCCGCTCCCGTCGCTGAAGTCACGCGCGACTCGAGCGAAAGGTGGTGAACAGCCTTAATAACAAAATTGCAAGCAAGAGTAAACAGAATCAATTTATATTATTCATTATGGAACTTAAAAATAAATTCCTCAAAAAGCGGAACCATATTTTTCAGGAAACCTGTTAACTATATTAAACTATCGCAGTACAGGAAAATTAATGCAGCCACTATCACCGTCACAGAGCCAGACGGCACTCTAACAAATATACCCACCAAAAAATCAGTTAAATATGTTGTAAATAAAACAACTCCGTGGATATTTTTCGTTTAAGATGCAAATATATATTTAATATACAGGTATAATATAACTGAGAATACACGTGGATAAACTTACTCTCTACCGAGACGAACTACCTAATAATACTTCCTTGCGCCACTAGAGGCGCCGCAATCTATATCGATAATCGACCGTGATCACATCGATCCTATGATCCTACAATCCCCCCTTTGATTGCGGATCGATTTCTTAATTCTGCGAACATAACTTATTAATACACGTCCTATGTTTTTCAAACGTTAAACCCTTAGTTAATATATCCGCTTCCATTTCATCCGTACTAACATGTTGCAGCTTAATATTGCCTGCTTTAATTTCGTCCCTTACAAAATAATACTTCCGGTTTATGTGTTTTGTCCTATTCGTTACATTATTCTTATAAAACCAGTCCATTGCTGACTGGCTATCAGTCTTCAATATCACAGGAATTCTGCATGACTCCCTCAATTCTAAACTATCTAGCAATGCGTAAATCCATTTAAGTTCCCTCACTCCTTCGCATATGGATATAATTTCTGCTTCGCATGTCGACAATGCCACTAGACCTTGCTTCTGGCTTTTCCATCCTACTAATGCGTCGCCAATTTTAACAGTGTAACCACTATACGACTTTGTCGTCTTCGTTGTAGACCAGCTCGCGTCTGTACTAATGACTAACTCACAATTCTTTCCATTATATACTAGCTTGAAGTCTTTGGTGCCCTTCAAATACCTGTAAATTCTCTTGAGAGCTACCATATGCACCTTCTTTGGGTCCTGGCTGAATTGGGATAACCTTGATACAGCAAAAGATATATCCGGTCTGGTACCAACCGAAAAATACATAAGAGAGCCCAGCATCTCTTGATACTCTCCCTTATCTACTGGTGGAGATTCTTGGCAATCTTCAAAAGTTTGTTGCGGATTTAAAGGGGTCCTCGCGATATTACATCCTTCTAATCCAAATCGTTTCAATATTTTTCTTACGTAACTCGCTTGAGATAGACTTATTGAATTTCCTTCCATATTCTTCTCTACTTTGATATTTAGGAATTTTATTTCTTCTGTGGTTTCTTCCATTCTAAACTCAGACTTTAACCTTGACATAATATGGTCTATAATTTCGTCATCAGTACCTATAACAAAACAATCATCAACATATATGCCAAGTATCAATAACTTACCACCCTTTTTAAACTTGTAGATGCACGGGTCTTCTGGTAACTGTTTTAACCCAAGTTTCTTTAAAGAACTGTCAAATCGTACATTCCAATATTTGCCAGATTGTGGTAACCCATACAAACTTTTCTTTAATTCGCATACATGTGTTTCAAATCCTTTATCTATGTAACCTTTTGGCTGTTCCATATACACTGGCTTGTCTAATATTCCATGTAAATAAGCTGTCTTCACATCATATTGCCTGATTCTCATATTCCTTATACCTGCCATGGCAACTAAGCATCTAAATGACTCCAACTTAACTACTGGTGAGAATGACGTCTCATAGTCTATTCCTTCCCTCTGATTACATCCGACTGTGACTAGTCTGGCTTTATATTTCTTAATACTACCATCCGGTGACTCTTTCACATTATAGACCCACTTACTCTTAATTATGTTTGCACCACTCTTTCTAGGTACTAGCTTCCATACATCATGTTGACGTATAGACTTCATCTCCTCTTCCATTGCTTCACGCCAGTTTTCTACTTGTTCTGATTCTATAGCTTCTTGGTAACTCTTTGGAATGACAAGTGGTTGGCACTCCTTTGCACTAACTTGCATGCATTTGCTTTTCAGTCTTTCTGACCTTCTAACCCCTACCTTCTGTAGTTCCTCTTCTCGTTTTCTTAAATTATTCCTATGTAACGCTTGTAGCTCCTCTAATGTTCTTCCTGGCTTCCTTCCGGGACGTGTTTCTTGGATAGGCTGAATTTCACCTTCATCTTCTTCTAGTAGATCCACTTCTGATTCATGTTCGTCTTCTATTTCCACATCTCCTCCCTTGTGTGTGTCCGCAGTCTGATTCACGTAAAAGTCTTCTAATTCACTACTCTCTTCATTCATTTTATTGTTATAGCTAAATCCATCAATTTCCTGAATGTTATCACTGCGGTCATCTAATAGTTCCGAACCTCGTTTACCTTCATTAAACTGTGCCGTCCTTGTCGCATATATCTTGCCTTCCATTGGATCATACACTCTGTAAGATCTGCTTCCCATTGAATATCCAATGAATATTCCCTTTCTAGCTTTCGCTTCTAATTTATTTCTATGATTCTTTGGAACATAATAGTAAGTTAATGAACCAAATACTTTAGTGTAAATTACTGAAGGCTTCCTTCCAGTCCACTTCTCCATTGGTGTTTGGTTCGTTTCACTTTTAGTAACTGTTAAATTTTTCAAATACGCAGCGGTTCCTACAGCTTCTGCCCAAAATTTCAACGGGAGTCCTGCATCATACAGCATAGTTCTTGCTTTTTCTAATAATGTGCGATTTGTCCTTTCCGCCACTCCGTTGCTTTGTGGGTTATACGGCACTGTCTTCTGGTGCACTATCCCCTTCTCTTTAATTAAACTTTCCATTCTCTTATTTATAAACTCTTTACCATTATCTGTCCTAATCTTTTTGACCTTTCTGTTAAGTTTGTTTTCATATCTATTAATATACTCACAAAGGGACTCATATACTTCATCCTTAGTTTTAATAAAATAAACACATATATATCTACTATAGTCATCTATAATTACAAAAATGTACTTGTTTCCCCCTAAAGAGGGTATTGGCATTGGTCCACAGACATCCATATGTATTAATTCTAAAATTTCGTTCGAGCCCGTACCTTTTACTGGCCTATGTGGATGCTGAGATAACTTCCCAATTGTACATGCCTCGCACTGTTCTAGTTTTCCTGACGTATAAGTTAAGTCCCTTACTGTTTCGTGTTTTTGCATTACATCTAGATAATCCTCACATAAATGTCCCAATCTTTTGTGCCATAGCATTTTATCTTTTATACTATATTGTTTTTCTCCTTGTGTGTCCAATTGTGATTTTACGTTATCTTCCTTTTCTATATTTCTTGGCTGGGTAGTCAAATAACTATTTTCTCTAGTAGTTGTAGGTAATATGTATATCCCATCCTGCTCAACCGCTCTACCGAGCATTATTCCTCCTTCGCTGAAGATTTCTACACCGCCTGAATTGAAAATTACCTTATTTCCAGCACTTACTAATTGACTAACTGATATTAAATTTGTCCTTAGATTGGGTACATATAAAACATTCTTTATCCTAATGTCTCGTAACCCCTTCTCTGTAGATGTGGTAACCATGACTTCCCCTTTGAGGTTAGAATGTAAGGATCTGTCTTCCTCAGCGAGATTTACTTCTATATGGTATGGTTGAGCATTTATTATCCAATCCTTATGTGGGGTCATATGACTTGTCGAGCCCGAATTTATCGTCCATGATCGTTCTAACTCCTTATGTGGTTATTAAGTCTTTTCTCTATCCAATACGTTGAACGTGAACTCTACTCCCCTCTTGGTAGCACTATTCGCTTGTTCCTTCTTATCAAAATTTTTCTTATATTGTTGATTAGGTCTGCCTCTGGTAGGTTTCTTTCCATCATGACTTTGACTTCTGTCTGCATTACTGTTATTTTTCTCATGTCGATAGTAGCAATACTTTGCTTTATGGTTCTTTTTCCCACATATAAAACACCCTGTGCTGTGACTGTGATCTTTCACATAATTTCCTGCCGCTCTATATGCTTTCTCTCATTTCCATGACTGCGACCCATGGGGTGAATAACTTTGCTGCGCAAGCCTACCTTCTTCTTCTAATAGAGCTTGTTCTACTTCTTCGACACCTAAATTTCTTTGGGCTCTCAGTACACTGGCTACTTTTTCCATCTTAGGATGAAGGCCTCTAATTAAATGATATGTAATTTCTCTATCTGTTATTACTTGACCTAATGAAGCACTCTTAGACGCAATGTTTTTAGCTCGTGTCACATATTCTTGTACCTTTTCTTCATTCCGCATCTTTATGTGCCTCAGTTCTAGTCCAACGTCTATTCGGCGATCTTCTATATTGCCCGCAAATCTATTCTTTAACGCATTCCAAATATTTCTTGCTTTTGTTTCTCCAAGGAATTGACCAGCTTGCTCGGCCGACAATGTCAAAATAATAATGCTAAATGCCTCATCGTTTTTAGACTCCCAAAGCGCCCTTTTCTTTCCTGCCTCCGACTCTGGGTTTTCGTCTACTGGAGGCTCGTTAGTTTCTGTAATTTCTTTATATAATTTTCTATTACGCAATACGGCAGCAACTTTTAGTGCCCAAACGTAGTAATTATTATCACTAAGATATTCTATTTTGCTTATAGGAACCGATGTAGCTTCTGCCATTTCTATTATTTTACACGTACCTCTTTGTATAAAATTCCCACGTGGTGTTGCCGGTTAACCTCTATAAACTTTTTAATCTCTTTCTATTTCGTATCTTTTCGGCCAATCTACTTTCTACAACCATGCTCTGCTACCAATTTGTTGTAAATAAAACAACTCCGTGGATATTTTTCGTTTAACATGCAAATATATATTTAATATACAGGTATAATATAACTGAGAATACACGTGGATAAACTTACTCTCTACCGAGACGAACTACCTAATAATACTTCCTTGCGCCACTAGAGGCGCCGCAATCTATATCGATAATCGACCGTGATCACATCGATCCTATGATCCTACAAAATACCTAGGAGTCACCATTGACCATCTGCTCCATATGACTAAACACCACTCCACTCAACTAAATAAAGAAAAAGATGCTTTCAGACAAAACACCAGATTATTCTATAACCATAAACTTGAACCATTAATCAGACCATTAATCACGTATGCAGCTCCAGTTCTATGGAATACCGGCCCTTCGGTAATGGAAAAGCACAGGAGATTTGAGAGAAGTGTATTAAGAAACTCCCTTTACCACCTTCTTCATCCACAATTTAATATTAGCTCGTCCGATCTCTCTCTTTCTCTCTCTCTCTCTAATTCGCTACTTCTTTTATTGCATTATAATTCCTGCCAACCTTGAATTGCTCACCGTGGCTCGCATCACGCGTCCTGCTGACTGCGGAAACTGTACCACCTGCGCATAACGGACGACAGTTTGGATCACGATCGGCGCCAATAGGCGACGAACATCCAGAACCGCGCCGGATCTGTCGCACGGTCACGGTCAACTGCGCCACGGCGAAAAGTTGCTGAAGGCACCCCGACGAATACAAGGTAGTTTTCCGGACATCTCATTGACTTACCCGCCTACTTGACCTACCCGCATTGACAACCCGCAAGATAGGGTTGAAGTAATCAAAGACTATAAGAGACCTGCAACGGTGCAAGAGCTAAGACGATTCTTGGGAATTGTTAATTTTTATCGACGGTTCATTATAAAAGCAACTCAAGTACAAATACCTCTTAATGCATATTTAGTCGGTTCTAAGAAGAAAGACAAGAGAACCATTCAATGGACAGAGGAAGCAAGTAATGCATTTGAAACATGCAAGCGACAAATTGCAGAGGCCTGTTTATTAGTTCACCCTAAGCAAAACGCCACTCTAGCGTTGTATACAGATGCGTCAGACACTTGTATGGGTGCAGTATTAGAGCAGCTTGACGGAAATAAATGGCAGCCACTTGGGTTCTATTCTAAAAAACTTTCAGAAACGCAGAAGAAGTACAGCACTTATGATCGCGAGCTTCTTGCTGTGTATAGTGGTTTAAGATATTTTAAACATTTAATTGAAGGTCAAAGGCTTATAATTAAAACGGACCATAAACCGTTAATTTACGCTTTTAAACAAAAATCAGATAAAGCATCAGCACGCCAGTTTAGGCAACTCGAATTTATAGGTCAATATACTACAGAAATAGTCCATATTTCGGGTGAGGAAAACACTATAGCCGATGCATTATCCCGAATTCAAGCAATTGATATGCCTGTGATAATATCAACTGAGGAATTGGTTGAAGCTCAGAAGAATGATGTTGAATTGAAAGAATTGTAAAATTCTACCTCTTCATCATTACAATTGAGAAAACTCTATCTACAAGATGTAAACAAAGCACTTTACTGTGATATTTCTGGTAATGATGTCAGGCTATACGTTCCGCAAAGATTAAGAAGACAAATATTTCATACAGTTCACAATGTATCACATCCTGGCACGAAAGCAACTCAAAAACTTTTAAATAGAAGGTTTGTTTGGCCAGGAATGCGGAAAGATATAGCGGAATGGGTAAAACATTGTTTGGCATGTCAGCGAAATAAAATCCAGAGGCATGTGAAGACTATTCCAGAGAAGATAGCAATACCTGACGAAAGATTCAGGCATGTTCATTTAGATATTATAGGACCATTACCAATAAAAAAAGGAATGAGATACTGTTTAACTATAGTAGAAAGATTTACTCGATGGCCTGAGGCCGTCCCTATTCCAGATATAACAACGGAAACAATTATTAATACATTTTTCTCTATCTGGATTGCACGTTTTGGAGCCCCAACTATTATAACTACAGATAAGGGATCTCAGTTTGAATCTCAATTGTTTCGAGCTCTTACAAATATGATTGGAACTCAGAAGATAAATACATCTGCATACCACCCAGCTGCAAATGGGATGGTTGAACGTTGGCATAGATCTTTAAAAACTTCAATTATGTGCCATGCAAATAACGACTGGGTGGATATATTGCCTATCGTTCTTTTAGGATTAAGATCAAGTATTAAAGATAATATTAAAGCAGCGGCATCAGAACTCGTTTATGGCACAACACTTAGACTACCGGGTGAGTTTTTCATTGACATTCCTACTACTAATCAACCTCGCATATTTTTAGAAAGGCTTCGATCCAACATGCGAGAATTGAGACCAGTACCGGTAGCCCATCATAATAAGAAGAAAGCGTTCGTGCATTCAGACTTATATACGTGTACGCATGTCTTCGTCAGAGTGAACGCCGTTAGGAAACCACTGGAATCGCCATACGAAGGCCCGTACAAAATTATTGAGAGGATCAATGATAAGAATTTTAAGATAGAAGTCAAAGGAAATCACACCGTAATTACTATTGAAAGACTAAAACCAGCCTTCTTGGAAAGGGATATTTCAATATCTCAAACAGAACTTCCATCTACCTCAACGGATTATCAAACATATCCGCGACAGAAGAAACAAGTTAAATTCGCGCCGTAAAGACATGGCGCTCAGGGGGGAGTATTGTGGTGCACTTCTAGGGATATTGCAGACCCTAGAAATAGGTTGGTAGAGAAGAGTAGGAAGAAGGGAGTCTTCTTCCTGTTTGGTCAATCCGTGCTAGGCTGTCCGCTTTTGGACATATAGAAAGTTCCTATATATTTAAATATAATTATACATGTTCGAGTTTTGATAAAAATATATATTCTGTTACCCAAATTACTGGAGTGTTTAATTTCTGTAAATATAGTTTGCCGATTAATAGTTGTATTATACAAAGAAATATCGGATACTGAAGAGAGCACGTGTACGGCAGCTATAAAGCCACTGTTACCAGTGTATCAATACAAAATATGCTCCATAGTTCAGGTAAAATCATTCTTGTAGGTTGGTATTGGCGAGTCCTCCGGGCAAATAAGCCTCCTATGCTTATGCAGGCCTTAACTTCTTACTCCCGGTAGATGCGACAACGCATCAGGAACAGAGGTCGGAGATCGGGCGCAAGGTGCAAGCGAGGAGGGCTAAGTACCTCCAGGTGACATTGAGGGAGAGAGAACAGCCCCGCTCTCCAAATACCGAATTCCAAACCCTATCTACTCCCCCTGTATCTCCTCCATCTCATCCTCCTCCTTCTTCTTCTCCCCCTCCTCCTCCTCCGCCCTCTTCCCCGCAACCCTCACCATTCTCAGACCCCCGATTCACAGCCTTCATTTACAACGGGAAATACTACTCGTTTGAGAATCCTCCCTCTCCTCTTCCATCCACTGTCCTGATAACTGAAGTCCCCCTCGACTTCAACTTCCCCGACCCGGAGGTCGTTACAATAGAGTAAAGAATATATACTATATACAGGGTGAGGCATTTAAAACAGGTCACCTAAATAACTCGCTTGTTTTTGATAATAGAAAAAAAGGCATCATATCAACTTTACTTGGCTTCGAGGGGCCCATAATCTGATGTCATTAAATTTTTTATAGGTGGAGGCGCAGAGGAGATATGAAGGTTAACTTCGTTTTTTTAAATAGAATATGTTTTTTTTTCATATCACCTAGTAGAGCATTTCGAGACGCGTACAATGACTTACTAATCAAGGTCATTGAGGTCATACAAGGTCAACTGCGATGAAAAATACATTGCTCAGAGATACTCTTCGAACACTTTCGTGTTTCTTCTGGTTGTTGATATGTCGATCTTATAAGTTTTAATGAGGGGTCACGAAACATAAACATTCAATCACATTCTACGCTTATATGTATTCGTGAGTACCATTAGTAGTTTGATTGCTGACTAGAGTGCGACTTCGTAATAGTTTTCAAAAATGCGTTATACGATAGCAGAGAAAGTGGATATGGTGTTCATTTTTGGTGAATGTCGTAAAGTTATGCGGGAAGCAGTACGTTTGTATAGTGAAAGATTTCCAGATCGCGCCAGACCATCATCTTCTGTTTTTTCAAATATTATAAAAAAATTTCAAGAAACCGGGAAAGTAGATAACAAAACACACATTCGTGCCAAAAGAATAACTAATGATGCAAATACAACAAATGTGTTAGCAGCCGTTGCACAAAATCCACATACAAGTACAAAGCAACTTGAACGCGAGAGTGGCATTAGCCAACAAAGTATATTACGAATACTTCACGTTAACAAATTCCACCCGTTTCATATTTCCCTTCATCAACAATTAAGTGAACAAGATTATCAAAAACGTTTACAATTTTGCGAATGGGGCTTACGGAAACTTTTTTTTTTTTTTTTGCGGGTGGAGGAAACCTTCATAGGCACCCCCTGTCGGCTTTCGCCTTCAGGGGGTAGTGTGAGATTTCTACTCACTAAAACCTCCATTCGTTTGGCCACTGGCGGGGTGTGCAAGCCAGCGGCCGCCATCAACCCCTCGCCCGTGGCATCGCCGTCAGGCATTCATCGCCGGACGAGGGGTTGTGTCTAAGAAGGGCGAAAGCCCCTCCACTCTCTCCCTCACTCATGTCCCCAGTCCCCCGCCGGAGCACGGGGGATTACCCTGGTATCCGACGAGGTCCCAGGAACCCCATTCACACTGCCCACAGCCTCTACCCGGCATCGAGGGGGTACCCCGACACACGGCAGAGACCCAGGCCCAGTCACACTTCGCGGGGCACACGCCGGGGCGCGGGTGTTATCCCGGTACCCGACGCATGTCCCGCGACCTTTTCGCTTCTCCACTCATTCCTACCACCTGATGCCGCCCTTACGAAAGGCATCAAGGGTATCCTCAACCCTCTTGCTCCTCTCTCTCTATCCTTCTCTCGCATTCTTATCTTCGCCGGATGACAGCGGTGAGGTAATCCGCCACACAATTCCAAGCATCAGCAGACCTCAGCATGAGCGTCACCATGTTGTCAGGGGTGACCTCGGTTACCCCCAGCGACATGGCCGCCACCCTGAGGTCCGCCTGCGCTGCTCCACATTGGAAAAGCGCATGCTCGGGATTGTCCAGCGGATCACCGCACAGCTGGCATCCGGCCCACACTCTCCTACAGTGTCGGTACAAGCACCCGCCGAAACATCCATGTCCGCTAAGCGCCTGCGTCAACCGGAAATTCAGTTGCCCGAACGACCGATTGACCCAGGCACCCAGCGCAGGGATGAGTCGGCGAGTCCATGCACCGACCCGCCTCTCCTCACTCCATCTCCTCTGCCACGCCTCCAGTAATCGGTGGCGGGCCTCTATTCTGGCTTCCGCCCTTATCGCTCCTCTCTCGTCGGGCCGGAGGTCTTCTCTCGCCTTCGCCTCTCTCCTTACTCTTTCGTTGGACTCCCTCTCCCTGACCACTAGGTCAAGGGGAGGGAGCCCAGCCAATACCTCCGCCGCACTGCCGGACACCGTGCAGTAAGCACTGGTGACCCTCAGCGCGGCCCTTCTATACACCGGCCCCATATGCCGCTTCAAGACTGGGAGCGACATATGTGGCCCCCAGAACGGCGCCCCGTACAAGAGCGTAGCCGTTATGACACCCGCCAACAGCCTCCTCCTTGCCGGTTTGGGCCCCCCTATATTGGGCATTAACTTGCCCACTCTTGCCTCGACGACGGCCGCCTTTCTCCCTACCACCTTTGCGTGTTCGAGAAATCGGAAGCCGCCGTCGATCCTTATCTCCAGATATCTCAGGGCTTTCACTTCTCTCACCGGCCTCCCCCCAATCCAAAAAACAAGTCTCCTCACCCTTCTTCCTCTTCTGCGGGAGACCACTATGGCTTCGGTCTTTTCCGGCGCCAAGCGGAGTCCCCTCCCATTTACCCACTCTTCTACTCTTCTCATCGCTTCGTTGACTCTTCTCTCAACTGTCCACATCGACGAGGCTTCCGATAGAACGTCGATGTCGTCGGCAAACGCGATAATCTGAATACCTGCCGGCATTGGTATTCTCATTAGATCATCAAACATGTTCCAGGATCGGTTCTAGGACCGAACCCTGCGGAACGCCGGCCGACAGCGTCCAACGACATCGCCGTCCATCGTCCGCCTCAAGCAGCAGCTTCCTGTCTGTGAAGTAATCCCTGAGCACCCTATACAGGTACCCAGGGATCCTCCATTTCCTTCTTAACGCCTCTAGTATTTTCCTCCAATCCGCCTCATTGAAGGCGTTCTTAATGTCGAGGGTGATCAAGGCGCAGGCCCCCGCCCTCCTCACATTCACCGTTCTCACACGCTGGACGGCCTCGTCTAGGACCCTCAGGGCGTCCATAGTTGAACGCCCTGTTCGAAAGCCGAACTGTCTCTCCGACAATCCGCCGGCCGCTAGGATCGCCTCCTCAAGCCGGAGCTTGAGGAGAGGGGCTTACGGAACCTGCAAAACGATGAAATGTTTTTTAATAATATTTTATTTACGGACGAAGCCACGTTTACAAACCATGGACAGGTTAACCGTTACAATATGCACTATTGGTCAGTAGACAATCCACGGTGGTTGAGGGAAGTGGAGAGGCAGAGGCCTTGGTCTATAAATGTTTGGTGCGGACTTTTTAATAATAAAATAATTGAACCACATTTTATTAATGGCACGTTAAATAGTATTAAGTACCTGAGAATTTTGACGTACGTTTTGCCAGAACTACTGGAAAACATTCCACTGGACATACGACAGCCCATGTGGTTTCAACAAGACGGTTGTCCTGCCCATTCTGGACGAAACGTTACAGATTTTTTAAATAGAAAATTAGGAAATCAATGGATTGGTCGATCAGGAAATAACAAATGGCCGGCACGTTCTCCAGATCTGATACCTTTAAATTTTTTTTTATGGGGAAAATTAAAGGAGCACGTGTACCGCGAAAGAGCAACGACCGAAGATGATATGCGAGAACGTATAAAAAGAGCTTGTTCTGCAATCGACCCAAGTGAAATTCGCCGTGCAGTATTATCCGTATCGCAACGTTGTAGGTCATGTGTCGATGCTCAAGGTCGTCATTTTGAACATTTGTTCTAGCAGTGGGAACGTAAATAATATTTACATGTGAATCGTCGAAAGTGTTCGAAGAGTATCTCTAAACAATGTATTTTTCATCGCAGTTGACCTTGTATGACCTCAATGACCTTGATTAGTAAGTCATTGTACGCGTCTCGAAATGCTCTACTAGGTGATATGAAAAAAAAACATTCTATTTAAAAAAACGAAGTTAACCTTCATATCTCCTCTGCGCCTCCACCTATAAAAAATTTAATGACATCGGATTATGGGTCCCTCGAAGCCAAGTTGATATGATGCATTTTTTTCTATTATCAAAAACAAGCGAGTTATTTAGGTGACCTGTTTTAGATGCCTTTCCAAGAACAAGAACTTTCCAAGCATGGATTGCATAATAGCTATTTATGCCACAAGTGGGAAAAGTGGCAAATTATGGTATAGGTTAAATTTCTGAAACGAGCCGATAGTGCGTGCTGTGGAACAGGGGAACGAGTGGGAATTAAGCTAATCACACGAGTTCCCCTGGAACACAGCACAAGCAGAGGCGAGTTTTGGAAATTTGACCTATACCAGATTTGCCACTTTTCCCACGTGTTGCATACAAGATTTTATGCAATCCATGTTTGGAATGTTCAATTTTTGGAGAAACATACTTATATAGGCCATAAACTAAGGCCTGAACATAGTTATAGGCCTTAGTTTAAGATAGTTTCTTAAGAACTGGTCAGTTTGTAGTGGTTCCCAAGAAGCGTCGGTAGCCCAGTGGTCTAGATGTAAGACTAATGCGCTGGCGGCCCGAGTTCGAGTCTCGCCAGCGCCAAAATTTTTTATATTTGTACGTGTCGTAAATTAAAGTATATATCGTGAAATAATATTGCCTTGATTGAACTGTGCGGGAAAGTGATGACGTAGCGTGCGGGAATGTGATGACGTAGCGTGCGGGAAAGTGCCAAACTGTGCGGGAAAGTTCTACCCTGTGAGATAATAGCACATTACAGTATACCCATCGGATATTGGTCACTTTGCGCACACTATCCAGCGCTCAAAAAGTGAACTTTCCAAGCATGGATTGCATAAAATATAATAAAATCCAAATTTATTCAATAATATGACCGGTTGGTCAGAGTCGTATTAAGAAAATATAAAAGAATCAAAGAAATCCAACAAATACAATTTCTCCCGTATTCGATCGTTCGTTAACGGTTTCGGCCTGGCCAAACTTTCTCGATTCACGGTTAATAAAGATTCTTACAAAAAATGTATTTCTACAAGATCTTCGGATACGAATTCCGAATTTTTGTAATTCGCTCAATACGCTAATTCTTCTGATACGCAATCGGATTCAGAAATCCTTCGGATATTATGAGTAAAAGAAATCGTCTACTTCGCGGAGACCGAACGACTTTGCAAGTTCGATTCGCGTGTTCGAAAGTTACAATAATCTTCTCGAAAACGAAAAAGAATAACAAATCGATACAATATTGAATTCCAAAGAAAGAATTAGATAATAATTTATCTCGCGACAGACTCCGATGAACCATTATTCAAAATTACCAAAGTGAGGTTAATTTCCTCCCCTCTATCTCCTCAAACGCACGGAACTAGAATAATTTTTCGGAATCTATTGTCCCGAAAATCGAACTCCCGAGCTGGGCCGAAGGCGCCGGAACCTACCCGAACGGACTCGTGCGATCCTGCGGATCTTAACCTATCCGCGCTCTCGCTTCTCGCCTCGCAGACGCGCAATTCAAACGCGTAAGGTTTCTCGCTTCGCTTTTATCTACTTTTTCGCACGTTTAACGCTTTTTTGCCGAATTCGTTGCGCTCCTTCTTCGCTCGTCGACTACGAAAACGCTGATGACGATGATTTCCGTAATCGCACGTAATCTTTCCTCGTGCGAGAAGTCAGCTGTCGAATTCGTTACTCGTTGCTTTCGTCGATATTCTACGTCGTCGTTGCTTTCGTATAAAATGAAGTTCGTTCTCTGGAGCGTCTTTCTCGTTGGAGCTCGTCGCTCGGCCTTTCTCCTCGGATTCGTCGTGGCTATCTCTCGTCGGTTATCTCGGAGTAGTCGTATCGCATGAAATATATCGAAAATAATTTTTTTTTTTATTTAACAATACAATGTAACTACAACAGACCTCTATGGTCTACCAATAATTGAGATAAGTGCAATAAGACATGTGAAGGAGAACATCCCCTATATTTTTTATTTCCTTCTTTTAGGTGGCTTGTGTTAGATCATACGGTTTAGTTCTCTTGAGTCTTCTTAAATTGTCTTCAGTGTTTAGCAAGTTTGTTGCAAGCTGATTTGGGTGTTGTTGTAACTTTTTGTAGTGAGAATTAGCATACCGTTTCACGTAGTTACTTACATATCCTATGCGTAAGTCATTGTGGAGCGTGGTATTACTGACAAACCACGGGGCTGTAGTAATTGTTCTGAGAGCCTTGCTGTGAGAGCGTTGTATTATGTCTATGTTCGATTTTTTAGCGCAACCCCAAAGCTGAATTCCATAGGTCCAGATTGGTATTATTGCTGTTTTATAGAGTAGTAACTTGTTATGAAGCTATAATGGCGATCTGTAGCCTAGCAGCCAGTATAATTTACGTACTTTTAGATCTATTTGCCTTCTTTTGGCTGTGAAATGGGCTTTTCAGATCAGTCTCTTATCCAGATGCACGCCTAAATATTTGGCCTCATGTGACGTAGGTATAATTTCATTGTCGATTCTGACATGTGCAGTTGCCACTTTGCGAGTCGTGAAGATTACATGCGACGATTTATTAGCATTCATTTTTATTTTCCACTTTTTAGCCCATGTTCTTATCTCATCTAAGCACTTTTGCAGAAGTTCTGTTGCTTTTGTTACGTCTCGTCGTACTCGCGAACGCGAATTACTATGCAATTTGCCTTTTTCGGTTATAGCGTCTATGCGACGCAACCTGGGTTTAGGCGTGACTCGTGTATGATGCGAATTACGGAGAATCCGGCCCGAATAGATTAATGAGTTTATAATGTAGTCGCCGAGGATCGTTTTTACAAATTCGTTGGTAATTAGGATAAGAGATGAGAGGTTCAATTAGAATAAGGCAATAGGATAAATAATTGGAGAGTATGTCTTCTCGACAGACAGGAATAGGAATTTCAGGTAATGATCGACATAGTCTTTTCAGTTGACGTTTTCGCCCTCCGAGAGTTCGTCCCATGAACTCATGACACCTTCGCCAATCGGAAACGCCTAGGTTTCAAGCGCAAGGATCGTACGTAGGTGGAGCGGTATGGTCTATCCAACGAGCAACGCCTCGGTTTCAAGCGTACACTCGTATAGACAACCCCCTAGTCACCCAAAAAGACTATTGAATAGGTAGGTGGAAAAACGAGGATAGGAGGTATTTAGAGGATTCAGATTCGAAGTCGACTCGTATTAGTAACTTACTTTTAATTCTCAATGGACTGATGTTCCAAAACTTTATAATTGTTCTTACTTAATAATTCTTTAGACTTTTAATGATTTGAAACGGAGATTCTAACGGCAAGAGATTCGAATTAGTTCTGATCGCATCCGATCACGCTCCTTAATTTATAAGGAGATGCTGCGTAAAACATTTTGTTCCTCCACACCCCCCATATACCTTTTGACGACTCTTGCTCATCTTATGTTTAGGTTACGTCGCATACTTCGCCCTACACAACCTTACTTGCTACTCGCACTTATTTCCTATACTGCCAAATCGTTGCGCACTCCCTTATCTCCGAAAGGTATCCCATAACTCCTTCAAACAAGAGTGCTCATCGATTTGGTCTTTTATAAACAACCGGTGCTATCCGTCGCTGTGTTTATATTTGTTATTTTTAATTCTCATAACATGTCTTGGATGATTGCGTTGCGACGGTCAGCTCACGATTTCCTTAAGGAGTCTGACGCATTATTTTTAGTCAAAGAAATTTTAATGAAAGGAAACTAAGCGTCGTCCTAGAGACGTAACACCTCCCCCCTTAAGTCGGACACGGAGGTAAACCTTCGTGCCCGGTTCACTACTAATATTAACGTCACCTTCCTTTATTAATCCTTATGATCTATTTTACACGCTATTTCACTCATACTACGCTTAATTTATGCTGTGTTTCTTTTTTTTTTATTTATTTATTTAGGCTTGCTGACGTGGGAATAAGGGAAGGTTTTGTTGAAATTTAGTTTAAACATTTCGTACATGATTTTATGATTTATAAAAATGAGTATGTGTATTTATGTTCGTTATAAAGTGTTTAAATGTGTTATATATAATGTAATATAATATAAAATGTGTTATTATATTATTATATTATAATGAATTAAGCCAATGTATAAAAAAAAAACGTATATATTATTATTATTATTATCATTACCCTTTTTTTTTTTTTTTTGATCTATGAAAAGATAACCATCCACCGGTACCTTCAGATCGACCTCAAGGAAGGCCTCGAGGCATCCCTTGCAATTAATGGCTAAATGCTCCATCTGCATCAGGTGTGGAAAACACCTGATGCAATTCCGTTGCTGTACCTCTTCCGGTTGAAAAATCCATATAGTAAGATGGAGATCTCGCCGAAAATGGTATACAAAATTTGGCCTTAAATTATAACAGCTTGTGCACATCAAGTGCCCGTGCTAATAATAAAATCCGGCCGGCCTGTACCTGGGGTATGGCCGGAAACACCAGGCATATTCTAACTTCCCGTACACCTCCGGGTAATCCTTTGGCAGGACCCCGTCTACTCCTGCGAATAGCGTGTGGGTATAGGGATTAATCTCCCGCACTACTGGAGGTGCCATTTCTAAAAGAAATTTATATATTAATGTTATTTCGAATTAATTTTTCGTCGTGAACGGCACAAGAACTACTAGGAGTGATAAGGAGAGGGATGGAATTTTTAGAGGAATCCGGACAGGTGGTTGGATCCTCGGTAATATCCTCTGATTGTTTTCTTGCATCTCTTCTTCTTGTAGGGTGTATTAATAGCTGTGTCGCTGATGCCCACAGTGCTCCCAATAGGTGCAATAACCAACCATAAGTTGTATGAAGTGTGTACCCATGTATGATGACATCTATAATTAATTTGATCCCGCGGATGCAAAGATATATTCCCAAAACTCCTGTACTCGCTGTTCCAAAAGTTATGAATGAACCCCAGACCTTAGATCAGGTTTCATCAGCAATCTTTTTAAAGAATTTTGACTCATTAGATTTTCTAGGGTTATTCCAGCTGTTTTCACTGACTGTCCTGCTGCTCCCCTGGCCATGGTATTCAATACTCCAGGTTTTTCCGCAGGAAACATTACATGATCTTGTAATCTTTCCAAGTCTTCATTACTATATATCCCGGTTTCTGCCAAAGACACGGAACTTGTATATTTCCAAGTTGGCTGAGTCATTGGTTGCATTATTGCTGGTGGTGTCATTTGTTGAAGTACTGGATTCAACTTATACCATTCTTCTCCAATAGCAAACATAGTTGGTATTATACTGTTACATGGTATTTCTGTTCCGGTCTTCACGAGGACATGAGTTTTGGGTATCATAAACAATGTCTCGTTTCCTTTATGAACTGGCATTTGTGTGTAGCATGTAGTGGTATGTCGTATCTTTACTGTTGTTGGAATACACTTAATTACATATACTACTTCCCCGGCTATTACGGCCATGTTCCCCGGGCCCTTCATTAGATGATATGCAAACTCATCTGGTGATTGCAATGCTATAGAGAGGGCGTTTTTCAAGATATGCTGTTCCAGATCGCATCTGTGTTTTAATACATTATAATAAAATTAATTTAATTGTGATTGGATTTGTTTCTCCACATATACGAATTTTGAATTCACATAAGTGAATATATCTAAATTTTCCGGTATAATGCGACGTTTTGATACGACTGGTTTATCTTTCCGTGTTTCAACTATGATAAGCTTTGGGTGTTCTGTTTTAATCAAAGTGTGGCCACAAAGTTTTTGTTCTCCTCTCTTAGCTAGTGCAAATGTTACTTCTCCTGTGGTTAATGAGTATACCATTTGCTCGGTGTCTATTGCAGTGTATGATAGTTTTTGCGCAATTCCTTCATAAATTACATCATATTGATAAAATCGACATTCGTCGGTATCAATTGTATTCCAATAGGTGTGTCCTCCCTCCAAATCCATGCAAAATCCGGTTGAATATTGACATGATGTTCCAGATCTAAGGTGTAATCGGTCTGCTTCTAAATTTGTTATAGCATCATAATCTCTAAGGCTGATTGTTATAACTGCCTGTACCACTACATTTTCCCATGTCCCGTATGGATCTGAAAATTTTACTCCATTGCATTTTCCGTCCCTACTTAAACTTTCAGCAAGAGTTATAGGTCGAGTAAGCGTGGTGTGGGATCTCAGTCCTCGTATCCGATCAGTAAACCCCAGTGAATAAGTCCCGGTTGAATGTATTTCTTTACAGCTGGTTCTTGATATGTCAGTAATGTATTCTGCTCGACCATTAGTCACTATGGATACATGAAAGTGCATCCCGCAGTAGTAAACACTTCGGAAGATGTCAACCTTGCATTGTTTTATATGGGTCTTTTGGTATCGTGAGCGTTGTAATAATTGTAAATACACACTTCGGATTTCTGGTTTGTTTTGGGGTATATTACATTCTCCCACGTCCAGCAAAGATAACGTAGTAATGTTTGAGTGTGGTGAACCGCAATTATATCCTACTAGCCCTTGTCTGGCTCCGTATGTTACAAGTAGGCTAAGGGTAAATATCATTATTATTATTATATATAACAAAATTGTAATTAGTATTGGTTACAATAATTCATATAATAGTGTAAGTATATTATGTGTTTTGTTCTACATGTTCAGTTATTCGAAAATGTCGTATTTTATTTGGATGGACAATTTGTTGTTTTCCATTAATTAAGAGGTTAGGCCACTCTAGAGGCCGAAAAAATAGGCCTTTTTTGGAATTTTTTTTTATAAATACTACGAAATAAATCGAGATTACAAAAGAGGGTGTTTATTATACATATCATTGACTATATATCATAATTTTTTTAAAGCGATTAATTGCAAAATGGCGGCTTTGCAGCGTTTTTGCGCTGGCGTCTCCGTTGATGTAAGGGTCCACCGCCGGAAAAGCAGTTCCTGTAATTTTTGAATTATAATAAGCCAATGATTTTTTTTGATTATGTATAATATTTGCTATAGAAGTACGTGGGATTTTTTCGATATATTGATTTTCGGCCAAATGGCGCACTTCTAAAGTGGAAAGTGTAAAATCTGCCTAAAAAATCATCAGATAATTGTCAATAACAAATGAACTCTTCAATATAAAAAAAAATCGCCACGTACTTCTATAGACAATGTATTTTTAAAGATATATTCCATTTTTGAAGGAAATCGGTTGAAAATTGTGTGAAAAACGTAGTTTCTGGTAAATCGCGTTTGAAGTTTTGAGTAGTAGAAAATTATGAATAATTTTGCAATACCTTTAATCTGCGATGCCTGCACCATACAATAGGCCTTCTAGATTATCGTCCTGCTCTTGCTTTTCTTTTTTGTTTGACCTTGAAGCAATCCTTGCCTCTTTGACCCGTTCTGACAGCGATCTCTCTGCAAGCTTTATGCGCTGTTTATCAATTTCCAGGCACATTTCATAGCTGTTCGGGTCGATTTCCAAGCCCATTGCCTCCATTATGTGCAAAATTGATGAAAACCCGACATTGTACACACAAATCGCAATATCCGTAGCTACATCCAAGATTGTCTCACTGCTCGAAGTGGATTTTGTGTCCAATGCCCACACAGTCGAGTTGAAGCTTTCGTTACTGTTTTGGGTGTAACCGCCGATACATCGAGTTAGAAGATTGTCACTCGTCAGTTCTTCATAGACTGCTTTGATAGCATTATAGACTTCAATTGAAAGAACTGGCTTATGTTTGTACTCGGCCGACCAGGCGGCCTTGTACTAAAATTGAAAAACCGAGTACTTACAAGAGAAGTTTGCGAACTGATACACTCCGATTTTTAGGAAATTTTGCATAAATAATTATTAGACCTAATTAAAAAGATATCTGTAATTCGTTCGTGCCCGTTTTTAGGCACGACCGCAGGGAGTTCCTTATGCTCTTGATCGAGCAAAAAGTGTAACGGACGATTTTCTCCGAAACTATTCGGGATATCCAAAAACCCTTTTGGATCTTTATGTTTCATAAAAAGATCTAAATGTATGTGTGTGTGTGTGTGTGTGTGTGTGTGTGTGTGTGTGTGTGTGTGTGTGTGTGTATCCACTCTAGCGTCTAAACGGCTGAACGAATCGAAGTAAAATTCACACGGAAAATCCAGTTACACCCGACGAGGATCCACTAACAATTTCGAATTGATTCAATTTCCGGTTTCACAATGGCGGTCATTTTAAACATCAACAAATTCATAAAAAATCTGCTATAATAGGGAAACAATTCAAACTTTGCAAAAGTATGTAAAATACAACGTAGTGTTGTAGAAAGAGTGAGCGAGTGAGAGAAAGAGAGACAAAGAGTCATCGCGAGCCTCCTGCAGGAGGGAGTGTCGTAGAGAGAGAAACAGAGAGAGTGAGAGAGAAGGGAGATAAGTAAACACGTTGATCAAACGTTACCTTCCGACGATTGTTATTGGTTATTGTGGATCACTCCTCCTACTGCTTCGTCTATCACCTAGTTACGAGCTCCAGCGTGCCGCCTTCCTCCGCAATTTTTGTTAATTAATAACTCGTTAACTAAGCCTAATTTTGAAAAAGTTCAGTAGACTTTTCGACTCAAGTCATACTTGTACACATGTAGTTGGCCGCTCAGATACCTCAAACCAGACACCCTGTATAATATGTGCGGTTACTATTATAAGAAACTATCTCAAAGTTCGCACGTCATTGCATGTTTTGAACGTACTTTAAAAATAACATGTTTGCGTTTTCAAAAAATATCATACGCTTACAATGGATGACTTGTTATTGCGGCTTTCTATAAACACAAATGCCTAGTAAAACGTATAAAGAAATGGTTCTTATCAAAGATATTAAGAACGTTGCAAGTATAGGTCGAATTAACGGTAAATACAGAAAGATCACGAAACTTAAATTGAGAAGTCCGACGAAATAATTGAAACAATCATATACTCAAATACATCGTTGAATTCATAATAAATAGATGCTTTTATTAAGTAGAAAAAAATAAAGTTCTTAAAAAAAGAGGGGGGCGGAGAAATGCAATTTTCAAAAAAAAATAATTTAAAAAAAAAAAAAAATTACACGCAGGCTTATAGATCAAAAGAAACGTTATAACTTTTATTTCAACTATTTTTTTATATCTTTCGTTGTTTATGACTTATAAGGACGTATCTAGAACGGGCGGCTCGGATAAAAGTGTTGATATCTCCCTCAAAGTAAAAAACGGGCACGAACGAATTACAGATATTTTTTTAGATAGGTCTAATAATTATTTATGCAAAGTTTCATAAAAATCGGAGTGTATCAGTGCGCGAACTTCCCTTGTTAGAAATGTTTCCCGGCCATAATCTTTTGAGACATCATTTTTGAGGTCCTAGGGGACCATTTAAAACAAACAAAAAAAAAAATCGATTTTTCGAAAATCCTAGAGTGGCCTAACCCCTTAATAGTTTTATATTTCCATTTTTCATAATTTCAGCTATTTCGTGGGGACCTGTATAGTGGTCTCCCAATTTCCACTTTTTAGGTTCCTTTAAAAGAAAGACTTTATCTTTTTCATGAAAATTTTTAGGAATCATTTTCTTATCGTAATATTTTTTAGATTTTAACTTTGAGGATATTAGATTTTCTCGAGCTTACTTTTGTAATTCGTGTATGTCGGTCATAAGCTCTGTCAAATAATCATCATATGTTCTTTCATTCGGAGAGTCGTGTGGATAATCGCTTGACGGTAGTCTTGCTATTTTCCCGAAGGTTAACTCATACGGAGTATAACCTGTAGCTTCATGTACACTCGGCAGCATATATGGCTCCTCAGTGAAAAAGCCGCCGCGGGGAAAGGCTTCCCTTTCCATGACTCCCTCAGAATACGTATAGAGAAAGTATGACTGTATGTCGAAGAGATTTCTATGTGTTCAAGACACAACACATCGCCGAGGCCACACGAATGGAGGAGGCAACTGTTTCAGCTGCTCGATGTAACGCGATTCTTATTTGGTCATCCTGGCAAGTGTCGCGCGTGGTAAAAAGGCAATAATTGTCTGAATTGAGAGCCACTCTTAGCTCATCGTTGTGGCATCTTAACTTTGTTGTATTTTTTTCTGCGCACGCACACAGCTTACAAGCATATAAATTTTGCGATTTTGTCTTTCTTCTTTTAAAATTTTAAAAAATCTTTATATCTTTATTTTCGCGTCTCTGAAAAAATCTGAGAAGTCCTGAAAAGGACTGATGTTTCTTCGACCTCGTAAACTTACGTTTTCGAGAGATGTTCCTTTTCTGAATATATTGGTGGCTCTTAAAAGAACCTGTTGTATTTTTAAACCTAATAGTCAGTCCAGAAGCCGTTTCTCTGGATGACTTGTTCCAACCTTGCTGGAATCACAGTACTTATTACCGGTGCCATTTAAAGATATCGCACATTACAATTTTTTTCACTTGATAAATTTCCGTCCGTCGTTTATACCGTTTTTACACGGTCTGAAACTAGGTAATCTCGATCAAAAACAGTAGAACAATATCGCAACTTTTTTGTTAAACTCTTGCTGTAGCGATATTGTTCTACTGTTTTTGATCGAGATTACCTAGTTTCAGACCGTGTAAAAACGGTATAAACGGCGGACGGAGATTTATCAAGTGAAAAAAAATAGTAATGTGCGATATCTTTAAATGGCACCGGTAATAAGTACTGTGATGCGTGGACGCATAGTGGGTTTGCGGGAGGCTGGCTGGACTATTGAAGCCATCGCAAGGAGAACGAGGTGCCATGAAAACACCGTGGCTCGGTGGATAGATCGGTGGGAAGAGGGTGGAGAGGAGGCACTTCTGGACGCGCGCAAAGATAATTGCAGATCACGCATCACAGTTCCAGAACAAATTGCAGCATTAAGAAATAATTATAAAATAAGTTTTTGCTCTTTATGTATTAAATGCGTAGTAAAGTGTAGGCAGTTAAGAGCAGTTTAATTTTTAATACAATTTATTCCTCGTACTCGCCGACGTTTCGGTCAAAAACTTTGACCCTTCTCAAGGCGATTCTACAATCGGATAAACAAAATTCGTACATATTACAAGATCGAAAACTATACATTATGAATACTTTTTTCGGTATTTACTTTAAATGGAATAGAATTTTCTTTCTAATTTATAACTTTACATTGAAACTGTTGAAAACTTATACAGGAATCCTTAATATTAATAACAGCAATATCGATAGTTCCGAGTATCATGATCGTCGTGAACAAAGAAAGAGGGACAAACACAGGACCGGTTAAAATTAGATTAAAATTATATCTGTAAAAGCGAAAAAGTTTTTGTAAAATTCTTTTTATATGTATTCCTTTGTTTAATTTTAATGATAACGTACCTTGTCTAAGACATTTTTCTAACGTAATGTGATAACCACTTGGTACGCCGGCATGGCGCTTATATTATTAAAAACTTAAAACTGTACATTGCAACCTTCCGCCATGGTGTCCAGAGTGGTTATGAATTTCTTTCGGAACGATCAGATCAATTACCTGGTCCAATACTTAATTCTTAATAATTTTAACTTTTATCTAAAATGAAAATAAGTTTAGTTAATATCAAATATCCGTGTTTCAAATTTACCGCGCTTCTTGATCTCGATCGACATAGTCTATAGCGACACCTGTATGAGTAATTCCTGTATAAGTTTTCAACAGTTTCAATGTAAAGTTATAAATTAGAAAGAAAATTCTATTCCATTTAAAGTAAATACCGAAAAAAGTATTCATAATGTATAGTTTTCGATCTTGTAATGTGTACGAATTTTGTTTATCCGATTGTAGAATCGCCTTGAGAAGGGTCAAAGTTTTTGACCGAAACGTCGGCGAGTACGAGGAATAAATTTTATTAAAAATTAAACTGCTCTTAACTGCCTACACTTTACTACGCAATTAAGAAATAATGTTCAAGAACATCCATTTAATCCAGTTTCCGAATCTCTAAATAGATTTTAACTGTATACAGGGTGTCCGGTTCCATGTAGTCAAGCGGAGAACTACACGTACACATCGATGATTTGAGTCGAAAACTTTAATACAATTTTCCGAAATTCGACACAATTAAATAGTTATTAATTAACAAAGATAGGCCAATTACGGCGAGCAGCGACATGTAACGTTGTTTATTGTGGATTGTTCCTTCTACTGCTTCGTTTCTTGCCTAGCTGCAAGCTCGAGTAAACCGCTTTTCTTCGCTAATCGCTGTAATTGACCGATTTTTGTTAACTAATAATTCGTTAACTAAGTCGAATTTCAAAAAATTGTATTAGACATTTCGATTCAAGTCATTGATGTGTATATGTAGTCCTCCGCTTGACTACATGGAAGCGGACACCCTGTATATCTTCAACGACAGCTCGTAGACGATTACATGAGGAGGGGGTTCATTGCCGTCGCGTGGCGAAGAAAATTCCTTTGTCTCCGATTCATCGGTAAACTCGCGTCGGTTTCGCGCTCGACCAATTAGCTACATCGGCAGAAGATTGGGAGCGGACCATATGGACAGATCAGAAAATGTATTTTGTTCTACGGCTAGTCGCTACCTGCGAGTGTGGCGACAAGATAATGAGCGTCTTGATCCGAGGCACGTGGCTATGCAAGACCGAAGTGGATGGATAACTTGCGGTATGTGGGGGTGGATCAGCGCTCATTGCCCGGGTGAATTAGTCGAAATATCGGCACATATGAATTCCGAGGAATATATCAATATCCTAGAACATGTTTTGCTGCCTAGTGTTCGGGCGATACATTCCGAGGAAGATGTGCCAATAATTCGGCTAGTTCAAGACAATAGCGCTGTCCACACCTCACATATCGTGAGGGAATGGTTCCGCCATCACCCAGAAATTCATCTCGTTGAATAGCCACCCAAATCTCCCGATTTGAATTTGATAGAGAACGTTTGGGCAAGAATAGTCAACCTGTGGCAACCGGAGAACGAGAGGACCAAGGCTGCCCTTATTGCCCACGCAAAAATGGTGTGAGAGGGATTGCGCCAGGAGCCGCAATTTTTCCAAAATCTCCACCACTCGATTCCAGCAAGGTTGGAACAAGTCATCCAGAAAAACGGCTTCTGGACTGACTATTAGGTTTAAAAATACAACAGGTTCTTTTAAGAGCCACCAATATATTCAGAAAAGGAACATCTCTCGAAAACGTAAGTTTACGAGGTCAAAAAAACATCAGTCCTTTTCAGGACTTCTCAGATTTTTTCAGAGACACGAAAATAAAGATATAAAGATTTTTTTAAATTTTAAAAGAAGAAAGACAAAATCTGTCATTTTTTTAAAGAAATTTGCTGACTCTTGCTGTTTTCAATATTAAATTCATGAAAATAGTATAATATTTATCATATCTTGCACTTTTCTAATAAAAAAAATATATTGAGATCCACTCTTTTATTAGCGATCGTCGCTTCTTCGCCAAGCGCCTGAAGCACCGCTAGAGATGGGAATGATACTGTATCGATACTATCGATACCGTTTTACAAATATCGATCCGCTATTATCGATGACAGAAGCGACGTATTGAAAAGTATCAATTTTTTTAGAATTTTTATTTATGCGAATGATCAAACGAATTGACCTTAGCTGACTGTATTCTTCTTTTCTCAGAAGTATCAAATAAGTTTTTTGTATTTTGGCATTTTCATAAAAGTGCCGATATATGTCGATATCAAACAGGAAAATATTGTAATATCGATATTGAGAAAGTATCAGTGTCAAAAATTGATACTAATACTTGATAATAAGTGATACTTCAAAATCAAATACTTTGGCATCGAATTGATTTTACGAAATTGAAATTTTAAGAAAATCGATATGAGTGTCGATAACGTTGGGTACTTCGTAACCGAACGGACAGCGGCGGCGACATGGATAGGGACGTGGGGAGACTCTTGCCAGCTACCCGACGCGCGCAGCATTACGCGTGACGTAGGATACCAGCGGAGACGGAGAAGTGGGCATATGGAGAGGGAACGTTGGGTAACTGGAGACGGCATCCCCACCCTGCGCCATTAATGCATCTCTCTGTACATATGAAAATGCAATTGAAGATGCACAGCTGATTTTTGGATATGTTTTAGAGGGTGCCTATATAAGCTTAACTTGAAATTGTCGACCTAAAAATCGTGGAACTCCTGCCGCCATCTTGGGAAATGTAAAATTATGTTTTTTTTCGCGATAACTCCGCTCCCCGGCATGATACGAAAATTTTAGTTACATACTTTTGTAGCTTTTTTAATGCCCGATACTTTTGATTTTATATATTTTTTACCTACCTTAGATCGTTGTGGAGATATCGAACGAAAAAGTAAACAACTAAGCCATTTTAACTCGTTTTTCGCATTTTTCTCCTCTCTCGTGATACATATCGAAAAAATTTCTATTATGAAACTTGTAGAGCATACTAATACCTACAGTGCAATGAATCGCCCGCGCCACAAGCGAGTTTGCTACAACTCGTCTGCTTCGCTGTTTTTGGGTGGTGTTCAAAGTGACCAGTATACGTCCTACACGTAAAACTTTAGAGCCTTTTTTCTCGGAATCTATACTACTAACCTGCAAAGTCTCATCCCGAAGTCAATTTCCGAGGCCGTAATGTCCCCTGCTAACAAGGGAACTACTCCAACCCGAAAATTCAGAATTTAATGAAACTTTGTGGGTATGTAGAGTTCATCGAGTAGTGCAAGGAGCAATTTTTTTTTCTGCGGAAATTCACTTTAAGGGGGTGAAATCACCCCTCAAAGTTTTCGGAATTTTTCGTTTTTTCAATATAACTGCCAAACTATAAGAGATAGAAAAAAACTTTAAATGTAAACCTTGCATGGTTTTTAAAGATCTATCAGACTGCGGTGAAAAAAATTTTCAAAAAGTTTTCAATTTTTTATAACATATATTTTATTATGTAAAATGCGTATATATATGCAATTTATATATACAGGGTGTCCCACAGTTCGACGTCAAGCAAAGAATGGCATGTGCGACGGATTTTTCTAAGTCGAAAGGAGTCATAAAAAGTAACATATGACAAGTTAATTTTCGAGCTATTAATTAATAACGATCTGCCAATCGTGAAACGCGGAAGCGGTAGGTGTAGTCTTGCCGCCATACCAAAACTCTGGCCAAGCTAGGATTGGACCGGCGGGCGATAGAGAAAAAAAGAGAGCGAGAGTGAGAGAAAGAATGAAGGGCCTGGTCAGCTTAAGATAGCGCCGTAGATAGAAGAAAGCTAGGGCGAGAGACAGAGTGAGCGAGAGAGAGTTTGAGAGCAAGGGAGTGAAAAGGGTAGGGGGAATGAAAGGTCTGGTGGTCCGTCGGCGTAAGGTAATGCCGTAGAGGTAAGCTAGAGCGAGAGACAGAGTGAGCGCGAGAGAGAGAGAGAGAGAGAGGGTCGGCGCGAACCGCCAGCTTAAGATAGCCTCGTGGCACTGACTCGCTCTCTCTCTCTCTCTCGCCCTAGCTTTCTTCTATCTACGGCGCTATCTTAAGCTGACCAGGCCCTTCATTCTTTCTCTCACTCTCGCTCTTGCTTTTTCTCTATCGCCCGCCGGTCCAATCCTAGCTTGGCTAGAGTTTTGGTATGGCGGCGAGAGTACGCCTACCGCTTCCGCGCTTCACGATTGGCAGATCGTTATTAATTAATAGCTCGAAAATTAACCTGGCATATGTTATTTTTTATGACTCCTTTCGACTCAGAAAAATCCGTCGCACATGCCATTCTTCGCTTGACGTCGAACTGTGGGACACCCTGTATACCTACTCTAGTTACGTCGTCTAGTTTACAAAACACTTAAAATAACATTAAAAATAATTTTTTTTTCATATAATGTTTATATGGTGTATATTTTACGATGCCGTGTATATGCATATAATATGTGTTTTTATGTCTATAAATATTTTATATTATATTGTATATTCTTATTATGTATATATTTACACATTATCGGAGTGATAATGAAATTCTTCGAAAAAGTGTTTGAAACATAAGAGCTGATCGCACCGTGAACAGCGAATAATTGCTGGCTTTCCGCATAGGGAGCACCGGGTAGAAGACGCGGAGTCTTGAAATGAAAATGCGTAATCTATGGGATGCTCAAATTCATTCGGCCTGTTTTCTGTATATCCGCTTTTGTACCACGCGTATGCAAACATACTTGTGTATTTCGGTGCTCCCAATTGATTGTGTACTAACGATTGTAATTTTATAATATTATTTCGGGAATATATGTTAATATCGTAATCTAATAGAATTACGAGGTCTGAAAATCTTCTTACAAATTGTTTCCATACTCTGAAGCCATATACATCTAGTGGTTGAATGATACCTGTGGTTTTCTTTGGAATGCTAAATATTTGTACATCTTTGTCAGTTGGTACATTGCTTTTTAAAGAGGCTGGGCAGTGACCGGTCCACGAATCTAGCAATAAAATGCTGCGAGATCCACTATTCGGTAAATAGACATTAACAAACCAACTATTAAATGGATTCGCAGTCAATTTGCCGGATGTTGATGCTGCAAGGTGTACATTTTCTGGCTGAAATAGCGTCTTCTGTACTTGCGGTCCGAAATTACCAGTTGGTTCTTTCAATACAATGAATAAGGGAGATGCAAGCCTTCCTGTCGCACATATCATAGGCAAAATAGTGTAACTGTGAGTTGTTCCAACACACAGATTGGACGGAGGCTTCTACTTTTTTTGCACCTTTAACGGCTAGCGTACGTCCGGAATGCAGTTCGATATTGAAGCCACTTTCATCTGCGTTGAACACATTCATCAATCCATAATCGGATAAATGAGGTTTAATCTCATTTATGAAACTTCTTGCAGTTTCTTCCAAATCTGCCGTCTGTGTATGATATGAGCGGCTAATGAATTTATTTATTTTCCGAGATACAATGGCATGGACAGTTTTGAAATTTGATAACCATGTTGCGGATGCTTTAAAGTCTTCTAATTCCGTTTCTTCTTTTGCCTCCAACGTCCACCGTCGTATATCCATATCATGAATGATAGCATTGCAACTAGCACTTTCGGAAAATTTATTAAATGTATACTGTGCTATGCGTTTTAACTTCTCTCTTCGAGTGCCTCCTTTTGCAACAGACTGCTCCCACCTATATAACTGATTTATTGATTTTACTTTTCTGAATTTTTGCCTCACCGTGTCCAAAGACAATCGCTTCCTTTTTCCGCTATTCCAATAGTCAACCGCTTTTTCTTTATATTCCAAATCGATAATTCCTCCTTCTTCTGGGACACAAGGTTCTTCTTCAACTTGAATGGTTTCCGAAATTTCTTCCGAGTCTAGATTACCATCGTCCACAAATTCCGCCGAATGCGCTCGAGACGGATCAAAAAATTCTAATGTTGTATCGCTTTCTATATCAATGGATGTAGCTTGTGAACTTTCCAAGAGGATGTCTCTAATCGTATCATGGAGTTCTATTTCACGGCGATTCAACCTGCTTTCTTTTACATCAACCGCGTTAAAAGTTATTACTAATAAATGAATAACATTGCGCTTTCTTCAGGGCTCTTTCTCGCCCTGGAGCTCATTTCTACGAGCGCTCTGACACAGTGATTACCATGGAACCTTTTTCTTACTTTTGCATCCCTGGTCACGGTTCTTTCCGTGTTTCTTTCACGCGTTCTTGCGTGGTAAGTAACGAGTATTTATTATATATATATTTTTTTTTTTTTTTTTTTTTTTTTTTTTTGAGTTTAAGTACTTATGTTTGATTGTATTTTTGGTTTTTAGTTTATCGATGTTGATCGTATGGAGGGTTTTGTAAACCGCGCCGCTATGGCGGAGGTGCGGCGGGACAGGGTCGAGTTCCGCCCCTTGCTGGCTGATAGCCTGCGTTTGATGTGGGAGAGAGATCCCACTATCGGCCTGGAATATCTATTTGGCGATGTGCCTTACCCTGAGGTGGAGAATTGGGATTAGGATAGGGGCTTTGTTGTTCTCCGGCCCCGTTAGTGCTTGGTAGATGTTTATTTTGGGGTTTTTGTAGTGTTAAATAAATTTGGTTTTAGTGTTTTTGTGCGTTCTGTTTGTGTTCTCCCTTTTTACTTGGTCTTTTCCTTTTTTCCTTTCTTTAGTTTTTAAGTTTTCTATTCGTTAAAGTGTTTCAACCGGTTCGCGTGTACCGTAATTGTTTTCTTTCCTTTCTTTATTATATAGTTTTCCGCGGATTTCTGTTTTATTATAGTGTATGGTCCGATCCAGTAATTATCTAATTTCTTTGACCGTCCTCGTCTCGTCGCGTCGTCATATAATACTTTACCTCCTTCGTCGAAAGTTCTCGGTCGCGACGTTTTATCGTAATATTTTTTTGTGTGTTCTTTCGCGCGTGTTAAATTCTCTTTCGCGAACGTGTTAGCAGTCCGGATTCTTTCGCGTAATTCATTAGCATAGTTATCGTACTTATATAAAGGTTGCGGTTCGCGCTTGATAGCGGTAGGCATTTCGGCTAATCTTCCGAAAACTAATTCATACGGGGTATAGGTAGTCGCCGTATGTGGGGTTGTATTATATGTAAACATCGCGTATGGTAACCATTCGTCCCAATCCGCTTGATCCTTTCCTACATAATTTTTTAGATAATCTGCCAACGTCTTGTGACTTCGTTCTAGCGCACCGTTGGATTGTGGGTGGTAGGCTGTTGTTTGTATCTTTTTTATATTTAGTACTTTGCGTACTCCTTTAAAAACATCTGATAGAAATTGAGTTCCTTGATCTGTTAATATTGTTTGCGGTATTCCGCATTCGCAAACTATTTTTGTAGCAAATTCTTTTGCAATCGTATTGGCTTCTTGGTTTGATATAGGGATGGCTTTGCTATATTTCGTTAAATTATCTTGAAAAGTAAGTATATACTGATTCCCTGCATTGGAAACTGGTAATGGTCCCACTATATCTAGGCTACATTTTTCGAAAGGTTGGGTAGGCGTATCTGTAATTACCATTGGCATTTTTGTTCGCGTGCCTAATTTATTTTGTTGACATTTCGCGCATTTTGATATATAATTCTTTATATCCTTTCGAAGTCCTGTCCAATTGTATTTTAATTTAATTCTATTATATGTTCTGTCGACTCCTTGATGGCCTCCTAGGGGGGAGTCATGATATTCGTATAAGATTTGTTTCTTTTCATCGGCGGAAAATTCTCTATGTTCCTTACCTTCGGTGTCGGGTATCTCGTTTGTAACGTATACGCGGCTTAGCGCGTCAGCATTGCTGTTACGCTTTCCTTCTTTGTACGTGATCTGGTAATTGTATTCTTCTAGCTTAATACGCCATCGCATGAGGCGTGATCCTGGATCTTTTACATTAAATAGCCACGTCAGCGGTTTATGGTCTGTTACTATCGTGAATTCCGTTCCGTACAAATATGGTCTAAAATGTTTTACTCCCCAGACTATTGCTAATAATTCTTTTTCGGTTGTGCTATAATTTATTTCTGCTTTGTTGAGTATTCTACTCGCGTATGCTATTGGTAAATCTTTTCCTATCTCTCCTTGGGATAGAATGGCTCCTAGTGTCTTATCAGACGCGTCTGTGGTTAGCACAAAAGGTTTTGAGAAATCTGGGTATTGGAGTAAACGTGTAGATGTTAGTTTATGTTTTAATACTTCAAATGCTTCCTGTTCTAGATCGGTCCATTGGAATGTTGTTCCCTTTTTTAATAACTGTGTTAATGGTTTCGCTGTTTTTGAAAAATTCTCTATGAATCGTCGGTAGTAACTAGCTAATCCTAGGAATGTCTGAATGTTTTTAACGTTATTTGGTTTAGGGAAATCCATAACCGCTTTTGTTTTCATAGGATCCGGTTTAATTCCTTCCGGTGTAATGATATGTCCTAAGAATACGGTTTCTTTTCTAAGAAATTCGCACTTTGTTGGTTGCAAACGCAGTTTATGTTTTCTTAATTGCTCAAATATTGCTTTTAGCCGTTTATTGTGTTCTTCTAGGCTTGGATCTTCTATGTTCTTAATTCCTTCCGGTGTAATGATATGTCCTAAGAATACGGTTTCTTTTCTAAGAAATTCGCACTTTGTTGGTTGCAAACGCAGTTTATGTTTTCTTAATTGCTCAAATATTGCTTTTAGTCGTTTATTGTGTTCTTCTAGGCTTGCCGCGTGAATCACCACGTCGTCCAAGTATACGAAACATTGAATTCCTTGTAGTCCTGATAATACTGAATTCATTAATCTTTGAAAAGTCGCGGGCGCGTTTTTTAATCCGAACGGCATACGGTTATATTCGTAATGTCCGAACGGTGTAGAGCATGCTGTCTTGCACTTATCTTCTTCTCGCATTTTTATCTGGTGGTAACCTGACGCCAGATCTAACGTTGTAAAGTATTTTGCACCGCCTAATTGATCGAATATATCTGCTATGTTTGGTAATGGGAACAATCTCCTATTGTTACGTTATTTAGTTTCCTAAAATCTATTACGACGCGCATTTTTGCTTGTCCGTCGCTGCCTGATTTTTTAACCGACTTCGAAAAGGAGGAGGTTACTCTATTCGACAGTCGGCGATCTTGCTTTTTTTTTTTTTTTTTTTTTTGTCCGGCCATAACTCCGCAACCGGTTGACCAATCGAAATGAAACCACTTCCAGTTGCTAGGTTTAGGTCTCCCATTGGTCCCATTTAAGAAATTTTTCCGAAATGTTTATTATTAACAAAGTTATTGCAAAATTAGTGCTTTATTCAGATTTATCGCAATTTCTTTTTGAATGGGATTGATTTATTGTAATGAAAAAAACTATTACTATCTTCTTAGAAATAATTAGCAGATATTAATTATATAAAAAATTTATTAATTGTTGCAAAATAATTTGTTTATTCCTCTATATCTCCTCAACGACTTCACTTATCGGAACCAAACCTTTTCGATCCTTTCGCAAATATTACCCACTCTCTAACATTATGCGACACATCTTCAATTGTTGTTATGTTTAAATTGTTATTGCAAAATTATTTGTTTATTCCTCTATGTAAGTTTAAAAGACAGAGAGCACTAAAAGAGTATGATAACGGGTTTCCTAATAATAATAATAAAAAGTATGTTATGTTGCGACGTCTTTATTCCTTGAAACCACGCTACGCACTGCCACGCACATCGCCGTTCCTCATCGGCTCGCTCGTCACTTTTACACGCGGCATTTGTCTTTCCTCGTTGCTAACCGCTCGCCCATCGAACATTCTAGATCTTTCTGGCTTACATCTATATCTCTTCAACGACTTCACCTATCGGAACCAAACCTTTTCGATCCTTTCGCAAATACTGCTCACTTACTAACATTATGCGACACATCTTCAATTGTTGTTATGTTTAAATTGTTATTGCAAAATTATTTGTTTATTCCTCTATATCTCTTCAACGACATCACATATCGGAACCAAAACTTTTCGATCCTTTCGCAAATACTGCTCACTTACCAACATTATGCGACACATCTTCAATTGTTGTTATGTTTAAATTGTTATTGCAAAATTATTTGTTTATTCCTCTATATCTCTTCAACGACTTCACATATCGGAACCAAAACTTTTCGATCCTTTTGCAAATATTACCTACATAACTTTATTTTCACATCTTGATCGATTATACACTAAAAAGTATGAAATAAAAAAATTTTTAACAAAAAAAATAGAAACCGACTTCGAAAAAAGCGCTAAAAAGAATGAAATAATTTTTTATGTATACCTACAATATTCGATTTCATCATTATCATACTCAGAATATTGCAACTTTTTCGGAGGCGACAGAAAATTAATTAACAGTAGATTAATAGCCAGAAATTCACGGACATTGATGGATATTTATGTATTAGGCACTTACTCCTTTGTTCGTGAAAATGACCGTGTTGGAATATTTTGTGTCGCCGCCGAAAAAGTTGCAATATTCTGAGTATCATAATGATGAAATCGAATATTGTCGGTATACATAAAAAATTATTTCACTCTTTTTAGCGCTTTTTTCGAAGTCGGTTTCTATTTTTTTTGTTAAAAATTTTTTGTTTTTGTGGTAACCTGTATGGCGCCACGTTTATGGGTGCCGTTCCTGATTCTAAATTTATGCAGTGCTCGGTCGCGTTAGTACTTTCTAATATATCTCCTTCTAGGTAAAATAAATCGTTATATTTCTCGCAAATGTCCCATATTTTTTGTTTTTCCTCCTGGTTTAAATGCTCTGTACTAATGCTAGTCCTAAGTTTTTTCATTCTTTCGGCTCCGCTGCTTCTTTGTAGCGTGTTTATTTTCGCGTTGCTTGTATTCTCCGCGTGTTCTTCAAAGAGGATCGCGGGGTCTTTAATTTCTACCGATATGTCTGAGAGCTCGACTTCCTCGTCAGTCGTATTCATTACGCTGACCACGCATTCTCCCTTTTCGGCTTTGGTTAAGCAATTTGCGATATACACTCCCGATTCTATTTCTCTTTTTTCTACTAATCCTTCCCCTTTTGAGGTTGTTCGTACTGTTATAATTTTTTCCGTTCGTGGTGCTATTACGTTTGTTCCTATATTTTTTAACGGTATTATTTCTCCGTATAATGCCAAATGTTTGCGCGGCGTTATCGTTACGTTATGTTGTTCTATGAAATCGATCCCTAACAGTCCGTCGGCTTCTATCGGAAAGTCGTTTCGGACTAGGTAGCATGGATGTTGTACTGTCTGCTTCCCTATTTGTATATTTAATATTACTTGGCACAGGGGTTTCTGCACAGTTAATCCTATTCCCTTTAATTCTATGTTTGTAGTGCGTGCCTCTTTTTCCTCGTCTATTAGCCCGATTTTTACGAGCGTTACTTGGGCCCCTGAATCTACTAACATGGTGGCGTGTCCACCTATTATGTCTTCGGACGTAATTTTGCAGTGATTTTTGTTTTGTCTTTGTCGCAAGGCTATTTACATTATATTGCTTTAATTTACCGTTGGTCACGTTACTTGTGCTGGGTTGCGGCTGTCGTTCGTTTTGGTTGGTCGTTGTCGGCGTTTGTGATGTCGACGGTCATTCGTTTGGTCTGTTAGTCAGTCTATTTTCTGGTCTAGTACGACAATTTCGCGCCATGTGCCCGGGCCGTCCACAGGTCAGACACACGATTTGGTCCCTGCCGGGGCTAGTGCCTCCTGTACAGTTTGGGGTATTTCGCGGGTTTATTCTAGTTTGCGCATAGCAATTGCTAGTTGTGTGCCCTACTCGGTTGCATTTACCACATCGCGGTGGGGGTCTCTTTTGTAATGGGTCCTCATTTTGGGACGATTGCGCGTATTCATAACCTTGACTTTTTCCGTACTTTATTTCTGTCTCTGTTGCTCCTATTATCGCGTCCTGCAGGGTTTTGTACCCTTTCGATTGAACGATCGTCGCTGCGCGGCCATACAATCCGTTTTCGAACACGACTAGGGCCTGCTGCTTGAGAGTTTCCGTTATTGCACTTTTCGCGATTGTATTCGATTGCGATGCCACGGTTAATCTTATTAGTATCATTAACAGGTCTTCTACGCGTTTTCCGAACGCCTGCGCGCTTTCTCCCGGTTTCTGTGGGCTTTTATGTAGTTCGACCTGTACCGAGGATATTGAACGTTTTTCTAAAAATACTGCCTCTAACGCCGCTTTTAACTCTTCGTACGTCTCAATTTGTTTGTATCGTAATTCCTGCTCCGCTTTTCCTTCGAGTTTGACGTTTTTTATGTACTCGAATAACGCTATTTTGTCGGTTTCTTTGGCCATCGAATATGCGTAATCGCACGATTTTAGGAATTCTACTAGTTTGTTGGTGGATCGCTCATCGAAAGTTTTTACGCACCTAATTAGTTCTTTAAATTCTAATTTTCCTGCCATGTCGTCGTCCCGTTCTTCTAACAGTGAAATATCTATCGATTCTATTGGGTATTCCCGTCTGATTTCTATTCGGTCGCTGGTCGGTGACTGTAGTCCCGACGCGCCGTAGTCTGATTCGCTAAGATCGCTATCGGTACAGAGATGTTTTACAGCTGTCGCGGATAGTTTCCTACGTTTATACTCGCTTTCTTCGGTGGTAATTTCTAATGTTGTTTCGAAAAACGATTCGAATGATCGACTAAAATGCTGTTTGTACGGTAGAAAATATAATTCTGCGGGTCTGTCCTGGTCGGACATGCGGTCGCTAGTTCTACGCTTGTCTTGCGTGCTGAGCTAGGTGTGGGTGTTACTCACAGTAGAAGTGTTTGCCACATTCCGCTGGGCTATCGCCGTTGCTGTCCCCTGTTCGCTGGGAGTTGACTGCCCTGTATCTCGTTCTCCGCGCCGTCTGCAGATAAGCTCGGTGAACTGCCTCGTGCCGTCAGCTGAGGTGCCGATAAGGCTCGTCTCCTCCTTGTTGCTCGTCCAGTCGTCTACTTCCTCGGCTGCCGCCTGGTCTGATTCCTCCGTCTCGGTGTAGTTTACACCGTCCTTCACCTTGGCCTTTGCTTCTTCTGGCGATAACTGCCACGTATATGCAAAATTTTTTTTGCAAAACGATCCCACTCGCTGCCACCACTGTGGTAGTCCGCGCTTGTAAGCCGGCTACCGGTTATCTTTGGAAGCGGAAGGAAGGTGGTGTCTGAGGTATAGATCAGATTCTTCTTGAGTATAAGTATGACTTTTATTAAATAACTGGTTATAGGTGAGGCACAAGTAACCCTCCTAACTCTTTGATCGCTCGAGATGTTCTGTCTGTTCGTTTCCTTATTTCTGTGCGTTCCGCTCCTTAGCGTTCGGTGCTAAGAAGGGAGAATCGCTGAATTGCATCTTAGGCTCGGGACTCGCGATGTCCGGGCGCTTAGGTGATGCAATGCTTACACATTACTTTTGGGTCGCCTCTTCGGAAAGGCGGCCTTGAATATGATACTACTGTGTCGCTTAGGCGACTCGCGGGTACAACACCTGTGTCCATCGGGATGTTCGAAACTTTCGCATCTTTTAAACTGTAGGGGAGAGTGGGGTAATTGCGAACACTTAAGGGAGAACTGAAATAAAACAAAACCAGATTAAGTTACGAATGCTATTTAATACTCAAAGTTTACTTAAACTAATCAATCAAGTTCTCATAATCAACGTAAATAAATTTTTTAAATAAAATCTAATTTTAACAAAAAAACAAAACTTTGGTATCCGGGATTTCCCCGGAGCGCGTGGGGTAATTGCGGATAGTGCGCGATGTAATCACGGACATAGTCTAATTGGTACAGAAGTCACAGAGAAATCCCTTTGGTGTGCTGGCACCACTCGTGCAGTTTTCGTGGGCCCATAAATTACATTTATAGCATTTTATCCAATCTTCATTGGGAGGATCTACATACTTTTCTTCACAAATTAGACAATAATACTCGTTTTTCGTCGTAGCTCCTTTATTGACTTTTTGTTTCTTGCGCGGTATGTTCTTGCCTTGAGCCTTCATTTTAATGTTTTCATCTGCAAATATCCTCCGTTTAATGGTAACAAACCAAAGTTATGTAGCACTTCGCGTCGATGAGATATTAGAATTTTAAGGTTTCCCTCTCCCTTCAAATTTACGATTTTGCAGTAAATATACCACCGGCGTTAGTCCTATTTTTTTGCGACGGACAGGCCTAACTGCCGTTAGTCTGTAATTTACAGTCTTTTCACTTTCTTTCATCTTCTCCTTAATTGTCCTTTTTCGTTCTTTTTCTTCTAAAGTAACTTTCATAGGAGTACTGGTTATTATAGTTGAGTGTTTTTTTTCTGGAAGTTTGTTTACTTTTCGATTGTGGCATGTGGGGAACATTACTAATATCTTTAAGTGGAATTGATTTGGTGGACTCGGGTTAGGAATTGTTAGGATGCCATTTTTTACATCCATAGAACCATTCTTTTCCTGCCATTTGGGATGTTTTGTTAAAATTATGCTTCAAATTATTTATTTCAGCAAATTTAAAAGCTATTTTCCGCACCATCTCTATGGTTAAACCATAAAATAATTTACTGCATTTTATAATATGTTCTTCTAATTCCTTTTCTTGTTCATGTGTAAATATAATCTTCCTTCCACTTTTTGGTGTATTTATAAAAACACAAATAACATTAAAAATGTAAAGTGGGCCGTCGCTGTAATTAACATAAAAAATAAATTATGCTTTTTCTTGTTACATAAAGATATTAAATCAATGATGCGTCGCATCTTTATTAATAACTTTCTATCAAACATCTATAATTTCGATTTCCACATTGGTTCTTTAGACCATGTTAAACATTGTTGACTTCATAAATTACACATTCTCCTTCAAACAATTTTACAAAAATAACAATCTCTGTAAAAAACCTTGTACAAAGTACGCGACGGCCCGCTTTTTTCGTAAACGCTAAATATAACATTTTGATACACCTATCAATTCAGGTTCAATATTTAGTATGTTTGTATAAATAATAAATAAGTTTAATTTTTCGAAGGTTATGCATATACAATTTTTAGATAATTTTTTAAAATTGTTTACATATGTGCAGTAGGAATAAACAAATTTATTTTACTAATCTTTAATCTACAATTTAAACCCACCAGTACATTTTGTGATAACATTTAATTTATTAAACATTTTAATGAATTTATTCAATTTCTGTTGTTTCTTAGTTCATAAATAACCGTATAACGTAGGATGATTCTTCTAGTATGATAATGACCTGTATCAAGTACATAGCTCATTTTCCTGTTAGAATTGCTCCACCCCATGTTTTCAATTCAATTATTAAATACCAAAAAGAAGGCTTCGCAGATTGCCAGGTTGTATTTTTTCATTTTTAAAAAAAAGCGGGCCGTCGCGTACTTTGTACAAGGTTTTTTACAGAGATTGTTATTTTTGTAAAATTGTTTGAAGGAGAATGTGTAATTTATGAAGTCAACAATGTTTAACATGGTCTAAAGAACCAATGTGGAAATCGAAATTATAGATGTTTGATAGAAAGTTATTAATAAAGATGCGACGCATCATTGATTTAATATCTTTATGTAACAAGAAAAAGCATAATTTATTTTTTATGTTAATTACAGCGACGGCCCACTTTACATTTTTAATGTTATTTGTGTTTGATTTTACATCATTTTGTTATAATAAAAAATTCTTGTTTCAATAAAAAAATAAGAGCAATTAGAAACTACAGCGACGGCCCACGTAACATTCCTCTTATTTTTTTTTTTCTACATACGTAGACTATGATGTTATTATTTTCTATTGTCTCTCGAAGAAAAATACATACATAAGCTCCATTTGACGATCTTTGGCGATTTTTTAGCTACTTTCATACTAGATAGTGTTCTTGAGTTCGTACTCACTAGAAAACTCTTAGGGATCCGAAATTGTATGCTTTTAGAGCAAAGAAATCCATACGATTCCAAATGAAAATTATGCATTTCGAGGAAGATTGCCGACGTGCCGGTCGTATACTACGATCTTTTTCGAGGGTACCAGGTTAACTAGAGGATATGATATATTATATTACACTGTGTATAATCGATGTAATAGGTGTACAATGATGGAAAAATTTACTGAAAAAGTACATAACAGATGTGGTATACATTCAGACTTGTTGCAATATTATTCATAAAAACGTCTACGAAGATATGATAGTTCGCTCCGCTCTGAGAAACTCCCGGAACGTAACCAAATGAACTCATCTATACGTTTACACACAGCGAATTTTACTTATTACTAATTCGAATCTTCTAATGAAGTAAAAAAGTAAAATTATCTGAAAAATTACATTAAGGGATAGTTAGTTCATATCTTTATTAATATGTCGAATGGGATTAAAATTTGTAAGTACGTGTTTCTAACCTGCTTGATAACCACTACCCTCTACCTCCTGCGTGTGAAGGACGTTATAACAAAAAATTAGCAACTTCTTGTTTTCTAAAAACTTCGATAGAATTAACCACGTTTTCGCTTAATGAGTTACAAGTCTACTGTCTTCCTTAAATATCCCTTCTAACCGCACATATTCTCTACGTTTCTATAGACAAGAAGATCGTGACAGTACCGACGGGTACAATAAATAAATAAAATGTGATAGGTTAAGAATATCGGCATGTCAAACATTCCAGCGCTGGCTAGATTCCCACCTGATGTCGACGCTAGCACTACCGGCTGCTAGTGGCGAATTTGGGAAAGTGGACGAAAGTGATATATATTCGTAATATATAGATATACTCGCAATGTTAACGAAAAGGTCGGAAAAAAAAACACTAATAAATTGATAGTTTAAAACACATAAATTAGATTATTAACTTATCGGAAGTCGCGATCCTAATAAATTATATATCAACGGATGGGAAAAAGTTTCAGGATTATGATGAACCAAACCAAAATTATGTAGCACTTCGCGTCGATGAGATATTAGCATTTTAAGGTTTCCCCCTCCCTTGAAATTTCGATTTTGCTGTAAATATACCACCGGCGTTAGTCCTACTTTTTTGCGACGGACAGACCTAACTGCCGTTAGTCTGTAATCTCTTTCATGAGATAGTCGTGTATGGTACTTTTTGGAACAAAATAAGTTGCAGCTGCTACTCCTAATGACATTGTTTTGTTCTTGACATTCTGAATGGCTCTTTCTAGATCTTCTAATTTGTATTTCATCTCTGTCTTTCTTCAGTATTTTCGTGGCATCTAAAATAGGTATATTTGAGTAAGTATTGTGACGTGGTATTTTGAATACCCGTCACAAAAGAGAATCCTCTCCCTTTCGCCGCGAAGTAGAAAAAGAATAGTCGCGGGCAGATTCACCGACTGAATCGCGGGGAGAAATGTAACGCGAGTCGGAGGGCCTCGAGGCTGGTTCTGGGGTAAGAATAAGGATAAAATACTGAATTTGGACCCTCTTTCATGACCGCCACACCGGACAGCGAACAACGGCGGCAGACGGAACGACGGCGAAGCGAAAGAGCGCCATCGGATAGGAGAGAGCGAGAGAGAGAGAGAGAGGACACGCACAGCGAGGACGAGCGAGAAAGAGAAACGAACGGCGAAGAAAGACCGAAGACCGAATCAACGAGAGCCGCCCGAGAGCGATGCATCGAAACATCCCTTCACTCTGTAGCGGATCGGAATGATCGCTGCAATGGTCATCGGTGGCGGTCATCCGACAGCGCAAGTAAACACCGGTAACAAAGAAAGTCCGGCTTTGTAAAGTTTCTTAATTATAACGGAAAATTACCGGTATTTGAGAAAGATTTTAGTTGAATAAATTGTCTCGTTGGATTTTTCGTTAAAAAGCACATCGAAGGAACTTTGTTCATTTATTCTCCTCCTCCCCTCAACCCACTAGTCCTTACGACTGCGTAAGCGGTATTTTCGTGAGCCCTTCATCGCGGAGAGGATTCTCGCGGTACAAAAAAAAATAATTTGTTGAAACGGTTATTTCGCGGGGAGTGCATCCGGCACCTCCCCGGAATCTTAGTAATATCGTTGCAGTATATAAATCGTGAATTAAGAAACAAGTTCACGTACAATGCAGGTTATTTGCAGAAAGCGATTAAAAAAATAGGTTGTAGATGACACGAGAAATAATATGTGCAACTAGTCGCAAAACCTACCACAGTCGACTGCTAGACATAAATTATAAATAAAAGATAATAATTTGATTGTTTAGGGGTAATTACGACGGTCGAGATTACCCCATGCAAATTGTTCGTCATTACCCGACACACACAAAAACGCAAAACTATATTTTTAATTAAAGTTAGAATCGCATGATGCACGCGGCGAGTATTTGAAAACGTTGTTGCATTAGACGTTAATTCACTTAAATGATACCGGATTTCTATGTCATACCTAAAATATTATACACCTGTTACAATGTTACTGTAAAATTAGATGATAATGTAGAAAAACAATCAAATTAATATACCTTGTACAGCGAGCACGGCCTCACTTCACCACTCACTGTTCGGCACTACGTTCGGGCTCAACTCGCGATTGCGTCATTGGGAATACCTTCAATTTTTTCTAACACGGCTAAACTGGCCCTGTTACAGAGGAACTCGTGTGATTAGCGAAATTCCCACTCGTTCCCCTGTTCCACAACACGCACTTTTGGCTCGTTTCGGAAATTTAACCTATACCATAATTTGCCACTTTTCCCACTTGTAGCATAAATAGCTATTATTTAATTTTAATACAAGTTCCACTTTTCCTTTGATTTCATATCCTATTGGTTGCTTCATATAGATATCTTCTTTTAATTCTCCGTTGAGAAATGCATTCTTTATATCATAGTGTTTTACTGAAAGATTATTCTTACTTGCTAAGATTAGTAACATTCTAATTGTCGCTTGCCTAACTACAGGCGCAAATATTTCGTTATAATCAATACCTTATCTTTGATCATAGCCTAATGCAGCTAACCTTGTTTTATATTTGATTATATTCCCTTTTTCGTTTTGCTTGAATTTAAACACCCACTTATTTCCTATTGTTCTCGCGCTTTTTGGGAGATCCACTAATTCCCATGTATCGTTCGCCAATAATGCTAAATATTCCTCATCTAATGCCTGTTTCCAATTATTTTTATCTATTTCTGATAATGCTTCTTGAATAGAGGTTGGTTCTTTTATACCTTTTATTGCAATACCTGCATATTGATCGAGCTTCATAGGAGGTACCTACTCCTTTATTTGTTCGTTCTCCTTGGAGTCATCTTTCCCTTTTCTTGATCTCTTTGTGTCACCTGCATCTTTCTTGTGTCTTCTTCATGATCCGATTTTCCCTCATTTTCTTCTGTTAGCTGAGTATTTCCTACTTCTATTTCTGCGTCTGAATGTCCGATCGTATCTTTATCCGAACCTTTGGGCTCCTCCTGTTTGCTTGCATTATCTAGGAAAATAACGTCTCTACTTACTGTAATTTTATTGGTATCCTTATCTAATAGTCGAAATGCCTTCGATTCGTTGTTGTAACCAACAAAATATAATTTTTTAGCTTTAGCATCTAATTTTCGTCTGCGCTCATCAGGTATATGTACGTATGCTTCACATCCGAACACATCTATATCCTTGAGATTTGGTTTTTCTGAATACCAATATTCGTATGGTGTCTGTTCTTGCGATTTCTTTGGCATTCTATTCTGTAAATAGTTCGCTGTTACGACTGCCTTCCCCCAATATTTATTTGTTAGGCAACTATCAATTATCATACACCGCGCCATTTCGATCAAATATCTGTTTTTTCTTTCAGCTCAGCCGTTCTGTTGGGGTGAATAGGGCGCTGTAAGCTCCATTTTTATTCCTTCATCCTTCAAATAGCTCATTAGGTTGTTATTCACGTATTCTTTTCCTCTGTCTGACCTAATGACTTTTGGCTTTTTATTATATTTATTTTTTTACGAAGGCTACGTACTCTCTGAATTTTTGATGAACTTCTGATTTATGCGATAACAAATAAACTTCTGTATATCCGCTGTAGTCATCAATGAAGGTGAGAATAGCTATTTATGCTACAAGTGGGAAAAGTGGCAAATTATGGTATAGGTTAAATTTCCGAAACGAGCCGATAGTGCGTGCTGTGGAACAGGGGAACGAGTGGGAATTAAGCTAATCACACGAGTTCCCCTGGAACACAGCACAAGCAGAGGCGAGTTTTGGAAATTTGACCTATACCAGATTTGCCACTTTTCCCACGTGTTGCATACAAGATTTTATGCAATCCATGTTTGGAATGTTCAATTTTTGGAGAAACATACTTATATAGGCCATAAACTAAGGCCTAAACATAGTTATAGGCCTTAGTTTAAGATAGTTTCTTAAGAACTGGTCAGTTTGTAGTGGTTCCCAAGAAGCGTCGGTAGGCCAGTGGTCTAGATGTAAGACCAATGCGCTGGCGGCCCGAGTTCGAGTCTCGCCAGCGCCAAAATTTTTTGTATTTGTACGTGTCGTAAATTAAAGTATATATCGTGAAATAATATTGCCTTGATTGAACTGTGCGGGAAAGTGATGACGTAGCGTGCGGGAATGTGATGACGTAGCGTGCGGGAAAGTGCCAAACTGTGCGGGAAAGTTCTACCCTGTGAGATAATAGCACATTACAGTATACCCATCGGATATTGGTCACTTTGCGCACACCTATCCAGCGCTCAAAAAGTGAACTTTCCAAGCATGGATTGCATAAAATACCTTTTCCCACTTGGTGTTGCTGTATGCATCGGTCCGCATACATCACTATGTATTAACTCCAGTATTTCCTTCGTCTTTCTTTCCGACTTTTTTGGCATCGTTTTACGTGCCATTTTCCATTTAATGCATGTTCCGCAAGTTTCCTTTATATTGCCTCCTTCGATCTTTATATGGCATGCTAGTCCTTTTCTGCATAATTGCATTATTGCTTTTGGATCCCTGTGACCCAGTTTTCTGTGCCACGTATGAATACAATATTTCTTATGTTTATCAATTGTAATCAATGCCTTATAGTTTACCCTTAATTTATATAAATTTCCTATAGAATCTGCAGTTGCAATTATTTCATTATTCTTTATTATGTTGCATTCATTATCTTTAAATTCCACTTTAAATCCACTATCGGAAATCTTTTTTACTGATAATAGATTACCGTATAGATCTGGGACGTACAGCACATTCTTTACAGTAATAACACTTTCTTTATTATTCTTTGCTAGGCATTTAATTGTACCTGAACCTGTACCTTGAATTTCGATGATCTTTCCATTAGCCAATGTAACATTATCCTTTATATTTGTATGGAGATTATCAAAGAATTCTTTATCGCTCGTCATGCGACTGGTTGCACTCGAGTCAATGTACCATGCTTCTTTGTCATCGATATTCGGCATCAGACTAAAACAGAAATTATTGTTTTCAGCTACCTGATTTGCCTTTTCTGCCTTTTCCTTCCAGGCTCTGTATCTTCTGCATTCCTTTTTCATGTGTCCCTTTCGCTTACAAAAGAAGCATTCACTAGTTATGTAGTTCGTTCCCGTTCCTGTTTTTTGTTTCGCGCCGTCTCGCACTTTTAGCGCTGTGTTGCTTTCCTCATGCGCTGGTGCGAAATAATTCATTCTTCTGCGATACTCGTCTAATAATTTTCCGGTCTGCTTTCAAATGTGTTTACTAGACTATTATAGGATTCTGGTAAACTGCAAAGTATCATGGCAATGAATAGATTTTCTTTAATATCCTCGCCAATGGCCGACAATTGATTATGGATATCGGTCATAGGGTCACTACGCCGAGCCAGTGGTCAGCCGGATAAGGACAAAATCGTACTCTGAATATCATATAAATGAATAAACGAGATTAACCTTAACCAAATACGCAATATTTGAAATCTTTGGTTATATCGCTATTAGTTTATCAATTGATCTTTATCGTATCTATGCATAAATAGCTTAAATTTAACATAAAGATAAAAAATCAATAAGTTCCAAAAGTCAGCCATAAAACTTCAGAAGTCAGTCCTTACAATTTCTATATTCAACCATGTATGTTAAATACCCCTTTAACGTTTATTTTACCTAGGTATATTTAATTATTCAGTTGTAAAAGATATTTTATTAATACTGATAAGGTCATATAAATTTTTGCAACGAAAAAACTGTTTCATAAGAAATAAAATTGATTTAAAATAAACTAAAAACATGGTCCTTATAACAAAAACACTTAAAACTCAAAATCTGATGTATTTTTGAATAACATATTTTAAAACTTTTCATACTGTAGCGATGCTCACAGCCAACATTATCACTCGAAATATCAATAAATTTATCCTTAATCCTAAATAGGTATATCAGACTTTTCTTCTTTTCCTGTGTGTCTTATATCAGGAACATTTTCATTTGTCTTTCTTCTCAATCTACAAAAATTATTTTCTTTTTCTTCTTTCTTAATTATCTTTTCATCAACATATCTCCGAAACTCAATGGAAGAAATAGCAGATGGCATTTTCTCCTCTGTCTTAAAAAAAGTTCTGGATTTTTGTATAGGTCGGGGAATAATTAAGATATCTTTTATTACAATGTTTGGACGATGAGTTTGAAGAATATTTTTTTCCCGGATTTGTGGATTTTCATCTTTTTTACAGCTTTTATCTAATGAAATAATCGAATCTCCTTCGAGCCCTGTTTCTGATGCTAACGGTTCCGGTGATGTAATTTCTTCCACATAATCGTTTTCACGATTTTCAATGATTACAGGCTTAGTTACTTTCGCTTCTTTTTCGCTTAAGGGGGGAAACCACATTAGGAGGTTCAAAAAATTCGTTTTTTTTTTATTGCATAAATCGTTAGCTTAACTATCCAAGAATACGCTGTCAAAATTTCAAAGCAAAATTCGCATTCGTTTCGATTTTATGAGCATAGAACTGAGAGCACATCGCTATCTCGCGAGCGGAGCGCTATCTCAGGTAATCTTGACCGGTTCGATTTCACAGTCGCTTTGTATACCAACGTAGCTTTGAAACAGAACCCTGCCTTTGTTTTTTTCTTTTTAAATAACGCTAAGGAAGATAGTAGAAGCATCAACACAAGTGATTATTCCGAATATATTACGTTGAGCGTCGCTGTACCTTACTTGGAGTCAGTTCTGATTCAGTTTTCTACGAGTGTGATTGTAATTAAAACTGAGAAATGTCTTCGTATCCGAAAGGCAAGCATGATTCTCAAGCACGTCGCAGTAGGCCGCGTAAAAAAAAGTTCCACGGGAACCAGCACGACGATAAACAGAGTGATAACAACGAAGCTGGAAGTACTAGTGCGAAAAAACTCCACAGTTCTACGAGTGAAAATGTGACTGTGAATCCATTGCATTTTTATCGGGTCATCGAATTTTACACTTTTTTTGCAGCATTATCGGAAATATTAATTTGTCGAAATTGCAAGCAAAATATTAATTTTGAAGAAAATGGAATCCGAGGCCTTGGTTTTAAACTCGTTGTCAAGTGTAAGTGTGGATCTAGACATATCAATTCAAGTCCTCTAATAAACACTGGATTCGAGATAAATCGCAGAATAGTGTTCGTCATGCGACTCTTAGGCGTTGGTAGACAAGGGTTGAATTTATTCTGCAATTATATGGACATCGGCAACGGCATAGCTGAAGAAACGTATAATAGAATTGTAGGTCACATCCACGTTGCTGCGAAGACAGTTTTCGATTATTGTTGTAAAAAAGCTGTCGAGGAGGAGAAAAAAGAGAATGAAAAAATAGAAAGACCTATTTCGAATTTCAAAGTTTCTGGAGACGGTACTTGGAAAAAGAGAGGATTTAAATCTTTGTTTGGAGTAACAACTCTCATAGCGTATTACTGTGGTAAAGTCATCGATCTAGATGTGCGAAGCAGTTACTGTCATGCTTGTGCAAAATGGCAGAATAAATCCAAGAATTGTCCAGAATATTTAGAATGGAAAGAAGCCCACGACGACGAAGACTGTGCCAAAAATCATGAAGGATCTGCAGGAAGGATGGAAGTGGAGTCTGTAAAAAAAATGTTTTCGAGATCAGAAGAAGTGCATGGCGTAAAATACGGATATTATATCGGCGATGGTGATTCTAAGACATTCGCAGCAATTCTCGATTTGAATCCTTATGGTGATGATCATCAAGTTTTCAAAAGCGAATGCATAGGTCACGTCCAGAAGAGAATGGGGACTCGACTCCGAAACATTCGAAAAACTAAAAAGCTTGGTGGAAGAGGCAAACTCACAGAGTCATTAGTGAAAAAGCTCAGCACTTATTATGGACTAGCGATTCGAAGACATATAGATAGTGTGCAAGACATGAAAAAAGCAATTATGGCGACATATTATCATATGATTTCCACGGATGAAAATCCTCAACACGAGTATTGCCCAGAGGGAGAAGACAGCTGGTGCGAGTGGCAGAAACGAACAGCCCTTGGAATGGAACATGAACCGCACCCTACTCCATTGCATCCCGACGTACAGAAGGAAATTTTTCCAATATATAAAGATTTATCAAGAGATGATTTATCAAGAGATGATTTACTGGAGAGATGTTTAGGTGGCCACACACAAAATGCCAATGAAAGTTTTAATTCCACTATTTGGCGATTAGCTCCTAAACACTTGCACTCCGGACTAAAAGTCGTTGAATTGGCATCGTATTTAGCAGCGGGCTTATTCAATGAAGGAAATTCATCTCTTCTGATGGTCATGAACAAGGCAGGAATTGCAGTAGGCAGGCAAAGCTTCAATTATGCCGAACAAATGGATAACCAGCGCGTGAGCCGGCAGAATCGACGTAGTTCATTGGAATCGAAGGAAAGTCGGAAAGCTCGGAAAGCACTGCTGCAAGCGCAAAATGAAGTCTATGAGGAAGAAGAAGGATTGCTGTATGGAGCTGGAATTGCAGATTAATCGGTAAGCATTTTATATTATTGTTAACTTCCTTGAATTTCTAGTTTCCGAGAATTTATTTTTCAAACGCGTTTATCTCGAAATGACTTTTTTCACATTTGCGTACAATATAACTCAAAAAGTATAGAACCAATCATTATGCAAATGGACAGTATGATTCTTTATAAAATTACGAATTATATGAACCAACTTGCGAAATGATATCATGATTTTAAGGGTATTTTTCTTCGCATAATTAGAGAAAAAAAATTGTGAAAATCGAAGTAAATTGTTCCAACGCCTGAAAAAAATATTAATTTTCATTATTTTCACCTACATTGAGGTTCATATTCTTAGAAAATAAGTTATTAATGTAAAATAAAAACCTTTTTGATTTCAGATGAAAATCGGAATGGCTACAATGTACGCAATTGGAAAACGAAACTCACAACCTTCAGCGGACATCTCAGTGTAACGTTGTTATTTTTGGATGAAATTATGTAAAAAAAATCATAACAACAATTCGAAATATAAATGAAATGATGTCAAAATTTGATTAAATTCTAATTCATTCTTCCCACCCAAAAAAAATCCCAAAAAATCAGTTTTAAACAGCCTTCTAATGTGGTTTCCCCCCTTAATTTCATTTATTATCATGGTTGGGTTAATATCATAATCAATAAGCTTTTGGTCTATTTTTTTGATAACTTTTCTCGCAGATTCAAAATCTTTGGCATTCAGCTGTTCAATCGGAATTTCTTCTGAAACTTTCTTGCTGTTATTTTCAAGCTGATTTTGAATGCACTTTGAGAAGTCAACGGTATTTGGGTCAAATGGTAAAAGACCACATTTCCAAAAAGAATTTCGCATTATCGATTCATCTGTTTGTTTTAATATTTCATCAAGAAGAGGGACAAATGTTGTTTTAGTCAACACATTGTTAATGTTCTCTGGCTTATTTTGCCACCGACGAACGTGCTGCCTCCAATTCTCTTTTAGAGATTTAAATAAACCAACATCTGCAGGTTGTAGGATGTGAGTGGTGTTAGGCGGCAGCGCATAAAGAATTATTCCGTTAGCATGACAATATTCGCTCAATTGCAGACTCATATGTGATTTGTGTCCATCTACTAATAGGAGAACAGGTTTTTTTATATTATGTTCATCTACCCATTTGTTAAAGTCTTTCATATAGCTAAAAAATATATCTTGCTTCATCCATCCTGATTCAGATTTACCTAAAATCCATGATTTCGTTATACTCTCTATTAAAACTACAAGAGGGGAACAAAGTTTTCCACTTGCAGTAAAAACTATAAGAACAGTTATAGACTCTTTTTCTTTGCCCGAGGTCACTTCATATAAATTACGCCAACCTTTTGGAGCTAGAATTTTCTCTGTTTTGGGGCTCAAACAAAAACCAGTCTCATCCCCATTCATTATCCTATCAGGGTCCTCTAAAATATCTATTGCATTATTATCTTCAAGATATTATCTGAGGTCACAAAACCATTTTAAAATATTTTCTTTTGTTACGATGGCTCTAGCCTTAGATACAGGTTCAGAAGTTCTTCGAGAAATGATAGGTTTCCATTTTAAAAAGCTGAGCTATCATTTCTGACCAGGTCGTCCGTTTTTAAAAGGATTGGTTCTTGGATCTTCTTTGACGATTTTCTCTATTACATCTATTAGTTCCTCTTTTTTACGCGGAAATCCGCATTTCGCTATACTTATAAGCCATTCTACTATGCTGTTTTCTTCTTCTTTAGATAAAACTGATTCAGGTCACATACCTCTAGGTTTTTCTGCTACTCTTCCATGTAGCCTATCTTGTATTGTTCCTCGCGGTACCCCAAACTCACGACTGGCTGTTCTTATCCCATATCCTTGCATTCTTATAGCTAGCAAAGCCTGATTTAGGGATTCTTCTGTATACTGATGGATAATTCTTTTATTTTTCTTGGACGCCAAAGTTGCAACTTAAAATAAATAAATGGAATGTAACATCCTACATAGATTTGTTTTCTGAGCTTATAACGAAAATTTAAAAACTGGCCTTTATAAATTTTAGTACAATTTCGGAGCATCGTTAATTGATTTGAATGAAATTTAGAGTAAGTATGCATATATTTTACCTTAATTTATATAGGGCAGTTTCATTATTTTTATTATAAGCTCAGATAAAAAAGTTGAAAAAATAACTTTTACTATTTTTTTTATAATTTTAAAAATTTCTTTCTTTAAAACGACGAAAACTTCATATTTAGTAAACTAATTACGATATCTTCATGCAAAAACTCACATTGTTTGGTTCTATTATAAAAAGGTTATTATACACTAGTCAAAAAAATTAAAGGAACAAGAAAATTCCTAAAATTTTTAGGTCATATTCAAATTATTGTATCTCAGCTACAAATGACCATAGAGGAAAATTAAGCAAACCATTTTAAAGCTTAAGGTCTCTAGTTTTCGATCTTTGTCTTCCAAAATTTTTTTTACCTTTTGTTATTTATGAAACAGAAGAAAAATCACGAAAGAAAAATTTGAAATTTTTTTTCCCTTTTTCATGGAGCTGCACAGTCGGGGATAAAAATTCTTGAATGATGTCGCAATAAGATTCTTTTTCCATATTCTTTCCCCTTTAATTCGAGCTGCGGTCGATATGTGTACGATGATTTGTCGCAAAGTTACGAGCAGTTAAAGCCAAAAGATCACTTTTTATTTTGAAGTTCAATATGTCATGAAAAAATCATCATACAGAAATTTGAAAGGCATTTCTGAAAAGTTAAAAGTATACGCTTCATGGTGGAATAATTAATTTTTTATTAGGAATTTTTTTTGAACGTAAGATATTGGCGCAAAAAGACGCGAAAAATTAACGTTTGTTCCTTAAATGACAAAAGTTACGATATCTTTGCAAAAAATCATCAGAACTAATATGTTGAGGTGTTTTTTTTTAGTTCATGGTGTCTACAAAAAGTGTGCAAAACGTCAAAATTCTCTGAACGTTTGTTCCCTGTGGTCCGAATGATCAAACTTCGAAGTTCAGCCCAAAATGGGTGTGGAACGTCATTAATGTCTCCAACCATAATTTATTCATTTCTTAGGTGAAATAATTGTTTCTCGGTGTACTCCGCTGCTATCCCTGAGCCGTTATTGCTGTTTAAAGACATTTAAAAAAATTTTTTTTTTTTTTTTTTTTACTGCCAGCATTAGCGTTACCTAAAGCGTACCACGTAGAGGTTGCATGGTCAGATTTACGCTTCTTTGTATGTGTGTGTGTGTTTGTTTGTGCGTGTGTGTGCGTGCGTGTGTGTACGTGTGTGTGCGCGTGTGTGCGTGCGTGTGTACGTGCGTGCGTGTGCGTGTAACTGTTTAAACAATAGGGTATTAGTAACGTGTGTTACCACCCCTATTGTTTATTACCTCTTGGAGGCGTTTACGCATATTAATGCATTGCCGTATCATGCACTGGGGAAGTTGGTCCCAAATGCGAAGAAGCGCATTCTCTAATTCTTGCAAATTCCGTAAATTTGGAAAATCTTTTCGCAATCGGCGCCCCATCATGTCCCATACATGCTCAATAGGATTGAGATCTGGGCTCATTGCTGGATGTGGTAACGTCGTTATCGAGTTTTCAAACAAGAACTGCCTCGTCGTGTTCGCTGTGTGTGGACGAGCGTTGTCTTGCATCAGCCTAAATCGGTCCCCGATGCGATGACGTACTGGCAAAACATGTGGTCGTAAGATTTCATTAATGTACCGTTCAGCATTCAATCTGTCACGTACGATGACCAACTCGGTCCGCTCAAACCGCGAGACACCTGCCCAAACCATTACGGAACCACCGTTAAATGCTGCAACTGGAACGTTGCGATTTTGATCGTTTCGCTCTCCACGATAACGCCAAACTTGTGGACGTCTATCATTTCCGTGAAGACTGAATCTTGATTCGTCAGTGAACAAAACATAACTCCATTGTCGTATGCGGAAATTAACGTGCTGACGTGCATATGTTAATCGGTTACGACAATGTCTAGCCGTTAACATCGGTACACGGATTGATTGTTTCGCTCGCAATCCCACTTCTCTCAATCGGTTACGTACTGTTTGGCCAGAGATATTGCGCTGTGGCGCTTGGTTCTGTCGACCTCTGATTTGAAGAGCAATTCTACCGGCATTAGCAAAAGGCTCCATTCGTACGTGCCGCACAATTGCTCTGTCATCTCTTGGAGTAGTGACACGTCTCCGTCCTTGCCCTGAACGTCTAGCATATCCACGAGGTTGTTGATAACGACCATAAGCTCGACACACTACCGACTGACTGATGCCCATCAGATTCCCAATATCGCGGTAAAAATACCCTTTCTCAACCAGAGTTACAAGTCGAGCAACTTCTTATTTTGTTAAATGCCGTCGCGCCATAACTTCATTGAAGTAGAGGAGAATCTTGATCTCGATTAGCGATTTAAACCCCGATACCCGACTGCAGTAATAATCGTAGAAAAAAAACAATCGCCTTTCTCCGCGTTAATTCTTCTTTCTCGCCGCTTTCGTCGTTTTTTCGTTTTCCTCGCTAGCAACCGCCGCACTCGGCGTTCTTTTATTTTCTTGTTTATACAGACGTGTCACTATTGATTCGAGATTTCGATTAACGATCGACCTCCTGAAATCTAATCGTAGTAATAATCGTGTAATCGTTGTGGCGTAAAACTCCTATGCTTTTATTGAACTATGGCGCGACGGCATTTAACTGAGGTGGAAGTTGCACGCCTTGTAACTCTGGTGGAGGAAGGGTATTGTTACCGCGATATCGGGAATCTGATGGGCATCAGTCAGTCGGTAGTGTGTCGAGCTTATGGTCGTTATCAACAACCTCGTGGATATGCTAGACGTTCAGGGCAAGGACGGAGACGTGTCACTACTCCAAGAGATGACAGAGCAATTGTGCGGCACGTACGAATGGAGCCTTTTGCTAATGCCGGTAGAATTGCTCTTCAAATCAGAGGTCGACAGAACCAAGCGCCACAGCGCAATATCTCTGGCCAAACAGTACGTAACCGATTGAGAGAAGTGGGATTGCGAGCGAAACAATCAATCCGTGTACCGATGTTAACGGCTAGACATTGTCGTAACCGATTAACATATGCACGTCAGCACGTTAATTTCCGCATACGACAATGGAGTTATGTTTTGTTCACTGACGAATCAAGATTCAGTCTTCACGGAAATGATAGACGTCCACAAGTTTGGCGTTATCGTGGAGAGCGAAACGATCAAAATCGCAACGTTCCAGTTGCAGCATTTAACGGTGGTTCCGTAATGGTTTGGGCAGGTGTCTCGCGGTTTGAGCGGACCGAGTTGGTCATCGTACGTGACAGATTGAATGCTGAACGGTACATTAATGAAATCTTACGACCACATGTTTTGCCAGTACGTCATCGCATCGGGGACCGATTTAGGCTGATGCAAGACAACGCTCGTCCACACACAGCGAACACGACGAGGCAGTTCTTGTTTGAAAACTCGATAACGACGTTACCACATCCAGCAATGAGCCCAGATCTCAATCCTATTGAGCATGTATGGGACATGATGGGGCGCCGATTGCGAAAAGATTTTCCAAATTTACGGAATTTGCAAGAATTAGAGAATGCGCTTCTTCGCATTTGGGACCAACTTCCCCAGTGCATGATACGGCAATGCATTAATATGCGTAAACGCCTCCAAGAGGTAATAAACAATAGGGGTGGTAACACACGTTACTAATACCCTATTGTTTAAACAGTTACACGCACACGCACGCACGTACACACGCACGCACACACGCGCACACACACGTACACACACGCACGCACACACACGCACAAACAAACACACACACACATACAAAGAAGCGTAAATCTGACCATGCAACCTCTACGTGGTACGCTTTAGGTAACGCTAATGCTGGCAGTAAAAAAAAAAAAAAAAAAATTTTTTTAAATGTCTTTAAACAGCAATAACGGCTCAGGGATAGCAGCGGAGTACACCGAGAAACAATTATTTCACCTAAGAAATGAATAAATTATGGTTGGAGACATTAATGACGTTCCACACCCATTTTGGGCTGAACTTCGAAGTTTGATCATTCGGACCACAGGGAACAAACGTTCAGAGAATTTTGACGTTTTGCACACTTTTTGTAGACACCATGAACTAAAAAAAAACACCTCAACATATTAGTTCTGATGATTTTTTGCAAAGATATCGTAACTTTTGTCATTTAAGGAACAAACGTTAATTTTTCGCGTCTTTTTGCGCCAATATCTTACGTTCAAAAAAAATTCCTAATAAAAAATTAATTATTCCACCATGAAGCGTATACTTTTAACTTTTCAGAAATGCCTTTCAAATTTCTGTATGATGATTTTTTCATGACATATTGAACTTCAAAATAAAAAGTGATCTTTTGGCTTTAACTGCTCGTAACTTTGCGACAAATCATCGTACACATATCGACCGCAGCTCGAATTAAAGGGGAAAGAATATGGAAAAAGAATCTTATTGCGACATCATTCAAGAATTTTTATCCCCGACTGTGCAGCTCCATGAAAAAGGGAAAAAAAATTTCAAATTTTTCTTTCGTGATTTTTCTTCTGTTTCATAAATAACAAAAGGTAAACAAAATTTTGGAAGACAAAGATCGAAAACTAGAGACCTTAAGCTTTAAAATGGTTTGCTTAATTTTCCTCTATGGTCATTTGTAGCTGAGATACAATAATTTGAATATGACCTAAAAATTTTAGGAATTTTCTTGTTCCTTTAATTTTTTTGACTAGTGTATTTTAAAGATTCTCCGACTATTTTTGAGACCGACTGTAATAAGTGACTGGTATCATTTTCAACGTTAAATGAGTTTATTTTTCAATTTAATCCTCACTATATTTCAAATTTTACATTAATTATTTTATACATTATTCAGTTAGGGGTGGCTGACAATAGGCATGATGAAACCTTTAGTCAGCCATTTGAAATTTATGTGGCTGGCTACTGAATTTAATATTTATTAAGTCTTATTGTGTAGAAATAAAATAACGGATTTGTATTAGCCCTATAAATACTAAGGAAAAAAAGAAATATCACACTTTGCTTACCCCCAACGATCAGCCGCAGCAGCTGTCTACTGACGTTGTTCCATTCTAAGCATACCCAATTGTCAGCCCCCGCATTTTCTAACCTAAAATTTCAATCAAAACCTATTTCTGCCATATTACGTAATTTTCAAACTGTTCTAAGTATACAGGGTGTATCCGACCAACATGCGGTGAGCTATATCACGTTGTAGCCAGGAATAAATAGAGCCGAAAGAAGTCATAAAAGTTAACATAAGGTAGGTAAGTTTTCGAGTTATTAATTAAAAAAGATAGGGCAAATCACGACGCGCGGAAGCCCTAGGCGGCGGGCCACGGCCCATGCTAGTCTAGCGGCGCGTGGCGAGTGGCGAGCGGGCGGGGCGCCCGAGCCGACTACATACGTGGGAGAGCGATTATTCCTGCGTTCGACAGTTCCACACCACCTTGCGGTCGATAGCGCGGCGCATTTTTTTTAAAGTGGTATCCCCAATAGGTCTAATCCACTGATAAATAAAAAATAAAATAAATAAATAAAAAAAAAGGGAAACGTTAGTGAACAAATTGTTCAATATGTCCCCCTTTCTCTCTAACACATAATTCAGCTCTCGTAACAAGACTGCGCGTTGCACGCTGAACCATGTCTGGCGGTATGGTCGAAAACGCGCGTGTAATCGCCGCACGCATTTCGGCCTCCGTCCCGCCACGCGTGTCTTCTACGATATTTTTAACGTAGCCCCATATGAAAAAATCCAGAACATTCAGGTCTGGTGATCTGGGCGGCCAAACTATGGGGCCATCCCTCCCGATCCATCTCTCGGGAAAATTTCGATTTAAGTAATCGCGCACTTGACGCGCGTAATGCGCGGGAGCTCCGTCATGTTGATAAATTAATTGCGGGCGCACATTGAGCGGAACGTCCTCTAATAATGTCGGCAATGTGTCCCGCAAGAAATTCAAATAAATTTCTCCGGTGAGGCGAGGAGGGAGAAAAATTGGTCCAATCTGGAAATTGTTATAAGAAAAGTGAAATACTTATTTATAGCCGCGAAAAAAGATTACTTAATTTATCGATCAAAAGTTTGTTGGCTACTTACAATTTTATCGCCGACCACTCCGGCCCAAACATTGATATTGTACCGGTGCTGGAAGACACGCGGACGTACTACATGTGGGTTTTCATTGGCCCAATGGATGAAATTGCGGCTGTTAAAAATCCCATTTTGCGTGAAGGTAGATTCGTCACTCCACAAAATACGGTCGGCGAACGATATATCTCGCCTACACTGCGCGAGTAGACCTGAAGAAATAGTTTTCTTTAGGTTAATATGTATTAGGAATAATAAAACATTTAACTGAAAATAATAAACATACCCTCACAAAAACTGACTCGCTGTACCATATCTTCGGGAAATATGTGCTGTACTTTTTGAAAACGAAATGGACGCAGCCCATTTCGTCTCAGCACATTATGTACGTATTTCGCCGATAAATTAAGCGTGCGCGCGATTCGACGGATGCTTCGCTGAGGATTGGCATCAAACAAATCTAAAATCATCTCCTCATTTTGTACGCCTAAGCGCGCAGGATGATTTAAATTTCGCCGATTCGGAAGGATACTTCCCGTTTCTCGCATTCTTCGAACGCAGGAATAAATCGTTCGTGGAAAGCTCCTCCCGACCGCCTCTCTCCCACGTATGTAGTCGGCTCGGGCGCCCTGCCCGCTCGCCACTCGCCACGCGCCGCTAGACTAGCATGGGCCGTGGGCCGCCGCCTAGTGCTTCCGCGCGTCGTGATTTGCCCTATCTTTTTTAATTAATAACTCGAAAACTTACCTACCTTATGTTAACTTTTATGACTTCTTTCGACTCTATTTATTCCTGGCTACAACGTGATATAGCTCACCGCATGTTGGTCGGATACACCCTGTATTGAAATATTTAAAAGCGTCTTAAATCTACTAAAATCCATTTTACTTACTTTTTTGTTATGTTACGCTCACTATTTTTTTAACTTCTTTAGAGAGAACATAAATTCTATCACCGACAACATAAACTTTAACCGCCTATATTTAGTGCCAACGATCACCACCAGAGGTGAGTTAAACATTATATAGAAGAGGGAAGTTGGTTGAATAATGAAATGTTCCATAATTTGCAAAATATTTAATATTTGCGCTATTATTTACAAAATTGTCGTTTCCTGGCTGATAACTGGCGTAGGCTGACTTTAGGAGCATGTACCCTACGATTAATATGTTTTTCCATGTTATCGTTTTCTGTGAGCTTTAGATTGCATACATTTTTAAGCAAAAAAACCTTACTTGACAATGACGACTTTTGATGATATTCTTTTAATGCGTTCCACGCTTCTTTTGCGCTTACTGCTGTACGCACGTGCACGAGTTGATCATCTTCGACCAGTAGCCCGATGGTCGCTTTAGCTTTACCGTCTTTAGTTGTCCATATCGCATCTGGAGGTGTTGGCGGATTAGCATTTATTTGTTCCCACAGATCTTCCTTTATTAATCAGGAATTAATCCCATATTAACTCAACTTTATACTTCCAAGATTGATAATTTTTATTGTTAAGCTTTGCGAATATCACGCGTGGTGTTTCTGCCATTTTGACTGTATACTATTCCAGAAATTTCTCGTACCCTCTACTGAATCTGTATCTTGTGCCCGTGCTCTGTAATCTTTATACTTTATTTTTTGTTCTTAGCACGTGCACAAACCTACTTTCGCACTTTAACGTGGGCTCGAGCCTGTGCCCATAACCTATTAGAATTTTACTTTATTGTTCTGACCGCCCGTGTTTACATTTAGACGGATACATAGCGAGTGGTTCAAGGTAAGTACGTATTTTTAAATTTTCCGTAGGATGGCGATGTTGTCACTCGCAACTGTACTCCCAATAGGATTCATGCGCTCACCGTGCGCTTCTTGTGCTCAATAATGCTCAACATATTCGAATAATCGCATACAGTTTTGCGAATACGGATACGAATACGAACACAAAATATTAGGCGAATACGAATACGGCACACCCCTTGTACGCACCAAAATTTTATGTTACTTCCTTCACAAAACGTGCAAATCGACCATCGAGACGTTTCGAAATTACAAGTGTTACCCCCCGTAACCCACAGACGACTTCAAAGTATTCCGCTAGATGTCGTATCCTCTTTCCCAATTCTCGAAAGCACTGAAACCTCACCCTATAACAATATATACAACTCCTAAGATACCTGACCATAGTGTCTGGGGTAGGGTCCACCTGCATCAGCCCCACTAATGAGTCTGCAGTCGGACTCAAGACGAAATGCACTTTCCTTTCCCTTTCATTTTTCTAACACCAAACCATCTCCTCAACACCATCATCCCAAAAGAGTTTCTTCGGAGGACGAATCCGTTACGCGTCCTGGGGCCAGTAGAATCCGGCACGTAACAGTTACCCCACGCAGCATTGAACCTGGATCGCCCGCGCCGCAAGGGAGTTCGCTACAACTTGGCCACTTCGCTGTTCTTGGATGGTGTACAAAGTGACCAGTATACGATTCACGCGTAAAACTTTAGAGCCCTTTTTCTCGGAATCTTCTGGCTAGTGCACGCTATTACTTTGCCGAGTGAGCACCCTTAAGGTATACTACTAACCTGCAAGGTCCCATCCCGAAGTCAATTTCCGAGGCCGTAATGTCCCCTTGTTACATACTAAAGAAGCTATACTAAATCTACTACAGTACCTTAAACATATTAATATATATAATAGATTGTAACACTTTTCTGTTCTCCTTTGGTCGCTAATAACCTCTAGTGGTTGATGCGACATTAAATAAACTGAATAAAAAAAAAAAAGAAAAAACTGAATAGAAAAATTATTAATTATGTAAATTTAACGTGGACAATAGAACAAGATTTTGTAAGAAATATGCATAATATAGTTAGTAAAGAAGATTATTCAATTAAAATGTCCCGAATTGGAGAATATGGTACAGAATTCGAAATTCGAATTTTTACTAAATTATATAAAAGAACAGCGAATATTTATCGTAAAATTAACAATATACCTACTTTTGTAATGACATTTTCTGAAGCAGAAAACATTATTCCAATTAATTTTCTATTTTCAGGTATGAATAAAGAAAATGACAACGATGGTCATTGGGAACGAATTATAAATAATACATCATACATATCTACAAAAGCGACTTACCACTATCACCTATAATGCACGATATAAATTCAATATCACAAACTATTGCATCAATATCATTAAATACTAATTTTAATGAAAAGAACGATAACATAGAGTCAACTTCTTTATTATACCCATTGTCCCAATTATCAGTATCCGAAACTGAAGAAGGAAAAACTAATGACATACTTGAAACGACTGCGAATATAAATGACAAAATAGTTATTATTTCACCAGCACCATCACGTTCTTTAAAAAAATCAAGAAAAAAGAAATCTGCAAAACAGAGAAAATTAGAAATGAAAAAATGTATAACAGAAAACGAGATAATATATCAGATACTTAAAAGATACATTAAAATTAAAAAATAAAATACATATGCAAGACAAACGTAAAAGAGACTTAACTTATAAAAATACTGAAATTTCATTAAACAAAGAAATAATAAGTACATTAAGAAAAATGAATGATTATAAAGATAAAGAACTTACGTTAAAAAAAAGAGAATAGAAAAACTAAGAGAAACAGATAATTATAAAGATAAAGAACTTACGTTAAACAAAAAGAAAATAGAAACACTAAGAGAAACAGATAATTATAAAGACGAAGAACTTACATTAAACACAAAGAGAATGAAAATATTAAGAAAAAGAGACAATTATAAAGGTCAAGAAAATAATTTAAATGTATAAAGAATAACAAAAAAACGGAAATTAGATAAATATAAAAATAAAGAAAAACTAAAACACGCTGCTACAATACAAAAAATAAGAAAACAAATAAAAATTACTCAAATTATAGAACGTATTGAAACTTTACACCGAATACATATATTTAGAAATACAAATTTAATATCTTCTACTAATGAAAACTTCGCACAAATATGTAAGATAGTGACAACTAATAACATGAATTTTTTCAAAATTTTTCAGCGAAACGGTACAAAATGGCGGACTAATAAATATTTTTATCGACTCTAGCGCCTAAACGGCTGAGCAGATAAGGCTGAAATTTATACGAAAAATCCAGTTCTTCCTAACATAGATCCACTAACAATTTCGAATTGATTCAATTTCCGGTTTCAAAATGGCGGTCATTTTAAACATTAACAAATTCATAAAAAATCTGCTATAATAGGGAAACAATTAGAACTTTGCAAAAGTATGTAAAATAGTGACAACTAAAAAGGGACAGGCGAGTGCAGCGAGCCGACTTCCTATGCGAATCATTACCGCGGTCGTGCCTAATACGAAACAGCAAGGCTGTTTCGTTTGGGGGGCCCCAGCCGCCCTATAGCTGGTATACAGATGAAAAATTGTTTACAAAAAGAAATATAACAAACAATTGGAATGAAATATGCAAAATAACTGTTACGTCCAGTGGCGTAATAAAATTAAAACGGTCTTTTTCGGTCAGGCCTTTCGACCTTTACCGGGGATAGACCTAAGGAACGTTTATTAGCTATGGCAGGGTGAGTCAAGAAAAGAACAAGTTAGGAATGAAGAAGCGTTTTATCCATCGAGGGTTATGACCTCCGGTTCACAAATCTCTTCAATTACTACAGTTGGTTCTGGAGGTGGTGGAGGAGGTTCGAAAGAATATTCAGAGTGTCTCTTTTTAATCTTTAAATGCGATTATTTCGAAAAATATTAATTATTTGTTAAAATTTTTTGAACAAAACATATTCTACCTTGAAGGGGACATTCAATGGTGGACCTTTTTTTTCTCTGGGTGAAGGCGCCTCCGAGATTTGAAGTTGACCTTTGATTTTTTAAATGGAACCATATATTTTTGTTATGTCAGACATGTAGCCTAGCTCAAGACGAATCCATCGACATGCATTATGTTGACCTTGAAATGTTATTTAATTTTTTTTTTTATTTTTTTTATTATTATTAATTAAATTTTTTTTTATTTTATTTTATTTTAATTATTTTTTAATATTAATTAAATTATTATTATTAATTAAATTATTTAATTTCGCATTTAAATTTCGCATTTAATAATCGCATTTAAAGATTAAAAAGAGACACCCTGTATATACGTGGTTTCGTTGTTTCGGAAAATAATCTGATGGGGCTCCTCGATCACCACCGTAGGTATAAAATCAAGTACAAGTGGGTTTTCTGATTGTTGCGGTGGTTCTGGAGAGATGAATGGCGGGGTAGGTTGTGGTTCACGATGCCGTTGCTGACGTGCTTCTACTCGTAAGAGTGCTCGGCGCCGGTTCTCCCGAACTCGTCGACCAGCTCGCCGTCCCCTCTTTCTGATACCGTTGACCATCTACCAATGGATGGTTGGAGTTAAAATTTTATCTTTCCATTTGTTTGTTATTCCTCCCTGAGCTCATTAGATCAGCTTAACCCTTTGCAAATAGGCGGCTTCTGGAGCAAACCTAGCGCCAAGCTGCTTCAAGTCTTTGCTACAGCGCTTGTTGCTTTCGTTCGACCTTCCTAAGCGCCTTTTATTGTCACCGAAAAAGGTCAATCAATGGTTCCCCCTCTTTATAATGCTTAAGGATGGGATTACAGGAAAGGTGTGTACAAATGTAACAGTGGATGCACTTACCTTAATGCAGAATGCAGGAGACTTCCTTCCTTGGAAGTAGAGTATTGAATTGTATGTTGCTGGAGCTTCCTTGATCGCTTCAAGACGTTGACGGTTGGGTCGGTGTCGTTGAAGTAACAACACTGATGTGTATATATATATATATATTGTAACGTTACAAACAAAGCCACAGTTAAATTAATAAAAAGAAAGTAAAGTAAAGTAGAAATAGAAACCGTAGAAACATAGAGACCACGAAAAGAAGAGAAAACGCTATCCGCGGAGACAAAGAAAAACAGTCGAAATCTAAAAATAGGCGTGAAGGTGACAAAGGGACGCACCTGAGCAAAATTAGGTCACACTAGCCGCGAAAACGGGAGACGAGATGAGGTAAGGGGATATTCGCGGAGGATAGGAATTCGCATAAAAACGAATGACGTCACAAGTTGAACTAGCAGCAAGTTCAAGGCCAACACCGAGGCCAAATGCGGTCAGCAACGCGTGCCGATAGAAAAAAAAAAGGGGACCCAATTAAAATAATCGAAATCAGATCACGGAGGTAGGGATAGCAAGTATATAAGACAGGTAGCGGAAGGATCGAGATCGAGAGTTTCTCACGTTTTTCTAAGTATTAAATTCGAGTCGGGAGTGATTAGTTCGGAGGCAGACAGAAGTGCGAAAATTTCATCGGTTTCCGAGAAACGGTGTTCTCCTGCAACGCAAGTGAATCATCGCGACGTGAGACGGCCTAGACCAAAAGTGTGAGTAGGAGAGAGATAGCGAGCCCGGCAACAAGCACCAAAAGTCGGTAAGAGAAAGCAAGACAACGTTACAGCGTCTTCCTTAGATACGTGTTTACATTTCTTTCGGATACCTGACTTCCCAGTAGGTTAAGCAGTAGACTAAGAGTATGTGTGAGCGTGTGCATAAGTGCGAGCGCGGATAGGAGTGTGTGTGTGTGAGATATACAAGCGCGACAACAAGAGCGATCAGCTGGGCGAGTGCGTTGACTTAGCGTCAATTCGGCGATATACTTCGAAGACAAAATAAAGAAAATTAAAGGGATTTCGTGCACCCATTATTTCAAGCTTTCCTCTCAATTCCCACTGCCAGTCCTGAAAAGGAAAGAACGTGTCGAGGAGGTAACAGGAAGCCAAGGTGAAATAAGGCTTAACGTTACAATATATGTTTTAATAAAAATGTACTTGTTCGCTAAGCCGACTTCACAGAATACAAAAGAATGCCAGATGCCGACTACTGAGCTTCACTAGATGCAGGATACAGAAAGAGTGTCGTCCCAGGGTGCGAGTCGCTTATTTTAAATGGTGTGTAGGTGGGCGTTTCATTATGCTATTGGTTAGTTAGTTTAGTTCGGGGGTGGACAGTTTCTTATTGGTTTTGAGAGGTCTTAGGAGTGGGATTGAGGAGCGGAGTTTTCTTCGAAGAGGATGAGTTGGAGGTGGAAGTGGGTGGTGGGTGGTATAGAGATGCACTTATCGGGTCGGAAGTCATAAATTTAAATTTGATATTGGTAGGTGTTTAGGATGGCTAAATGCCAGGGTATGAAAACTGACTCCTAATAAACAAAACCGAGACCTTCTGGCGCGCTCTGTAGGAGGTATTTGCGATAACCAAAAAATATAACAATGATTCCTTTGGCAGATAGTCTGGTCTGGTGATCGGTTTGTTAGTCTTAGGTTTCGACGGGGAAAATGAGAAGAGTCACGTACGCAGGACGTAATACCTCCTGCCTTAGACAAAGGTAAGGGGAAGCCTAACGTTTGCGAAGAGATTAGATTAGATTAGATTTTATTTCGTGCTGGGGCAAAGCCCCCTGGCACGTACAAATATATACATACAAATATACATATTTATACATTTACAAAATTAACAATACTTGACAATCGAGGATCGCCAAGGCACTCTCTCATTCACATCTCACATTCATTCAATACACACTCATTCCATTAACCTTTTTTTTTTTTTTTTTTTTTACGTGGGGGGAAACCTTCATAGGCACCCCGATCCCCCGTTTCCGGAAGGATCGAGGTAGTGTCAGATTCTTACTGACTAAAACCCCCACGGTGGCCATCTTCCTGTGTATCGGGGAGGGGTCCGGGAATCTGGTTAGATACTACCGGTGCCCTCCCCACACACGTCTGGGGGGGAGTCGAACCCCCCCTCTACTCGGGGGGAGAAATCTCCCCCATCATACCTAATTAAGGCGGGCAGCCTGGCCACAGAGCTGCCCGCGAACCTCCTGGGGACCCTCTGGTCCCGGGGGAGGTGGATGGCGTTGCCTCGTGCATGAGACAAGGAGCCATCCACCCCCCTCTTCTTCCTACGGTGAGAGGTGTGGGCGCTGATCAGCTGATCCTTCCCGTTCCTTCTCCATGGTCTCCCATGCCCTCCCGCTACCGGCCATTACTGCCACAACAGCCGGCAGCGAGAGGTCCTGCCCGATGACGCCGCGGAGAACACAGCGCACCTCCTCCCAAGCAGCACACTCCTCCAGAGTGTGCTGCGCCGTGTCCACCGCGGCGTCACAATGGTGGAACTTGGTGGTTGGCTCCTTCCCTATTCGACACAGGTACTTCCCGAAGCAACCATGCCCGGAAAGCACCTGCGTCGGGCGGTAGGTAAGTCCGCCATGCCTCCTCGTATACCATGTGTCGATGCATGGCCGGATCGCGCGAACAGTGCGATGGCCGGCGCTTGGGAAATCCAGACGGATACCCCATCGCCGGACCATCGCCTGAAAGGCTCGGCGCCTCGAGGCTTCCGACTCTGTGCCTGTCAGGGGAATCCCCCTCTGGCGGAGGTCTTTCCTCTCGCGATACATAGTCGCATATGCCTCCGCCAGAAGGTCTACTGGAGGAATCACCGACAGGACACACGCCGCCTCGTAGGAGATGGTCCTATACCCGCGGGCGACTCTGCGAAGCGGTAAGTCGCCACGCCGGACGGCTAACCGATCGCCCGCCCAGTGGCGTTAAGCCTGTCGCAACCCCTTCGCCCGTTCGCGCAAATGTTCCACAGAAAAAAAAATATAAATATATTATAAAATATCGGATCATACATTTTCAGAATAGGACTACTCGTTAATTGTTCCTTTAACTTTAAAATTGATTGCTGTTGAGCTTCGCTCCATTGAAATTTCGTATGTTTCTTTAACAGGTCCGTTAACGGTCTAGCTATTATGGCAAAGTTTTTGACGAATCGTTTGAAATAACTCGCAAGCCCTATAAACTACGTACTCCTTTTACATCTATCGGCACTGGATACTCTCTAATTTTCTTTTACTGGGCGAAATACCACTAATTACTCCCGTAATCTCAAAACCTAAATACTCAATTTTTGTTTGTAAAAACTAACATTTATCTAATCGCAACGTTAGATTCGCGTTTCTTAACGCCTTCAATACTTCTATAAATTTGCTTGTTGAATTAGGAAAATGAGGAACCGGGTAATAAAAATGAGGTATACACTTATATATAACCAACACGGAAATTATACTTTTATTTTCGAAACAGACTGGATACGCACGACCTTATACTAGCGATCGACGAGTCGTAACTGAACTTATCCTTTGTCACTACGGAAGGCCTCCGCCCCACTCCCCGCGCTATAGGTACGCGCCAAAAACAAAAAAACTCTCTTAGCGCCAAGGCATCGGTTGCCGGGCGCCGTATAACCATACTGCGCATAAAATTATAACGGGAGATCACATTATAAATGAATACTAATTCTAACGGGTGATTTTTATATAATCTGACATCCTCCCACCATGGAGATGAATGAAGTTCTCATCTCCATCCTCTTACGGACTAAACTCTTTATATTCTAAACGAGAGAAAAAAGCAAATAGAAATAAAACATGTATGAATGCCTTTAACAAAAATTACATAAGATAAGTGCAAACAAAATATAATAAATGAAGTTACTTACTTTCACATTCAAAGGTAAGATAATCTTTCAGGCTTTTTTACTCTCCTACCACTTCTTGTTACAAAATATGGCTTTTCACCATCATTCTCACATCCATCACTCGATTCACTTGCATTACACGTTTCATCCGATGTCTGCGGATCATAGCACTCTTTATATCTTAATTTAAGTAATTTATTAACATCTGCGTCGTGGCTACATTGAAGCTCTAACGGATAAATTTTTTGAATTGGCCTTATCAGTTCACCATCAGCTGTAGTCAATCGAACTACCCTAACATTATTATCTTTACCGGTAATTACATCTTTTACACGCGCTAAGGGCCAATCTAAACGCTTCGCATTGTCGCTTCCGATTAAAACAATATCACCAACCTTTACGCTATTAATATTTCTTATCTTAGATTCTCTATGAACTAACGCACCTAAATATTCATTACGAAATCTCTTTCTCAAATCATCTTTGACCTTTTGTCGATAAACATAACGTTTTTCTAGCCGACAATTCTCAATTTGGTCTAGATCTAAGACGCCTATTTCTTTAATCTCTTGCAGAAACATTGAAGGAGTAAGAGGCACGACCTCTTGTGTACTGTCCCACATAAAAGTAATCGGTCTCGAATTGATTACCGCTTCGCAATCTACAAGTACCGTTAACATTTCTTCATAACTTAAACAAGACCTTTTGAGCGTACGTCTCAATAACCGTTTCAATACTCCGTTAAGACGCTCCCAAAATCCTCCCCACCAGGGTGCAGTAGGAGGGTTAAATTTCCACTCAATTCGTTCTGTTTGTACAGTTTTATCTAACTTATGAAAGTCGATGAACTTAAATATATTATTTAATCCTACGAAGTTCGTTCCATTATCACTGTAGATTATAGAGGGACGATCCCTTCGTGCAATATGACGTCTTAGCGCCATTAGAAACGATGCTGTACTTAATGACGTGACTAACTCGAAATGCACCGCTCTGAATACGGCACACGTAAATAAACAAATCCACGCCTTAAGTCCACCTTTTAGAAAAATAGGCCCTGTAAAATCTACACCTATCACTTCGAAAACGGCCGCATCTCTAACTCGATCTACCGGCAAGGGTGCAGGAGCCGAATCCAAGGGCTTTGCATCGTATCTACGACAAGTGATACATCGTTTGATAACTAAACGTGTAACCGTTCGATTACATAGAGATTGATCTTACCGACCGAAATCATTAGTCATACCGTTCGACACATGACGGCGCTCTAATTATTCACCGATCTCCCCACTTAGGTCAATTTTAGGCGCATGCGTATAGATCATATCGATCCGAAGGAGTTGTTGTACCCGCGAGTCGCCTAAGCGACACAGCAGTATCGTATTCAAGGCCGCCTTCCGAAAAGGCGACCAAAAAGTAATGTATAAGCATTGCATCACCCGAGTGCCTGGACATTGCGAGTCCCGAGCCTAAGATGCAATTCAGCGATTCTCCCTTCTTAGCGCCGAACGCTAAGGAGTGGCACGCACAGAAATAAGGAAACGAATAGACAGATCATCGAGAGCGAGCAAAGAGTTAGGAGGGTTACTTGTGCCTCACCAATAACCAGTTATTTAATAAAAGTCATACTTATACTCAAGAAGAACCAGATCTATATCTCAAACACCACCTTCCTTCCGCTTCCAAAGATAACCGGTAGCCGGCTTACAAGCGCGGACTACCACATTGGTGGCAGCGAGTGGGATCGTTTTGCAAAAATTTTTTGCAAATACGTGGCAGTTATCGCCAGAAGAAGCAAAGGCCAAGGTGAAGGACGGTGTAAACTACACCGAGACGGAGGAAGCAGACCAGGCAATCTAACACCAGGCGGCAGCCAAGGTTCATACGAGGAAGTAGACGACTGGACGAGCGACAAGGAGGAGACGAGCCTTATCGACAGCTCAGCTTACGGCACGAGCCAGTTCACCGAGCTTATCTGCGGACGGCGCGGAGAACGAGATATAGGGCAGTCAACTCCCAGCGAACAGGTGACAGCAACGGCGGCAGCCCAGCAGAATGTGGCGAACACTTCTACTGTGAGTAACATCCACACCTAGCTCAGCACGCAAGACAAACGTAAAAGTAGCGACCGTATGTCCGACCAGGGCAAATCCGCAAAAGTATATTTCCTGCCAGACAAACGGCATTTTAGTCGATCACTCGAATCGTTTTTCGACGTAAAATTAATATTTACCACCCCAGAAAGCGAATGTAAACGTAGGAAATTGTCCGCGACAGCTGTAAAGCATCTCTGTACGGATAGCGATCTTAGCGAATCAGACCACGGTGCATCGGGATTACAATCACCGATTAGTGACCGAATAGAAATCAGACGAGAATACCCGATAGAACGATTAGATTTTTCTCTGTTAGACGTACGAAGCCCGGAAATGGCGAACGGAGATATGACTATCTCAGAAGCACTAAGGTGCGTAAAAGTTTTTACGGGAGGCCCTGAGGTCAGAGTATCCGAATTTTTAGAGACATGCGAATGTGCGCTCGAACTAGTTAATGAAGCAGACAAACCGAAACTTTTCAGGACAATTAAAAGCGTAAAATTAGCAGGAAAGGCGCACCAAGAAATGCGATATAAAAAACTTGATACTTATGAGGAATTTAAAATAGCACTAGAAAAAGTATTTCTAGACCGACGGTCGCTAGCGTCCGTGCAAATCGAGTTAAATAAAAGTCGGCAAAGGCCGGGAGAAAGCGCGCAAGCTTTTGGACGGCGCGTAGAAGAACTTCACATGCTATTAGTCAGATTAACCATCGAATCAGAACCAGATGAAGCGGGATACAATGCTATAACCGCCACTCTCAAACGACAAGCTCAAGTTATTTTTGAAAACGGTTTGCAGGGACGTGCAGCGACTATCGTTCAATCGAGAGGGTACAAAACCCTGGAAGACGCGATTATAGGAGCCTCAGAGGCAGAAATAAAGTACGGAGAAAGTCAAAGTGATGAATACACGCAATCGTCCCAAAATGAGGACCCATTTAAAAAGAAGTCCCCACCTCGATGTGGAAATTGCAACCGAATAGGGCACGCGACTAGTGACTGTTACGCGCGAACTAGAATAAACCCGCGAAATACCCCAAATCGTACAGGAAGCACGGGCCCCGGTAGAGACCAAATCGTGTGTCTGACCTGTGGACGGCCCGGGCACATGGCGCGAAATTGTCGTACTAGACCAGAAAATAGACTAACTAACAGACCAAACGAAAGACCGTCGACATCACAAACGACGACGACAACCAACCGAAACGCGCAACAAACGCAACCTAACACAAGTAGCGCTAGTAACGTAGCTAATGACGAAGTAGGAAGATACAAAATAAATAGCGTAATGACAGCAACAGAATGCAAAAATCACTGTAAAATTATCTCAAAAGATTTAATAAGCGGACGCGCCACTGTGCTAGTAGATTCAGGAGCACAAGTGACACTCTTAAAAATCGGGTTAGTGCACAATAAAACAAAAGCCAGCCCGACAAAGATAGAATTAACAGGAATAGGGTTAACAGTGCAAAAGCCCCTGTGTCAGATAACTTTAAACGTACAAGTAGGAGAACAGACGATAAAGCATCGGTGCTATTTAGTCAGGGACGACTTCCCAATAGAGGCTGACGGATTGATAGGCGTCGATTTCATGCAAGCACACCGTGTAAAGATAGAACCACCCAGTCACATATCGCTTTATGGAGTAAAAATACCGCTAGAAAAAATAGGAACAAAGGTAATAGCACCGCGAACAGAAAAAATTATAACAGTACGAACAACCTCAGAAGGGGAAGGATTAGTAGAAAAAAGAGAAATAGAATCGGGAGTGTATATAGCAAATTGCTTAACCAAAGCCGAAAAAGGGGAATGCGTTGTCAGCGTAATGAATACGACCGACGACGAAGTCGAGCTCACCGGCATATCAGTAGAAGTTAAAGACCCCGCGATTCTCTTTAAAGAACACGCGAATAATACAGTCAGCGCGAAAATAAATACGCTACAAAGAAGCAGCGGAGCCGAAAGAATGGAAAAACTTAGAACTAGCATTAGAACAGAGCATCTAAACCAGGAGGAAAAACAAAAAATATGGGACATTTGCGAGAAATATAACGATTTATTTTACCTAGAAGGAGATATATTAGAAAGTACTAACGCGACCGAGCATTGCATAAATGTAGAATCAGGAACGGCACCCATAAATGTGGCGCCATATAGGTTACCACAAAAACAAAAAGAAGAAGTATGTAAGCAAGTAAAGGAAATGCTCGAAGCAGGGATAATCAGTAAGAGCAAAAGCTCATGGAACGCACCATTACTGGTAGTACCCAAAAAACCAGGCAACGATGGACAAGCAAGAATGCGCGTTGTAATAGATTTTAGGAAACTAAACAACGTAACGATAGGAGATTCTTTCCCATTACCAAATATAGCAGATATATTCGATCAATTAGGCGGTGCAAAATACTTTACAACGTTAGATCTGGCATCAGGTTACCACCAGATAAAAATGCGAGAAGAAAATAAATGCAAGACAGCATTCTCTACACCGTTCGGACATTACGAATATAACCGTATGCCGTTCGGATTAAAAAACGCGCCCGCGACTTTTCAAAGATTAATGAATTCAGTATTATCAGGACTACAAGGAATTCAATGTTTCGTATACTTGGACGACGTGGTGATTCACGCGGCAAGCCTAGAAGAACACAATAAACGACTAAAAGCAATATTTGAGCAATTAAGAAAACATAAATTGCGTTTGCAACCAACAAAGTGCGAATTCCTCAGAAAAGAAACCGTATTCCTAGGGCATATCATTACACCAGAAGGAATTAAACCGGATCCCATGAAAACAAAAGCGGTGACGGATTTCCCCAAACCAAATAACGCCAAAAACATTCAGACATTTCTAGGATTAGCTAGTTACTACCGGCGATTCATAGAGAATTTTTCAAAAACAGCGAAACCATTAACGCAATTATTAAAAAAGGGAACAACATTCTAGTGGACCGATCTAGAACAGGAAGCATTTGAATTATTAAAACATAAACTAACATCTACACCTTTACTCCAATACCCAGATTTCTCAAAACCTTTTGTGCTAACCACGGACGCGTCAGACAAGGCGCTAGGGGCCATTCTATCCCAAGGAGAAGTAGGAAAAGATTTACCAATAGCATACGCGAGTAGAATACTCAATAAAGCAGAAATAAATTATAGCACGACTGAAAAAGAATTATTAGCAATAGTCTGGGGAGTAAAACATTTTAGACCATATTTGTACGGAACGAAATTCACGATAGTAACAGACCATAAACCGCTGACGTGGCTATTTAATGTAAAAGATCCCGGATCACGCCTCATGCGATGGCGTATTATGCTAGAAGAATACAATTACCAAATCACGTACAAAGAAGGAAAGAGTAACAGCAATGCTGACGCGCTAAGCCGCGTATACGTTACAAACGCGATACCCGACACCGAAAATAAGGAACATAGAGAATTTTCCGCCGATGAAAAGAAACAAATCTTATATGAATATCACGACTCCCCCCTAGGAGGCCATCAAGGAGTCGATAGAACATATAATAGAATTAAATTAAAATACAATTGGACAGGACTTCGAAAGGATATAGAGAATTATATATCAAAATGCGCGAAATGTCAACAAAATAAATTAGGCACGCGAACAAAAATGCCAATGGTAATTACGGATACGCCTACCCAACCTTTCGAAAAATGTAGCCTAGATATAGTAGGACCATTACCAGTTTCTAATAGAGGCAATCAGTATATACTCACATTTCAAGATAATTTAACAAAATATAGCAAAGCCATCCCTATACCAAATCAGGAAGCCAATACGGTGGCGAAAAAATTTGCTAAAAAAATAGTTTGCGAATACGGAATACCGCAAACAATATTAACAGATCAAGGAACTAACTTTGTATCTGAAGTTTTTAAAGGAGTATGCAAAGTATTAAATATAAAAAAGATACAAACAACAGCCTACCACCCGCAATCCAACGGTGCGCTAGAACGAAGTCACAAAACATTGGCAGATTATCTAAAAAATTATGTAGGAAAGGATCAAGCGGATTGGGACGAATGGTTACCATACGCGATGTTCACATATAATACAACCCCACATACGGCGACTACCTATACCCCGTATGAATTAGTCTTCGGAAGATTAGCCGAAATGCCTACCTCTATCAAGCGCGAACCGCAACCTTTATATAACTACGATAACTATGCTAATGAATTACGCGAAAGAATCCGGACGGCTAACACGTTCGCGAAAGAGAATTTAACACGCGAGAAAGAACACGCAAAAGAATATTACGATAAAACGTCGCGACCGAGAACTTTTGACGAAGGAGATAAGGTACTACTATATGACGACGCAACGAGACGAAGACGGTCAAAGAAATTAGATAATTACTGGATCGGACCATATACAATAATAGAACAGAAATCCGCGGAAAATTACATTATAAAGAAAGGAAAGAAAACAATAACGGTACACGCGAACCGGTTGAAACACTTTAATGAATAAAAAACTTAAAAACTAAAGAAAGGAAAAAAAAAGGAAAGGGCCGCACAACGGGAAAACGTAGTGATCATACACGGAAATACCCACAAATTAATTTATTCAAAAAAATTCCCAAAGTTAAAACAAAAAATTAGAGTATATACACTCGTCGCAAAAATTAGCGGATCACTGAAATTTCGCGAAAATTTTGCCCATTTTCAAACGGCTGTATCTCCGTGAAAAATGGTCGTAAAAAAATTTAAAAAATAACCTCAGAGCTCCGTTATTGTAGTTTCGGAATCTCTTATCGAAATTGTGTTTATCGTTCGTTGTAACAATTATTTTCAAGTAGGAATAGACAAAAGCAAAATTACAAAAATTGTCTTCAACTTTGGAAAGCTCCACGGAGTGAACAAAATTTTTATAACTTAATCAGATATACGACTTTTGTAAAACATTCTTTTCTCTATAATTTGCGCTCTCATTTGTTATCATGCGATTTTTTTTACGCGTGTTATCAGCGATCAAAGCAAAAAAGGCACTTTTAACTTTGTTCGTCTGTAACTCATGAACAAATGATCGTACAATAATTTTAAGGATAGATTCAGAAATTTAATGACGTCCTCTTTAAAAGCCTCTAGTTACTTGTTGGATAAATTTACATTTTTATCATAGAAAATACACTGAAGGAAAACCCGAAAAATGGCATTTTTCTCCTTGCTTATAAAACGTTTAACTAAAACAATAAAAATGATGAAGTCATTGAGGTTTCTACGTTTTTTTGAAGGTTACGGTACCCACAAAAGTTGTGCAAAATTTCAAGTTCCTCAGCTTTTTTGTTCCTTGTGTCCTGTATGATCAATCGTGCGCTATGTGTCGAGGAATTAGAGGATCACCAGTTTAAGCACCGCAAAAGTTTTTTTTGTTCTCACAGCTTCTTTTAATGATTTTTACATCACTTTTGAAGCAATTTGAAACCTTATTTTCTTTTAAAAAAAAGGACTCTTTAGAAAATTTTTTTTGAAGAAATTTAAAAAATATGGAAAATCGGTTAATTGAAAGATCTTTATGTTTAAATGTACGCGTACGTGCGTGCGGTTTTTTTAATAACGCGTATTACCACCTCTTTTGCTAATAACTTCCGTTAAGCGTTCACGCATGTTGATGCATCTCCTTATCGTCGCCTGAGGAATTCTCTGCCAAATTTGACGAAGAGCATGCGCCAATTCATCCAAATTTGTCAGGTTTGGAAAGTCCCTCCGCAAACGACGCCCGAGAATGTCCCAAACATGCTCAATTGGATTTAAGTCTGGGCTCATTGGTGGATGATTAAGAGCAATAATATCATTGTCAATAAAGAAACGTTGCGTTTGACGTTGCGTTGAACGCCGTTAGTGGTCCTTCCACCTGGAGGTTTCACTGCTGCGCGGTATGTAGAGGAAATTTTGCGTCCGGTAGTTCTTCCTGTTCGTCAGCGTGTAGGAAATTCATTTAGACTAATGCAAGATAATGCACGTCCACACGTCGCACGTCAAACGCAACGTTAAACGATAACCGATTACACAAACGATAAACACGATAACACAACGATAAACACAATTTCGATAAGAGATTCCGAAACTACAATAACGGAGCTCTAAGAGGTTATTTTTTAAATTTTTTTACGACCATTTTTCACGGAGATACAGCCGTTTGAAAATGGGCAAAATTTTCGCGAAATTTCAGTGATCCGCTAATTTTTGCGACGAGTGTATATATATATATAAAAGACTAAAAAGGACGAGGCTACCACTCTTCTTCCACTTCATAGGGCAAGTCCCCGAACAAGTAGCTCAGGTACAGGGAGCTCTCCCACTCCCACATAAACTCATAGCACTCAGCTACCCATTTTCGTAAAGCCCGCCGCTCTCGACGGCGAGACGCCATATCTCGTGGACGGACGAAATCCTCCGTGCGATCAACACTGACAAACTACAACAAAAAGTAAGTAACGCAAGAAAGTTAAATTTTTATATATGCAAAAAAAAAAAAAAAAAAAAAAAAGAGAAGAGAAATAAAATTTTATATAACACAAGGAAACACTTACCACAGTATTGCGCGAACAGACAAGCTGTATCGGCCCACGGCATTCGTATAAGCCACAAGGTAGTCGGCGAAACATTTTGGCTTCGGGACGAGTATACTAGCCGATGGAACAACAATTCTCACCGAACGAACGATAGTAAATGAGCTCCAGGGCGAGCGAGAGCCCTGAAGAAAGCGCATCCTCCGAAAAGCTGACGCGAAAGAAAATACATAAAAACAATATATACACGGCGAACTAATACACTAACTCATCTTACAGAATACTTGCGGCAGCAAGAGCAGCGAGCCCTTATCTAACGGGCAACATAGAGAACTCCGTAGAAATTCGGAACTTCGAGAACCAACCGGGAATATATTTTGAAAACGTGGGAAACTTACACCTCTACAAAGACACGTGGAAATTAATGTTAAAAATCAATATGATACCTTATTATCTTCGCGAAGAAAAATTAGCATCATATTGCAATAAGTTGACGCAAATTTGTTTGGCGCACCAGGCATGGCACGCAACAATTTGCCGACCATTTATAAATACAATCACGCCGAAATTACGATCGATTACAGGGAAATTAAATTCCATACGAGCGACATTAGGAGTAGAACAGAGACCAAAACGCGGTCTCATCAACGGCTTAGGAACAGCAGGAAAATATTTATTCGGATTAATGGATGCTAACGACGAGGAACGTATAAATGTACACCTCGAAAAACTAGAGAAAAGCGAAACAAGAGTTTGGCATGCATTATCGCAGCAAATACAAATAATTAATTCCAGTATAAAAATATTTAACGATAGCTTTGGTAACGTTGAGCAACGAGAAAAACTTTTAGCAAAAGCGATAGCACAAGTAGAACAAATGTTAAATACACGTCAACACACACAAGACGTTAGGGAACAGATGGACGAACAATTTACATTAATCACATTAATGATAGATAACTTACTAGAAGACGTACAAGACTTGACGCATTACGTAACAGACATACGCAAAGGACTAATAAACACCAACGTATTATCATTCGCGCAAATAATTCAATACTTGCAAGAAGCATTACCACACCTGCCAGTAGGTTTAAATTTTCCAATCCCCCTAGACATACAATCGGGATATCTTTTAGATCGGGTAACAGAAGTCAAAGCATATAGTCGGCAACGTTCGATAATTACTATAATCATAATACCCCTCATAGGGACACAAATATTTCAAATTAAAGGAGTACACCCGATACCAGCGCGTATGAACAACAGTACATACGCTATAATCGAGACAAGCGAGCGTTATGCGATAGTCGACGAAATCCGACGCGAATATGTATCGCTAAGCGAAACAGATATACAAGCATGTAAGACAACCAAAACCCAGTTTCTGTGCTCATCAAGACATCCAATTTACAAAATTTATCCACACGGACCGTGCGAAGTACGCATGTACAATAAAATCAATAAACAACCAGAAAAGTGCAAAACAAGGCTCCTCAAATTAGAAAGGACCTTATTACTAGAATTAGAAGCACCAGAAACATGGATTTTCGTTGCCCCAAAAGAAGAACCGTTAGCAGTAACCTGCAACGGGAAAGGCACCATACATAAAATCTTAAAAGATTCAGGTATATTAGATATAAAAGGTAAATGCATAATTTCGACATCAGAAGTAACAATAGAAACAGTACAAGAATTCAAAGAAAAGAGACAACTAGATTATTTACCAGCATATAATTTAACACTTAACCTTACTCAAGAGGTAGCCGAAAAAATTACACGAAACCATGTAGCAGAAATAGAGCTCCAACCGATAATTAGAAATCCAGAAGAACTAAAATTAGCGAGCACGCGGCTAACAGCGTTACAAAAAGAAGTAGATACGAATCTTTATAATAATGATTACCACACATTCGCGTATCCCCCAGTCGTATCAATAGGAATTACAATTCTAGCAGTAGTAGCGATTTACACCATATACTATAAGCGAAAACAGCGTAAAAACCGCGAGTTATCAATAGAAGTAGAAACTAACGAGAATAGACAACCGCCAAAAAGAAAACAAATAAAAAAAGAAAGAATTGACATAGCATGTAGAAGCGAACAAAAGCGAAAAATATCTATATAAGCATAAACGATTATATTAAAACATGTCATCGGGAAAAATAAACATTGTCAAAAAAAAAAAAAAAAAAAAAAAAAAAATAAAAATAAAAATAAAGAAGTAAAGAAATATATTTTCCTATAATATATAAATGAAGAATATATGTATAAACAAAATAAATACCAATAAAAGAATAAAGCATAAGATAAGAATATATATATATAGGTAAACGATTATATTACACATGTTATCGGGAATAATTAAAAAAAAAAAAAAAATTGTACTTTATAAATGCACAAGTATACCCATAGGTAATCAAACGTAAGAATGGTGGCACATTCTTCTTCCCGCGGGGGAGGGGTGTTGTACCCGCGAGTCGCCTAAGCGACACAGCAGTATCGTATTCAAGGCCGCCTTCCGAAAAGGCGACCAAAAAGTAATGTATAAGCATTGCATCACCCGAGTGCCTGGACATTGCGAGTCCCGAGCCTAAGATGCAATTCAGCGATTCTCCCTTCTTAGCGCCGAACGCTAAGGAGTGGCACGCACAGAAATAAGGAAACGAATAGACAGATCATCGAGAGCGAGCAAAGAGTTAGGAGGGTTACTTGTGCCTCACCAATAACCAGTTATTTAATAAAAGTCATACTTATACTCAAGAAGAACCTGATCTATACCTCAAACACCACCTTCCTTCCGCTTCCAAAGATAACCGGTAGCCGGCTTACAAGCGCGGACTACCACAGAGTAGAGCGTCGATCGTGATCTCGTCACTCTGCTCCGGAACGTTAGACAAGTAGTTAGTCTCCTAGATTCAGAATTGTTCGGTGAAAAACAACGCGGTAACTGCAGGCCAAAACCGGCTTAGACGTAGAACAAACAGTTTGCGATCTTTTGGGTTCCGTGGGTGCCTCAAACCGAGGAGTCGTGAGAGCAAGCCGCTTCACGGCACAACCAATATATTCTTGATTTCTTAATTCTTAACTTCTTTGAAACTTCTTTGGACAGAGTCACGCGTATAATACTTTATTACAAGCTGTGTATGATTCGCAAACTTGCGCCTCATACACTAACTATTAAATAAAGTATCGTTAATGTAATTCTATTGGAGAAAGAATCGATTCCCGGCTCTAAGAACCCTTGAACGAATTTCCTTCTTCCAATAGCGGCACATTTATCACACATTAGATAGATTTTTAATACTTTATTCTGACAGGCATTCTCCACGCTATTGTCGTTCTGGATGCTTGGCCGTTAATAAAGTATCGTACATTAAATAATATTGGAGAGGCAAGGATTGGTCCCTGGTTCATTGTACCCTTCGGCCAATCATCTTCCCTTTCTTCACTATTATTCACAATTGCATGTAAAATTTAAATACTTTATCTTATGAAGCTTACGATCGACGTAATGGTCTCTTGTATGCCGAATTCTCGATAAAGTATCCGCGTTAGTAACATCGTCAGAGGTCAACTGCCAAACTACCGGACTTACGAAATCCTCTAGTTGGGCAGGCGTATCTCCCGATATTACTCATTATTTATTTTCTCATATTGTAGTGTATATGCCCGGCTTCTCGGTTTGGGGCATTCAAACTCACGTACAACACACTAGGCCGAGTTCTTCTTCTACGAATATAGGAGACGCGCTACCGGTAATTAAATACTAACCACCAGAATTGATTTCTTCATTAACTAGCGTATTCCGTCTGAATAGCACCATTGTAATCCGCGTAGAAGGAGCAGAGTCACTAGCGCGTTCCGCGAATCGTCCCGTCTTCGAGAAGGGTGTTTGCGAAGAGTATTGTTTTTTTTTTGTTATTAGAGTCTTTAAATTTAATAAATTTGCTTTATTAGAATCAATAAATTCCAACGTCCGACAGTTCTCTGCCGCGACGTTGCATAACGTAGAAAAAGAAAAAGAGTAGCTGTCTCCGAGTGACAAATGTCACACGCGTCTCTAGATCAAGGTCATTCTGTTAACCGAATTCGATTACGAAAAGTCTAAAGAAATATTCTGTAAACCGCATAAATCCGTCAGTACGTTTATTAGAAGAATAAATATAATTTTCTCTTTATTTCTTACCGAAAGAACCTTGATTTATTTTCCCAATTAACTTTCCACTTACCTTATCGAGCTATCTCAATAAAAAAAGAAGATCCGAACTCACCCCGTGATCGTACCTTTCTCTCTCGTAAGACGTACGCGAAAGAAAGTGGCGGTTACAAACGAATAGCTTTCCTGCCTCCTAATATCCAAAAATTCTCTCTCAATGAGCTCATCGTTATTTCTACACCGGCATGCTTAAGCCTTTCATGTTTCTCTTTTATAATTAAATTCACTATTATATGGTTATTAGGTAAAATTATAGGACAACGAAAATTATATTCATCACTTCTCAAGACGATTTTAGTATTCAGACGGATTACACTATTTTTATCTTTAAATGGCAAAAAATGTTTAATACGCGCATCGTTTTCACCAAAAAAACTCTCCGTTTGAATCATCCTCAATAACAAAATTTCAGAACTCGCTATTTCCTCACAAGATAAATCGTCTTTCTTACGAAATTCTACATTATTTCTACAATTAGAACAAAATCTTTTTATCCAAGCTAAAAGACGTATAATTTTACTATAACTAGAAAATTTCTCAGCATACCATGGCGTAACATTCACGAAATCACTTTTCGCCACGGTCATCAATGCAGCACACGCCGACTTCTGTTTTTCTACAGTTTTCTTTAACTCTTCATTTACCTCCTCTTCATCACACATTGATTCGCTGTTTGGCCAACTTTCAGACTCCCTACTTAACCATTCCGGACCCTCCCACCATCTGGAAGAGGCCAACTGACTAACAGTGCACCCCCTCGACGGTAAATCCGCGGGATTCAAATGTCCGGGAACATGTCTCCACTGTTCGGCACTCGATAATCTACGTATTTCGGTAATCCTATTCCAAACAAAAACCTTCCAATTACACTTTCTGCGAATCCATGCCAAAACGGTAGAAGAATCGGTCCAATAATAAATGTTTGTCACTACAATACTTAAAGAATCCAAAACTGACTTGGTTAATCTAACCCCAATAGTTGCTGCCAATAATTCTAAACGTGGAATACTTTGTCGCACGTCACACTTTTCTTTCTTTACGGACGCAACACGTGTTTTGGCTTGTACAAAATTAACTTTTACATCAGAACCGTTTTCTATTCGGATAAATACTACTGCTGCATATGCTGACTTACTAGCATCACAAAATGTATGTATGGTCACACTATCACTGTTTTTCCCTATTAGACACCGTGGTACCTCTATTTTGTTTAAGTCTTTTAATTCATTTGCCCAACTCACAAATTTACCTTTAATATCTTCACAGACTTCGTCGTCCCACGATAATTTACGAGCCCAAGTCTCTTGCAATAAAATTTTCGGACGAAGTACTATAGGACAAACTAAACCTAACGGGTCAAAAATACGGTGAGCTACTGAAAGAATATCTCTCTTCGTAATTCTCTGTTTGCAGAGCTGATCTAAAGCGGGTACATTTAAAGATAAACTGTCCTGTTGCTTATTCCATACAATACCTAATACTGCAACCTGATATTCGCGAGAGTCATCACCGTTGTACTCCCACCCTCGAAGATCAAAACCAGCCAATTCCATCACAGCCCTTGCATCTAAAATAAACTCATTTAATTGTTCCATAGAATTTACGCTCGTAACGCAATTATCAACATAAAAACTTTTAAGAAGTTTAGCGATATTGTGTTTAGAAAATTTCGCTTTCGTTTCGTTTAACGATTCCATTACTTTTCTAAGATGCATATCAATTACGGCACCTAAAACAAAAGGACTACAAGTCACGCCGAAAACCACTCTACGATGCCTTAGAATTACTGTATTTCCTAAACTATCTAACCATAAAAAACGCAAGAAATCTCTATCTTTTGCATCGATGCTAATTTGCAAAAACGCTTTTCTGATATCTGAAATTACACCAATGTTACCCTCTCTAAAACGCAATAAAACAGATGCTACTAGTTCGATAAGATTTGGACCCTTTTCTAAACACTCGTTCAAAGACGGGAACCGCTGCTGCTTGGCTGATGCGTCGAAAACAGGTCTTATCTTCGTGGTACTGTTTTCCTTAACAACGTGACGATGTGGTAAATAGTGGCCCCAATTAGCCTCTTCATTGCTGGGAACACGTTCGATGATCCCTTCTGCCAGCCACTCGTCGAAAATTGCACCATAGTCTTCGTAAAGTCCCTCCATTTTCAACCTTTTTATAGTTGACTGAAGACGTCGTAGGGCGGCATCTCTGTTGTCGTCCAACGGAGGATGACTTTCCAACCACGGCAGCTGCACTTCATAGCGACCTTCTTCATTTATCTTCACCGTTTTCATGAAGGCTTCGCTTACTTCTTTATCGTGTTCCATTTGCGTCTTATTTTCAATGGGATCTTTAATACCCAACACATCTAAAGCCCACAAATCTGTAATATTATTGCTTACGAACATAGACGTGGTAATTAAAGTTGCATCTCCACGTTTCTCCATTTCCGGCACTTTCCCCATCAAGGTCCAGCCTAAATACGTTTCAAAAGCGACCAATCCACATTTTAAAATATGCCGTCGACCCGTCAATAATTTTCCAGCAATATCGGCCCCTATGAGAACCGAGACGGACGAATCTTCGCTGTTGACATCGGTAACCTTGACGTTGAGCATTTTTAATTCTTCTAACCATATTCCTCTTTTTACGGATGGAATATCTCCACAAATAATTTTTTGGTCGAGAGCCGAAAAATTACACGAATAGCTATTGTCCAAGCTTTTCAGACGAACAGTATATCTTTTATGTTTTACCGAATCCGATTTTCGTCCGCCGAATAACGAATGAGTCATCACTTGCTCGGAAGTCGGTTCATAACACATCTTAGTTGCGGCCTCTTCCGTAATATAAGACTTCTGCGTTCCCGTATCGATAATAGCACGAATCGCGATCTCACTATGTTCATTCCTTAATTTAACGCGCAACGTTTGCATAAATACTTCCGGGTCGCTACAAAAATTAGTTAAGCTACATTCACTTTTTACGGTATCAATACTTTTAGTTTCCGTTTCGCGCTTTCCCATCTCGGGACACATAAGAATTACGTGACGACGATTGCACCACGCACATTTCAAATTAACTCGACATGTCTTAAAACCGTGACCCATTCTTAGACAGTTAAAACACGCATGCTTCTTTTTTACACACTCTTGCTTTTCCGGAAAACTCATCTTTTTTGCCTTTTCACAGTTCGCACTTTCATGATCAGTAGCATTACAAAACAAACAAGGATTAACTTTGTTCTTAGTCGCGAGCAAGCCTGCTGCACTCGGAATATCTTTATTGTCTACACGCACTTTATGTTTCTTAATTTTGTCCGAGTCCGTACTATTACACGTTTTTAGATCAAAACCCTTTACCGCCATCGAGATCCTTAACTCGTTTTGAACTTCACTTTCTATAAATTTCATTAATCGGGTTAACCTATCTCTCGATTGCGCTGCACTATCCGCGTCTTCCAACGCTACGTAATTTACCGAACTACTTCGTTGCCAAGCGTGTAGCAACTCTTCGGGTAAAGAAGATTCAACCAAAGGAAAAAGCATCACGGCATATTTATCCGTTGTAACACCCAAAGATTCAAGCGCTCTTAATTGAGATTCAATTTTGTCATACAAACTTGAAAGTAAAATATCCTTCGCGGGTGTGACTGCATTTTGTAACACGAGTTGCAAAAGCTCTCTCACATACACTTCAATTTGTAGATCATCTCGGCCGAATCGATTCCTCAAACTAGAAATGATCTTGTCGTAGTTGTCGCCCGTTGGTGGATAACTTTTCACTAATTCTTCCGCACGAGAGCCTGGAACCGTTGCTTGCAATAAATATTGGAATTTATCTTCTTTGGCAATATTTCGATCTTCATGAATTTTCTTAAAAAGACTCCAGAATTGCAACCAATCACGTACACTACCGTCGAATTTATATATTTCAATTTTCGGTAACTTAAACGATTTTCTGACTTCGCCTTGCACGGTAGAAACACTGCTTTGTGGCGCCTCGCTTACCCTTGCCGGCGCGTGGTCCGCCACTGCGAGTTTCGCCATTAAAAATTTTCTTTTATACACATCAGCGTCGTCATACTCTTGTTGAATTTCCGACTCGGTCGTAGTAGCCACATCCAGCAATAATTCGTAAAACTCGTTCGTAGTCGCTTCTAAATCGTTCATCTTTTCTTCTCAAATTTGAAACGCTACTAAAATTCGTTTATTGTCCGATGTACTAACTATCTCTTCCAGACCGTTCAACGCCTTCGTAAAAGCTGTTCGCTGCGCAGTCCTTTTCTTCTTTAATTTGTCCATGTTTTATTTTTCAATTAACCTCTACACTGAACCCGAGTCCTGTCACGGTCGCCAAATGTTGAATTAGGAAAATGAGGAACCGGGTAATAAAAATGAGGTATACACTTATATATAACCAACACGGAAATTATACTTTTATTTTCGAAACAGACTGGATACGCACGACCTTATACTAGCGATCGACGAGTCGTAACTGAACTTATCCTTTGTCACTACGGAAGGCCTCCGCCCCACTCCCCGCGCTATAGGTACGCGCCAAAAACAAAAAAACTCTCTTAACGCCAAGGCATCGGTTGCCGGGCGCCGTATAACCATACTGCGCATAAAATTATAACGGGAGATCACATTATAAATGAATACTAATTCTAACGGGTGATTTTTATATAATCTAACATTGCTTATGCCCTCTTCAATCGTCGCAGACAGTATAATAATGTCATCCAGTAAGCCATCGCCGTAGTATAACGCAATTTTCCTAATACTATATCCACAAAAAACAGCTTCGCTGTAAAAAACCTTCGCCAAGTATATGCACGAGTTTTATAGGGTAGATTAGAATATAGGGTAGAAGAGGATATGTATCCATACAAAAACATTTCAGATCACTTAATGTTGCCAAGTATCTGTCGATTGAATATTATTTATTTATTTATAACAGACCGTGCACAAGTTACATGTAACGATAGAAAGTTATTATAAATGTTAAGAAAATCCGTACGAAAAATACTTGGCGCAAGAAATCTCTCGTAGAGGATGCACGTTCAAACCGGGAACGCGCGTCATACCGTATACCATTGTTTTCCTAATTTGTTTTACTAATAATTACTGTCCAACGTATGGGATTTCTTGCGCCAAGTATTTTTCGTACGGATTTTCTTAACTTTTATAATAACTTTCTATCGTTACATGTAACTTGTGCACGGTCTGTTATAAATAAATAAATAATATTCAATCGACAGATACTTGGCAACATTAAGTGATCTGAAATGTTTTTGTATGGATACATATCCTCTTCTACCCTATATTCTAATCTACCCTATAAAACTCGTGCATATACTTGGCGAAGGTTTTTTACAGCGAAGCTGTTTTTTGTGGATCTCATAAATTTTTGTTTGAAACATAAAAAAACTTCAATCCAACAAGACCCTTTCAAATATAACGTCTACGTTGTATATGTACGACAACAGTGCCAGTGGTAACTGCTAGAAGATCGCGACAATTTCGTCTAGGTAAAACGGGGATCGTGAACCGCCAAATTGAAGCTTTCGATAGACAGAATGCAATATTAAGGAATTGTCACATGAAATATCGGATCACAATAGGGTGTTTACCTAGTCAAATATTTAACTTGCCCTATTACTATGTTTAGAGTACATTTTGATTTATACGTGCCCAAAAGACAGAAGATGGGGACATGTTCCAATTAAATTATCAATGCAATGTACCCGCTAAATTAGTTATAATTTCTATACTATATTTACTTCAAGCGTATACTTTTACTTCGATTGGTCAGAATTCACACGCATTTTCGACTCTGGCACACTATTGGTCGAAACGATCACACACGCTAAGAGTCTCGCCGGAGAAAGAACGGTGATTGGTCCCAGCGAAAGGCCCCTGTGCCGTCTCGAGATTTATTATCGCGCGCGTAAACTGTACTTTTCGTAGTAAGGAAAATACAAACAAATACGGTAAGTTTCTTTTAATATTATATTTAAAGTGTAATTAAAACAAAAAACTATATGTAGCATTATATATATGTTACGTCCTGCGTACGTGACTTTTCTCATTTTCCTCGTCGAAACCTAAGACTAACAATTAGACAATAGACCAGACTGTCTGCCAGTGGTCCCATTGAAAATTTTTCCTTTATTTTCAAGTACCTCCTTCAGAGTGCGCCAGATCGTCGCATATCTGTATACTAGGAGTCAGATTTCTAAACATGCCCTGGCACTCAGTCGTCCTAAAACTAACCCATAAATACCAAATTTACGGCTTCCACTCGAAAACGCATCTTTCCTTCACCCGACACCCACTTCCACCCCCAACTCACTCCACATAGAAGGAACATTGTTTCCTAAATCCACGAATAGGAAAAATCTAAACTTTTCCTAAACCAATAAGAAACTGTCCACCCCCGAAACTAAAACTAACTAACCAATAGGATAACGAACTACCCACTGACTAAATCTTTAAAACAAGCTGCACGCACCCCGACGACACATTCTGTATTCTGCGTTCATCCTGCGATCAGTTAAGTTCGGTAGTCGGCATCGGCGTTCTGATACTTTGTTTCAGAACTTAAAATATAGTAAAATTTTATACACATTCTTGATTCAGTTTTCATCCTGCGCTCAGTTAAGTTCGGTAGTCGGCATCGGCGTTTTATTCTGTATTGTAACGTTACAAGCAAAACCACGGTAAAATTAATAAAAGTAGAAAGAACGTAAAGTAAAATAGAACTAGAAATAAAGTAGAAATAGAAACCTCGAGACGTAAGAGAAGCGAAAATTACATAAAAATCCGCGAAAAGAAAGAAAAAACAGCCGAAATCTAAAAATAGATAGGAAAAGGACAAAAGGACGCACACGAGCAAAAGTAGGTCGCGATAGCCTAAGAAACGGGAGGCGAGATGAGGCAAGGGGAGAGCCGGGGAAGATAGGAATTTACATAAAAACGAATTCGAACGATGGACAAGTTCAAGGCCAACACCGAGGCCAAGCGCGGTCAGCAACGCGCGCCGATAGAGGAAGAGCGGGGACCCAATTAAAGGGACCGAAATCAGAGCACGGGGGTGGGGAGTAAGCATATAAAAGACAGGTAGCCAAAAAGGATAAGATCGAGAATTTTCTCACGTTTTTTCAAAGTTATAAATTCAAGTCGGGAGTGATTAGTGCGAAGGCAGGCAGAAGTGCGAGGAAAGCAATCGTCTTTCGAGTTCGGAGAAGAGGTGTTTTCCGGAGTTTTTCGACCACACGAGTGAGTCAGCACGGCGAACGGCAGCTTAGACCAAACGTGCGAGTAAGAGAGAGAGAGTAGCCAGGCAAAGAACACACCATATCGGTAAGAGAAAGACACGTAACGTTACAGCGTCTTCCCAGGATAGGTGTTTACATTTCTTTCCGATACCCGACCTCTAACTAGAATAAGCAGTAGACTAAGTGTATGTGTGAGCGTGTGCATGGGTAAGCGCGGGTAAGAGTGTGAGTGCGGGAGAGAAAAAGTGCGAGCGATCAGCTGTGCGAGTGCGTTGAACTCGCACCACTTCGACGAAATACTTCGAGAGACGAAATAAAGAAAATTAAAGAGATTTCGCGCACGGATGATTTAACATTTTCCCCTATATTCCCACTGCCAGTCCTGAAAAGGAAAGAACTCGACGAGGAGGTAACCGGAAGCCGAGGTGGTAAGAGGCTGAACGTTACATTTGGCGCCCAACGTGGGGCTGGCAGTTGAGGAAAAGGGAGAAAAATAAAGAAAAAGCAAAGAGCCGCACATAAGAGCATGGCGGATAAAGGAACAGAAAATACAGTGGCCGATACGGGAGTGAGCAGCATGGAAACAAGTGACCATCTGGAATTCACTTTCTCCATACCACCCGCAGTGAGTACGAGAAGAAGCGTAACACTCGCGGAGGAGCTCGCACAAGCGGGCGCAGAAGAGATGGTGAGACAACCACCCACACGTCCCGAGGAAATAATTATCGAAGAGACTGCGGAGGAAGAAGACGCCGGGAATCCGGGCTCACCAGCAGTTTCCCTGGCCGAGGTCCTCGACGCCGTTAAAAACCTGGGATACCAGTGCGAGAGGATCAACCTAAAAATCGACAGGAAGGTAAAGGAGCTCGAGAAGAAAATCGAGCACAGATTCGACGAGTGGTCGGATGCTATGGCGAGGAACATCTCGCAAACTCTGGAGGGACACACCGAGACGACACGCATCGTCATCGGCCCGATAAAGAGAGCCATGGAAGAACTGAGCAAAAGAATGCAAGAGAACGAAAACATCGTCGACGAACTCGCCCGGAGTTTCCGCGAAACGAGAAACACGGTGGAGGACTTCCGTCGAGAGGTAGAAGGAGTACGACGAAGTGTGGAGGAGATCAGACAGATGCGAGACGCACTGCCCCTAGGACCAACGCCCACACTCCCAAACCAGCAGACACATATAAGAGAGCTGGCAATGCGGAGAGCACCACCGACTTTCGACGGATCGGGGAGAGAACGACCGCTCAAGTTCCTACGGGAGCTCGAGCACTACTGCCAGGCCACGCGAATTCGCGAAAGCGACTTCAAGTTCGTGGTAGAGCAGAGCCTCACCCGAACCGCGAGGGACTGGTGGAACGTGATCGAAAATCGCGTAAGCACTTTCGAAGAGTTTGCGCGAAAATTCACGGAGCGGTTTTGGAGCAAAGAACAGCAGGTTCGTATACGAAGGAACCTAAATAACGGTTACTATGAGGAGAGGGCGAACACCACGAGAGTGGAGTACGCGTCAAGGCTGTGTGCGAGCGCCTACGACCTCTCCCCAAGATTGGGAGAAGACGAGATCGTGGAGGCACTCGCGGCACATTTTACGACGGAGGTCAGGGATGAAATCATCCTAAAAGGAGCAACTACCGTGGAAGACTTGATCCGCATCCTCGAACGCCACGACTTAAAACGGCCGGTAAATGCACGCCGAGGACCACCGGCACAAGCGGCTGCACGGCAATACGGAGCGACCCCGCCGCCCAGGACACCACCGGCGACGATGAATCACTCCACGCCGTACCCGAACAGAGGCGCACAAAACAATACGAGCGCAAGGAGAGAAGGTGAGAATACATGGACGAGGCAATCCCATGTAAATGCAGTAGCAATAGAAGAAGCTCCGGCCAGAAGCACGAGCGAGGCAGAGGCTACACCCACTACGGCATGGGGAAACGCCAGCGTGTCGCACCGCGTGTAAAACCCGCACACACACGCGAGAATGCGACACAAAGAAATTACGAAGTGAAGAAAAGCGAAACAACAAAGAAAAACAGTGTGCGGAAAAGAAATGAGGAGCCACGGGTAAGCGTAGTCATGCGGGAAGAGAAGACCGAACCGCGGACGCATCGGGAAATAAACACTCAGGGGCAATGCCCGATCATAACAATACAGATTGAAGGCAGGGAAATACAAGCCCTCATCGATACGGGAAGCGAGGTAACATGTATTTCGGAAGCAAAATACGAGGAAAATAAAGGAAAGTGGGGAAAGTGCCCGATGCTGCCGACGAAAACGATGCGAGTAGTGGGAGCGACAGGCAGAAAATCGGCCATAATAAGGAAACAACTCATGGCAAAGACGAAATTGGGAAGGATGGAGACGGAAATAGCATTCTTAGTAGTGCCGAACTTGGTACGACCATGCATCCTGGGAATGGATAGTTTAATACTGCTCAAATGCCAAATAGAGATGGGAAAAGGTGTAGTGAGGTTTAAGGAGGGAGAAAGAGAAGAGGAGGTACGGGTGGAAAGCGTCGAGGTGTCGAGAGGTGAGAAAAGGATAGAGGTGATTGAAGAGTCCGGGGGGACGGAGGAGGAAGAGGAGGAAGTGGAGGAAAAGGCGAGAGAAGCGGAAATAGCAAGGAAGGTGGAAGAGTGTGAAGGGCTCACTAAAGAGGAGAGGAGGGCGTTCCGAGATCTATTATGGCAGTATCGAGAAGTGTTCAGCGACAAACCTGGGAGGATGTGGGTGTATGCACATAAGTTGGAAGTAAGTGATGAGACGGCGTACATACACCGATCGTACCCGATTCCAATGGCATATCGGGAGAGAGTAACTACGGAGATAGAGAAAATGATGGAACAAGGGATAATACAAAGGTCGAGCAGCCCATACATTAACCCGCTGGTGACTGTGATAAAAAAGGACGGCAGTATAAGGTTGTGCCTAGATGCGCGACAACTCAATAAAATATTGCTACCGGACCACGAGTGTCCAGTACCTTTAGAAACGCTGTTCCAACAATGTGGGAAGGCGAAGGTCATGTCCAGCCTCGACATGGTCAGCAGCTTCTGGCAAGTCCCGCTGACACCAGAATCGAGGAAATACACAGCATTTTTACACAACGGACAATGCTATGAGTTTCGAGTAACCCCATTTGGGTTGAAAACGAGCAGCGCAAGCCTAATAAGGGGATTGGCACACGCTCTGAAAGGTCTGGGAGATCGGGTACTCAATTTCGTAGACGACCTGTTATGCGTGTCCGAAAACACACAGGAACACATGGAAAATCTCCGAAAGTTATTCGAAAGATTACGAGAGATGAATGTGACATTAAATCTAAAAAAGTCGAAGTTCTTCCGAAAAGAAGTAGATTTTCTGGGACACGTGCTGACCACAGAAGGAATACGCCCACAAGTCGAGAAAACGGAGGCGATACGGAACTACCCACTGCCGAAAAATATCAAGCAACTCCGTGGATTCTTGGGACTTATAAACTTCTATACGAAGTTCACGAGCAAGCACGCGCAGGAAGCCACGCCACTTTTAGAGATGCTCAAGAAAGGTCAAAAATGGGAGTGGACGGAGGAAAGGAAAAAGGCGTTTGAGAGGGTGAAAACACTCTTTCTGGAAACCGTGGTCTTAAGACACCCCGATCCGAAAAAACCGTTCTATTTGCACACCGATGCAAGCGAATTCGCGCTGGGAGCCGAACTCGCGCAAAAAGACGATGAAGGACGAATGGGAGTCGTAGCCTTCGCTAGTCGGACGCTGAAGGGAGCAGAAAGAAGGTATTTCACCACAGAAAAGGAACTCCTAGCAATCGTATGGGCGTTACAAAAGTTCCGATCATACCTCCTCGGTACAAAAGTAATTATACGAACGGACCATAAAGGGCTAACGTTCCTCAAGACGTGCAGGTTTACGAGCGCGCGACTGATGAGATGGGCGATCGGTATCCAGGAATATGACATGGACATCGAACACTGCCCAGGAAGAGAAAATAAAGTAGCGGACGCACTGAGTCGGATCCCACGGGGAGAAGGGGAGACGAGAGATGGAGAAATAATAATAGCGAGCATCCTGGCCGAGAAACCATCAACAACATTGACCGAATACCTAGAGGACATGGCGAATAAACAGAAAGAAGACGAGTATCTAAAAGATATAAGAGCTGCCGTAGAAAAACTCCCGAACGAGCAAAACGAAAGATACAGCCTCTTTCAAAATCTGCTATATAAGCAGTGCGGAAAGAACGTATGGAAGCTCATGATTCCGAAGGAATTGGAGGAAACCCTCATAGAAGATTGTCACAAGGTGTACGGACATGTAGGGACATATAAATGTTACAAAATCATCTCTGAGGACCTTTACATACCAAAGCTACAAAAGAAAATCTCGAAAATAATTAAAACATGCGATACCTGCCAGAGAAGTAAGGTAGCAAATCAGGAGAGCTATGCAGCAATGCAGAATATCGTGATGGAAGGACCACACGAGCTGCTCTCGATAGATTTTTACGGTCCACTACCGACCACCAAGGGAGGTTACAAGCACATACTTGTAACGATCGACGCATTTAGTAAATATGTTGCGTTATATCCACTGAGGAAAGCGGACGCAGCAGCGACGATTAGAAGCATTTTTGGACACTATGTTCCGAACCATGGACGGCCGAAACGGATTCAGTTCGATCACGGAACACAATTTACTTCAAAGAAATGGTTAGAAAAACTAAAAAAGGAGGACATCCAACCGGTGTTCTCGTCGATAAGACATCCACAAGGTAACATCGTGGAGCGGGTGAACCGCGAGTTGGGACGATTCTTTCGGACGTTCCTAGGCGATAAGCATGCGCAATGGATAGACTGGATACCGATAGTGCAGAACTGCATAAATGAAGTGCATCATGAGACGACCGAGCTGACTCCGATCGAGTTACATAAGGGAGAAAAGCCACAAAGAGCGTGGACAACATGGATTCCAGCGCATGAGAAAAATAAAGATACGGCATGGGAAGAAAAATTAATAATGGCCAAAGAACGGATTCGAACGAAAGGAAAGAAAAGAGCGGACAAATTTAATCAAACACATAAACTCGCAGATTTCAAGGTGGGAGACTGGGTCCTTGTAAAGGCGTGTAACGTCTCCGACCCGATAAACAAAAAGATCGCGAAATTTCTAGCGCTGTACGAAGGGCCGTACGTGTTAGAAAGTCAAATCGGAGCGGCAACGTTTATCATAAGAGATCCGAGGACAGGGAAGGAGCGGGGACGATTCCACACAAACAATATGAAGGTCTATCATAGGAAGGAACAGCTAAAGAAATCGGAAGACGAGGGCGAAATGAGTGGAAAAGAGACAGACGACACTCGCAACGAGAAAGACAAGGAGACGGCGAGTGAAAAACAACAAAAAGACAACAACACACGAAAAGGTATGACTTCTAATGGAGAGCACAAAGCCATGATGAGGCATAAAGAAGGGGAAATTAACGCCGACAAAGAACCAGTACGCTATTATCTACGAAAGCGAAAGGAAGTATCACAATGAATACAGTAAAATTCTTAGAACAGCGAGAGAGGTACGGGACCGCGAAGGGACTCTGGGTGCCCTTTGACGCAGGACTAAAAGGACATAGCATACCACTCATCCACGACCGGAGAAGCCTACACGATCTGCAAAACGCAAGGGCGGTACGGATTATCTCCCCGAGGGAGATAGTGGTACGACGGGCAGAGGACGAAGTGAAGTACCGGAGGATGCTCGAGTGGTTGCAGGAACACATGCAAAGACCCGGTAGCCGTACGCCCATGCATGACGCGATCCGGAAGGTGGGGACGCCCTGCATCGTCCGGTACCACCAACGGTACGAGCGAGGCCAGATTAGGTGCCAGAACGCACAGAACTGCTGTGTATTTTTAGTAGACGCGTGTCAGGTGATACGAAGACGACACTCAGACATTTTTTTCATACCACGAGAGTGGACAACGGTCCAAGCAATGGCGCTCCTCATCTCGCTGAGAGACGTGAGACCAAGCAATGGGAGGACGTGGGCGAGACACGAGATCGAGTTCCTCGAACTGGAGGTAACGGGGAAAAGGCTGCTGTTGAACCTGCGCCCAAAGGAAGGGGAGACGGACCACCAAATACCCATCCCGGCGGAAGTTGGCTACCGGAGGGGCGAAACACGGTATAACCTGGGGAGTATTTTCCGGTACTACCTCGACAGGTGCAGAGAGGACACAGTAGACATAGGCGCTATATGAATAGAAAAATATAGAAAATAAACAAAAAAATTTTATACTGTAAGTAAAATTTAAGTTATTTTGGGGGGACGATGTAACGTTACAAGCAAAACCACGGTAAAATTAATAAAAGTAGAAAGAACGTAAAGTAAAATAGAACTAGAAATAAAGTAGAAATAGAAACCTCGAGACGTAAGAGAAGCGAAAATTACATAAAAATCCGCGAAAAGAAAGAAAAAACAGCCGAAATCTAAAAATAGATAGGAAAAGGACAAAAGGACGCACACGAGCAAAAGTAGGTCGCGATAGCCTAAGAAACGGGAGGCGAGATGAGGCAAGGGGAGAGCCGGGGAAGATAGGAATTTACATAAAAACGAATTCGAACGATGGACAAGTTCAAGGCCAACACCGAGGCCAAGCGCGGTCAGCAACGCGCGCCGATAGAGGAAGAGCGGGGACCCAATTAAAGGGACCGAAATCAGAGCACGGGGGTGGGGAGTAAGCATATAAAAGACAGGTAGCCAAAAAGGATAAGATCGAGAATTTTCTCACGTTTTTTCAAAGTTATAAATTCAAGTCGGGAGTGATTAGTGCGAAGGCAGGCAGAAGTGCGAGGAAAGCAATCGTCTTTCGAGTTCGGAGAAAAGGTGTTTTCCGGAGTTTTTCGACCACACGAGTGAGTCAGCACGGCGAACGGCAGCTTAGACCAAACGTGCGAGTAAGAGAGAGAGAGTAGCCAGGCAAAGAACACACCATATCGGTAAGAGAAAGACACGTAACGTTACAGCGTCTTCCCAGGATAGGTGTTTACATTTCTTTCCGATACCCGACCTCTAACTAGAATAAGCAGTAGACTAAGTGTATGTGTGAGCGTGTGCATGGGTAAGCGCGGGTAAGAGTGTGAGTGCGGGAGAGAAAAAGTGCGAGCGATCAGCTGTGCGAGTGCGTTGAACTCGCACCACTTCGACGAAATACTTCGAGAGACGAAATAAAGAAAATTAAAGAGATTTCGCGCACGGATGATTTAACATTTTCCCCTATATTCCCACTGCCAGTCCTGAAAAGGAAAGAACTCGACGAGGAGGTAACCGGAAGCCGAGGTGGTAAGAGGCTGAACGTTACAGTATATCTCTGAAAAGTTCAGAAGTCAGTATTGAGATTTTATTAAACTATATTTACTAAACATTCTGGTTATTTCTTAATAATCAATCCAATCACGTCTGAACGATCGAGTGAGTTCCGGTAACTACGACCAGATACTCCAGTTCCAAAGAAGGAAGAATATTACACTGCATTAAGGTAAGTACAACTGAATATTTTATTCCTTCTCATCTGCTACATCCCGCCTTCATTATAAACCTCAATTAAATAAAATTGGTTGATTATCGTTCTAACGGTAAGCGTAGTGGTGCTTACGGGAAATAGCGAAAGGCGACAAGCGCCAATCTAGACGCTGGCGCTCACGTTATTACTTCCAAAAAGCTGCCTGTTGCTTAACCGATAAAACAATAACCAACAAAATCTAGAAATTTAAACATTTAACTATAAACTATCCTTCTTAACGCTACGCATACTCAGCGCTTTTGAGGAAAGTAATCGGGAAGCGACAAGCGCCAATCCGGACGCCGGCGCTCTCGTTACAACACCTCTCAAGTTGCCTACCTGCTGCGACTTCGCCTGCACCGGCGAACTAAGAAGGGTAGTCAATAAAATTTATAGTCTTGAACTAAAATTAACCTCCCCGGTAGATGCCAATTGGTATAAGGAAAAGAGGGAAACGCGATGGACGAAAGGTCCGAGGAAGAGAGCTTCGAGCTCGTCTCAGAGAGGAGAACGAACGGCGTGGTTCATTGGAAGTTCCTACCACCCAAACCGAACATCCACCACCTCCACCCAACCCAGAGTCAACAGAAAATTCTTTGCTGTTGGATTTTTATCCAACAGAAATCATCGAAAGCGAGAACGAAGTAGTTTTTAGAGACCACACACATACTTACATTTATACACATGTAATACAACCTCCACCACCTCCCACTGTAGTAATAGAGGAAATAAGGGACCCTGAAGTAATTACATTAGATTAAAATTTAAACTTGTTGAATTTCATTACTCACCCTGCCATAACTAATCAACGTTCCTCAGGTCTATCCCAGGTAAAGTTCGAAAGGCCTGACCAAAAAGACCGTTCTAACTTTATTACGCCACTAGACGTAACATATAGATATATTAGTGGTTAAAGTATTTGAAAAGGATGCGAAAGGTATTGAAAATACTATAGAATGTGGTAAGTAAGGTTTATTATGATATATGGCAATGAACATATGTGCGTGTATTCTTTATTAATTAATAGCTTACAAATATTACAGTAAAGTTTCGTGTATATTGAAATTAAATGTTTATACAAAACTAAAAGAACATCATTGTAAACTTATAATTCTGAAAAATTTCAATTTTACATTTGACATATTTTTATGCCTTCAGATTTTACTTCTCCAAGTGTTCATCCCCATGCTGTTGCATCTCCACCGTAGTAATCTACAAATTTTCCATCATCTGAAATGAGAAATAAATTCTAATTTTAATTCTATCTACTTTTCTTTTATTGTATGATTTTTTCCTTACTTACTTTCTCTGATTCTTCAACTTTTTCTATACTTAATGTCGTTGATACTTCATACAGTTTGTTTAATATAATTTCTTTACCTCAAATTTAATTCCTCCTACCTAGAATAGTAAATATAAACATTTCATTAATAAATGCTGATATATATATATCCTCTTCAATTGCAAATATAAGAAATTCCATAACAAAGCTAGACTATCATAACAATTAGAGAATGTATGGATTATAATTGAAATTATCTAAAGATTTAAAACACATAGGACATTATTAAAACAGATTTGTTACCTGGCTACTCTCACACATGTGCAGAATACGTTCTATATACATGTATTATCATTTTGAATTTCTATGTGTACCTAAAGAACTTTTCAAAAGATAAAAGAGTTCTGTATGTAGTCTTGACAATGTTTCCTACTCTTTGATTGCATAACTTTTTGTAGCGTAGAAACATTCTATATAATCCATCATCTGAAATGAGAAATAAATTTTAATTTTAATTATACTATGACGTCTCCTTCTCAATGATTACATGTAGTAGCGTTAGCTATGCTTTAATCCACAACGTTTAGAGTTTTAAAATTTAAACTTCCGCGCCATTTCCCGTCTTCCGGTACCATCTGAAGGTCACCACCAACATACTTCATTATTGTTCGTTGTGCTCAACGATCCACACGTGCGGAGAAAAATTGTTTGATATTTTTATTAATTAATAATCAGCAATATGGGAAAGGATAAAAAACGAAAGCGTTCACTTTCCCCTTCAAGCGATAGAAGAAGAAGAAAGCATGAAGAAAATGAGGCGAGATTGGAAAAGATGGAAAATCAATTAGATAACCTAACAAAGCTTCTTGGCCAACTCGTTAAACAAAAAGCTATAGATGAAGTTGCATCGGTCCACAGCGATCTCGATATAATTTCAGGTAATAAAATTTCGATAACCTAAAATAAAAATTTACGTGTTTATTTCCACACGAAAAAACACGGCACGTATTCCACACGAATCGTGCATCCCAAAAAGGGTTGTTGATAATTACACGTATGACTTCGGTCAAGTAAAATATAGTCTCCATACGAGAAAAATCAACAGCAATATGTCTTTTCAGACGATCTTTCCAACAAGGAAAATGAAGCCCATAATGCTAATAAAGTAAATGAGCCGTCATGTAGCAAAAATAGCATGCCTCCTGTGTGCGAGGAGGAGGTCCAACAGGATGATCTTAAAGAGCGTATATTAGACGATGATATACTGCAGATTCTAGGAGAAGATCCTAATGCAAAATCCGACAACTTGCACCATCTTCACGTTGAAGTGACAAATCGTTGGAAAGTTTGGTTGCGAGAAGGTTTGCCAGATGAGATTAGGAAAACTATACTTAAAAAGTATCCGCGTAAGGGAGATCTATACACAGAGCCGCCACAAGTCAATCCAGAAATCGCAGCAGCGTTGTCTGAAATTGCTAAAAAACGCGATCAACACTTTGTTGATACTCAGCAATGCATTGGTTCAGCTATCATATCAGTCGGTGCAGCTATGTCTCTCTTATTGGAGGAGAAGGAAGAAGGCATCGATCAGATAAGATTGTTGGAGTACTTGTCCGATACTGGAAAGCTACTGTCCGATGTATTTCATCAAGAGTCTTGAGCAAGAAAGTCTTTCATCACCCCTATAATGAATAAGAGTGTTAAACCTTTGGTTGAAGCGTTACACTCTGACCAATGGTTATACGGTGAAAGGCTCGCAGATCAGATAAAAGAGGCAAAAACTATCGAAAGTGCGTGCCATAGCCTTAAAGCTCCGGAAAAGAATATTAAAAAACCTTTTCAGCGACAGTTTCAGGGAAACTGGAAGAGCCCGTCTGCCTACAGACAGACGGGCACATTTCAGCAGAGGAAACGAGTCGTTCATTTCAGATCAAGGACTCAGTATCGACCAAATCAAACATTGAATCGGGACAAAAATCGGCAGACGAAGGATCTACCAAGGAAGTAAATCAGGTAGGACCAATAGCGGGCAGGCTTTCCCACTTTATTGACGAATGGAAGAATATAACTTCAGATAACGTCATCTTGAATGCCATAAAGGGATATTCTATACCTTTTAACGAAATTCCTCGTCAAAGTCAGGCCCCTGAGCAACGAAAGTGGTCGGATAAAGAAACGAAGGCGATTAAGATCGAAATTAAAAAACTCCTGGAGAAGAATGCGATAGAAAAATGCGAAATTTGTAGGGATCAGTTTATATCTACATATTTCTTGGTACCGAAACCAGATGGTAGTTACAGATTTATTTTAAATCTGAAAAAGTTAAATGAGTTCTTAGTTCCACCTCATTTTAAAATGGAGGATATCAGGTCGGTTAAAAATTTAGTAACGCCGAAGTCATTCATGGCTTCCATTGATCTTCAGGATGCCTATTTTCTAGTTTCTGTACATAAGAGTTACAGAAAATATTTGAGATTCATTTTCCAAGATACAATATATCAGTTTAGATGCTTGCCTTTTGGTTTCTGTACTAGTCCTTACATTTTTACAAAAATAATGAAACCAGTCATGAATGTGCTGAGGACTAAGGGTTTTTTGACAACAGTTTACTTAGATGACATACTTTTTATCGCAAAAGACTTTGAAAACTGTAAAAATAATATATTAAACTCAAAATATCTTCTGGAAACACTAGGTTTCGTCATAAATATTAAAAAGAGTAATTTAATTCCATCTCAAAAATGTAAATTTTTAGGTTTTGTGATTAATTCGATAGATTACACTATAGAACTGACTCATAAAAAGAAAAGACAGATCGATTACTTAATTACTAACATTAAAATTGGACAAACTTGTAAGATTCGTGATTTCGCCACTTTTTTGGGTGTCTTAAATGCAGCTTGCCCGGCCGTAGCGTACGGCATCTCGCATTGTAAATTATTAGAAAGACAAAAATGGCTGGCATTGATTGCAAACGATGGCGACTACGATGGAAACATGATCGTAGGTACTAAGTTGGAAGAAGACATCAAGTGGTGGGGGGTCAATAGTGAAATTGGAAAAAACCCTATAAGAACAGCGGAATATGTACTGGAAATATCATCGGATGCTTCCTTGACAGGATGGGGGGCGCACTGTAAAGGACAATCTATTAATGGATGGTGGAATAATATTCAAAGAAAACGTCATATTAATTACCTTGAGTTACTAGCAGCATTTTATGCCTTGAAAAGTTTTGCATCAAACCTCAATAGTTGTGAAATTTTAATAAGATTAGATAATACAACGGCGATTGCATATGTGAACAAAGCAGGAGGAGTCCAGTATCCATTATTAAATCAATTGGCTCGGGAAATTTGGGCATGGTTAGAAAAACGAAATATCTGGTTATTTGCTTCATATATTTCTTCTAAAGATAATGTTCACGCGGATATTGCATCCCGAATCACAAATATAGATACAGAGTGGGAGTTATCACAGGATGTTTTTAATATAATAATTGAACGATTTGGTCCGATTACTATTGATCTATTTGCATCAAATTTAAATAGAAAAGTTAAAAAATATTCCTCAAGATTTCCAAACCCCGATGCATATAAGGTCGATGCTTTTACTTTGTCATGGAAAGATATAAATTTTTATGCCTTCCCTCCCTTTGCTTTAATTTTGCCGACTTTAAAAAAGATTATTACAGATAGAGCAGAAGGTATAGTTGTAGTGCCAGATTGGTCAACACAGTGTTGGTACCCTATTTTCCAGTCGTTGCTCAGGAGGCCACCAATTGTTTTTCGACCGAATAAAGGGTTATTAATGTCTCCTTGCAGAACACTAGAGCATCCACTGGGGAAGACGCTTTCCCTGGTGGTGGGGCAATTATCAGGCCGGCTTTTTTAAATAAAGGACTTTCACAAGCGACAACAGATATTTTGGTTAATTCAATAACTCAGTCTACACAAAAACAATATGAATCATCCTTAAGACAATGGTGGCGATTTACAATAGACAAGGAGTACGATATTTATAACGCAGACGAGCCTAAGATCATCGAGTTCCTCACAGAACGTTATAACAGTGGTGCCAAATATGGAACACTTAATTCAGACAGAGCAGCGATAAGTCTAATTACTTCTGGGAATACATGTAATGAGAAGCTGATGTCACGATTCATGCGTGGGGTATATAAGAGCCGGCCGATTCGTCCTAAATATGACACCACCTGGAATGTTGATCGAGTTCTCCAATACATCAATGACATATCAAATCAAAGCAAGGTTGATCTTCGAACTCTATCAGAGAAAACAGTTACACTGATGCTACTCACCACTGCTCACCGCCTACAAACTATGTCATTGATTTACCTTGATAATATTTACCAAACTCAATTCGGAATCGAGATAAGAATCCCGGAACAGATTAAAACATCGAGACCTGGAGCCAGTCAACCAAATTTAATATTACCTTTCTTCAAAGAAAATGAAAATCTGTGCGTAGCCAAAACACTTCTACAATATATGGATTGCACCGAATCATTAAGAGGAGAAGATCAAGCTCTTTTCATTGCCACAGTTAAACCTCATAAATCAGTCAGTTCTCAAACTCTGGGTCATTGGGTAAAATCCTTCCTCAAAAAAGCAGGAATTGATACAAATAAGTTTAAGGCCTACAGCACCAAGCATGCTGCCGTATCTAAGGCACTGAATAAAGGCGTTAACATAGATATTATTAAACGTACGGCAGGTTGGTCAGAAAAATCTTCAGTGTTTGCGAAATTCTATAATAGACCAGTAATCGATAAAAACGATACATTCGCCCTTTCTATTTTAAGGAATAAGTAATAATTTTTCTTTATGTTCCTGTTATATTAATTTGTTCTGTAATAAAAAAAAAAAAATAAATAAATAAATAAAAAAATTTTACGCTGACTCTAAAGATCTACATGTAATCATTGAGAAGGAGACGTCATAGTATAATAACACGATCAAACGAGCCCGCCGAGGGCGGGCGGGGTTCGATCGGTATTATATGAAGACGTCTCCTTCGAAGATGATTACCTCCCACCCTCTAATGTGACCCAATGTATCCCGTAATCATCGAGCGAAAAATTTTTTTGGAAATAAACTCTGAACTAATGAAGTATGTTGGTGGTGACCTTCAGATGGTACCGGAAGACGGGAAATGGCGCGGAAGTTTAAATTTTAAAACTCTAAACGTTGTGGATTAAAGCATAGCTAACGCTACTACATGTAATCATCTTCGAAGGAGACGTCTTCATATAATACCGATCGAACCCCGCCCGCCCTCGGCGGGCTCGTTTGATCGTGTTATTCTATCTACTGATTCTTCAACTTTTTCTATAATTAATGTCTTTGAAATTCAAGTAAAATATGTAAATTTATCTTGTACAAACCATAATGTAACTGCTGCCAAATAACTGGCTAATACAATTTCTTTATCTCAAATAAGTTCACCTGCCTAGAATAGTAAATATATAAATTGTATTAATAAGTTTAGATATATATATAAAATACACAAACTATTCAATTGGATTCACGTACTTGATTAGAAGTTTTCCTGAACACGCTGTGACTTCTTTAGTCGCAAGACCAATTATAGCATCATTATTAGATGATGTTCAAAGAACCTTTAAATCTAAAAAAAAAGATAAAAAACACCAAATACAATGTTTTAAACTTCTGCAAGTGTTAATCTCCATGCTACTGCATCTCTACCGTAGTAATCGAATAATGTTTTAACTTCCTGGGATCCTTCCGCAGACATTCTACCTGGAAATGTTTGAACCGTTACTTTTTGATTGACAATTTCTATATATTATTTGTTCTATATCAATCAACAAATAATTTATCATAATTTATGAAGTATCTCACCTCATTAAAATAAAATATACTTATCATGGAAGCACCAAAACTTTAACATGCTGGTCTGATCATGCAATCGTTGTTTACAACAGATAATTCTGGTTACACTTCTGTCATAGCTGTGACGACACCAAGAGTTCGAACTATCCGATTAAGATGTAGTTTCCTGTATTAAGATGACTTGAATGATCACTTGACTTTACATTGGTTATAATGTTAACCAAACTTTCGATCACCTATAATTACAATTTTCAAAATATAATTTATCTGAATTTATAAAATATGTCATGTAACCGTACGTATGTCCATACGGTACATACCTTGATGGTAATCTATATTACCGATCACCATCAAGAGAGTATATTATAATTCAATCTTAAGATGTTAGGAGGTCGCTCTTCGCACTCGGCAATCCCACTCTATCTCCAAAAGGGATTAACCCCACTACACCGTTTCGACCGTTTATAAGGGCGTGCGCGACGTCGAAACGACACTTTTCTGTTACTCGCCTTGATTAGTTGATCCGGCAATTATCGGCCTAAGCTCGTGCGTTAGAAAGTCATTCGGGAATTTGAACTGTTCAATTTTACGGCATTCTCGTCTTAGATTAGATTGTAGCCACGAAACGTGTCTCCTAATCACAATTCACTTAACTTCACGCTAGATTGTAGCCACGAAAAGTGTCTCCTAGTAATTCGATACCATTCTTAATTCTTTAATTTGCGAAAGCTATATTCCTCTAAAAATTTGTAAATTATCTACGTATTATAATTCAATCGCGTAGTGACTTAGCTCCACGCGATCTCAAAAGTAAAATCAAGGAATTGTTAATTAACAGCGTCACCGAATAAATTAAATAATCGGTTAAGACTACGAACATAATTTCGAGTCTCAAGCGAATAGAGATTCCGATCTCTATTGTATTTTTCTTTATCAACATTGAAAACCGTTAGTCGACCGCGTACCGCAATAACAAGGTCGAAGAGTAAACAGAGAAGTCTTCGTGTATAAGAATTCTCAGTTTAATTAAATTCATTTAAAATACATTTATTTCCTATACACTTTCAATACAAGATTAACATATTTAGTTATTTCTTTCAATATTTAAATAATTAAATAGTGCTTGAGAGGTAAGAGTCCCGGAACCCACTAATCGCTCACTTTAATTACAAGTGCCCGATCGTGCGTTTTCGCAGGCATCACGTGTCAAGACGTACCTAGAAAATAAAACTCGTAAGAATATATAATTGAACATAGTCCAATATATATTCAAAACTAGAGATGTGCCGGGTATCCGTATCCGTATCCGTGTCCGCGGATATCCGAGAAAATTGAAGATCTTTATTCGTATCCGTATCCGTTTTGTTTTTCGCGGATCTTGAACGGATTTTTTACATTAATGAATTTCATTATATGAAATTTTAAAGATGGGTAGCAATAAAATACTATTGACTTCAAATTATTTTTTAATTTAATTTTAATTTATTTTACTTTTTTATTGTAAAAAGCTTATAATAGTAATAGAAAAACAATTAATTATCGTAATTAAAATTAACTAAAGGTAAATTATATTTTAAGAAGAGCAGCTTGGCAGCCTTGTCCCCCATAAGTCTATTACGATGCGGATCGTAAATAATTCCTGCTGCACTGAAAAGCTGCTCACTTGGAACGCTTGTTGCCGGTAACGATAAATATGTGCGAGCCATGTGACTTAGGCCTCCAAATTTTTTACTATTAATCTGCCAATACTTTAAAGGATCTTGGTCTCTTGATAATCTTTTTTCTTTGGCATATTCTGTGAGCAACTTAGAATTAGTGTAGGATATTTGGTTTTCAGATACCTCATCATCATCGTCACTATTTAACATATTGGCCATAGAGTCTTCTAAATTATTGTAGTGTTCTTTTCTTACAGCATTTGGTTTTTTCGTACTAATTTTTGTTGTTGTGAGATTTACTTCTGTTTCTAAAACTGTAAGTAATTTCTGTTTTATATCTCCGATGAGAAAATCGCTGAAGAATTTACCTTTGTAACGAGGGTCTAAATAAGTTGCTATTTGATATAACATATTTTTGTCAATTTCAGAAAATCGATAATCTAATTCATTTTTCAAAGAAGACACAAAAGCAAGAATGGCGGGTGTGCTGAGAGTTTCCACACTATCATCAGGTTCAGAAATATTAATCTCGTCATACAATTTATTTAATGCTCGTAATAGAGGAATAACATCGGATATACAGATGTTTTGTCCGCTCAATTTTTTTGTGGTATCCTCAAGAGGCTTCAGTACTCTCACTAATTCCTTAATCAAAATCCACTCTTCGGCATCAAATTGTTCTATTTTATTATTAGTAGAGTAAAGCGACAACGAATCCTTAATACAATCAAGTCTTTCTAACATATAATAGCTGGAATTCCAGCGTGTCGGTGAATCTTGCAAAACTTTTAAACTTCTTTGATTTAGTCGAACTTGTATTTTTTCTAATTCTTGTTTTGCCATTGTAGAATGGTTGAAATGCCCTGCAATTTTTCTGCATTTTGTGAGTAACATGGCGATTGCATCAACGTTTCTAATAGCTTCTTTGACCACTAAATGCAGCTGATGTGCTGTACAATCAATATTATTTAAGTCAAATAAAGTGCAGGCGCGTTTCATGTTGGATCCCCCATCTCTTACCATGCAATGCACATTCTGTTTTGGGATTGCCCACTCTTCAAGCATACTTTGAAATATTGTCGAAATGTAATCTCCTGTGTGGCGTTCTTCAAGAATCTCCGCTTTCAAAACAATATTTTTTCTTACAAAATCTTTTGTAATGCCATGACATGTTAAGGATAATAATGAAATTCCTGACGAAGAGTCTGACCAAATATCTGATGTGAAAGAAACTTTTTCAAAATCCTTCAACATATTCTTTATTTTTGATGAAACTTTGTCGTAAAGTTCGCTGCAAACAAGTTCCGTAATATATTTCCTGCCTTTTAGAACATAATTTGGAACAACATGATCCATCAATCGACGAAACCCCAAACCTTCTACGTGTTGAAAAGGTAAATCGGATAAAACTATCATTTCTGCAATTAAATAGTCAATTTTTATTGACTTAGGATTTGTATTATCCCACATTTTTACTTTTTCTAAATATTCGTTAAAATATGTTTGTTTAAACTCTCTTTTTGTCGCTTGTAGAGATGTTCCCTGCTGAATGTTGTCGTCGGCACTCTTCTTAGTGGAGTCTTCTTTTAGGAATAAATCATATTGTTGTGGATGTATTCTCTGAAGATGATTTTTTAATGAAGTTGTACCTTTACCCTTACGAGAATAGTCCCTTTCACAGATTTTGCACTTCGCACTTTCGTCATTTACTAATGTAAAATATTTCCATATAGCACTACTAAATTTTTTTGTAGACATTGCTTTCTATATTTTAAATTAACTCGTAAATTCTTAAAAATTACAAACGCAACCTATGCTTTCCTATGGCCACACTAAACTATGAAAAAAACACGCGCAGCGCAAGACAAAACACGTCCGTCGCTTCGGTCCAAAGCAACACGCATCGGTGCCCATTATAAATAAACGAAAGTTGAGATCCGTATCCGTATTCGTATTCGCGGATCTAGACACTAATAATCCGTATCCGTGTCCGTATCTGCGGATATACATTTTTAACGATCCGGCACATCTCTATTCAAAACATACATACCTGCTGGTAGTGGATCACTAGACGCACACGTTGCCCGTGATTCCGAAAGGGTCATGCCGACGTCCGCTGATAAGATTGTATCGACTATCAAACAGTGTTCTTGAACAATTGAGTCGCCCACTTATAAAATTAAGTGCCGCTCGAGCTCCTTCGCCCGCATGGTAATTCAAGAGTATTTAATAGTAGATAATATTCTTACGAGATATAGATATAGATATAGATATAGATCTATACATATATAAAGTCAGTAGCCTAAGTGTTTATGAAATATTTCTTATACTATTATTTACCTTAGCAAATCTTTTATGTCAATACTTTTTCTTATACATGGATCGAGCGAGCGAACCGTGAAATCCAATTATACGGATAATAACGATATTGTACTTTCTATGAGAATAGATTATCGCGTGACTACCAAAATTTCGTCACTTCTTATAGAGATTCCTAGCGCGACCGTACACACGGCAAACAGCGTATAATCTTACTTTCCTTTATGTGTAACGCGAAAGGACGGGAATCCTAAAGTATTTACCATAATGTAATACATTGCATGTATCAGTATTATTACCAAATTTAATCATAGAATATACATATTCATTTATTTTTGACAATTTGATGCACGCATTCATATTTATTTAAAATTGCTTCTTCACACCAGAGTATCGCGTGTGCCTATGATCCGTCCCATAGCTCGCACCTGACCTTGGGAGATCTATAATCTAATTTGATCAATAAGATCGTATTTAAAAATAAAATAAAAATTCACTTACCTTCTTTTCTTTTGCTTGAGTCTCACTGTTTATATTAGTCATTCAATTCATTCAGACTAATTCTCACAATTCCTAATAAACTCAGATTTCTATCAAATTAACAACAGTAAAACATAGATTTGGCACTCAACGTGGGGCACACACAATCGGTTACCTATAACACGGCACCTATCGCGACGCCACCACGCTCAACGAAAAAAGACGGTTACAGTCACATGTTTAAAATAAAATATACTTATTATGAAAGGACCAAAACTTTAATATGCTGGATATAAACCTGGCTTTACTTACCAAATTTGAAATTATACAACTGAACCTAGAAAATAACTTTTTTCGGATTGACACTATGAACACTGCATCCATAACGCGTTTCTTCAAAATGTTTAATAAATTGCTACAAATCCATTAAAAACACCTTAACGTGTATATTTATCGCACAAAAATGTTTGATAAACTTTGTTTCAAACAGATATAATTTATTCTCACAATAACACGTTATTTCATAGACAATGTCACTTTCGAAGTAATAACTCGTTTAACTTCCGCTTGGTGGCAGTCTATTCGACCTCACAGACAGACAGTGGTTCCCAAACTTTTTTCGCCGCGGGCCTTATACGCATATTGGCTACGTTACGCGGGCCATATGACAGAACACTTTATTATTAACACTTTTATAACATCATTACTTCGTTCCGTGTTGTATAGAAACTGTGCTAAGACTTCAAAAACTTAGATTAATGATCGTGTCGCGTGCCACACATAAAAGCTCGGCGAGCTGCAGGTTGAGTGACAGCGTTTTACGAGGAGTAGTTCGCATGTTTGCCGTAAGGTGTGAATGTAATAAGCAGGTGATCCACCAGAAAACCATGTATTCGGGGCGTGGTCTAGCATATTATCCTTAATATCTTCGAAAATGTTTAACAAACCAGCTTCTCATTATGACCAGTCAAATCAGCGTATCTTAATCTATAAATTCAATGCTTAAAGTTGCTGAAAATGTTTCTCAATAAAAAGTTTTTTTTTGGAGTCGAGTTGCTAGCTGTATAGATATACTTAGTAGCGTTACTGGTATAGATTCTCGATGCATATACTTGGCTCGAGACGCTACCGCGTCTCTTGATTAATCAAACGCTAAAAGAATGCCGGTGCATTACATAATCCGAATGGCATCCTTTTAAATTGATAATGCCCTCCTGTTGTACTAAACGCTGTAAATTGTCTCGACTCCTCTGACATCGGTACCTGGTAGTAGCCACTACTAAGATCCAAGGTCGTGAAATACCTCATTCCTTTCAATCGATCCAGCTGATCGTCGATCCGCGGGATGGGATAATGCTGCTTCACTGTCTTTCGATTCAGTGCCCTGTAGTCGATACACATGCGTACCTCTCCAGTTTCCTTCTTGACAAATAGCACAGGACTAGAAAACGGCGAGTCACTGTCCTCAATCAGATCTGCCTCCTTGAGTTCATACACAATATCGTTCATCTGCTCTTGCTCTTTCTGCGAAGCTCGATATGGGCGATAAAATACCGGAGTTTCATCCATAAGTGTAATTTTCATTTTTAACTTATCAGTACAACCTATTTGCCGGATATCCCTTGCGACCGATTCCTTAAAATCGTTTAAAATGCTTACAATCTGCTCAGCGTTCTCTCTAGGAAGATCCACATTAACTTCCTCTAGTTTTACAGTCTCCGTGTTCATATTGCGTTTGGGACCTCCGCCATCAAGAGTTATTGTCTCACCCCTGGCTATCGTCACTCCTTCATCAATGTTCAATTCATCACCTATAACATTTAACACGGGGACGACCGACATACCTCTATTATCCATTTTTAACAGGCATCTAGGTATCAGTTGACCATGCTGCCTCATGCCACCTTCAAGGTAAATATCTTGCTCGTGTAGTCCAGTACGGACCGCAACGTACCCAATGTAATTGTTAGGAATTACAACTGCCTTTTCAGCCCAGAGTTTTGTCCTTTGGTTTTCTCCTGGGACCACATTTAACAATTGATCGTCAATCCGCCGAATTACCAGCTCATTCGGCCTGCTAATTATTTCTACATGGCGTTGTTCCGTATAGGGATTTTCAATAATCAGAGGGATTACTTGGCACTTGTTTGGCACGACATGAATTCGAACCCTTGCCTCCACACCATCAATAGCAATCGTTGCCGTCAACATTCCAATAGGGGTGACAGATCCAGCTCCATACCCTACTAGTCGATCAAAAGTGCCTTCTAGGTACGTAAGACCCATCTCGTCTGCAGCATCTTTACGTAATGCTATACAAAAGATTAATAAGTTTATCGACCTGCTAATATTTAATATTATAGAATTTAAGTTTATGGCGTTTGTTACGGTCATGTTTTAACAGTTGATTTAATAGCAAAAGGTGATTTTATAAAAAAACATGCTCGAATAACTATTTCAGAAACCTCTCTTTATACCTAACGTTTCGGTACTAAGATTGTACCATCCTCAAAAGGTGAAAAATTTTGCTTCCAAAAACATTAATTTATTCTACCTGTAAAAGAACAAGTAGAATATTACCAGGGGGACAAACACAATACTTTAAACTACCACTTCTTTTAATTAAGTATATCATTTTTTGGTGATATACCCAATTAATCAATGGTAGGAAATTAAATTGTAATTACTTACATGTGTACTAAAAAAGACTCTAAATTGTAACAATAAAATTGACTCTAAAAAACTTTTTAAATTAACAATACTAGTTTACTCTCGTATCCTATGATCTCTATTCGGCTACATCTTCAGGACTACTGAGTCACGAATTTCTTCGACGGTTATGATATGGTTACGTATGAAAAACCCGATGTTGACTTTAATTACTTGTAGGAGTTGTGGAGGTGACAATGTGACGTTGACTTTTTTGAATTCGTGTGCGTGTTTATCTTACTCTCATCCAGCTATTGATAGTTCGTAGGCAGTTTTAAATACATCGTAGGTGGCATTCGTGTACTTGTCAGTGTCAGAGAGCGCGAAATACGAACAATCTTATACCAGAAAGCAATAGTGTGAAGAAGGTGGAATGTATAGCTGACAGAAACCTTTTAATATTAACGCTGAGGCCATGCCTATAAAACCAAAGGATTAAAACGAGGAGAGGAAGATATGGATCAGGTAGAAGTATCATATCTATTCACTTACATTAAACAAAAAGTTTAATGATATTGGTGAAATAATCATTTACTTCCACGTTTTCCGTTCTGGAGTTGACAGTATCATTCAAAATGATGTGAAAGGTTTCTGCAAGTCTTCTTTTATATCTATTGCTTTCGTGGTGTAAGACTGATACGTTATCTAGATCGAAATTGTGCCCAGTGTTGATCTTATGATGGACAAGATCTGTGCTCTGTATATGTAGATGTTCTAAAGACGATTTATGTTGGCTAATTCTGCTAGCAATATACTGACAAGTTTCTCCTACATAACATTTGTGACAATCTTTACATCGGATACGATAGACAACGTCAGTTATTTTATCTTTGTTGATTCTATCTTTACTTGGTTTAAAAAGTGATCAGATTTTACTATGTGAGCTGGAAATGGTGGTGTAGTTGTATGATCTGAGAATAGAAGAGATTTTGTCACTAACTCCGGGGACGTAAGGTAATATTCCCATGTTTTTCCAGGTAAGTCTACCAAGCTTTTCTAACCTAAGTTTCTTTTTGACGTCCTGTTCATAAGGATGGTAGATTTCATGTATCCTTTCTTTTATTACATCGTTAATGAAGTTGGCAGGATAGCAATTATTAATTAAAGTTTGTTTAATTAAATTGATGTTATTTGCTCTAAAAGATATGTCAGAAAGGCGTACTGCCCTGTCTACTAACCCTTTAATGAGTGCTCTTTTTTGTTTGACAGGGTGAGCTGATAAAAAATTAAATGATTAAACGAACTTACCTAAGTGAAGTTCAATCATAATTGTATGTAGCGCCTCTTCCGAAAGATCAAATGTAGTACCCCCCTCTTCACGCAGGTGACACCACATATTTTAAAGTTTATTTATAAAAAAAAGAAAAATATCTCTGATGTTGGCTGCATCCATCCTATCGCGCATCATCTCATTTCTTTAAAGCGTTGCCGTATACTCATGGGAATATATCTATTTAAAATAAGTCTACTAACAATAGATATGGGTCTTTACTAGGGCGGGACTGACCTTTCGGAAGAGGCGCTACATACAATTATGATTGAACTTCACTTAGGTAAGTTCGTTTAATCATTTAATTGTATTCCGCGCCTCTTCCTCAAGATCAAATGTAGATGTTTAAAGCTTAATACGGCAACATAGAAAATCACATTGGGTAAGAATGAAACATGTTATTTCTTTCAGAACTTGAGACAACGAACATAACAAAAAATAACACTAACTGAACATAACATAAACGAAAATACAAAAATTATTTCAAAATTGCTTCGGCAAACGCTCCTTTATCACTAATGATAGGTAAATCATAAAAACGAGCGAAAGTCTTGGAAGTCTTTGTCCATCCTGCTGTCGACCTTATACTATCAATATTTACACCCTTACTTTTAGCCAATGATGTCGATGCGTGTCTGGTACTGTGCGCAGAAAAAATGTGAGTATCCAGACCGCTCTTGGCTAACATACTTTTCGTCCACCGACATAAGGTTTGGGTGGAGGCTGCTTTATAGGGTTTCTTAAAGGTAATAAATAATAAATCTATAGAACCGCGCAGGTCTTGCGTTCTCGCTAAATAAGACCTCAATGTCGTAGCCGCGCAAATTTTCCTGTTTTTAAGGAAAATTGGTAGAACTAACAGGGGTTGTTTCTTATTAACTCCGGACGTCTTGATAGCATCCGGGATTTTTATATGAACAGTATCTCCGTGCGATTCAATATTTTGAATTTGATGAGCGAAAACGTCTGCATACGATGTCCAGTAATCAAAGAAAGTAACACAATAAGTTTTAAGGAAAGCATTTCGAGCGACAAATCATCGTTGAAACCAAGAGTGTCTAAATGGTTCAAAACGATTTTGGGGTTCCACGTTTGGTCGTATTTAGGTCTGGACGGACGTAACTCGGACAAACCTTTGAATAAACGTCTTATTCTATAATCCTGACCTATTCCAAGACCTAAGATCAAGGCTAACGCTGATCTTAGACAATTTAATGAGCCACGTGAAGCGCCATTATTGTATTCTTTGGTGAGCAGTATTAAAAACGTTTTCGATACAGGCCTCAAAAGGATCGATGTTTCTAGATGTACAGAACTCCCACCACTTCTTTAGAGAACTATTATACTGTCGTAAGGATGACTCTCGAAGTGAGGAGATCATTATGTCGATTGACTCGCTCGGAATCTTGTTCATTTCGAAAGCTCTCCTGATAAAACTCCGGCAACCAGGGTAGTCTTTTTCCAGAGTGGATGTGGCTCTCTATTAGAAGAAGATAATAATTGCATATGAGGACTAAAATAAATCGGTTCGACGATTAGGAGGTTCCGGAAAAGTGGGTACCATGGTTGCGCAGGCCATTCGGGAACTACAAGAATACCTTTGGATCTTTCCTGTCTTATTTTACGTAATACCCGTAAAATGATTGCGAAAGGTGGAAATGCGTAAAAGAAGAAATCTTTCCAAGATATTGTAAAGGCATCAACCGCAATACTGTAAGGATCGCGAAGCCACGAAATATATTTCTCACATTTTGTATTAACGCGAGAAGCAAACAAATCTATATTAGGGGTTCCAAAAGAGCGAACTATTTTACTAAAAGCCGCCTCTGATAATTCGTACTCTGTTTCTGGCTCCAATCTTCGCGATTCAGAATCTGCTTCGACATTATCTTTTGAGCTGATATAAGACGCGAAAACTCGAAGGTTACGCTTTTCACACCAAATCCATAACTCTCTAGTTAATTCGTTTAAGCGTTCGAATCGAACTCCTCCCATCCTATTAATGTAAGATATGGCTGTGGTATTGTCCAACCGTAACAAGACGTCGCAATCTTTAAGACCATTAGCAAAGCATTTAAGCCCGAAAAAGGCAGAAGTTAATTCTAATACATTTATATGAGTCTTTCGTTCCTCTCTTCCCCAGAAGCCATGTGCTCTCTCATTTTCGCACGCGACTCCCTAACCAGACAGCGAAGCGTCTGAGAAAATTTCGCGACAAAAAACGAAAGGTCTAATTGAATTAAATGAAAATGGTATAACGCTTGCCCACCAATCGAAATCCGTTGACAGATTTATACCTAACGACATAGTACTGTCGTAATCGTCATTATTCGCTTTTAACGCTAAATAACGTGCTCTTTCGAATGCTTTGGTATGTCCTAGACCATATCTAATAGCAGGACAACAAGAACCAATAATACCTATGAATTCAGCAAAATCACGAATCTTACAGAACTTAAGAGACTGAAACTTAGCGATTTCCGTCCTTACTCGTTCTCTTTTCTTTGGAGGGAGTTCAATCGTCATCTTTTCCGAATCAAACCAAAAGCCGAGGAACTTACACCTCTTTGACGGAATTAGCTGACACTTCTTCTCATTGATAACAAAACCGAGCTGCTGCAAAAGTGAACAAGTAACTCTTACATTATCTAGACAATCGTCATAATGCTTGCCAAAGAGAAGTAAGTCGTCAAGATAGATTACCGAAGCAAATTCTTTACGCCTTAGATTTGTCATAACCGGTTTTAAAATTTTAGTAAAAACATATGGAGCCGAAGCAAGACCAAAAGGTAAACATGTAAATTCATACAATTGATTGTTATAACGGAATCTCAGGAATTTCCTATCCGATTCAGCGATTGATACTACATAATACGCGTCCTTGAGGTCTATTGTCGCCATAAAGCAATCTTGATTTATTAGATTGATCGCTGTCTTACGATCCTCTAATTTAAAATGTTCGGTACGCACGAACTCATTTAATTTTTTAAGGTTAAGAATGAAACGATTAGTTCCATCTGGTTTTGGAATTAAAAAGATAGGTGAAATAAATTGACCGTGACTCTCATGACAGGGTTTTACCGCTCCCTTGCTCAGTAGACTTGAAATTAGCTGAGAAAACTTTACATGCTCCTTTGAACTCACTAAAGGATCATTGGGTCGCATTACCTGGGTAGGGAAAGATTCAAAAGGTATCTTGTAGCCTTCTATCCACGACAATAACAAACGATCGGTCGTTATTTCTTCCCATTTATGGGTAAAAAGCCGAAGTCTGCCTGCAATAGGACTTACGGGATCTAGAAACGCTTCTGACGGTGGGTCTGCTCGTATCTCTGACTCCCAAATTTCTGATTGCTCCGACGATCGTTCAGGACGTTTTGAGTTCGTGAACTCTGCTGCTTCCTCCCGCCTAACGTCGACAATGGATACCGCTGATTGCCTTGAGGTCGACGGGGCGTGAATTTCGAGTTTTTTGAAACTCTATTTGGAGGAGGTCTCGACACTAGTTTTAAATCTTTCCGAGAACTCTCTAACGCTTTGGCCGCCTTGAGCTTCTCATCCAACTGCTTCCCAAAAAGCCATTCATCAGGAGTAGTAGAATTTAAAACACCCTTGGACGATGCATTCAAATTCGCTAAAATTAAACTTTTCCTTATACAGGATTCTTCATGTTGAAGATCTGATAAAAGTCTTCCAATATCGCTGAGCTGCTCAATAATATCTAAATTATCGTGATCGGGATACTGTTGAATCATCGTCAAAAAGGATTTTCCAACTGCCGCAAGACAAGCTGTGATAATAGATTGCTTGCCAGCAATTCTCTCGTCCCTCTTTAAGACAGTTTCGGGTAGAGACGTTTGAATCTCGGAATTTACTTTTGGAGGATCTATAACAACGCAATTTTTAGGTGGCGGATATTTCTTAATTAGGGACATTTTGTCCTCCGCTGGTAAACCGCTCTTCAAAATTTCTTCCCAGCGAATCGACAATTCCCTGGGAATAGGCGCAGCTAGAACACGATCTTCCAAGAAACGCTTTCCCATAACCTCTAAAAATCTTTGGTCAAGAATAACGTCTTCGTGATCCTGACTGACGCCTTGTTGGTCAATAGCCTGCTTGGCTTGCTCAGCCGGGGGCACAATTAAATCACCTCGAGCAGCTTGTTCTGGTTGAGCTTCATTTAAAAGTACTGATTGCTCCACGTTTTCGTGTGCCCCTGATGGATATTCCTCGTTACCATCAGAATAAGAGGGACCCAGATCTTTACGCTCTTCGTCACTATATTGAGAATCAGACGAGAGATGTGAATATCTCACGCTGTGACGACGACCTGATGAATAAGAAAACGAATATCAGTCGCAGGTAAAGATACCCAAACAATTAGCTAGCCAGTGTGAAGATTAAAACTTTAGACGAAGAATGATTATTAATCTGGCCTGAGTATAACTCTCCCTTGTAGGTAAGAGCCTACAAGGGTGCCATCAACGCTGTCCTGGTCTGCGTGATAACTCCTCGAATAGGTAAGAGCCTAAACGAGTGACCGAGCTTCTACTAAGGTCAAAGCCTTCGTAGGAATCTTCTATGTAATTCAGGGCTTGTGAGGTCGATCATCCGTAGTGCCAAGGTCTGAGTAACAACTCCTCGACTAGGTAAGAGCCTAATCGAGTGACCGAATCTCTACTGAGGTTAAAACCTTTGAAGTAGTTTAGTATGGAAATCAGGATTCGTGAGGTCGATCATCCAAAGCGCCGAGGTCTGAGTAATAACTCCTCGTATAGGTAAGAGCCTAAACGAGTGACCGTGCTCACTGGCTGCTAAGGTTAGGGTAGACAACTGTCAATCCCGATTAGGTTAGAGCCTAATCGAGAGATAACCAAATAAAAAAGACATCCTTCCTATGCAACTTCAGAGATGAAGACCAAAAGACGTCGCTAAAACAAATAAACAGATAAGCCTTGAAAAGAAAAAACTTACTGCGTCTATTTTTTCGACGTTTCTTCCTATCTTTTTTCAGGAGTAAGTCTTCTAATCTTCTCAGTCGTTCATTTAAATCACTCTCCCTACTTTCTCCGTCCGAAGATCTGCTTCTGGCACGTTTATTGCTCATAATTCCTCTTCACTAAAATCAATCGATGTGGTTTCACCCGCACAAAAAAAAGGAATGAGATGATGCGCGATAGGATGGATGCAGCCAACGTCAGAGATATTTTTCTTTTTTTTATAAATAAACTTTAAAATATGTGGTGTCACCTGCGTGAAGAGGGGGGTACTACATTTGATCTTGAGGAAGAGGCGCGGAATACAATTAAGATATCTACCAGACCAAGTTTTTTTGTGGTACCAGTTACAAGTAATACTGTTATTTTTTCTTATGAGCAGGATGTCAAGGAAACTTATAGAGTTGTTTACTTCTTCTTCATATGTAAATTGTAACCTCTTATTATAACCGTTAAAGATCGTTAACACTAGTTCTAATTGTCCTTCAGGTATGGCTGTTATAATATCATCTACGTATCTTTTGAAAGAAGGTAATTGGAAGGGCAGCTTATTTATGCAAAAACTCTGAAGCTGTTCCATGACGAGTTCTGCTAGAACCGGAGAAAGAGGGGACCCCATCGGGCTGCCAAAAATTTGTTTGTAGGCTTGTCCGTTAAATGTGAAGGTAGTAGAAGTCATCACAAATTGAATAGCTTCTATGAAGGAGGTCTGTGAAATTCTAGTATGTGATTTAATTCTTTCCCAATTCTTTTTTATTGCAGCAATTACCAATTTAGACGGGATGTTAGTAAAAAGAGCTGTTACGTCCAATGATATTAGATAGTAGCGATCAGGTATTCTAACTTCATCTATGAATTTTTTAAATTCCCAGCTATCTTTAGTGTAATGCTCATTGTTACCTTTTATATTTTGTAGGGTGTCTGATAATAACCTTGCCAGTTTATGCGTTGGACCATTAATAGAAGACACGATTAGTCGCCAAGGGATGTTTTCCTTGTGGATCTTGGGGAGACCGTATACGTGAGGAGTAGTTGCGTTGTGGATTTTCAGTGCTTTGTTCTCGTGTTCACTGATGTAACCTTTTTTAAACCAATTGTCCACCATGGTGTTGTTCTTTTTTTGATAAGTGCTTGTGTTTTCTGTACGGATTTTTTCATAAGTATTAGTGTCATTTAGCATTTTGTCAATCTCTGTAATATAAGTGTTTCTTTCTATAATAACTGTAATATTACCTTTGTCTGCTCTTGTGACTAGAAAATTAGGATTATTATTAAGAAATGTTATGGTTTCTTTAATGGCTAACGAAATTTTTACATGATGTGGATTAAATTGATGAAATCTTTTAATGTAATTGAAAAGTGTGTTGATAACTTTGAATCTGACTTCTTGTCTTGTGTTATTAGGAAATTTCGAGACGTTATTCTCTAGTTCTATAATATATTTTAAGATCCATTTTCTTATGTTATAGTTCAAGAAACTATGATTGGGACCTAATGCTAAGATAGTTTGTACATTAGGTGGGATCTGTGTATTTGTCAGGTTATGTAACCATTTATTAGTGTTCATTTCTTTAAATGGGTTGTTATTATTAAGATTTTTGACTTTATTGAACTTATCAACACATCTTTTTTTGATTTTTAAGAAAAGTCTGTTAAAAGATTTCATTTGTGAGTTAAAAAATTGTACATTTACTTCTGGTGGTAAAAAGGTTTTTATGAAGAATTCATCCTTGTCCAATCGTCTTCTAATAATAGTTTCTGTATGATGTAAATCTGAAATCTCTACGTTCAATAATTGTTGTTTAAATTTGTATACTATTGAGTTTAATTTTGTAATAGATTTAATTTGAAACAGATCTGTGTTGAACTTTTTATTCTCTATATGTGGAGGAAAAAGATTTTCATTTCTATAGGATAACAATAAGCATTTTTGGTTTTGTATGCTGGCTAATTTATGAAGGTCATTGGACCAGTTTTTCAGTAAACGGGTATTATTAATGCCGTAATTATTTTCAATAGATTTATAAAAAGAAACGGGTAATGAAGAGGAAGGCTGGTTGTGAGTCGCCATTATTTGTTTAACAAACAATAATTAAGTTTATCGACCTTCTAATATTTAATATTCAAGAATTTAAGTTTATGGCGTTTGTTATGGTCGTATTTTAACAGTTAAATTTTTAATAGCAAGTGGTAATTTTATGAAAAGAACATGCTAGAACAACTATTTCCGAAAACCTGTCTTTATCCCTAACGTTTCGGTACTAAGATTGTACCATCCTCAAAGGGCGCAAATTTGCTTCCAAAAACTTTAAATTTATTCTACCTGTAAAAGAACAAGTAGAATATTTATTTATTTTATTTATTTATTTATTTATTTCATTTACGGGGGTAACCCTTTGATACATCAGTTATAAATTAGCATAGTAGGGGACAGAAGATAAAAGAGAAAAAAAAATATATATATATATATATATATAGAAGAAAATATACAAGAGATATAATGCACATAACAAAAGCTATAATAAATGATAGAGCGAGGTTTTTAAAGACGGTAACGACTGAGCAAAAATGTCAATAGCTGAACAGCACAAATTAAGATTATTAATCATTCTATTAACTGGGCTAAAATAGCCATATAATGTTCGATGTTGTTCACTATGGAGAAGCAAATTGCCTCTTAATGACCTCACTGGCGCATTGAGTCCTATTAAATTAAGAAGGTTGGGACAGTCAATAGCGCCCTTTAAAATTTTTACAACAAATAGGACATCTTGAACTGTTCTCCTTTTACTGAGAGTAGAAAGATTGACAGAGTCTAAAATAACACTATAGTCGTGAGAATAAAAGGGCATCGGATGACCACTACACTTAGCCACCAATCTTAGAAACTTATGTTGTACACTTTCAAGCTCACTAGTATGGGATGCATAATAAGGAGACCAAATAACACAGCCATACTCCAATAATGGCCTTACTAATTGACAGTATAGTCTTAAGGGGGGAAACCACATTAGGAGGTTCAAAAAATTCGTTTTTTTTTTATTGCATAAATCGTTAGCTTAACTATCCAAGAATACGCTGTCAAAATTTCAAAGCAAAATTCGCATTCGTTTCGATTTTATGAGCATAGAACTGAGAGCACATCGCTATCTCGCGAGCGGAGCGCTATCTCAGGTAATCTTGACCGGTTCGATTTCACAGTCGCTTTGTATACCAACGTAGCTTTGAAACAGAACCCTGCCTTTGTTTTTTTCTTTTTAAATAACGCTAAGGAAGATAGTAGAAGCATCAACACAAGTGATTATTCCGGATATATTACGTTGAGCGTCGCTGTACCTTACTTGGAGTCAGTTCTGATTCAGTTTTCTACGAGTGTGATTGTAATTAAAACTGAGAAATGTCTTCGTATCCGAAAGGCAAGCATGATTCTCAAGCACGTCGCAGTAGGCCGCGTAAAAAAAAGTTCCACGGGCACCAGCACGACGATAAACAGAGTGATAACAACGAAGCTGGAAGTACTAGTGCGAAAAAACTCCACAGTTCTACGAGTGAAAATGTGACTGTGAATCCATTGCATTTTTATCGGGTCATCGAATTTTACACTTTTTTTGCAGCATTATCGGAAATATTAATTTGTCGAAATTGCAAGCAAAATATTAATTTTGAAGAAAATGGAATCCGAGGCCTTGGTTTTAAACTCGTTGTCAAGTGTAAGTGTGGATCTAGACATATCAATTCAAGTCCTCTAATAAACACTGGATTCGAGATAAATCGCAGAATAGTGTTCGTCATGCGACTCTTAGGCGTTGGTAGACAAGGGTTGAATTTATTCTGCAATTATATGGACATCGGCAACGGCATAGCTGAAGAAACGTATAATAGAATTGTAGGTCACATCCACGTTGCTGCGAAGACAGTTTTCGATTATTGTTGTAAAGAAGCTGTCGAGGAGGAGAAAAAAGAGAATGAAAAAATAGAAAGACCTATTTCGAATTTCAAAGTTTCTGGAGACGGTACTTGGAAAAAGAGAGGATTTAAATCTTTGTTTGGAGTAACAACTCTCATAGCGTATTACTGTGGTAAAGTCATCGATCTAGATGTGCGAAGCAGTTACTGTCATGCTTGTGCAAAATGGCAGAATAAATCCAAGAATTGTCCAGAATATTTAGAATGGAAAGAAGCCCACGACGACGAAGACTGTGCCAAAAATCATGAAGGATCTGCAGGAAGGATGGAAGTGGAGTCTGTAAAAAAAATGTTTTCGAGATCAGAAGAAGTGCATGGCGTAAAATACGGATATTATATCGGCGATGGTGATTCTAAGACATTCGCAGCAATTCTCGATTTGAATCCTTATGGTGATGATCATCAAGTTTTCAAAAGCGAATGCATAGGTCACGTCCAGAAGAGAATGGGGACTCGACTCCGAAACATTCGAAAAACTAAAAAGCTTGGTGGAAGAGGCAAACTCACAGAGTCATTAGTGAAAAAGCTCAGCACTTATTATGGACTAGCGATTCGAAGACATATAGATAGTGTGCAAGACATGAAAAAAGCAATTATGGCGACATATTATCATATGATTTCCACGGATGAAAATCCTCAACACGAGTATTGCCCAGAGGGAGAAGACAGCTGGTGCGAGTGGCAGAAACGAACAGCCCTTGGAATGGAACATGAACCGCACCCTACTCCATTGCATCCCGACGTACAGAAGGAAATTTTTCCAATATATAAAGATTTATCAAGAGATGATTTACTGGAGAGATGTTTAGGTGGCCACACACAAAATGCCAATGAAAGTTTTAATTCCACTATTTGGCGATTAGCTCCTAAACACTTGCACTCCGGACTAAAAGTCGTTGAATTGGCATCGTATTTAGCAGCGGGCTTATTCAATGAAGGAAATTCATCTCTTCTGATGGTCATGAACAAGGCAGGAATTGCAGTAGGCAGGCAAAGCTTCAATTATGCCGAACAAATGGATAACCAGCGCGTGAGCCGGCAGAATCGACGTAGTTCATTGGAATCGAAGGAAAGTCGGAAAGCTCGGAAAGCACTACTGCAAGCGCAAAATGAAGTCTATGAGGAAGAAGAAGGATTGCTGTATGGAGCTGGAATTGCAGATTAATCGGTAAGCATTTTATATTATTGTTAACTTCCTTGAATTTCTAGTTTCCGAGAATTTATTTTTCAAACGCGTTTATCTCGAAATGACTTTTTTCACATTTGCGTACAATATAACTCAAAAAGTATAGAACCAATCATTATGCAAATGGACAGTATGATTCTTTATAAAATTACGAATTATATGAACCAACTTGCGAAATGATATCATGATTTTAAGGGTATTTTTCTTCGCATAATTAGAGAAAAAAAATTGTGAAAATCGAAGTAAATTGTTCCAACGCCTGAAAAAAATATTAATTTTCATTATTTTCACCTACATTGAGGTTCATATTCTTAGAAAATAAGTTATTAATGTAAAATAAAAACCTTTTTGATTTCAGATGAAAATCGGAATGGCTACAATGTACGCAATTGGAAAACGAAACTCACAACCTTCAGCGGACATCTCAGTGTAACGTTGTTATTTTTGGATGAAATTATGTAAAAAAAATCATAACAACAATTCGAAATATAAATGAAATGATGTCAAAATTTGATTAAATTCTAATTCATTCTTCCCACCCAAAAAAAATCCCAAAAAATCAGTTTTAAACAGCCTTCTAATGTGGTTTCCCCCCTTAACAGAGTGTTAGTATTCTTAAAAAATGCTGATGATCTATAAATAAGACCAAGAGATCTGAGACTCCTTGCAATAATATTGTTGAGATGAGTATTGAAGGATAAGTCCGAAGAAAAGGTGATACCAAGATCCTTAACATCATCAAGCGCAGGCAGCGAAATTCCCTTAATGGTGTATACAAAGTTATTATAATCTTTCTTACGACTAAAGTGGACAACGTGACATTTAGATATATTAAGTGTTAAACCATTCGATTCGCACCAGTCATGCAAGCGATTTAGGTCCTCTTGAATTAATCTGTAACTATCCGCGTTCTCGATACATTTAAAAATTTTAAGATCATCGGCGAACAGGAGAAATTTAGAATAGAGAAACACATAACAAATGTCATTAATGAAGAGATTAAAGAGCAAGGGACCTAAATGCGAGCCCTGAGGAACACCCGATACAACTCTAATTTCTCTGGATAAAGTGTTGCAATAGTTAACAATTTGTGTCCTCTCTGAAATGAAAGAGAAAATCCAGGAGAGCAAGCTACCATGGATACCAAGGGATGCAAGCTTAGCAACTAAGACCGAATGATTTATAGTATCAAACGCTTTGCTAAAATCAGTATAAATAGCATCCACCTGCATCCCCTTCTCTATGCAACTCACCAGGAAATGATGGTATTCCATGAGATTAGTAATGGTTGATCTACCAGAAATAAAGCCATGTTGCTGTGCTATGAAAACATTCTTATATATAAATGAGAGTTTTTTAGAAACCAATTCTTCAAGGATTTTCGGAATGGCGCTCTGAATACAGATAGGTCTATGATTTGCTAGATCAGAGGAGTCACCGCACTTAGGTATTGGAGTGACTAAACATGTTTTCCAAAGTTTAGGGAAAATGCCAGTAGAAATAGACCTATTAAAAATAAGCCATAGAATTCTAGACATAACAAAGATGCAGTGTTTCAAAAATAAAGGTGGAACACCATCATATCCTGGATTGCAACTATCCTTCAAGCTGCTAATAATCTCGAAGATCTCACTGATGCTGAAATAAAGACTAGATACTTGAGAGGTACATTCAGAAATACAATTTTTAGGAGTAATATCATTAAAGCGGTAAACCGACTCAAAAATTTCCGCAAATGAGTTAGCTATTGCAACATTATCACTCAATGCTTCGCCCTTATAAATGAAAGAAGAACCGGAGTTCTTAACCTGTCTAAGAGAGTTTGTAAATCTCCAGAAGGCTTTCGCATCATACGCAATGGCTTCCTCAGCTTTGTTGACATGTTTTAACCAACAAATTCTAGCCGCGCTCTTACACTTAGCTCTGGCATGAGAGAATACAATATAATCTTCTAGAGAATTAGTAAGCTTAAACAATTTATGGCATGCCTTTTTGTGTTTGACTAAATTAATAAGTTCTCGAGAAAACCACACAGGATATCGAGATGGCTTAGAGTACCAAGACGGAACATAATGATCAATGGTATAATTAATGTGTTTATAAAGGAGCATAACCGAGTCATCGATAGATAAGGATGGAACAAGCTTATCCCAATCGATGGAGAAGAGATAATTATTAATATTAACATAGTCAGCCTTTTTAAAATTTCTAATTAGAGTAGGCGAACTTAAGCGATAACAGTCTGATTGAATCGGAATTGAAATATCAAGAGGTGGGTGAAAATTATCCGGAGTGGTACAAGATTCATCAGAGTAAGAGACAGAAATGTTTTCAATTGAGGAAAAAATAAGATCAAGCAAGTAGCCGTCCTCGACGCAAGAATTAAGCTGACGCAGATTATAGATATTGAAATGACTACAGATAATATCAGCTTGTTTGACAACAGGGCAATGACCCAAAGGAAGATGCATAAGAAAGCCCTCAACACCATTAAATACCCGCGTATGTGATAGATTGTAATCGCCAACCAAAACAATGTCAGATCTAGCATTCTCGCTTAAAAATTCTTCAACTGACTTACAATGTAATTCGTAAACAGAAGTGTCAGAAGCAGGCGGCAGATAAATAGCACCAAAAATAATAGATTTAAATTTAAAGTTTACACTGACAAACAGCTGCTCAACACACTGTACCGAAGTACATAACCGCATACTAGGTATTTGTTTACGTATCGCAATAAGGACACCACCACCTCTTCTTGAGGAAGTGTCATCATATCTATCTCTTCTGTATACCTTAAAGTCCGTTAAGCCTAATTCAGAATTTAAAATACCATTATGTAACCATGTTTCGACTAGTATAATAATATCATATTTAGATGTAAAAACAGATATAGCACTTCTTAAGTCAGTTAATTTAGTCCTCAGCCCACGAACATTCTGATAATAGATCAAAGGGTGCTTACTTAGTTTTTTTTCCTAAAGTTATTAACATTAACATCTACGATCTTCGGCACACCATTAACAAATCTAATAGTCTTACTCGTGTCACCACTATTAATAAGAGTCTTTAGCTCATTTCTTAAAATATTAAGATGGGAGCGCTGTTTTTCCGTGCGGTCTTGAACAATATTCACAGGTCCAACGTACCTCGATTTGTTTTTTAAAATCGAAATCACTTCCTGCTTTGAAGACAGAGTCACACGCATTGGCCGAGAACGATCAGGATGCTTCTTTCCAATCCGCGAGTAGCTCACAATATTAAATCCCCCTGGATTAATGACAGATAGAATATCCTTGACCAGATCGCCATCAGTTAACGGTGAATTCGAAGATGACGAAGACGAAGCAGAGGTATGCAGCTCTTCCATATTAAAGAGGACAATATTGGACGCCCTCTTCTCCCTTTCCACAAGTTCCGAGAAAATCTCCTCTTCCTCCACGGATACAGAACGGTCCTGCCGTTGAGCTAATTTATCTTCTATTACAGATACACGATCTGCTAGCTCTTTGAGACTCGTACGCAAAATCTCCATCTCTTCTTTATACATTTTGACAATCTCCCCTTTAAAAAAATCAAACTCACTCCGAAGCATAGCTTGAATGTCGGATAGAAGAGCCTGAGAAGGGAGAGATGACAAAGAGCTATTCGTTTTACAGTCAAGAAAACACCCATTTTTAAACGGATGACCCGTACGCTGAACACATCCAGGATGCGAAAGAATGCTACACGAGGAGCAAGTGATTGGTTTCGCCACTCGTGTTCCACATCCACCACAAATTTTATCCATTTTCTTGTAATAGAAAGGCAATGAGATCGAAGTCGACGAAAACGAAAGCGGTAAACGGTTAGAGAGAGAGCAACGTAAACACGTCCGTCCCCAACAACAGCTGACTGACTGATATTACAAGGGGGACACACACAATACCTTTTCAATTTCTACAACCAGAGGTTACAGTTCACTTTTGAGGAAGAAATTGATAATAAAATCAGTTTTTTAGACATTTCATTTACCCGTATAGACAACAAGATCATTTGTAACTGGTTCTACAAAAAAACTTGGTCGGGTAGATACCTGAACTTTCATTCGGTACATCCTACCAGAAACAAAATAGCATTAATAAAAGGTCTGGTGGATAGAGCAGTTAAATTATCGGACATCACTTACCGTACTGACAACCTTAATTTGATCAAGGACACTTTAATAAACAATAGTTATCCGGCTAACTTCATTGATAACGTTATTAAACAGAGGATACATGAATTGTACCATCCCGTTGAATGCATAAACAAAAAGCTGCAAAAACGTGAGAGTATGGGTGAACGTTCATGGTTAAACATGGGTGTCATACCGTACGTTCCGGGTCTCAGCCAAAGTATAGGTCATATTTTTAGGCAATATAATTACCATATTACGCATAATTCACACCACAGTCTCAGGTCAATTTTTAAGTCCACTAAAGACAAACTTAACAAAGACAAAACACCGAACGTTTTTTATAAATTCAATTGCAGTAATTGTCAAAAATGCTATGTAGGTGAAACTGGCCAATACCTCTCTAGTCGTATTAACCAGCATAAACTAAGTATAAAACATCCACATAACCATCACACGGATGTTGTTAATCATTTTATGGATACAGGCCATACATTTGATCTTAACAACGTAGACATTCTCTATCACGAAAGTGATACAAGAAAAAGGAGAATAGCAGAAACGTTTCATATAATGTTAAATAATACCGTCAATACTAGTACAGAAAATAATGAGGTAAATGATTATTTTACCAACATCATCAAACTTTTCGTTTGAATCGTAGGTTTCTTATGATACCTCGTATATTTTTTCATTTTTTCATTATGTTCTGTATAATGTTTTATAATGTAACGAAACTGCGTTTCAAATTTTTGGCGCTCAACTTAGTTTCGGTACGACAATGCTTTCACGCTCACGATTGGCCAGCGTAACCACATAAGTATCCAATGTAAATTCATACCCCCTCTCTCACACCTGTATGGGTTGCGGGAGGTTTCAAAATATTCAAACCACCTGTACGTTTAATTTGATCGGTTCTATCCACCACCTCACGCACAATTCAAAAATGTACACAGCAAAAAAACAGATCTCTTGTCTAATAACCTTCCTCAATCGTGTAACGTACCTCTTAGCGAGAAGAGCGTTGTGGAGTTCATACTGACGATGGCACGTAACATCGATTTAGCCTTCGTGATTTTATATTAATACTTTTATTTTTTTAACATCACTCTTCAATATGTTTCTAAATTGTTTAACAGCCCGTTTTACGTCATAATATCATGTAAGTAGTCCATCAACACACTTACATAGTATTTCTATACTTGTAATTGTTTTAGTATTCAATTCTTTTACATCGTCCTTTCTTTAATTTTCAGAATTTAATTAAGGATGATGTACTCTTGTTTTTTGTATTGGTTTTTACTCCTTTGAAGAGGGCCATGAACATATGGCCGAAACGTTGGATGATAAAATAATCCACATTTAACTCTAGTACATCCATCGACTTATTTTCGTATGTTACTTTATTATTACTTTTCAACATTTAAATATCGTGGTAATTAAATTTAAAATAACGACCTGAATGAACGCCAAATATAGTTTTTTCATTGATTAGAATCTCTCGGTCGAAATATTAAATTAAATTCCGCATTGTCCTTAGTACCAATGAAGGAAGCTGTGATTCTAATCTTTCGCTCCTCGCACCAATCCCATATCATTTTCGTCGTGCTGTTCAACTTCTCGAAACGCGTGCCACCCATTCGGTTGATGTAAGCAACCGCCGTAGTATTATCCAACTTTAACAAGATATAACTGTTCCTTATTTCGTCAGCAAAACATTTCAACCCAAAAAACGCCGCTTTTAGCTCCAAAATGTTAATATGCAATCGGCTTTCGTCTTCACTCCACAACCCGTGTGATTTCCTTCTTCCACAGACTATTACCTAACCAGAAAGCGAAGCATCACTAAAGATCTCCAGACAAAATGACAAAGGACGTATCGAATTACTAGGTTTCTTGATTGCTTCTAACCACCAAATAAAATCAGCTTGGAGCTCATGGCCCAACAACATCTTTGAATCAAAGCAGTCTCCGGAGTCTAACAGAGCCAAATAACGTGCTCTCTCAAACGCCTTCGTATGAGCGAATTCATACGGAACTGCCGGCCAACTCGCCACTAATGAACCCACAAAACGAGCGAAGTCTCGAATCTTACATTCTTTAGTAAGACTAAACTTCTTAATCAGGTTCTCCACCTTAACCTTCTTTTCCTTTGGAAGTTCCAGCCGCATCGTGTCTAAATCAAACCAAAAACCAAGGAATTTACATTTTCTTGCCAGGATAACTTGAGATTTTTCTTCATTAATTATGAAACCTAAGCTTTCGATAAGACCACGAGTTGCGAGGTGATTTTTCCTGCATTCCTCGAACGAACTTCCAATGATAAGAATGTCATCTAGATAAATTACTGAAAGGAACCCTTTGCTACGCAATACCGCCATAACCGGTTTCAAAATCTTCGTAAAGATATAGGGAGCCGATGCTAGCCCAAAAGGCAAACATGTGAACTCATAAAGAGTCCCTTCGAATCGAAACCTCAAGAATTTCCTATCTTGCTCTGCTATAGGTACCGTGTAGTAAGCGTCCTTTAAATCAATTGTTGCCAGGAAGCGGTGCTCATTAACAAGATTTACTGCTGCTCTACGATCCTCGAGCTTGAAGTGGGATGTAAGAACGAATTTATTCAACTTCTTTAGGTTTAAGACTAAACGATAACCTCCCCCAGACTTTGGTACCGCGAAAACATCAGATAGAAACTGATTTGAGGCATCTCGGCACGACTCTATTGCTCCTTTACACAAAAAAGGCTTTATCAGGTCTCTAATCACATTAGCTTCCTTACCAGAATTCGACCTATCCTTGGAAGGAAATTGTTGACGAGGGGATGAGGAACCAGCTATATATATATACTTTGCGTTTAGCGTGTGGCACCTGCTCGGAGGAGCTTATCCACACGGCCCCCATGGGCGCGGAATTGGGATACGCCCAATTAGCACGTCCCGACATGGGCCAGGACTACCAGCACATCCCTTAGGTCGCAGGACCTTTGGGACAAGCAGCTGGTGGTGCCGGGTACTTCCTATCCCCTACCAGCTGAGCAGGCTGGTTCCCGAGCTGTTGACGCAGCTCACCCGCCGGAGCCGAAGCCCCTAGCCAGCGTTTAGCTTTTAACCACTGCCCCCGCGAATCCTTCCCACAACCGGGCAGGGGTCAAGACCCCTGGGGCATCCCGGTCCCCGCGGTACCAGTCATGAAGGTCTACTGGTGGGACCTTTCGAAGGGCTGTAGCCCTTCTACCGATTTAGGATCCTGCGATCCAGGCCTCGGTTTGGCCAGCGTCTCCGGTCCGTGGAGGCGCTACTCTCCAAAGAGGACATCGCTAGGAATCAGCCAACTGGCCCCGGCAAGCCGTGGTCAGTGGCCTTTGACCTAACGATTCCCCTCCGTGCGACCCATAGGGACATCCATCATTCTCATCCATCTATACTCTCTCTCATTTTTATCCGTCTTCTTGCAAATATTCTATTTACAAACATGCAAAAACATTCATATTTGGCCTTACATGATAACACACTACTCACATCCACACTACCGTCCTCACGCACATTCACACCACAACTATCCAGTTCACGCAAATCATTATACCATTCACACCATACTAACATATGCACCCAATCCTCATTTGCTACTCCACATCCACACAACCGGGTTTCACTCAATCCTCTCTTCCATAAAAATTCATTCATACTACCATGCCCTGTTAGTATAAAACAGACATACACTCCTGGATAGAAACAAACATTCTTCCACGAAAATCTCACGTTTTTAATATATTCATACGTCACTCGCCCTTTAACACTTCTATCCCAACGCAATTGCCAAACTTCATACGCTCTATCATCCACAAATTGTAACTTTTCATTTACACTCATGCCATTCATATCGCAATCATTCACAAGATCATTCGCACCTAAGCTCACACCATTCTTAATCTTCCATACCGCACTTCTCCTACAACTCTCCAAGTCCCAGGGCAGTGTGCCCATAAGAACCTGCATTGCCTCCGTTGATACTGTTCTACAGACATTCATACACGCATACAAAACTACTCTCTGACACCTATTTATACCATTCTTTGCATACTCATATGCCATACAATCAGCCCACACACTCGCACCATACATTACACATGCCTCAAAAAGACCTTTATATAAAACTCTCAAAGACTTCTTTTTCATACCCCAATCACGCTTCAATACTCGACTCATTTGGCCAACCACACCGGTGACTTTCGCTCTTAATTTCTCCACATGCACTCTAAAATTCATTCTTTCACCCACCCAAATTCCTAAATATTTAACACAAGATACATATTTCATCGCTTTCTCATTCATTCTTACATTCGGACACCTCCTTACAGACAATGAACCTTTTAGCAACATACATACACTCTTATCCTCCGACACATTCAACCCTTTACTCACACTCCATTCACTCACCACACGCATCCATTCTGTACCTATTCTCTCCAACTCCAGCCGATTTCGTCCTTCCACTAACAATAAAAGGTCATCTGCAAATGCCACACATTTACATCCTAGGTCGTTCAATTTACACAAAAGCTCATCCATCATCAAATCCCATATAAAAGGTCCACAATTAGAACCTTGCGGACATCCACGCTCAACCTGTTTCCATACAATATCATTCCTACTTTTCATACACACCATCCGCTCTTTAAAATAATCCATCCATAATCCAATCTCTTCACATTCAATCTCCCGCAGTTTATCGATCACCCTACACCACTCAAGATTATCAAACGCTCCAGCAAAATCCACAAACATTCCCAATACATATTTTCTTTCACTCATTCTTACATATTCTTTCACTTTCATCCATGCCGTTTCAGTTGATTTCCCCTTTCTAAAACCATGTTGATTTTCATTCATTCTTTCACCTACCTTTCGTTCCAGTCTCTTAACCATCATTCGTTCTAATACTTTCCCCAGAGCCGACAGCAAGCTGATCGGTCTGTAAGATTTCGGATTACTCTTAACTTTTTCAGGAGATTTCAATAGAATAACCACACGCGCTTTCTTCCATTCATTCGGGAAAACATTCTTCTGTAAACATAAATCATACAATCTTTTCAGCCATTCTGGAATCGCACACCAAGCATACCTTAACATTTCCGCACTCACACCGTCCAGGCCTGGAGCCTTACGCAATCTCAATCCCTTAATTGCACACCTTATTTCATCCCATTCAAACACCCTTTCACCCACATCATTCATGCCATCCTCAGCAACTTCATCCATTACCATTCTCGAGGCCGGGAAAAGATGGTCCAAAAGGACACTCGCACTTTCAGCCCATGTTCTCGTCGTTCTTTCTCCTACTTTCATCATATTCATACTTTCATTCCTATGTTTTCCTCTGCATATTCTGTACACAGGGCCCCATGGATCCACATTGCTCCATTTATTTACAAACTGTTGCCAATTCTCTTCTTTCGCTTTGCACATATTCTTTTTATAACCCCTCAAATACTCTTTGTATTCTCGCGCATGCAATTCCACACTTATTCCCGTACGCCTTGCATTCTGAAAACATTTTCTCTTTTTCCTTACATTCTTCTTCATTCTCTCAAGCTCATTCGACCACCATACTATCTTCTTGCTGCGCTTTTCCTTGCACTTTTTCAATCTATTTTCACACGCATTGTGAATCCATGGAACTATACGTTCCACCAATTCATTCACATCTAAAATATCCATTGCATTCATTCCATTCACTCTTGCACTCTCTGTTAAATCATCCATAAATCCATCCCAATCCGCATTTTTACAAGACCACCTTCTCCCAGCCTCCATTTCATACATACTCTCATTCTCACATATCATTTTTATCAATATAATATTATGGTCACTAACACCCCAGTCACATTTCACTTCCCATTCATACCAGCACCTGTCACATTCATCATTCACTAATGTTACATCAATATCACTCTCACCATTCGGTCCAGCAAACGTATACCACTCACTCGGCTCATTCAATACTTTCATATCATTCATCAACACCCACTCTTCCAAAATTCTTCCTCTCATCTCATTCTCTCTAGAGCGACCACCACCCTTGCTGAACCATAGTGGCGACACCGCATTCGCATCCATTCCAAAAAGCATTCTTTTCCCTCTAGCATATTCCCGCACTCTGTCCATGTACGTCAGATAAGGCTCAATGTCCTGGCCATACCGGAAGTACATGGACACCACATACAACTCACCAAAATTCCCTTTCAACCAGACACACACACCATATTCATTCGTACATTCCCTCACACACATAGCGTCCAAGCAATCATCATTCACAACTACAGCTGCACTGACACGGTCACCCCCACATGCGAACACATTCATACTGGATGGTAATCCACTCACACTTCCATCCACACTCACGTATGGCTCTTGTATGAGAGCCACATTCACACCATTCTCACAAATCACCCTGCCCAGATCACACATCACCGAATACCCACGCTGGCAATTACTCTGTATTATCATAAGCCTACTAGTATTCATTACTAATCCTCATTTTCTCTCTTTCACGCATTCTAATATATTCTGGGCAGGTTTCAGACAAAACAGGGTGATCATACACATTCCCTTTCATTCTACAGTTCCTACACACAAATTTATCCTTCTTACACTCTGCTCGTACATGTCCACTCTCACAACACTTCACACAAATATTATCTTTTTCTTTACATTCACGCGCCAGATGTCCATATCCACAACACTTGAAGCATCGCATCACATTCACAAATTCTCTCAATTTGCACGCTCTCCATCCAATATACACACGACCTTCATTCATTAGTTTTTGACTCATTATTGCACTCAACTCCACTATCACATTACCCACGCTAGAATTTTCTCTCCTACTATTCCTACTTATAATTCTTACACGCTGCTTAAAGTCACTCTCACTCACACATTCACGCAAATTCTTTTCATACATTTCTTTCATAAATTCTTCCCCGGTGATTTCACTCGGAACATCAAAAATAATCACTTTAGGTCCGATCTTCTTTGGCATCTCTACCTTCAACCCAACCTCAGCAAACTTCGTACATTCTTTCATCATTTTTACCTCACTCTCGCTGACAGTTTCAACAGCTACACCACCACTTCGTGTTTTTCGCACCGCTCTCACACGTACATTCAAGCTCTTACTTACCTGCCCAATTACCCTATCCTTAACCTCATCACTTGTCATTTTATCATTTACATCTTTAGGCTTGATTATCACGGCATATTTCTTCTCCTTAGTTCCACCTCTTTGTACTGCACCTCCCAAGGCATTCTTACCAGTCATTCGTGTTCCTACCACATCCGCATATGCTCTCCTTGGCACGCTCAACATATTCGTTCTTTTCTCACATTCATGCAATCGTCCTTTCAATCTTTCATTCTCACACATTAATTTCATTAAACATTCCTCATATTCACTGGCACAATTTAACACAAATTCACCTACTGCCTTAGATACTCTACTTACCTCATTAAATACACACTGTCTCAATTTCTCACCAATCATTCTCATACACATTAATTCGTTCCCTCTTGTTTCAGGCATATCCTCTTTATCTATTTCATGCACACTATCACACAAGCACATTCCATCATTCATACTATCCAAGTCACGCACACTATCCTCATGCCTCCCACCACTACGCATACTCCTATTTTCACTAACATCCTCCATTTCAATCTCACCATGCTTTCCACTACTCACATCTTTATGCTCCTCTCCTCGCATCGTTTTCCTAGAGCTACAACTCCTGCTCCTACTCCTATCCTTCTTTTTCCCTCCCATGGAGGATGGCCCCGCCACACATACATCTTCCTTCCTCGCACCCTCCGATACTTCCCCAACCCTTTTTTTCTCGTTTATTTTATTTGCTTTTGTTTTAATTTTATCATCCATTGATTCCCACGAGTAGGGACGAACTACAGGTCACCCCCCGGCTTACGCCCTAACCGAGGGGAAGGCACTTCAAACATAGGGATTGCCCGATGCCCTATGGTTGGTCGCTAACGGCTGGTCTACCCACCAGTCACGCATCCCCTCAGCACGCACCATACCTTGGGATTGGGGCATTTTTTTATAGAGGTTTGCATCCTCGCGGCCCAGGCGGTTAAGCCCAGGCCCCCGCTCTCCAGCACCCACAACTTACCATCGCCACGCCCTGCGATGGTTGTTGAAGCAGGTGTGGAGCCTACGGTATTAGGAGACAGGTGGCGCTCACCTGCCCCCAGCTCAGGTACCCCGGGTTCGCCAGACCCGTACTTGGACAGCAAGCTGTCCAAGCCCCTGGGGGGGAGAAACCAGCTATAGGGGGGCTGGGGCCCCCGAACGAAACAGCCTTGCTGTTTCGTATTAGGCACGACCGCGGTAATGATTCGTACAGGAAGTCGGCTCGCTGCGCTCGCCTATCCCTGTTCTTATGAGAGTACAGGATAGCTGATTGCGGCCGTTTGACTATCGCTATCTGGCCGTCGGGATAATTTTTTTAAAAATACCGATTACATTAAAACTCGTTTCTGGTCATAAAAAAAAAAAATGTTTTTTCGTTCTGGTTGTATTGCTTCCCTGAAAAATTTTGAAAAAAATTACGTTATTAGTTATCACTATTTTACATACTTTTGCAAAGTTTGAATTGTTTGCCTATTATAGAGAATTTTTTATGAATTTTTTAATGTTTAAAATGACCGCCATTTTGAAACCGGAAGTTGAATCAATTCGAAATTGTTAGTGGATCTATGTTTGGAAGAACTGGATTTTTCGTATAAATTTCAGCCTTATCCGTTCAGCCGTTTAGGCGCTAGAGTAGATACAAATTTTTACTAGTCCGCCATTTTGTACTGTTTCGCTGAAAAATTTTGAAAAAATTCATGTTATTAGTTGTCACTACCTTACATATTTGTGCAAAGTTTTAATTGTTTTGCTCTTATAACATAATTTTTATGAATTTTTTAATTTTTAAAATGCCCGCCATTTTGAAACCGGAAATCGGATCGAATCGAAATTGTTAGTGGATCCTCATCGGGTGTAACTGGATTTTTCGTCTAAATTTTACTCCGATCCGTTCAGCCGTTTAGACGCTAGAGTGGATACACACATACACACATACACACACACATACACACACACACACACACACACACACATACATACGGACATTTAGATCTTGTTATGAAACATAAAGATCCAAAAGGGTTTTTGGATATCTCGAATAGTTTCGGAGATAATCGTCCGTTACACTTTTTGCTCGATCGAGAGCATAAGGAACTCCCTGCGGTCGTGCCTAAAAAGGGATTCTGTAACCCATCACCCACGATAAGACGCGCTTGTCAACAAATAGACGCTTCCAATTATTCGCAAAAAATCGCAATCTGCCGGCTATCATACTTACAGGCGATATTAACGCCTGCGAGGTAGTGGGCGGATCGTTTTCCGCTTCGGGGAATCCCGACGGCGAGGGCTCCTCTATCTCGGAAAATTGCTCCGATTCTTCGCTGCGGACATCAGTTTCCTCCCGCCTGAATCCGTCGGCCGATGGCGAAATCCGCTTGAAAAACGATGGGGCGGGAACTTCAAGTTTTTTGGCGCCTTAAATGAAGGGCCTGCACGCAGAGTACCCAACTCTTTACTGGTACTTTCAAGCGCCTTAGCCGCTCTCACTTTTTCGTCCAGTTGCCTGCCAAACAGAAGGTCATCAGCCGTCGACGAACTTAGGACCTCCTTAAAGGACGTGCCTATGTTGGCTAAGACCAAGTTTCTTCTTATTGAAGACTCGTCATGGAAAAGGTCCACCAACAACCTTCCGGTGTCGCTTAGACCTTTAAGAAGTGAAAGCTTTTCTTGTGAGTTATTCAGCGCTCCTCGAAACATCTTTCCAACTGCAGCAATGCAAGCCGCTAACTTTAATTGTTTCGCTGCAATCCTCTCATCCCTTTTCATGACCGTCTCCGGTAAGACAGCTTTTACTTCCGGATTAATCGTGGGCGGGTCAATACAAGAAGCATTCTTGGGTGGCGGATATTTCTTGATCAACTGGGTCTTATCTTCGACAGGAAGCCCTTTTTTAAGAATTTCCTCCCAGCGAACCAGCATCTCTGATGGAATCTCGTCGTCCAGAACACGTCCCTCCGGAAATCTTTTCCCCAAAATTTCCAAAACCTGAGGGTCAAGAGTCGAGTCATTCAGCGGTTCGACTAGAGTGGGCACCGCGTTTGGGTCTGCGGCCGGCAAAATATCTAGAGGCTCAACGACATCGTTCGTCCGCTCTCGAACTGGAACCTGAGAGCCACCTTGCGCAACACTGCAGTCTGAGGAGAGGTCCACGGGGTCGTCAACCCAGGCGCTCTCCGAAGATGACGATCTTGAACGTCTTCGAACCCCCTTTCGTCGTCTCTTTCTTCTCTCATCTAGAGAACTTGAATCTCGGCGACGTCCTGAAGAATCACAACGAAAAAACACCATGAAACGAAGTCGCAAAGGACGAATGTCAAGAACGTCAAACGTGCACCATAAGCAGGATAGGCCTACTCAGGTTCTAAAAAGTCCAGCTCTTATTTTTCCTCAGACAGGAAATCCTGCGCGATTAAGGGACTTTCCTCAAAAGAAAGTAATTCAAGTAAGAGCTTGACTAAACGCCCGAGTAATAACTCTGCCTCACGTGGTATTAGAGCCCACGAGAGGGGCTTGTGCCGAACTTTCAAACTCCATGTGACACCACAGGTTATCCCAACCTCAAAACGTCACGAGCAGGATTGGCCTAAAAAGGCAGGACAAGATGGCACACTGAGTAAGATCCGAGGACTGAGCAAGATCCAAAAGAAGATCCGAGGTCCGAGCGAGATCCAAAATCTGAGTGAGTCGCGACTGAGGTGCGCTCGAACTCAGATTTTACCGATGCTCCTATCGATCGCATCTTCGATTGTTTCTCCGATTCATCTCTCTTCCTCTTTTTTAACCTCTTATCTTCGAAACTTGGGTGATAGCCTGAGTAATAACTCTGCCTCGCGTGGGTTAGAGCCCAGGCGAGGGGCTGCGTCGTCTTCCTCGACATCCCGACGATGAGCTTATCCTAATATCGACACGAGGAGAGCCACCCTAGAAAAAAGAAAGAGATACTCACTCTTGCTTTTCTTATGGTGTTTCTTCTCAATTAATTTCTCAAGTCTCCTCAAACGCTTCTCCAAAGCAGATTCCTCCTCTGCGGAGAGGATCCTGGGGTCTTGAGCACTCATTTCGTTAAAGATTCAACACTAACAGTTACAGTGTGTGGTTCAATTCGCACACAAAAGAAGAATGAGCATCAGGACCGGACATCCGCCTATCATGGACAAAAAAGTCTCTAGACGGGCTTTGAATTTTGTGTGGTAATTCGGGCATGGGAGAGGGACTACAGTGAGATCTATCGGAAGAGGCGCATAATACAATAAGATAAAAGAAACTTACGGTAATTGTTTCAATAGCCGTTCGTTTGTGTTCTTTTTTTCTTCTTTTTCTACAATGAGAAAGGTTAAGTTAATAACGAGCAAATATATTTATCGTAAGTTAATATACTTTTCAAATTTCCAATAGCTAATTTGAAACTATTTAGTTAAATAAAATTGAGTTTTGGAGTTGATTCCTTATTATAATTACTAATTTGTGAATTTTCTCTCACTGGTTGGGGCGCCATTATCTATCGGTTCAGCCCTAGATAATGTCTCCTAGGACAATTCGGACATGGCTCCGAAATATCTTCAAAGATTCGATAGAAAATCTACTGAATTTACCTATCAATTTATTCAACTCGTCTTAATATTACTCCAATCTATATAATTAAGTCGAAAGACAATTAACAATAACACTCGCGAACAATGAAATACCCGAAGATCGAACGGTAATGGTACCTCGCGATTTCGATCGCAACCCTTTGAATTTTCGCTATTAATTCGCTAATTACGGAAAATTTTGACACACGTTTTTACTCGTCGCGAAATAAGTTACTCAATTCACAATTAGAAGGATTTAAATCAATTTCGCTACTCTCAAGAAAGAATTTAGGAAAAATTTTCAAAAAGCTTAACTCAATCCTTTAGGACGTTTGGAAACAGAATGATTTTCTATCGATCGATATCGAAAAATTCAAAATTGTAGAAAAATGCGGAATTATCCGAACGAACCCGAGTCTACCCGAACGCGCGAGTTCCAAACGGTTTTCGCGGAGTCTTACCCAATTAACGCTCGTTCTCTTGACGTTTTTTTGGCGCGCCATTTGAACGTTCATAATTGCCTGTTTTTTCGTTTTCTCTGCTTATTTCTGTGCAACAGATTTGTTCTCTCTTCTCGATGTTCGCTGACGTGGTTCTTATGCTGCTCTCATGATTTGTCATTGATTTTTTTTGTTCGTAGTTCGTCCATCATCGAATTCGCCTACGAAGTTTGTCGTCTCGAAGTAGGCGTAATGCTCATATGTCGATTCTGTGATTCGTTATCGTTGCGTTCGTATTCGTTGTCGTTTTTTCATCGGAGAATAATCGAAATTAATTAATACAGATCATTAATAATTTATCAAGGTCTCAGAATCGTTCGATCTTGTTCGATTCCTACCTTACCACCTCAGGACGATTTCTTTATCGGTACGACAAGGGAGAGAGAAAAATTGCTTTTTTTCAGGATGTGCTCGAGAAATCTCACGTCACAGTATATTTCTAATCGTACTGTTTAAAAAAATATTGACTAATCAATCTTTCCACGTAATTCTTATTTTATTTTATATATATTTTCGATTTTTCTATATATTTTTTAAATCTATTTATATAGTGTATAGTTTAAATGAACATATCTTTCTATTGGTTAATCATTTAAGTTGGGCTGTTTCAACTTTTTCATAAAATTACAGGATTAATAAATAGTTAAACCTTTAGGCCGAGTTTATTCAATTTCCTCGTAAAGTTATTCGGTCTGTAAATTTTTATACGTGGTTTTTAATTAGCCAACATTAAGAATTTCAGCATTTATCATCTCCGTAGCTTTATGAGGAAGTTGAATAAATCCGGTCTTAATCATTGGCCACTTGAAAACTACGTATAAATATTTATCGGTCGAATAATTTTACGGGGAGATTGGAGCAAATCAGCTTTATTAATATACAGGGTGTCCGCTTCTATGTAGTGCAACGATATTTCCTAAATTCCGGGGAGGTGCCGGATGCACTCCCCGCGAAATAATCGTTTCAACAAATTATTTTATTTTGTGACATCCCATGAAAATTCCACTAATAATTATTATTGACAATACTTAGCTTAAATTCAAACTTAAGAATTTTCATGCAACGCCACGCTTACGAATACGAAGCGTGTCCGCCGTACATCTCACGCGAGAGATAAGAAAGCGCTGCGCTACGCGAGCTGACACGCGACCCCTCTCCGCAACGACGTCACGGGCCCAAGCGCTCGAGCCGCCCGATATCGCGACGGGAACCCGACACCCGCTCGATCTCTCTGTACATTCTTTACATTTAGAAAACATAGAAAATCTTCAAGGGAAAGATAAAGGAACAATATTTCAATTGATCAATAGCAAATCACTAAAAATCCAATTCTATTTAATAACAATCCAATTAGTCCCTTTACTAACCCTCGAAGATTCTCAAATTAGTTATTAAGAGTTTAATCATTATAAATTCACTCCGAAACCATAAAAACACCGAATCAACGTGAAGAGTACACCACGAAGACGCATTAAGCATCAGAATCCGAGGAAACGGATGCAACCTAATACGAAGAAGCTACCATATCAAATTAGAGAAAACCAAAACCTACAGAAAAAGCACGTACAAGACTTCCGTTCAAACCAAGATTCCCAGCTGAATCAGCAACCCCCACAACACCACCCTTTCGATGCAATGACCGGGATTCTGCAAACGCTGCATAGGACCCCGTGACAGTATTAACCAATTAGAATCTTACAAAGTGACGCCACCAGGCCCCACTCTGCACAAAATCTACCCCTTCTTATCAGCACCAGAGGACATAAAAATCAGTAACGAGCAGGGAATCTTCAGTCTACGTTACATTTTGTCACACGTCTACAGTTCGGTACAGTCTACAAGAAAAATCCTTAGTCTACGCATTAATTCTTAGTCTACAGTCTATTTCTTAAAAGTCTACATTCTTTTTATCATCAGTTAATGAGTAAAAGTCTACACATTAGTCTACATCAGTCTACGTTAATTCAGTCTACATCAGTCTACGTTAATTCAGTCTACATCAGTCTACGTTAATTCAGTCTACATCAGTCTATGCATTAATTCTGAGTCTACTTTTGTCACAGTCTACATCAGTCTACGTTAATTCAGTCTACTTTTTGTCAATCGGAATAGTCAATCGCGAAAGTGTAGTGTATACCTTAGAATACCAGCGACCCTCTACCGAACGTCCAACTGCCTAAGACAAAGCGCCAACACCTACTGTAAGTTATAACTATAACCATTGTAAATCATTGTAGACTCCGGGATCGGATACCTCTATCACGGTCTCGTCAAACTCCTATCAAACCTTCAGCTCTCCTACTTACAATACTACCTCACTCTTTTTCTCACTCTGCATCTTGCCATCTGGCACTAAATATTCTGGAAGATAGTTGACACGGTCAGCAAACGCTCACCTTGTTATTTTGACATAAGGCTAAGCAGTGGGATACTCACCGCGCATACAAGCAGGAGCAGCGCCACAGTGGGGCCAAACGCGAAAAACGTGATCAAAATTATTTTTTCTTGTTTTTTCTTTTAAAAACGTTTGAACATAATGAAACAAGCATAAAAAATATGATTCGCGAACCAACTCGAAAGAAGAAAGGATAAAAAAGTATTTTTTATTGTTGAAAGTCTGCTCAGCCGACGTGCAAGATATAAATTCAGCAGCAAATAACACCACCTTAAAGAAAATGGTGTGCTCTTTCTAATGGTGTTCTTAAATTTGCAGTACTTTCAATACTTTCCGACTTATAAGCGATTTCACGAGGGAAGGACGACTAACTTTTTTTTTTTTTTTTTTGTATCTACGGGGGGTACCCCTTGGGTGTACAAGAGTTAACAGAGAGTAAAATATATAGATGGCAAAGAGGCAAACAAAATGGAATAAACAATAACGTGTAAAGATAAAATACAATATAAATAAATAGCATGTAAATGAGACATAAATTAAATAAGTGCATAAATAAAAAAAAACAAACTAAGTAATAAATCGGTGTAAAGATAAAAACAATAAGTAAATATGTGTATAGATAAAAACAATAAATAAAATAAGTGTAAAGATAAAAACAATAAATAAAATAGTGTATAGATAAAATCAATAAGTAAAATAAGTGTATAGATAAAAGACAATAAAATAAAATAGTGTATAGATAAAAACAATAAATAAATAAGTGTAAAATGAAAAACATAGTGGACAATAAATAATCAATAAATAAAAGTAAATAAGTAAATAAATAAATAAATAAATAAATAAATAAAGAGTAAATAAGTAAATAAATAAATATATAAATAAAAAATAAATAAATAAATAAGTAAATAAATAATAAAAATAAATTAAATAAGTCTAAGAGCTAAGAGATAAAGTGCAACGACGTAGAAAGAGAACTGCTATGCGTAGTTAATAGTGACATTAGTGAGCGCTTGAATTGAGGGCAGGTACAAAACATGTCAATAAAGTCAGCAATCATGTTCGAATTCCTAAATATACGATTTAGGGCGTTGAATAGACCATACAGGGTTCTATGTTGCTCCGTTTTTAGTAACATGCGGTGTCGAGAAGTACTCCGAGGAACGGCTAAACCAAAGAGAGATAGAATTGCGCTACATCTGATGGTAGAATTAAACACTTTGTTAGTAAAAGTGGCGTCAAACATAAGCCTCCTACGCTCAAGAGTCATGAGGTTTAGCGAAATGAGTAACTGGGAGTAGTCGTGACACAGCGCATTCATCGGGCGATTCAGTTTTACAGCAGCAAGACGCAGAAATTTATGCTGCACCCGTTCGAGCTCGGTACCCAAGTAAAGATGATAAGGGGACCAAATAATGGAGCAGTACTCCAGGTGTGGGCGAACAAGGGCGCAGTAGAGGAGCCTCAGGGTCTTCACATCAACAAAAAATTTGGAGACTCTATGAATGAATCCTAAGATGCGGTATGCCGTCCCGGTGATATTAAAAATATGCTTGGCGAAAGAGAGGTTTGATGAAAAGGTGACACCAAGGTCACGGACATCCTCCGCAGAATTTAAGACAACATTATCCAGCGAGTATTCGAACAGAAACCTGGACTTTTGAAGAGAGAAACGTATAACAATGCATTTTTTAACATTAAAAAACAGTTTGTTACGCTCGCACCATAGACTTAAATTATGAAGGTCGCGCTGAATAAGAAGAGGACTGGCGGGGTTATCAATGGAGTGGAACAGCTTAAGGTCGTCGGCAAAAAGCAAAAAGAGGCAGTATTGGAGGCAGTCGGCAATATCGTTGATAAAAAGGATAAAAAGAAGGGGACCAAGATGAGAACCTTGGGGAACCCCTGATTTGACTGCAACGCTTCGCGAGAACGAATTGTTGTATTTGACTGTTTGCGTTCTGCCCGAAATGAAGCTGCCCATCCATGCAAGAAGTGACCCCCGTATGCCCAGACCTTCTAGTTTGGCAATAAGGACCGAGTGGCAGACTGAGTCAAAGGCTTTTTTAAAGTCGGTGTAAATTACATCAACCTGCTTTCTATTTTCAAGAGCATTCGCTAAATAGTTTTGGTACAATAAAAGGTTTGTGCTAGTAGACCGACCTGAAAAAAAGCCATGTTGCTCATCAATAATGGTGTTTTTAACAATCAACGAGAGTTTACGAGCCACAATTTGGTCAAGTAGTTTTGGGAAGATATTTTGTACGCTGATGGGTCTGTAATTTTCAATCAGGGTTGCATCGCCGCTCTTAAAAATAGGCTTCACAAGGCAAGACTTCCAAGCGGATGGAAAAATTCCAGAGTAACATGTAATGACACGATTTCAAAACTAGAGGGTGAATACCATCAACGCCCGGAGTACATTGAAAACTTAAATTACTAATACAATCAAAAATTTCACTAATGTCAATATTAAGATTCTGGATGTTAATATTCGAATCATAGATATAAGATTGCGTACAGCCACTGTCTGGCGAGTACACCGACTCAAAAAAATCCGCAAAGCAGTTCGCAATGGACGTGCCGTCAGCTAACGGACGGTTATTAAAAAACATCGTCGAGTTTGAATTAGACTTCTTAAGCGATCAGGTAAAGTTCCAGAAAGATTTAACATTGGTAGGTATGTTGCATTCTACCCGTTGCACGTAATTTGACCAGCACTTATCGGACAGAGATTTGCAATCGGTCCTGAGCTTGGAGAAGGTCATATAGTCAGCAAGGGAGCTGCTTATTTTGTAACACTTATGCGCATGTTTCTTTGCACGAATGAGCCTGATTAATTCGGACGAGAACCACGAAGGAAAAGACGACGGACGGATGGATTTAGACGGAACAAAGGATTCAATGGCAAGGTTTAGATGGGAGTAGAGGACTCCGACCGAATCGTCGACTGACAGTTCGCTTAATATATTGTCCCAGTCTAGGGAGCAGATATAATTGGAAGATCGAACGAGCCCGCCGAAGGCGGGCGAAGTTCGATCGATATTATATGATAAGTCTCGTTCGAAGATGATAGAATATATGTAGTCATGCTTGCCATGCCACACACCACAACGTTTTCAAATAAAATAAGGATGAAAATCCGTCAACTTCATGTTATTGACTTTGCCATCTTCATATTGTTTTGTGTGCGAAAACGTAAATTATCACACAATACATGAAGATGATAGAGGGAGAAATTGCAAGGGAAGAACAGGGGTGGGGAACTATCATCTTCGAACGAGACTTATCATATAATATCGATCGAACTTCGCCCGCCTTCGGCGGGCTCGTTCGATCTTCCAATTATATTTCTAAGTCTCGTTCTCGATGATAGAATATATGTAGTACTTCAGAGTTTTTTTTTTTTTTTTTGTGATAATTTAACTTTATGTTTTAATAAACACGCCTATTCAATTATTCGATACAATATTTTACAAACACAATAAACTTAAAATTACTGGAAAACAGCTCGAGCGAATTGATCATTGGAAGAATGAATGGGTCTATTATAAAATTTGAAAAAAGTTTCAGACCCTGGAGCCCACCCAGCACTTCGTCTGATACTGGCTAAATCTATTCCCCGATTATGAGCAGCAGATACTGCTGCATGTCTAGTGCTATAGGCGGTGAACTGATCCCAAGCGTTACGTTACAATGTCCCCCCATAATAATTTTTATTTTTATTTATAAAATTAAATTTATTTTTACTTTTTTTTTTTTTCTTTTGTTATGTTTATTCCGTCTCGGAGTCTTCCTCCCACTCGTCTTCCTCAATCCTCCACTGCTGGATCCGTCGCTGGAGGGCGTTTCCTACGTTGACGAGTATCCCGTCCTCGCGGACTCCCACGACGGCTTTGATGGGGATATCGTCCTCTTCTTCGCCTTCCTCGCTGGTCCGGAGATCCATAACGATTCTCTTCCCGAGTATTTTTTCCTCGATATACTCCACTTCTCGCACCGTCCACCGCCTGCCTCTCATGGGTGCCACATTCCGGAGCGCGATCAGTAGGGCTAACGCCCGGAGGGTGGTCAGCCGATGCGGCATGAAATATATCTCCGCGTGTTTCCTTTTCGTTACCTGGCATACATCTACTAAGAATACGCAACATCTCGTTGCGCCCACACACTCGACTTGCCCGCGCTCTACCCTGCCATGGTATAGCACGAGGCAAGGCGTTCCCGATTTTAGGAGTAATTCCGGGATCGGCGTCGTGCTTCCGGGTTTCTGCATGTGCCGTTTTAATGCCGTCTGCAGCCGCTCGTAGACGACCTCGTCGCCCCTTGTTCTGGCCGCTATTCTTCGCGGGGTGATCGCCCTTACCACCGTCCCGCTCTGAATCCTCCTTAGTTTTCCTCGATCATGCCTTAAAGGGATGCTCCTTTGGATTAAATTGGTTTTAAAAGGCACCCACGGTCCTGCAGCTCTCCCGTCTCTTTGCCTCGCCTCCAAAAACTTGTACACCGACATTTCCGCACTCTTTTTCGCTCCTTGTTACTTTTGCTTCGTTCGCTTTCGAAATTCGTATCGAACTGTGGGATTTTCGGTTGCGATTCCTCCCTCCTTTTGGCTAATTTTGACATTATTGTCGTTCTTAGCGGTCATGTCTTCCCGCGGGATTTTGGCCGTTGGAGGTTTCTCGATCGTCTTCTCCTTGTCTTTCTTACTCGTTGTTGTTGTTGTCTCTTTCTTACTCGTTGCCTTTTCGTCGTCAACGTTCCTCCTTAGATCTTCCTTGCGATGGTAAACTTTCATGTTATTCGCATGGAATCTCCCCCGCTCCTTCCCTGTCGTCGGGTCTCTTATAACGAACGTTGCCGCTCCAATTTGAGTTTCGAGGACGTACGGCCCTTCGTAGAGCGCTAGGAATTTTGCAATCTTTTTGTTCGCCGGATCGGACACATTGCACGCCTTCACGAGTACCCAATCGCCTACTTTAAATTCCGTTAATTTGTGTGTTTTATTGAACCTTTCAGCGCGCTTCTTTCCCTTTTTTCTTATTCTTTCTCAGGCGAGCATTAGCTTTTCCTCCCATGGCGGTTCCTTGTTTTCCTCGTGTCCGGGTATCCACTTCGTCCATGCCCTTGGTGGTTTCTCTCCTTTGTGTAGCTCTATCGGTGTCAATTCCGTTGTTTCGTGATGGACTTCATTTATGCATTTCTCGACGATGGGCAGCCATTCCTTCCAATCTGTATGTTTTGCTCCCAGGAAGGTTCTAAAGAATCGTCCGAGTTCTCTATTTACTCGTTCTACGATGTTTCCTTGCGGGTGCCTGATGGAAGAGAACACCGGCTGCACGGCCTCTTGTTTTAACTTCGCTAACCATTTTTTAGATGTGAACTGCGTCCCATGATCGAATTGGATCCGTTTTGGTTTTCCGTGGTTTGGGATTTAGTGTCCAAAAATACTTCTAATCGTCGCGGCGGCGTCTGCTTTTCGCAGAGGATACAGCGCGACGTACTTGCTAAACGCATCGATCGTTACGAGAATATGTTTAAATCCTCCTTTCGTCGCCGGTAGTGGTCCATAAAAGTCGATCGAGAGGAGCTCGTGCGGTCCTTCCATTACGATGTTTTGCATTGCCGCGTGGCTTTCCTGATTGGCGACCTTACTTCTTTGACACACTTCGCATGTTTTGATCGTTTTCGCTATTTTCTTTAGTAGTTTCGGGATAAATAGATCTTCGGAGATTATTTTGTAGCATTTGTATGTTCCCACGTGACCGTACGTTTGATGGCAATCCTCGATGAGTTTTTCCTCAATTTCCTCCGGTATGACGAGCTTCCATATATTTTTCCCACATTGTTTGTAAAGCAGATTTTGAAATATGCTGTGTTTGTCATTTTGCGCGCTTGGTAGATTTTCTAGCGCCGTTTGGATCTTGCTTAAACGTTCGTCCTCTTTTTGTTTATTTGCCATGTCCTCGAAGTATTCGGCCAACGTCGATGACGGTTTCTCGGCAAGAATGCTCGCTATTATGACCTCTCCCTCCCGCGTCTCACCCTCCTCGCAAGGGATTCGGCTTAGTGTGTCCGCGACCTTGTTTTCCTTTCCCGGGCAGTACTCGATGTCAATATCGTACTCTTGGATTGCAATAGCCCATCGCATGAGCCTTGCGCTTGTGAATCGGCATGTTTTCAGGAACGTTAATCCTTTATGGTCTGTCCTTATGATGACCTTAGTTCCAATTAGATACGATTGGAACTTTTGCAGTGCCCACACGATTGCAAGAAGCTCTTTTTCGGTGGTGTAGAACCTCACCTCCGCCCCTTTTAGTGTTCTGCTCGCAAACGCTATTACTCCCATCCGACCTTGTTCGTCCTTTTGCGCGAGCTCCGCTCCGAGCGCGAATTCGCTCGCGTCCGTGTGTAAGTAATACGGTTTGCGAGGATCGGGATGTTTTAAGACGACGGTCTCTAAGAAGAGACTTTTCACCCTTTCGAAAGCCTTCGTCCTTTCTTCACTCCACTCGAATTTGCTGTCCTTCTTGATCATTTCTAGTAGCGGTACGATCTCGTGTGCATGCCTTTGCGTGAATTTTGTGTAAAAATTTATTAATCCTAAGAAACCTCGCAGTTGTTTAATGTTCTTAGGTCTCGGGTAATTTCGTATCGCCTCCGTTTTTTCGATCTGTGGTCGTATTCCTTCTGTTGTTAGAACGTGACCTAAGAAGTTTACTTCCGTTTGGAAGAATTTCGACTTCTTTAAGTTAAGAGTGACGTTCATTACTCGCAATCTTTCGAATAATTTCCGCAGATGTGTCATATGTTCTTGTGCGCTCGATGACATGCATAGGAGGTGGTCGACGAAGTTAAGAACCTTGTCCCCCAGACCTTTTAATACGTGCGCTAATCCTCTTATTAGGCTCGCACTGCTAGTTTTTAATCCGAACGGCGTTACGCGAAATTCATAACACTGTCCGTTGTGAAGAAATGCAGTATATTTTCTTGATTCCGGAGTAAGTGGTATTTGCCAGAAACTACTGACCATGTCTAAACTTGACATTATTTTCGCTCTCCCACATTGCTGGAATATCGTTTCCGGCGGCACGGGACACTCGTGATCCGGTAATAGGATTTTATTTAATTGTCGTGCGTCGAGACATAATCTTATCCGTCCGTCCTTTTTTATTACCGTTACGAGCGGATTCACGTATGGGCTGTTCGATCGCTGTATAATCCCTTGCTCCAACATCTTCTCGATTTCTTGGCTTACCCGTTCCCGATACGCCATAGGAATCGGGTATGACCGATGAATATACGCCGTTTTGTCGCTCACCTCCAACTTATGTGAATAAACCTCGATTCTCCCCGGTCGGTCGCTGAACACATCCTTGAACTGCCATAACAAACTTCGAAAATTTTCCTTCTCCTCAGTGGTAAGCCCCTTACACTCCTCCGCCTTAACCCTTATCTCCTCCGCCTTCCTCCGCATCTCCTCTTCTTTCGAGTTCGGCTCTGGGACGCCACGCTTTGGGCCCGTCCCCCCGAACTCCTCCACTACTTCTATCCTCCCTTCTTCTTTTAACTCCTCCAAGCTTTCCACCTTCACCTCGTCTTCCTTTTCCCCGTCGCTTACTCTTACCACTCCTTTTCTCATGTTGATATGGCTGCTCAAGTGTGACAAACTATCCATCCCCAGGATGCACGGTCTCACTAAGTTCGGTATCACTAAGAACGTTAATTCGGTCTCGATGCTCCCAATTCTCGTCCTTGCCATCAGTTGCTTTTTAATTAATGCGGACTTCCTCCCCGTCGCGCCCACCACTCTCAATGTTCTCGTCGGTAGCGTGGGACACTGTCCCCACCTTTTTTTATTTTCTTCATATTCTTCTTCGGCGATACACGTCACTTCACTTCCCGTATCGACGAGTGCTTTTATTCCTCTTCCTTCGATGTTTATTTTTATTATCGGGCATTGCCCTCTCGTGTTTACCTGCCTTGTTGTATCTCCGTTTCCTTTTTCCTCTCGCGTTACCAGATTGATCTCTGGCGCGCACTCTTCCTTTCGCACACAGTTTCCTTTCGTTAATTCTTTTGCCGTATTAGTCGTCTTTTTTCGTGTCGTACAGTCGCCGGTGTGCCTTGTCTCTAGGTGCGGTACGACACTTCGGCGTTTCCCCACTGTGAAGTCGGGATGATATGCGCCTCCGCCGTGTTAGTTCTCGTGGTTTGTTCCTTGGCACTTGTTTCTTCGACCATTGCATTCACCTGCGGGGGCCTCGCTGGCCATCCTCTCTCTCCTTCTCGTCTCGTGTTCGGGAGGTTATTTCCTCCTCTGTTCGCTACCGGCGTGGAGTGACTCGTCGGCGGTGCGTTGAATGCTGGGCCGCCGAATCTCCGTGGAGGTACGTTCGGCGTTTGTGTCATTGTTCCCCGCTGGGAGTTTACCGCTCGCTTAAGATCGTGTCTTTCGAGAATTCTTATTAGACCTTCAACGTTCGTCACTCCTTTTAAAAGGATCTCGTCCCGGATTTCCGGAGTGAAGTGGGCGGCTAATGCTTCCACGACTTCTTCCTCGCTAATTCGCGGGGTGAGGTCGTATACACTCGCGCAAAGTCGCGACGCGTATTCGACTCTCGTCGTGTTCGCCCGTTCCTCGTAAAAACCGTTATTTAAATGTCTCCTAATTCGCACTTGCTGCTCGCGACTCCAGAACCGTTCTGTAAATTTGTGCGCGAATTCATCGAAGGTCCTTATTCTTCCCTCCACGATGTTCCACCAGTCCCTCGCCGTCCGCGTGAGGCTTTGCTCTATGACGAATTTGAATTCATGGTCGTGTATGCGTGCTGCTTGGCAATAATTTTCGATCTCTCGAAGGTACTTCATCGGTCGTTCCCTTCCGGACCCGTCGAAACTTGGCGGTGTTCTTCGCAGCGCCATTTCCCGAATATTTGAGTGTGTGGTAGCGCCTGTGTCTCTCACTGTCTCCTGCTGCGTCTCTCTCGTGTTACGCATTTCTTCGACGCTCCTTCTCAGGGTTTCCATCTCCCGGCGATAGTCATCCACGGTGTTCCGCGTGTCCCGGAAGCTCCTGGCTACCTCGTCGACGATATTCTCATTTTCCGTGACCCTCCTGCCTAGTTCTTCGATCGCCCTTTTTACCGGACCGAGAACGATGCGCACGGTCTCCGTGTGTCCTTCCAGCGTCTTTGAGATGTTTCTTGCCATCGCTTCGGACCAGTCATCGAACTTCTGTTCAATTTTCTTCTCTAATTCACGCACCTTTCGATCGATCTTTAAATTGATCCTTTCGCACTGAAGGCCCATTTCCTTGATCGCCTCCAAGACCTCAGCCATCGCTACGTTAATTGGTGGAGGATTCCTCTCGTCCTCTTCCGTGGTCGTTTCTTCTAATATTATTTCTTCTTGTCGTGGCTGTGGCACCCGCACCATCTCTTCAGCTCCGGCGTCTGTGAGTTCTTCCGCGAGTGTTACGCTCCTTCGAGTACTCACCGCTGGAGGCACCGAGAAGGTGAACTCATGGTGCTCACTTGTTTCGAGCGTACCTATCCCCGTTTCCGACACTGTGCTCCGCGATTCTTTATCCGCCATCGTTTTTCTTTTGCACTTTTCTCCACACTTTTCGCGACTGCCAGCCCCACGTTGGGCGCCAATTGTAACGTATCGCCTTTCTATACCTTTTAATTTCACGTTACCTTTTTCTCCTCGTTCGGTCTTTTTGGGACTGGCAGTGGAAAAGGGATGCAAATTAAATGAGTTTCGCAAAATGTCAAATTAACTACGTTTATTGAATGTTTTTCTCTCTTCTTATTTCGTTTCCTTCGATCAGCTGATCGCTCCCGTGTTTATTTATATTTCGTCGCTCTCGATTTTCCCACGCACACACTCTCTCTCATACACACCGCTCACGCATACACTTATTCTATGTCTTATTCTACCGGGATTTGAGGATGTACACAATAATTGTTTACCCTTATCTGAGGAGACGTTGTAACGCTGTCACGCTTTTGTTCCCTAATAGGATCAACAGCTACCTCGCTTTTGGTTGCCCTGGCGCTGACACACGCGTATAAATGATTTTATATCAAACACTTATCTTTCACTCCGAAATTTTAGATTTAATCGCAACACTATAACTCTTTGAAACTTTGAGAAAATTCTCGGTCGGTCGAAGTCTCGAGCTACTCGTTTCCACTGCTTATAAAGGCCTATTCCCACCCTTCTTCATCTCGCGAGATTTGAATTTTTCTTACCTAATTGGGTCCCCCCCGTGTGAACCTCTCGTCGCGCGCCGCTGGCCTCGCTCGGCCCTGAGCTTGCCGATCGGCATCGGCCCGCGTCGTCACCGCTCGGGCTTCCTCGTTCCTAACCGTCTTAGTTTCTTATACCATTTCTTTCATGTTATTGCCGTTTCCGAATCTAAATTTAGCCTACGTCCCGTTTCTTATCTTATTTCTTGTCTATTGTTCGATTAATTTAATATTCTAGCCTTCCTATTTCTATTTTATTCTATTTTTGTTAATATTAATTATACTAAATTATGCTACTCAAGCGTTACGTTACAGTATTGACACCAGCTTTAAACATGGCAGACTTCACCCAGTGACCAATTGTTTGCGACGACGCAGGACCATATGGCTTAACAGACACAATGAACAAATTTTTAGTTTTCTCATCTCTTAATTCCTTGGTGATTCTTATGTATTCCAAGACCGCAGATGCTACACATAGTCCTGGTCTGCCTTTGAAAAAAGGTATTATCAAATCCGGTTGACATGACCCCGGTCTTGATGTTTTTATATTCTCTGTTATTTTAACGCTTAAATAATTCGAATCAAACGTGATATTCTCTACATTAATCTTGGATAAGGTTTGCAATCTTTGAGCTGTTGCTAAAGCTATAAGACAAGAAACTTTCTCTGCCAGCTCTTTCAATTTAAGATTACTGTGTGGATAAAGTTTTTCAAGATGGTTTAATACTGGAGTGACATCCCAGGTGGTAGAATATCTAGGCTTACTCGGCTTTTCTCTAAATACGCCTCTTAAAAAACGAGAAATTAAACCATCATTGTGTATATCATGTCCCGAAATAAGCGAAATGGCAGAACGGAAGGTGTTTATGGTACCATGGCCTACACCACTTCTAAATTTTTGATTTAGAAAAGTAACAATATCTGTAGATTTAGCATTAAATATATCCAATCCGTTTGTATGAACGTAGATCCACCATGCTTTCAATGCACTTTCATATTGTTTAAGGGTTGATGTAGCAATTGAATTTAACATAGTTTCCATTGAATCTTCATGAACGCCTTTTCTCAAGAAACCTGAGCGGATAATTTGCCTGCCACCAGGGAAAGGTGGGATGACAATGGGTGAGATTGTCTGAAAGGGGAATTTACAAGAAATTGGTTAGGTCTAAAAATGATGGGTGGTTCACTGAGAAGTGACGTAAAGAGAGGGTACCACGGTTGTGTGGGCCACAATGGTACCACTAACACTCCTTCTGTCTTATCATTTATGATTTTCCTGAGAGTCTTAAGAACGACAGAAAAAGGTGGGAAAGCATAGAACCTTTCCTTTTGCCATGATCTTGTGAAGGCGTCTACAGCTTCTGCTTCTGGATCAGGAAGTCGCGAATAATATCTGGGACATTTTCTGTTAAGTTTAGTCGCAAACAGATCAATCGAGAAAGGACCGAACACGTTTTCGATGTGTGTAAAAACTTCAGGCGCGAGTTCCCACTCAGTATCAATATTCGCAATCCGAGAAGCTGCGTCTGCCTCCACATTATCGGCCGATCGAACGTAAGCTGCCCTTATCCAAATTTTTCTCTCTTCACACCACTTCCATATTTTCTGAGAAAGTTCACTGAGGTGCCGATATTGGATACCGCCAGCTTTATTTATATATGCAATAGCTGTGGTATTGTCTAAACGAAGTAACACTTCGCATTCGGATAAATCGGAGGCAAAGCATTTTAAGGCAAAAAAGGCTGCCTGTAGTTCAAGATAATTAATGTGTTTTTTCTTTTCTTCCGCATCCCAAAAACCAAAGGTACTCTGTCCATCAAAGAACGAACCCCAGCCCGTTAACGAAGAGTCAGAGAAAATTTCTCGTACAAAATTTTGAGTTCTGATTGGGTTTGATCCAACCAAAGCATTCTTTTTCCACCAATCAATATCGTTTCTCAAATTTTCCCTAATAAGAATTTTTCCCTCATAGTCTCCTTCATTCATTTTAAGGGCTAAAAATTGATCTCGCTCTAGTTTTTTGGTATGAATTAGGCCATATGCTACCGCAGGACATGCTGCTGCTAATATTCCAAGAAACTTTGCAAAATCTCTGATTTTGTAGCTCTTTTCTACTTGGAAATAATTGCATAGATCTACTATTTGAGTTTTCTTCTTATCTGGAAGATTCAGTGTGAATTTTGCAGAATCAATAATAAAACCTAAAAACTTTAATTTTTGACTTGAAACTAAATTACTTTTTTCAAAATTTATGACAACCCCAAGACTCTCTAATAATTTAACAGCTTCTTTAATATTTCGATCACACGAACCTTTTGAATTACTGAAGAAAAGAAAATCATCCAAATAAACAACTGTAAATATACCTTTTGTTCTTAATATATTCGTAATGGGCTTCATAATTTTCGTGAAAATATATGGACTAATTGAAAGACCAAAAGGCAAGCAGCAAAATTGGAAAAGTTTCCCTCTGAAGCTAAATCTTAAAAATTTCCTATGTTCTTCTGATATAGGTACAACAAAATAGGCATCTTTCAAGTCTAAAGAACCCATGAAATCTCCTCTAGAAACCAAACTCAGGGCAACTTTAATATCCTCCAACTTGAAATGTGGAGGTTTTATAAATTTATTCAATCTTTTAAGGTCAAAAATAAAACGAAAAGCCCCGTCAGGTTTGGGACGGAGGAAAAAGGGAGAAACGAATTGATCGTCACATGGAAAACATACCTCAATTGCACCTTTCTCTAGTAACTTTTCTATTTCTAACCTAAAAATTTCTTCCTCCTTGCTAGAGAAATTTCGTTCTTTAGTTAAGGGTTTTTGTATCGGTTTATCTATAAAAGGAATCTTATATCCTTCCAAGCAGCCCATGATGAATTTATCGTCTGTAATCTCAAGCCATTTATTCCGAAAGTGAAATAATCTACCTGCTATTCCCTGTACCTTTTTTATTTCTTGGATGACGACTGGCTCGTCATCGCAGGAGTTGTCTTCAACTGTGTTGAACTTTGAGATAAGTTCTGGGACGAGTTTTGGAAAAACCTCTGGAACGGTTTCCTTTTCAGCTTGAAAAGACGACGCTTTTGTGATTGACCCGTCTGCTTGAAGGCTGCAGACGGGTATTTGGAGTTTCCCTGAACCTTGAAAAAATCCTTTTTTGACCTGTCCTTAATCTGCGAACAAGCCTTCTCAATCTCCTTAGCATTTTTAACTTTGTCAACGAGATTGTCTCCGTATAACCACTCATCCGAGACCATGTCCTCCACGGTTGCTTTAACACTCTTGTCCATTTGAGGCGTAATAAAAGACTTGCGTGCGATGGACTGCTGATGGAAAACGTCTGACATGATTTGACCAGCATGACTGAGGTAATCTGTCAAAATGTCTTCATCGACTCCATCTTCTGGAGGGTCTATAATCATAGACACTGCAGCACCTAATGCCGTCAAGGCCGTGCCTACACAATTTTGGGACTCTACGAAATGCTGGTCTCTCTTCTTAGCAACGTCAGTCAGCATTGGAACGATTTCCAAATTAAGTTTGGGAGCCTCGACATACAGTTCAGCTTTCCTGTTGTAAAGCTCCAGGATTTCCGTTTTATTCTTTTGAGGGAGACCCTGTTTAGTCCATTTACCCCAAGTATTTTTCAATTCTGGGTGACATTTCACCTCTTTAAACTTTGATTCATTCAAATCAACACCCAAGGCTTTCAAAACAACGTCTCTTGGTTGATTCTCAGACGATTGCTCAGTTTTCTCTTTAGTCTGCTGAACATTTTCCAGAATTTCATTACTCTCCTCATTATCCTTGGCTGTGAGGATAAAGAGAAAGAATAAAAAAGACCGTAAAGAGACAGTACAAGGGGACACTTATTGTGTATGATGTGACCAAAGTTCTTATTGAACATCACAATCAGAAAAACCCCTGCTAAAGTCGTATGGACCGTAGCTCTCTACACTCGTGTGGAGTAGTAGAGTTAACTGAGCATGTAGGGTAAGGTTGCTCAAGTCGTACCGGTGCTTAAGTCGTACCTATTCCTTATTTGGTGTTTTAATGGCTGCTACAGCTACAGTGGTGCCACGTTTTGATGTTGATGGTGCTACATGTAGTCTGAACGTTTTATTGTGATTCTTTAAGCTTTCTACTAAGAGATATTCTTATAAAGAAGTTTTTCGCTGATTTCATATAATATTTTACATATCTGCGGTAGTTAATCTTGTAAGTATTTATTGTTTTTGGAACTTTGTAGGTAGTGCTGTAGGTTTTGTAACTATTCTAGAATCATTTGACCGAAACTAATTTGCATTACGATCAATCAGTCTAAGGTTATGTTAATTTTAGTAACGATTTACGTAGTGTCCTTAGTCGTACCTGTGCGAGACGCCTAAATCGTACCTGGTATGACTTAGGCGACTCAGGCTTTAGAAATTCTTACTTCGACCGATTTTTTTCTTTCTTTTTTGTTTTTAATTTTTGTTATTTGATAGGCCATTATGTCTAAGCGAGTTTATAATCGTTGGAAAAATGAAGACATGGAAGAGGCGTTACCCAAATTATCGCAAGGTGTTATTGGATAAAAAAAAGAAAAAAGACAAAAAGATAAAGATAAAAAGATAAAAAAAAAGAAAAAGATAAAATGACTAAAAAGATATAATGACTAAAAAGGAGTCAACCTTAAAAATTAAAAAGACGAAAGGCAATAAAACTATAGACACAGGCGATTGGTTTTGTTGTCTTTGTGCAGAGGATCGGAAGGAAAATATGACTCAGTGTTTGGAATGTAAAACATGGGTGCACGATCTATGCGCAGGAATCAACAAAAAAATAAAGAAATATGTGTGTGATGCCTGTGATTAATAAAAATTAACTAATTATTGAATTCTTTTTGTTGTTATTAAATCTTAACTATTAATAAAATGACTATTCTTAATGGACTTTTTCTAAATAAATACCTATTAATTGTATTTTTAGGTAGGTACGACTTAAGCCATAGGTGGTACGACTTAGGACACTGGTTTCGTAAGTCGTACCCTTGCAACTTTTTTTTAATTTCGATTTATTTATATGAAAGCACAAAGATTTTCACAGTTGTTCTAATAAATAGAAAGAATATTTACACTAGAATCGAATAGCAAATATAGTTTTTACATATTTGCTAAATACTCATTGTTATGCGGGTTTTTTCTTAGGGGGTACGACTTGAGCAACCTTACCCTAATTAGAAAAATAAATTTTTTGTTTAACCTACCTGAAATATCCGGAACATCAGAAAAAACCATTACTGGTTGCGTAGGATTATCCAATTTTTTAGAATCCAACAACGATTCCACAACTTTTGTAAGATTAGATATCTGGCCTTGTAATATGTCGAACCTTTTGTCATCCTTATGCTTGCGATGACTCTTTTTCGACCTCGACCTCGATTCTGACGGCGATCTGGATCGTTTATTTTTATCAGTCGGCATTTTTTGATATTTAATTATATTAAATTATACTTTTTCTTTAAATATAGCAAAGAAAACGTCTTCGTGCGTTAGCACAACGAAACAATATGAAGATGGCAAAGTCAATAACATGAAGTTGACGGATTTTCATCCTTATTTTATTTGAAAACGTTGTGGTGTGTGGCATGGCAAGCATGACTACATATATTCTATCATCGAGAACGAGACTTAGAAATATAATCATTAAATAGTGAGTAATTTCCTAGGCGACTTGAAGAAATCATAAAATGTAAAATAACTCTCAGACGGTTGAAAATCTTTTCATGGTATACTGGAACTTTTTTGTTATATTTAAGGTGTAGAACCACCTCCCAAAGTTTTTCAGATTAGACATCCTGTAATGTACACTTTGTAACGAGCTATAACTTTGTAAAAGGCAAAGCGCCAGACTTCTCATATGGTTTAAACAATAGTTTAGGATATGGGTAATTGAAATCAACAGAAATTTGTTATGGCGCTTTGCCTTTTGAAGAGCTATAGCTCGTTACAAAGTGTACGTTACAGGGCAATTAGTTTTATTACCTTTCTTTTCTTCTTTATCGCCTCCAAACATTTGAAAATGATGAAAAAAGCATCGAGTACATACCTGTTAATCAGAATCCGGAGTATCCGGATTTTCAGGGGTTTCGAAGCATACTGGATCGAGCATTGCAATAGCTTCGGCATCTAACTTCTTTTTCTTATGGTAGTTTCTGTTATCATGGGATGACGTGATGACGGAATCGGATGATAAAAACATTCGCTGCATAATGTCTGTCATTGAATCGGTTTTAGATATTTTTCTGCTTAAGTGCTCACGAAAGTATTTAAAATCTTTGTTGCGTGCCTCCTGAGCCTCTTCGGAAAGTTGTCCAATAAGTAATAATGCCTCATTTATTACTAAATGTCCGTGAATTAAAATCTTATGCACTGAAGGACTCATGCAGTACCAAGGATACAATGATACATACAATTCAGCTGTTTCATAGCCATAATTTTGGAATTGATGGGTGTTAATTTTAAAACCACTTGATATTGTTTGTAATACAATATGAAATTTTTTGATCAAAATACGATCGAGGCCAGTAATTTCGGATGACACTTGGTCATTTTGAAAAAATCTTCTCGCTACATTTCCATCATTATTATTGCCAAATCCCGGTTTTGGTTGATCAATAATTAGTCCCGTTTTTATTTTAAATTGTTTTTGTATTCTCCTCCTATTCTCTGTTATAATGGGTTCTAATTGACAAGGGGGGGTTTTAGTGAGTAAGAATCTCACACTACCCGTTACTGGGTGCCTATGTAAGGCTTTCCCTCTTGCCTCCAAAAAAAAAAAAAAAAAAAAAAAAAAAAAAAGGGGTAAAAACACACTCCTAAACAATTCTTGACTTTCCGTATTATCGTGAATATTTCCAAAACTATTTAAGATACAAAAAAAAAAGTTAAATTGAAAGTTGTAGTACCTTTCATGGTCCATGTTTTGGATATTAGAAATTTAAAAAAAAAATTTTTTTTTCAAAATTTACCTCACCACACCCTTATTTTTACGAATTTTATTTTTTGTTTTTATGCGGTTGGAATGTCTTCAAAGAGCTCTTTACAACCAAATAAATAAATTGGTACCACAAATTTTTGTTAAGACAAAATCGGAAAGTGCTACAATGCAATCGTGAGCCGTTGTCGAACCACGGCAGCTTATTCCAATTATTTACATTGATGTATATATAACAATATTATATATATATTGTGACGGCCTAGACCCAACCCAGACCCAACCCAGACGCACTATCCGTCCACCGAGGATTTCCTTCGAAAAGCGAGGGGATAATGTCGGGGAGATAAGCGAGAGAAATTACGGAACGGTTGGTTCGTAGATCTATCGTTATTCGCTCACGTTCGTACGATGAAAAAGCACGAGGGATAACGGAGATGGGAAAGGAAATGCTTAAAACTGAAAATTAATGCTGAAAATTTCCTCATCGTGAATTCGTTTCTTCGTTAACGTTAAATTACAGACTCCGGTAGAAAGTTTAACCGCGTATTCGTTGTTCGTCGCTGTGTTTGCCGATATGTGCGTTTTATTGTCTATTCGTGTACTTGGGTGGATCTTCATTTAATTTTTTTAATTTCTCGTTATAAATTAGTGATGCGACGAGTCACTTCTTTTAAGTCGATTCGTACTTGTTTAGAAAAAAATCGAGTCTTGCTCTCCAATTTCATACTCGATTCTGGACAGATACGAGTTTTAATTCTGAACAATACTCTATGAGAGTACCGATCATCGAGCACGATACTGGATTTACTCGAGCAACAAAAGACAACTCCTGATGAAATTTATTTCAAAGAAGACTACCAAAATTCTAAATCTTTAAACAACGTTTCACAATTAGTAGAAATGATAGTAGATGATGATTTTTGGGTTTTCAAACTTTCGAAATAGTGTTACTTTTATATGCTGTCAAGCACGTGATAAATAAAATTTTCGTAAATGTCTGAGGACTCCTAAATTAAAGAATTGAAGTTAAAAAAGAATCAAGTTCTAGATGCAAATCAGACTAAAATACCAGGCATGAGTCTGACTTGTGAAATAAACTTGGATCTCCCTAGAATCAATTCTGTATTGGAGTGTAAAATTCGAATCCAGACCTGATTCTTTATTAAAAGAATACGATCTGCTTCGATTTCCAAAATAAGTAACTCGTTGCATCTCTATTCGAGTATCATATACGAATACTAGAGTACACAACTCGTGTTGTATTCTTAACTCGGTACTCGCCACGAAATACTCAATACTCGGTCAGTACTCGTTATTTAAGACTCGAGTCCATTGATATTTATACTCGACTAGCTTTGAGAATCGAGTCTACTCGTCGCATCACTAATTATAATCCTGCCAGACGTTAAATGATCGTGTCACATATGCATTTATTGGAAAAGAAAAATCCATTAACAGATTAACCAGCTCGAAAGAATCGTCCCCGGGAATATAATTTACCCGGACAACCATCGAACATCCATTTCCTCGTGCCGCTTCCAGCCTCGTAATGGAATCAACAGAAAAGATTCGCTCGTAACTTTGCGAGACTATCGAGAAAAGGCGGAGCGATTCGCGTTTAAACCAGCGAATCGAATTATGCGGCTGTACCATCGAATCCATTCTTGGTTATCGGACGAGAGAGAGAACGGAAGGGGTAAGTGTGTGGTTATGGCTGAAAAAGAGAGAGAGAGAGAGAGAAGATGGAAGGGTACCGCAACAACACATATCGCGCTTTCAGAAGCATATCTTTGCTCGCGTAGAGAAATTAGGAACGAGAGCCTCTCTCTCTTTCTCTCTCGGCATCGCGTTAGATATAGGCTTCCACTCACTGCCAATAACGCGAGCCATTAGTAGCACGCCGGAGAAACGAGAAGCCGCGGCTGTTGACCCATTTCGTATTCTACGGCATTCTACGCGACTACCAACATCCGGCTCGATGACGATCGCGACGACGAGGACAAGCGGACTAATTACTTTCTTATTACTATCTCGACACACCTGCGCTTTTCCTTTTATAGATAGGTATACAGGGTGTCCCATTTAAGTAAGGCCACCTTAATATCTCTCAAGGTTATTGCGATAAAAAAAATCTTAGTTACGTAATGTTAATGGCATCAATGGACCAATATCTGTTAAGAATATTTTTTCTTCAAGGTCATTTTTTGCAAAGTTATCAAGGTCATCGGTGTTTTTTGACACATAACTACATAATTTTTTTATTCCATCGTGTAGCTGATCAAAAAATACGTTGAAATGTGTATAATAACATGACCTTGAAATGACCTTGATCCGCGAAAATTACAGTCCATACAGGACTGTATGTACATTACATACATCTGAATGTGTGTACACATGTACATGTGTGTACCACAATGTACATTACAAATTGTAATTACAGCGAAAATACAGACCAACTGCGATTTTCTGTACAGATTTGGTTGATGAGTATTATCCTAAACGTCCAAAAAAAATTGGAACAGTGTTGTTTGTACGATTTTGCAAGATGGTATAATATTGTCAATACCAGGCCTACAAATAAAAATGTTGAAAGTTATCAAATTTCTAATAATAAATTCATTAGAAAACGAATTCGAGAGTGTCTCATAAATCACTATAAGTACAAGGCTGACAGACAACCTGAGAAATATTTTTATGCTTTGCTTTTATTGTTCAAACCTTGGAGAACATCAAAAGATTTAAAGAACGATTGTCCAACATATGCTGAAGCGTTTCATAGCTTAAAAGATATTCTTCCCAATGCAATGAAATATCACCAAAAAGGGGAAGAAATTCGGAAAGCATTCGATCAAGTAAAAAAATTAATTTTAGAACAAACTGAAATGAATGAAAAGCAGGATCAAAATAAAGGTGCTTTATTAGAATGTGTCCCAGTTGAAGCAAATGAAGCAATGAAAGATTTTAAAAATATTGATGACATTACAGATGTTGATTTGCTAAAACTCATCTCGCAATTAAATGATGATCAGAAACGGGTTTTCAATGAAATTACGCAAACTTTATCTAAAGGAGAAATACTACGAATGTATCTCAGTGGCGAAGACGGTACAGGTAAAAGTTTTCTAATATATGTTCTTAGAAACTGGATAGAGCAAAAATTGCAAAAACGTGCGCCTGTTACAGCTCCAACTGGAATTGCAATTCACAGGTTACTACAATTACCAGTTCAATTAGTTGGTACACCTACATATCATAGATTATCTGACACTGTTTTACGAACTTAACGAGAAGAGTTACGTGATTGTACTCTTATTATTGTTGATGAAGTTTCAATGATTTCCAATATTACTTTATTGTTTATACGTTTGAGGTTAACAGAAATTTTCGGTACAAGCGATCAAGACCAGCTATAGGGGGGCTGGGGCCCCCGAACGAAACAGCCTTGCTGTTTCGTATTAGGCACGACCGCGGTAATGATTCGTACAGGAAGTCGGCTCGCTGCGCTCGCCTATCCCTGTTCTTATGAGAGTACAGGATAGCTGATTGCGGCCGTTTGACTATCGCTATCTGGCCGTCGGGATAATTTTTTTAAAAATACCGATTACATTAAAACTCGTTCCTGGTCATAAAAAAAAAAAATGTTTTTTCGTTCTGGTTGTATTGCTTCCCTGAAAAATTTTGAAAAAAATTACGTTATTAGTTATCACTATTTTACATACTTTTGCAAAGTTTGAATTGTTTGCCTATTATAGAGAATTTTTTATGAATTTTTTAATGTTTAAAATGACCGCCATTTTGAAACCGGAAGTTGAATCAATTCGAAATTGTTAGTGGATCTATGTTTGGAAGAACTGGATTTTTCGTATAAATTTCAGCCTTATCCGTTCAGCCGTTTAGGCGCTAGAGTAGATACAAATTTTTACTAGTCCGCCATTTTGTACTGTTTCGCTGAAAAATTTTGAAAAAATTCATGTTATTAGTTGTCACTACCTTACATATTTGTGCAAAGTTTTAATTGTTTTGCTCTTATAACATGATTTTTATGAATTTTTTAATTTTTAAAATGCCCGCCATTTTGAAACCGGAAATCGGATCGAATCGAAATTGTTAGTGGATCCTCGTCGGGTGTAACTGGATTTTCCGTGTAAATTTTACTTCGATCCGTTCAGCCGTTTAGACGCTAGAGTGGATACACACACACACACACACACACACACACACACACACACACACACACACACACACACACACACACACACACACACACACACACACACACACACACACACACACACACACACACACACACACACACACACACACACACACACACACACACACACACACACACACACACACACACACACACACACACACACACACACACACACACACACACACACACACACACACACACACACACACACACACACACACACACACACACACACACACACACACACACACACACACACACACACACACACACACACACATACATTTAGATCTTGTTATGAAACGTAAAGATCCAAAAGGATTTTTGGATATCTCGAATAGTTTCGGAGATAATCGTCCGTTACACTTTTTGCTCGATCGAGAGCATAAGGAACTCCCTGCGGTCGTGCCTAAAAATGGTTGGTTTGGAATGAAATCAATTCTTCTAATTGGCGATTTTTTACAATTACCTCCAGTGAAAGCACCTTTTGTTTTCAAATCATTAACAGATCAAGATATTAAAGACTGCATAGGTGCTATGAGTAAATTCAACATTTGGAAAGAATTGTTCACCTTCGATGAATTAAAGATTAATATGAGGCAAAAAGGTGATACATCCTATCGTGACCTTCTTTCGAGAATTCGTTTAGGTTTGGTTACGATTGATGATATGAAAATTTTGTCTAGTCGGAAAATAACTTTCACAAGTGATACAATAGAAGAGAGATTGCATGAATTGTGTCAATTTATTAGTACTTTACCAACTGAAACTGTTTGCTTATTCTCAACTCGTAACATGTGTAATGTTTTGAATAACGCAATGTTACAACGTATTCCTTCAGAGGATATTGTATTGTATGCTCGCGATGCGATAGATTGTTGCTCTAAACGAAAAGTGAACGAAAAAATTATTGAAAAAAAATTGAAAACAGATGACGAAGACTGCTCGAAGTCTGGTGGTTTACCTCAGGAGATTGTTGTCAAAGTGGGTGCAAAAATTATGCTGACAAAAAACATTGATGTGACTTTGGGACTAGTTAATGGTACTATTGGCACAGTGTGTTCTGTTTCTAGAAATATTACTAATAAAAATGACGTCGAAAGTATTACAATATTATTATCTTCAGGCACTACACATGTTCTTGAACGGGTTAGCGTGAAATTTGAAGTAATGAGGCGAGTTTTTATTATTCGTAAACAGTTCCCTTTAATTTTGAGTTACGCAATAACGGTGCATAAGTCCCAAGGATTGAGTTTACAAACAGTTGTAATTGACGCTGGTAATAGAATGTTTTCGGATGGACAAGTGTACGTTGCTCTTTCGAAAGTGACGTCATTGCAAGGGTTGCATTTTATTAACTTAGATCCGAGAACAATTACAGCTAATTTAGAAGCAATATGCGAGTACAATAGACTAAGAAAGTCTTATCGGCCTGATTTGCCTTTAGATGACGAAAATCCGAGAACAGTTGCTCCTAAGGTGCTGGATCAAAAATGGGCAGTCTTACCAGAAGTATTGAAGTGTCAGGGCAATGCAATGAACGACGCAAACACTACAAATCATAACACTTGTAGGGGAATAGAAAACGTTGATAATAATTCATCTCATGCTATATCGGTTCTTCAGTGTTTATTCAATGTTCGTACTTTTAAACGACAGATACAAGATTTACAGAACGATCATATTCTCAAAACATTCTTCTCTAAATATACCAATAAAAAAGAGACGGTTGACATAATAGCATTCAAAAAATATGTGGGCGCTGAGAATCAAAATGGGAAGCAACGAGACGTTGCAGAATTCATAAATGAGTTAATTAAAGATGTTGAAACTTTAAAAAGTGTCGCGGAATATAAAATACAACATACAACGGTATGTTCCAATAAAGATTGCAAGTATCAATTCGTGACAGTAGAGAATAGCAACATTCTTTCGTTATCAGTACAGATAAATGTCAAGCGTGCTGTTACCCTTCGAAAAGTGATTGATGACCATTTCAGTTACGCAAAGGTTATTAATGATAAATGTGAAAAATGCTTGAATAATGGGTTAATTAAAAAATCAAAAATGATTGGAATAGCCGAAGTTTGCATTATTAAGCTCATATGTACAACTGATGGAGAAGGAAGAAAAATACAACCAGTATTTAAATGCAACTTGAAAGGTATTCACACGGAAATTCATAAAATACGAGATGATATGTACAAAATAGCTTCTGCTATTTTTCATGAAGGTGAAACTATTTATGACGGTCATTATACATCAATTGTCAACGGCGCTAAACAGGGGAAAAACGTATGGCTTCATCTTGACAGTATGAAAGTAGCTCAAAGATCTTGGCCCAGATCATCAAATGGAGCTTATATACTTATCTTAGAGAGATAATAGAAAATAATAACATAATAGTCTATGTATGTGAAAACATAAAAACCAATAGGAAAGTTAAGCGGGCCGTCGCTGTAGTATATAATCTGTAAAAAATTACTCTCTTACAAAAGGTGAAAAAAACGCCAAGTCTTCGCGCAGGTTACCTGTTTATTTTGAGAAAATTGGTTTAAAAAAAGGAATGGAATGTTTCAATTGCACCAATAACAATTATTACAATTCAATTTCGTAACACTTAGTATAATTCCCATACTTGGCGCTGCCTGACCAAACAATCAAAAAAAGAGAGAGAGAGAGACAGAGGGGAGGGGGGGAGGAAAACAGAGAGAGAGAGAGGAATTGTTTATAGCACTCAGTCTTGCAAAAAAAATGGTGCAATTGAAGATTAATAACATTGATTTCTGTTTTATCGATCTTTCTAGTAAGGGATAACACGATTTTTGGTGGGAGGTTAAACTGACAGCTGTCAGCTGGCAGCCGAAGCACCGAGCGCACTCTTGCGGCAGCAAATAAAAAAGTACATTTGACGACGACGACGTTTCTAAAATGAAAATAACGATATTCTGACTTTGCATCGTAATATCTCAGCTGGTAGAGCATGCAAAGGAAAAATTCCGACATTTTTCTCATGTAATTCATACCCATCCTATCGATTGAGCCTACTCGTAAATTAAACTGTTCAGCCGTTATTGAGATCCCGTAATTTCCCGAATTTCCCGATCCCGACTCGCGCTAAGACACACAGTGGTGCCTCGCGCCGCGCTTATACTTGGCGCAATCATGTCTCTTCATTGCTCTTATTTTTTAATAGAAGCAAGAATTTCGTATTACAATAAAATGATGTAAAATTTCCCAAAAAACATTAAAAATGTAAAATGGGCCGTCGCTGTAGTTAATGTAAAAAAAAATCGCGCTTTCTTCTGTGACATAAAGATATTAAATCAATGATGCGTCGCATCTTTATTAATAACTTTTTATCAAACATCTAAAATTTCAAATTCCGCATTGGTTCTTTAGACCATGTTAAACATTGTTGACTTCATAAATTACACATTCTGCGTCAAACAGTTTTACTAAAAGAACAATCTTTGTATAAAACCTTATAAAAAGTACGTGTTACATCTTATAATTATTATTTTTAATTTTTTAAATTATGTCCGTTTCGGGTATGGGATCTATGCGATCCACCCTGGGATTGGGGAACAGGAAAAGGATATTAAATGAGGAAAAGAAAAAAGAATATTTAAATGAAATTTATATTACCTTTATGAAAGTTCTTTCCTGCTTCTCTCTCTCTCTCTCTCTCTTACTCTTTTACAATGTTTGAGATTTGCTCGATCGGTTATTCTTCTTCTTCTTCTCTTTTCTCCTTTCTCGCTTCTTAATTTTAATGATTACTTTAGGTTAGGTTTTCCTTATACTTCTTAACTTCGCAGATCTCTCTTACTTAATGATAACGAGAGGGCTATGCATGCCCCTTATATAGGTTTCCACCACCAATCACAGTTCGGAGGGATATCGATCCGTTTATGGAATCCTCAATCGCCTAGGCTTAACGCCTATTGGTGGAGGTATTCGCGCGCTTTTCCAGCCCTTCGTGGCTGGTCGGACCGTGGTCATCGCGTGATTCTGGGGGGGGGGGGGGAGTTGCTAAGGCGCGTGGCGCGTGGCGCGTGGCGTACATCGCCCCGTATCTTAAGTCGAGTAGGTGTTATGATTTGGCTAGTTTATAAGGAGAAAAAATATAGATATTTGTATTCATACACATATATATACATATATATATATATATATATATATATATATATAGATACACGTACATACATATGTATATGGACGTAACACCTCCCCTCTTTAAGACGGACGCAGAGCCTATGCTGTGCGTACTAGAGATCTTAACATTCTAAAGTCTAAATACTAAATCTATGAATATGTATATACAGGGTGTCTCTTTTTAATTTTTAAATGCGATTATTAAATGCGAAATTTAAATGCGAAATTAAATAATTTAATTAATAATAATAATTTATTTAATATTAAAAAATAATAAAAATAAAATAAAATAAAAAAAAAATAAAAAAAATTTAATTAGAGTGTAACCGTCCGGTTACATATACATAGCTTTCTCTATATCGAGAGAGATATAGAAAGAGACACATGTATTAACGATAGATTCAATCGATAAGTAGATCAACACAACAAAGCAATCGTCACCGCGTGAGATGTCGCACGCGTCGGACAAATCTACCATGCAAATGTACCGACGTAAATTACTTCATGGTCCGTAATTGGCAGTACTCAGATATATAAGGAGCGCCAAAACCACGGTCTCGTTACTGTGGGATCACTTCGCGAATTATATAGATCAGGATAGAGAGGTCCGCTTCTCGGTCCTCTACGATCCCTCAGTCACCACGTAGCGTTTTCTTCCTTTTTCTTTTGAGCAGCATACGATTGCCTAACGATTGTATGTGAAGTAACATTTCAAGTATTGTTTTCTATTATTTGATTATTGGTATTCGGAAATGAATAAAGTTACGGCGAAAAACGATACGTGAGCTTCGAGCAAACCGTCTCAAGTGACCCATGAGCAAACCGTCTCAGGCACTATAGAACTTACGTAGGCGCGTCAAACCGACGAGTCGTGAAACAAGCCGCTTCACGGCACCGACCGACATACTAAATTCTTAACTCCGTCGTTCCAATAACATCACATTAATAGTAACACTTTAATTAAAGAAACTGTAAAATTTGTAACATTTTAAATCGAATAATAGAGTGGTATCGTGCAATACCGAACTCGTGAGACCGTCCAAGGACATCGAACGACCGAGGTGTTTTGCACGATCGGATAGGCGCGAAACTTCATTGGCGAAGGTCAGGGATTTAGGCCACGGCTCATACCCGCCCCTACTTCCTCGGCTTATTCAAAGATAAAGTTATACGTTTATCGTGGAGAAAGAACGTGGTTGGAAACACGAGTGTTTAGGTCTTCGGCTCTCGGTACCCGATGCACCCGAACTTACCCGTGCAACAAACACGTTCCCATGCGAGGAAGAACATACGCTCTTTTCGGCTCTTGGTACCTGACTTGAGTGTATTCGTGCTTTTTCGCGTGGGTTAGAGAAACTTGCTCGCGGTCGAAATTGAACGACGGAGTTAAAATAAGAAGTTTCTGAATAAAACGAATATAAGATCTTTCGATTTATGAACGTGGAAAATTCCACGCAAATTCAGTATTGTCACTATACATCGTCGTAAGAAACGACTCGTCGTGTTTACATTGGGTAGGTCACGTTCAATAGCGGCACGCGTCGAACGCACGTCGCTCAACATAGACGAAATTAAATATAATCTCACGTAACGAGCGTTTTCATTCTTGTATCAGTTAATTAAAATCTCATTATCGAAATAAGAGACCAATAACGCAATTTCTCTCTATCAAGCAGTCATAGGTGGCTTTAGTTTCGTTGATTTCAATTTCACGGCGTATATAGATATTTATATAGACATACATATCTTTCGAAATCGGATTCAAAGAAGAGAGATCGAATTGTGTTCTCGAATCCTCGCGCGATCTTTGTGACTGTATTTTTTTTTTTTATATATATATAGAGAGAAGAATAGCTTCTCGACCGTAAAGGTTCCCAACAACGTGTATACCGAAGTAGGAATAAATCCTATATATATTTTTTTTTGTATATTTGAAATCTCGTCTTTTCTTCTGAAATTAACCACTCTCAATCGAGACCGTCCAGTGCTCAGATTCACACCTGACCCCAGACTTTTTCAAGTCTCAACAACTCTCATTCACACTTTCTCTTGTGCATCCATCTTACGCATCAACGTCGTACGTCGGCTGGGGAGACGGAGTCATCCAAATTAAAGAAGGAGGGAGCATTCGACTCGGAGCGGTTGCAAGAGGAAAGTAACCAAATATGGAATACTGTTTTGTTTTTTACACATAAAAATAATAAATAATATAAATCAAAAACTTTTAATCGTAATTATAATCAGTCATACATTTGCGCTTAACTTAGTAACAGTCTTGTGTTATACAGGGTGTATTCGACCATATAGTCAATCGGGATTCCACGTGTAGCCAGCAATAAACTGAGTCGAAATAAGTCATAAAAGTTAACATAAGCCAGGTTAGTTATCGAGTTATTAATTATCAAAGATAGGGCGAAAAAGCGGTCGGCGGCGAGCCGCGGCCATGCTAAACCGAAGGCGCGCGGCGCGGGGAGCGGCCGGCTGGACGCTCGAGCTCGTATACGTACGGTGGAGGGGAGCGGTCGGCAGGAGCTTTCCCTCTTCCTTCCTCTATCATTCTTTCTCTCTCTTCCCCTCTACCACCGGCGCTATGCTGGCGACTCGCGCGGACTCTCTCTCTCTCCTTTCTTTTCTCTCTTTCTTTCACGGCTGGAGACTCGCGTTGACTTTCGCTCTTCCTTCCTCTTTCTTTCTTTCTCTCTCTTCCTTTCCTACACGGCGCTAACTTGCGCTGGCGACTCGCGTGGACTCTCTCTCTCTTTCTCTCGCACTCGCGGAATAAATAGTATCATGCTATCAGTTCCACACCACCTCGCGGTCGATAGCGCGGCGCATTTTTTTTAAAGTGGTATCCCCAATAGGTCTAATCCACTGAGATCTTACTAATGCAAATATTGCTCGAAGTGGCCCCCTCGCTCTCGGACACAAAACGCAGCCCTCCGAATAACATGTTCTGTGGCACGAAGCGTCATTTCGGGCGTTATTGTCGTAAATGCATTAAGAATTGCTTCACGCATTTGTGCGGCCGTCCCATCCCTCGCGTGTTCTACTAAATTCTTAATGTGACCCCAAACAAAATAATCTAATATGTTAAGATCGGGTGATCTTGGTGGCCAGGCTATTGGGCCGCCCCTCCCGATCCACCGGTCGCTATAATTAATATTGAGGTACTCGCGCACTCGACGTGAGTAGTGCGCTGGTGCACCGTCGTGTTGAAAAATTATTTCAGTGCGTAAGTTTAGTGGCACATCCTCTAACAGAACAGGTAAAGTATTTCTTAAAAATACTTCATAAATATTTCCGTTCAGCCGAGGCGGGAGAAAAACTGGTCCAATCTGAAAATTGTTACAAGAAAAGGTGAAGAATTATTTATAGCCGCGAAAAAGAATTACTAAATTTATCGATGAAAAGTTAGTTGGCCACTTACAATCTTATCTCCGAGCACTCCGGCCCATACATTAATGCTCCAGCGATGCTGGAACACCCGAGGTCGCACTAAATGAGGGTTTTCGTTAGCCCAATAAATAAAATTATGACTATTAAAGACCCCGTTCGGCGTAAACGTTGATTCGTCCGTCCATAAAATGTTTTGGATGAACGAAATGTCTCGCCGATGTTGCGCGAGTAATCCTGAAGAAATTTTTTGCTTCATGTAAATAATAATTAAGAATAATAAAAAAACATGTCACCGAAAATAGTAAACATACCTTCGCAAAATCCTAAACGCTGCTCCATATCGCGTGGATAAATATGTTGTACTCTCTGATACCTGAACGAATGCAACCCATTTCGGCGGAGTACATTATGGACGTATCTAAGGGAGACGCCGAACATACGTGAAAGACGGCGGATGCTGCTTTGCGGGTTGCGCTCGATTTCAAAGAGAATCTGTTCTTCATTGTTAACATGTAATCGCGGAGGATGATTGACATTTCGCTGATCTGGGAGAAGAGTTCCAGTTTCTCTCATCCGCTGGACACATGCGTAAATTGTTCGTCTGTCAGGCAGACGCTGACGATTCGGAAATCTTTCCCGATACATATGTGCCGCGAGGTTTGAACTTTCATTTGCCATGCCATACGTTATCACCATATCCGCGTATTCTTGACTCGAAAAAGACATTGTAAGTTTTGTACCGTGCGTAAATCGAACGAGATCTAAACGCGAAGTGTCGTTACGCCAGCGAGCAAACAAAGCAAACAAAGCAAAGAAAGCATAAAAAGACAAAAAAGAAAGATTCATGGAAAAAATCCAGCGATCGAGCTACGAACGCGTACCTAGAAAAATGCGCGGGGGAAGGGATTCCCAGATCTGCGGAACTTAAATAATTCGTCGCATTTACACGTTAATAATGATGAACGGATTCTCGATGAGATCGACCGGAACCCGTAAAGTAGCATTCGCCGTCTTTCGCGTTTGTTTGGAGTGTCTCTAAGATACATTCATAATGTGCTCCGCCGAAATGGGTTGAACTCCTTTAAATATCAAAGAGTACAGTACATTTATCCAAGCGATATGGGGCAGCGATTAGGATTTTGCGAGGGTATGTTTACTATTTTCGGTGACATGTTTTTTTATTAGGTATTCTTAATTATTATTTACCTGAAGCAAAAAATTTCTTCAGGATTACTCGCGCAACATCGGCGAGACATTTCGTTCATCGAAAACATTTTATGGACGGACGAGTCCACGTTTACGCCAAACGGGGTGTTTAATAGCCATAATTTTATTTATTGGGCAAATGAAAACCCTCATTTAGTGCGACTTCGGGTGTTCCAGCATCGCTGGAGCATTAATGTATGGGCCGAAGTGCTCGGAGATAAGATTGTAAGTGGCCAACTAGCTTTTCATCGATAAATTTAGTAATTCTTTTTCGCGGCTATAAATAATTCTTCACCTTTTCTTGTAACAATTTTCAGATTGGACCAGTTTTCCTCCCGCCTCGGCTCAACGGGAATATTTATGAAGTATTTTTAAGAAATACGTTACCTGTTCTGTTAGAGGATGTGCCCCTAAACGTACGCACCGAAATAATTTTCCAGCACGACGGTGCACCCGCGCAACACTCGCGTCGAGTGCGCGAGTACCTTAATATTAATTATAGCGACCGGTAGACCGGGAGGGGCGGCCCAATAGCCTGGCCACCAAGATCACCCGATCTTAACATATTAGATTATTTTGTTTGGGACCACATAAAGAATTTAGTGGAACACGCGCGGGACGGGACGGTCGCACAAATGCGTGAAGCAATTTCTAATGCATTTGCGACAATTACGCCCGAAATGACGCTTCGTGCCACGGAAAATGTTATTTGGAGGGCTGCGTTTTGTGTCCGAGAGCGAGGAGGCCATTTCGAGCAATATTTGCATTAGTAAGTTCTCAGTGGATTAGACCTATTGGGGAATCCACTTTAAAAAAAAATGCGCCGCGCTATCGACCGCGAGGTGGTGTGGAACTGATAGCATGATACTATTTATTCCGCGAGTGCGAGAGAAAGAGAGAGAGAGTCCACGCGAGTCGCCAGCGCAAGTTAGCGCCGTGTAGGAAAGGAAGAGAGAGAAAGAAAGAAAGAGGAAGGAAGAGAGAAAGAAAGAAAGAGGAAGGAAGAGCGAAAGTCAACGCGAGTCTCCAGCCGTGAAAGAAAGAGAGAAAAGAAAGGAGAGAGAGAGAGTCCGCGCGAGTCGCAAGCATAGCGCCGGTGGTAGAGGGGAAGAGAGAGAAAGAATGATAGAGGAAGGAAGAGGGAAAGCTCCTGCCGACCGCTCCCCTCCACCGTACGTATACGAGCTCGAGCGTCCAGCCGGCCGCTCCCCGCGCCGCGCGCCTTCGGTTTAGCATGGCCGCGGCTCGCCGCCGACCGCTTTTTCGCCCTATCTTTGATAATTAATAACTCGATAACTAACCTGGCTTATGTTAACTTTTATGACTTATTTCGACTCAGTTTATTGCTGGCTACACGTGGAATCCCGATTGACTATATGGTCGAATACACCCTGTATATATTAATTAAAAGTATTATATTTTCTCAAAAACAAAATCAACAAAAAGGTATCTAATTATGAAATAGGTACCCAAATATGGAACACTACAAAACTATGAACAATAAACTTAAATTTCTATGAGATGCTATAGGATCTTTGGTCAAATTTAAAAAGGAACTAAATCTACTTGCAATAATCGCAAATCCACGTGTCGGACTCTGCACCAGCGCAATCATTATGTGCCCAGAGTCCGCACATGAGACATTTGATCCATGTTTCTCCTCGAGTATCTTGAGAAAACAGTGTGTGACAGAACATACACTCTGCATCTTTTGAGTCAGGAGTTTCCTGTCCTATTAAGGCATCAGGCTCACTGTCTGTGTCAAACTGTATATCCTCTTCATCGTCTGAATCAGCTGGACTTTTCCTAGTCTTGGTTTTCTCTTTTTGTTGTTTGCCTTTCGTTATCTTTTCATTCTGTTTTTTATTCTTTGCCTTTGTCAATTTATTTATTTTTTCTTCTTTCATCTTACCTTTATCTATGAGTTCGTTTTTATAAGTTGAAGATGTGATTATTGCTGCAACAGCTGCTTTCCTTCCCCTATTAGATATTTTCCTTTTTTTATTTGGCATTGGGCTGATATCATAGGGAGACACCAGACTTAGAGTGCTGCGAGCGAGTCCGGAAGTTGAAGGTTCTGGTTCAAGATCTATGTTTTGTCTGGGTGTAAAAATTGAAGCTTCAGTTAAAGTCGCACTATTATCAGGTGAACTTGAATTGGCCGTTGATGGTTCTTTAGGCTGGGAGCTTGATTTCGTTGGAGTAACATTGATTGTGCAACCATCTTTAACTGCATTTTGTTGCGCAGCAAGGTAGTCGATCTCGCTAAATATGTATTTATTTAATGGCCATAGTCCTGTGGCACGAAACCCATTCGCTGCGATTTCACCTGTTTGCACTTTCATGTAAGACCTGCCAAAAAGCTCGACAATGTCATAAGGACTTAGTGGCCTGTTATTATTTCTAATCCACATTCGTATTTCTTCACTATAATACGTTTTCAGTGGTCCCATAAAAGTTTTATCCAGTGGCTGAAGCTTGTGGGTTGTATGCGGAGGTATGGATACAATTTCTACATTGTTTTCTATAGCAAGTTCTATCACGTCGATGTTACGAGTGTGAGTAAAGTGGCCATCTAAGATCAACAGAACTTTCGATTCTGGGGTTGGGTTAGTGTGTTTAATGAAATGCCTGAACCAATCAGTGAATATATGCATTTGTATCCACCCTGACGGATGTGCAACGCCAACGGCACCTGGGGGACTGCCTCTCATTAGCTGTTCGCTCATATTTTTCCTGGGGAAAATGATGAAGGGAGGCACAAAATGACCAGTGGCGTTCATAGCAATAACTATTGTCATTAATGAGCCTCTTTCAGCTGAGGTAAGTGAAGCTATTTGTCGTTTTCCTTTGTGACCGATAACTTGGGGTATCTTGCTTTGTACAACTGTAAGCCCTGATTCATCAACGTTGTACATGCGATTCGGAGGATAGTTATCTTTAGTGTAGACCTCTTCAAGAAGATCAAAAAAAGCATCTACTTTTTCTTTACTAAATCCAAACGCTCTTGCAAAAGACGTGCCAGTGGGTCTTCTCAACGAAAGTTTTGCTTTATGACGTATTAAAAAAAGCTTCAGCCACTTTTTTCCAGCCATTCCGGATTCACCGAATGGATTATCTAAGTGATTACGTTTTGCTAACATATACGCCATTCTGCGAACATCGTTTCTCGTTAAGCCATGAAACATGCTTTCCATCTTTAAAATATATTCTACTAAAAGACTTTCAAGATGGACACCTAACACAGGTTTTCTTCCCAATGTAGTGGCTGCAGCTTCTTTTGGAGATAGCTCATTTTTCTGGCACAAACGAAACAAAGTTGATCTTGGTACATCAAAGTGTTTTGCTGCTTTCAAATAACCCATTTTTTTTTCTCGAACCATTCTTATAGCTTCCGCCATATGATCTATATTCCATTCTTTTCGTTTTTCTTTTAAGTTCTTAGACGCCATTCTAAAAGAAAACACAATATTAAAATTGTTATCCAGTCAGGTGATGTTTTGGGATCCAAATATGGAATGGTCCATATTTAGACCCCACGGACTGTCCATATTCAGAAATTTCAAACAAATTTAAACATATATTAATATTCGTTAACTAAACACAATAAGACAATAGAAAGTCTCTAAAACATTCAAGCAAACATGTATACAGTGCATAGACATAATATATACAATATTATCTCCAATCACATATCGAAAAATACTTAATTTGTGCGTACCTTAGAAACTTTTCTCACAGCGACAAAATACAACACTCTTACCGCAGACACAGCACTCGCTCGACTGACAAGTTGAGACCTGTACGCACGTATAATGGTTGAAAAAAATAGAAGATCACTGTTTCTTGAGGCGTATTTGTTTACGAGAAATGGCGGTATTCCATATTAGGGATACTATTCCACATTTGGTTACTTTCCTCTAATAATAATAAAAAAAATTAAATAACATTTCAAGGTCAACTGTTACGTCTGCAGCAAATTCTTGCATTTAAAATCTTTTATAAATTCTTTCAAGTTCAAATAACTTCGAACTATACCCTTGCGCACGGAACTTTCCCTTCGCAAGGCGAGACACTCAAGCCATAAAAGCCACATGTGGCTAGAAATAAACAGAAGACCGAGGACAAGACTTCCTTGTTCCGTATCTTTGAAATGGACGAAACGCTTTCCTTACTTTAAAATAAAATATTATCTAAGTTAAGATTTTCGATGCTTTCGTTTCATAACAAAATAACGTAAAGTAAAATATCCTTACCATTTCAAATTACAAGTACGAAACGAAAGCAATGGAAACCCTTTTTCCTTTATTATTATTTTTTTTCCTATTATTATTATTATTATTATTCACTCCTTTCTCTTCTAACACATTTTTTCCAATAATACAAACTCTCTTCTTTAATAATTTTCTTTTAATAATCACGAGAAACAATGGCTTCTACATATATACATATATAAACTTTTAACTATTTCTCCATTGTTTCTTCGTGCGGGTCCTAGGCGAGCCGAGTGGATAGGGCCTCGAGCGTGACGCACCCCTACCTCGCCCTAGCGAGGACCTACCAAAAACCCGAAGAGTGGGGACACGGCCCAGCGAGTCGACTTCGCAAGGGAAGAACTCCCACCCCCGCGAGGAAGTCGGAAAATTCAGAGGAAAGGGAAGAGGAAGGCAAAATGAGCCAATAATTAGCCAGAATTTGGAAGATCCCTCCTTTTCCTCCGCTTTTCTCGGCGGCTCGACAGTTTTAAAAGGAGTTGCTCCAGCGAAGAGCAGCACTTCTCGTACATTTTTCTAAAAGTAACTATCTCTAAAAGTTAAGCCCTGTGCTTCAGAGTAAATTCAAAGTAATTGTATCACCTTTTAAAAAGTGACCATTAAACAGTAAGTTTATTTTAAACCTTTGAGTTCATCTCTTTCTCCATTCATCAATTATCATCAAAACTCCTATCCTCATCCCTAGTTGCGTCGCATAGGCGCAATAGCTTAAAAGAGGTTTTTCAAATTTTCTTTGCACACGAATAAAAATAGAAATATACCCGTGATCGTTCAATTAATTGAGAAACCGCTTGAAACCGAGGCGTGACCAATTAGTTGAGCGTCCCACGCAGATTTCAAGGAAAGAAGTGACTTTCGTCGTTTTACTCTCACGCTTGAAACCGAGGCGTTTTAGTAAGCGCGAAATCATCACTCCCTCTTCCTCTAATTTTCTTTGCTTTTATGAGTAAATGTTGGTATTGAAGAGGATCGAACGATTATTAGTTTTCATATATAACGTTTAATAAAACTTTACAAATATACAAAAGCTCTCTACGTGCTCACACTACTTTCTATTACGTTGCAAATGGACGGAAGCCGGTATCGATTCTTATAACTTTCTATCACCGCTAGATGGCGCGTCGGTTTTACGGGATAGGGATCTCCATATCCAATCGATGTGTAGTCATACTTCCTCACAGTAAACGAGCAGGGCGCAAACGCCAACTCAAAAGGCTAAATCGCCTCCTCTCCGAAGGATCTTTTCCTTCCCGAATCCCTTGATTTCAACTCTTCCTCCTCTCCTTCTCTTTTTCCCCCTCTCCGACGTCCGCAAACCCCCTTTCCTCATCCTCCTATCCCATTTAATCCCACTATAATTTTCCCAAATTATCAAAAGATTCCCCTGAACGATCCTCGGCGGGACTTTTATAAAAGGTTGTATCTATTCGCGGGAAGTCCGTGAAATCTCAGTCACCCGGACGTGACACAACATAATGCATGTCGATGGATTCGTCTTGAGCTAGGCTACATGTCTGGCATAACAAAAATATATGGTTCCATTTAAAAAATCAAAGGTCAACTTCAAATCTCGGAGGCGCCTCCACCCAGAGAAAAAAAAGGTCCACCATTGAATGTCCCCTTCAAGGTAGAATATGTTTTGTTCAAAAAATTTTAACAAATAATTAATATTTTTCGAAATAATCGCATTTAAAGATTAAAAAGAGACACCCTGTATATGTAGTAATAGAAAAAACGTGTATTACACTCTAGAACTTGCACTTATACACTGTCTTCTAGTGTTTGTATGGGGCGGTGGTTTCTCCCAATCGTCGCCCTCGTATCGGGATCTCACGCCGATCCATAAGCGCCTGCATGTAGCGGGGATGATAGGCGCGGCATTCCTGGCAGGCGATGCTCACTCCTTTTATTTCTAGGAGGGGTATGTCGCAGTTGGTGCAGCACTCGTTGTGTTGTCGCCAGGCTGATAATAGCTGCATGGTGTGCCAAGTGGTGTGATACCGTAGTTGGAATAAGTATCCGTATTTCGGCATGCAGGCCTTGCACAGTCGATGTTCATTCCAGGTTGATGCCCATATCTCGATGATTTCTTCTCGCATCCCGATGCATACAGCGATGTTATTCTTGAAGAAGTCCATGCTATTGGTTTGAACAAATAGTGTGTTTAGATTATACAGCGGGGGTAATAATAATTTTTCCTTTGAAGAGAGAAAGAAAAAAAACAATATTTGATAAAAACCAGGATAACATTAGGTTTTATTTAAAGATATGTATATATTGTGACGTGGTATCTTTGATACGCGCTACAAAATTTCTCCTCTCTCTTTAACCGAGCCATAAAAGAAGTACACGCACGGAATCGGACAATTAGGGACCTGCGCTACCGATAGAAAGCGGGATCGAACGACTTCCGAGGCCTCGAAAAAGCGATTTCGTACCTTTATTTATTATTTTCGATATATTTCATGCATTACAACTACTCCGAGAGAACCGACGAGATAACGACAACGAATTCGAGATAAAGGGCCGAGCGACGAACTCCGACGGAAAAGAGACGCTACAAAGAACGAACTTCGTTTCACACGAGAGAATCGACACGACGTAGAGAATCAACGAAAGCTACGAACAACGAATTCGACAGCTGACTTCTTGCACGAGCAAAGAACACGTGAAAGTACGAGTATAATCGTCATCGAAGTCTTCGTAGTCGACGTGCAGAGGAGCAACGCAACGAATTCGGAAAAGCAGCGAGAAGCGTGCGATAAAGTCGACGAGAGCGAAGCGAAAGAAATCTTACGCGTTCGAATTGGGCGCCTGCGAGGCGATAAGCGAGAGCGCGGATAGGTTAAGATCCGCAGGATCGCACGTGTCCGTTCGGGTAGGTTCGGGCGCCGTCGGCCCAGCTGGGGAGTTCGATTTTCGGGACAATAGATCCCGAAAAATTATAAGGGACTTCCGGTCGGGATTTTATCGTGATCGGTCGTGCGAGTGGAGGCTCTGCCGATTTCTAGTGGTTTAGCTTGCGAAAGGGTTTTAATGCGAGTCTAGACTGTTGGGAATTAGTGCAGAGAAGAGTTACGATATTTAAGATATTTAGAGAGTCGGAATTGTGTAGAATTGCGATATTATAAGGAATATTAGTAGCGGATACCGCGAGGTTAAGAGCGCGATCGCCGGTTTTTTCCGCCAGGGGGAAGCGGCCATCTTGGCGCTGGGAGCGGGCGACGAGTGTGATTGGCCGGTAACGGGTGGACAAATTGACACGTGAGTGTTACTGTATAGCGGGTGTGAATAATTATAATTATAATTATATTATAATATAAGTATAAGTATTGAGTGATTTGTGTATTGTGTAGTGGTGAGTGCGTGAGGTTAAGTGATAATAAGTGTTCGAGTGAGTGAGTGAGTGAGTGCTAGATTACTTATCACTGAACTTGAACTGTCATTAGTGAAGTGAAGCGGGGCCAAAGGCCCACGCTACATAGGAAGGAAGGATGGAGGGAAAGGAAGAAGCTGCGGGAGCGGCACAAGGATCGGCTGAGATAAAAGGGAGAGAAGAAGGGGCAATGTCCGCGGAGGAGGAGACAGTTGTTATAGAGCTGTTCTCCAACACGGAGGAAGAGACATCGGCAGCGAAAAAAGGAGATAAGTCTCCAAGAGGAAAAGCAAAGGAACTCGTGCAAGAGTATATGCTTAACTCTCACGTCACAATCTCAGGGGGAGAAGAAGAGGACAGCGAGGGGTCCGAAACCATGATGGAGACGGACATGGAGGTGCCATCCACATCGCTGAAAGGGAAAACGAGGGAATTGACGACGCCGACGCTGAAGCCAACAGCAGTAGCGGCTGCTGTGGCCGACGAGGGAGCAGCGGACACGGAGGAAGGGGGGTGGGGGTGCTAGAGATGGGCAAGAAGAAGAAGAGGAAGAAGAGGAAGAGCGGAGCTGCAGTCATGGCGGCTAACACCGTGGGCACCAGGGATGGAAGCGGAGGAAAATGTAGGGGTACGTTACAGCGTAGTGGCAGCGAGACTTGAAGCTCTGCGTGAGTACCTACTTACGAATAGGGGTATAACGGCGGGGCGGAAGAACGAGATAAGGGGCGCGTTCAAGCCATTCAAGGGGTTGGGAAGCGCAATGGGGGAAGTGGAGAGGTTGAGGGCTCTGCGGTGTGAGCTGGATGCGAGACTTATAGAGGACATCGCGTTCATTAGGGAGGAGAAGCGGGAGGCAGTCCTCAGGAGGACGAATGGGCAGGGACAAATAACGCGAGCGCAGCCAACGGGACCGGTCTCGTTCGCGGATAAAGTCAAGGGGGTGAAACCGACAATCGTAGGAGTACAGAGGGGCACATTCGTGACACAGGTGGGGGCGGGTGGTAGTAGTTGCATAGCAGCACCGGTGGCGGGCCCGTCGACGGCACCCGATCGATGGGTCGAAGTAGGTAAAGGGGGCAAAATAATAAAAGAAGTGAAGGCTGGCGTCAGCTCCGACTCGGGCGTCAAGGGTCCTCCGAATAAAGCGGTTGCGGTTGCGCAGAAATTACCGACGCTTGACGCGATAAGAGTAAGAGCGCCGACGGGGGCAAAGTTCGATGCGGTAGGTATAGTGAAGGAGATGAGAAGCAAGGTTGATATTCAAGGCACCGGTGCCAATGTAGGTGCCATCAGAGCCACCAGAGCGGGCGATCTCTTGGTGGAGATGGCAAAGGGAAGCTCGCGTGAGGGTACGGAGGCCCTTAAAGCCGCGATCGCGAATACCTTCGAGGGGAGGGCTAAGGTGGACCTTCTTACGCCAAGGACGGCCATCGAAATTAGGGACCTAGATATGGCTACCACAGGGATGGAGATTATACGGGCGTTAGAAGCGGGGGGGTTGGTCACTGATGCCCACGCCGTAAACATGAGGCCTGCATGGAGGGGATGCCAGACTGCTGTGGTGGTCTTGCCCGTTCAGGAGGCGGATCGCCTCATTGGAATGGGCAGGATCAGCGTAGGCTGGCTTAGTGTACGAGTGCGAGCTAGGGACAGGCCAATGCGTTGCATTCGTTGCCATTAGTTGGGACATGCGGTCGCAACATGTAAGTCCGCGATAGATAAAAGAAATGCATGCTTCAGATGCGGGCGCGAGGGCCATCAAGCATGGGACTGCGCGGCCGTATCTCGGCTGGGGCATCAGGGAAGGGGCGATGGGGGGGTCGGAGGAACCCACGCGAAGGTAGATAACGTTCAATGTTCAATTGTATCCAATTGAATATGAACACGTGTTGGCTTGCTCAGCAGCTAGCTGTTCAACTGGCGGTTGAGAAGGAGGCAGGGGTGCTCATTGTCAGTGAGCCGGCGTGGACTCCTAGCGATGAGTACTGCTGTACGGATCTCATCAAAAGGGCGGCAGTTTGGGTGCTGAGCCGCGAACTCGGGACTCCTAGGGTTCTTTGTAAGGGAAGGGGCTACGTGGCCACCAGTATCGGGAGAATCAATGTAGTCGGGTGCTACTTCACTCCCTCGGCACGAATCGGAAAATTCCGAGAAAGGCTGAGGGAGATGGAGGATAGCATACGACGTTGTTGTCTGGGTCCAACATTGGTTGCTGGTGACTTTAATGCTAAGTCCCCCTTATGGGGTAGTAATAAATGCGATGCAAGGGGGGCGGCGCTGGTCGATACTGCGGCTGCCTTGGGGTTGGTGGCGGTTAACCATCCTGGTTGTCCGGTTACCTTCATCAGGGGGGTGAGGTCGGTCATCGACGTCACCTTTGCGAATGATGGCTTGATTGGTCTGGTGCGCGACTGGGCTGTTCTAGACGGTGAAACCTTGAGCGACCATCGAGCTATCTTCACCTCAATAGACGCAAATGTATAAGGGATGGGCTATTAAGAGTTTAGACGAGGAAGCGTTGCGCGTGGCCATCGAAGACGTGGCAGACTACTGGTGGCCGCGGGGCAACGCCGAGGGGGAGGGAATAGATGCTGAAATTGGGTCAAGGGGATTCGCGATGGGAGTCGCTGAGGCTTGCGACTGGGCAATGTCAAGGCGGCGTCCACGTGGTAAAAATAAAGAAGTTTATTGGTGGAGTCCCGAGTTGGCCGCACTGCGTCGCGTATGCGTGGCGGAGCGGCGCCGACTGCAACGAGCCAGAGCTCGGGGAAGGTCAACGGAGCGGCCTTTATTAGACTATCGAGCGTCAAAGTGTGCGCTCGCGCGCGCGATTAAAGCCGCGAAAGGGGAAGCATGGGAAACGCTGATTAGAACCGTGCAGGAGAATCCGTGGGGTCTCCCGTACAAGGTCGTCATGCGGAAAATTAAGAGAAGAACGGTTATACCCGGGGGTCTGCCGATGATTCGGCAGATTGCCGAGGAATTATTCCCACAAAGGGAGGAGCGGCCTGTGAGGGTGGGCGTACCTTGCGAAGTTCCAAGGTTATTCGATGAGGATGAGTTGAGCACGGCCATTGGCAGACTTGCCGGGGGTAAGGCTCCGGGTCCAGACGGTGTACCCAATGAGGTAATCCGCAGGATCGCGGCGCTGAAACCCGGCTGGCTCCTGGCCGTATTCAACTCAGCACTACGCGAGGGGATCTTTCCGAAGTCCTGGAAGATCCAAAGGCTAATCTTGTTGCCAAAGAAGAGGATAGGGGCAGCTTCCTACAGACCCTTGTATCTCCTGGACACCGCTGGCAAGTTATACGAACGACTCCTCTCTCCTAGGATTGAGGAGGCGGTTGTTGCAGCTGGTGGTTTGTCTGAGATGCAGTTCGGTTTCCGGAAAGGGCGTTCAGTAATGGACGCCTTTAGGGTCCTGGAGGAAGACGTTAGGGAAGTTTTTCGAGGGAATACTCGTGATGCACCTTTTTGTGCTTTAATTACAATGGACATTCGCAACGCGTTTAATACCGCGAATTGGGAGGTGATACTCAGGGAGCTAAGGGATACATGGAATCTCCCTGAGTATATTTTAAGGGTTATTGAAAGCTATTTCCGTGACAGGGTGCTCCTCCTGGAAGCAGATGGGGTTGAAGGTCGTCGGGAAATATTCGGGGGGGTTCCACAGGGAGGTGTTCTTGCACCAAAACTGTGGAATCTGATGTTCGATGGCATCCTGCGCATTCCGTTGCCGCGCGGGGTGCAATTAGCAGCGTTTGCTGACGACATCGGCCTAATAATAAAATCACCGACAGTACTCGCCGTGGGGGAACTGGGTAATAGGGCGCTTCGTGACATCTCGGAGTGGCTGGTTCACCACGGTCTCGAGCTTGCGGGTGACAAGAACGAGGCCGTGGTATTCACTTGCAGAAGGGGGATCCAATGGCCTCCCTTCATAGTTTGGGGGGTGGAAGTTCATCCGAAGGCGTCCTTCAGGTACCTGGGGGTCACATTCGATCAAAGGTGGAGTTTCCGGCAACATGCCGAGATAGCTGGGAGAAAAGCGGCTTTGGCGGAGACGGCCATCCGCCGTCTCATGCCAAATGTAGGGGGTCCAACGGCGCAGTGGCGCAAGTTGTTAGCATGTGTAGTGCAGGCCACCCTGCTTTACGCTGCTCCCTTGTGGACGGGGGCCATGTCTCCTTACTTGGTAAGGAGATTCTTGGCTTCGGTCTATAGGAGAGCGGCGCTTAGAGTGATAAGCGGCTACCGTACGATGTCGGCGGCGGCGGCGGGTGTGCTGGCGAGCATGCCCCCCGTTGACCTTCTTATGGTAGAGCGCAAAGAGAGAGACGCCCTTAGGACGCGTCTGAAGGACGAACCGGATGATGCCATGCGAGCGGGGGAATACGCGAGGGGTGCCAGAGAGGCGAGCGAGCGTCTCTTGCGCGAGTGGCAAGCGCGTTGGACGGACGATGATGGAACTGGAGCATGGACGCGCCGGCTCATTCCGGAGCTGGGAGTCTGGGTTGGTCGGGGGTTCGGGCAACTGAACTACCGGCTGACACAGGCTTTCAGTGGCCATGGGAGTTTTGGTGCGTACTTGTACCGGTTCCGTCGTCGTCTTTCGGAGAGGTGCGAGCTATGCGGGGTTGCTCCGGATGACCCAGAACACGCATTCTTCCAATGCGGGTTCGTTCTAAATGACCACCGTCAGGCGTCCTTGTTGGTGGGTGAGTTAATCACCCCTGACAATATGGTACGCCTGATGTTGAGGTCATCAGATAATTGGAGGTCGATAGAGCGATACCTGGTGGCTGCAGTTCTCCGAAGGGAGGAATGTGAGAGAGTGAGAGAAAGAGACCGCAGGGGGGGGGGGGGGTGTAGGAGTTCGCGTGGCGGTACTCGAGAGGGTATGCGGTGGCGCTTGAGCCTGCGCCCTGCCCCGGTGGTTGGGCGGTGGGATTCGCCTGTAAACCCGGTGCGGCTTCCTGTCCGGAAGCGGCATGGGGTGGACTGAGTGAGTGCACGAGTGAGTTGGCGGTTGTCTGGGCGATGCCGGGGCGGCTGCTCAGTAGTATGCAGAGAAGATGTGCCAGCGAACGGGGCGGTGACATTAGTCATCGCGTTGGTCGCTGGGGTGTGTGTGGGCCGCGTGTCACCAGTAAACGTTCTTCCTTCCCTATCCCTTCCTCCTCTCTTGACGAGTACTGGTGACGTGAAACGCGGGGAATGGATGAAGTCGGGGATGGGAAACTGGCCCGACGGTGAATGTGCCAAAGGGACGCTTGTCCAACGTCCCGGCGGCAATGAATGAGGGATGCATCGAGGTCAGGTCCGTGTGTTGTGAGGACCTGGACTCGATTGAAGGGGCAGCGAAGGCAGGGGACGGAAAATCCCCCGCTGGAGTGTCCCTTCGGGGGGCTCGTGGTGGTGTTGCAATCTCGAAAGAGAGTATCCCACCGCCGCGGGTCGATGGGCTGCCGGCGCAAACCGGTGGCAGTTGACAAGGGGGGTTTTAGTGAGTAGGAATCTCACACTACCCGTAACTGGGTGCCTATGCAAGGTCTCCCCTCTTGCCTAAAAAAAAAAGATCCCGAAAAATTATCCTAGTTTCGTGCGTTACAAAGGCTACAGGTGAGGGAATTTAACCTCAATTTTGGAATTTTGAATACCGGTTCATCGGAGTCTGTGGAGAGTAGATTCTTTGTTTAATTCTTTATTATAAATTAAAGATCATATCGATTTAGCTTTCTTTTCTTGTTTTCGTAAAGATTATTAAATTTTCCGGACACGCGAATCGAGCTTGCGAAGTCGTGCGGTCTCCGCGAAGAGACGATTTCTTTATCGAAAATTTTGTAAAGTATCGTATCCGATTGCGTATCGGAAAGAATTGTATTGAACAATTTATAGAATTCGTATCCGAGATTTTTGTAAAAATCTTTTATTTAGAGAGTCTTTATTAACCGTAATTCGAGAGAGTTCGACCGGGTCGAAACCGTTAGCGAATTCGAATACGGGAGAGATTGTAATTCTTTGATTGCTTTGTTTCTTTTCTGATTTTGTAAGAGACTCCGACAAACCGCATTATTATTGAATAAACTTGGATTTTATTATATTTTATATCTTGTATCGTCTTTACTGTCTCGAGTAGAGTTTATCGAGCCCCTAACCCTTCTGGTTGCGAACGCGAATCCTTCTTTGGTTAGAATCCTCTTAATTTATTTAGCGCTCAGTTAACAATCATTTCGTATCGAGAACTATCGCATTCCGCTTTCAAGAATTTATCTTTTATTCCGTAAACTTTTTTGACATCGACAATCCGGGTGGAAACGATTCTCGGCAGGGCTTAACCCTTTCCCCCGACTTACGAATCCGCGAGAGGAGAGATTGTCGTTGCAATATATATATATATATGAAAAGGAAAAACAAAACATGATTAATGTAATAATAATAATAAGTCCTCCGGTCATATCACCAACGGGTAATTACTGCCACGCATCCCTCTCTTAATAGTTTTTTATTAACAAGAAATTCCTCGGTGCACTCGCGGCAATCCCCCGCGCTGCATCTTGGTATCAGTATGCGCCGGGGGCACGTGCTGCAGTGAACTGCCAGATAGTGTGCAAGATGGTCCCGGTACGCCATAACGTGGTAGCCAGTTGCCGGCAGGTACCCGGGATCTGGGCTTGCCTCCCAACATTCTCTGCACTTTAGCTCACAATTGTTGGCCGAATTAAAAAATACCACTGGTATGGTAGGGTCCTTAATAAAACAGGTGGACTCCAACAACTCTCTATAGACATTTGGATGCTGACCCGGGACGACGCCGTCAATCGGCCCGTAGAATTCGTTCTCCTCTTTTTCGGTCGCCAAATACGGCAGCTTCATGATGACTACAACATCAAAATTTACGAAAAAATAAGACCTTAGTGGGTTGTTTATTTTCGAAGGGGTAAGATATGTCCCCCCTCTGATTCTGAGAGTTGTTCCTTATTGGAGTACTCATAGGCCAGAGTACTCCTTTTGGAAATAACCCTTTCATGGTAGCCCATGTTTGTTATAGTTCGTTTTTGAAAAGTCATCGAAGCGTTCTTCTGACCGTGCCTTCTTGGAGAGAGTTCTTCCTTTATTGGACCCTGGTTCGTCTTTTCGTGTCTTCGGTTATTTTTTTGTCTTCTTTTTTATAGTATTCTTTTTCTTCTTCCTTTCTGTGTTTTTTTTTTTTTGCCCTAGACTTCCTTCCACACATCCACTTTTAATTAGCGCGTTTCCGTCTCCTTTTTTGTGCCCGAGGTTCTTTTATTCCCCCCATTTTATACAAATTAATAGGTTCCGGTGGTAGTGATTTCCGGCCATAACTGGCCACAACTGGCGGTTTGTCCGGCCATAACTCCGCAACCGGTTGACCAATCGAAATGAAACCACTTCCAGTTGCTAGGTTTAGGTCTCCCATTGGTCCCATTTAAGAAATTTTTCCGAAATGTTTATTATTAACAAAGTTATTGCAAAATTAGTGCTTTATTCAGATTTATCGCAATTTCTTTTTGAATGGGATTGATTTATTGTAATGAAAGAAACTATTACTATCTTCTTAGAAATAATTAGCAGATATTAATTATATAAAAAATTTATTAATTGTTGCAAAATAATTTGTTTATTCCTCTATATCTCCTCAACGACTTCACTTATCGGAACCAAACCTTTTCGACCCTTTCGCAAATATTACCCACTCTCTAACGTTATGCGACACATCTTCAATTGTTGTTATGTTTAAATTGTTACTGCAAAATTATTTGTTTATTCCTCTATATCTCTTCAACGACTTCACCTATCGGAACCAAACCTTTTCGATCCTTTCGCAAATACTGCTCACTTACTAACATTATGCGAAACATTCTCAATTGTTACTATGTTTAAATTGTTATTACAAAATCATTTGTTTATTCTTCTATATCTCCTCAACGACTTCACATATCGGAATCAAACCTTTTCGATCCTTTCGCAAATACTGCTCACTTACTAACATTATGCGAAACATTCTCAATTGTTACTATGTTTAAATTGTTATTACAAAATCATTTGTTTATTCTTCTATATCTCCTCAACGACTTCACATATCGGAACCAAACCTTTTCGATCCTTTTGCAAATATTACCTACGTAACTTTATTTCCACATCTTGATCGATTATACACTAAAAAGTATGAAATAAAAAAATTTGTAACAAAAAAAATAGAAACTGACTTCGAAAAAAGCGCTAAAAGGAGTGAAATAATTTTTTATGTATACCGACAATATTCGATTTCATCATTATCATACTCAAAATATTGCAACTTTTTCGGAGGCGACAGAAAATTAATTAACAGTACATTAATAGCCAGAAATTCACGGACATTGATGGATATTTATGTATTAGGCACTTACTCCTTTGTTCGTGAAAATGACCGTGTTGGAATATTTTGTGTCGCCGCCGAAAAAGTTGCAATATTTTGAGTATGATAATGATGAAATCGAATATTGTCGTTATACATAAAAAATTATTTCACTCTTTTTAGCGCTTTTTTCGAAGTCGGTTTCTATTTTTTTTGTTAAAAATTTTTTTATTAGGTCTCCGCTACTTAATACTTTGAGCACTTCATGCGGGCCCGTGTATCGGTCACCGAATTTCCCTTTAACAGGTTCTTTTTGAAGGAAAACTCGATCACCTGTTTGGAATATTTGAAGGTTGATCTTGCGATCGTAATACCCTTTTGATTTTATTTTGGATTCTATTAACTGTTTTCGTGCTGTTTGTTGTTCGTCGTATAAGTTCGTCAGTAATTCAGTCAGATAGTCGTCGTATGTTCGTCCTGCGTCGTTATCGTCAGTCGGATGACTCGATGGTGTCCTTGCTATCTTACCAAAAATTAATTCATGTGGACTAAACCCTGTTCCCTCGTGAACGCTGGTATTGTATGAAAATGCTGCGATTTCTAATAAATCATCCCATTCCGAGTAACTGTCAACATAATGCTTAAGATATTCGATTAATACCAAGTGAGACCTTTCTAAAGAACCATTAGACTGTGGACGAAAAGCAGTAGTTTTATACTGTTTGATTCTAAAATATTTTGCAAATCTTTTCATTAAATTACTTATAAAATTTGTACCCTGATCGGTTAATATAGATTTAGGAGCTCCGAAAACGCAAATGAATTTTCTGGTAAATGCTTCAGCCACGTTCATTGAAGTTATAGTTTTTAAAGGTATTGCTAATGAGTATTTGGTTAAATGGTCTTGAATAGTTAAAATATATTCGTTTCCGTTGGAAGTTTTGGGAAGCGGTCCGACTATGTCCATAGACACTTTGTCGAAAGCGGAATGAAGGGTGTCGGTAATTTACATTGGTTGGCGTGTTTTCGCGCGAACTAACTTCTTCAGCTGACATTGCAAACATCGCTGAATAAAATGTTGGATGTCGGTTTTCATGTTTTTCCAATAATAATCTTGCCTGATTCGAAGGTAGGTCTTCGTTACACCCTTGTGTCCTGTTCCGGATGAGTGTGCTTCTTCTATTATTTCTGATCGTTCTTGTGGTGGAACGTCCTTTACGATTCCGTGGCAGATCGTTATTTTAGAGATGGTTCCTGTCAGAGCGTCGCGAAGTTTCGGTACTATTTCTTCCCAGGCAAGCGCGTCGATCCTTGGTGTGTAGGCGATACTTAGTGTTTCCAGATTCGTTGTTTTAATTACTTCCTGAAAGGATCTTGCTAAATTATGAAGAGTCTGTTTTGTAAAGGAATCGTTCACATCTTCTTTGCACATTAAACCAATTTGACAACTCTTCCCTATTTTTATTATAGACGCCCTACCTACAGACGGATTTTTGAAATTTGGTATTCCTAACTGATCTCTTATTAATTGCGCACTTCTGTCACATGGGTGACCGTCGAGAGTTATAAAGTATAGATAGTTGTCTTTTCTATGGTTTAAAGTATCGCGGCTATTTATTAAGTTTGTTGTACCCGCGAGTCGCCGAAGCGACACAGCAGTATCGTATTCAATGCCGCCTTTCCGAAAAGGCGACCAAAAAGTAATGTATAAGCATTGCATCACCCGAGTGCCTGGACATTGCGAGTCCCGAGCCTAAGATGCAATTCAGCGATTCTCCCTTCTTAGCGCCGAACGCTAAGGAGTGGCACGCACAGAAATAAGGAAACGAATAGACAGATCATCGAGAGCGAGCAAAGAGTTAGGAGGGTGACTTGTGCCTCACCAATAACCAGTTATTTAATAAAAGTCATACTTATACTCAAGAAGAACCTGATCTATACCTCAAACACCACCTTCCTTCCGCTTCCAAAGATAACCGGTAGCCGGCTTACGAGCGCGGGTTACCACAAGTTTGTTTTAAAATTCCTAGTTTCTCGCGTTAATGTGGGTGTATTTAGGAATGGATCGCATTGTTCGTCTTCATCGTCGGATTCCGATGAACTGTCGAGTGCTTCGTTAACATCATTATTATTTCTATTCTTATCAAAAATTATATGATCCGCGATTTGCAAAAGTTCGAACGGTACTTGAATTTTATTTTGTTCCGCGTCGTGTGTATTCGGAATTCTATTCTCATTTTCGTTATTTATAATTGGTCCGGAAGTGTGATGTATATCGGCGCGAACGACTTCTTCTTCGTAATCTGAATCGTCGGTGGAAGTATCGGTGATTTCGTGCGCGGATGCTACCGGTCGGTGCGAGTCTATGTCGTCATCCGTGCTAGAGGACGGGTCCCGTTCGCGCTCGCCACATCCCTCTTTCTTGCCCGACGTCTTCCTCTCTCGCGCTCAACCCCTCTTTCTTTCTCGCGCTTGCCTCTCGTCTTACTTCGCGTAATTATTGGATCGTCGCGTTCTTCCGATTTCTTTGGCGGGGCGGCCGTATAACCTTCGATATTGTCTAGAGGAACTTTGCGTGGTCTTCCTCGCGGCCTACCGCTAATCGGTACTTCCTTCGGTACTTGTTCCGATTGCGTGCTTTCTACATACGGAGAATGGCGGTTTTCCTTCAAAGCGCGACTTCGCGTTGTTACCGGGCAGATTTGTGTCGCGTTAACGTCCACGGGATTGCGTGACAACGCGTCGGCGTTTACGTTTGTTTTACCGGCTTTGTGTATTATTTCGTATTCGTATTCCGCTAGTTTTAGTTGCCATCGAATGAGTCGCGATGTTGGATCTTTTACGCTATGCATCCATATGAGCGGACGGTGGTCGGTTACTAGTGTGATTTTTTTTCCGTAAATGTAAGGACATTAAATGTAAGGCTAAACATTATTTTTCTATTGTCGAGTAATTCTTCTCCGCGGTGTTCAAGGTGCGCGAGGCGTATCATCGGTCTTTACCGATGATATGACCCAAATAAACTACTTCTTTCCGTAAAAATTCGCACTTATTGGGTTGCAATTGAAGATTGGCTTCCCGTAATCGTTTCATTAATTTCGTAAATTTATTCTCATGTTCTTCAAGGGAGCTAGCGTATAATACTATGTCATCTAAATAGACAAAGACTTCAATTCCTTGCATTCCTATCAATACCCTGTCCATCAACTTTTGAAAAGTAGCCGGGGCGTTTTTTAAACCGAACGGCATTCTATTGAGTTCGTAATGCCCATGTGGAGTCGAAAACGCGGTCTTATGTTTATCATCGGGGTGCATTTTTATTTGGTGGAAACCGGACGCTAAATCGAACGTTGAAAAATATTTCGCGCCTCCTAGTTGATCTAAGATTTCCGTAATATTCGGCAAAGGGTACGCGTCCCCTACTGTTTTTTCGTTCAATGCGCGGAAATCAAGTACCATTCGCCAGCGTTTATTTCCTTGTGAATCCGGTTTCTTCGGTACTATCCAGACGGGAGTATTATATGGAGATTCTGATTCCGCGATTATTTCGGTTTCTATTAATTCATTGACTTGATGATTAATTTCGTCTTTATGCGCGGGAGGAAAACGATACTGCTTAGTGGCAATCGGTCTATCATCTATCGTATTTATTTTATGACGTAACAGGTCGGTTGATCTCAAAGGTTCGCCCGGCAGATGAAATCGATCTGCGTTATCGAAGATCAAACGGTCCACGCTAGCTCTCTCTTCCGCGTTCAAATGTCCGAGTCGAAGTAATTCCTCTATCTTTGCTGATCGTTCCCTTATATTTTCTAAATCTTCGCGTAAATTATCTTTTTCTATATAAAGCATTTCCGAGTTCCTTCTTTACTATTCCCTTCGTTTTCCTTTTCTATTTCGTATACTTTTTCTATTTCTAATAGTTCAAACGTGGGCACCGCGATTTTTATACTTTCTTTCGTCGTGTTTATCACTCGCAAGTATGCTTTTTTATTCTCATTTACCTTTAATAATGCTTCTCTACTATAAATTCCTTCTTTAATCTTTAGTTTCGGTAAATAACCTATTCGTATTTCCGGATTCGCGACGTTAACGTATATTTGAGAGCACGATCTTGCGGGTGCGATAATTATCTCTTCCGACTCGAAGGGTATTATTTCATCGGCCCATTCCAATTGATTTTTCCCGTAATTAAGAATAGCACGTCGCTCCGCGAGAAAATCGGATCCTAAGATCCCGTCCTGAGAAATAGGGAAATCATTTGCTACAACGTGAAAAGGCGTTTCGCGTCCTAAGATACTCACTTTCACCCGCCCTAAGGAGGTTACATAGTGCGCCGTTATCCCGCTAAGCTTTAGGATTTCTTCCCTATCGATCGAAACGTCCTCACTGACCGCGTGTTCTTTTACGAGATTAGGACCGCTCCCACTATCTATCATAAATTCTGTCGCAGCTTTAAGATGCAGGCTATTTATTTTTACCGTAGGCACATATCATTCACGAGTTAGATTTATTTTTACGTTATTTATTTTTCTTTCTTTATTTTTATCATTTTCGTTTTCTATTTCTATTTTTATATCTTTATCTCTGCTTTCATTAATCTCCTTATTTTCCTTAAAAATTTTATATTCTACGTTTTTCATCTGATCTCCCTCGTTTTTAATATTCCTTTTCCCTTTTCCTTTTACTTCTAAAATTATTGATTCCTTATTCTTGCTAACCTTCTTCTTTTTTCTTCCTATCTCTAAAGCTTCTACCTCCTCTTTTCCTATCTCATTTTCCTTATTCCTAACGATCTCCTTTTCTTCTTCTCCCATTTCTATTTCTATAATTTTAATTTCCTTTTCCCTGACTCTTGTATCTTCTAATTTTCCACCCTTTATTTCCTTTTCTAAGAATTCCGTTCCGCTAACCGTTATTTCTTGCCTAATACCATTTTTTTCCGTAATTTCCGTATCCCTAAAACTATCGATTATTTCGCGATTATTTTCCTTTACTTCGCTGTGTTCGATACTGGACGCTCGGTCTCCTCCGCGCTCAACGCGTTCACTTGGGGCGGAAGGCCTCGTTTCCCGAATTTTCGGTTTCAAAATCATTTTCCGCGGAATAACAATTACACTGGCGGATTTTATTATTGTTATTAGCATTATTTTGATTATTGTTATTATTATTACGCGTTTCTGGCCTATTACCGTAGAAGGTCGCGTTTTGAATAGGAAACTGCGTCGTGGTCTGCACCGGCGCGGACGATCTCGGCGGTCCCTGATTTTCGTATGGTTGACGCGAGTTATATTGTCTATTCGGATAGAAATTCTGTGATGGCGGTTGATTATTATAATACGCGTCATTGTTCCTACCCTGATTTTGTCGCGGACATGAATTTTGAAGATTTTGATTTTGACTTAGCTCATTGACTCGCGGAGGATGGTTTGGATAGATTGAATTAAAATTTCCCGGATAATTTCCCGTATATGACCAACAATTTAAAGCTACGTGACCATTTCTATTGCAAATCTGACATCTTGGAATATCGGTTTGTACGTGTCTAACTGCGGCGTGATCAAATCTTTCGCGATTCCCACGGTTTCCTAGCGACATTTGCCTCATTCCGGCTGCTTTTATCTACTTTTCTATATCTATCGCATGATTTATTGTTTGATCTAGATTCCCGTGTCGTGGTATTCGCGTAGAAATTTCCGTTTTTAGACGGAAAAATTTAAAATTTTTTTTTTAAATTTTCGTTGGTAGCTACCTGAAATTCAGAAGTTATTCCCTTATTTCTTCGTTTTTCCGCGTCAATTATCCGTTTTCCTATTTCTCGGATTCTATTCGCATAAGTAATTACGTTCTCGTCGGAATTTTGGTACATATACGCTAATTTTCCCTGCGCCTCATACACGGTTTCGCGAGGCCCATAAATATTCCTCAAATATTCAACTAAATCCTGCATTTTTCTAAACTGCGTTCCTAATATCGATCGTCGAGCATTTCCGCGTAATTTATTCCGAGCCGATTTCACTAAATTTTCTTCGTAACTTGGCGAGATCATATTTAAAGCTTCCTCACATCCTTCCGCGAAATATACAAATGCCAAATTACTACCGTCAAAAATCGGAATAGCGTCTAATGCGTCTCGAAAAGATGTCAAATGGTAAATATGACTTACGTCGGCTGCGGTAGTAGTAGGCGCTGCGGGTGATGGTGGTGGTGGATCCTTCGTAGGTGTGAGGAGGGGTGAGCCCTGCAGTCGTTCTAGAAGCTCGTCGATCTGCCTTTGTTGCCTCTCCATGATCTGTCTCGCTTCCTCCATTGAGCTCGCCGAGTTTCCTTGTTCCGCGCGCTGTCCTTGTTCCTCTCGTTCTCCTTGTTCCTCGCGTTCTTTCTGTCCTTCGCGCTGGCCCTTATCTGCTACTTTCTTCGTCGGTGTATGTTTTAGCGGCATTTTCTTTTCTTGAAGTTTTACCAACGATGCTTGCAATGTGTGAAAAGGTTCTTGTTCCTTTTTTATTTATTATACGGCCGAAATTTTTCTTTTTGAAAAAAAAGAAAGATTTGTTCCCCTTTATACAGAATATCCCACCGCTCTGTCACCAAAATTTGTTACGTCTTATAATTATTATTTTTAATTTATTAAATTATGTCCGTTTCGGGTATGGGATCTATGCGATCCAACCTGGGATTGGGGAACAGGAAAAGGATATTAAATGAGGAAAAGAAAAAAGAATATTTAAATGAAATTTATATTACTTTTATGAAAGTTCTTTCCTACTTCTCTCTCTCTCTCTTACTCTTTTACAATGTTTGAGATTTGCTCGATCGGTTATTCCCTTCTTCTTCTCTTTTCTCCTTTCTCGCTTCTTAATTTTAGTGATTACTTTAGGTTAGGTTTTCCTTATACTTCTTAACTTCGCAGATCTCTCTTACTTAATGCTAACGAGAGGGCTATGCGTGCCCCTTATACAGGGTGTCCCGTTTCAACACTCAAAGCGGAAAACGGCAGATAGACTGGACCAATCTAAACAGAAATATCGAAAAATATTTAGGTAAATTCGGTCTAGTTAACGAGTTATTAATTAACAACGATCGGCCATTCACGGAGAGCCAGAAGCTATCGACGGCTTGGGACGTCCCCTTCAATCTCGGTAGTATGTAACGGAGGAAGCAATGGGAGGAGTAATCAACAACAAATAGTAACGCGCAGCGGCACGTAATGCCGTCTAGCACTGTTTACTGTCAGTACCTCTCTTTCTTTTTTTTTACCCAATAGCATCATATCATTATTTCACGCGTGCGAGAGAGAAGTAGTGTAAGAAAGAGAGAAAGAGCGTCAGCGCGAGCATTCAGCGTAAGGTTGTGTCGTAGAAAAAGAGTCGGGGAGAAAGAAATAGAGAGAGCGAAGGTCAGTGCGCGAGCCTCTTGCGTACGGAGGTGTCGCACGGCGAGAAAGAAAGAGAAAGAAAGAGAAAGAAAGAGAGAGAAAGAGCTGTAGCGCGCGTCGATCCGCCCGTCACTGTTTACAGTGAGTAGCTCTTTCTCTCTCTTTCTTTCTCGCCGTGCGACACCTCCGTACGCAGGAGGCTCGCGCTGACTCTCTTTCTCTCTTTCTTACACTACTTCTCCCTCGCACGCGTGAAATAAATGATATGATGCTATTGGGTAAGAAAAAGAAAGAGAGGTACTCAGAGTAAACAGTGATAGACGGCATTACGTGCCGCTGCGCGTTACTATTTGTTGTTGATTACTCCTCCCATTGCTTCCTCCGTTACATACTACCGAGATTGAAGGGGACGTCCCAAGCCGTCGATAGCTTCTGGCTCTCCGTGAATGGCTGATCGTTGTTAATTAATAACTCGTTAACTAGACCGAATTTACCTAAATATTTTTCGATATTTCTGTTTAGATTGGTCCAGTCCATCTGCCGTTTTCCGCTTTGAGTGTTGAAACGGGACACCCTGTATAGGTTTCGCCGCTACCGCGACCGCACCAATCACAGTTCGAAGGGATATCGAACCGTTTATGGAATCCTCGATCGCCTAGGCTTAACGCCTATTGGTGGAGGTACTCGCGCGCTTTTCAAGCCCTTCGTGGCTGGTCGGTCCGTGGTCATCGCGTGATTTTGGGGGGGGGGGGAGTTGCTATGGCGCGTGGCGTACATCGCCCCGTATCTTAAGTCGGGTAGGTGTTATGATTTGGCTAGTTTATAAAGAGAAAAAATATAGATATTTATATTCATACGCATATACAGGGTGTCTGGTTCCAGGTGACTAAGCGGCCACATACATGTGCACAAGTATCGACTTGAATCGAAAAGTCTAATAAACTTTTTCGAAATTCGGCTTAGTTTTCGAGTTATTAATTAATAGAAATCAGCAAAAGAAGGCGGGACGAAGGCGGTCTACTCAAGCTCGTAACTAAGTGAGTGACGAAACAGGAGGAGGAGCAATCCACAATAACCAACAACGATAATCGGAACGTAACGCTTCAACACGTTTTACTTTTCTCCCTTATCTCTCTTTCTCTCTCTCTCTCTCTCTCTCTCTCTCTCTCTCTCTACGCACTTCCGAACGCTGGAAGCTCGCGCTGACTTGTTTGGTTCCGAGAGAGAAAGAGAGATAAGGGAGAAAAGTAAACACGTGTTGAAGCGTTACGTTCCGATTATCGTTGTTGGTTATTGTGGATTGCTCCTCCTCCTGTTTCGTCACTCACCTAGTTACGAGCTTGAGAAGACCGCCTTCGTCCCGCCTTCTTTCGCTGATTTCTATTAATTAATAACTCGAAAACTAAGCCGAATTTCGAAAAAGTTTATTAGACTTTTCGATTCAAGTCGATACTTGTGCACATGTATGTGGCCGCTTAGTCACCTGGAACCAGACACCCTGTATACAGGGTGTCCCACGCAAGCTACAACCGCGAATATACACGTGTCCACATGGATAATTGGAAGCGAAAAGTGAAATAAAAAGTAATAAAAATTGTCCTCGTTAACGAGTTATTAAATAAAATAGATCAGCGAATCAGGAAGCACGGAAGCGGTAGGCGGTGAGCTGCGGCCATGCTAGTCTGAAGATAAGAAGCGATAAATTTCGACGGGCGGAGCGTTATGACACGTATACAGGCGTGAAAAGGTAGTGGTCAGGAGGAGATTTCCAGGAAAAAGTGTCGACTTTCGCTCTTCCTCTCTCACTCTTTCTCTCTCTACCTTTCTTTCACGACGCTACCTTACGCACAACAAAAATCTAATCTAATCTCTCTCTCTCGCTCCCTCCTACCCTAACACGGCGCTACCTCACGCTGCCTGCACGCGCTGACTCTCTCTCTCTCTCTCTCGCCCTTTCTTTCGTTGACTTTCTCTCTCTCTCTCTTTCTCTCAATCTTTCGTCCACGACACTTCCTTACGCTATCGCTTCTTGTCTTCAGACTAGCATGGCCGCAGCTCACCGCCTACCGCTTCCGTGCTTCCTGATTTGCTGATCTATTTTATTTAATAACTCGTTAACGAGGACAATTTTTATTACTTTTTATTTCACTTTTCGCTTCCAATTATCCATGTGGACACGTGTATATTCGCGGTTGTAGCTTGCGTGGGACACCCTGTATACATATACATATATATATATATATATATATATATATATATATATTGCAACGACAATCTCTCCTCTCGCGGATTCGTAAGTCGGGGGAAAGGGTTAAGCCCTGCCGAGAATCGTTTCCACCCGGATTGTCGATGTCAAAAAAGTAAGATACGGAATAAAGATAATTTCTCGAAAGCGGAATACGATAGTTCTCGGTACAAAATGTCGGTAACAGAACGCTAAATAAATTAAAGAGGATTCTGTCCAAAGAAGGATTCGCGTTCGTAACCAGAAGGGTTAGGGGCTCGATAACTCTCTACTCGAGACAGTAAAGACGACACAAGTGATAAAATATAATAAAGTCAAGATTTATTCTATAATAATTCGGTTTGTCGGAGTCTCATACAAAAAGCATAAAGAAAACAAAGTAATCAAGGAATCACAATTTCTCCCGTGTTCGAATGCGCTAACGGTTTCGACCCGGTCGAACTCTCTCGAATCACGGTTAACAAAGACTCTCTTACGAAAAGATTTTTACAAAATCTCGGATACGAAATCCGAATTCTATAAGTTATTCGATACAATTTTTCTTCCGATACGCAATCGGATTCGATACTTTACAAAGTTTTACGATAAAAGAAATCGTCTCTTCACGGAGACCGAACGACTTCGCGAGCTCGATTCGCGTGTCCGAAAAAAGAACAATCTTTACGAAAACAAAAAAAAGAAAGTTAATTCGATATGATCTTTAATTTGTAATAAAGAATTGAATAAAGAATCTACTCTTTACAGACTCCGATGAACCGGTATGCAAAAATCCAAAATTGAGGTTAAATTCCCTCACCTGTGATCCTTACCACGCACGAAACTAGTCTAATTTTTCCGGGATCTATTCTCCCGAAAATCGAACTACCGAGCTGGGCCGACGGCGGCCGAACCTACCCGAACGGACTCGTACGATCCTGCGGATCCTAACCTATCCGCGCTCTCGCTTGTCGCCTCGCAGGCGCGCAATTCGAACGCGTACGATTTCTTTCGCTACGTTCGCTTCGCTCTCGATGACTTTATCGCACGCTTCTCGCTGCTTTTCCGAATTCGTTGCGCTGCTCCTCTGCACGTCGACTACGAAGACTTCGATGACGATTATTCTCGTACTTTCACGTGTTCTTTGCTCGTGTAAGAAGTCAGCTGTCGAATTCGTTGTTCGTAGCTTTCGTTGATTCTCTACGTAGTGTCGATTCTTTCGTATTAAGCGAAGTTCGTTCTCTGTAGCGTCTTTTACGTCGGAGTTCGTCGCTCGGCCCTTTTTCTCGGATTCGTTGTCGTTATCTCGTCGGTTCTCTCGGAGTAGTCGTAACGCATGAAATATATTGAAAATAATAAATAAAATGTTCGAAATCGCTTTTTCGAGGCCTCGGAAGTCGTTCGATCCCGCTTTTTATCGGTAACGCAGGTCCCTAATTGTCCGGTTCCGTGCGTGTATTATTCTTATGGCTCGATTGAAAAGAGAGGAGAGATTTTGTGGCGTGTATCAAAGATACCACGTCACAATATATTGCAACGACAATCTCTCCTCTCGCGGATTCGTAAGTCGGGGGAAAGGGTTAAGCCCTGCCGAGAATCGTTTCCACCCGGATTGTCGATGTCAAAAAAGTAAGATACGGAATAAAAGATAATTTCTCGAAAGCGGAATACGATAGTTCTCGAGACTAAATGTTTGTTAACAGAACGCTAAAGAAAATAAAAAGGATTCTAACCAAAGAAGGATTCGCGTTCGTAACCAGAAGGGTTAGGGGCTCGATAACTCTCTACTCGAGACAATAAAGATGAGGCAAGATATAAAATACAATAAAATCTCGGTTTATTCAATAATAATTCGGTTGGTCGGAGTCTCTTACAAAAATCATAACGAAACAAAGCAATCAAACAATTACAAGTTCTCCCGTATTCGAATTCGCTAACGGTTTCGTCCCGGTCGAACTCTCTCGAATTACGGTTACTAAAGACTCTCTAAAGAAAAGACTTTTGCCAAAAACCTCGGATACGAATTCCGAATTCTATAAGTTATTCGATACAATTTTTCTTCCGATACGCAATCGGATTCGATACTTTACAAATTTTTACGGTAAAAGAAATCGTCTTTTCGCGGAGACCGAACGACTTCGCAAGCTCGATTCGCGTGTCCGGAAAATTCAATAATCTTTATGAAACACAAAAAAAAGAAAGCTAAATCGATAGGATCTTTAATTTATAATAAAGAGTTAAACAAAGAATCTACTTTTTACAGACTCCGATGAACCGGTATCCAAAATTCCAAAATTGAGGTTAATTTCCCTCACCTGTAGCCTTTGCAACGCACGAAACTAGACTAATCTTTTCGGGATCTATTCTCCCGAAAATCGAACTCCCGAGCTGGGCCGACGGCGGCCGAACCTACCCGAACGGATTCGTACGATCCTGCGGATCCTAACCTATCCGCGCTCTCGCTTGTCGCCTCGCAGGCGCGCAATTCGAACGCGTAAGAATTCTTTCGCCACATTCTCTTCGCTCTCTTCGACTTTATCGCACGCTTTTCGCTGCTTTTCCGAATTCGTTGCGTTGCTCCTCCGCACGTTGACTACGAAGACTTCGAAGAAGATGATTCTCGTACTTTCACGTTTTCTCAACTCGTGCAGAAGTTAACTGTCGAATTCGTTGCTCGTAGCTCTCGTTGTTTCTCTACGCCGTGTCAATTCTCTCGTATTAAGCGAAGTTCGTTCTTTGTAGCGTCTTTTACGTCGGAGTTCGTCGCTCGGCCCTTTTTCTCGGATTCTTCGTCGTTATCTCGTCGGTTCACTCGGAGTAGTCGAAATGCATGAAATATATCGAAAATAATAAATAAAATGTTCGAAATCGCTTTTTCGAGGCCTCGGAAGTCGTTCGATCCCGCCTTCGTGCGAAAAATAATCGCACAAACCTCGGCGATATTGCGTTGTTTTCGCCTTCAAAAGTTCTTTCGAATGAGCCGTCATGCGACCCCACATGCCATTTAAAAATTTTGTGCCCCTTCTTCCCCCCCTTCCCCCGGGGTGCGGAAGTTGATGCTTTGGTGGTTAAATAGTAGATTGATTTGACCCAATGCATCCCTATAAATTTCAATCCTATATCTAAAGCCGTTCAAAAGTTATTTAGGTGTCCCGGAACTTTTGGCACACTCTGTATGTATATGGACGTAACATACGCGACGGTCCGCTTATGTCAAAATTCACTTTACATTTTTAATGTGTTTTGGGAGTAGTCTTTACTTGCCACATGATACAATCATTCTTATCAGAGGTACAATAGTTAAGACCGGAAGAAGAAAAGGAAGAAAAGCAATTATACTAAATACGACTAGGTGGCATTACTGTATCTACGCAATATCCTTGCGCGCTTAAATATAAAACTATACATATAATGAGGCTGGTAATTACGATTTCTAACACTCCCTCTTAATCACCATGCCTTGCAACTTATGCTTATATCATCCCTCATATGTTAAACCTAAACCCTTTATGAAATTGTCATGCTTTTTCTTAGATAACCCCTTGGTTAAAATATCTGCGATTATTTGCTCGGTACATAAGTAATTTAACATTATAATATCTGATTTGATCGCTTCATGGACGAAGTGATTCTTTATGTCTATATGTTTTGTACGATTACACAACATTTGATCGTGTGCCCAAGCCTGCGCTGATTGATTATCGTTAAATAAGTTTATACGAACTTCTTTATCACAAATTTCATACAGTAAATTTTTTTAGTATTTAGCTTCTTTACACGCTTCGGACATTGCTATGTACTCGGATTCACAGGCAATTATTAAATCTACTTAAACAATTACCCGTATATGCAATATCAGGTCTCGTGCATACAACCAGGTAATTTAAACTTCCTATGAGCTGTTGATACGGACGACTATCGCTTTCTTGTCCTTCACTTAATTTAGTTCCTATGACACACGGAGGTGCTACCGGATTACAATCATTCATATTGAACCTTGATAGGATTTTTTCTATATAAGCCTTTTGATTTAAATACATTCTGTTATCTTCTTTGCGAACTCGAATTACTAAAACATTTTTAACTTCACCTAAATCTTTAGTATTAAAATGATACATTAAAGCTTTCTTTAATTCGCGTTTTTTTTTCACTATTACTTAATATTAGGATAACGTCTACATAGATTGCCATTATTAATCTAACACTTCCCTTCGTTCTCGTGTATACGCAAGGTGTAGACATGCAGCTTTTAAACTGTAATTCTTTTAGAACTGAATTGATCTTATTGTTCCACGCATTCGATGCTTGCTTCAACCAATATATCACTTTTCTAGTCGGCAAACTTTATTGTCCTCAACGACGAAGTGTTCTGGCTGTTCCATGTAAACATCCTCCTTTAGTTCGCTATTCAAGAATGCAGTCGTTACATTCAGATGATCTACACTCACGTCAAGCTGCAAAGCTAAGGATAATAATAAGCGTACAGTTGAATACCTAATTATTGGCGAGAAGGTTTTAAAAAAGTCTATTCCAGGTATTTGCAAGCAACCCTTGACAACTAGCCTCGCTTTATAGTTGACAACGTTACCATCACCACCTTTTGTCTTTTTAAACAACCATTTAGCTTCAATTGGTTTCTTACCTGAGGGTAATGTAACATACTCCCATATCTGGTTATTTTTCATTGAATTGAACTCTTCGTTCATTGCCTTCTCCCATTCATCTCTTTCCGTACCTCTAAGCGTTTCTTGAACAGTGCATGGTTCATCTATGCTGCTTAAAAAGCTTTATGTCTTATCATGTCCGGGAATACCCTGGATCTTCTTGTCTCCTGAACAGGACTCATCAGATAAACACCATTCTCGTCATTGTTATCGTCATCATTATCATTGTCGCTATCAGCCCTCTCAACCTGAGTAGTAATTTCGAGACCTTTTTCTGCATGATCTTCCAATGCTTGCTCCAGCACCCTGGATTGGAATCCACATTTTATTAGCAATATTCTGCTCGGATACTTCTTCTTGTTGCTGACTTACAAATTCATGTTCCATGAATATGACATCTCTGGCCTTAATTATACTTCTAGGATTGTCTGGATCCGCTAACTGTACCCCTTTGAGTCTGTACAGTAACCTACAAAGATATGTTCCTTACTCTTGGAATCTAACTTTTTTCCTTGACTTTTCTGTACATGAACAAATGCTCCGCATCCGAAAATCTTCAAGTGTTGCAGATTCTGTTTCCTCCCAGTCCAAGCTTCAATGGGTGTTTTACCTCTTACCGCTTTAGTGGGGAAACAATTTCTTAAATATATATTGCTGTGCTCACAGCATCTTCCCAGAACCTCCGTTCTAATTGACTATCATCCAACTGTTGTACCCGCGAGCGACACATAAGCGACACAGTAGTATCATATTCAAGGCCGCCTTCCGAAGAGGCGACCCAAAAGTAATGTGTAAGCATTGCATCACCCATAACCTGGAATCACGCGAGCCGAACGATAGACGCGACTCAGCGATTTCCCCCTTTCCTTAGCGCCGAACGCTAAGGAGCGAATGCGTAGAAGCAAGGAAACGAACAGGCAGAACATCTCGAGCGATCAAAGAGTTAGGAGGGTTACTTGTGCCTCACCAATATCCAGTTATTCAATAAAAGTCTCACTTATACTCAAGAAGAATCTGATTTATAACTCAGACACCACCTTCCTTCCGCTTCCAAAGATAACCGGTAGCCGGCTTACAAGCGCGGACTACCACAGACTTTTCCATTTATCTTCAGTTAGATACGTTCGCGCCAACAAGTCTTGTTTCATTAATTTACCCTACGAAATAATTGGCAGTGTATCAGTGAAGCCATAGATACACTCAGCAAAATCACTGACAAGGGGACATTACGGCCTCGGAAATTGACTTCGAGATGAGACTTTGCAGGTTTGTAGTTGTTGGAGCGAAATAGTTAAATTGTTCGTGCTCGCGCTGTTAGCCGCGCCATCGCTACCTTGTACATACTCGATACCGCTCGAATATTTCTCTTGCCGAAACCGTTCCCGTGTTTACTGTCTACGTCATCGCTCGCGTCTCTTTGTCTATTTAAATGTATCAAATACTAACGTCTATGTAAACGTGCTGAACGCTCTCGACCGTCAGTACGACGTATACTTTTGAAATACACGCATCGCTCTATTTTTCTCTATAAAGATCTTTTTCACCTATCTCATCTCCTCGCTTACCGAATCAGTTCTCTAATCTCTCGACTCTATCTCTATACATTGCTGGTCCTTCGAGCCGGATTCTGTAAGCACCTGTGTTAAAAAGTAGTGTGGAAAAGATCTCGTGAAGTTCTCTCGTGCGATTTCGCTTCGGCCTCATCGATTCGTTTACGCAATTCTCTAACGAACTCGATTCGTCACGCGAGTGAACTATCATCCTCGATACTCGAACGATAAGCTCAAATAAAAAGTGCAGTCTTCTCTCTATTTTTTTTCGTACTCGTTGTTCGCAAGACCGTAAGCCGGTGTTTACGCGAGTGGTGTGGCTCCCGGTGACGGTTTAATTCAAATTCGACCTCGACGATCTCGAAAGCGTGATCGTTTTTAGTGACGTGTGCTCTTCTAAGTGCTTCCAAAATGAGTTCGACGAACCTAGATTATCTCCTCGAGCAACAAAACGAGCTCTTCGGTTTTATTTCTCGCGCGGTGGAAAACCTGCGGAAGATAGGCGCGGAAAATATCGTCCATCAAAGAGTGCAAGGTCGCCTCAAAGCTCTCAGGACGAAATGGGAGAAATTTCAGGCAAATCACGACATCATCTGCGCCGGCAAAGTCACGCTCCAAGCAGAAATGCAAATGAAGGTCGCGAATCTACCTTATTTCACGGAGTCGCTATTCTCGCAATGCGAAGAGAATTTTCTCGACGCGGAAGAAACGATGACCGCTCTGTTCGATAGACTTTCGACCGAAGCAGCTCGCGCGAATCCTCCTCCCGTGCCCGCGCCCGTACACGGACTCGACGCGCCTCTAGGACCTCGTCTTCCTCGGATCGACCTTCCGAAGTTCAACGGCGATTACGTCGAATGGGTTCCGTTTCGTGACCTCTTCTCCTCGTTAGTTCGCGTTAATACGAGGATCTCGAACGTGGAAAAACTTCAGTATTTGAAGTCGAGTTTGACCGGAAGTGCTGCTCAACGCCTTAAAAACGTACCGTTGACGGAAGGCCACTTTCAAATGGCTTGGGACGATCTCGTGGCGTTTTATGATAACAAACGCTTGCTAGTCGACACCGCTCTCCACGCTCTAATCTCGCCGAAACCGCTCACCCGCGAATCGGCTACGGACATCGAACGACTGCACTCGGACGTCAAGCAAGCTCTCGGATCTCTCAGCGCACTCGGACGTCCTATAGAAAATTGGGATGACATCGTGGTCTACCTTACCGTACGTAAACTCGACGCAGCCTCGATAAAGGATTGGGAACGCGAACTCGGAGACTCCACCGAACCTCCAACGTGGAAGCAACTCGAGAAGTTTTTAATCGCGCGCGCTCGGTCTCTACAAGCGTACGAGCGAACCGCTGGAAAAACGCGTATCGCCGCGCAAGCTCCTTCAACTTCTCGACCAGGAAGTGTCAAGACGCATCTCGCTACCGCCACGTCTCCTCTCGCACAGGCGTGCGCTCTCTGCGGAGCTGACCACTATCTTTCGTCTTGCCCCGCCTATTTAAGCAAAACAACGGATCAGCGTCATGACCTTCTCGTACAGAAGAAGCTTTGCTTCAACTGTCTAGGACCGCATCAACTGAAAGCTTGCCGAACGCGAAAACGATGCCGAACGTGCGGTGCTCAACACCACACGTCGATTCACCGCAACTCCACGGTCGTGCCTCCCGCTACCATCGCTCAAGCACCAGTGCAATCGACAAGGACCGCGACAACTTCGGAAGCGTCGAATTCGCGTTTCGAACAACCGAAGACGAGTGGACCGGCTACGAGTAACGTTGCTCAAATCGGAGCAGACGAGCGTCCTCCCGTTCTTTTGGCCACCGCCGTCGTCAAGGTCATCTCGCGTTACGGAGAAATACTCGAAGCTCGCGCTCTCCTCGACCAAGGATCGGAGATTTCTCTCGTAACCGAATCGCTCGCTCAGCGTCTCCGACTTCCGCGCTCGCGATCCTCGCTCCCGATCGTCGGTATCGGCGCCGATTCGCCGCGTTCGTCTCGTGGCTCCATCACGATCAGCCTCCACTCTCGCGTACAACCGTCGTTCTCGTGCAAAATACGCGCCTCTGTCCTGCCGAAACTCACGGGATACCTGCCGTCGACCAAAATATCGGACATTCGCTGGCCACATCTAAAGGATCTCGAACTCGCGGATCCGGACTTCTCAAGGCCAGGACACATCGATCTCGTACTCGGAGCCGACGTCTACGGTTTGTTCCTAGAAGAAGGCATGCGAAAAGGTCCAACCGCGGCTCCTATCGCACAAAAAACATCTCTAGGCTGGATACTCTCGGGGAACGTACCGATTGCGACTCATACCTCGCTTAACGCAAACGTCCACAGTCTTCAATGTTTACCGGATGACGATCTCGCCGAACTATTACAAAGATTCTGGATGCAAGAAGTTTTCACGAACGACTCAAAAAAATACTCTCTCGAAGACGCTCAATGTGAAGAACATTTCGCGACCACGCACTCGAGGAACTCGGAAGGACGATATGTCGTACGACTCCCCTTCAAAAATCCGCCAGAAAATCTAGGTGATTCTCGAACGGTAGCGCTCAAAATGCTTACGCGAATGGAGAAGCGTTTCACGTCGGACTCGGAGTTGCACGCCGCTTATTCGAAGTTTCTAAACGAATACGAAAGCCTCGGTCATATGTATCGTACTTCGGAAGCTCCTACGCGACACGCACGTGCGTATTATCTGCCGCATCTTTGCGTGATTCGACCGTCAAGCTCTACGACTAAATACCGCGTCGTGTTCAACGGATCGCAAAAAACCGATCAAGGCGTCTCGCTCAACGACTACCTGCACGAAGGTCCGAAGTTGTTGACCGATCTCGCGGACGTCATAACTCGCTGGCGGTCATTCGAATTCGTCTTTTCCGCAGACATCGCGAAAATGTTTCGGCAAATTCGACTTCACTCGGACGATCACGATTTCCAAAGAATCTTATGGCGCAATTCGACCGGTGCACTCGAAACGTTCGCACTCTCTACCGTAACGTACGGTCTCACCTCAGCTCCGTTTCTCGCGAATCGAACTCTTCGTCAGCTCGACGCGGACGAAGGCGATCGTTTTCCTCTCGCCAAAGGAGTGATCGAAGAAAGTACCTACGTCGACGACATCTTCTCCGGCGCGCACAGCCTCGACGAGGGACGTGAAAAAATTCAACAGCTCATCGGACTCTTCAAGGCGGGCGGCTTTCCGCTACAAAAATGGACGGCGAGTCGCGACGAATTACTCGCAGATATCGCGTCAGCTGATCGTGAATCTTCTCTCTCTCTCGCACTCGAAGACGGACCGTCTTACCGCGCTCTCGGTCTCACTTGGCAACAACGATCCGACGTGTTTGTGTTTACGTTTAAGGACGCGAAGGAGTCTGTTGTCATCACGAAACGTGCGGTGTTGTCGTGCATCGCTCAGCTGTTCGACCCGCTAGGCTGGCTCGCTCCCGTTATCGTTCGCGCGAAAATCTTTATGCAAGAGCTCTGGTCAGCGCAACTCGGCTGGGACGATCCTCTGCCACAACATCTCGCATCTAAATGGAACGAATACGCTCGGCAACTCAAGGACGTCTCGCGAATATCGGTTCCTCGATGGCTCGGACTATCGCCGTCGGCTCTCGGTTTCGAATTGCACGGTTTTTCCGACGCTTCGCACGCGGCACTCGGTGTTGTTCTATATGTCCGTGTCATTTACGATCTCGATGACGTACGAATCGCACTCGTATCGGCGAAATCTAAAGTCGCTCCGATCAAGAAAGGGTCAGAATCGAGTAAACGTTCGCGAACGATCCGCATAACTACGCCGCGTCTCGAACTCTCCGCCGCGGTACTGCTTGTACGTCACCTCTCGCAAATACGTCAAGTTCTCAAGTTGGAAGATGTTCCTGTCTACCTCTGGACCGATTCTACGACAGCACTTTTCTGGATTCAGGGGCATCCGTCGCGCTGGAAAGATTTTGTACGCAATCGAGTCTCTAAAGTGCAAGAAACGCTACCGGAAGCGCGATGGCGCCATGTACCCGGAGAGGAAAATCCAGCGGACCTCGCGTCGCGTGGCTTATCTCCTAAGCAACTCGCAAAAAACTCGATCTGGTGGCAAGGTCCGGCTTGGCTCAGTCGACACTCTACATGCTGGCCATCGGTGGTTCCTCCACCAGGAGACGTCGATCTCGAAGAACGTTCAAAAACTGTGACTCACGCGACCGCCAATCGATCCGCACTCGTGTGGGATCTCGTCGAACGATACTCTCGACTCACGCGTCTTCTCCGCGTAACCGCGTGGTGTTTTCGTGCTGCTTCTCGGTTTCGATATCGCGATCAACGCTCGTCCGCGTCACCGCTAACACCGGAGGAGATAAACGAAGCTCGTCTCTTTTGGGTGAAGACCACGCAGCAAGGCTACTTCGCATCTGAAATGCAGCGACTCTCGCAAGGCGACGCGATTACGCAATCGAATCCGCTTCTTCGACTCGTACCGTTTCTCGATTCGAACGGAATGCTTCGCGTTGGCGGGCGGCTTCGCAACGCTCTTCTCGATCCCGATACAACGCATCCTCTGATTTTACCGCGCGACTCCGTCTTTACTCGTCTCGTTCTCGACCACGCTCATCGCCAGACTCTTCACGGAGGAACTCAAGTTATGCTCGCAACGTTAAGACGCTCGTATTGGATAATCGGAGGTCGTGCGCCAGTACGCAGCTTCGTCTTGCGCTGCGTAACCTGCGCTCGACAACGAGCTATCACCGCGACTCAGTTGATGGGACAATTACCCGTCTCTCGTACGCAACCGTCGCGCCCGTTTCTACATACTGGAGTGGACTACGCGGGACCGTTCAACTTGAAAACGTGGAGAGGGCGGGCGGCGAAGACTTACAAAGGCTATCTCGTCGTATTCGTTTGTTTCTCGTCATCGGCTGTACACCTCGAACTCGCGACCGACTACTCGACGGAAGGATTTCTGGCAGCCTACAAGAGATTCACGGGTCGCCGAGGAATTTGCGCGACGCTGACCAGCGATTGCGGCACGAATCTTGTCGGCGCCGATGCCGAACTTCGACGTCTCTTCGACTCTTCCTCGCGCGAACTCGATAATCTCGCGAACCTCCTCGCAACCGACGGCACGAAGTGGACGTTCAACCCTCCCGCTGCACCTCACTTCGGAGGAAAATGGGAAGCGGCCGTGAAGTCGGTGAAATTTCACCTCAAGCGCGTCGTCGGCGATACGCTCCTCACGTACGAAGAATTCTCTACACTGTTGGTGCAAGTAGAGGCGGTGATTAACTCGCGTCCTATTTGCCCGCTCTCGGATGATCCCGCGGACGTCGAAGCTCTTACTCCAGGTCACTTTCTGGTCGGAACTTCTCTCAACACGATTCCCGAACCCGCTATAATCAAGCTACCGGAATCGCGCCTTTCTCGATGGCAATTGCTCCGCCAGATGCTTGAAAGATTTTGGCAACGCTGGTCTATGGAGTACCTCCAGCGATTCCAAAGCATCACGAAGTGGCGTCAACCGAGTGACTCTATAAAAATCGGCTCTCTAGTTCTCGTTGTGGACGAACGATATCCGCCGTCTAAGTGGCCGCTCGCGCGTGTAATAGAAGTGCATCCCGGTAAAGACAATCTCGTTCGCGTTGCTACCGTACGAACTCGAACCTCTACGCTCAAGAGGCCCATAGTGAAACTCTGTCCTCTGCCCGTTGCGGATTCGATATCTCAGAACAATAAACCTTAATATACTATTGTTTTTTTTCACGGTTTCGACGACGCGCATACGTCGTCGAGGCGGGCGGAAATGTTGGAGCGAAATAGTTAAATTGTTCGTGCTCGCGCTGTTAGCCGCGCCATCGCTACCTTGTACATACTCGATACCGCTCGAATATTTCTCTTGCCGAAACCGTTCCCGTGTTTACTGTCTACGTCATCGCTCGCGTCTCTTTGTCTATTTAAATGTATCAAATACTAACGTCTATGTAAACGTGCTGAACGCTCTCGACCGTCAGTACGACGTATACTTTTGAAATACACGCATCGCTCTATTTTTCTCTATAAAGATCTTTTTCACCTATCTCATCTCCTCGCTTACCGAATCAGTTCTCTAATCTCTCGACTCTATCTCTATACAGTAGTATACCTTTTGTAACGTAACGCCTTTCTTACCTTTTTGAACTCGACGTTACCTTTTTCTCCTCGTTCGGTCTTTTTGGGACTGGCAGTGGGAAAAGGATGCAAATGAACTGAATTCCGCAAAATGTCACGTTAACTTAGTTTATTGAATGCGTTTCTCTTTTCTTCTTTCGGTTCGCGTCGATCAGCTGATCGCTTTCGGGTTTGTTTATCTTCGGTCGCTCTCGATTTTCCCACGCACACACTCTCTCTCATACACACCGCTCACGCATACACTTATACTATGTCTTATCCTACTGGGATTTGCGGATGTACACAATGATTGTTTACACTTATCTGTGGAGACCTTGTAACGTTGCCACGCTTTTGTTGCCTAATTGGATCAACTGCTACCTCGCTTCTAATTGCCCTGGCGCCGACACACGCGTATAAATGATTTTCAATCAAACACTTGCTTGCACTCCGAATTTTTAGATTTATCGCAACACTAGAACTTTTGGAAACTTTGAGAAAATTCTCGGTCTCGAGCTATGCGTTCCTTCGCTATATAAAGTCCTATTCCCACCCTTACCTCATCTCGAGAGATTTGAAATTTATTACCTAATTGGGTCCCCCCCGTGTGCACCTTTCGTCGCGCGCCGCTGGCCTCGCTCGGCCCTGAACTTGCCGATCGGCATCGGCACGCGCCGTCACCGCTCGGGCTTCCTCGTTCCTAACCGTCTCAATTTCTTCTACCCTTTTTTTCTTGTTGACGACTTTCCGAAATCTAAATTTAGCCTGCCTCCCGTTTCTTATGTTACTTCTGATCTATTGTCCGCTTAATCTAATTTCCTCGCCTGCCTATTTCTATTTCTCATCCGATTCCTTTTTAATTTTAAGTATTTTAACTGATTTCTCGCGTTACGTTACAATGTCCCCCCATAATAATTTTAATTTTTATTTATAAAATTAAATTTATTATACTTTTCTATTTTATTGTTCCGTGTCGGAGTCTTCCTCCCATTCATCCTCCTCACTCCTCCACTGCCGGATCTGCCTGTTTAGTGCGTTTCCGACGTTCACGAGTATCCCGTCCTCGCGAACTCCGACGGTTGCCCTGATCGGGATTTCGTCTTCCTCCTCTCCCTCGGTTGTTCGAAGGTCCATGACGATTTTCTTCCCTAGGATCTTCTCTCCCACGAAATTTACCTCCCGTTGTGTCCACCTGCGTCCGCTCATTGGCTCTACATCTCTTAGTGCAATGAGCAGGGCGAGTGCCCTTAGTGCCGTCAACCGATGTGGTAGGAAGTAAATCGCTGCATGGCTCCGCCTTACTACCTGGCAAACATCTATGAGGAAGATGCAGCATCTTGTGGCACCGACGCATTCCACCTGCCCACGCTCCACCCGTCCGTGATATATGGTGAGGCACGGCGTCCCTGGTTTTCGCAGGAGTTGTGGTAAGGGTGTCGTGCTTCCTGGTTTTTTGATGTGCTTTTCTAGTACCGGTTGTAATCTTTCGTACAGGATGCGATCTCCTCCGGTCCTCACGGCGATCCTTCGTGGGGTGATCACCCGTATCACCATCCCGGGTTGGATTCTGCTAAATTTGGCCCTATCGTGCCGTAACGGGATGCTCTTTGGTATGGCTCCCACCTTGAATGGCACCCACGGCCCTTTCGCCCTCCCATCTCGCTGCTGGTTTGCCAAAAACTTTATCACCGACATTTTGCCGCACTTAGACTTTGTTTCTTCTCGTTTGCTCTTGTCGCTTTCGCAAATCGTAGCTAACTGTGGGATTTTCGGTTTCGATTCCTCCCTCCTTTTGGCTGATTTTGACTTTATTATGGTGCTTGGCGGTCATCTCTTCCCGCGGGATTTTGGCCGTTGGAGGTTTCTCGATCGTCTTCTCCTTGTCTATCTTACTCGTTGTTGTTATCGTCTCTTTCCCACTTGTGGACCTTTCGTCGTCAACGTTCTCCCTTAGATCTTCCTTGCGATGGTAAACCTTCATGTTATTCGCATGAAATCTCCCCCGCTCCTTCCCTGTCGTCGGGTCTCTTATAACGAACGTTGCCGCTCCAATTTGAGTTTCGAGGACGTATGGCCCTTCGTAGAGCGCTAGGAATTTCGCGATCTTTTTGTTTATCGGGTCGGAGACGTTACACGCCTTCACAAGGACCCAGTCTCCCACCTTGAAATCTGCGAGTTTATGTGTTTGATTAAATTTGTCCGCTCTTTTCTTTCCTTTCGTTCGAATCCGTTCTTTGGCCATTATTAATTTTTCTTCCCATACCGTGTTTTTATTTTTCTCATGCGCTGGAATCCATGTTGTCCACGCTCTTTGCGGCTTTTCTCCCTTATGTAGCTCGATCGGAGTCAGTTCGGTAGTCTCATGATGCACTTCATTTATGCAGTTCTGTACTATCGGTATCCAGTCTATCCATTGCGCATGCTTATCACCTAAGAATGTACGAAAGAAGCGTCCTAACTCGCGGTTTACTCGCTCCACGATGTTACCCTGTGGATGTCTTATCGACGAGAACACCGGTTGTATGTCCTCCTTTTTTAATTTTTCCAACCATTTTTTGGATGTGAACTGTGTTCCGTGATTGAACTAAATCCGTTTCGGCCGTCCATGGTTTGGAACATAATGTCCAAAAATGCTTCTAATCGTCGCTGCTGCGTCCGCTTTCCTTAGTGGATATAATGCGACATATTTACTAAACGCGTCTATCGTTACAAGTATGTGTTTGTAACCTCCCTTGGTGGTCGGTAGTGGACCGTAAAAATCTATCGAGAGCAGCTCGTGTGGTCCTTCCATCACGATATTCTGCATTGCTGCATAGCTCTCCTGATTTGCTACCTTACTTCTCTGGCAGGTATCGCATGTTTTAATTATTTTCGAGATTTTCTTTTGTAGCTTTGGTATGTAAAGGTCCTCAGAGATGATTTTGTAACATTTATATGTCCCTACATGTCCGTACACCTTGTGACAATCTTCTATGAGGGTTTCCTCCAATTCCTTCGGAATCATGAGCTTCCATACGTTCTTTCCGCACTGCTTATATAGTAGATTTTGAAAGAGGCTGTATCTTTCGTTTTGCTCGTTCGGGAGTTTTTCTACGGCAGTTCTTATATCTTTTAGATACTCGTCTTCTTTCTGTTTATTCGCCATGTCCTCTAGGTATTCGATCAATGTCGTTGACGGTTTCTCGGCCAGGATGCTCGCTATTATTATTTCTCCATCTCTCGTCTCCCCTTCTCCCCGTGGGATCCGACTCAGTGCGTCCGCTACTTTATTTTCCCTTCCTGGGCAGTGCTCGATTTCCATGTCATATTCCTGGATACCGATCGCCCATCGCATTAGTCGCGCGCTCGTAAATCTGCAGGTCTTGAGGAACGTTAACCCTTTATGGTCCGTTTTTATAATTACTTTTGTACCGAGGAGGTATGATCGGAACTTTTGTAGCGCCCATACGATTGCTAGGAGTTCCTTTTCCGTGGTGAAATACCTTCTTTCTGCTCCCTTCAGCGTCCGACTAGCGAAGGCTACGACTCCCATTCGTCCTTCATCGTCCTTCTGCGCGAGTTCGGCTCCCAGCGCGTATTCACTTGCATCGGTGTGCAAATAGAACGGTTTTTTCGGATCGGGGTGCCTTAAGACTACGGTTTCCAGAAAGAGTGTTTTCACTCTCTCAAACGCCTTTTTTCTTTCCTCCGTCCACTCCCATTTTTGACCTTTCTTGAGCATCTCTAAAAGTGGCGTGGCTTCCTGCGCGTGCTTGCTCGTGAACTTAGTATAGAAGTTTATGAGCCCTAAGAATCCACGGAGTTGCTTGATATTTTTCGGCAGTGGATAGTTCCTTATCGCCTCCGTTTTCTCGATTTGTAGGCGTATTCCTTCCGTGGTCATCACGTGTCCCAGAAAGTCGACTTCTTTTCGGAAGAACTTCGATTTTTTTAGGTTTAGTGTCACATTCATTTCTCGTAATCTTTCGAATAACTTGCGGAGGTTTTCCATATGTTCTTGTGTGTTTTCTGACACGCATAGAAGGTCGTCCACGAAATTTAGTACCCTATCTCCCAGACCTTGCAGGGCGTGTGCCAATCCCCTTATTAGGCTTGCGCTGCTTGTTTTCAACCCAAATGGTGTGACTCGGAACTCGTAGCACTGTCCGTTGTGTAGGAATGCTGTGTATTTCCTTGATTCCGGTGTCAAAGGGACTTGCCAGAAGCTGCTGACCATGTCGAGGCTGGAAATGACCTTCGCCTTCCCACATTGTTGGAACAGCGTTTCCAAAGGTACTGGACACTCGTGGTCCGGTAGCAATATTTTATTGAGTTATCGTGCATCTAGGCACAACCTTATACTGCCGTCCTTTTTTATCACTGTTACCAGTGGGTTAATGTATGGGCTGTTTGACCTTTGTATCACCCCTTGTTCCATCATTTTCTCTATCTCTTTATTTACTCTCTCCCGATATGCCATCGGAATCGGGTAGGATCGGTGTATGTACGCCGTCTCGTCGCTTACTTCCAACTTATGTTCGTACATCCACATCCTCCCAGGTTGGTCGCTGAACACTTCTCGATACTGCCATAATAGATCCTGGAATGCCCTTTTCTCCTCCTCAGTGAGCCCTTCACATTCTTCCACCTTCCTTGCTATCTCCGCTCCTTTCGCCTTTTCCTCCAACTCCTCATCTTCCTCCTCCGTCCCCCCGGACTCTTCGACGACCTCTATCCTTTTCTCACCTCTCGACACCTCGACGCTTTCCACCCGAACCTCCTCTTCTCTTTCTCCCTCCTTAAACCTCACTACACCTTTTCCCATTTCTATTTGGCACCTGAGTAGCATTAAACTATCCATCCCCAGGATGCATGGTCGTACCAAGTTCGGCACTACTAAGAATGCTATTTCCGTCTCCATCCTTCCCAATTTCGTCTTCGCCAGGAGTTGTTTCCTTATTACGGCAGATTTTCTGCCTGTCGCTCCCACTACTCGCATCGTTCTCGTCGGCAGCATAGGGCACTTTCCCCACTTTCCTTTATTTTCCTCGTATTTTGCTTCCGAAATACATGTTACCTCGCTTCCCGTATCGATGAGGGCTTGTATTTCCCTTCCTTCGATATTTATTGTTATGATCGGGCATTGCCCCTTAGTGTTTATGTCCCGATGCGTCTGCGGTTCGGTCTTCTCTTCTCGCATGACTACGCTTACCCGTGTCTCCTCGTTTCTTTTCCGCACACTGTTTTTCTTTGTTGTTTCGCTTTTCTTTTCTTCGTAATTTCTCTGTGTCGCACTCTCGCGTGTGTGTGCGGGATTTACACGCGGTGCGAAACGCTGGCGTTTCCCCATGCCGTAGTGGGTGTAGCCTCTGCCTCGTTCGTGCTTCTCGCCGGAGCTTCGTCTATCGCCACTGCGTTTACCTGGGGTTGCCTTGTCCATGTTCTCTCTCCTTCTCTCCTCGCGCTCGTACTGTTTTGCGCGTCTCTGTTGGGATACGGTGTGGAGTGATTCATCGTCGCCGGTGGTGTCCTGGGCGGCGGGGTCGCTCCGTATTGCCGTGGAGCGGCTTGTGCCGGTGGTCCTCGGCGTGCATTCACCGGCCGTTTCAAGTCGTGGCGTTCAAGGATGCGTATCAAGTCTTCCACGGTAGTTGCTCCTTTTAGGATGATTTCATCCCTGACCTCTGTCGTGAAATGTGCCGCGAGTGCCTCCACGATCTCGTCTTCACCCAATCTTGGGGAGAGGTCGTAGGCGCTCGCACATAGCCTCGACGCGTACTCCACTCTCGTGGTGTTCGCCCTCTCCTCATAGTAGCCGTTGTTTAGGTTCCTTCGTATACGAATCTGCTGCTCTTTGCTCCAAAACCGCTCCGTGAATTTGTGCGCAAACTCTTCGAGTTTGCTTACGCGATTTTCGATCACGTTCCACCAGTCCCTCGCGGTTCGGGTGAGGCTCTGCTCTACCACGAACTTGAAATCGCTATCGCGAATTCGCGTGGCCTGGCAGTAGTGCTCAAGTTCTCGTAGGAACTTGAGTGGTCGTTCTCTCCCCGATCCGTCGAACGTCGGTGGTGCTCTCCGCATTGCCAGCTCCCTTATGTGGGTCTGCTGGTTGGGGAGTGTGGGCGTTGGTCCGAGAGGCAGTGCGTCTCGCAGCTGTCTGATTTCCTCGACACTTCGTCGTACTCCTTCTACTTCTCTACGGAAATCCTCCACCGTGTTTCTCGTTTCGCGGAAACTCCGGGCGAGTTCGTCGACGATGTTCTCGTTCTCTTGCATTCGTTGGCTTAGTTCTTCCATGGCTCGCTTTATCGGGCCGATGACGATGCGTGTCGTCTCGGTGTGTCCCTCCAGAGTTTACAAAATGTTTCTCGCCATTGCATCCGCCCACTCGTCGAATCTATGCTCGATTTTCTTCTCGAGCTCCTTTACCTTCCTGTCAATTTTCAGGTTGATCCTCTCGCACTGGTATCCCAGGTTTTTAACGGCGTCGAGGACCTCGGCCAGGAAAACTGCTGGCGAACCCGGATTCCCGGCGTCTCCTTCCTCCGCAGTCTCTTCGATCATTATTTCCTCGGGACGTGTGGGTGGTTGTCTCACCATCTCTTCTGCGCCCGCTTGTGCGAGCTCCTCCGCGAGTGTTACGCTTCTTCTCGTACTCACTGCGGGTGGTATGGAGAAAGTGAATTCCAGATGGTCACTTGTTTCCATGCTGCTCACTCCCGTATCGGCCACTGTGTTTTCTGTTCCTTTATCCGCCATGCTCTTATGTGCGGCTCCTTGCTTTTTCTTTATTTTTCTCCCTTTTCCTCAACTGCCAGCCCCACGTTGGGCGCCAATTGTAACGTAACGCCTTTCTTACCTTTTTGAACTCGACGTTACCTTTTTCTCCTCGTTCGGTCTTTTTGGGACTGGCAGTGGGAAAAGGATGAAAATGAACTGAATTCCGCAAAATGTCACGTTAATTTAGTTTATTGAATGCGTTTCTCTTTTCTTCTTTCGGTTCGCGTCGATCAACTGATCGCTTTCGGGTTTGTTTATCTTCGGTCGCTCTCGATTTTCCCACGCACACACTCTCTCTCATATACACCGCTCACGCATACACTTATACTATGTCTTATCCTACTGGGATTTGCGGATGTACACAATGATTGTTTACACTTATCTGTGGAGACCTTGTAACGTTGCCACGCTTTTGTTGCCTAATTGGATCAACTGCTACCTCGCTTCTAATTGCCCTGGCGCCGACACACGCGTATAAATGATTTTCAATCAAACACTTGCTTGCACTCCGAATTTTTAGATTTATCGCAACACTAGAACTTTTGGAAACTTTGAGAAAATTCTCGGTCTCGAGCTATGCGTTCCTTCGCTATATAAAGTCCTATTCCCACCCTTACCTCATCTCGAGAGATTTGAAATTTATTACCTAATTGGGTCCCCCCCGTGTGCACCTTTAGTCGCGCGCCGCTGGCCTCGCTCGGCCCTGAACTTGCCGAACGGCATCGGCACGCGCCGTCACCGCTCGGGCTTCCTCGTTCCTAACCGTCTCAATTTCTTCTACCCTTTTTTTCTTGTTGACGACTTTCCGAAATCTAAATTTAGCCTGCCTCCCGTTTCTTATGTTACTTCTGATCTATTGTCCGCTTAATCTAATTTCCTCGCCTGCCTATTTCTATTTCTCATCCGATTCCTTTTTAATTTTAAGTATTTTAACTGATTTCTCGCGTTACGTTACACTTTAGGCTATTCGATCTGCAAAGTAAGAGCGCGCACTAGCTATAAACTTTCGAGAAAAATGGCTTTAAAGTTTTTCGTGTAGGACGTATACCGGTCACTTTGAACACCATCCAAAAACAGCGAAGTGGCCGAGTTGTAGCGAACTCGCTTGCGGCGCGGGCGGTCCGTGTTCGATCCCTGCGTGTAGAAACTTTTTTTTTCAATTCTTTAAAAAATTATAAAAACTGTGAAATAAAGTTAATTATACTAATCATACTAATATGAAGAATTTAATTATACATAATTTGTTCTATTAATGAAATTTCGGGAATATCGTCTTTCTTTTTCAATTTTTAATTTTATATGCAAGATCCTGAATGATAATTGTCATAGAAACATTGAAAACAAAAAATATTATTACATCTCGCACAATTTATGAAGGAAGATTGTTCACATGAACAACCCTTTTTCAAAAGTTCTACCGGAAAACATACTTCATTTACATTTTTGAAAATTTCTCTTTCGTCACAGAGCTTGGAAGCGTACCAGGCATACCGGATCTTTTCATTAAAAATTGGTGATGATAATTGATAATGCACTATTGATTGTATTTTTATGCAGTCCTCACGGGAATTTCTTTCTCTATTATTTTCAATCAGATTAAATTTTTTACTTGTCTATAAAAATAGACATCGCAAGATTGAACAAGTGGAGTACATTTTGGAGGAATCACTTTAATTGGGCAAGTAGGTGATTTCTTGTCATCCTGAAAGATTTCGTCATATAATTCAGGCTTTGTTTGTCCTCCCCAAGAGTCAATAATTAATAGTAAGTCATTTTATTAATAGAAAAAATTATGTATGATTAAATTCTTCATATTAGTATGATTAGTATAATTAACTTTATTTCACAGTTTTTATAATTTTTTAAAGAATTGAAAAAAAAAAGTTTCCACACGCAGGGATCGAACACGGACCGCCCGCGCCGCAAGCGAGTTCGCTACAACTCGGTCACTTCGCTGTTCTTGGATGGTGTTCAAAGTGACCGGTACACGTCCTACACGTAAAACTTCAAAGCCATTTTTCTCGAAAGTTTATGGCTAGTGCGCGCTCTTACTTTGCAAATCGAATAGTCTAAAGGTATACTACAAACCTGCAAAGTCTCATCCCGAAGTCAATTTCCGAGGCCGTAATGTTCCCTTGTAAAACTGAGGTTTTCCTCAGTGTACGCTAAAATTGCGCCCCTCTCTTTTTCGCATAAACATTTCCCACGTCCCATTTTTTAACACCTTAAAAACACTTTTACTTGAAATATATCACAGCAAGTGACGCGAATGGCGTGCTACAATAACAAATATCAAGCCTAACAATACTGGTGCTATAGTAACGCAACAAATGAATATCATTCTTTTGATTATATTGTTTTACATATGCGAGCAACTTCAATCACAATTACTACAATGTATTAATTTATTGTGCTCTTTCAGTCCATATACTGAACTTTTAAATATGTTTATTTAAAAATCTAATTCATTTAAAAATGTGGGTGGTGCTATAGTGTATTTCGCAGTGTATTTCATATCTTGTCTTCTCTTTACTGTCTCGAGTAGAGTTGATCGAGCCCCTAACACTTTTGGTTACGAACGCGAATCCGTCTTTGGGTAGAATCTGATTAATTTATTTAGCGTTCAGTTAACAAACATTTCGTTATCGAGAACTATCGTTATTCCGCTTCCGAGAACTTATCTTTTATCTCGTAAACTTTTTTTTGACTTCGACAATCCGGGTGGAAACGATTCTCGGCAGGGCTTAACCCTTTCCCCCGACTTACGAATCCGCGAGAGAGAGACTGTCATTGCAATATACAGGGTGAACATCGAGAAGCGTTACAGATGAATATCTCTAAAACTACAGATTATCTCAAAAATTTTTTTGATGGAAATTGTTCTCATCGAGGGGGACATCATGTGATGAGTTTTTTTTCCCGGGTGGACGCGCCAAGGTGACATTAAGGTCATTTTTTTTTTTTTTTTCTAATAGAATGATATGTTTTTTTATCCATCATCATATAGTGCGTTTTAAGACGAGTTCAATGACCTATTACTCAAGGTCATTCAAGGTCAAATTTGCAGAGAAAAGATGCAACAGTTTTACTTGTACTTACCTTATTTTCGCATGTGTTCAAAGTGACGACCTCCTACTTCAATACACTTAGCAGTTCTTTTTTTAAGGATTCTCTAACTTTGCACAACATTTCATTGTTTATTTTGGCACAAGCTTCGCGTATTCTAGTTTTCATGTTCTCACGCGTCGTAGGTTTACTAGACATTACACAGTTTTTAACGTGCCCCCATAAAAAGTAGTCGAGTGGTGTTAAATCCGGCGAATGTTGACCTGAGTAAAACTGATATTGAACACGTGTTATTGTTTTGGTGTGAAAGTTCGAAGGAACGAACTAACGTACAAGTAAAACTATTACATCTTTTCTGCATTTCTCTGCAAATTTGACCTTCAATGACCTTGAGTAATAGGTCATTGAACTCGTCTTAAAACGCACTATACGCACTATAACATATCATTCTATTAGAAAAAAAAAAAAAAATGACCTTAATGTCACCTTGGCGCGTCCACCCGGGAAAAAAAACTTATCACATGATGTCCCCCTCGATGGAGAACAATTTCCATCAAAAAAATTTTTGAGATAATCTGTAGTTTTAGAGATATTCATCTGTAACGCTTCTCGATGTTCACCCTGTATATATGTATTTATTTAGAATACCTATTTACAATTTCGGTTTTCAGTTTTACATTAACAATTTCCATAAAGTAATTTATTTATTTATTTATTTATTAATGTTTCAACGGGAAGAAATCCCTTTAGTATACATATATACAGTTTACATTGACAATCATTGGCAGAGAGACAAAAGAACAGAAAATGAAAATCGGAAACAAAAAAAAAAATTAACAAATACGATTTAGACAGTTAATAAACTTAGCGGAGCATGAAAAAAAGTCAAGTTTGTCGCAATGTGTATCGACATTGAGTATAATTCGGTTTATACAGTCATTAAAACCATATAAAGTGCGATGAGAGTAAGGTAAGAGTAAAGTACATTGTCTTGAATTTATCCTAGGTACATATATGTTAAAAAGAGACAGGAGTTCAGGACAGTTTATGATACCGGTAAGTATCTTATTCGCTAACGATAGGTCGGATCTAAGACGGCGGCTAGACAGAGATTTGACATTAAGACGAGACATAATAAAGGTATAGTCATGGTTGTCAAAAGCCATAGGACTACCTAGTACGAGAGCCGCTAAACGCAGGAATTTATGCTGCGTATTTTCCAAAGCAGCAATCTGGTATAGATGGAACGGCGACCAAACTGTAGAACAATACTCAAGGTGAGGGCGCACTAACGAATTATACAGAGTGACAATAGTTGATATGTTTCTAAAATAACAGGATGCCCTAGCTATAAATCCAAGTATTTTATAAGCTTTACTTGTAATAGACAAGACATGGTTACCGAAAGATAAATTAGAGGAAAAGGTGACTCCCAGATCGACAACCGACTGAGCAAAGGTGAGAGAATGACCATTAAGTAAATAATTATAAACAGAAGTGTTTTTGAGGTGAGAGAAACGAACAACAACACATTTAGATAAGTTAAGAGACAAGCGATTTCTTGCACACCATAATTCCAGGTTTGAAAGATCCCTCTGAATAAGCGAGTGACTAGCGGTGCTATCTATGCTGTGATATAACTTCATGTCGTCCGCAAATAGAAGAAAAAAGCAATATAGGAAGCATCTATGAATATCATTGATAAAAATGTCGAATAACAGTGGCCCAAGGTGAGAGCCTTGGGGAACACCAGAATCGACATAAATAGGGTCCGAGAGAGACCCATTGTATTTAATAATTTGAGTCCTCCCAGAAATGAAGCTACTAAGCCAGCTCAGAAAACTACCATAGATTCCATATGCTTTTAGCTTCGCAATCATGAGGGGGTGAGATACCGAATCGAACGCCTTACTAAGATCGGTATAAATGGAGTCGACCTGGAGACCCTTTTCAATAGACGAAGACAGGTAGTGATGGTATACAAGCAAGTTTGTAGTAGTAGAGCGACCAGATATAAAACCGTGCTGTTGGTTAATGATAATGTTTTTGAAGAAAAAGGAGAGCTTCGAGGCCACTATATCATCAAATATTTTAGGCATGACGCTTTGTAAACATATAGGCCGATAGTTTCCGATGTACGACGGGTCACCTTTTTTGAGAACCGGACGGACAATGCTAGTTTTCCATAAATGAGGAAAAATACCAGCAGAAAGGCTCTTATTAAATAGTAACCATAGAATACGCGAAATGATAAAATTGCATGATTTAAAAAAGAGAGGAGAGATACCATCACTACCAGCACTAGACTTAATATTAAGGTTATTTATCCTATTAAAAATATCGCTTATATCTACACTAATACTAGATAAGCTCAGATCTGTATCATATTGAAAGTCGTCATAAGAAGATACGCCAGGATCCGCAGTATAGAAAGAATTAAAATATTTCGCGAAATTATTTGCAATGGAGGAATCATCCCTGTAATATTCGCCTTCGTAATGCATTGCAGATAGATTAGAAGATTCATTATTACGTAACGAGCGAACGAAATGCCAAAAGGATTTTGTATTGGATGGAATGTCACACTCTACCTTATTTACATAACGTAACCAACAAGAGCGAGACAGCGATTTGCATTCAGAGCGTAGTTTGCAGAAAACTATGTAGTCGGACAAGCGATTATGACGCTTATAATTTAAATGAGCACGTTTTTTAGATTTGATCATAGAGATAAGCTGAGGAGAAAACCAAGACGGATACGAAGAACTATGGACAACATAAGATGGAACGAAAAGATCAATAGATTGATTAATATAGGAATAAACAAGAAGGAGAGAATCATCTACCGATAAGCCAGAAAGAGAAGAATCCCAATCGACAGAAGATAAATAATTATTAATGGCAAAGTAATCGGCACGATGGAAATTCTTTCTATATTCAGGCTGAGCAGGAAAGGAACGAGTAGCAGGAAGAGGAAGATAGAAAAGGAGAGGGGGGTGGTGAGGGTCAGGAGGTAGGAGGGGATCAATAGCAGAGGAGACAACAAGGTTTACATAGGAGGAAAAGAGGAGATCAAGAGTTCGACCAAAAGAATTAACTATAAAATTAGATTGAGAAAGGTTAAGGAAGCTAAAGCCGCTGAGAACAGCAGTAGCTTGTCTAAACGAGGAAAAAGGAGAGGAAAACGTAAAAGCGAGGTTGCCTGCTGTATCATTACTCCAGATGGAATTAGATAAATTATAATCTCCAACCAAAACAAGGTCAGTGCCCTGAGGAAAAGAAAACAAGATATCTTCAACAGATTTGCAGTGCAATGTATAAACAGAAGGATCGCTCGCCGGAGGAATATAAACAGAACCAACAACAACAGATTTAAAGGCACAACGTATTTCGACAAAGACTTGCTCGACATATACACAAGAGGCATTTAAATCGGAGACGGGTAAGCGACGACTAAACAAAGAATTATGAACAGCCACTAACACACCACCACCAGAGTGCAGTCCACACAACAAAGGATCACGATCAAATCGATAGACGTTATAGCATCTCAAACCAAGCTCAGAATTTAAAATACTATCGCATAACCATGACTCCGTGAGAATAATAATATGATACAGATCAGAAGCAGCTGCAATCGCCTGACATAAAATATTTAATTTAGACCTAATGCCCCTTACATTTTGATAGTATACTAGGGGATAGAAAGCTAGTTTTTTTTATTGGCACTGTTTTGAACAATCTTCGGAACTCCGTTAATATATCTAATGGTCTTCGCTGTATCTCCGGATGAGTGGAGATGACTTAGCTCCGTTCTAAGGTTGTTTAGATAGGAGCGCTGCTTGTTCGTGCGATCGTCGCTTAATTTAGCCGGTCCTCTATACTTATGTTTATTCCGTAAAATATCAAGCACGGCCTGACGCGATGATAGCTGGACCCTGATGAGACGAGGACGATCACGTTGCTTAGAACCGAGACGAGTAACTCCCAGAATCGGTATATCGGAGGAGACAATCTCGCCAAAGATCTTTTTAATGGCAGACACATCTCGAGAAGATGCAGAGGGTGGAACAGCAGTACGAGAGGTGCCAGGTTGACCAGGTTCCATGCTGTCATTTGTCTCAGGTTCCGCGAGGTTGTAGATAATAATATTAGTGGACCTCCGACTCCTTTCCGCCATTTCAGCAATGATGTCCTCTTCTGTAGGAGGGCTCGATGTAGAAACCTTGTCCTCCAGGAGAGTAATGCGGTCGGCAAGCTTGGCCATATCCGAAATAACGGCGGATTTGAATTCCGAGATGACGTCCATGATACTTTTCTTGAGCGTCATAATTTGAGTTGAAAGAGCATCATTCAGCTCCTGTCTGAGAATCTTCCTCCAATCATCGCGACTGAGTCCAGAAGGCACAGGAGAGTCCGATGAGACGAAAGATGGATGCGAAGGAGTTGAGAGGCAGTCCAGAAATTGACCGTTGGCGTAAGGATGACCTGTGCGTAGCATGCAGCTAGGATGTGATGTCATGCCACACAACACACACACGACGGGCTTAGCAACAGGTTTTCCACATCCTTTGCAGAGCGTATCCATGACGTAAGGCACAAAAATATAGGCTTAAAGTGGAAACGCCGAAACTAACGGTCACAATTTGACGGTTCGAAACGTCGAGAGCTCCGGAACGAAAACAAACACGTCCGATGCCAATGACAGTCAAAACTGAACTCTTTTATGTAGATTTCTTCTTTTTGCGATGACTTCTCTTCTCTACTGCATTTGGGCTTAAACCTGTGTGCTCGTGCATGCACCACGAGTCTAGCTGCTTCTTGAAACCTCCCCATTGTCATACATGAAAACAAAAAAGTACAATTCATTAATATTAACTTATTATATATAATATACCAATTTAAAACGTTATAAACGGTTTCACCTTCTTCCCTATCCAATTGCACCCATGAGAGCCTTTTTCTTTTTTTTTTTTTTTTTTAAATGGAGGAAACCTTCAAAAGGCACCCCGACCGAAGTCGAGGTAGTGTGGGATTCTTACCCACTAAAACCTCCACTTTAGCCCCTGACCTTCTTCCGCAGTTTTTATTGTAGCCTATAAAAGAAATAATAATATTGAAAAAGATACATCGAGAAAAATATACAGCACTAGCACTTTGATAGATTGTCTGCCTTTCAAAATTACATGTTTCACGGACATAGAATTGTTGAGATCATTTTACAACAACTGCTTTTTAATGTTAAATTCTTTATTAATACTGATAAGAACAAAAAAAACTGATACAAAATCTACTGTTGCGCATCGCCAACAGTCTCGCCTCTTCTGCGCTTCTTTTTCATATACATACTAAAACCTAGAGGTACTTCTCCTCTTTCGAGCACGCTCCTCTATAGATGTCGCTACAAATGTACGCTATACACAACAAGAATAACAACTTACATGTCAGAATGTAACATCACAGCTACCGCATAAACTCTTCTTTCTTCCGCTTCCTCTTCATTTTCACCGGGAAAAGGCATTCTGAAACTTTTACCAAGTACATCGTCTGGATTAATAGAAAACTCGGGACTCAAAATACTACATTTATATAAACCTAAAGCAGAGGATATTATTCCGATATCAAAAATGTCATCGACCACCGTGAATTTCCTAACCCCTAACTGGAATGTATTCCCATCCTTGGCAATGGAGAACACAATACAAATGGCACCGTTGTGCAAGATACAACAATTATCACGAATATCAAGACTTAGCGATATGGCATTAAATTGTATCTTACGATACTGGATAGTATCAGTATTACCAGAAAGAGGCATAGATACTTTAACACCTGAAGACGGTACAATCCTTGAACTATTACTTCCATGGGCCTGAATCTCTGTCATTCTATTAAAGAATTGTTGAAGAGATAGGCCCGGCTTTCTGAGATATTTCCTAAATATTCCCATATTATTTTCATAGGGAAAGGCAGAAAATGAATCTAAGGGACCAAAACGTCTGACGTCATTGGTCAAATGAAGAAGACCATGTACATTATAACTGCAAAAATTTTGCCCATACAACTCTCCAGTGCGAAGAACAAATTTTTGGAGAGCAAGCTCTGCAAAATTCAAATACCGAGCCGACAGAGATTCTGAAGCTAAAATTCTAATAGCCGCATGCAAGAATAAAAAATGAATGTACAAGCTATCGTTGAGAAGACCATACGCCACAACTGGCCCTGTGTAGAGAAGAAATTGACGAAATTCTACGACCTTATATTTCGAGTAATAGTGCAAAGGTCTTGGGCGTCTTCCGAAATCAGAGCGACAACATTGTCTGAGACTATTCAATCTTGCAGACATAATAGAGAGGTTAGTACCCGATAACTTTGAAAAACGTGAATATTTTCCGGATATCCATGCAGATAATATTTTCTTCATAACGCCCAAGCATACCAAATGCATATATTCAAATGTAACTTGAGATACCATTCCAAAAGGTAGCGATGACAATGGACTGCTACCTTCTTTATGATGGTCCTCGTCCACACATTGAGAGTACTCTTCATCAGTCCTAAGGGGATGATTTATGCCACTAAAGACATATCTACCTTCGCTATGTTTTCCAGATACTTTACACTTGGAGCACGGTCGGTTGGATCTATGGCCGCGGTGGTTTAAGATAAAAGCTCTTGCGGGAGCATCTTCTATAAACATCTTAATTTTATTGGTACCTTAGTACCATGAAGATCCACATCCCCTTTGGAAAGAATATCAGTTACATTCATAATGAACATATTGAAGAACTTATCAGGGTCATGCGGTTTCTGCGAGCCCTTATAAATGCCTACAACTATTGGCCTTGAATCGGGTATGTTCCTAATCATACACTGGATCGGCCACAGATGGATTGTTCCTGCTTTATCTAAAGCACATCCATCTGTGCTGAAATCTAATTCTAATTCCCTGTACAGTGAAAGAGAAGTACTACTGAGGCATTTTACGATTTCAGATTCCACACTAAAATGAATGTATTCCCCTGGATCAACGACATGTGTCAAAACACTAGTTCGTGGAGTATTTAAAACTGTTCGAATGTCTTTCGGTAGGTCGCTAAAGCACTTATGGCTTCGAAGGAGAGAAAGAAAATTGTTACCCTGAGCATGGGTAATATTGTTATCGACACAATATGCAGCTAAACTTTCTTGGAAAGAAGTTTCTTTAACTGCTTCAGAAATAGACGACATAGAAGAAGAAGAAGAAGAAGAAGAAGTATCATCTATAGCGTCACTATAGATGGTACCAATACAATCTGTGTGACCCGCAGAGGATGAAGGAACACCCTGTAGATTAACAGTGGTATCGGTCCACTGCATACAAGAAGAAGAAGAAGACGAAGTAGCAACATACTCTGCTACGCTGAATCCTAGCTCATTTCGTATGTTGCGCCTCTGTCCGATCGATGAGATTTTAAATATCGGTTTCCTTGATATGTATTTCTTACGATTAAAAGAACTCATGATTATATGAATTATGTATATGGTTAATATAGATATAAAAAAATGAATGTAACTTAAGTAAAATATATCGATAATGATCAATATGATACTCAATGATTGCTTTTGGACACGTTAACGTCTGCACTTCCGCACTCTACAATCGCCAGAATACGACTGATGAAACCACAGTTTGTACTGTGAGGAGTGTGAGGAGCACTGAAAATAAAGTTAGCGGGACGGACAGGGGCAAGAGGGGTCTATCCCTAGGACCAATCGCCGTTCTTTGTCGGGCGAGCCGCTTAGTGTGCGTGACCGTTTCGACCAATAGTAGGCTAGAGTCGAAAGCGCGACTCTCCTGCGGACGTGGTTACGTAGCCAGTAACGCCATCTGAACTTTTCTTTCACTTCTTTCCCGTTCTCTCTCTCTCTCTCTCTCGCCCTTACTATCTCGCGCGCGCGCATTTAAATAATTAGTTTTTGATTTTTCAATTTGGATCAGATTTTGATTGTTATTGCAGTATATGTAATGGTTTTTTGGATGGGGGGCACTTACAATTATTGTTATTCAAATTATAGAAGTATATAAATGTCGACAGTTTGGAAAACACTGCTTTACCCTATTGTTACGTTATAAAACAAAAAACGGTACATAAATTTCTCCACGAGGCATTTGCATTGGCCGTACATTTGATTTAGGGGATACGTTGTTTGTTACGGCCAATGGTAATACCTCCCACGTAAATGTATGAATTATGTCTTTTGTTTTTTAACGGAACGAACGCGGAAACGATTGTTTCGCCAGTCGTATTCTGACTAGTGACGAATACGTACTAATTTTTATAATCGAAGAAGACGACGAAGAAAATTATAAAAAGATTAATAAACGAGACGGATGAATTGTAATGTAAGTATGACTTTTAATTATAGCAATTACGTGTATTGCGGATATGCATAAATATTTTTCAATTTTTTTATAACATTATTTCATTACAGAACGAAATGGAACAACAACGACCGAAGCGGGTAGCCAGCAAGCCGGCGCGGTATCAGACGTCTTCTTCCGACGAAGAGCCCAGAAAGAAGATGAGGTTGGCCCCCGGGGATGTGCACTCGGACCTCGCTGAGCTGCGAGCAACGCTGGAAGAAGAGGATGCCACAGGGCCAAATTTTACTAATTCTTACGTAGAAGACAGAAACATATACGCAACGGACATACAAGGACCGAACAGAAACATTTATAGACCAGATATACGAGCACGAGACGAAAACTGTTGAATTAGGAAAATGAGGAACCGGGTAATAAAAATGAGGTATACACTTATATATAACCAACACGGAAATTATACTTTTATTTTCGAAACAGACTGGATACGCACGACCTTATACTAGCGATCGACGAGTCGTAACTGAACTTATCCTTTGTCACTACGGAAGGCCTCTGCCCCACTCCCCGCGCTATAGGTACGCGCCAAAAACAAAAAAACTCTCTTAGCGCCAAGGCATCGGTTGCCGGGCGCCGTATAACCATACTGCGCATAAAATTATAACGGGAGATCACATTATAAATGAATACTAATTCTAACGGGTGATTTTTATATAATCTAACATCCTCCCACCATGGAGATGAATGAAGTTTGTGACGTTATGTCACAAGAAGAGTAAAGAAATGCTTCCGTCAATGCACACTCTCAGGGCGAATTTGGATATAAAGAGTATTTATTAATTGCTCCCGAATTTTTGTATGCAATGGGCTCTCCTACCACCATCGAGGGAAACCCATCGAGGAGGAACGATCACCAACATCATCGATCGGAGAAAGATACGCTAAGAAGGACATTCAGCTCCCGGACTGTCATCGCTCTCGTGCTCTACGTGCCTCCGCCGTGGGATAATCCTCATCTTCACACCATGGCGAAGAAGAATACGTTGCTTGGCTACCGATTAGCGCTACGTAGCATCGATCATCGACATCTATCGATAAAGTAGCGCATCGGCGCAACGTACCGACTCGAAATTGAGAAATGTAACACCTACGTTAATTTAGAATAAATTAGGTAGAGGCGCACGTGCCGATCTGTCACGTGACGCAGAGCAAGGAGCCGTTCGGCAGTAGAAGTCAGGAGCAGGACTTAGCATCGGGATGTCGTAGAGTATAGTTCGTCTTTTGTATTTTCGTTTCTTCGTTTCGCTCCCGTGTCTTACTTAGGCAGTACCATTTCGTAAAATTGAGGAGATCAAGTCAGATTAGTTTCGTTACCCCGTAATTGCTCCCGCGGATCCGAGAGTCGACATCTTTCACGTAGGAGAAGATACGAGCGTCTGGCTACCGTGAGGAGACAAGGAAGGACGTGGAAGCTGGAGGAGACCCGCCATTTCGTGTCGTAGTTTGGTGGAGCGCGAGGTCACCTGTCTAGTTCCGTCCATGCGGGAGGAGGTACAGCCGGTAAGACGGGATTCCGTTTAGCCCTCATATATCGGGAAAATAGGTGAACTGGCCAGAACGATGATGTTATGTTTGCGGAAATTATGTTTTGGGAAATATTGCGTTAATAGTAGATCCTGAGGGAAATTAGTAGCGCCGGAAATCGTCCACGCTACCGTCTTGAATCAGTTGATCACTACTTTGGAATTTTGTGGATAATCGGGAGACGATAAAGTTTCGGAAGTCTTCGATTATATTTCGTTCGAAGTTCTGGCCAGAAGTCCCTTGTTCGGTCGTGTCTCGTCAGAGCACTTTTCGTTGGTCGCATCTGCGACGTTTCGTCCTGAGAGTGGCGTTAGTATTGCGAGCGAAATTAATGTATTGTAGGCTAAGTATTGTATCGTCTTGAGTGTTTTATGTAATTTCGGGAATTCGTATATTCAGTTTGTTAAGAAAACATGTTTGTTCATTTATGGGAACTGTTGTAAAGCTTCCGTTCAGCAAAGTTATAACTTCGTTAGAGTATCCTGAAAGCTCTCGATTCTTTATTGAAGTATTAAAGTATTGAAGTATTGTTCATTTACTTGACTTTATAATTTATCGCGTTCGGGTAGAGTTCGATTGTAATGAGTAGGGCTTCGAACGTACTTTTGTCATGAATTTACGCCAATAGCTTCCGTCATTTTATACAAGCAATTTCACTTATCTTTTCTCTACTAAAGAAATAAAGTATTGTTCTTATTTTGTTACCGAAATTTTACTGTATTCAGTTTGTGGTAATTCTCTTACTCCGCCCCTCTCCGTTACCACCTCGGTGGACTGAGCTACCGTTTTCGTGTTCCGCTTCACGCAACTCTTCGGAATTTTATAACTAAGATCTTACATCAATTTCAAGGCTCGAGTGGTAGCCGTAAGCTACCTGGCGCCCAACTATATCTTATATATTTTAACCGACCAACTGTTTAGCCTTTCGTTATTAAAAATATTCCGAAGAGGAGAGCGTGGCGAAGGTGTGCACGTGTTCTCTCGTCTCGTGTGAGAGAGAGAAGCGGTCACAAGTTCTCATCTCCATCCTCTTACGGACTAAACTCTTTATATTCTAAACGAGAGAAAAAAGCAAATAGAAATAAAACATGTATGAATGCCTTTAACAAAAATTACATAAGATAAGTGCAAACAAAATATAATAAATGAAGTTACTTACTTTCACATTCAAAGGTAAGATAATCTTTCAGGCTTTTTTACTCTCCTACCACTTCTTGTTACAAAATATGGCTTTTCACCATCATTCTCACATCCATCACTCGATTCACTTGCATTACACGTTTCATCCGATGTCTGCGGATCATAGCACTCTTTATATCTTAATTTAAGTAATTTATTAACATCTGCGTCGTGGCTACATTGAAGCTCTAACGGATAAATTTTTTGAATTGGCCTTATCAGTTCACTATCAGCTGTAGTCAATCGAACTACCCTAACATTATTATCTTTACCGGTAATTACATCTTTTACACGCGCTAAAGGCCAATCTAAACGCTTCGCATTGTCGCTTCCGATTAAAACAATATCACCAACCTTTACGCTATTAATATTTCTTATCTTAGATTCTCTATGAACTAACGCACCTAAATATTCATTACGAAATCTCTTTCTCAAATCATCTTTGACCTTTTGTCGATAAACATAACGTTTTTCTAGCCGACAATTCTCAATTTGGTCTAGATCTAAAACGCCTATTTCTTTAATCTCTTGCAGAAACATTGAAGGAGTAAGAGGCACGACCTCTTGTGTACTGTCCGACATAAAAGTAATCGGTCTCGAATTGATTACCGCTTCGCAATCTACAAGTACCGTTAACATTTCTTCATAACTTAAACAAGACCTTTTGAGCGTACGTCTCAATAACCGTTTCAATACTCCGTTAAGACGCTCCCAAAATCCTCCCCACCAGGGTGCAGTAGGAGGGTTAAATTTCCACTCAATTCGTTCTGTTTGTACAGTTTTATCTAACTTATGAAAGTCGATGAACTTAAATATATTATTTAATCCTACGAAGTTCGTTCCATTATCACTGTAGATTATAGAGGGACGACCCCTTCGTGCAATATGACGTCTTAGCGCCATTAGAAACGATGCTGTACTTAATGACGTGACTAACTCGAAATGCACCGCTCTGAATACGGCACACGTAAATAAACAAATCCACGCCTTAAGTCCACCTTTTAGAAAAATAGGCCCTGTAAAATCTACACCTATCACTTCGAAAACGGCCGCATCTCTAACTCGATCTACCGGCAAGGGTGCAGGAGCCGAATCCAAGGGCTTTGCATCGTATCTACGACAAGTGATACATCGTTTGATAACTAAACGAATAGCTTTTCTGCCTCCTAATATCCAAAAATTCTCTCTCAATGAGCTCATCGTTATTTCTACACCGGCATGCTTAAGCCTTTCATGTTTCTCTTTTATAATTAAATTCACTATTATATGGTTATTAGGTAAAATTATAGGACAACGAAAATTATATTCATCACTTCTCAAGACGATTTTAGTATTCAGACGGATTACACTATTTTTATCTTTAAATGGCAAAAAATGTTTAATACGCGCATCGTTTTCACCAAAAAAACTCTCCGTTTGAATCATCCTCAATAACAAAATTTCAGAACTCGCTATTTCCTCACAAGATAAATCGTCTTTCTTACGAAATTCTACATTATTTCTACAATTAGAACAAAATCTTTTTATCCAAGCTAAAAGACGTATAATTTTACTATAACTAGAAAATTTCTCAGCATACCATGGCGTAACATTCACGAAATCACTTTTTGCCACGGTCATCAATGCAGCACACGCCGACTTCTGTTTTTCTACAGTTTTCTTTAACTCTTCATTTACCTCCTCTTCATCACACATTGATTCGCTGTTTGGCCAACTTTCAGACTCCCTACTTAACCATTCCGGACCCTCCCACCATCTGGAAGAGGCCAACTGACTAACAGTGCACCCCCTCGACGGTAAATCCGCGGGATTCAAATGTCCGGGAACATGTCTCCACTGTTCGGGACTCGATAATCTACGTATTTCGGTAATCCTATTCCAAACAAAAACCTTCCAATTACACTTTCTGCGAATCCATGCCAAAACGGTAGAAGAATCGGTCCAATAATAAATGTTTGTCACTACAATACTTAAAGAATCCAAAACTGACTTGGTTAATCTAACCCCAATAGTTGCTGCCAATAATTCTAAACGTGGAATACTTTGTCGCACGTCACACTTTTCTTTCTTTACGGACGCAACACGTGTTTTGGCTTGTACAAAATTAACTTTTACATCAGAACCGTTTTCTATTCGGATAAATACTACTGCTGCATATGCTGACTTACTAGCATCACAAAATGTATGTATGGTCACACTATCACTGTTTTTCCCTATTAGACACCGTGGTACCTCTATTTTGTTTAAGTCTTTTAATTCATTTGCCCAACTCACAAATTTACCTTTAATATCTTCACAGACTTCGTCGTCCCACGATAATTTACGAGCCCAAGTCTCTTGCAATAAAATTTTCGGACGAAGTACTATAGGACAAACTAAACCTAACGGGTCAAAAATACGGTGAGCTACTGAAAGAATATCTCTCTTCGTAATTCTCTGTTTGCAGAGCTGATCTAAAGCGGGTACATTTAAAGATAAACTGTCCTGTTGCTTATTCCATACAATACCTAATACTGCAACCTGATATTCGCGAGAGTCATCACCGTTGTACTCCCACCCTCGAAGATCAAAACCAGCCAATTCCATCACAGCCCTTGCATCTAAAATAAACTCATTTAATTGTTCCATAGAATTTACGCTCGTAACGCAATTATCAACATAAAAACTTTTAAGAAGTTTAGCGATATTGTGTTTAGAAAATTTCGCTTTCGTTTCGTTTAACGATTCCATTACTTTTCTAAGATGCATATCAATTACGGCACCTAAAACAAAAGGACTACAAGTCACGCCGAAAACCACTCTACGATGCCTTAGAATTACTGTATTTCCTAAACTATCTAACCATAAAAAACGCAAGAAATCTCTATCTTTTGCATCGATGCTAATTTGCAAAAACGCTTTTCTGATATCTGAAATTACACCAATGTTACCCTCTCTAAAACGCAATAAAACAGATGCTACTAGTTCGATAAGATTTGGACCCTTTTCTAAACACTCGTTCAAAGACGGGAACCGCTGCTGCTTGGCTGATGCGTCGAAAACAGGTCTTATCTTCGTGGTACTGTTTTCCTTAACAACGTGACGATGTGGTAAATAGTGGCCCCAATTAGCCTCTTCATTGCTGGGAACACGTTCGATGATCCCTTCTGCCAGCCACTCGTCGAAAATTGCACCATAGTCTTCGTAAAGTCCCTCCATTTTCAACCTTTTTATAGTTGACTGAAGACGTCGTAGGGCGGCATCTCTGTTGTCGTCCAACGGAGGATGACTTTCCAACCACGGCAGCTGCACTTCATAGCGACCTTCTTCATTTATCTTCACCGTTTTCATGAAGGCTTCGCTTACTTCTTTATCGTGTTCCATTTGCGTCTTATTTTCAATGGGATCTTTAATACCCAACACATCTAAAGCCCACAAATCTGTAATATTATTGCTTACGAACATAGACGTGGTAATTAAAGTTGCATCTCCACGTTTCTCCATTTCCGGCACTTTCCCCATCAAGGTCCAGCCTAAATACGTTTCAAAAGCGACCAATCCACATTTTAAAATATGCCGTCGACCCGTCAATAATTTTCCAGCAATATCGGCCCCTATGAGAACCGAGACGGACGAATCTTCGCTGTTGACATCGGTAACCTTGACGTTGAGCATTTTTAATTCTTCTAACCATATTCCTCTTTTTACGGATGGAATATCTCCACAAATAATTTTTTGGTCGAGAGCCGAAAAATTACACGAATAGCTATTGTCCAAGCTTTTCAGACGAACAGTATATCTTTTATGTTTTACCGAATCCGATTTTCGTCCGCCGAATAACGAATGAGTCATCACTTGCTCGGAAGTCGGTTCATAACACATCTTAGTTGCGGCCTCTTCCGTAATATAAGACTTCTGCGTTCCCGTATCGATAATAGCACGAATCGCGATCTCACTATGTTCATTCCTTAATTTAACGCGCAACGTTTGCATAAATACTTCCGGGTCGCTACAAAAATTAGTTAAGCTACATTCACTTTTTACGGTATCAATACTTTTAGTTTCCGTTTCGCGCTTTCCCATCTCGGGACACATAAGAATTACGTGACGACGATTGCACCACGCACATTTCAAATTAACTCGACATGTCTTAAAACCGTGACCCATTCTTAGACAGTTAAAACACGCATGCTTCTTTTTTACACACTCTTGCTTTTCCGGAAAACTCATCTTTTTTGCCTTTTCACAGTTCGCACTTTCATGATCAGTAGCATTACAAAACAAACAAGGATTAACTTTGTTCTTAGTCGCGAGCAAGCCTGCTGCACTCGGAATATCTTTATTGTCTACACGCACTTTATGTTTCTTAATTTTGTCCGAGTCCGTACTATTACACGTTTTTAGATCAAAACCCTTTACCGCCATCGAGATCCTTAACTCGTTTTGAACTTCACTTTCTATAAATTTCATTAATCGGGTTAACCTATCTCTCGATTGCGCTGCACTATCCGCGTCTTCCAACGCTACGTAATTTACCGAACTACTTCGTTGCCAAGCGTGTAGCAACTCTTCGGGTAAAGAAGATTCAACCAAAGGAAAAAGCATCACGGCATATTTATCCGTTGTAACACCCAAAGATTCAAGCGCTCTTAATTGAGATTCAATTTTGTCATACAAACTTGAAAGTAAAATATCCTTCGCGGGTGTGACTGCATTTTGTAACACGAGTTGCAAAAGCTCTCTCACATACACTTCAATTTGTAGATCATCTCGGCCGAATCGATTCCTCAAACTAGAAATGATCTTGTCGTAGTTGTCGCCCGTTGGTGGATAACTTTTCACTAATTCTTCCGCACGAGAGCCTGGAACCGTTGCTTGCAATAAATATTGGAATTTATCTTCTTTGGCAATATTTCGATCTTCATGAATTTTCTTAAAAAGACTCCAGAATTGCAACCAATCACGTACACTACCGTCGAATTTATATATTTCAATTTTCGGTAACTTAAACGATTTTCTGACTTCGCCTTGCACGGTAGAAACACTGCTTTGTGGCGCCTCGCTTACCCTTGCCGGCACGTGGTCCGCCATTGCGAGTTTCGCCATTAAAAATTTTCTTTTATACACATCAGCGTCGTCATACTCTTGTTGAATTTCCGACTCGGTCGTAGTAGCCACATCCAGCAATAATTCGTAAAACTCGTTCGTAGTCGCTTCTAAATCGTTCATCTTTTCTTCTAAAATTTGAAACGCTACTAAAATTCGTTTATTGTCCGATGTACTAACTATCTCTTCCAGACCGTTCAACGCCTTCGTAAAAGCTGTTCGCTGCGCAGTCCTTTTCTTCTTTAATTTGTCCATGTTTTATTTTTTAATTAACCTCTACACTGAACCCGAGTCCTGTCACCGGTCGCCAAATGTTGAATTAGGAAAATGAGGAACCGGGTAATAAAAATGAGGTATACACTTATATATAACCAACACGGAAATTATACTTTTATTTTCGAAACAGACTGGATACGCACGACCTTATACTAGCGATCGACGAGTCGTAACTGAACTTATCCTTTGTCACTACGGAAGGCCTCCGCCCCACTCCCCGCGCTATAGGTACGCGCCAAAAACAAAAAAACTCTCTTAGTGCCAAGGCATCGGTTGCCGGGCGCCGTATAACCATACTGCGCATAAAATTATAACGGGAGATCACATTATAGATGAATACTAATTCTAACGGGTGATTTTTATATAATCTAACAAAAACATTTACAGAACGAACATACAAGGACAAGACGGAAACATATACAACGGACGCACAGATACATGCAGGCCACACGCAACTACTGACCTGCATTACATGCAAAATTTATATGTTGCAGGTGCAGTGCAGACCACACCTGCCAGGGAGCCATCATCTACATGGAATTTGGGGATGCCGCAGGATGGACATTCTGCACCCACTAATTCGACAATTACGTAAGCTGCATGTTCATTCTTCTCTCATATAATACTGCGAATAAAGAATGTATGCCTTACTTCTTTATATGCCTAAAGACATTTTCTGACATATATTAATGGTTACAGGGACCTGTACCAGAAGATGGAAAATTTGGAATCCATGGTGGTGTAAGTATCGATTGCATTATTGTTATTAAAATATCTATAATTATAATTTACCTTTGCAGGAACATGCAAGCAACTTTGGATAAGGTGGTAAGGCAGCAGCAGCAGCTGCTGCAACGCCGAGGAGGAGCCCCGCAGAAGCCTTCGTTCTTCCCAATATCCACGCAGGCTGGAATGACCCAGTTTCAGGATATTGATGACGATGGCTACAAGAAAACTGTAAGTGAAACTAAAGTCTGATTGCATTCATCTTTATCTAGTAAATGTTCGTCAATGATCACTTGCTTTGTTTAGGTTGATTATTTGGAGTACGTAGGCGGTTTTACTTTAAAAGAAGCTGTCGCATTATGTTCCAAAGAAACATTGTGCGACAAGCTATTAACATCGTACAGCTGGCTGGGCCGCGAACAAGATAAGTTGGCGTTATGCCAAAGCAGAGCCGTTCGTGCTATTCACGGTAGGAATCATTGTTCATTTAATTGTGATACTCTAACCTATACTTAAGATTTTGCTTACATTTCATTTGCAGACGCCGTACTCCATAGTAGGCATTACCCTGTACCATCTCGCAGGGAAATTGCTGAATTTTTAAAAGTGGCGCTTCGCACTTCTACATGCAGGGTGAGGGGGCGAAGCCAAGGAAGAAAGCCACAGAATGCTGGGATTCCACCTGCGGAGGACTTTTGGGGTACCGAGGATGCAAACTGAAAGAAGAGGTGAGTTTTGTATTCCATATAACTTTGCTGCGTTTCCGTAAACTCTTCATGCATAATCAAAACATTAAAATTATGTACCCACATGTGTACAAGTAGCTTCATATTTTTCTTAAATCACTCATAAATTCACTTCTTCATTTTTAGGCACGACCGCAGGGAGTTCCTTATGTTCTCGATCGAGCAAAAAGTGTAACGGACGATTATCTCCGAAACTATTCGAGATATCCAAAAACCCTTTTGGATCTTTATGTTTCATAACAAGATCTAAATGTGTGTGTGTGTGTGTGTGTGTATCCACTCTAGCGTCTAAACGGCTGAACGAATCGAAGTGAAATTTACACGGAAAATCCAGTTACACCCGACGAGGATCCACTAAAAATTTCGATTCGATCCGACTTCCGGTTTCAAAATGGCGGGCATTTTAAATATTAAAAAATTCATAAAAAATCTGTTATAAGAGCAAAATAATTGAAATTTTTCTGAAATATGTAAAATGATGACCACTAATAACATGAATTTTTTCAAAATTTTTCAGCAAAACGGTACAAAATGGCGGACTAATAAATATTTTTATCGACTCAAGCGCCTAAACGGCTGAACGGATAAAGCTGAAATTTATACGAAAAATCCAATTCTTCCTAACATAGATCCACTAACAATTTCGAATTGATTCAATTTCCGGTTTCAAAATGGCGATCATTTTAAACATTAAAAAATTCATAAAAAAATCTGCTATAATGGGGAAACAATTCAAACTTTGCAAAAGTATGTAAAATAGTGACAACTACAAAAGGATAGGCGAGCGCAGCGAGCCAACTTCCTGTGCGAATCATTACCGCGGTCGTGCCTAGTACGAAACAGCCTTGCTGTTTCGTTGGGGGGCCCCAGCCGCCCTATAGCTGGTTCTACAGGACATGAACGAGGCAACGACATGAGATATACACCGTGACTGTGCTGCTCCATTCCACCTCATGTAAGATTGCTATATATATATATATATATACAGAGTGTGCCAAAAGTTCCGGGACACCTAAATAACTTTTGAACGGCTTTGGATATAGGATTGAAATTTATAGGGATGGAATGGGTCAAATCAATCTACTATTTAACCACTAAAGCATCAACTTCTTCACCCCGGGGAAAGGGGGGAAGAAGGGGCACAAAATTTTTAAATGGCATGTGGGGTCGAGTGACGGCTCATTCGAAAGGACTTTTTGAGGCGAAAACAACGCAATATCGTCGAGGTTTGTGCGATTATTTTTCACAGAGTTATGATCATTTGATCATCTCTATTAGGATTTTGCGTTAGTGTCTCTCATTCATTAATTCTCAGAATTATTGTAATTTATTAGAAAACCAAGTTATACCGGCTGTTCAGGATATTGCTGGAGAAGCTTTTCACAATGTTTGGTTCCAACAAGATGGAGCTCCGGCTCATTTTTCTGGAGCAGCTCGTAATATTCTTAATAATGTTTTTAGCGAACGACGGATTGGTAGAAGAGGCACAATAGAATGGCCACCAAGATCACCAGATCTGACCCCATTAGACTTTTTTACTGGGAGTATTTGAAATCAAAAGTTTATGAGACTAGGATTGAAAATTTACAAGAATTGCGAGAAAAAAAAGTGAACGTTTCTAATTCAATCACACCCGTCTTTTTAATCATTGTTATCGATACATTTTACGTTCGCTTAGGTTATAGCCAAATTGTGGAAGAACGCCAATTTGAACATTTAATAAAACAATTAGTGTTTTATTCTTTACACACATCAGTGTTCACAACCTAATACACGCACATACAAACGTGCACACACACGCGAACGTGTGTGCCTGTGTGAAAACTTATTTTTCTACTGATGTCGCTGTGGGCTCTCGCTATTGTAAAACCTCAATAGAGATGTTCAAATGGTCATAACTCTGCGAAAAATAATCGCACAAACCTCGGCGATATTGCGTTGTTTTCGCCTCAAAAAGACCTTTCGAATGAGCCGTCACGCGACCCCACATGCCATTTAAAAATTCTGTGCCCCTTCTTCACCCCCTTCCCCCGGGGTGCGGAAGTTGATGCTTTGGTGGTTAAATAGTAGATTGATTTGACCAATTGCATCCCTTTAAATTTCAATTCTATATCTAAAGCCGTTCAAAAGTTATTTAGGTGTCCCGGAACTTTTGGCACACTCTGTATACTTACTGCTGGCGTGTAGAATGTTGGTAGTTGTAAGGAATACGGGTTTGATTGGTCGTGTCCCATTACGGCTCACTAGCATATTTAACCGTACTACTGATCAAAGCGGTCAGTAGTTCTAATGAGACTTGTGTCAGTGAGAAAAGCAGTGCCAACTTTCCAGACGCGAACAGTATTTATTTGCAGTATAATATAATATACAGGGTGTATCCGACCAACATGTCGTGAGCTATATCACGTTGTAGCCAGGAATAAATAGAGCCGAAAGAAGTCATGAAAGTTAACATAAGGTAGGTAAGTTTTTGAGTTATTAATTAAAAAAGATAGGGCAAATCACGACGCGCGGAGGCACTAGGCGGCGAGCCACGGCCATGCTAATCTAGCGGCGCGTGGTGAGTGGCGAGCGGGCGGGGCGCCCGAGCCGTCTACATACGTGGGAGAGGGGCGGTCGGGAGGAGCTTTCCACGAAAAAGTGACAAGCAGTGGGGCATTAACGCTCGAGCATGGGCCGTGGCTCGCCGCCTAGTGCTTCCGCGCGTCGTGATTTGCCCTATCTTTTTTAATTAATAACTCAAAAACTTACCTATCTTATGTTAACTTTTATGACTTCTTTCGGCTCTATTTATTCCTGGCTACAACGTGATATAGCTCACGACATGTTGGTCGGATACACCCTGTATATCTACATATTGTAACGTTAAGCCTTTCGTCACCTCGGCTTCCTGTTACCTCCTCGTCGAATTCTTTCCTTTTCAGGACTGGCAGTGGGAATTGAGAGGGAAGCTTGAAATAATGGGTGCCCGAAATCTCTTTAATTTCTTTATTTAATCTTCGCTGTATAGCACGCCGAATTGCCGCTAGGTCAACGCACTCGCTCAGCTGATCGCTTTTGTTGTCGCGCTTGTATATCGCACACACACACACTCCTATCCGCGCTCACCCTCATGCACACGCTCACACATGCGCTTAGTCTAATGCTAAACCTACTGGGAAGTCAGGTATCGGAAAGAAATGTAAACACGTATCTCGGAAAGACGCTGTAACGTTATCTTTCTCTCTCTTACCGATTTGATGTGTTCGTTGCCTGGCTATCTATCTCTCTCCTACTCACACCTTCGGTCTAGGCTGCCTTGCGCCGTGCTGACTCACTCGTGTTGTAGAAAAACCTCCGTTTCTCGGAAACCGATGAAATTCTCGCACTTCTGTCTGCCTCCGAAATAATCACTCCTGACTCGAATTTAATCTTTAGAAAAACGTGAGAAACTCTTGATCTCGATCCTTCCGCTACCAGTCTTATATACGCGCTATCCCTACCTCCGTGATCTGATTTTGATTATTTTAATTGGGTCCCCTCTATTTGTCTAGCGGCGCGCGTTGTTGACCGCGCTTGGCCTCGGTGTTAGCCTTGAACTTGCTAATCGTTTTTATGCGAATTCCTAACCTCCGCGACTCTCCCCTTTCCTCATCTTGCCACCCGTTTCCTAAGCTATCGCGACCTACTTTCGCTTAGGTGTGTCCCTTTGTCCTTTTCCTGTCTATTTTTAGATTTCGGCCGTTTTTTCTTTCTTTCCGCGGAACTATATGGGAAATTTTGCTTCTCTCGCGTTCTCTATGTCTCGGAGGTTTCTATTTCTATTTTACTTTACTTTATTTTTATTAATTCACTTATGCTTTTGCTTGTTACGTTACAATATATATATATATATATATATATATATATTCTTCTCGATGTATCTATTTCAATATTATTATTTGTTATACAGTGTGACGTGGTATTTTGGATACCCGTCACAAAAGAGAATCCTCTCCCCTTCGTCGCGAATTAGAGAAAGAAACGATGCGGACAGAGTCACCGGGTGGACCGCGAAAGAAAATGTAACGCGAGTCGGAGGGCCTCGAGGCTGGTTCTGGGATAGGAAAATGAATAAATATTGAAATTAGACCCTCTTTCATGACCGCCACACCGGAGAGGAGAAGGACGCGGCCGGAGAGAGAGCAACGGCGGTCGACAGAGCGACGGCAGAGCGAGAGAGCGAGCCGTCGAAGGAGTACGAACGAGAGAGAGAGAGAGAGAGAGAGGACACGCACGGCGAGAACGAGCAAGGCAGAGAGACGATCGGCGACGAAAAAGGCCGAAATTCCGAATCGACGAGGACCACCCGATAGCGAATCATCAAGACATCCCTTCGCTCAATAGCGGATCGAGATGACCACTGAAATTGTCATCGGTGGCGGTCATCCGACCGGGATTCGAAAGAAGAACGAGGAAGTCCGCCGAAGAATTATTTAGCGAAGTCGCGGAAAGCGGCCATGCGTGCGCGCGTCGCCTAGCGAGGCGGTAGAGCGAGGGAGATAGTGAATAGGCGCTCGGCTATCTTCGGGTGGGCTCGGGGAATTTCGGTAGGCCGGCTCGCAAGGAACCGCGTGCGTGATCCTTGAAAAATTACTCTGTGCGCGACGTTACGATTGTTAAGAAGTGAGATAATTGAGCCGATAGAGAAAAATCCTTTGTTCACACAAAAGTTCCTTCCGGGTGGCGGATCATCATCGCGAGGTCTTAGTCCGGGGTTATTCAGAGCCGCTAACGGTAGATAACCGAGTTTATCGGGAATTGGCGATTTTTATTGTTTTAAACATTGAATATTTAACGAAAGAAATCCTTCGATTTTCTTGTTCGATTCTTTTGTTCGCTAGTAGCAGAACCAGCCTCGATCGCCGTCCGGGTGCGCGGGTAATCGCACATTAAGATCATTTAATTGTTGCTAAAATAATTATTAATTGTTCATTGCTTAAATTATAAGATTTGTGACGTTATGTCACAAGAAGAGTATCGGAATGCTTCCGTCAGCGCACACTCTCAGGGCGAATTCGTGTGGGAAGAATATTTATTAATTGCTCCCGAATTTTTTATGTAATGGGCTATCCCGCCACCATCGAGGGAAACCCATCGAACGAAGAGGAAAGACCGCTACGACCATCGAGCGAAGAATTATCAGCTAAGGAAGACCTTCAGCTCCCGAACTGTCATCGCTCTCGTGCTTTACGTGCCTCCGCCGTGGGATAATCATCACCATCACACCATGGCGAAGAAGAATACGTTGCTTGGCTACCGATTAGCGCTACTCAACATCGATCATCGAAATCTATCGATAATGTAGAGCATCGGCGCAACGTACCGACTCGAAATTAGGGAATGTATTGCGTTACTTAATTTAGAGCAAATTAGGTAGAGGCGCACGTGCCGATCTATCACGTGACGCAGAGCAAGGAGCCGTTCGGCAGAGAGAGTCAGGAGCAGGACTTAGCATCGGGACGTCGTAGAGTAAAGTCCGTTTTAGTTTTCGTCCATTCGTTTCGCTCTCGTGTCTTAATCAGGCAGTACCTTTTTGGAGTATTTTGTGGATTCGATTATAGTAATTTCGTTACCCCGTAATTGCTCCCGCGGATCCGAGAGTTCGACATCTTTCACGTTAGGAAAAGATACGAGCGTGTGGCTACCGTGAGGAGACAAGGAAGGACGAGGACGCTGGAGGAGACCCGCCATTTCGTGTCTTAGTTTGGTGGAGAGCGAGGTCGCCGTTCTGGTTCCGTCCATGCGGGAGAGGTACAGCCGGTAAGACGGGATTCCGTTTAGCCCTCATATATCGGGAAAATAGGTGAACTGGCCAGAACGATGATGTTATGTTTGCGGAAATTATGTTTTGGGAAATATTGCGTTAATAGTAGATCCTGAGGGAAATTAGGAGCGCCGGAAATCGTCCACGCTACCGTCTTGCATCGGTTGATCACTAGTTGGGAATTTTGTGGATAATCGTGAGACTGCATAGGTGCGGAAGTCTCCGATTATATTTCGTTTCGAAATTCTGGCCAGGAGTTCCCTTTTCGGTCGTGTCTCGTTAGAGCACTTTTCGTTGGTCGCATCTGCGACGTTTCGTCCTGAGAGTGGCGTTAGTATTGCGAGCGGAATAAAGAATCGTATGCTAAGTATTGTATTGTATTGTCTTGCCTGTTATATGTAATCTCGGGTATTCGTATTTTGGATTATAAAGAAAAGTATTCGGTACGACATTCATTTATGGTCACTGTTGTAAAGCTTCCGTTCCGCAAAATTATAAAAGTTCTCTACTCTTTATTGGCGCATTGTTCATGTATAGGAGATTATAATTTATCGCGTTCGGGTAAAATCGAAATGTAATGAGTAGGGACTTCGAACGTAATTTTTGTAACTCCTTTCTTCAAGTAGTTTCTGATATTTGCTACAAGTAAAATCACTTATCTTTTCTGTGCTAAAGAAATAAATTACTCTCTTTTGTTACCGATAATTTGTGGTATTGTGTTTATGGTAATTCTCTTACTCCGCCCCTCTCCGTTACCACCTCGGTGGGCTGAGCTACCGATTTTCGTGTTCCGCTTCACGCACCTCTTCGGAATTTTATAACTAAGATCTTGCATCAATATTAAGGCTCGAGTGGTAGCCGTAAGCTACCTGGCGCCCAACTAAATTCAATTCTTTAACCGACCAACTGGTTAGCCTTTCTTTATAAAAAGTATTCCGAAGAGGAGAGCGTGGCGAAGAGTGCCCGTCTCGTCTCGCGTGAGAGAGAGAGGCGCGGTTACAGATTACAATATTAATAAGCCGTAAATTCCTCGGTAGAATATTCGAGAAGCGAGGCGACCACGTGCCGGCATCGAGCACATAGCCGGCAGTTAATTTGTCCGGACGTTCGGGTAAACACCGGAGACAAAGGGAATCCGACTTTGTATTAATTCGCATAGTTAACGGAAAATTTCTGATACTTTCGTATGGTTTTACTTGAATAAATTCTTTTCTTGTCTTTTGTTAAATATAGTGCTCCGAAGGAACTTTATTAATTTCTTCCCCCCCCCCTCAACCCACTACTCCTTGCGACTGCGTGAACGGTAATTACGTGAGCCCTTTATCGCGGAGAGGATTCTCGCGGATTAAATAAAATAATTTGTTGAAACGATTATTTCGCGGGGAGTGCATCCGGCACCTCCCCGGAATTTAGGAAATATCGTTGCAACAGGCTACAATAAAAACTTGCGGCAGGTCGGGGGCTAAAGTGGAGGTTGTAGTGGGTAAGAATCCCACACTACCTCGACTTCGGTCGGGGTGCCTTTTGAAGGTTTTCTCCACTTTAAAAAAAAAAAAAAAAAAAAAAAGGCCTCTCATGGGTACAGTTGGATAGGGAAGAAGGTAAAACCGTTTATAACGTTTTAAATTGGTAATTTAAATTCCTTAATTTAAGTTTCTCGGTAATCCGGCAGATATAAGGCTAAAGGACTGCCGGATTAACGAAAACGCCGGATTAATGAAGGTTCATTTAAAAAAACTTATTTTAATAGTAAAACCTGTGTTTATTGCACAAGATATATGTACTTAAATGAAAATTAGTGTTATAAAAAAAAATTACGAAAGATTTTGCATTTTCCTGTACATATTGTATTGTAGTTTACATGACTTTGACTAGGCCTACATTAGGTTCACGTAAAAAAAACCTTCGCCTCTCCGTTACTCCGTTAGGAGACTAACTAGCCGGAAGTCTGGTGCCGGTTCATCCGATCAGGCCTCTTTATTCCTAAAATATCCTACCATCTCCCTTGTGGTAATCCGCGCTTGTAAGCCGGCTACCGGTTATCTTTGGAAGCGGAAGGAAGGTGGTGTTTGAGGTATAGATCAGGTCCTTCTTGAGTATAAGTATGACTTTTATTAAATAACTGGTTATGGGTGAGGCACAAGTAACCCTCCTAACTCTTTAATCGCTCGAGAGCATCTGATCTGTTCGTTTCCTTATTTCTGTGCGTTCTGCTCCTTAGCGTTCGGTGCTAAGAAGGGAGAATCGCTGAATTGCATCTTCACATTACTTTTGGGTCGCCTCTTCGGAAAGGCGGCCTTGAATATGATACTACTGTGTCACTTAGGCGACTCGCGGGTACAACACCCCTCCCCCGCGGGAAAAAAGAATGTGCCACCATTCTTACGCTTGGTTACCTATGGTAATACCTATGGGTATACTTGTGCATTAGGGTGTCCCGTCATTGTACGGGGAATTTTAATTTTTCGAATATCTAAACACAAGACCCCTTAAAAGTTGCGTATTGACATGTAGTTTCAGGATATATAATTAGTTTTTAATTATAACATCACTTTTAGACCTCTACTGCATCAAAAAGAATTGATTTTTTTTTATATTTAAGAGAAATAATTCGGTAGATTTCAAAGTAGGTAAATATAATACTTTATAGTTTGTTTTACTACAATAAAATAAGCATGTCTTTAAAAATAGTATAACGTGATCATTTATTAAACTTCACCAAGTAATTTTAACAAAAAATAACGAAAACTTAAGTCATAAAATCAGTAGTAAAAGCGATAAAAATGTTAGGTATAAGGTATATTAATAACTAAATAACTAAGAATATTTTACAAAAAACTGACTCTTATAATTAAAGGATGGCATTTGAATTCTTGATTCGATTCTGTTTTTTATAAATCCATCTCTTGCTTCGGGTCCGATGACACATTGAGAAGCCTCAGTAACAGACTTCACACAGCGCTCTACTGCTTGTGTGTGACAAGGAAAATCGTCAATTTGCAAGTCGTTATTTTGGACTACTCTTATCAACTCTTCATCTGAATATTTATAAAGAATAGGGGGTGGAGTTACCTGACACTCATTCCATACAACTATATCGATATAATCTTCAGCGGAAAAGTTCAATTTTGGTATCTTAAATACTCTGACACGATCAGGAACGTCATTCTCTCTGGCTTTAAGAATACGTTTCAAGGAAAGTTCTCGAATGTGGCTTCTTGTGTCAAATAACATTGATACTAAGAGATTCTCGGGATGAGCGAAGAAGCCATTTCGCTCAATTACTGCATCAATAACTGATTTCAAATTGTCGGGCAAATATCTTGAAAAACGAATCATTTTGAAAATATGTTTGGCGCCATCCTTGAATGACGACTGCATTTTTATAAAAAACCAAACAGGCGCATACACTTTCATCACGTACTCTACAAGAGTTTTCAAATTGTATGAAGGGTTAGAAGTAGCCACATAAAGTCTTAAAATACGATTGGCTGTAGTAAGCCACCTAGAATGTGCCATTTTTCCTGGCTGACGATTTGCTAGTTCGGGAGAACAAACACCAGCTTCAACTGCTTGGCAAATCTTATAAAGATATTTCTGGTCTGTACTTATTTGGTCTGTTACATGTTTTTCCAATTCGGGAATATTTCCGAGTACTGGTGAAAAAGTTCCAACACTTTTAGACTCGCAGCTCACTAAGGCTTTTCCGATAGGTCCCGAATATTCCCGAGGACCAGAAGTGGACCCATCTAGAGTAGTGAAAAGGTGTCTCAACGGCAGTTCATTTGCATGCAGCAAACATATCAGCCATTGTAATGGTCTACTTAATTGTTGTTCGAGGTATCGAATGGCTCCGCTTTTGCAGCCTGTATTAGTCGCGGTACCATCACAACCTACGCAAACGATTTCTTGCAACTCCCAGCCATTGACTCTAATAAAATTCATTAAAGAATCTGATATCCCTTTTCCTGTACCGGATATTGGAGTAACATGGCCTAAATAAGCTGATCCTGGTTCACATAAAATAGAAATATGTTCTTCCGATATTTCTTTGCGGTAAAAGCGATCCTCTATATTTTCCAGTACAAGAGTCTTATCTTTCCTACCATCAAAATATATGCTCTTGACTGGAAGCTTATTGTCATTTTTCTGCAATCTATCTCTTGATTTAGATAAAGCTCGACGTATTTTATTTTTATCTATGACTAGACTAGTATCTGAGGAAGTTATAATTCCTACGTCTTGCAGAACAGCTGATGAAACTGCTGCTGCAGACCGGCTCGATAGACCGTATCGGTCACAAACTCTAGCTACAGATGGTAAACTTAACGTATTACGTTTTTTTGACGATGTCGAAGGTTCCGAGAAGTCCACAGGTACTTCCGATTCGAGATTTTGACAACGATCTGGCTCGTAAGGTAGCAATTGTGGCTGCCCGACTGACGAACTTGACGTTTTTTGCAAGTCATTTCTTATAATAACTGATGATTTCTGAATTTTCCTTTCTAATCGCTTTTGAATTTTCGATGTTTCTTTTTTGTCAACCGAACCAATCGCCATTTGTCTGTAATTTCTCTGATCGAGTAAAAACGGTCTTTCTTTGACAGGTACTTTTCTGTCCTTTGCACAGAAACAGCTCTCGAATGAATTGCATTTACACGACGCAATATCGAATAATTTAGAGGCAGTGTTTGTAACAAATTCATTCAATCGTCTTTCATAATCTACACTTCGCTTCATTTTTGGATATCTTTTTAGGCTTAAATATTTATCGAAATAAAACTTTAATAATTGTATGATTCGATCGTGTGAAACTGTTGGAATCGAAGCATTCGTCCAAATTAGTTCCAACTCTTTGCTTACTACAGCAAAAACTTCAGCGTTTGAGGGATGTTTTCCATTGTATTTAACTTGAAGTTCATTCTTGACAAACAAAACGTACGTTATAACATCCTTCAAAGTCGGCAACTGCTTGTAATCTAATGGAGAATACGGCCCAAACAAAGGACATGTTGTGTCACTGCGTCGAGGTCCAGAACTCATTTTAAAATGTAGTAGCCAAAAGTTAAGACGTAGGTAAATGATATTATGTTTCTATGATGATTAAAACGTATAGATTATTATGAAATTTGAAACTTAACCTTCAACTCACTTAACGAGGTCAATAATGTCAATACTGATCCCACGATACAAAAACTATTATGTTTCCTAGCAACAAAACATTTGAATCTCGCACGCTTTCTGCTATTCTTAGTAGGCTGCAAGGTGCGTTCGACATAGAGGTGCTGTTATCGATAATCGATACATTATCGATATAATTTTTTATACTTGACAATATACACGATCGAATCGTACAATTATTAAAGTTTTATTTCGATAAATATTTAAGCCTAAAAAGATATCCAAAAATGAAGCGAAGTGTAGATTTTGAAAAACGATTGAATGTATTTGTTACAAACACTGCCTCTAAATTATTCGATATTGCGTCGTGTAAATGCAATTTATTCGAAAGCTGTTTCTGTGCAAAGGACAGAAAAGTACCTGTCAAAGAAAGACCGTTTTTACTCGATCAGAGAAATTACAGACAAATGGCGATTGGTGCGGTTGACAAAAAAGAAACATCGAAAATTCATAAGCGATTAAAAAGGAAAATTCAGAAATCATCAGCTGTTCTGCAAGACGCTGGAATTATAACTTCCTCAGATACTAGCCTTGTCATAGATAAAAATAAAATACGTCGAGCTTTATCTAAATCAAGAGATAGATTGCAGAAAAATGACAATAAGCTTCCAGTCAAGAGCATATATTTTGATGGTAGGAAAGATAAGACTCTTGTACTTGAAAATATAGAGGATCGCTTTTACCGCAAAGAAATATCGGAAGAACATATTTCTATTTTATGTGAACCAGGATCAGCTTATTTAGGCCATGTTACTCCAATATCCGGTACAGGAAAAGGAATATCAGATTCTTTAATGAATTTTATTAGAGTCAATGGCTGGGAGTTGCAAGAAATCGTTTGCGTAGGTTGTGATGGTACCGCGACTAATACAGGCTGCAAAAGTATGCGCTTGTTTGGTTTTCTATAAAAATGCAGTCGTCATTCAAGGATGGCGCCAAACATATTTGCCAGACAATTTGAAATCAGTTATTGATGCAGTAATTGAGCGAAATGGCTTCTTCGCTCATCCCGAGAATCTCTTAGTATCAATGTTATTTGACACAAGAAGCCACATTCGAGAACTTTCCTTGAAACGTATTCTTAAAGCCAGAGAGAATGACGTTCCTGATCGCGTCAGAGTATTTAAGATACCAAAATTGAACTTTTCCGCTGAAGATTATATCGATATAGTTGTATGGAATGAGTGTCAGGTAACTCCACCCCCTATTCTTTATAAATATTCAGATGAAGAGTTGATAAGAGTAGTCCAAAATAACGACTTGCAAATTGACGATTTTCCTTGTCACACACAAGCAGTAGAGCGCTGTGTGAAGTCTGTTACTGAGGCTTCTCAATGTGTCATCGGACCCGAAGCAAGAGATGGATTTATAAAAAACAGAATCGAATCAAGAATTCAAATGCCATCCTTTAATTATAAGAGTCAGTTTTTTGTAAAATATTCTTAGTTATTTAGTTATTAATATACCTTATACCTAACATTTTTATCGCTTTTACTACTGATTTTATGACTTAAGTTTTCGTTATTTTTTGTTAAAATTACTTGGTGAAGTTTAATAAATGATCACGTTATACTATTTTTAAAGACATGCTTATTTTATTGTAGTAAAACAAACTATAAAGTATTATATTTACCTACTTTGAAATCTACCGAATTATTTCTCTTAAATATAAAAAAAAATCAATTCTTTTTGATGCAGTAGAGGTCTAAAAATGCACTCATGGATTTTTTTCTGTATTTTTCTCGTAAACCCTAGATTATTACGCAACTTTTAAGTACTATTGTGAATCCAAACTCTGATTTTTTTTTTAACGGGACACGCTATTGTGCATTTATAAAGTACAATTTTTTTATTATTCCCGATAACATATGTGTAATATAATCGTTTACTTATATATATTGTGACGTCCCATGAAAATTCAGTTAACAAATATTATTAATAATTCACAGCTTAAATTCAAACTTAAGAATTTTCATGCAACGCCACGCTTACGAATATGAAGCGTGTCCGCCGTACATCTCACGCGGGAGATAAGAAAGCGCTGCGCTACGCGAGCCGACACGCGACCCCTCTGCGACAACGTCACGGGCCCAAGCGCTCGAGCCGCCCGATATCGCGACGGGAACCTGACACCCGCTCGATTTCGTGCCACACGCGTGATAATTATAAGTACATTAGTAAACATAGAGAATCTTCAAGGGAAAGATAAAGGAGTAACATTTTCATTGATCAATAGCAAAGTACTTAAAATCCAACTCTACTTAATAATAATCTAATTAGTCCCTTTACTAACCCTCGAAGATCCTCAAATTAGTTATTAAGAGTTCGACCATTATAAATCTACCATAAAAACGCCAAATCAACGTGAAGAATACACCACGAAAACGCAATATCAAAGGAAACGGATGCAACCCAACACGCAGAACAGAAAACCAGAGGGACTCGGTCCCACGTTCAAGAAGAAACCAGATTCAAGAAGAAACCAGACTCAAGAAGAAATTGGACTCAAAAGACGCAAGACGAACTTCGAAATCCGGCCTATACAACTCGAAACCAACGGATAAAACACGAACGGACAGTCCGCTAAAACCAAGATTCCCAGCCGCATCAGCATCCACCACAACACCCCCCTTTCCACAAAAAACCAAGATTTAGCAAACGATGCACCGGACCCTACGACACCAACAACCAATGAAAATCTCACAAAGTGTCGCCATCAGGCCCCACTCTTCACCAAAGCTACCCCTTCTCAGCAGCATCAGAAGACATAAAAATCAGTAACGAGCGAAGAATCATCAGTCTACTGCCTACTTCTAAAGATTCACAGTTAAATATTCCAAGTTTTATTGTGCATTGTGCGGAGTCTCTTCAAGGGTCAAAATCGTTCACGAGTTCGATATAAAGGAAATTAGCGGAGTGGAAGCTACAGCAACAACCACTACTACTACTACTTCTACTACCACTACTACTGCTGTCACTACTGCTACTACCATTGCTACTGCTTTCGTCATCAACTGTAAGTCATTAGACATATTCATAAGTTGGTCATTGTAGACTCCGGGATCGGGACACGAACATCCCTCTCGTCAAACTCCTACCTATCCTTTCTACGATATACAAGTTCCTTTCGCGTTCTGCCTCTCTTACCTTATAACAAAATATTCTCGACAACAGTTAACGCGATAAAACATACCCTCACCCTGCTATTTTAACACAGGGCTAAGCAAGGGAACACTCACCGCGCACACCCTTTAGAAGCAGCGTTGGGAGTGCTCACTGCGCACACTAGCTGGAAGCAGCGGTGGGAATTCTCACCGCGCACGCCTAGCTAGAAGCAGCATAGAGGATCCTCACCGCGCACACTACCAGGAAGCAGCGTTGAGACCTACCCTGCGCCCTCTAAAAATAACACGGTGAGACTAAATCAAGTCCTAAGGACTTCCATGATATTAATAATCGAACTTTAAGTAATAAAACCCATTCGTATCATGAAGTAGATGCCCAAGGGGTCGCGAGGCAAACAATACGGGAAGAGAGGCACCCGAGCGGGAAAAGCCCTGCAGAAGAAACGATTGCGCCGTGCTTTAAAAACAGCACTAGTCCCCTCCAGTGGGACTACACCACAACCACCCTCACCACCATCCCCTTCTCCTCCTCTTCCTTCATCCGCAGACTTCCAGGAACGACCTACACCACCAGCTTCTCCTCCTCCGCCTCCTCCTTGTTCACCCCCACCATCCCTAATCCTAGATCCCCGGTTTACTACCATCTTCTACAACGGGGACTACTATTCTTCCGAAAATTCCCCTTCTCCTCCCTCTCCGACTGTAATAATCACCGAAGTCCCACCTGACTTCGCCTTCCCCGAACCGGAGGTCGTCACATTAGATTAGATTTTTTTACGTATATCATATTGTGTGTGTACCAACCCAATTTTAGTCTGAATAAACAGACAATTTATTTTTAAATCTTCAATTAACTCATTTATGCACCCAACTTCATTGCGATTCCTCTCCTGCGATCTCTAGGCCGCCCACGGTAGACGAGGCGTAGGTCTCGTGACCAAAATAGGCCGAATCTTTAAACCGTCCGGGTAGGTGTAGAGTAACGAACGCGTTATTGGCCCTCACCCGAGACGTGACATAATTTTTATGGTGGCAGCGGTGGGATATAAGAGATCATTAGAAGGATAGGAACCAGCGTGAAGTTCTACTAAAACCATTAAGAAACTAAGAAACTGATAGAATTTATCGAAATCCGGGGATAGGAATAAACGAGGGATTAGGAAAATTAACAATTAGCAACTTCTAAGTCTTCTAAATCTTCTAATTCTTCTAAATCGTACTAAATCCATTTATATCAAAATGACGGACAAACGACAAACGCGTCAAATGGCTACCGCGACTACGGAATCAGAAATCGCCCTTATTCAAGAACAACTACTCGCTAAAGAGGCTCGTTTAAAGGAACAATCTGTAAGAATGCAGGAACAGGCAACATTAATTGAAGAACAAACCAGACAATTACGTATGGAAAAAGAGGCTATTGAAAAATCGAAACGCAACGAATCAGGATTACTAGATCAGATCTTAGCAGAAGTACGCGCAGAATTAAACCCATTACGAAGCTTAGGCGGAAAAATCACCGAATTACAAGATAAAATGGAAGAAATTCAAAGAAGGACACGCGATCCACCCCTGAGAAACATAGACGCCGAGACTCTTTCAGAGCTTAATCCACCTTCAATAGCACCGCGCGAACCTATTCGCCCAATGCTAAAGTTAAAAGATGCAATCGAATCAGTACCGCGCTACGATGGTTATAAAATTCCCGTATACCAATTTGCCAGAGCCTGCGAAAGAGCGCGCGACATGGTAGCCGAAGAAGCCGAACCGGCTTTAGTTAATTTAATAATAAATAAATTATACGGACACGCGTACCAAGCAGTAGAAGATGCTAACGTCACCTCCGTAAATCAACTCATCGATAGGCTAAAATCAATTTTCGCGCCGAAAAAATCTTTAAATCAATATAGGGGAGAATTAGGAAATCTTGTAAAGAGACATAATGAACATATTCTGGACTACATCGGTCGAGTCAAGGAAATTAGAGCAGCTATAATGGACGGCGAAAAGGCCCTCCGTGGAGACGCCCTGTCGAGCGTTGCTAAACGCGAAATCGACTTAGATGCTCTAGAAGGTTTTATGGACGGTTTACCACCGGATTTAAAAATGCGAATCAAAGTCGAAGGTTACTACGACCTAGACGACGGGATTACACGCAGGGATTACACTGATTCATATCACAACAGAAATGAAGACAAACGATATACTCCACCGACTCGCGATCAACTCCCTGCTACTTCATATAACAACGCGTCGCCTCAATTCACCGTAAACCTAAATAAAACACCGCCTCGAACCGAGTACGTTCCCAACAATCAAGCGCGAAACACTTTACAGGCCGTTGGAGGAGATCCACCAGCTTCTAAAATCTGCCGCTATTGTAAAAACCCGGGCCACGAAATTTCGGAATGCCGAAAATTAGCGTATAGACGCTCAATGGGAGCAAAGGCAAAGACCGAAAATAATAATCCGGGAAACTTTCGAGGCCGCCCGGAACCGAGCGACGTCCGCCGGGTCGCCCAAGAGCAAGGGCGTCAGATCATGACGATGGAGGAAAAACCATCGACAAGCACCGCGACGTTGCCACAATAAGGCTTGACCGAAAAGGCACCGTCCCCTCTGTTCTCATCAAATCTCCGAATCTACCACGTTCTACTTCTTTTATGATCGACTCTGGCTCCGAAATCAACGTACTTAAAGAAAAGGTTCTCGAATCAAATATCAATATCGATCTTTCAATTATACTAAATCTACGCGGGATATCTTCTAATCACGTGACTTCCTTAGGGCTCGTCACAGTCTCTCTCCTAGGACATCCCGTGTCATTTCATATCGTCGACGACTCATTTCCTATTAAGCAAAACGGAATCTTAGGATCCGAATTCCTCGCTAAACAAGCGGTCACAGTCGACTATGAAAACAAATGCATACGTTGGAACAACGTTTTCGTACCATTTCAAGAGTACAAGACGGTACTCGTAAACAAACGATCGGTAACTCCCTTCTACTTCCACATCTCCAATCCGGAAATTCAATTCGGATACTTACCTCTCTTTAAGCCAGGTGATGGAGTCTATGTAGGCGAAGCTCTCGTTACAAATCATAAGGGTAAAGCCTACCTACCTGTTTTCAATACCTCCGAGGACGATATTGAAATACAAGTGCCAACGCTGACCCTGCAAGAATATGATATGCAGCGAGACGACGCCGACATCACGCAACAAGGTCACGATGTAATGACCATACCATATGTTCAAAATCCAGAAGACACACGCGACAAACGCTTCACCGAAATAAAAAATTTACTACGTCTCGAACACTTAAATCCAGAAGAACGTGCAAACATCGAAAAACTAATCCAAGAAAACGCTGATCGATTCCACATACCAGGAGATTATCTCGGAGCAGCCTCAGGAATGAACCACACGATTCATCTCACCGACGAAATCCCCATAAATACTAAACAATACCGATTTCCACCAATTCACAAAGACGAAATCAATAAACAAGTAAGCGAACTCTTGGAAAACGAAGTTATAGAACATTCTAAATCATCGTACAACTCACCAGTTTGGATTGTACCGAAGAAGCCGGATTCTCACGGAAACAAACGATGGCGAATGGTCATAGATTACCGCGCGTTAAACGAAAAAACGATAGGAGATGCGTATCCACTTCCAAATATAGTAGAAATTCTAGATCAATTAGGAGGAGCCAAATATTTTTCATGTTTCGATCTCGCAACGGGATTTCATCAAATCGAAATGGCCGAAAAGGATAGAGAGAAGACAGCTTTTTCTACGCCTCATGGTCACTACCACTTCAAAAGAATGCCTTTCGGATTAAAGAACGCACCCGCTACATTTCAAAGACTCATGGACAACGTATTATCAGGTCTTCAGGGGAACGAACTCTTCGTCTATCTTGATGACGTAGTCATATACGCTCGCTCGCTCCAGGAGCACGAGGCCAAGTTCAACCGGCTGACGAAGAGATTACGCGAAGCGAACCTGAAACTCCAACCTGATAAGTGCGAATTCTTAAGACGAGAAGTCAGTTACCTTGGGCACATCATTAGCGAAGAAGGCGTGAAGCCCGATCCGAAGAAAATAGAATCAGTTTCAAACTTTCCAAAACCGCGCAATGCTAAAAACATTAAACAATTTCTAGGACTCGCAGGATACTATCGTCGATTCATTCCAAATTTTTCTAAAACAGCAAAACCATTAACCGAACTTTTGAAGAAAGATAAACCTTTCAAATGGGAAATCACACAAGAAAACGCATTTAACATTCTTCGAAAAGCTCTTTGCACTGAACCAATTCTACAATATCCTGATTTTACTAAACCTTTCTTACTCACTACCGACGCATCAGGTTACGCTATAGGAGGAGTACTAAGTCAAGGTCAAACCGGAAAAGACCTTCTCATCGCATACACTTCGCGATTATTAAATAAAGCAGAACAAAATTATTCAACTATTGAAAAAGAATGTCTAGCTATTGTCTATTGCATTAACCATTTTCGACCATATTTATACGGCAGGAAATTTACTATAATAACGGATCATAAACCTTTAATTTGGTTACACTCTATAAAGGACCCGTCATCTAGACTCTGTAAATGGAGATTAAAAATCGCTGAATATGAATACGATATCTTATACAAAGAAGGCAGAATAAATTTAAACGCAGACGCATTATCAAGAAATCCACCAGAAACTACAACATTTCCAATTTACCAAACGCATTCTTATGTGACTATCGAAGACGTAACAGATGAAATTGAAGAACCAACATCTCTCTTAATGATTGAAGCAAATAAACAACTAGCGATTGAATGGAAAAGGGAATCAGAAGAAGTTAGAATGCTGCCCGTCACAAGGAGCATGGCAAGACAGAACCCTCCCAAACCCACCCACATAGAACAGTCATCAAAAAGGAAAAAACAACAGGAAGAGGAAGAAGAAGAAGATGAAGAAGAGGAAGACGAAGAAGAAGAAAATGATGACAATCTAAGTTTTCATACCAATTCCTCACCGGAACCGTCAAGCGATGAAGACGAACCCCTTATTCCACCTGCTTCAATCCCATACGATTTCAACACTTCTCAAAAGGGACCACAATTCATCGAAACTCGCGATAGTCTACTAACACAAAAATGCGATCATTTGATATTTCTATATTCTGACGGAACACCTTTCGATCAAGGAGCACTGGATTACCAAAAGGAAGAAATACTACCCAAATATCAAAACCTCACTTTCGAACGTGCAAAAGTCACATCGATAAAAAGCAAAAAACTAATCGCTATTCCAATTAAACAAAATTGTAGAACCCCAATTACTACAGAAAATCTATTAAATGGAATCAGATCCCTTTACGACGTAGTCATGGAATTACAACTAACAACCATCGCAATAACAAAAACCAATCATTTCGATGAAATACCATGGAAGTATTTTGAAAAGAAAGTTAAAAATATTCTCAGCGACTCCCAAATTACTATTCGCGTATGCAAAAGCCTAGTACAAACACCGCCAATAGAAAAACGGAACGAATTAATCCACGAAAATCATTCATCAGCCGCAGGAGGACATAAAGGAGTAAACAAAACTTACAAACGCCTCAGACAAAATTACTATTGGAATTACGCGGCATACAACAATGCCGCGATTGCCAAATTAAAAAACTAACTCGAATTAAAACTAAACGACCAATGGTTTTAACAGATACACCCGGTAGTTCTTTTGACAAAATAGCATTAGACATAGTAGGTCCCCTACCATTAACAAGAAAGGGAAGGAAATACATACTAACAATGCAAGATCTATTAACCAAATTTTGTATTGCAGTACCACTAATCGAAGCAACTTCCAAAACCATAGCAGATAAAATTTTGAAAAACTTGATCTGTCGATATGGAGCCCCTCAGGCAATATTGACCGACCAAGGAGCCAATTTCGTTGGCACCATAATACGGTATTTAACAAAGAAATTAAAAATCAAACATTTTAAAACAACCGCGTATCATCCGCAGTCAAACGGATCTATAGAACGGTCACACCATGTTTTGACCGAATATCTTAAAACTCACGTCGATCGGAATTCAGATTGGGACGATTGGCTCGATTTAGCAATTTTTAATTATAATACCAATGTACATGAAGGTACTCGTCATACACCTTTCGAACTAGTGTTTGGAAAAATCGCACGTCAACCATCCTCTGATCCACCGATCGAGGAAAATATAGACCTCACCTATCAAGATTATTTAACCAATCTTTTTCATAAAATTAAGGATTCACAGGAATTAGCTCGCCAAAATCTTATAGAAGCGAAACAAAGATCAAAACATTATTATGACCGCAATTTAAATCCTCAAAATTTTCAAGTTGGAGACTTCGTATTTTGCTTAAAATTACCCCACACAGGGAAGATGTCAGACCAATACACTGGTCCGCACGAAGTACTCGAAATTATGCCTGATAATAATGTTCGGATCTTAATGTCAGGAAAGCGCCGCGTAATGCATAAAAATAGACTCAAACTCTCTAGAATAAGAGACAGCGACCATTAAATTTATTTTTTTTTTATCTATTTTTAATATAATATCATAACATTTGTGTCCTCGCACTTACATACACATTTCAGATGGCTCCGTTAGCCATCATCGCAATACTCTTCTTAAGCTCCCAAGGAGCCAACAGCCTTATCGGGTTTGATTGCAACGGGAGACACCTCAACGTCACATCAATATCACTATTAAGCATAGCAGAATGCGAACTGACCACCGCAACAACCAACGTGAAGAACGTACACATCCAACTTCTACAGCTGTCGGAATACGACACCACCGAGATTATACAATGCAAGGTCGGGATATCAAGAACGATATACTACTGCGGAATGCATTCACATGTGTCCGTAGTACATAATGGAAAACACGAGTATCTAATGGATGTCACGAGGGAACAATGCATTAACATGCATGAAAATGGAATGTTTCATCTTGGATATAATACCTTAATCGATGGAATAAAATCGAACTCAACGACCACACGACCATTAACACTCGCAGGAAGAATAGGCACAGATGGGACTTGCTCGGGAACAACATATTCGGATCCGTATGGAACCTGGGACGAGGTAGTCGTTCAGGCAACCGTGTCCATCACTCTAAAAAATTCTATGGCTAGAATCAAATTAAACTCCGGAAAAATCACACTGCGATCTGGTTTAACATGTGAGTTAAACGACGGATCATGCATAGACATGGAGGAAGGATATACATTCTGGAAACCCATGCCAACAACATCCTGCAATTTTAACCAATACGATGTCCTATATGAAGGAATCGCCCAAAGACTTGAAGATGGAAACAACCAGCTGAGCAACCCCATTGTATATACGGTCGTAACCAAGGATGTCACATTCGCATTAACAAAAACAAAGGAACAACCACTATGTGGTTACACCCTCCTTCAAACAGAACACCCCAAACTATTTATAGTTGAAGCCAAGAATGGCAATGCCTTTATCTCGCAACGAAAAACCTCTGTCGACAACTTAGATATATTTACATATGTCAATTCAAAATTCGTCTACGTAGAAAAACATATCCGCACCCAGATGACCGCATTGTATAATGACGTTCTACAACAACGATGCCTGCTAGAAAGACAAGTTTTGAAAAACGCACTATCCCTTGCATCAATCAACCCAGAAGAATTCGCATACACTCTTATGAAAGCACCAGGATATATGGCAACAACAGCTGGAGAAGTCGTCCATATCGTAGAATGTATTCCAGTTGAGCTAACGCTCAGAAGAATCACCACATGTTACAACGAACTCCCGGTACAGAGACAAAACGAATCTCTATTCTTAACACAAAAATCAAGAGTGATTACTCGTTTTGGGACGGAAAGAGGTTGCAGTAACCTACTGCCCGTTACATACTACATTGAAGACTCATGGATTCAATTTACACCAACACCGATCCACTCTCTTCCACCACAACAACTAAAACCCATGACGAACCCCTCATGGCGGTACCTAACACCAGGACCTTTATCTACGAGTGGAATCTACACGCAAGACGAAATCGAGGAGCTAAGAGAGCACATCATGTTCCCGGCCGAAAGACCAGCAGTATTGAACACTCTAGCGAGGGGATACGCAGGTCAAAAGGTCTCCGACGATTCAGTCTCATTATATAATCTGATGGACGAAAACACGCTCCAGAAGATAGCAGAATCCACAGCCGGTCGAGTTTGGGACGGATTCATCACCTTCGGATCCGCCAGCGCTGGAATACTAGCAATCTTTATCATTTTCCGGATCATCAAAGCAATCATCGACACAATAATACATGGGTACGCTATACACTCCGTCTACGGATGCGGACTTCACTTGTTCGCCGCCGTCTGGAGCTCCATAACCAACTTACTCCTACGAAGAGCTGCGGAAAAGGGAACGAACACTCCTAAAGAAAGAAGAAACGGCCAGGCTCAAGAACGACCTTCTCCACCATTATCCACAACAACCTCATTAGCAGAAATAAATGTTCAACCAACTTACCAAGAATTGTCACATCGCGTAGACAAAATTAAAATTCCGCGAATGAATTTATCTGAGGACCAAATCATTTAATAAGCATCCCACATTTCCAAACCTAGCCCAAACTTACCTCAAAGGTTAACATATGCGATTATTATAACAGCAACATGCAGCGACTCATCATCGGACGCGGGCATCCAATGAATCGGACTCAAACGCCACCACATCCATGGCAAACAACCACCCACTATGGAGGTGGGCGAGGGCGGCTACCACAACCCGACCCGGTAGAATCCGCCAGACAAGCCATCAGGCGCCTGCGAGAAGAAGAGGCCACAGCGGCAAGAAATGTCCGCTCGAGGCCGTTCATCACGCTACCACACATACAGCGTATGGAGGAAGAATTAGCCTTCGTGAGGCGTCGACCACAGCAGGCCCAAACAAGGGACATTGCCACCCAAACAAACGGGGATCCGCTAGTCTACCGAAACTGTGTGTCATGCCTTCGCAGGAAGAACAACCACGGCTTTCATGTGGCCATAAAAATCAACCTCCGCCAACCAAAAGCCATGGAAACCACCCAAAATAACAACCGGGAGGAACACTGCCCCCAACATAGAACAACACCAAGATCACCCCCTCCTCACCGAAGACAGGGAGATCTACCACCAACACCACCACCCTCCCCGAACGAGCAATACTGCCGAAGACACCAGCCAACACCTACGTCCCCTCCCTGCGCCGACAGGGGAACAAGGTGCCAACCCGTAAGATTTTATAGAGGAGGCCACAGACCGATATAGAACAAGCGGGCCACACACCCAAGAAGCTCCCTACCCCCATAAACTCATAAAACGCACAGGCGTCATATAATACCCCATTCTTTTTAATTTTTTTTTTATTATTTCTTAGTATTCTTTTCTTTGCATACATTTATAAAACATAATATCTCAAATTATATGTTATACCAATTTCCTACATTATATCTCAATGTTATTTCAACTTTTATTATTATATGTATATCATATATCTTATTTTATATTATAATTATAATTTATATATTATACCAATTTCCTACGTTATATCTCAATTTATATTAAACTAAATTCACTATAAACAATCATGTACTTATACTTTAATACACCGTAGATTAAACAACCTAATTCTAAACCTATCCACGCGTACTACATTACTAGGTTACGAGAAAGAACAACCACGTAGTGCTTGTTCTTTTTCCAAGGGGGGAGGTGTGACGTCCCATGAAAATTCAGTTAACAAATATTATTAATAATTCACAGCTTAAATTCAAACTTAAGAATTTTCATGCAACGCCACGCTTACGAATATGAAGCGTGTCCGCCGTACATCTCACGCGGGAGATAAGAAAGCGCTGCGCTATGCGAGCCGACACGCGACCCCTCTGCGACAACGTCACGGGCCCAAGCGCTCGAGCTGCCCGATATCGCGACGGGAACCTGACACCCGCTCGATTTCGTGCCACACGCGTGATAATTATAAGTACAATGAGCTTCATTAATGGCGCCTCGCGAGGCGGTATTTACATTCCCTCTCCATACGTACGCCGCTCTGTTCCCCTCCGTGTCATGACGTCACGGAAAGGTACGCAGGGTCTCGCAGCGGCGCACAGTGGGCAAAATGAGTAATTTAGGTGGACAAAAGTCATGTCAAAAGTTAAGATTTCTGAGCTTTAGGTTGTTGTTATTATTAGTTGCCAAGTTACAGAATAGCGTTCAAATGTTTATCAATAGAAGAAAGAGTGAGCATTTCTTGTTTAACGAGTGCACCGAGTCCGATCTGATCGCATTTTTAGCGTATCTCGATTATTGTGTATTTTGTCTACCGTGGAGAAACCATCTTTCGAAGAGAATGGACGTTACTGAAACAGGTAAGTATCTTATTTTTTAGTAATTATTATAAAAATTTAGCTTATTATTAACAAGTAATTAATGGGTAGAGGAATTAAAGGTTATCTATATTAACAATTTGTGAATTTATTCTCAAGTTCGATGGATAAACTTAGTTACCTCCAAGAGCTCCTAAGGTAATTTTTTTAGAATTCGTTTCGCTAATCCTTCTAGTTCAAAAATCGTTTGGAAATTTAGAGGTAGAGGAATTAAAGGTTATCTATATTAACAATTTGTGAATTTATTCTCAAGTTCGATGGATAAACTTAGTTACCTCCAAGAGCTCCTAAGGTAATTTTTTTAGAATTCGTTTCGCTAATCCTTCTAGTTCAAAAATCGTTTGGAAATTTTTTGCGATTTTTTGCGTTTTGGCTGATTTAGTGCATTTTTTCAGAGTTTGTGGTTCGGGTTTCACGGAGGCGATATTTTGAAGAGTGGGTGAAATTTCCTAAAAAACTACGGAATGAAAACATGGTGAAATATATCCTAACTTTGGCAAACACTGATAGTCCAAAATATTTGATTATAGAATCTTTAAAGAAGAGAGTAACTCATGTTTCTGACAAAATTTTTGAACAATGGCAAAAATCTTATCGAAAACCAGAAGTTGTTTTAAACAAATATTCATCTTGGCTTGATAAGGACGATTTCCAGTTCAATATTTTTTGGCAAAGCATCCAACCTGAGTTTCAACGTACAGGACGTCCTGAAAAAAGTTTTTCGGATTCAAGCGAGAAAACAAAAAAAAAGGAAAATCATGGATTTAATGGCGGTTGACTGCGATAAACTAACTTATGCGGCGCAACTTTCGCTTTATAATTCTAGTAAGTGTGGGTCTTCAAAAATTGTAAAAGAAGCAACTACATTTCAACAACCATCATCTACAACAACTTTTTCAAAAAAATCGATTTCTACGAATTTCCGTTGTCTATCGCCTGATGAAGCTTTAGCTTTGTTTATAGATTGCAAATTAACTAAGGCTTCTTATTGTTTGTTGAGACAAAGAGCAAAAGAAGTTGGTCATGATTTGTATCCACCATACTGCAGAGTACAACAAGCCAAAAAGGCTTGTATTCCGGAAGAAAATCTTATTACTACCGAATGTAGCGCTAAATTGTCATTGCAGGCATTATTGGATGTAACAGCCCAAAGATTGTGTAAAGTACAATACTCTGTTCTAAAACAACTAGTTGACGCGGGAATTTATGAATTCACCTTATTTGCTAAATGGGGTTGCGATGGAAGTGGCGGACAGAGTAAATATAATCAAATATTCTCTAATGATTCTGGTAATGATGAAAACTTATTCATGTTATCACTGGTACCTATAAATATACAACCGATGAATAGTCAATCTTACGTGTGGCAAAACAATGTCCCTGGGTCAACTAGATACTGTCGTCCAATAAAATTTATGTTTCAAAAAGAAACGCCCTCCTTGATTGTTTGCGAAACAGACTTTATAAAAGACCAGATTCGAGCTTTATCTCCTACCAAAGTTAATATCGAAGGAAAAGAAATAACTATTACGCATAATTGGGCTTTAACTATGCTAGATGGTAAAGCATGTGAGGCATTGACAGACACCAAGTCAACTCAGACATGCTACATTTGCAAAGCTACTCCGAAGGTATTTAACGACCCTAACTGTACATTCCCGCTTGATAACTCCGAAAACTACAGCTTTGGTTTGGCTACATTACATGGATGGATTCGGACTTTTGAATTTCTCCTAAATATAACGTATAGATTAAATTTAAAAGAAAAGAGAAAAACTTTGAAAACTAACGAAGATCGTCAGAGTTTTGCTTTGCAAAAGGCAGAAACTCAGAAGAAATTTAAGATCCAGTTAGGTCTCAACATAGATCAACCGAAACAAGGCTTCGGCAATACCAATGACGGCAACATGGCTAGACGGTTTTTCCAAAATTCAGCAGTAAGTGCATCAATTACTGACTTGGATGAAACCCTTATTAAAAGATTCAGAGTTATTTTACAAACTCTTTCACCGGGATACGATATCGATATTCAAAATTTTAGTGAGTACATATCTGAAACCAAGCGGCTATATTTAGATTTGTATTCCTGGTATGGAATGACTCCCACAATACATAAAATTTTGGATGATAGTGCTCAAATAATAGAAAATCATATAATTCCAATTGGGCAATTAACTGAAGATGCCCAAGAGGCGAGAAACAAAGCTTTTCGACGATTTCGAGAACAGAGCACTAGGAAAAATTCACGACTATCAACAAACAGTGATTTGTTCACTATCCTTTTAGTTTCGTCTGACCCTGTCGTTGCTACTTTTCGGAAACCTGTCCAGAAGAAACGCGAGCCGTTGGACTCGGAAGTGTTGCGTTTATTGAAATGCAGCATTCCGAACGAACAATGGCCGTGTATATCTCTTCAAGAACAGGATGATATACAGTCTGATCAATCTGAGGAAATATATACAAGTGAAGAAGAAGCAAGTAACTGATTTTAACAAAGTATATTTGAATTTAGGTCCTTTCACAAATACCTGCTGATGTATTCAGTGATTTGCATAATTAATTATATGAACACCCTGTATATAGACTGAAAATATATTCCATAGTTTTCAAAAAAGAGGAACACGCATTAATTTTGAGTTTTACCCTTCGCTACATGGGTAGCATATGACTTTCGAATATTGTCCATCTAAAGTAGTGATTTTGCCCACTGTGCGGCGCACGCATAGGTAGGTAAGTAAAGAGACTCTGCGTACCTACGCGCTTTCCGTGACGTCATGACACGGAGGGGAACAGAGCGGCGTACGTATGGAGAAGGAATGTAAATAGCGCCTCGCGAGGCGCTATTAATGAAGCTCATTGTACATTAGTAAACATAGAGAATCTTCAAGGGAAAGATAAAGGAGTAACATTTTCATTGATCAATAGCAAAGTACTTAAAATCCAACTCTACTCAATAATAATCTAATTAGTCCCTTTACTAACCCTCGAAGATCCTCAAATTAGTTATTAAGAGTTCGACCATTATAAATCTACCATAAAAACGCCAAATCAACGTGAAGAATACACCACGAAAACGCAATATCAAAGGAAACGGATGCAACCCAACACGCAGAACAGAAAACCAGAGGAACTCGGTCCCACGTTCAAGAAGAAACCAGATTCAAGAAGAAACCAGACTCAAGAAGAAATTGGACTCAAAAGACGCAAGACGAACTTCGAAATCCGGCCTATACAACTCGAAACCAACGGATAAAACACGAACGGACAGTCCGCTAAAACCAAGATTCCCAGCCGCATCAGCATCCACCACAACACCCCCCTTTCCACAAAAAACCAAGATTTAGCAAACGATGCACCGGACCCTATGACACCAACAACCAATGAAAATCTCACAAAGTGTCGCCATCAGGCCCCACTCTTCACCAAAGCTACCCCTTCTCAGCAGCATCAGAAGACATAAAAATCAGTAACGAGCGAAGAATCATCAGTCTACTGCCTACTTCTAAAGATTCACAGTTAAATATTCCAAGTTTTATTGTGCATTGTGCGGAGTCTCTTCAAGGGTCAAAATCGTTCACGAGCAACAACCACTACTACTACTACTTCTACTACCACTACTACTGCTGTCACTACTGCTACTACCATTGCTACTGCTTTCGTCATCAACTGTAAGTCATTAGACATATTCATAAGTTGGTCATTGTAGACTCCGGGATCGGGACACGAACATCCCTCTCGTCAAACTCCTACCTATCCTTTCTACGATATACAAGTTCCTTTCGCGTTCTGCCTCTCTTACCTTATAACAAAATATTCTCGACAACAGTTAACGCGATAAAACATACCCTCACCCTGCTATTTTAACACAGGGCTAAGCAAGGAAACACTCACCGCGCACACCCTTTAGAAGCAGCGTTGGGAGTGCTCACTGCGCACACTAGCTGGAAGCAGCGGTGGGACCTACCCTGCGCCCTCTAAAAATAACACGGTGAGACTAAATCAAGTCCTAAGGACTTCCATGATATTAATAATCGAACTTTAAGTAATAAAACCCATTCGTATCATGAAGTAGATGCCCAAGGGGTCGCGAGGCAAACAATACGGGAAGAGAGGCACCCGAGCGGGAAAAGCCCTGCAGAAGAAACGATTGCGCCGTGCTTTAAAAACAGCACTAGTCCCCTCCAGTGGGACTACACCTCAACCACCCTCACCACCATCCCCTTCTCCTCCTCTTCCTTCATCCGCAGACTTCCAGGAACGACCTACACCACCAGCTTCTCCTCCTCCGCCTCCTCCTTGTTCACCCCCACCATCCCTAATCCTAGATCCCCGGTTTACTACCATCTTCTACAACGGGGACTACTATTCTTCCGAAAATCCCCCTTCTCCTCCCTCTCCGACTGTAATAATCACCGAAGTCCCACCTGACTTCGCCTTCCCCGAATCGGAGGTCGTCACATTAGATTAGATTTTTTTACGTATATCATATTGTGTGTGTACCAACCCAATTTTAGTCTGAATAAACAGACAATTTATTTTTAAATCTTCAATTAACTCATTTATGCACCCAACTTCATTGCGATTCCTTTCCTGCGATCTCTAGGCCGCCCACGGTAGACGAGGCGTAGGTCTCGTGACCAAAATAGGCCGAATCTTTAAACCGTCCGGGTAGGTGTAGAGTAACGAACGCGTTATTGGCCCTCACCCGAGACGTGACATATATATATATTCTTCATTTATATATTATAGGAAAATATATTTCTTTATTTATTTATTTTTCTTTTTTTTTTTTTTTGACAATGTTTATTTTCCCCGATAACATGTTTTAATATAATCGTTGATGTTTATATAGATACTTTCCGCTTTTGTTCGCTTTTATTTACTATGTTAGCTCTTTGTTTTTCGATGTGTTTTCTTTTTGGCGGTTGTCTATTCTCGTTAGTTTCTACTTCTATTGTTAACTGGCGGTTATTACGCTGTTTTCGCTTATAGTATATGGTGTAAATCGCTACTACTACTAGAATTGTAATTCCTATTGATACGACTGGGGGATACGCGAATGTGTGGTAATCATTATTATAAAGATTCGTATCTACTTCTTTTTGTAACGCTGTTAGCCGCGTGCTCGCTAATTTTAGTTCTTCTGGATTTCTAATTATCGGTTGGAGGTCTATTTCTGCTACTTGGTTTCGTGTAATCTTTTCGGCTATCTCCTGAGTAAGGTTAAGTGTTAAATTATATGCTGGTAAATAATCTAGTTGTCTCTTTTCTTTGAATTCTTGTACTGTTTCTATTGTTACTTCTAATGTCGAAAGTATGCATTTACCTTTTATATCTAATATACCTGAATCTTTTAAGATTTCATGTATGGTGCCTTTCCCGTTGCAGGTTATTGCTAACGGTTCTTCTTTTGGGGCAACGAAAATCCATGTTTCTGGTGCTTCTAATTCTAGTAATAGGGTCCTTTCTAATTTGAGGAGCCTTGTTTTGCACTTTTCTGGTTGTTTATTGATTTTATTGTACATGCGTACTTCGCACGGTCCGTGTGGATAAATTTTGTAAATTGGATCAACACAAATAACATTAAAAATGTAAAGTGGGCCGTCGCTGTAGTTAATGTAAAAAACAATCGCGCTTTCTTCTGTAACATAAAGATATTAAATCAATGATGCGTCGCATCTTTATTAACAACTTTTTATCAAACATCTAAAATTTCAAATTCCTCATTGGTTCTTTAGACTATGTTAAACATTGTTGACTTCATGAATTACACATTCTCCTTCAAACAATTTTACTAAAATAACAATCTCTGTAAAAAACCTTGTACAAAGTACGCGACGGCCCGCTTTTTTTAAAAAATGAAAAAATACAACCTGGCAGCCTGCGAAGCCTACTTTTTGGTATTTAATAATTGAATTGGAAACATGAGGTGGAGCAACTCTAGCGCAGGAAAATAAACTATGTACTTGATTCAGGTCGTTATCATACTAGAAGAATTATTCTACGTTATACGGTTATTTATGAACTAGGAAACAATAGAAATTGAATAAATTCATTAAAATGTTTAATAAATTAAATGTTATCATAAATGTACCGGTGGGTTTAAATTTTAGAAAAAAGATTAGTAAAATAAATTCTTTTATTCTTACTGCACATAAACAATTTTCAAAAATTATCTGAAAATTGTATATGCATAACCTTCGAAAAATTAAACTTATTTATTATTTATACAAACATGTTGAATATTGAACCTGGATTGATAGGTGTACCAAAATGTTATATTTAACGTTCTCGAAAAAAGCGGGCCGTCGCGTACTTTGTACAAGGTTTTTTACAGAGATTGTTATTTTAGTAAAATTGTTTGAAGGAGAATGTGTAATTCATGAAGTCAACAATGTTTAACATAGTCTAAAGAACCAATGAGGAATTTGAAATTTTAGATGTTTGATAAAAAGTTGTTAATAAAGATGCGACGCATCATTGATTTAATATCTTTATGTTACAGAAGAAAGCGCGATTGTTTTTTACATTAACTACAGCGACGGCCCACTTTACATTTTTAATGTTATTTGTGTTGATTTTACATCATTTTGTTATAACAAATTCTTGTTTCAATTACAAAATAATCAATTAAATAACTATAAAAAAAATTTGGAAATTTTAAAAAATTAAGTGTAAATCTATGTAAAAATGCGTATAAGTCTCACAAACCCTAACATCATGGTCCATTTAATTCTTTCTCAGGCATACTTTATGTCCATTCTCTTTTTTTTAACACTGGTGAGGTAGAAATGTACTGCCTTCCTTAATCTATCTCTTCTAATTATACATATCCCCTATGTTTCCTTAGATGCAATATCTCAGGGTATATCTCAAATTATAATATAATGATAAAATTGGTAAACTGGAATACTTCAACTGGTAGAACTCTTCTAAATTCTCTTGTATAACTAACAAGGGGACCACGCGATTTGGAAAATGAAGTTTGGCACGAAACTTCGTGTGGTTGTAGTAATGCCTTAGGGTGTTACTATGACAACCGGAAAAAATGCACTGGCCAGCCAGTTTTGAGAAATAACGCTTCAAAGATTTCATCTACGCTTACATATGAAAAAGATTTAGTCTTCAACTGCTTCAGCGGTTGAGACGGTAGCGGGTCACTCTGATAACCCTTTTTTTTTTTTTTTTTTTTTTTTCGTGGAGGAAATCTTGCATAAGACACCTCGCCGAAGCGAGGTAGTGTCGGATTCCTACCGACTAAAACCTCCACGTTGGTCTCTGGCCCAGCCAGTAGACCGCCTCCCCGGACCCCACCCCCTGGAATCACCCGTTAGGGTACACATCACGAGGGGGGGGCCTCTGTGGGAGTATGGGCCGTCAGGACGCACCTTGTGCTGGGTCGTGCCCGGCGAAGGGCACCCCAAAATCCTGACGTGGGGACTCAGCCCCTATACCCTCTCGGCCTTACTGCCGCACCCCGCACACCCGCTCACCAACTACCAAGCCCGTGCCGACTTACGCCGACGCCGGGCGGCTGGTTTACGCCCGTTCGCACCTGGTCGCGTATACGCAGTGAGGTCGGCTCCTCACCGGTCCTCCCCGCGGGTCGCGGCCACCTCACTCACACCCCCCGCGGCGTCGCAGCGGGCTCGGGCCGTCCTAGGACGGACCCTTTCCCGCTGGTCCCCACGGGTCCCAAACTCACACCCCCCAAGTCCCCGCACGCTCGCACTCCCCAGCCCCGGTCCAGGCCAGCTTACGCTGACACCAGTCCGTGTGTCCGGTTCGTGCACATTCATACAACGACCGCCGCCACGCGGCGAGGACCGGCTGTTCGCCGACGCCCCCCCGCGGGGGCAGGTCGTCCCCATGCATCCTTGCCCGTGGCTCGGGTACTGGGTCTGTCTGCTCTTGCAGAGCCAGTCCCAGCCCGGGTCACGGCCACCACACTCATACCCCCGCAGCGCCACGGCAGGCTCGGGCCGACCTAGGCCGGCATCGTTCCCGCCGGGCACTGCGGGCTCACTTACTCGTCACCACCTCCTCCTCCTCCTCCTGCGGCGGGCGGTCCTCGGGGGAGGCTCGTGGCCCCTCCTTCTCTGCCGCTCCCGTCCCCTCTCGTCTTCCTCCCGACGCCCGATAATGGCCGCGATGAGGTCCGCGACGCAGTGCCAGGCTACGGAGGACCGCAACATCACGGCGACGAGGCTGTCGGGGATGAGGTCCACCCCCAGCAACTCCGCCGTCCGGTCACGCTCCTCCTGCACTGCCCCACACTGGAACAGTGCATGCTCGACACTGTCCCGCGGATCCCCGCACAGCCAGCATTCGGGCGTCGTCCTCCTCTTGAACCGGTGGAGGTACTCCCCGAAACATCCGTGACCGCTGAACGCCTGCGTCAGCCGGTAGTTCATGTGACCGAACTTCCGGCCGACCCAGGGGCCCAGCTCCGGGATGAGTCGGCGAGTCCACTCACCGGTTCCTCCCCCCGTGGCCCATCGCTCCTGCCACCTCTCCTGCAGGCGACCACGAGCCTCCCTCCTCACACGCGCGCATTCGCCCTGCGGATCCGCGTGTCCTTGGCCCCTCACCCCCCTCAGACCTTCGTAAACCTCCTGGCGCTCCTTGGCCAGGAGGTCAAAGGGGGGGATCCCCGCAATAGCCTCGATGGCGTCGTATGACACGGTGCGGTAGGCGCTGACCACCCTCAACGCCGCCCGCCTGTGCACCGGGGCCATGATGCGCCGCATGGTAGCGGGCCGCATGACCCCGGCCCACAGGGGGGCCGCGTACAGGAGGGTGGCCTGCACCACCACACCGAGCAGCTTTCGCCTCGGAGGCTTTGGCTCCCGAGGTTTGGCATCAGGCGCCCGATGGAGGCCTCCGCCACCGATGCCTTCGCTGCTGCCGCGATGGCATGCTGGCGGAAGCTCCACCGGGCGTCGATCCTCACCCCGAGGTACTTGACCATTTCGCCGGGCACCACAGTCGCCCCGGCGACCCTGAAGGTGACGGGTGGGGGTCGCCTCTTCCGGCAGAAGACCACCGCCTCGGTCTTATGGCCGGCGACGGTGAGCCTCTGCTCCCCCATCCACGTCACCACGTCTTCCACCGCTCTATCCGCCAGTGTAGCCAGGCCCGGCACCGTGCGGGCCACTACCAGGACGGCAATGTCGTCGCAGAACGCCACCAGGCTTACCCCGCGTGGCATGGGGAGCTCCAGGACCCCGTCAAACATTGCGTTCCACAGGAACGGTCCCATGACGGAGCCCTGAGGAACCCCAGCCCATACCTCTAGACGCACACTGCCGTCCTTGGCCACAAGGAGGATCGCCCTGTCGCGGAGATAGCAGTCCACCATACGTAATAGGTACGGCGGAACCTGCCACCTCCGCTCCAGCGCCTCGATAACTCGGGCCCAATCGGCCGAGTTGAACGCGTTCTGGACGTCCACCGTGATCAGTGCGCAGCAATTAGCCGTGCGTGCAGGACCACGGTGAACGCCCGAGACCGTCTCGGCCAGAACCCCCAAGGCATCCAGAACCGACTTGCCGGTTCTGAAGCCGAACTGCCTGGGCGACAGGCCGCCGGCCCCCTCGACCGCCTTCTCCAGCCGTGGCAGGAGGAGGCGCCCGAAGAGCTTGCCGGCGGCGTCCAGCAGGCAGAGGGGCCTGTACGAGGCGGCCTCTCCCGCATTGCCTCCCTTGTCTTTCGGGATCAGCACGAGGCGCTGGATCTTCCAGCACGCGGGGAAGACCCCCCTCCGGAGCAGCGAGTTGTACACAGCCAGAAGCCACTCCGGTTCGTGCGTCGCTGCCAGGCGGATAATCTCATGTGAGATCCCGTCTGGCCCCGGCGCACGCCCCGGAGCAAGCCTCTTCACGGCTGTGGCCAGCTCGCCGGCATCGAAGGGGGGGCATTCGTCCACGTCGCCCCAAGCACTGACAGGACGTTCCTCCCTACGCGGGAACAGGGTCCCGGCGATCCTTCGCATATCCGCGAGATCATCGGGACCTGCCCCCGCGTCACGGTTGCGTAGTTTCCCCCGCACGATCTTGTACGGGAGTCCCCACGGGTCCCCATCAACCTGCTCGATGAGGTCCGACCAGGCCGAGCTCTTCGCCGCCTTGATGGCCTTTTTTAGGGCCACCTTGGCCCGTCTTCTCTCTCCCTCCACGGCGGCAACCCTCTCCGGGTCTTCCCGGTGTCTGGCGCGCGCCCTTGTCGCCCTGCGCCTTGCCCTTCTCAGCTCCTCGCGGAGGGCCGCTACCTGAGGGTTCCACCAGTAGACGGCCCTCCGCGGCTTCCCGGGCTTTCTCCTCGGCATAGCCGCGTCGCACGCCTCGACGATCCCGGCGATTAGCCCTCGCGCCGCCACTTCCCCGTCGACGGCCTCCTCGCCCCCTCTCGGCCACCAGTATTCGCGCGCCTCGGCGATCTTGTCTCGGAACTTCTCCGGGTCAAGTCGCCTGAGCACCCATCCCCCGGTCGCCTGGGCTCCACGCCCCGCCGCCGGCCGGTTCAGCCTGGTTTCGATGGCCTGGTGGTCGCTGAGGGTGGGGTCCTCCAGGACTTCCCACCCGCTCAGTCGACTCGCCAGGCCATCGCTCACAAAGGTGGCGTCGATGACGGAGCCAGTCCCGCCCCTCCGGAAGGTGTCGGCGCAACCTTGATGGTTGGCCGCCACCATTCGGAGTGACGCCATCAGCCCCGCCAGCGACGCCCCCCTCGCATCCTCGATGCGACTTCCCCAGGTCGGCGACTTGGCGTTAAAGTCCCCGGCGACCAGGGTCAGGCCCGAGCATCGCCGGATGCACCCCTCCAGATCCAGCATCCGCTCCCGGAACTCCGAGAGCGGGATGCTGGGGGAGAAGTAGCATCCGACGATGCTCATACCCGCCACTCCGACCGCTACAAACCCCTGCCCCCTCTCTAGGAGTTTCACCCGACCCAGGCCGCGGTCCAGGACCCAGATCCCTGACAGACCGGTCAGATCGAAGTGCCAGGCGCGGCCCTCAGGGACCCTATAGGGCTCGCTGAGGATCAACACCTGGGCACTCCTCTCCGCCACGATCTGGCAGGCCAGGTCCTGGGCCGCGCGACACCTATTCGCGTTCAGCTGAATAATTCTATGGGCCATTGTTATGCGCCCCGTTGTTGTCCCCTTCGATGGGGGGGGGTCACCCCCTCTCCCCCCTCAGCACCTTCCCCGGTTGCAGGTCTCTGACCGGTGCAGGCCCGTGCCAGGTGCCCTTCCTGGCCGCATCTAAAGCACTGTCTGGCCTTGTCTTCCTTGGCCTGACAGGCCGCAGCGATGTGGCCCACCCTGTGGCACCTCTTACATCGCTGCTCTCTCACTCGCTCTCGGATCCTCGCCATCGACCAGCCCACGCGGATGCTGCCGACTTTGGCAAGCTCCTTAGCCTCCGCCGTCGGCAGCACCAGCGTGGCGGCCATGCGCCCTCCCCACGATGGTCTCAGGTGGACCCCACCCTCGACAACGTCCTCCGTTAGTCCAGTCGCCGTGGCGACGGCGCGGACGACTTCCCCCTTCGCTGTGGCGACGTCAAGGCCGACAACCTCCAGGCCCGTCCTCGGTGTCAGGACGTCGACCGCTGCCTGCCCACCGAAGGTTGCAGCGATGGCGTCCCTAAGACGCCGCACCTCCGCCTGGTCAGCCCCCCGCTCTTTGGTCATCTCGACCAGGAGGTCGCCGGCCCTGGTCCCCCTCACCGTTGCCACGCGCACGTTGAAGGTGCCGATGTCCACGGCCCCCCTCATCTTGGCTGCCGCCTCCGCCATTGACATCGGCCTCTCCCCCGTCGGCCTGACGCGTATGGCGTCGGTGTCCGGCCGCCTGGTATTCCTGTCCCCCGTGCGTGCCGTCAGCTGTTGTTGTCTTGGCAATTGCTGTTGCCGCGGTCGCTGCGGTCCCGTCTGTTGCGACTGCGGAGCGGCTCTTTCCGCGGCAATGCCGCGGGCCCTTCTCCTCGCCACCATGGCCCATGTCAGCGAGTCAGGCAGTCCCGGCTGTCCACCCTCACACGGGGTGGCGGGGGCCGACAGAGTTTGTCGCTCCGTCCCCCCACGCTGCCCCTCCGGTCCCAACCGCGGCTGTGCTTCCTTCATCGCCGCCTCCTTTCTCCTCTTGCGCCTCGCTCGCCTCCTCTGAGACGCCGTGGCGCCAACCTGCCCCGCCACCCCCTTGTCCATGCTTGGCCCAGTCCGTCTCTGGAGTCCCGCCAGCATCTCCTGCATGCTGGCGAGGACTCCGTAGACGTTCCCTCGCGCGGGCATTCCCCCTTGCTCTTCCCCGTTTGCGCGGTCCCTCCGGCTCGGGCCAGGGCTCGGCCCAGTCCCGGGTTCCCCTGATGGTGACGGTAGAGGCCCGGTTTCCCGGTGCCTCTTCCTTCGCCTCCCATCCTCCGCCGGCGAGATCTCTTTCCTCTTCCCGGCCGCGGTGTCGGTGGCCGGGACAGAGGTGTCCGCCCGTGGGGTCTCCGATTGCTCCCCAGTTGGCTCCTCTGTTTGTGCGGCCGCCACCGTCTGGGAGGGCACCTCAGTCTGTGTAGCCACCTCCGCCAGGGAGGGTACCTCAGTCTGGGTGGTTGCCTCCCTCGCGGCCACATCGTCCCCAGAGCCTACCTTCTCCGCCGCGTCCTTGGCCGCATGCAGTTCATTGATGTGGGACATGATCTTCCTGTCGAGTTCCTCCCTGGCGGCAATCCTTTTTTTAATAGCTGCCCCGAGGCCATCAAGCTCCCTGACCGCTTTGTGCAGGTCTTTCTTCCGTTCGCCGTGGAAGTCGCGGCTAGCGTCGGCTAGCGGGATGAGCCAGCTCAACCGCTCACGGAGCAGCGTGTACCTCGCCCTCTCCTCCTTCTCGTACACGCCGAGCTTCTCAGCGTGCTCCGCGAGGGCCTGGACTGTTACGCTCATGGCCCCCTCCCCGGTCTGTCTGGGAAGCACCCATGTATCTTTGATGGGGGACATGGGGGGTACCGTCACCTCCTCCCGTAGTGCGGTAACCCTCACCTTGCCCCTCATATTTTTCTTCCGCGGGCTGCTCGCCCCCGCGAGTTGGTCCCCGTCCGAACCGTCCTCAGAACAGACGGGCCTCCTCACCCTCTCGGGGGTGATGCCCGCCGGTAGCGGTGGCAGCGTTGACTCGCGCCGCGGCAGTGATGCGCCGGCCACTGTCAATGTGCCCGCGCCGTCCTCTCCGCTGCTAATCTCGAGCACCTCAGTGCCCGCGGCTGCTGCCTCCGACCCAGCAACCTCCTGTTCTTCCTCTCTGATCCTCTCCCTCTCCTTCTCCGTCCCCTTCCACCCAAGATGTTTTTTAATTGAATCCATTTTATACTTTATTATCATTTACGACGGTTCGCCCACCATGGGGGCCCCACCGCGGTGGGGCCACTATCCCCGCCGATATCCATCCCCTAGTGATGCGTACGGAAGCTGTGAAGCAGCTTGTCGGGTGGCCCGCCCTATCCGTACGGAAGCTTCTAGAAAAAAGGTTAAAGTTTTGGCGCTCCCGCCTGATGCTAAAGGTTTAACGTCACCCCTATCGAGGTGGGTTACCCTTTCCTTTTCCGAGAAGGGGCCCACAACTTCAGGCTAGACGGCGCCAGTTAATGTCCCAGCTGGCAGGGTATGAGGAGATACCTGGCCTAGGTAGACCTCCATACCTGCGCCCGGTTACCTGGTTTCAACCCCCACATAGGCTCCTAACATGCTGCGGTAGCGGTTCTTCCACGTTAAACATGTGCTTTCCCAGGACCTTTGCCCCTCAAGGGGGACTTACGTTTACCTATGGTACGGCACAGAGGTCAGGTACTAACATACCCGCAGCACACGGTCGGGGGGCTACTACTCCCACCCTTGGTTAGTCTGTGGGGAATATCCACCAGGGCCGACCGCAGCCCACTCATCCTGGAAACGCACCGCACACATGTAGACCACGGACGAAGCGAGTAAACACAAGGACAACATAGAACAGACGGTCTACTCTTAGTTCACGGCCCCGCCCCTAGCGCCGCCCGGTACGAGCCACTGCAGTGCAGAACACCGCAGTGCCTCCAGCCGGTCTAAGCGCTGGGGGTTAGGCCACTTAAGCTCCTCCGCCACGACAAGGCAGTAGACCATGGAGGAGACCAGACCATCACTCTGATAACCCAGAGGAGAGGTTCCATGTTTGAGTCTCGACACGTGCACTTTTTTTTTCTTTGTATTTTCTTATTTGTGCATTTTATTCAACCATTTTTGCTTTTTACTTTTTATTTGCACTTTTTCACGTATTTTGTTTATTAAAAAATAATTTGTGCAATGATGTGAAAATTTTACTTTTCGCTTAAAATATTCAAATCGTATCACGTTTTAAATATTGTGTTTATGTATTTTTGGGAACACTGTTCGTTTGAAGTACACAATATTTAAAACGTGATACGATTTGAATATTACAAACGAAAAGTAAAATTTTCACAACATTGCACAAATTATTTTTTAATAAATAAAATATGTGAAAAAGTGCAAATAAAAAGTAAAAAGCAAAAATGATTGAATAAAATGCACAAGTAAGAAAATACAAAGAAAAAAAAAGTGCACGTGTCGAGACTCAAACATAGAACCTCTCCTCTGGGTTACCGGAGTGAACTGCTACTGTCTCAACCGCTGAAGCAGTTGAAGACTAAATCTTTTTCATATGTAAGCGTAGATGAAATCTTTGAAGCGTTATTTCTCAAAACTGGCTGGCCAGTGCATTTTTTCCGTTTGCCATAGTAACACTCTAAGGTATTACTACAACCACACAAAGTCTCGTGCCAAACTTCATTTCCCAAATCGTGTGGTCTTCTAGTAAAACAATGCTGCTGCTGGATAAGGCTTGGAGTACGCTGAGCGAGTCAGAGAATATTGCAAATACATGAAAAGGATTCATTATTATGACATCCAGAGCATTAGATATTGCTATACTTTCTGCTATGTAAATAGAGAAATCATTGCGAATACTGTAAATCTCATAGTAATCCAAATCTATACAGGCTGAAGAAATTCTGGTGGAAGGTTCCGCTTTAGTTTTGGAACCATCTGAAAAAGTATTAATGTATTTATTTAATAGTCACCAGACTGTACTTCAACTAAAATTGTAACAAGACTTTACCTCGACTAGAATGATAGCCAGAGTTTACATCGGTTGGAAATGTAGTCATACTTCACGTCAACTAGAATGGTTACAAGACTTTACTCGACTGGACTACTAGACTTACCTCGATTAGAATGGAAGCCAGATTTTATGTCAACTGCCCTCCTTAATTATCCCTTCTAACCGTACATATCCTCTATGTTTTCCATAGACAAAGTGGTGAACGTACTGACAGGTACAATAAATAAATAGAATGTGATAGGATAATAAGGGTAGGATAATTAGCAACAGAGATAGACTATTCCTATTATGCCTTAATAAAGTTAAAAAATATGCTGATATAATATTCTCCGAAAATGAATTTGTGTGAAATATCTCATATTATAATGATAAAATCGGTAGACTGCAATACTTAAATTGGTAGAACTTTTAAAAATTCTCATATTCTGAATATAAAGTTTACAGGGTATGTTAGTACTTTCAATAATACGTACATTAATATTTTCTCAGATGGTTCCAAAACTAAAGTGGGACCTTCCACACGGATTGCTTTAGCCTGTTTAGATTTAGATCACTATGAGACTTATAGTATTCTTAATGATTTCTCTATTTACACAGCCGAAAGTATAGCAATGTCTAAGGCTCTGGATCTCGTAACGATATTCCCTGACTCGCTCAGCGTACGCCAAGCCTTGTCCAGCAACAGCTTCTCAATTAACACCAATAAATATATCATACAATTTAAAGAAAAATTAGAAATAATCAATAAACAAGGAAATCGAGTTAAATTCACATAATACCCGAAACTTGATTCTTAATGAAAAAAATAAAAAAATGTGATAGGTTAAGGACATTGACATGTCAAACATTCCAGCGCTGGCTAGATTTCCACCTGATGTCGACGCTAGCACCACTAGCGGCGAATTTAGGAAAGGGGACAAAATTCGATATATATAGATATAGTCGCAATGTTATTAACGAAAAGGTCGGAAAAAAAAACACTGTGACAGAATTAATTCCTCAAAACACATAAATTAGATTATTAACTTATTGGAAGCCGCGATCCTAATAAATTATATATCAACGGATGGGAAAAAGTTCCAGGATTATAATGAAACAAGCCAAAATTGTGTAGCACTTCACGTCGATGAGATATTAGCATTTTAAGGTTTCCCCCTCCCTTGAAATTTCGATTTTGCTGTAAATATACCACCGGCGTTAGTCCTACTTTTTTGCGACGGACAGGCCTAACTGCCGTTAGTCTGTAATGTCTTGATGAGCACAGAAACTGGGTTTTGGTTGTCTTACATGCTTGTATATCTGTTTCGCTTAGCGATACGTATTCGCGTCGGATTTCGTCGACTATCGCATAACGCTCGCTAGTCTCGATTATAGCGTATGTACTGTTGTTCATACGTGCTGGTATCGGGTGTACTCTTTTAATCTGAAATATTTGTGTCCCTATGAGGGGTATTATGATTACAGTAATTATCGAACGTTGTCGACTATATGCTTTGACTTCTGTTACACGATCTAAAAGATATCCCGATTGTATGTCTAGGGGGATTGGAAAATTTAAACCTACTGGCAGGTGTGGTAATGCTTCTTGCAAGTATTGAATTATTTGCGCGAATGATAATACGTTGGTGTTTATTAGTCCTTTGCGTATGTCTGTTACATAATGCGTCAAGTCTTGTACGTCTTCTAGTAAGTTATCTATCATTAATGTGATTAACGTAAATTGTTCGTCCATCTGTTCCCTAACGTCTTGTGTGTGTTGACGTGTATTTAACATTTGTTCTACTTGTGCTATTGCTTTTGCTAAAAGTTTTTCCCGTTGCTCTACGTTACCAAAGCTATCGTTAAATATTTTTATACTGGAATTAATTATTTGTATTTGCTGCGATAATGCATGCCAAATTCTTGTTTCGCTTTTCTCTAATTTTTCGAGGTGTACATTTATACGTTCCTCGTCGTTAGCATCCATTAGTCCGAATAAATATTTTCCTGCTGTTCCTAGGCCGTTGATGAGACCGCGTTTTGGTCTCTGTTCTACTCCTAATGTCGCTCTTATGGAGTTTAATTTCCCTGTAATCGATCGCAATTTCGGCGTGATTGTATTTATAAATGGTCGGCAAATTGTTGCGTGCCATGCCTGGTGCGCCAAACAAATTTGCGTCAACTTATTGCAATATGATGCTAATTTTTCTTCGCGAAGATAATAAGGTATCATATCGATTTTTAACACTAATTTCCACGTGTCTTTGTAGAGATGTAAGTTTCCCACGTTTTCAAAATATATTCCCGGTTGGTTCTCGAAGTTTCGGATTTCTACGGAGTTCTCTATGTTGCCCGTTAGATAAGGGCTCGCTGCTCTTGCTGCCGCAAGTATTCTGTAAGATGAGTTAGTGTATTAGTTCGCCGTGTATGTGTTGTTTTTATGTATTTTTCTTTCGCGTCAGCTTTTCGGAGGATGCGCTTTCTTCAGGGCTCTTTCTCGCCCTGGAGTTCATTCCTACGAGCGCTCTGACACGGTGATTACTATGGAACCGTTCTCCTACTTTTTTCTCCCTGGTCACGGTTCTTTCCGTGTTTCCTTCACGCATTCTTGCGTGGTAAGTAACGAGTATTTATTATATATATATTTTTTTTTTTTTTTTTTTTTTTAAGTACTTATGTTTGATTGTATTTTTGGTTTTTAGTTTATCGATGTGGACCGTATGGAGGGTTTTGTTAACCGCGCCGCTATGGCGGAGGTGCGGCGGGAAAGGTTCGAGTCCCGCCTTTTGCTGGCTGATCGCCTGCGCTTAATGTGGGAGAGAGATCCCACTATCGGACTCGAGTATCTATTTGGCGATGTGCCTTACCCGGAGGTGGAGGATTGGAATTAGGAGAATTAGGATTATTTTGTTGTTCTCCGGCCCCGTTAGTGTTTGATAGTTGTTTATTTTGGGGTTTTTTTTTTTTTTCTTTGTGTATTGCTAAATAAATTTGGTTTTAGTGTTTTTGTGCGTTCTGTTTGTGTTCTCCCTTTTTACTTGGCCTTTTCCTTTTTCCCTTTCTTTAGTTTTTAAGTTTCTATTCGTTAAAGGGTTTTTCAATCGGTTCGCGTGTACCGTAATTGTTTTCTTTCCTTTCTTTATTATATAGTTTTCCGCGGATTTCTGCTTTATTATAGTGTATGGTCCGATCCAATAATTATCTAGTTTCTTTGACCGTCCTCGTCTCGTCGCGTCGTCATATAGTAATACTTTCCCGAGTCGAAATTTTCAGCCTACTTTGACCCTACAACTCCTCACCGCGGTAGGCGATTAAGATAGTAAAATCAAAATGTAATGTAAAATGAACTCCTATTTAACGCCTAAAACGGGAACAAATTTCCCTTTTCTCCACTTTTAGGCGCTAAGTAGGATGCCGATTTGCCGCTCGTGAAAACCACGCATACACGCACACACATGGACGCACTACGCACACATACATACATATTTTTAGATATACAGGGTGAGGCACTTAAATCAGGCCACCAGAATATCTCAGCTATTATTGGTAATATATAAAAATGCATTCAATCGAACTTGCTTGAAATCGAAAGCTCTATAATCTGTTATTAAAAGTTTTTTTACAGGTGGACTATAGAGGACATATGGTTAATATAATTTTTTTAAATAGAACCATAATGATTTTTTACGCTTATTATTGTGAAGCATAAAAAAACAAATTAAATGATTACAATCACTATATCATTCCAATCATTTATTCTCGAGATATTTTCATCTAAATTTGCAGATAAATACATTGAGTCATTCTGGACCGAAACAGTGTATACGGTAACACGCCCAATTCGAGTGTGTAACTCAATGTATTTATCTGCAAATTTAGATGAAAATATCTCGAGAATAAATGATCGGAATGATATAGTGATTGTAATCATTTAATTTGTTTTTTTATGCTTCACAATAATAGCGTAAAAAATCATTATGGTTCTATTTAAAAAAATAAGGTTAACCATATGTCCTCTATACGTCCACCTGTAAAAAAAACTATTAACAACAGATAATAAAGCCCACGATTTCAAACGAGTTCGGTCTAATGCATTTTTTTAACTATCATCAATAGTGGTTGAGATATTCAGGTGATCTGATTTAAGTGCCTCACCTTGTATATCATGGATATATATTATATACGCACATAATAATATATACGTTAATGCAGCATTATGCTGCATTGATATAAAAGTTACGGTATGGTAACTATCGCTAATATAATACTGAAATAAATAAAGAAACGTTTTTTAACCAATTATTTGTTTAATTTTAAACAAATAATATAACAATAATAAATAAATAAGATAACAATAGCCATTTATTAAATTTGAGTGTATTCCGGAATGAAATTGTTTAGCACTTCAACAGATGTTGTCACCATGTTGTCTATTTCAGGTAATCCCATCGAGTCACGATGTTCGGCACGAACATCTACCGGAGCAGCTCCTAATAATAAGGAAATTAAATCCGTATAGAATATTAAAATGTATTAAATGTAACTAGAATTTTGTCAAAATTTCTTTACTTTTTGACTCATGTATTAGTGATGAGTTAATTATACCTCCGGTTAATTTGGAATCTCTAGAATATGCGGAAGGTACATGATCATAGCCTAAAAAAAAATTGTGTGGATAAAAAAATAAAAATTTGATAACGTGAGGCAAAACGAATGTATAAAATGTTTACCCGATGTAAAACTTCTATTGTTTAGCGACCTTTCTGGTTCGATAGGTGAAGGCAAGTTACCGTTATTCTCCAGATAAAGTGCTCGTTTCTCACACTTCTCAGCCACACTACTCTTATATGGATTCGGTTTCGAATGTCCTTTTATTTTTATTGATTTTTTCTGGAATTTTCTTTTGTTGGACGCCATTTTATTTATAAATTCAATAATCTCCTTCTTAGTGGGTATTTGCGTCGCTACTCTGGCTACCCAGTCTGTAGAACAGGAAATCAAACTTTTACAATCAGTTTTACTGAAACTCGTGTAACAAGTTTCTAAGTTACCTTGTAATCCTTTAAAAAGTTGACCATCGATTCCGGGTCGATTACCCCTTTTTCCGGTCGCCGAATAATTGGCAATACTATTGCCATACACTTCCAACAATGTTTCTCGAACCAATATTTTCCATTCGTTATTTAAGGTTGCTTTTAATTCAATTTGTTGGATTTTATTTTTAGGAAAATAAAACACACAATTTGGTGATATTTCGATTCGCTCGTTTCCAGGCTGCAGATAACAATCTTGAATCTATGGTAGCGATGAAATAAAACACAATATTACAAACTTGATTTTTGTTAAATTAAGGTTTTTCTAACTTTTGGGATGCTTTACCGGTAAGTTTTCTTTGCAGCTTGTGTCATTTTTTATTTGCTCTGCATATGTGCTCTTCATTGCTTGCAACAGTGCCTCTTGGAATTCAATGTCTCGTTTAGTAACTACAAAAATTAAAATAACATTCACTGTTAATATCGTACTACACTAGTTGAAAAAAAAATTGTGCATAAATGACATGAAAGTTGTAATAAATTACAATAATAACCAACTCACCGTTGCCAAGATTGATTTTGTATCCTAACGGGGCTCCAATTGCAGTCTCTTTGCTGGACGATGAAGAATCTTTGCTACTGTCGCTATCAGCATATGATGGCGGTGAAATATGAGAAATAAGTCGGTGAGCAGATTGAGCTTGATTTATTGAGTGTGGCGATGAAGAATATGATGGTCCGGGTCGCATCTCATCATGTTCTTTTCCATCGTTCAAAATACTGCAATGCGACGAGTGATAAACCTGGCGTTGAGGAGCAAATTGTGCTCGATCTACTGATCTCACAATCAATGATGGAGAATGTGATGTTTGGGGCACAATTTGTTTGCTATATTCTTCTCCTTCGGCCAAGGTTTTTGCGAGGGCTTGGGATTCGCCTCGACTCTCTGTATTTAGAATTGATGGATTTAATGAATTTGATGCAGGTTGTAAGAGCAACTTTAGCAAGACAAGAGTAATGATATATTACATTCGTGCTCACTCGTCTATCAAGAGCACAAACATTGACATTAAAGTCAAAGATGCCCCTTCACGTTTTCGTGTATAATTCCGAAACTATAAAAGATATCAAACTATTTGATTAATAAAAATAACATTACTCTTGTCTAGAAACACTCTAAAAATTAACAAAGTTTCATACAAATCCGCGAGTTTGGGTTCGCGGTATGCCCTTGTGAGAAATCATTACCTCGTGATGGTTGTGGATATGCATAGATAGGTTGTGTCGTATGTATAGATTTGTTTTCGGGGAAAATTGGTGGATCTCTTTCTATGTTTATTTCCATTTTTTTTTATTTGATTTTTTTATGCTTTCCACCATTTTTTTTTGTTTTCTCATGGCGTTTTGCTGTTTTAATGCTTCTTCTGAGAAAATTTGCCTGGATGAATCATGTAATGTGCCATGGTTTGTAACTATCATTCTGTGAAGTTCACTTTCATTTTCTGAAAATAATTTTTTATATGAATTCAAAAAAAAAAAAAAAATGTAAAAATGTATTGTCATCCGAGTTACGTATTTATGCAAAGTTCCAAGTCGTTCGGACATGTGTAAGTTGGTCAAATTTAGCTTACAAGATTTGTACCGGACATACAAACAAACATACAAGCCAAACTAAATGAAAGCTTGTAAAGAATAAAAAAAGAATTCTTTTACATTATCTTCAATTTTTCACATCATTAACAATTCAAATAATCAACACTTACCGCTTATTGCAAGTATTTTTGCATTTTCCTTCGTTTTTTCCTTTGTTTCAAAATCCTCCCACGTTAAATTTGTGACTGCATCCACGTGATGGTGTTTCTTATTTGAAATATAGGATAAAGGAACAATGTCGGTTTTACGCGACACTATCCACCATATCAGGGCAAATTTTTTATTTCTTCGGCACATTTTCGGAACACTTTTCTCGAAACACAGCTCGGAAATTCAGTCTAACGATGCGTTGTCTTATACTCGACCAAAAACGAATGAATAAAACGACGCTATCTTTTACGCAAATCTTTTTTTTTTTTCAAAGGCACGCGAGACCAAGCGGGCACGCGTTGTCGTGGCAACCGAGCAATTATCGATTTGCTATACGAATGAAATATCGATTAATCGATCGGTTGATTGTCTTTCTCGGGGGCACACGAGACTAAGTGGGCACGCGTCGGCGCCGCCGACGCGACTTTTCAGCGGTAAAAATAAAGGAGCGTCAAATCATCCGTATGAGAATTTACGACGCTAACCATTTAAAATTTTTACGAATTGATAAAATTTATACATAAAAGATGTCGTACAAATCTATCGACGAAATCAGTCAAAGGCAGCGACGAAATCGATACAATAGTATTTTTCGACGTCAGCGTCAAAAAGAAAATTCTGCAGAACCTGTGTTTTGTGAACAAAATATGGACATCATCAATGATGAAGAGCAATTGCCTCCTGTAAATGTCCAGTAAATAAAACCAGTGTTATCACAATAATTCTCATTTTTTAGGCACGACCGCAGGGAGTTCCTTATGCTCTCGATCGAGCAAAAAGTGTAACGGACGATTATCTCCGAAACTATTCGAGATATCCAAAAATCCTTTTGGATCTTTACGTTTCATAACAAGATCTAAATGTATGTATGTATGTATGTGTGTGTGTGTGTGTGTGTGTGTGTGTGTGTGTGTGTGTGTGTGTGTGTGTGTGTGTGTGTGTGTGTATCCACTCTAGCGTCTAAACGGCTGAACGGATCGAAGTAAAATTTACACGGAAAATCCAGTTACACCCGACGAGGATCCACTAACAATTTCGATTCGATCCGATTTCCGGTTTCAAAATGGCGGGCATTTTAAAAATTAAAAAATTCATAAAAATTATGTTATAAGAGCAAAACAATTAAAACTTTGCACAAATATGTAAGGTAGTGACAACTAATAACATGAATTTTTTCAAAATTTTTCAGCGAAACAGTACAAAATGGCGGACTAGTAAAAATTTGTATCTACTCTAGCGCCTAAACGGCTGAACGGATAAGGCTGAAATTTATACGAAAAATCCAGTTCTTCCAAACATAGATCCACTAACAATTTCGAATTGATTCAACTTCCGGTTTCAAAATGGCGGTCATTTTAAACATTAAAAAATTCATAAAAAATTCTCTATCAAGGGGACATTACGGCCTCGGAAATTGACTTCGGGATAAGACTTTGCAGGTTTGTAGTATACCTTTAGACTATTCGATTTGCAAAGTAAGAGCGCGCACTAGCCATAAACTTTCGAGAAAAATGGTTTTAAACTTTTACGTGTAGGACGTATACCGGTCACTTTGAGCACCATCCAAGAACAGCGAAGTGGCCGAGTTGTAGCGAACTCGCTTGCGGCGCGGGCGGTCCGTGTTCAATCCCTGCGTGTGGAAACTTTTTTTTTTTTTCAATCCTTTAAAAAATTATAAAAACTGTGAAATAAAGTTAATGACTTACTAATATGAAGAATTTAATTATACATAATTTTTTCTATTAATGAAATTTCGGGAATATCGCCTTTCTTTCTCAATTTTTAATTTTCTATGCAAGATCCTGAATGATAATTGTCATTGAAACATTGAAAACAGAAAATATTATTACATCTCGCACAATTTATGAAGGAAGATTGTTCACATGAACAACCCTTTTTTAAAAGTTCTACCGGTAAACATACTTCATTTACATTCCTGAAAATTTCTCTTTCGTCAGAGAGCTTGGAAGCGTACCAGGCATACCGGGTCATTTCATTAAAACTTGGCGATGATAATTGATGATGCACTATTGATTGTATTTTTATGCAGTCCTCACGGGAATTTATTTCTCTATTATTTTCAATCAGATAAGCGCAATTCTGTATTCGTTTTATTACATTTTTTACTTGTCTATAAAAATAGACATCGCAAGGTTGAACAAGTGGAGTACATTTTGGAGGAATCACTTTAATTGTGCAAGTAGGTGATTTCTCGTCATCCTGAAAGATTTCGTCATATAATTCAGGCTTTGTTTGTCCTCCCCAAGAGTCAATAATTAACAGTAACAGTCATTTCATTAATAGAAAAAATTATGTATAATTAAATTCTTCATATTAGTATGTCATTAACTTTATTTCACAGTTTTTATAATTTTTTAAAGAATTGAAAAAAAAGAAAAAAGTTACCACACGCAGGATCGAACACGGACCGTCCGCGCCGCAAGCGAGTTCGCTACAACTCGGCCACTTCGCTGTTCTTGGATGGTGTTCAAAGTGACCGGTATACGTCCTACACGTAAATCTTTAAAGCCATTTTTCTCGAAAGTTTATGGCTAGTGCGCGCTCTCACTTTACAAATCGAATAGTCTAAAGTTATACTACAAACCTGCAAAGTCTCATCCCGAAGTCAATTTCCGAGGCCGTAATGTCCCCTTGTATAATAGGCAAACAATTCAAACTTTGCAAAAGTATGTAAAATAGTGATAACTAATAACGTAATTTTTTTCAAAATTTTTCAGGGAAGCAATACAACCAGAACGAAAAAACATTTTTTTTTTTATGACCAGAAACGAGTTTTAATGTAATCGGTATTTTTAAAAAAATTATCCCGACGGCCAGATAGCGATAGTCAAACGGCCGCAATCAGCTATCCTGTACTCTCATAAGAACAGGGATAGGCGAGCGCAGCGAGCCGACTTCCTGTACGAATCATTACCGCGGTCGTGCCTAATACGAAACAGCAAGGCTGTTTCGTTCGGGGGCCCCAGCCCCCCTATAGCTGGTTTTAGTATTAAGTCTCATTTTTTTGTATTTATATTATAAATCCATTAAATTTTTAGAACATTGTAAAAAAATTAACGCGCTTTACTTTTTCACATAAATCTTGACAGAAGGGGGGATTCAGCGAGTGAAGAGTTGGTAGCACCAGATATAGAAAACTTGATTGGAGCAGATATAATTGAGTGCGATGAATCAAGGTAATTGACATTGTAAATAATTACCGAAAAGCAACAAAGTATCTTTTAATCAAGTAAATTTATACAAAAAAGATTTAATTTAAAAATTATTAAATTAAAAAATTAAATTATTTCTTTAAAAATGTCTTCGTCGATATTTATTTTTCCTTATAAAAATAGGGATTCAGCAGAGCACAAGGAAAACTCCAACGACTCTGAGGAAAGCGGTCATGAAGGTTCTGATGACGATGAACTTGACGATGGAGCTGAAAATGAAAGGATTCCACATCCTCCCAGGAACAATGGTATAAATGATGAGCGTAATGAGCCACTGTACCGCGGTGCTCGAATAACCGTTAAAGAAAGCATGTTATTAATTTTAGCACTTCTTTTGCATCATAACCTTACATTGACATGCGTTCAGGACATAATAACTGTAATCGAATTACATTGTATGAGAGAAGATTTACAAAAAAACAGCTTATACAAATTTAAAAAATACTTTGGCCTTGGTGGAGTATCAAACTTTACTAAACATTATTATTGTTCTACATGTACGCGAGATTTAAATGAAGCAAATGAAATGTGCCCATCATGTCCGCGCACCGAAAATTCGTACTTTGTACAATTGTCGATACAAAACCAATTAAATGAAATGTACGCGAGACCCAGGTTCTACGAGCGACTTCAGTTGCGATTCGAAAAACCACCGTACAATGGTAACATTACGGATGTTTATGACGGGCAATTGTACAGGGATTGGGTAAATAACGGATTCTTATCAAATCCTCATAACATTTCATTTAGTTGGTATACCGATGGTATACCGATTTTCAAATCTACGAAAATAGGTATATGGCCGATTTATTTGACTATTAACGAGTTACCGTTTGAAGAAAGAAAGAAAAGACATAAAGTTTTACTTATTAGTTATTGGTACGGCAACAAAAAGCCTAATATGAATTTATTTTTCTACAAATTTCGGCCAGAATTAGAAACAATTGCCAGAGGTATCGATGTTGTATTGCCCGACAACACTAATATTTTTGTCAGAGGAGTAGTTTTGATAGGCACATGCGATCTGCCAGCTAAATGTGACTGCTTGAATTTCATTCAATTTAATGGAAACTATGGTTGTCCAGCATGTTTATGTAAGGGTGAAAATTATCAATTAGGACCAAGAAGTTATGTACACATATTTCCGTATGAAGCCAACAATATTTTAAGAACATCAAATCAATCTATCGAAGATGCTAATATTGCAAGTACAAATGCGCCTGTTCACGGAGTGAAAGGTCACTCAGCATTATCAAAGATTATGCCAGATTTCATTAGAGGCATTGCAATAGACCGTATGCATGGTGTTGATGGTGGTGTAGTAAAAAAGATGTTGACACTATTATTTGACTCAAAGTACAATACGTTTCCTTTTTCATTGTTTAATGTTATACATGTTATAAATAATCGATTAAGTAGTATAAAACCTCCAAAATTTATTCATCGTTTGCCACGCTCAGTATTAGATTTGATACACTGGAAAGCATCAGAATTGAAAACATTTTTTTTTTATTATTCAATTCCTGTATTTGAAGGTGTGATGCGAGCCGATTACTTCCAACACTATTTACGATTGGTCATCGGATTAGTTATTTTAAGCTCTGAACAAATAGCGGAGATTGAAATACAAATCGCGAATGATCTGTTACATAGATTTGTTAGAGAATTTCAAGTCATGTATGGCATTCAATTTTGTTCCATTAATATACACCAATTGTTACATCTCTCTAATTGTGTGCGAAATTTAGGACCACTGTGGTGCCATACTTGCTATGAGTATGAAGATCTTAATGGACAATTGTTACAATTGATCCATGGTACATGGCATATCGACACGCAAATAGCAAATTCACAGAGTCAATTTATAAAAATGATAAGATTTATTGAACAACTACCTCATGGAAATGTGCGCACTTTTTGTTTATCAAGAAAAAAACAAGTCATGATAAACGAAAACATCAATCACCATTGCTATAGTGTCGGTGCTTATAAAAATTTGATAGAAATACCAGCCATCATCATCAATTCGTTACGAAATAGTGGTATAATGTTTAATAATTGTCATTTATCGCAATATTTTAGGCTATTAAAAGATGGAAAATTATATATTTCACAAATGTACACCAGAACTTTACAAACACAGTCCTCAGTGCTTCAATATTACAATGAGAATAATCAAAAGAAAATTGGTATAATTCATTGTTTTATTAAACTTTCACGATGTGATTGTCGCTAAATGCAGATTGTATGTAATTGTATGAATGAACATTATGCGGTCGTACAAGAATTAGTATGTGTTAATACATTTGTTGCGAGTGGTGATCTTTTTAATTTTCATAGCGCGAAATTTTTGTACACTTGCCATTCCACTAATAATATGAAGGCTATTCCTGTCAAAGATTTTATAACGGTTTGTATTTACATGAATTTTAATCAAACGATATATGTTGCGTTGCCTATTAATAAAAGAGAACTGGAATAAAACATCTTGTTTATTTTCATTTCGTCAAAATGTTGATAATTAAATCGTTATTTCAGACGCGTTGTATATACAAAATTAATTTGTAACATAATTTAATTAGTAAATGAAAAATAATAATTATTCTTGTAATCATGATATGTTCCAACGATCGTATACCTACTCTGTATAGGTTCAAACAGAATCAAATGAGGAGGTAGGACTATTTAAACCGGACACGTAGGAGTATAAGGTTTTGTGCAGGAGGTGGGCTCTACTCGAGCAGCAAAGGAGGAGCAGAAGTTGATTCGGTAGCATTTTTAGGCTCATCGAAGGACCTGTAGCATCAAGTAGCTTTAAATTAGGGTGAAATGGAGTCAAAATCCTTCAAAATAGGCTGAAAATTTCGACTCGGGTTGTCTCCTTCGTCGAAAGTTCTCGGTCGCGACGTTTTATCGTAATATTCTTTTGCGTGTTCTTTCGCGCGTGTTAAATTCTCTTTCGCGAACGTGTTAGCCGTCCGGATTCTTTCGCGTAATTCATTAGCATAGTTATCGTAGTTATATAAAGGTTGCGGTTCGCGCTTGATAGAAATAGGCATTTCGGCTAATCTTCCGAAGACTAATTCATACGGGGTATAGGTAGTCGCCGTATGTGGGGTTGTATTATATGTTGCAACGACAATCTCTCCTCTCGCGGATTCGTAAGTCGGGGGAAAGGGTTAAGCCCTGCCGAGAATCGTTTCCACCCGGATTGTCGATGTCAAAAAAAGTAAGATACGGAATAAAGATAATTTCTCGAAAGCGGAATACGATAGTTCTCGGTACAAAATGTCGGTAACAGAACGCTAAATAAATTGAAGAGGATTCTGTCCAAAGAAGGATTCGCGTTCGTAACCAGAAGGGTTAGGGGCTCGATAACTCTCTACTCGAGACAATAAAGATGAGACAAGATATAAAATACAATAAAATCTCGGTTTATTCAATAATAATTCGGTTGGTCGGAGTCTCTTACAAAAATCATAAAGAAACAAAGCAATCAAACAATTACAAGTTCTCCCGTGTTCGAATTCGCTAACGGTTTCGACCCGGTCGAACTCTCTCGAATCACGGTTAATACAGACTCTCTTAAGGAAAGGTTTTCACAAAATCTCGGATACGAATTCCGAATTCTATAATTTATGCGATACAATTTTTCTTCCGATCCGCAATCGGATTCGATACTTTACAAAGTTTTACGATAAAGAAATCGTCTCTTCGCGGAGACCGAACGACTTCGCAAGCTCGATTCGCGTGTCCACAAAAAAAGAATAATCGAAAACCAAAAAAAAAGGAAGTTAAGTCGATAATATTCTCAATTTATAAGAAAGAATTAAACAAGATTCTACTTTTCAGACTCTGATGAACCGGTATTCAAAAATCCAAAATTGAGGTTAAATTCCCTCACCTGTGATCCTTACCACGCACGAAACTAGTCTCTCTTTTCGGGATCTATTCTCCCGAAAATCGAACTCCCGAGCTGGGCCGACGGCGGCCGAACCTACCCGAACGGATTCGTACGATCCTGCGGATCCTAACCTATCCGCGCTCTCGCTTGTCGCCTCGCAGGCGCGCAATTCGAACGCGTAAGAATTCTTTCGCCACATTCTCTTCGCTCTCTTCGACTTTATCGCACGCTTTTCGCTGCTTTTCCGAATTCGTTGCGTTGCTCCTCTGCACGTTGACTACGAAGACTTCGAAGAAGATGATTCTCGTAATTTCACGTTTTCTCAGCTCGTGCAGAAGTTAACTGTCGAATTCGTTGCTCGTAGCTCTCGTTGTTTCTCTACGCCGTCAATTCTCTCGTATTAAGCGAAGTTCGTTCTTTGTAGCGTCTTTTACGTCGGAGTTCGTCGCTCGGCCCTTTTTCTCGGATTCTTCGTCGTTATCTCGTCGGTTCACTCGGAGTAGTCGAAATGCATGAAATATATCGAAAATAATAAATAAAATGTTCGAAATCGCTTTTTCGAGGCCTCGGAAGTCGTTCAATCCCGCTTTTTATCGGTAACGCAGGTCCCTAATTGTCCGGTTCCGTGCGTGTATTATTCTTATGGCTCGATTAAAAAGAGAGGAGAGCTTTTGTGGCGTGTATCAAAGATACCACGTCACAACCCCTCCCTCCTTAATCGGCACTTACTTCTTTCAATGTTTCGGTATCGGAGTCAGATTTTTCTACGATAGCGGATCGAACTTCCGAAGCCTTGTGGTAAGCTGTAACGATACTTAAACGAAAAAAAATTAAAATTAGAATCATAAAAGATAAGCGGTTCGAATTAAGAAGAAAATGAAAAGAAAAAGAAAAAGATAAGATAAGAAAATAAGTGGGGACGGATGTGGTAGGGGTGGGTCCCATTGTTCTCCTCTACGTGTACTATAGCGTCTTTTTATTTGCGAATCCGGTTCCTCCCACTTGTACAATCCCTTCAACAAAAGTTATCTTGGTTTTCCGGCAGAGTCTTTCAGCCGATTCTTCGAGACAAAAAAAAAAATATATGATAACCCTGGTTCGGGTTCGTGTGATTTCTCTTCACGGGGATCCTTCTCCCCTGGTAATCGTATTATAAACTAAAATTCGACTAACAATCGTATCGTAAACCAAAATTCGACTAACAATCGTATCATAAACCAAAATAACCCTTTTTATAAAGACAAACAAAACTTGTAACTTGAACGAAATCAATGAAAGTTCATGACTTGGCGGTTGGTACTCGGAAAGATTTTCGACGAGTTGTCCGAATTACTACGTTAATAGAGGTAAGCGGGGCGCTTATTCGTCTCCCTCCGATTCCTCCTCCCACTTCTTTGCCTCCAACGCTCTACGCTCTGTTTGCTCCTTTTGCATGCGTTGGCGGCATCCTCCACAATCCTTCCAATAAAACCCAACTTGGCCGCACGAGGTGCAGAATTTTTGTCGCGGCTTGGGGCACCATCGGAAGGGGTGGGCCAGGTTGCCGCAGTTCCAGCAACCTGGCCTCTGGCGATTACCCACGCGCCGGGGCGAGATCGCCGGCCCCACGCTCGACTCCGGGCGCTTCCTCCACCAGTAGGTTGCCGCGATCGCAGTCTCGGGCCTCCTTGCGAGCCCCTTGTGTCCCGTATTCTCCCGCGATCCTCCTTCTCCCCCCGGGTTCGCTTCCTTTTTCGCGGCTTCTTCTGCTGCTTCCTTTCTTGTCTGTTCTTCGAGCTCTCGCTCTAATTCCCGCTTCGCGCGGTTGTGCCACGCGCGGTAGCAAGCTGAGCATTTTTTTCCGACTTCGACTTCCCCGCAGTTGCCGGGGCACCTCTCCTCTTCGATCTCGGTGATTAGTACCATTGCTTTCCCCCTTTTTTTCGTCTTTTCTTTTCGAGCTCGAGTTCGGATTCGGGTACGGGTATCTAGTTTCTCTCTTACTCGGTTCTTTCCCCGAATCGAATAAAAAAAAATTTTAAAAAAATTTGGGGCGAGGAGCGGAAAGAGAGAGAAAGAAACAGAAAGAAAAGAAAAGATTAGAACTAGTGTCGCCTTTCTTTAAATTAATTTAATATTAATTTAAGATCCTTGACATGGTGTTTGCCTGCTTCCTTCCCGCGTACGTCCACCAATTCAACTACGACGGGCGATAATATTTTCGAGATCGTAAACGGACCTGCGAATTTCGGTGCGAGTTTTGAAGCTACGTTTTGAGCCGCTGACGACATGACTCGGTTTCGCTTCCACACGTTATCTCCCACCTTGAATTCGGTTTCTCGTTTTCGAGCGTTATAATAGGACGATTGCGTACGGTAGGCTTTTTCTAAATTTTTGCCTACAATTTCTTGCAACTCGTGCAACCTCCCTACGCGATCCTTCCATCCGTCTACGTCCGGTTCCGTTAATTCGAGGTCATCTTCCTCCGTTTTTCTAAGTGAACGCGGCGGTCTCGGCTCGCGGCCGAAATTCAAATACGCAGGACTAACACCAAGAGAAGAGTGGACGGCGGTATTATAAGCGAATGCGAATTCGTTTAAGTGGACGTCCCACTCGCGGTGATCGTTTTCGATAAAAGCGGTAATCATCGTTTTTATTACTCTATTCACGCGTTCGGTCGGATTCGCCTGAGGATGATACGGTGGAACGGTCGAATGAATGATTCGGCAATCGTTTAAGACGGTATCGACAGTCTTATTTACGAATTCGGTCCCATTATCTGTCAGTAATATTTCTGGCGTTCCCCAACGGTATACGACGTGATTCAAAAATGCATCGATAATACTTTTCCCGTTTGCTTTCCGGAGCGGCATACATTCTATCCATCGCGTAAATACGTCTTGGAATATTAAAATATAAGTAAATCCAGCGGTACTTTTGGGAAACGGTCCCATGACGTCGGTGCAAACCATCGCCCATGGTTGGTCCACGATACGTTTCCCCATTAACCCGTTCGGCGCGAGCTGACTAGACTTGCACGTCTGGCATTTCACGCATTTCCGAACATACTCTTGAATGTCGTGGTACATTCCCGGCCAATAATAATTTACTATCGCGCGTTGATAAGTCTTCTCTACGCCTAAATGACCAGCGGACGGCTCGTCATGCGATTCTCGTAATACCTCCTCCTGCTTTTCCGGGCGGACGACGAGCTTCCATTCTTCTAAGTCCGGTAACGCTCGACTTTTCAACGGATTCGGACGACGATAATATAATTTTTCGTCCTCTACCTTCCACCCCGGAAATCGTTTCGGAAATCGGTTAACGGCTTCTACGCGACGATCGTACCACGATGCTTCTTCTACCTCGGCTATTTCCCCGCATACGGTTAATTCTCTCTCGGGTTCCTCTTCATACATCCTCGACAACGCGTCAGGAACGTTATGAAGCGCGCCTTTTCGGTAGACGATATCGAAATCGTAATCGAGTAAGTCAAGGGCCCATCGGCTTATTCGGCCTGTCTTGTCGCGAAAATTATACAAGTATAGTAAGTTCGCGTGATCGGTAATTACCGTGAAGTGTGAACCTTCAAGGTAATGACGGAACTTTTTAATCGCCCACACGACAGCCAACCCTTCTTTCTCGGTTACGGAATATCTCGTTTCTACATCGGTCAAAGTTCTACTCGCGTATGCGATTACGTATTCGATATCGCCTTCGGTTTGGGTCAGAACGGCTCCTATCCCGAAGTGACTCGCATCGGTTTGCAAAACGAACTGAAGGTCGAAATTCGGACAAGATAATACGGGAGCAGTCGCTAAACTTTGTTTTACGGTATCGAATGCGACTTGTTGTTCCGTCTCCCACTGCCATCGTACGTCTTTCTTCAATAATAAATTCAAAGGACCGACTTTTTCCGAATACGCTTCTATAAATCGGCGGTACCACGAGGCCATTCCTAAAAAGCGTCTTAATTGACGTACGTTTCGCGGTTCTGGAAAATTTAAAACGGGTTCGACCTTCTCTGGATCGACTTGCAAACCGTGCTGATTGACGCGAAAACCTAAGTATCGTACTTCGCTACGGCAAAATTCTGACTTGTCTCGATTTATTTCTAGTCCGGCTTCCCTTATTTTTCGCATTACGCGTTTCAACCATTCGAGATGTTCTGCGAATGTCTCGGTAACGATAATTATGTCGTCTAAGTAAGCGAATGCGTGCGGTTCCATTTCGGCTCCTATCAATCGATCGAGCAATCTTTGAAATGTAGCCGGCGCACCCGTCAACCCGTACGGCATTCTCTTGAATTGAAATAATCCGCGACCTGGTACTGTAAATGCAGTTATTTCGCGACTATTTTCTTCAAGCGGTATCTGGAGAAAAGCCTGACTTAAATCGAGTGTCGAAATATAACGAGCGCGTCGTAATTTACTTAGAATCCCTTCCATATGCGGGAGCGGATACGCGTCCTTTTTCGAAACTGCATTTACTTTTCGAAAATCACAACAAAATCGATAAGTTCCGTTCGGTTTCCTAACCATCACTATCGGGCTCGACCACTCGCTATTCGACCGTTCAATTACATCTTCCGCGAGCATACGATCGATTTCCGCATACATTGCCTCTTGTACTGTCGGCGAGACCGGATAATAACGTTGTTTTATTCCCGCGTGTCCTTGAACATCGATTTTATGACGAATTAAATCTGTCACCCCTCGCGACGGTCCTCCACCCGATAATTCTTCCGCGACTAACCTCTCAATAGTCTCGCGTTCGGATTCTGAAATATCCACGATCCCGTCGCAGGTATCCCCACCCGACGGATCCGGAAAAGAACGAAACGGAATTGAAATATTCGAAAAAGCTGTCTTCCAAGATTCGGATTCGCCATCGATAATAATTTTAAATTCTCGAACTACATCCATCCCTAGGATGCAGTTCGACGATAAACGCGGAACGACGTGCAAGGCTAAGTCCCTACTCGCGCCTGCCAGTTCGACGACGGCGGTGATTTTCCCCTCTACCGTCTCTTCCCTCCCGTCCGCGTAATGCACCGACTTCAAAGTCAACCGTTCGACCCGCGTTTCTCCCTCAAAAATCGGTTCATTACCTTCGCGTCGAAGAAATGACCGCGAAGCACCGGTATCGAGAAGCGCATACTGCGGAACGCCGTTAATTTTTATTTTGACGAAAATGCGACTATTACGCGGTTCGGATTCGATAATTTCGCACTCCGCTGTCGAAATCGGATGCGAAACACTACTTGTCGACGCACGACGGGCCTTTTCCCGCTGAGGGGAGGTCGGCTTGGCCCGAACCTTCACTCCCCTTTCGCGTTTTCCGGAACTTTATCTTTAATTTTATTTTTATCACACGAACACGTGCACGACGTTGACGGCTGTTCTTTCGGTTTCTTTTCCCGACTGCTACAACTCGAACACGTGGTCGTTACTACGTCCTTTTTCCCGCAACGGTAGCAAAATTTCTTTCGCGGTTTCGGACATTCATTATACCGGTGGCCAAATTCTCCGCAATTCCAGCAACGTAATCCCGTTCCTCTTTCTCCCGACGCCGAAACTCGCGGTTTCGTATCTGAATTCGATTTCTTAGCCGGATTACTATTACTCGGATTTTGCGCTGAATTTGCCTGCCTACCAGTTCCTATTGCATCTACCGCGTCTAAAGCGTTAATTTTTCCCGTCTTATTCTTTGTATTAGACGGCACCCACGCGAATTCGGGATATACTGAATCGTCGGCGGAAGGAGGCGGTCGGTATTTCTTCATACGTTCCCATACGAATTCGCGCTCCCTTCCTAACTCGGCTAAAGTATCGAAATCGGTTGCATCGGTTAATTTAATGTCCCGTTGAAATTCCGGTCGTAAATTAACGTATGCCATTCTAACTCGTTCCTTCAACGGTAACGGCGGATAAACTCGACTCAACAAACGTTCGATATTAATAAGATAGTCCTCCACCCGTTCCGTTTGCCCTTGCGTACGCGCGCGAGCCTGATCTAACGCGCGCTCGGGACGATCGACGGCACCGAATTTCTTCACTATCGCGAACTCGAAATCCTGCCACGTTAACCACTGATTTTTACGCAAACGGTACCATTGACGCGCGGGTCCGGTAAGTAAAAGCGGAACGACACGTTATCTCCCACCTTGAATTCGGTTTCTCGTTTTCGAGCGTTATAATAGGACGATTGCGTACGGTAGGCTTTTTCTAAATTTTTGCCTACAATTTCTTGCAACTCGTGCAACCTCCCTACGCGATCCTTCCATCCGTCTACGTCCGGTTCCGTTAATTCGAGGTCATCTTCCTCCGTTTTTCTAAGTGAACGCGGCGGTCTCGGCTCGCGGCCGAAATTCAAATACGCAGGACTAACACCAAGAGAAGAGTGGACGGCGGTATTATAAGCGAATGCGAATTCGTTTAAGTGGACGTCCCACTCGCGGTGATCGTTTTCGATAAAAGCGGTAATCATCGTTTTTATTACTCTATTCACGCGTTCGGTCGGATTCGCCTGAGGATGATACGGTGGAACGGTCGAATGAATGATTCGGCAATCGTTTAAGACGGTATCGACAGTCTTATTTACGAATTCGGTCCCATTATCTGTCAGTAATATTTCTGGCGTTCCCCAACGGTATACGACGTGATTCAAAAATGCATCGATAATACTTTTCCCGTTTGCTTTCCGGAGCGGCATACATTCTATCCATCGCGTAAATACGTCTTGGAATATTAAAATATAAGTAAATCCAGCGGTACTTTTGGGAAACGGTCCCATGACGTCGGTGCAAACCATCGCCCATGGTTGGTCCACGATACGTTTCCCCATTAACCCGTTCGGCGCGAGCTGACTAGACTTGCACGTCTGGCATTTCACACATTTCCGAACATACTCTTGAATGTCGTGGTACATTCCCGGCCAATAATAATTTACTATCGCGCGTTGATAAGTCTTCTCTACGCCTAAATGACCAGCGGACGGCTCGTCATGCGATTCTCGTAATACCTCCTCCTGCTTTTCCGGGCGGACGACGAGCTTCCATTCTTCTAAGTCCGGTAACGCTCGACTTTTCAACGGATTCGGACGACGATAATATAATTTTTCGTCCTCTACCTTCCACCCCGGAAATCGTTTCGGAAATCGGTTAACGGCTTCTACGCGACGATCGTACCACGATGCTTCTTCTACCTCGGCTATTTCCCCGCATACGGTTAATTCTCCCTCGGGTTCCTCTTCATACATCCTCGACAACGCGTCAGGAACGTTATGAAGCGCGCCTTTTCGGTAGACGATATCGAAATCGTAATCGAGTAAGTCAAGGGCCCATCGGCTTATTCGGCCTGTCTTGCCGCGAAAATTATCGCGACAAGACAGAGATTTCGACAATCTCTCCTCTCGCGGATTCGTAAGTCGGGGGAAAGGGTTAAGCCCTGCCGAGAATCGTTTCCACCCGGATTGTCGATGTCAAAAAAAGTAAGATACGGAATAAAGATAATTTCTCGAAAGCGGAATACGATAGTTCTCGGTACAAAATGTCGGTAACAGAACGCTAAATAAATTAAAGAGGATTCTGTCCAAAGAAGGATTCGCGTTCGTAACCAGAAGGGTTAGGGGCTCGATAACTCTCTACTCGAGACAATAAAGATGAGACAAGATATAAAATACAATAAAATCTCGGTTTATTCAATAATAATTCGGTTGGTCGGAGTCTCTTACAAAAATCATAAAGAAACAAAGCAATCAAACAATTACAAGTTCTCCCGTGTTCGAATTCGCTAACGGTTTCGACCCGGTCGAACTCTCTCGAATCACGGTTAATACAGACTCTCTTAAGGAAAGGTTTTCACAAAATCTCGGATACGAATTCCGAATTCTATAATTTATGCGATACAATTTTTCTTCCGATCCGCAATCGGATTCGATACTTTACAAAGTTTTACGATAAAGAAATCGTCTCTTCGCGGAGACCGAACGACTTCGCAAGCTCGATTCGCGTGTCCACAAAAAAGAATAATCGAAAACCAAAAAAAAAAGGAAGTTAAGTCGATAATATTCTCAATTTATAAGAAAGAATTAAACAAGATTCTACTTTTCAGACTCCGATGAACCGGTATTCAAAAATCCAAAATTGAGGTTAAATTCCCTCACCTGTGATCCTTACCACGCACGAAACTAGTCTCTCTTTTCGGGATCTATTCTCCCGAAAATCGAACTCCCGAGCTGGGCCGACGGCGGCCGAACCTACCCGAACGGATTCGTACGATCCTGCGGATCCTAACCTATCCGCGCTCTCGCTTGTCGCCTCGCAGGCGCGCAATTCGAACGCGTAAGAATTCTTTCGCCACATTCTCTTCGCTCTCTTCGACTTTATCGCACGCTTTTCGCTGCTTTTCCGAATTCGTTGCGTTGCTCCTCTGCACGTTGACTACGAAGACTTCGAAGAAGATGATTCTCGTAATTTCACGTTTTCTCAGTTCGTGCAGAAGTTAACTGTCGAATTCGTTGCTCGTAGCTCTCGTTGTTTCTCTACGCCGTCAATTCTCTCGTATTAAGCGAAGTTCGTTCTTTGTAGCGTCTTTTACGTCGGAGTTCGTCGCTCGGCCCTTTTTCTCGGATTCTTCGTCGTTATCTCGTCGGTTCACTCGGAGTAGTCGAAATGCATGAAATATATCGAAAATAATAAATAAAATGTTCGAAATCGCTTTTTCGAGGCCTCGGAAGTCGTTCGATCCCGCTTTTTATCGGTAACGCAGGTCCCTAATTGTCCGGTTCCGTGCGTGTATTATTCTTATGGCTCGATTAAAAAGAGAGGAGAGCTTTTGTGGCGTGTATCAAAGATACCACGTCACAATGTAAACATCGCGTATGGTAACCATTCGTCCCAATCCGCTTGATCCTTTCCTACATAATTTTTTAGATAATCTGCCAACGTCTTGTGACTTCGTTCCAGCGCACCGTTGGATTGTGGGTGGTAGGCTGTTGTTTGTATCTTTTTTATATTTAGTACTTTGCATACTCCTTTAAAAACATCTGATAGAAAATTAGTTCCTTGATCTGTTAATATTGTTTGCGGTATTCCGCATTCGCAAACTATTTTTGTAGCAAATTCTTTTGCAATCGTATTGGCTTCTTGGTTTGGTATAGGGATGGCTTTGCTATATTTCGTTAAATTATCTTGAAAAGTAAGTATATACTGATTCCCTGCGTTGGAAACTGGTAATGGTCCCACTATATCTAGGCTACATTTTTCGAAAGGTTGGGTAGGCGTATCTGTAATTACCATTGGCATTTTTGTTCGCGTGCCTAATTTATTTTGTTGACATTTCGCGCATTTTGATATATAGTTCTCTATATCCTTTCGAAGTCCTGTCCAATTGTATTTTAATTTAATTCTATTATTTGTTCTGTCGACTCCTTGATGGCCTCCTAGGGGGGAGTCGTGATATTCATATAAGATTCGTTTCTTTTCATCGGCCGAAAATTCTCTATGTTCCTTACCTTCGGTGTCGGGTATCTCGTTTGTCACGTATACGCGGCTTAGCGCGTCAGCATTGCTGTTACGCTTTCCTTCTTTATACGTGATCTGGTAATTGTATTCTTCTAGCTTAATTCGCCATCGCATGAGGCGTGATCCTGGATCTTTTACGTTAAATAGCCACGTCAGCGGTTTATGGTCTGTTACTATCGTGAATTCCGTTCCGTACAAATATGGTCTAAAATGTTTTACTCCCCAGACTATTGCTAATAATTCTTTTTCGGTTGTGCTATAATTTATTTCTGCTTTGTTGAGTATTCTACTCGCTTATGCTATTGGTAAATCTTTTCCTACTTCTCCTTGGGATAGAATGGCCCCTAGCGCCTTGTCTGACGCGTCCGTGGTTAGCACAAAAGGTTTTGAGAAATCTGGGTATTGGAGTAAAGGTGTAGATGTTAGTTTATGTTTTAATACTTCAAATGCTTCCTGTTCTGGGTCGGTCCATTGGAATGTTGTTCCCTTTTTTAGTAACTGTGATAATGGTTTCGCTGTTTTTGAAAAATTCTCTATGAATCGCCGGTAGTAACTAGCTAATCCTAGGAATGTCTGAATATTTTTAACGTTATTTGGTTTAGGGAAATCCATAACCGCTTTTGTTTTCATAGGGTCCGGTTTGATTCCTTCCGGTGTAATGATATGTCCTAAGAATACGGTTTCTTTTCTAAGAAATTCGCACTTTGTTGGTTGCAAACGCAATTTATGTTTTCTTAATTACTCAAATATTGCTTTTAGCCGTTTATTGTGTTCTTCTAGACTTGGCGCGTGAATCACCACGTCGTCCAAGTATACAAAACATTGAATTCCTTGTAGTCCTGATAATACTGAGTTCATTAATCTTTGAAAAGTCGCGGGCGCGTTTTTTAATCCGAACGGCATACGGTTATATTCGTAATGTCCGAACGGTGTAGAGAATGCTGTCTTGCACTTATCTTCTTCTCGCATTTTTGTCTGGTGGTAACCTGATGCCAGATCTAACGTTGTAAAGTATTTTGCACCACCTAATTGATCGAATATATCTGCTATGTTTGGTAATGGGAAAGAATCTCCTATTGTTACGTTGTTTAGTTTCCTAAAATCTATTACGACGCACATTTTTGCTTGTCCGTCGCTGCCTGATTTTTTGGGTACTACCAGTAATGGTGCGTTCCATGAGCTCTTGCTTTTACTGATTATTCCTGTTTCGAGCATTTCCCTTACTTGCTTATTTACTTCTTCTTTTTGTTTTTGTGGTAACCTGTATGGCGCCACGTTTATGGGTGCCGTTCCTGATTCTAAATTTATGCAGTGCTCGGTCGCGTTAGTACTTTCTAATATATCTCCTTCTAGGTAAAATAAATCGTTATATTTCTCGCAAATGTCCCATATTTTTTGTTTTTCCTCCTGGTTTAAATGCTCTGTACTAATGCTAGTCCTAAGTTTTTTCATTCTTTCGGCTCCGCTGCTTCTTTGTAGCGTGTTTATTTTCGCGTTGCTTGTATTATCCGCGTGTTCTTCAAAGAGAATCGCGGGGTCTTTAATTTCTACCGATATGTCTGAGAACTCGACTTCGTCGTCGGTCGTATTCATTATGCTGACCACGCATTCTCCTTTTTCAGCTTTGGTTAAGCAATTTGCAATATACACTCCCGGTTCTATTTCTCTTTTTTCTACTAATCCTTCCCCTTCTGAGGTTGTTCGTACTGTTATAATTTTTTCCGTTCGTGGTGCTATTACGTTTGTTCCTATATTTTTTAACGGTATTATTTCTCCGTATAATGCTAAATGTTTGCGCGGCGTTATCGTTACGTTATGTTGTTCTATGAAATCGATCCCTAACAGTCCGTCGGCTTCTATCGGAAAGTCGTTTCCTAGAAGCATGCGCTAGAAGCACTAGATAGCATGGATGTTGTACTGTCTGCTTCCCTATTTGTATGTTTAACATTACTTGGCACAGGGGTTTCTGCACAGTTAATCCTATTCCCTTTAATTCTATGTTTGTAGTGCGTGCCTCTTTTTCCTCATCTATTAGCCCGATTTTTACGAGTGTTACTTGGGCCCCTGAATCTACTAACATGGTGGCGTGTCCACCTATTATGTCTTCGGACGTAATTTTGCAGTGATTTTTATGTTTTGTCTTTGTCGCAATGCTATTTACGTTATATTGCTTTACTTTACCGTTGGTCCCGTTACTTGTGCTGGGTTGCGTCTGTCGTTCGTTTTGATTGGTCGTTGTCGGCGTTTGTGATGTCGACGGTCTTTCGTTTGGTCTGTTAGTCAGTCTATTTTCTGGTCTAGTACGACAATTTCGCGCCATGTGCCCGGGCCGTCCACAGGTCAGACACACGATTTGGTCCCTGCCGGGGCCAGTGCCTCCTGTACGGTTTGGGGTATTCCGTGGGTTTATTCTAGTTTGCGCATAGCAATTGTTAGTTGTGTGCCCTACTCGGTTGCATTTACCACATCGCGGTGGGGGTCTCCTTTGTAATGGGTCCTCATTTTGGGACGATTGCGCGTATTCGTAACCTTGACTCTTTCCGTACTTTATTTCTGCCTCTGAGGCTCCTATAATCGCGTCTTCCAGGGTTTTATACCCTTTCGATTGAACGATCGTCGCTGCGCGGCCATACAATCCGTTTTCGAACACGACTAGGGCCTGCTGCTTGAGAGTTTCCGTTATTGCGCTTTTCGCGATTGTATTCGATTGCGGTGCCACGTTTAATCTTATTAGTATCATTAACAGATCTTCTATGCGTTTTCCGAACGCCTGCGCGCTTTCTCCCGGTTTCTGTCGGCTTTTATGTAGTTCGACCTGTACCGAGGATATTGAACGTTTTTCTAAAAATACTGCCTCTAACGCCGCTTTTAACTCTTCGTACGTCTCAATTTGTTTGTATCGCAATTCCTGCTCCGTTTTTCCTTCGAGTTTGACGTTTTTTATGTACTCGAATAATGCTATTTTGTCGGCTTCTTTGGCCATCGAATACGCGTAATCGCACGATTTTAGGAATTCTACTAGTTTGTTGGTGGATCGCCCATCGAAAGTTTTTACGCACCTAATTAGTTCTTTAAATTCTAATTTTCCTGCCATGTCGTCGTCCCGCTCTTCTAACAGTGAAAAATCTAGCGATTCTATTGGGTATTCCCGTCAGATTTCTATTCGGTCGCTGGTCGGTGACTGTAGTCCCGACGCGCCGTGGTCTGATTCGCTTAGATCGCTATCGGTACAGAGATGTTTTACAGCTGTCGCGGATAGTTTCCTACGTTTATACTCGCTTTCTTCGGTGATAATTTCTACTTTTGTTTCAAAAAACGATTCGAATGATCGACTAAAATGCTGTTTGTACGGTAGGAAATATGATTCTGCGGGTCTGTCCTGGTCGGACATGCGGTCGCTATTTTTACGTTTGTCTTGCGTGCTGAGCTAGGTGTGGATGTTACTCACAGTAGAGGTGTTCGCCACATTCTGCTGGGCTGCCGCCGTTGCTGTCACCTGTTCGCTGGGAGTTGACTGCCCTATATCTCGTTCTCCGCGCCGTCCGCAGATAAGCTCGGTGAACTGGCTCGTGCCGTAAGCTGAGCTGTCGATAAGGCTCGTCTCCTCCTTATCGCTCGTCCAGTCGTCTACTTCCTCGTATGAACCTTGGCTGCCGCCTGGTGTTAGGTTGCCTGGTCTGCTTCCTACGTCTCGGTGTAGTTTACACCGTCCTTCACCTTGGCCTTTGCTTCTTCTGGCGATAACTGCCACGTATTTGCAAAAAAATTTTTTGCAAAACGATCCCACCGCTGCCACCAATGTGGTAATCCGCGCTTGTAAGCCGGCTACCGGTTATCTTTGGAAGCGGAAGGAAGGTGGTGTTTGAGGTATAGATCAGGTCCTTCTTGAGTATAAGTATGACTTTTATTAAATAACTGGTTATGGGTGAGGCACAAGTAACCCTCCTAACTCTTTAATCGCTCGAGAGCATCTGATCTGTTCGTTTCCTTATTTCTGTGCGTTCTGCTCCTTAGCGTTCGGTGCTAAGAAGGGAGAATCGCTGAATTGCATCTTCGGCTCGGGACTCGCGATGTCCAGGCGCTTGGGTGATGCAATGCTTACACATTACTTTTGGGTCGCCTCTTCGGAAAGGCGGCCTTGAATATGATACTACTGTGTCGCTTAGGCGACTCGCGGGTACAACACCCTGGTCGTACGAGTGGTGACCGTAAGTCACCTGGCGCCCAAATAAATCCTCCTCTATTTCCGCTCATCCGAAAAGCGCGATCAGGACCGGGTCTGACCGGGTGCCGAAGAGGTGCGTGCCTTGGGGGACACTATCGTCTTTCGAGGATAGTTTGGCAAGTTCCCCCTCGTGCAACGTCACACGGTATACCTGAGCAAAAAACTTCGCATCCGGATGATCATTACCACCATACGAATATCGCATAATCGAAAAGAATAGCTAAATAGGAATCAAATGATTTTGAAAATTTTATATCACACTAAAAAAAAGTATTGAATTATTAAATTTTTTTTTTCTAACCTCTAATGGATCTTGCGAAAGAGTAGCTGTCATTAAGTATTTAAACCGGCATTCAGTATGTAGCCTGTCAAGTATATCAAGCGTAGCTTGTAAAGTAACTTTTAAGCCAATAATAGTGCTTTTTGAAACTGGTATAGAACGCATTTTTTCCCATGCTATAATAAATTCTATGAAATCTTTGATTGCCTGTGAAAAGATAAGCATTAACAAATTTTTAAAGTATTATTTTTGTACATACGTTTTAAAGAGAAACATACGTGTAGAAGCTCAGTTTTAGATAATAATTACAAAAAAATAGCACTCAGCGTAAACATAGCTACTTGTGTATGCAAAACATAAATTAAAAATATAAACAAAATAGAATCAATTGACAATCTTTACAAGCCATAGAACTAACACCAAGGTACTGCATTTAGAATACCTGCTGGTATACTGCATTTGCAGTTTTCCGTTGCAAACATACAAACTTTCTTTATTTTGTTTGTTCAACTGTCAATAGTCTTTATTCTCAATGACAATGATGAATGCAAGTAATTGTTTATTGAACAAAATTAGTCCAAAGTTATCGGATTTTTCCTTCCAATCTTCTGGGAATCCAAAACCTTCTTTTAATGAAACAACTTTATAAAAATAATTTACCTTTCTTTTCTTGCAATTTTCACTTATATATAGAGCATCTCTTGGTATACGAGCTGATATAGCTTTTATCACATTGTTTGTAATATTTATGAAATTTTGTGTTGGAGAAGAATCTTTCAAGATAGGATTAATGGGTTGGTAATGTGGCATAGTCATCAGTATAAAATCAATCTCCATGAAACAATATCACGCGAACGGCAAACAGGGTGGCTGGCTTATTTATTTATTTATTTATTTATTTATTTATTTATGGGTAGTAAAACCCTTTAGTATACATGTAAACAAGAAAAATTACATAACATTTGTAGGTGACAATGCTTTATAAAGCTTAGATCTAAAGGCAGTGTGAGAGCAGAAGAAATCTAAGGATTCCCGATATTTGCATATGTCATTAACTTTAGTCTTGATGCGATCAGTACTGTTGTGTTGACCATAGGACGTGCGATGCAGCTCGAGCGATAAGAGGTCACATGCCCTTCTAGAAGTTACTGGCGTACGTAAACCAAACTTATAGAGCAACTCGGGGCATTCGACGATACCGTTAAGGACCTTATGTGTCAGACACAAGTCGAAGAACGTACGACGCGTTATCAGAGGCCAGATGCTAGGTTCTTCATATAGGTGATCGTAATTGTGGTTCAGTAAGGACAACGGACGACCCATTCGATAGGAGACAAGTCTCAAAAATCGATGTTGCACTCTTTCTAATGCATCACATAAATAGTTTATGTAGGGAGACCATACGACCGAACAGTATTCTAGGTGTGGGCGTACGTACGCACAGTAAAGAATTTTCAAGGTAGATGTTTGAGTGAAATATCTAGACGCTCTATTAATGAAACCAAGAGCCTTGGATGCCTTACTAATGATGTTCATGATGTGATTGTTAAAAGAAAGGTTAGAGGAAAAGATGACACCAAGGTCGCGGATGTTATTAACACTGGTTAATGTGGAATTGTTAAGAATATACTCGTGGCGTACAATATTTTTGGCATGCGCGAATTAAATGACCGAGCATTTAGCCAGATTTAAATGTAAGTGGTTGCGTACACACCATGCACTCAAATTATTGAGGTCCTGCTGAATCAATACATGACTGTAAGGATTGTCGATGGCATGGAAAAGTTTTAAGTTATCGGCGAATAATAGAAATCGGCAGTAGACAAAGCAGTGCGAAATGTCATTGATGAAAAATAAGAAGAGTAACGGTCCAAGATGGGATCCCTGCGGAACGCCTGAGCCTACTTTAATTGCATCCGAAAAAGAATTATTAAATTTAACAATTTGATATCTGCCAGTAATGAAGCTAGACAGCCATAGGAGAAAATTTCCGGATACGCCGTACGCTCGTAGTTTCACTAAAAGTAAGTGGTGACTGACGAAATCGAAGGCTTTATGAAAGTCAGTGTATATGGCATCAACCTGCAGTCCCTTTTCAATGGCATTCGACAGGTAGTGATGGTAAAGAGATAGATTCGTAGCCGTGGACCGACCAGTTAGAAATCCGTGTTGTTCCGGTATAAAAACATGCTTACAAAGAAACGATAGCTTTTTCGTAATAATACCTTCAAAGATTTTAGGTATAACACATTAGATGCAAATTGGCCTGTAATTACGAATATTAGAAATATCCCCACCTTTATGAATCGGACAAATGATGCAAGTTTTCCATCTATGGGGGAAAGAACCAGTTAAGAGTGACTTGTTAAATATGAGCCATAAAATTCTGGATAAGATAAAAACACAGGATTTCATATAGCGTGGATGGATACCGTCAGCACCCGGGCCGGCATTGACATTTAAGTTATTAATACTATTGTATACATCTATGATATCTATATTAAGTCCTGATATATTAAGGTCGAGATTGAACTCAGGATTAAAGTCGTGCGAACTGCACCCTGCATCGGAGTAGACCGATGCAAAGAAGCTGGCAAACGCGTTAGAGACCGAAGTGTCATCGCTAACAAGGGTCTGATCTAAATACATACATGGTGGACGATCGGAAGATACTCTCAAGGACCAAAAAATTCCAGAAGGATTTAACATTGTGCGGTACAGAGTTCTCGATGCGATTAACATAGTCGGTCCAGCATTTGCGTGAGAGGTTTTTACATTGTGTCCTGAGTGTCTTGTAGGAATAATAGTCAGCCATATGGTTATGTTTTTTGTATTGACGGTGTGCCAGCTTCTTAGAAATTATTAGTTCTTTTAGTTCGCTCGAAAACCACAAGGGATATGTAGAGTCGCGCTTAATAGTTGATGGGACGTGTAAGTTTATACAGTGGTCGAGATGCTCGTAGAGAAAGTCGGTAGAAGCTTCCACAGATAACTCTGAGAGGCTAGTGTCCCAATCAATAGAGCCAAGATACTCATTGATGGCAAAGTAGTTTGCATTCCGAAAACTTTTTATCGTTGTTTCCCTTCTGACAGACGTAAGCGGCTTGCTAAGAATAGGAAGCTTCAACTGAAGCGGCGGGTGATACGCGTCAGGCCGTATAAGGAAGTCGGAGGCCGGCTCGACAATAAGGTTAACAAAGGAAGAAAAAAGTAAGTCGAGAATTCTGCTATAAGCATTATTCACAAAATTAGACAGTGATAGATTAAAGAAATTAAAATATTCGTGTACCACGCGAGCCTGTTTGTGTACAGAGCATGAAGGTAAGCAGTGGAAATTTAAATTACCGTCTGAGTCACTTTGCCAGATAGTATTCGGCAGGTTGTAATCACCGGTAAGAAGGAGGTCGGTGCCCGGTGGAAATAACAACAAAACCTCCTCCACAGCCTTGCCGTGCTCTTCGTATAAATATGGGTCACTGGCCGGAGGTAAATAGACCGAGCCAACGATTACAGATTTAAACTTCCAGCGCACTTCTACAAAAAGCTGCTCGACCCGTGAGAATTGTAAACAAATGCAGCGGCTGACGAGTGACTCATGTACAGCTATCAATACACCGCCTCCCATGCAAAACCTACTCGTATCGTTATTCCTATCGAATCTATATATATTATAATTACGTAACCCTAGCTCCGAATTACTAATACTATCGCACAGCCATATTTCGACTAGACATATAATTAAATAGCGTTCATTCTGGTCGTTATTTTAAATTTAATTACCACGATATTTAAATGTTGAAAAGTAATAATAAAGTAACATACGTAAATAAGTCGATGGATGTACTAGAGTTAAATGTGGATTATTTCATCATCCAACGTTTCGGCCATATGCTCATGGCCCTCTTCAAAGGAGTAAAAACCAATACAAAAAACAAGAGTACATCATCCTTAATTAAATTCTGAAAATTAAAGAAAGGACGATGTAAAAGAATTGAATACTAAAACAATTACAAGTATAGAAACACTATGTAAGTGTGTTGATGGACTACTTACATGATATTATGACGTAAAACGGGCTGTTAAACAATTTAGAAACATATTGAAGAGTGATGTTAAAAAATAAAAGTATTAATATAAAATCACGAAGGCTAAATCGATGTTACGTGCCATCGTCAGTATGAACTCCACAACGCTCTTCTCGCTAAGAGGTACGTTACACGATTGAGGAAGGTTATTAGACAAGAGATCTGTTTTTTTGCTGTGTACATTTTTGAATTGTGCGTGAGGTGTTGGATAGAACTGATCAAATTAAACGTATAGGTGGTTTGAATATTTTGAAACCTCCCGCAACACATACAGGTGTGAGAGAGGGGGTATGAATTTACATTGGATACTTATGTGGTTACGCTGGCCAATCGTGAGCGTGAAAGCATTGTCGTACTGAAACTAAGTTGAGCGCCATCATTTGAAACGCAGTTTCGTTACATTATAAAACATTATACAGAACATAATGAAAAAATATACGAGGTATCATAAGAAACCTACGATTCAAACGAAAAGTTTGATGATGTTGGTAAAATAATCATTTATCTCATTATTTTCTGTACGAGTGTTGACGGTATTATTTAACATTATATGAAACGTTTCTGCTATTCTCCTTTTTTAACCGACTTCGAAAAGGAGGAGGTTACTCTATTCGACAGTGGGCGATCTTGCTTTTTTTTTTTTTTTGTCCGGCCATAACTCCGTAACCGGTTGACCAATCAAAATGAAACCACTTCCAGTTGCTAGGTTTAGGTCTCCCATTAGTCCCATTTAAGAAATTTTTCCGAAATGTTTATTATTAACAAAGTTATTGCAAAATTACTGCTTTATTCTTGTTTGTCCGGCTATAACTCAGCGACGGATTGACCAATCGAAATGAAACCACTTCAAGTTGCTAGGTTTAGGTCTCCCATTGGTCCCGTTTAAAAAATTTTTCCGAAATGTTTATTATTAACAAAGTTATTGCAAAATTACTGCTTTATTCTTGTTTGTCCGGCCATAACTCAGTGACGGATTGACCAATCGAAATAAAACCACTTCAAGTTGCTAGGTTTAGGTCTCCCATTGGTCCCATTTAAGAAATTTTTCCGAAATGTTTATTATTAACAAAATTATTGCAAAATTACTGCTTTATTCTTGTTTGTCCGGCTATAACTCAGCGACGGATTGACCAATCGAAATGAAACCACTTCAAGTTGCTAGGTTTAGGTCTCCCATTGGTCCCGTTTAAAAAATTTTTCCGAAATGTTTATTATTAACAAAGTTATTGCAAAATTACTGCTTTATTCTTGTTTGTCCGGCCATAACTCAGTGACGGATTGACCAATCGAAATAAAACCACTTCAAGTTGCTAGGTTTAGGTCTCCCATTGGTCCCATTTAAGAAATTTTTCCGAAATGTTTATTATTAACAAAATTATTGCAAAATTACTGCTTTATTCTTGTTTGTCCGGCTATAACTCAGCGACGGATTAACCAATCGAAATGAAACCACTTCAAGTTGCTAGGTTTAGGTCTCCCATTGGTCCCGTTTAAAAAATTTTTCCGAAATGTTTATTATTAACAAAGTTATTGCAAAATTAGTGCTTTATTCAGATTTATCGCAATTTCTTTTTGAATGGGATTGATTTATTGTAATGAAAGAAACTATTACTATCTTCTTAGAAATAATTAGCAGATATTAATTATATAAAAAATTTATTAATTGTTGCAAAATAATTTGTTTATTCCTCTATATCTCCTCAACGACTTCACTTATCGGAACCAAACCTTTTCGACCCTTTCGCAAATATTACCCACTCTCTAACGTTATGCGACACATCTTCAATTGTTACTATGTTTAAATTGTTATTACAAAATCATTTGTTTATTCTTCTATATCTCCTCAACGACTTCACATATCGGAACCAAACCTTTTCGATCCTTTTGCAAATATTACCTACATAACTTTATTTCCACATCTTGATCGATTATACACTAAAAAGTATGAAATAAAAAAATTTGTAACAAAAAAAATAGAAACCGACTTCGAAAAAAGCGCTAAAAAGAGTGAAATAATTTTTTATGTATACCGACAATATTCGATTTCATCATTATCATACTCAGAATATTGCAACTTTTTCGGAGGCGACAGAAAATTAATTAACAGTACATTAATAGCCAGAAATTCACGGACATTGATGGATATTTATGTATTAGGCACTTACTCCTTTGTTCGTGAAAATGACCGTGTTGGAATATTTTGTGTCGCCGCCGAAAAAGTTGCAATATTCTGAGTATGATAATGATGAAATCGAATATTGTCGGTATACATAAAAAATTATTTCACTCTTTTTAGCGCTTTTTTCGAAGTCGGTTTCTATTTTTTTTGTTAAAAATTTTTTTCTTGTATCACTTTCGTGATGGAGAATGTCTACGTTGTTAAGATCAAATGTATGGCCTGTATCCATAAAATGATAACCAACATCCGTGTGATGGTTATGTGGATGTGTTATACTTAGTTTATGCGGGTTAATACGACTAGAGAGGTATTGGCCAGTTTCACCTACATAGAATTTTTGACAATTACTGCAATTGAATTTATAAACAACGTTCGGTGTTTTGTCTTTGTTAAGTTTGTCTTTAGTGGACTTAAAAATTGACCTGAGACTGTGGTGTGAATTATGCGTAATATGGTAATTATATTGCCTAAAAATATGACCTATACTTTGGCTGAGACCCGGAACGTACGGTATGACACTCATGTTTAACCATGAGCGTTCACCCATACTCTCATGTTTCTGCAGCTTTTTGTTTATGCATTCAACGGGATGGTACAATTCATGTATCCTCTGTTTAATAACGTTATCAATGAAGTTAGCCGGATAACTATTGTTTATTAAAATTTCCTTGATCAAATTAAGGTTGTCAGTACGGTAAGTGATGTCCGATAATTTAACTGCTCTATCCACCAGACCTTTTATTAATGCTATTTTGTTTCTGGTAGGATGTACCGAATGAAAGTCCAGGTATCTACCCGACCAAGTTTTTTTGTGGAACCAGTTACTAATGATCTTGTTGTCTATACGGGTAAGTGAAATGTCTAAAAAACTGATTTTATTATCAATTTCTTCCTCAAAAGTGAACTGTAACCTCTGGTTGTAAGAATTGAAAACCGAAAGAATGCAGTCGAGTGAGCCCCTAGGAATAGCTGCGATGATGTCATCAACATATTGTTTGAAATATTAAGTGCTCTCGAAATATCTCTCGAAATATTAAATTAAATTTCGTAGTATTGAACAATGGCGAATAATAACTTAAACTTAAACCTTATTAATCTTAATAATTCTTTATACAACTTAGTAGCGACTTCCGTTTCCGGAGTTGAGGTGAGCAGACGTGTGAAAAGTAGTGTGGTGTTTTGGAAAGGTTTTTAAGGGGACAGAAGAGGGGAGAGGGATTGTAGGAGGGGGAAAGAGGTGCAGGGGAAGTAGAAGAGAGTAATAGTGGGTGGAGGAAGGAAAAGAGAGTGTGGGAGAGGAAGAAAAGTGAATAGGGAGTGTAGGGAGGTTAGGGAAAGGAGAGAAAGTGTAAGTATAGGAGAAGAGAGGCAAGGGCACGGCAGTAGAAAGGTAAACAAACAGATGGCCGAACGCGAGAAAACATCAACAGAGCGCGAAGAGAGTGAGAGAGAGGCGATGGGAAGGAGAGAGGCAGGAGGAAAAGGAGAGGTAGACCGGGTAGAGAAGAGGTCATAGACAGAGAGAAAGGAAGGAGTAGAAGTAATAGTAGAGTGGGGAAAGGAGAGGGAGAGGATGGTGATAAAGGAGAAGAAGTGAATAGAGGGAGGAGAGAAGGGAGTAAAGAAGACAGGAAGGAAAATAAGGAGTCGGAAGAGGCAATGAATAAGAGGAATGAGGGAGAGAATAAAGAGGATGGATCGGTAGTAGAGATGCTGATGGAGAAAGTGGATCAGCTTATGGAAGGGATAAAGGAAAGGGTGGAGGAACAATTAGAAAGAATCGAGAAGAGGTGGGAGGAGAGAGAAGAGTCCTTATGGAAGAAGATGGAGGAGCACGAGAAAGGGATACGGAAGAGGATGGGGGAGCTGGAGAGTAGGATGATGAGGAGGTTGGACGAACGTGAGGAGATGTGGCGGAAAAAGATGGAAGATCAAGGGAAGGAATGGGAGCGGAGATGGGAAGAGCAGGGAGAAGGAATTAAAAGAGTGGTAGGGCAACAAGGCAGAGAATTGAGGAGACAGATGAAAGAAGAGAAAGAGATACTCTGTGAGAGGGAGAAAATTCGGGAGGAGGGGTGGAGAGATATGAGGGAAAAACTGGAGACATTAGTGGAGGAGAAGTGGAAGGAGGTGGAGAGGGGAAAGGCGAGACAGGAGGGGTGGGGGAAAAAGAGAGAAAAAACAGAGAAGAGTAAAAAGAATGGGCCGGGGGAAGAAGAAGAATTAGCGGATAAGATTAAAGGGATGGTCACTGGAGTTGAAAGAAAGGGAGGAGAGGAAAAGGAATATTATAGTTAAAGGATTAAGGATGGAAAAAGGGAGAGAGAAGGAAGAGCTGATGAGGGTGTTTAAGGACATAGGGGCGGGAGCAGAGGTGACGGAGATAAGGGAAATAAGAAGGGACAATAATAATAATGGAGGTGGATGGTTATGGGTGAAGTTAGCGACCAAGGAACAGAAGAGGACGGTGATGGAGAAAAAGAGAGCATTAAGGGGAAGAAAAGAGAGAATTGAGGACGATTTGACGTGGAAAGAAAGAAGGATGAGGTGGTTTATTGAACACCACCTTGGTCTGACGCCTTGTCGTGGCGGGGGTGCTTAAGTAGCCCCGACTGGGGGGCTGCCTGGAGGTGCTATGTGCCGGCGGGGAACCCGCCGGGAAGAGGCTATGAACGAAGAGCAGACCGTCTATCTCTACGTTTGTCCCTGTGCTTACTCGCTCTTGTCCGTGGTCTATATGTGTATGTTGTGGTTTCCTGCAAGAGTGAGCTGCGGTCGGCCCCCGGTGGATATTCCCCGTAGACTAACCAAGGGGGGAGTAGTAAACCCCCCGACCGTGTGCTGCGGATATGTTAGTACCTGACCTCTGTGCCGTACCATAGGTAAACGTAAGTCCTCCTCGAGGGGCAAAGGTCCTGGGAAAGCACACGTTCAATGTGGAAGAACCGCTACCGCAGCATGTTAGGAGCCTATGCGGGGGTTGAAGCCGGGACGCCGGGCGCAGGTATGGAGGTCCGCCTTGGCCAGGCGTTTCCTCATACCCTGTGCTACCCGGGGTAAATGGTAGCGCCGTCTAGCCCGAGGTGGCGAGACCCCACGTCGGACGTCTGTGGGGCAACTCGCGCACGACAGGGGTGACGTTAAACCTCTAACATCAGGCGGGAGCGCCAAAACTCTAACCTTTTCAATAGAACTCAGTAACGCACGGATAGGGGAAGGCCGCCCGAAAACCGCTTCTCGGCTTCCGTGCGCGTAACTAGGGAAACTTTACCGGCGGGGATAGACGCCCCACTGCGGTGGGGCTCCCATGATGGGCGAACCGTCGTAAGGCACAGAAAAATTAGCATGGAGAAACTAAAACAATTCATCGGACAGGGGGGAGGTAATAAGAAGATGGCGGCAACCCGTGGAGGTGGGGGCAAGGGCGAGCCATCGCAAGGGGAGGTTGAAGAGGAGGAACAAACCTTCTCCGAGGGCAGCAAGTCGGAGGCTGCGCACGCTAAGGGGGACCCGGATTGGGTACCTGATCACGATGGGACGTGGGAGAAAGAGGATGGACGAGCTGGGGTTCGTAAGCCGCAAGGTGGGGAAGAGAGGGATTTAAACATCTCCACACTGCAGAAGGCGTACCCGGGGCTGAAGGTCACCCCAGCGAGGCGGGAGCCGTGTATGGGGGATAAGGCTGAAGAGGAGGGGCACTCTGGTAACACCCCCCCCACGGAGGCGAGGATGGGCAGGGAGCTTCAGCGGGCCATTGCGTCACGCCAAGAACGGTACGTCAGGAGGGAAAGGGCGAGGGGCCCTGACCCAGGCGACGAGTCGGCGACGACGGATGAAGAACAGCCAAAGCGGAGGCGCATGGCCCATAGAGTTGCGGCCCTTTGGAGAGAGGAGGGTGAGCAGGGCATGGGCTCCCCGGCCAAACGTGTACCGGAACCTCAGAGGGCAGATGGTGTGGATAAGGAGGAGGCGCTTTTTAACGCAGCGACTGTTGCCACCGCCGCGGTAAATGATGTCATGGACACATATGGGAAGGCCCTTGACGACTTCACGTGCCTGGGGGAGTATGTTGAAGGTAACGCAAAATTTAGGGTCAAGAAGAAGAAAGATTACGCCTCAGCGCTAAAAACGCTTCAAGAGCTAGGTGTAGCGCTTAAGGAAATGGTCCGAACGAGGGAGGAGATGGAAATGCGGGTGGCTGGTTTCCTCGCTGGGGCAGTAGACGAAAGGGACAGGGCGGTGGCGGAACTCGAAGGAAGGGAGAAGATTGCTACGACCTGGTGCCACCCAACGAGGAACATGGGGACCCAAACAGATCCCAGCCTGGGGCCAAACCAAGACCCGCCTCTACCCCAGACACAGGAAGGCCCCCGCAGGAGGAAAAGGGAATCTACCTTGGGTAGCATGGCAGACGAGAGGGCGAAGATCCCCAGGACAGGGAGGAGTGTGGCCGACGCAACGGGGGGCAGCCACACTGACCTGGAAATTGCTACCAGTACCCCTCTGAGGGAAGGACACGGGCAAGGGGATGACACCGTCAAGGCCGAGTGCCGAGAGATCATGGGGGTCTTAAAACAGATCATCAGAAAGGTCGACAGGATCTGGACGGGCCATAGGGGGACGCTCCCGCACGACGAATTAATGGACTCCCGGCCTTCGTCCGACATCGGTAGCCCTTTAGAACGGGTTTTCACGGAGGCGCGAAGGGGCGAAAGGACCGCCCCAATGGAACCAGAGGCTGTGACGCGACCGGCACGAACGGAGGCAGAAGCGCCCTGGAGCAAGGTCGTGGGAAGGAGGGCGCCGAAAGAAGGCAAGGAAGGAGGGCCTGCGAGGCAAGGGAAGGCAGGGGGGGCCACTGCAGCTAAAGCACCACCGCCACCTATCGTACCCCGGGCAAAGACCGATGCCATCCTTGTAAGGGCCAAGGAAGGGGAAAAATTCAAGGACTTAGTAAAAAAGATAAAGACCGGGGTGCGGCTCGAGAATATAGGGGCCAACGTGACTGGCGTCAAAAGGACGGCGGCGGGGCACGTCTTCGTGGAGCTGCCGAGAGGCCAAGACTCCGCCAAGGTGGCGAACCTGCGCCAGGCGATAGAGGGGGCGGCAGGCGAGGGGCGGAAGGCCGAGTACCTCACACCGAGGATAACGGTGGAGGTGCTCGACCTCGACGCCGGGGCCACTGCGGCCGAGGTCGTGGAGGCGGTAAGGAAGGAGACAGGGGAGGAGGGGACCCTGGACGCCTGGCTCAGACCAGCGTACAGGGGAACGCAGATAGCGGCAGTGGCCCTGCCGGCGGCGAAGGGTAGGGCACTCCTTGAAAAGGGGAAAATAACGGTGGGTTGGACGCTAGCGAGGATACGCAGCCGGGAACAGCCATCGAAATGCGCCAGATGCCACGAAGTGGGACACTGGGCTGCGTCGTGCAAGGCGGGAAACGACAAGCGGTGGGAATGTTTCAGGTGCGGGGGAGAAGGGCACATGGCCCGCGACTGCCGCAGGAACAGTAAAGAGGTAGAGGCAGGAAGGGGCGGAAGAGAAAAAGACAAAGATGGCGCTCAGGGTGGTGCAAGCCAACATTAATAGGGGCCGGCGAGCCCAGGACCTCCTGTGCCAGCTTGCGGCCGAAAAGGGGGCCGGTGTCGCTCTCGTAAGCGAGCTACCCAGGCAAGGGGAAGGGAGACAGTGGGCTGTTGACGAGACCGGACTTGCTGCCGTCTGGGTCTTGGATAGAGGTCTGGGCCAACCGAGGGTGGTGGCCAGGGGACGGGGGTTTGTGGGTGCAGTGGTGGGAGGGATTACGATCTTCTCCTGCTACTTCACCCCAAGCTGCCCGTTCAGCGAGTACGAGGAGGCGATAGGAGACCTGGAGACGGCGGTCAGGGGGATCGGAGGGCAGGTCATTCTAGGGGGGGACTTTAACGCGAAATCCCCCGCCTGGGGAAGCGGCAGGGAAGACCGGAGGGGGGCGTTGCTGGCGGAGACCGCCGCCTCGCTCCGGTTGGTGGTGGCGAACGTTGGTTCGGTAAACACCTTCCGGCGCGGGGCGGGGGGATCCGTCATCGACGTTACCTTCGCGTCCGAACAGATAGCGGCAAGGATCCGGGGGTGGCGGGTACTGGATGACTTTGTCCTCAGCGACCACCAGCCCATCGTATTTGAGGTGGGGAGAGAAGCGGAGGACTGGAGACCGCCGCCCAGGGGATGGGTATTAAAGAAGTGGGACAAGGGGACCTTCGTCAGGACGCTCCGGGCGGGTGTCGTGGCGACTGACGGGGACACCACACCGGAGGTGGCCATGAGAGTCATCGAAGAGGCGTGCGACGCCTCGATGCCTCGCAAGACTCTCTGGCGGGGGGGACGGCGACCAGTCTTCTGGTGGAGCGACGATGTCGCACAGAAAAGACGTGAATGCGTCAGAGCGAGGAGGAAGCTCCAGAGGCAGAGGGAGAGGGTGGCCCGCGGGGATAACCGAGGGATAGCGCGGGAAAAGGAGTACGCGAGGGCAAGGAGAAGACTAAAAAGGGAGATAAAAAAGGCGAAAGGGAGAGCCTGGGACAGCCTGCTGGAAAAGGTCGATGGCGACCCATGGGGTATCCCCTACAAGGTCGTCACGAGCAAGTTGAAGGGGAATAAGGCTACGGTGGAGCCAGGTACGCTAGACGAGGTCTTGCGGATAGTGCGGGACCTCTTCCCGGAGGGGGAGGCCGCACCGCCAAGAGAGTGGCCGGTGGTAGATGGAGAGGTTCCTGCCTTCACCCCCGCGGAGCTGAGGGCGGCTGCAAAAAAACTGGCCAACGGGAAAGCGCCGGGGCTCGACGGAGTACCGAACGAGGTGCTCCGCCTGGTCGCGGACGCTGAACCAGACTGGCTGCTGGCGGTCTACAACGGGTGCCTCAGGAGGGGTGTATTTCTAGCAATCTGGAAGCGCCAGCTCCTGGCTTTGATCCCGAAGGGTAAGGGCGGGAGTGCCGGGCCCGCCTCGTACAGGCCCCTCTACCTGTTGGACGCCGCCGGCAAGCTCCTCGAGCGTCTTCTCCTGCCTAGGCTGGAGCAGGCGCTGGAGGGGGCCGGCGGGCTGTCGCCCAGGCAGTTTGGCTTCAGGGCGGGGCAATCCGTCCTGAACGCCATGGGGGTCCTGGCTGAGGCGGTAGCCCGGCACAAGCAGAGGAGGTCCGGCTCGCCCGAGGTGTTGGCGCTGCTCACGTTGGACGTGAGGAACGCCTTCAACTCGGCGAGCTGGCGAGAGATTTCGAGGGCCCTGGAAGAAAAATGGGCGCCTCCTGCCTACTTAGGAAGATTGCTAAGTAGCTACCTCAGCGAGAGGACTCTGGTGGTCGAGGGACTGGACGGGAGGGCGGAGGTGAGGGTTACGGCGGGGGTTCCACAGGGCTCGGTCCTTGGGCCGACTCTGTGGAACTTAATGTTCAATGGGGTGCTGGAGCTGGTGCTCCCGGAAGGGGTAGCCCTGGTGGCCTATGCCGACGACCTTGCGCTGCTGGTGGAAGGGATCACGGGAGACAAGGCCGTGCGCAAGGCCAACAGGGCGCTCCAACGAATTGAGGGCTGGATGAGGGCTAGGGGCCTTCAGCTCGCGGGGTAGAAGACTGAGGCGGTCATCTTCAGAAGGACCAGGGCAAGGGGCCAGACGCCCACATTTAGAGCAGCGGGGGCGGAAATAAGGCCCACCGGGGCACTCAAGTATCTGGGTGTTAAAATAGACGCGCGCTGGAACTTCCGCGAACACGCGAGAAACGCAGCCAGCAGGGCAGCCACTGCAGAGGCCGTGATCGGCAGATTGATGCCCAATGTGGGGGGGCCTAAGCCAAAAAGGCGGGCGCTGCTTGCGGCCGTTTCACGGGCCACTCTATTGTATGGGGCACCCATATGGGCGGGCCACATGGCCCAGAACACTATGGAGCGGGTGCTGGGGCCGGTGCATAGGCGTGCCCTCCTCAGGGTCTGCAGCGCCTACAGGACGGTTTCGCGGGACGTCTGCGTCATAGCGGGCGTGCCGCCTGTCGGACTGCAGGCCCTGGAAAGGAAGGAGAGATGGGAGAGGGAGAAGGCGCTGGAACCCGAGCCTAGCGGACCGGAGAAGAAGGAGGCCCGGAAAAGGATAAGACTCGAGGCTGAGGACAGGCTCGGAAACGAGTGGCAAAGGGAGTGGGATTCCTCTACAAAAGGCCGGTGGACGCACCAACTGATCCCACTAATCAGACCGTGGAAGGAGAGAAAACATGGGGAGGTGGACTACCACCTCACCCAATTCCTATCTGGGCATGGCGCATTCGGGTCTTACCTCAAAAGATTCCATAGGAGGGACCAGGACGGCTGCCAAAGCTGCGGTGGTGAGCCGGACACCGTGGAACACGCGGTGTTCCGGTGCCCCGCCAGGGCTGAGGAGAAAGCCAACCTGGAAAGACAACTTGGGGAAGAGATCACGCCGGAGAACGTGATGGGCCTCATGCTCGGCTCAGGGGAGATATGGGAGAAGGTGGGAGGCTATATCCGCTCCTCGCTAAGAATGAGAGAGGAGATAGAGAGAGAATTGGCGAGAGCTAATTAGCGGATAAGAGCGAGAAATGCCCGCAGAACCTGCTGCCACTTGCAACTTATTTATTACTTATTTATTTATTTATTTAATTTATCTATTTATTTATTAACTATTTATACACTTTTTTGTCTTTATTTTTATATTTTTATTTTACAGAATGGACTAATGCACAGGCTTTTTTACAGGCGGGAATAGGGGTAACGGGCCGCCCGCGACTACCTTTTTCTTTTTTAATCTAATTGACCTTTTTATTCTAGTCACTTAATAGTCTAGTCATTTTAAGGGGGGGTGGGGGGTATGTCGCGCGTGTGAGCGGCCCGCAACGAAGAAACCTCCTAAAAGGGGGACAGGCTGGGGGGCTGAGGGGCGATACCCTGGATTGCCCTTAGGAGAGAGTGGACCGGAGCGCGGGGAACCGTCGCGGTCTGGATGAAGGCTGGAGAGGGGGTAACCCACGCAGCCATGAATGTGGGCATGAATGGAGCCGGAGAGGGGGTAAAACCCACGCGGACTGTATGACCAGTGAGCGGGCGGCGGGTAGGGGTACCGCCCCAACCGTCACTCACTCACTGAGCATGGGTGGGCTGGAGAGGAGGGAACTCCCGCAGCCACGACTGTGAGAGTGGATGGGCACGACTGAGAGGGATGAATGCGTGAATGGCGCAAGGACAACCCAGCGGGAACTTGCTTATGGAAATGGCCTCCTGCGGGACTTGGCCGGGGTGGGTAGAGCCTGGGGTTACAGAGGGTAGGGGGGGTGTAGGGACCCCCACCGAGGCCGCTTCTCCCGAAGATATACCGAAAGGTATCCGGGGATGCTCGGCCGGGGGAATTCTGAGGCCACATAGGACGCAGTCCTGGCCAATGATGATAAAAAAAAAAAACGAGGTGGTTTATTGAAAAGACGGCGGGAGAAGAGAGATGGAGAGGGAAAAGGGTGAGAACGGGGTACGGCAAATTATGGATCGAGGGGAGGATGTGGAGATGGAGTGAAGAGGAGCAGAAGTTGTTGGATACACAAGGGAGAAGTTGGGAGGAGGTGAAAGAAGGTGAAGAAGGAAAAAGAGGTAAAGAGAAGGGAGAAATAAGCGAGAGTAGTGGCAAGGACAGGGAGAGTGAGGGGGGAGAGGAAGAGGGAGAGGGGGTGAGAATGGAGGTGGTAGAAGCGGAAGAGAGAAGGGAAGGTTCATCGGAACAAGAGGATTGGAGAGGGTGGCCGAGAGAATGATTGGTAGGGGAGGAGAAGAGAAGCGAGTGGAGGAGGGAAGAGAGGAATGGGTGGCAAGAAGAAGGAGACGGAGGAGAAAAAGAGGAGAGGAGAGTGAAGGTGGCTTTCTGGAACGTGGCAGGAATAGCAGGAAAGGATAGGGATTTTTGGAAAGGGCTGGAGGAGTGGGATGTGATGATTTTGTTAGAGACCTAGATGGGGAAGAAGGCATGGAAATATGTAAAGGACAGGTTGTCAAAAGACTATGTGTGGAGGGTACAACTGGCAAAGAGGAGAAATAGGAAAGGGAGAGAGATGGGAGGGATGTTGATGGGGATAAGGCGGGAACTTGTATTAGAGGAAGAGACGGAAGAGATAAACATGGCGAATGGAGAAGTAGAAGGCTGGATAGAAGGCAGAATCAAGGTAGGGAAGGAGAGCTGGAACATCGTGGGAGTATACGTAAAGGAGGACATGGACAATAAATTGAGGATGCTAAGAGATAAGACGAGCGATGGGATGGGGGGGTCAAAGAAGTTAATAGGGGGGGATTTTAACGCGAGGACAGGAGAAAAGGGAGGAGGATTCTGGGGAGAGGAAACGGAGGAAGAGGAAAGAAGGAGGTCGAAAGACTGGAAAGTAAATAAAGAAGGGAGAAAGCTGCTGAATTTTTTAGAAGGAACCGGGTGGTCGATCTGGAATGGAAATATGGCTGGGGATGAGGATGGAGAATACACGTATGTAGGAGGAAGAGGAGAATCTGTGATTGATTACGTGATAGGAGGTAACGAGGAAAGGGAAAGAGTGGTAGAGATGAGGGTAGAAGAGAAAGGTTGATTCAGATCATCACCCGGTGGTAGTTGCTCTAAGGGGAAGAGGAGTGACAAGGAGAAGAGAGAAGAGGAGACAAAGGGATGAGGGAAGGATAGTGTGGTCGAATGATTTGAAGGAGAAATTCAGGGAGGGGATAAGGTGGACGGAAATAGAGAAGGAGATGGAGGTAGAGGGGGGTGGAGAGGTAGAGATGAATATAGGTATGAAGGAATTTGGTAGAGCGATAGAAGAGGGAAGGAAAGGAATGAGTTTGGAACGCAAAAAAAGAGGGTGGTGGGATGGAGAATGCGTGAAGAAGAAGAAAGCGGTCAAAGGGGAGTTAAGGAAGTGGAGAAAGGGGGTAGGAGGGAAGGAGGGGTATAGGAGAGAAAAGAGAGAATATAAAGAGATGTGTGAAAGGAAAAAGAGGGAGGAGAAGGAAAGATTTGAGAAGGAGGTGGAAGAAGCAAGGACGGAAAATAGGGTGTGGGATATTGTTAACAGAGGCAGGAAGAAGAGGAAAAGGGTGGATGGAAGTATTAAGATGGAGGAGTGGAAGGAACACTTGGTAAAGTTGTTGGATGGGTCGAAGGAGAGAATCGTAGGAAAAGGAAGAAATGGAGTAGGAGAAGAAGATGAGGAGGAGGAGGAAGATAATGGGATAACTTGGACAGAAGTGGCAGGAGTAGTGGGGAAGTTGAAGGACGGTAAGGCACCAGGAGGAGACGGGCTAGGAAATGAGGTATGGAAGAACGGAGGGGGGAGGATGATAGAATGGATAAGGAGAGTCTGCGATAAGGTTTGGAAAGGAGAGTCTTGGCCGGATAGTTGGAAAGATGGGCTGATAGTGCCAATTGTAAAGAAGGGAGAAGGGAAGGAGGTGAGTGAGTACAGGGGAATAACATTAATGCCGACTCTGTATAAGGTGTATGCGGCAGTATTAGCAAGGAGGCTGAAAAAGGAGATAGAAGAGAAGAAATTGGTGCCACATAATCAGGCGGGTTTTAGAGATGGAATGGGGGCAATTGACAATGTATACGTGATGAACTATGTTATAAACAGGCAGGTCAGCAGGCCGAAGGGGAAGTTAGTGGTGGCTTTCATTGATTTTAAAGCGGCATTCGACTCAGTGGATAGAGAGGTACTGTGGGAGGTGATGAGGAAAAGAGGGGTGAGCGGGAAACTAAGGAGGGGAATCACGGAAATGTATAGGGAGACTAGGAACAAGGTGAAAGTGGGGGGGGGGGGGGAGATTGGGGAGGAATTTTGGACGGGGAGGGATCTCAGACAGGGGTGCCCGTTGAGCCCTCTGCTATTTAACATATTGCTGGCTGACCTGGAGGAGGAGATGAGTGGGGGGAATGAGGGTTGGGGGGGTAAAGATAGGAGAAAGACGGGTGTGTTCCCTTTTGTATGCGGATGATGTGGTGTTGATGGCGGAGGAGGAAGAAGGATTGGTAGAGATGTTGAGGGAGATGGAAGGATATGTGGACAGGAAAGGGCTGGCGGTGAACGTAGGAAAAACGAAGGTGATGAGATTCAGGAAGGGAGGGGGAAGGAAGAAGGTGATGAATTGGTTTTGGAAGGATGAAGAGTTAGAAGAAGTGAAGGAGTTTTGTTATCTGGGATGCACACTGGCGAGGAATGGGAGCATGGATGCGCACTTAAGGGAGAGAGGGAGGAAGGCGAGTGCAGCGATGAGACAGGTGTGGGGAATTGGAAAAAGGATTTTCGGGAAGGATTGGGAAAGGCGCATGTGGATGTGGGACAGGTTGGTCTGGCCGGTACAGGCGTACGCAGCAGAGATATGGGGGTGGAAAGAAAGAAGAAAGGTGGAGGCGTTGGAGGAAAGATACTGCAGATGGGTTTTGGGAGTGGATTGGAGAACACCGGGATATTTAGTGAGAGATGAACTGAAGAGAGAGAAGATGAGGGGAAGGGCCGGAAAAAGAGCTTGGGATTTTGAGAAAAGAATAAAGGAAGGGAAAGGGAGCGAGATAGCGAGGGAATGCTGGAATGAGATTAAAGAAAGGGAAGAGGCAGGGGAAGGGTGCTCCAGGTGGGAGACAGAAAGGCGAAACTTTTTTCTAGAGAGGGGCGGGGGAGAGGGAGAGGCAGAGGGGAGAGGTGGGTGGGATTATAAGGTTATGGAAGAGAGGGATAGAAAAGACCAAGAGAGGGAAAGGAAGGAACGAATTGAGAACTCCAGGTTCCAAAAATGGTATAGGGTGGTTAGGACGGAGGGAATACCGAGATATTTGAAAGAGGGTTGGGGTGAGAACAGATGGAGGAGAGTGGCGCGATTTAGGTTGGGGAGTGAGATAAAGGAGGCATGGTACTGGGAGAAGGAGGAGAGAAAGAAATGTAGATTGTGTGAAGAGACAGAGGAGACTTGGGAGCATGTATGGGAGTGTTGTGGGAAGATAGAGGAAATGGAGGGTGTGTGGGAGGAAAGAGTAAAGGAGATTTTAGGCGAGGAAGGGAGAGGGGAGGAATGGATGAAAGAACTGTTGAAGAGGAGAGAGAGAAAGGAGAAAGAGGTAGAAGAAAGGGGGATGGGAAGGGACGGAAGGGAGACGGGAAATAGGTGAAAGTGGAAGGGAGGAAACGGAGGTCCATGGAACCCCCTTGGGGACGCATTAAATCTATACATACATACAACTTAGTAGCAAATAATTTTGGGGCAGATAAAGTCTACTTATTGAAGAAATGGTCTAAGGATCTCCAAAAACTTGCCAGATTATCCAACCAAAAATGTTTATTGTTATCATATAGAAAACATAGAATTTATCCTCCACATATCAATAATAAAAAACTCACCATAGATTTAATACAATATAAATCGATAACTAAACTTAATAGAGTTTTGGACAAATTTAAAAAGAACTTACTTAATTTAGAAATATCAGATTTACACCATACAATTGTTACAACTAAACGCAGAATTTATGACAATGAATTCTTAATTAGAATGTCTCTTTCTGATAATATTGTTCTACCTTTTATCAGAACTCAGTACGCTTTGTTTAACAAAAATTTCACTATTATAAAAGGAAAATGTATTAAAAAATTCAATAACATTAGAAACCTTGATAGTAACCTTAACTTCTTTGACACTATTCAAACAGACAAATGGATACGTAATCTAACTGAGACACATATCCCTCCGAGAGTCAAATGCATTTTGGCTCTTGGACCTAAACACAATTTTATGAATTTTAACATTAAACAGTGGATATTAAAATTCTTAGTAGATTTAGAACATAACGTAGAAAAACTATGAACTGACATCAAAAAAGAAGCAAGGTTTAAAACTATCAATGTTCTTTACAATTTCATTAAACATTATCACACTTTAAATCCAATACATTTGAGTATTGCAGCAGCAGTAAATGAAATCAAACGGTTTATCCAAGAGCATGATGACATTATCATTACTAAAGCTGATAAAGGTAATATCACTGTATTGGTTAATAAACAGGACTATTATAATAGTATACAGGAAATGTTAAATGACAATAGAACTTATATTACAGTACGTACTGATAACACTTTCACTTTTCAGAAAAAGAACAATTTTATTATAGACACTTGGTTAAAAAAAGGGTACATTGAGGAACACTTAAGTAAACATCTTAAAATCCATAACGCAGTCACTCCTAGAGCTTATGGACTGCCTAAGATCCACAAAGAAAACATTCCGTGGAGAATTATAGTATCCAGCATCAATGGACCGTCATACAAGTTGGCGAGGTTCTTGTCTGACATTCTGCATAAGATAATAGGTAACAATGAACATTTTGTTAAAGATAGTTGGCAGTTTAAAGAATTTATAGATGGAGTATCCTTACCTGACAATCACTATCTGATATCGTGGATGTCACTGCGCTTTTCACGAACATCCCTATAAAATTAGTAATAGCTGCGATAAAAAAGAATTGGGAGAAAGTTAAAATTCACACAAAAATTTCACAAACCTCATTTGTTGAAGCCATTAAATTCGTCATGGAGGCTACCACCTTCACATTCAATAATATAACCTATAAACAGATTTTTGGAAACCCAATGGGTTCTCCGTTATCACCTGTACTCTCACAGTTAGTTATGGAACAATTACAAGATTTTTGCTTAAATAAGTTACCGTTTAACCTCCCGTTCTTCAAACGATATGTCGATGATGTCATCACAGCTATTCCTGGGGGCTCACTCGATTGTATTCTTTCGGTCTTTAATTTCTACAATCAGAGGTTACAGTTCACTTTTGCGGTAGAAATAGATAATAAAATCAGTTTTTTAGACATTTCACTTATCCGTATTGACAATAACATCATTTGCAACTGTTGGAGCGAAATAGTTAAATTGTTCGTGCTCGCGCTGTTAGCCGCGCCATCGCTACCTTGTACATACTCGATACCGCTCGAATATTTCTCTTGCCGAAACCGTTCCCGTGTTTACTGTCTACGTCATCGCTCGCGTCTCTTTGTCTATTTAAATGTATCAAATACTAACGTCTATGTAAACGTGCTGAACGCTCGCGACCGTCAGTACGACGTATACTTTCGTAATAAACACATCGCTCTATTTTTCTCTCTATAAAGATCTTTTTCACCTATCTCATCTCCTTGCTTACGAATCAGTTCTCTAATCTCTCGACTCTATCTCTATACAGCAACTGGTTCCACAAAAAAACGTGATCTGGTAGATACCTGAACTTTCATTCGGTACATCCTACCAGAAACAAAATAGCATTAATAAAAGGTCTGGTGGATAGAGCAGTTAAATTATCGGACATCACTTACCGTACTGACAACCTTAATTTGATCAAGGACACTTTAATAAACAATAGTTATCCGGCTAACTTCATTGATAACGTTATTAAACAGAGGATACATGAATTGTACCATCCCGTTGAATGCATAAACAAAAAGCTGCAGAAACATGAGAGTATGGGTGAACGCTCATGGTTAAACATTGGTGTCATACCGTACGTTCCGGGTCTCAGCCAAAGTATAGGTCATATTTTTAGGCAATATAATTACCATATTACGCATAATTCACACCACAGTCTCAGGTCAATTTTTAAGTCCACTAAAGACAAACTTAACAAAGACAAAACACCGAACGTTGTTTATAAATTCAATTGCAGTGTTACGTCTAGTGGCGTAATAAAGTTAGAACGGTCTTTTTTGGTCAGGCCTTTCGACCTTTACCTGGGATAGACCTGAGGAACGTTGACTAGTTATGGCAGGATGAGTAAAGAAATACAAGTTTAAATTTTAATCCAATGTAATTACTTCTGGATCTGTTATCTCTTCTATTACTACAGTGGGTGGTGGTGGAGGTTGTATTATGTGCGTGTAAATGTAGGTATGAGTTTGGTCTTTAAAAACTACTTCGTTTTCACTTTCAATGATTTCTGTTGGATAGAAATCTAGCAGCAAGGAAAAATCTGCTGCCTTTGGGTTGGGTGGAGGTGGTGGATGTGCGGTTTGGGTGGTAGGAGCTTCCAATAAACCACGCCGTTCGTTCTCCTCTCTGAGACGAGCTCGTAGCTGTCTCTCTCGGACCTTTCGTCCACCGCGTTTCCCTCTTTTCCTTATACCAATTGGCATCTACCAGGGAGTTTAATTTTAGTTTAAGACTATACATTTTATTGACTACCCTTCTTAGTTCGCCGGTGCAGGCGAAGTCGCAGCAGGTAGGCAACTTGAGAGGTGTTGTAACGAGAGCGCCGGCGTCCGGATTGGCGCTTGTCGCTTCTCGATTACTTTCCTCAAAAGCGCTGAGTATGCGTAGCGTTAAGAAGGATAGTTTATAGTTAAATGTTTTAAATTTCCAGATTTTGTTGGTTATTGTTTCATCGGTTAGGCAACAGGCAACTTCTTGGAAGTAATAACGTGAGCACCAGCGTCCAGATTGGCGCTTGTCGCCTTTCGTTATTTCCCGTAAGCACCACCACGCTTACCGTTAGAAACGATAATCAACTAATTTTGTTAACCGGGGTTTATAATGAAGGCGGGAAGTAGCAGATGGGAAGGAATAAAATATTCAGTTGTGCTTACCTTTCTTTAAGTGATGGAGTGGAGTGTTGGTTGTCGTTAGCAATTCACTTACTTTTTATATTTGAGATTTATTAGTTAATTAAAATCAACAAGAAGTAGCTGATATAGGCCGGTTCTGGACCACTGGGCGAGGGGGGTGCGGTGATGCGGGGGGATTCGACTCCAGCGAAGGGGGCGGGCGAGAGCCGTGACTCGAAGAGGGGGGGGGGGATGACGCGATGCCGGATATTGACACCTGGCGATAAGAAGAAACGAATCGCATAGTTTATGTTATGGTCGGTATCTTTCGATGCCACCTAAGACCATAGCGTGCATATTATTCGGAAGTTTACACTATGACATACGCTGGTCGAAATGATTACGTTTGACCAAAGCAAATTTTATCGCCCCTTCGAGCGCTATACTTCACAGCGTTTTCTATAGCGATAGAAAGAAACGAATCGTATAGTTTATGTTCTCGGTATCTTTCGATGCCACCTAAGACCATAGCGTGCATATTATTATTGGGAAGTTTACATTACACGTTCGAACTCGCTGGTCGAAATGATTACGTTTGACCAAAGCAAATTTTATCACCCCTTCGAGCGCGCAGCGTTCCTTCATTAGTCGAGAAACCACCGTTCTTATTAGTCCTACGGCTACGAGTATCATCGAATTCGAAAAACATTTTTTCCGTAATAGTATAGTCTAGTGTTCGTGACGAACGGTATTCTCGCAAGATGGATCATATAAAAAACATTTACCGAGTTTTAACGGCCAAGTCAAAGCTAACGCGTACTCGAAACGAATATCTCGAGTGGATGCAGGAGTGCGACGAGGCCCAAGGAAATATCATCGCGTATTTACGAAACGAAACGGACAACTTGTCGATCGGTACGAAACGTTGCATAACATCGATAATCTCGCGGCTGACATGTACAAAAGTTTTGATGCAAAAACGCTTTTCGCGAGTGGGCAGAGGCTTGTACGAGACGAATCGCGGTGCGAGAGCGTCTTCCCTTACTTGGGAGAACATCGAGTCGGCCTTTGAAAATCGAATTCTCACGGGCGCCGTCATTAACATCGAACACATCGATACGCGACAATTCCTTAAAGACGCGCGTCGCATGGTGACGAGTCGGGTTACGGACGCCATCAACGCACACAATTGTGTTAAAGTCAACGCGATATTGGAAGCGGAGTTCATGTCGAATGGGAACACCGACGTTAAAAGTTTCAATACGCGTAATCGCGAGGTCTGCGCGACATCGAATTTACGCCGATGGTACACGGAGGATGTGATAGAGCCGATCTTGACGGCTATGGAAGAATTTCAAGAGCGTGACAGTGGGTGGGCGCTAACCAAAATATTGTGCCTGATGGTAAACGTTAACAAGTACCAGCCCATGCACGCGGGATGCAACCTTTCGATACCGCGAGAGCTGGCACTGAAGAAAGCGATCGTCAACGTAAAGTGCAACGGCGTCGACGACAACGCTTGCTTCTTCCGTTCGGTTGTAGCGAGCCTATATCCGGCTAGACATCACGTGGACAGGGAATCTTCTTATCCGCATTACTCCGACATACTTAACACCGACGGCTTTCAACTGCCCATGACGCTGAAGCAAATTGTGAAATTTGAGCGTCGCAACGACGTTTCCGTTAACGTATACGGTTGGAGCAAGAGTCTCTGCGAGCCGCTACATCTGACTTCGAGAAAACGAGAAAGACACGCGAACCTGCTTCTCCTTGAAACATCGACTTGGAATCATTTCGTGTGCATAAGGAATCTCTCAAGATTGGTCTCCAGACAGATTAACGGTGGAGAGCATAGAAAATATATTTGCGATCGGTAAGTTAGAGATCTATCTTTTATTCTCCGTATAAAAGTAACTATCACGATAGGATTTAATGATTGAAATTTTTTTTTAGATGTCTCCATTACTTCATATCGGAGGAAAAATTGATGGCCCACACGAACGATGACAACTACTTACGCTTTGAAAATTTTTCGCGCAAGGAACGCATTCCCTTCATAATTTACGCGGATTTCGAGTGCTTGCTCGCGAACGTTAATACGGGTGAAGATCAACGACGCACGCAACCCTATCAGCATCACCGCGCGTACAGTGTAGGATATTACTTACATTGCTCGTACGACGCGTCATTGTGTAAATATCGATCGTATCGCGACAAATCCGACTGCATCGAGTGGTTCGTAAAAGAGATGCGCGAGCTAGGACATCAACTCGATTCAATTTTTCGAAAAGTTTTTCCGATGACGCGACTCACCGCGGAAGGGGAAAGGGAATTTCATAGACCCACCACTTGTCACATTTGCGAGCACCCTTTTCTCGACGAGACCAAAGTACGCGATCATTGTCATCTTTCGGGTAAGATGGATAAGAAGAGCGAGGCTATGCAATACATCAAATTTAGATTCATAGATTCGTTTAAATTTCTCAGCTCTAGTCTCGATAAATTAGCTTCTTATCTCGAGAAAGATAAATTAAAAAATTTAAGAACGCAATTTCATTCGCTCGGCAACGACGACTTCGATCTTCTTACCAGGAAGGGCATTTTTCCATACGACTACGTAACGTCTTACGAAAAATTAAGCGAGACGCGTTTACCAGAACGCGACGCATTTTACAACAGATTGAACGATAGCGACATATCCAGTCTTGTACAGTGAGTCGTTCGTGACAGACGTGTTTACATTCGCTCCGCACATTTCACCTCAACTGTCACTATTCAATTTCTTCGGCTATCACTTTATTTCAAGTCTTTTTCGTTTTCCTCAATATGGATAATCGAATCTGCAAGGGGTGCAACACTAAAGTTGCAAAACCAGTGATTTGTGTGTCGTGCGGCATTGCATCGCACCCGGCGTGCATATCTCGTACTGGTCATCCAGTACTGAACGGTCAGTTCCAAGACTGCAAAGCCTCTCCCTCCACGTCTCATACGGACTGGCAAGACGCTGGTTTTTTAGCCAAATTTCGTTCCATTATCAGACAGGAACTCGAAGATATCCTGTCTGAGAGGTTCAAGACATTACGTAGATCGCTTATAGACACCGTTGAAAATTTAAAATTGGAATTTAAATCTGACATAGAGGATCTAAAGGTCAGAGTCAACGCCCTCGAGAGTAGTCACTCCAAACAACCGTCTACCATGCAGGGCTCAACATCGGAAGAGGACATCTTAACCGAAATTACAGATCGGGAACGTTGCTCTCGTAATTTTTTAATTTTCAATTTGGAAGAAGTCACTCCCTCGGCCTCTAGCTCTACCAACGATACTACCATCGACTCGGGTTTGGCTGATGCCCAACGGGTAACGGACATCCTAAGGCAGGTTCACCCACCAGGAGTGCCCTTCGTTAGAGCTATTCGGGTTGGATTAAAAAACAGTGGTCGCCCCAGGCCGTTAAAGGTCATCTGCAGCACGAGGACAGAAGTGGTAACCGTTCTTCGCAATAAAAACAACTACAAGGGTCCTTGCTCCATCTCTGAAGATCGAACTCCGAAGCAGCGCGCTTACCTCCGTGACCTTCGTCTCGAGCTAAACCGTCTACAAGCGGCCGGTGATGTCAACAAAACTATACGTTTTATAAACGGTGTTCCCAGAATCGTGAACTCTATCGGTAACGTGCGCGCCTCCAGAAAAAACTAATTAGTGACCCTTTGGTATATTATCAGAATGTTAGAGGGTTACGATCAAAGCTAAATATCCTTCGGTATGCAGTTGCAGCTGCCTCTGTCGTTTACAATATAATTCTTCTGTCAGAAACTTGGCTCTGTAATGGCATACACAGTTCCGAGCTCGGTCTGGAGGACTATAACATTTACAGATGCGATAGATGCTCGGTATCATGCGACTCTCGGATGGGAGGGGGTGTTTTGGTTGCGGTACATTGCTCTCTACCAAGCCGATTATTGTTGTCGTCTACGTCATGCGTTGAGCAGGTCTTTGTGGAAATTCGACTGCCTTTTAAACGGCTCGTCGTTGGTTGTGTTTACTTACCGCCGGCCAGTGACCCGAGCCTTTATACATACCATTGTACCTCCATCGAAAAACTAATGTTTTCACGTTCGGCTAGTGACGTCTTTCTTATTGCAGGCGATTACAATCTGCCAAATACGATCTGGACAAATGACTCTTCGAATAATTTACAATATCAGTTCACTTCTCCTCGTGTCTTACGTTCTCAATCGTCTATTCTCCACTCATTCTTTAATTTGTTCCATTTCTTTCAGTCCAATACTATTTTTAATTCGTTTGATGGTCTACTTGACCTTGTTTTTTCCTCTTTTAATAATTTAAATGTATCCCTTTCCTCTGATTTCCTAATCCCTCCTGATCCCTATCACCCTCCTTTGCAGTTCTCCATTCCAATATCTGCTCCTAGTATCTCCGTTAGACCTTGTATCACCGTGAAAAACTTTCAGTTAGGCGACTATTGCTCTATAAATAATTACATCTGCTCTATCGACTGGGATAATGTACTTTCAAATCTATCTGTTGATGAGTCTGTCAATATTTTATACCATCATCTAAATTATTCCATCGAGACATTTGTTCCAACTAAGCTGTCCGAGTTGATAAAAAGCATCTATCTCAAAAAGCGTGCTCACAAACAATATAAGGCAAATAACTCGTTTGCTGATTACCTTGCCTTCGCTGGGCTAAGATCGAAATGCAAAGCGTTAGCACAGCATTGCTGGATAAATTATGTCCAACGTGCTGAATCTAATTTACATTCGAATGTTAATTCTTTTTGGAAGTTTACACGTAATCTTAAAAAGCCTAAATCGTATAATACTATTATGACTTGCGATAACCACCCGATGGATAACGATAACGATATAGCGAACGGTTTTGCGGCGTTTTTTAAATCTGTATACTCTCCTGAGTGCGATCGTACCTATTCTTTTAATAGTGATTTTAATGTTAATATTTCTGAACTTCGTATAGATTTAATTGATATTTATAAGTGTATTGATAGTCTAAGCCCACGTTCTCCGACAGGTATTGATGATATCCATCCGTTGCTTATATCCTCATGTAAATTTATTCTCTCTCGTATCCTTTGGGTCATATTTAATAAGTCGCTATCTTCTGGGAAATTTCCTACGGCCTGGAAGTCGTGTTTGGTCATACCGGTATTTAAGAATGGTGACTCGTCGAAAATAGAGAATTATAGACCAATCTGCTTACAAAGCCTCTTCCCAAAAATCTTGGAAAGCATTATTGCCCAGAAGCTCTCTTTCTTAAATAAAAGCGTGATTATTGATAATCAACACGGCTTTTGCATGGGAAAATCCACTAACACCAACCTCTTGCTATATCATCACTACCTGTCGAACTCGCTGGAAAAGAAAATGCAGGTGGACGCGGTTTATACCGATTTCAGTAAAGCGTTTGATACTGTATGTCACTCTATACTTTTCTCTAAACTAAGAGCTCTAGGGATAACCGGCAACTTTCTCTGTTGGCTGTGCGGCTTTATCAGTGGTAGATCACTGACAGTTAAATATAATAACGCCTTTTCATTTACTTTTATTGCCACCTCTGGGGTTCCTCAGGGCTCACACCTGGGACCGTTGCTCTTTAATTTATTTATAAACGATATTCATAAGTGCCTTCTTTACTGTAAGTTTCTACTGTTTGCCGACGACCTTAAGTTATTCCGTGCCATTGAAGAGCCTCTCAGTCCGTTTCTTATTCAGTGCGACCTAAATAACCTACAACTCTGGTGCGTATGTAATAGGTTATCACTTAACACGGCGAAATGTAAAGTTATACGATTTCGCGTCGTAAGGAGTTACTGCTCTTTGATTACAACATCAATGGTATGTCACTGAGTTCAGTGGACAGTATTCGGGACCTAGGTGTGACTTTCTCATCCGACCTCTCTTTCGCGAAACATATCAGTAACATCTGTAGTACTGCATACAGGACCTTAGGCTTTATTTGCAGAACATCGAAATACTTTAACAATATCTGGACGCTGAGGTTACTGTACTGCTCGCTTGTTCGCTCACACTTGGAGTACTGTGCCATTGTTTGGTCACCTTACCAATCCTACCTAATTAAAGAACTGGAGGGGGTGCAGCATAAGTTTGCCCGATGGACGTCGTTTAAATTTAACTCTCCTATGTCTTATTGTGACCACGATTACACACCGATACTGTCGCGACTCAATCTTATGTCTCTTGAGCGGCGCAGAAAGATGCAAGATCTCGTGTTTACAAACAAAATCTTTAATAATTCGATCCAATGCATGGAATTAGTATCCTGCTTTGGCCTTGCCGTCTCTAATATTTCGCTTCGGCATCGTCCTCTCTTGCAAATTGATCATCATAGGACTCTGTATGGGCAATGTAACTGTCTTAATCGTATCTTTATGAATGTAAATAGTGTAGCTAAATTACTAAACTTTTTCTGTTCTAGTTCTCAATTTAGGCTTAAGTTATTTGCGTTTGTAAACTCTCACAACGACTGCTTGTAAATATTTGTTCCGACTTGATGTACTAAAGGGTCTCGTGCCCGTTTGTTAATAATAAATTAAAAAAATTAAATATCCGATACCGATTACGCGCACGCAGTTAACGTTTGGACGCGCTTCCACACCGAAACGTTGGGACAGTACAGCGACTTGTACTTAAAAATTGACGTGATGCTACTAGCCGATATTTTTGAAAATTTCCGAAACGATTGCATCGAAAACTACAAGTTAGATCCGGCTCATTACTTTACACTTCCAGGTTTCGCGTGGGACGTAATGCTGAAATATACAAAAATTACACTCACTCTGTTGACGGATATAGATATGTATATGTTCGTCGAGCGAGGGATACGCGGCGGGCTGAGTCAGTGTTCTCACAGATACTCGCACGCAAACAACAAATACATGGCAACGTACGATCCGTCGAAACCTTCCACGTACCTCATGTACTTCGACGTAAACAATGTATACGGCTGGGCGATGTCGCAGCCTCTTCCGCACGGGGCATTCCAATGGATCGAGGGGCGATCTTTGCTCGAGTTCGATGTAAATTCGGTTTCGGAGGACGGACCCGTAGGATATATCTTAGAGGTTGATTTGGAATACCCGCGCGAGCTTCACGATTCGCACGTCGATCTTCCGTTTTGCCATCTTCAAGATACGCCACTGGGTAAACGCGGTCAAAAATTACTCGTTACGGTAAACCCTAAGGAACGATATGTGATACACTATCGTTATCTGCAACAGAGCTTGAGACACGGCTTAAAGTTGACGAAGATTCATCGTATTTTAGAATTCCAGCAGTCGTGCTGGTTGCGCAAGTACATCGACTTAAACACTCAATATCGTACTCGCGCGACTAACGATTTTCAAAAAAATTTATTCAAACTAATGAATAACGCGGTGTTCGGTAAAACGATGGAGAACGTGCGCAATCATAGGGACGTGAAACTGGTTACGCGGTGGGACGGACGATTCGGTGCGGAAGCGTTGATCGCGAAACCTAATTTTCATAGCCGTACGATATTTTCGGAAGATGTAGTAGCGATAGAATTGAGTAAGTTAAATATTAAATTGTGCAAGCCAGCGTACGTAGGAATGTGTATCTTGGACATATCGAAAGTATGTCTGTACGATTTTCACTACGGTTACATGCAATCGCGTCTCCCCGGCAAGTCTAAAATTATGTACACCGATACGGATAGTTTAATTTACGAGCTCGAATGCGACGATGCTTACGAGGAGATAATAAAGCGAGACATAGATCGCTTCGACACCAGCGACTACGCCGAAAATAATCCATATCGTATACCGCGAGCGAATAAAAAAGTTTTAGGCATGATGAAGGATGAAAATAATGGCGCGATTATGTCCGAATTCGTTGGTCTGAGAGCGAAAATGTATGCCCTTCGTGTAAGTAACTGCGAAGGAGTAAGCGATAGTATTACGAAGAAAATCAAAGGTGTAAAGAGGAACGTCACGACTAAGAGCATAGAGTTCGACGATTATCTTCGATGCTTGAACGACAAAGTGGAAAAGATAATTATTCAAAATCGAATCGCGTCCAAACGGCACAACGTTTACACGATCCGCGAGCGAAAACTGGCACTCAGTCCGTACGACGATAAGCGATTCATCGTACCCGGCTCCACTCGTACGCTTCCGTGGGGACATTACGCTATTGATAGATACATACATGGAAGAATAAAATAAAAAGACATATTTCGTAAAATACATATATATTTATGTGATTTCGTTATTGCAATACATCCTTCTTGTCGATCCATGAATTATGAGAAGCGTCGAATCCTAACCACTTCACGTACATCTGACTTCCTTTTTTGCGCAACACCTTTTCGACGAGGTGTAGGGGAGATGAGCCCAAAGCGGTTTTTCTCTTTAAAACTCACGTTTTTGTAACTATCAGCTCGAAAATTCGTGGAGGTGTTCCCGACCCCCCCTTTCACTTGAAGCATTCGTATGATCGAACTCCGATCACGCGTGTGGAAGCACGAATGAAAAATTGTTTTTTCCTGCTTTTTGAAGAAAAATGCACGATACGTAGATTGTGTTCTCTTCATTTCTATAGGACATATGAGATTAGTAAGCAAATAATTTCAATGTATGTGTATTTGACAGTATTTTGAAACTGTGTAGACATCTGTACGTGCTGTATTTTGAGGTGTCGCGTTGTGAAAAATAAAAGTCGAAAAGGGCAAAGCGGTTCGGGCAAAGCGGGTATAGGTATTCACGGTAGGAATTGAGATTTGGCTCTTATTACTGTGACGAGTGTCACAAAATTTAATTTTAAAAGTAAAAGATTAAAGCTGATAAAACTTATTTATGTTTTTTATTAACATTTCGTTTATTAGCAAATTGTTTATTGACATTTTGTTTATTATAAATTTGTTTATTATCATTTTGTTTATTAACCTTGTCACGTCTCGGGTGAGGGCCAATAACGCGTTCGTTACTCTACACCTACCCGGACGGTTTAAAGATTCGGCCTATTTTGGTCACGAGACCTACGCCTCGTCTACCGTGGGCGGCCTAGAGATCGCAGGAGAGGAATCGCAATGAAGTTGGGTGCATAAATGAGTTAATTGAAGATTTAAAAATAAATTGTCTGTTTATTCAGACTAAAATTGGGTTGGTACACACACAATGTGATATACGTAAAAAAAATCTAATCTAATGTGACGACCTCCGGTTCGGGGAAGGCGAAGTCAGGTGGGACTTCGGTGATTATTACAGTCGGAGAGGGAGGAGAAGGGGGATTTTCGGAAGAATAGTAGTCCCCGTTGTAGAAGATGGTAGTAAACCGGGGATCTAGGATTAGGGATGGTGGGGGTGAACAAGGAGGAGGAGGAGGAGGAGAAGCTGGTGGTGTAGGTCGTTCCTGGAAGTCTGCGGATGAAGGAAGAGGAGGAGAAGGGGATGGTGGTGAGGGTGGTTGTAGTGTAGTCCCACTGGAGGGGACTAGTGCTGTTTTTAAAGCACGGCGCAATCGTTTCTTCTGCAGGGCTTTTCCCGCTCGGGTGCCTCTCTTCCCGTATTGTTTGCTTCGCGACCCCTTGGGCATCTATTTCATGATACGAATGGGTTTTATTACTTAAAGTTCGATTATTAATATCATGGAAGTCCTTAGGACTTGATTTAGTCTCACCGTGTTATTTTTAGAGGGCGCAAGGTAGGTCTCAACGCTGCTTCCCGGTAGTGTGCGTATTGGAACTTTACCAGTGTTAGCGTATGTATAAAATAAATAGTTAGACTTCCTTACATATAATAATACTTTATTTGTAACTTTAACGCGTGCTTACAACGTGGTTGTCCGATGGAGAGTGAGAGTAGCAGCGTGCGCGTCAAACAAAAGCATGAAGAAGAGATGCGTGCGCCGCTACACGCGTCCGTGTTTGGTGCGACATAATCGTTGCATACTTCATAGGTCTAACACCCCCTCTCAACGATTATTTCGCTTCAACTCATTAGTTGTTCTTATCACTAGTTCGGATGCTTCTCGATGTTTTTTCAATTTTACCGCCCCGAGTGGTTTAGTGAGCATATCCGCAATCATCTCGTCTGACGGACAATAGTTAACATCTATGATTTCCTTTTTAACTAAATCTGTAACAAAATGATATTTTACATTGATATGCTTAGTTTTATTCCGTGATTCCCCATTCTTTACTAATTTTATTGCGCTCTGATTGTCTTCATATAGGGGAATAATTTTTGTTTGTTTTTCGCCAAAATCTTCTAAGAGCTTCCTTATCCACAATAATTCTCTGCATGTTTCTGCCATAGCAATATATTCTGCTTCACAGCTGGACCAGGCTGTGCACGATTGCTTCCTACAGGCCCATGCAATGGTGCTGCCATTATATTTAAATAAAAAACCGCTGTGCGATTTACTGTCCGTCCTGTCTTCTGCCCAATCAGCATCACTATATGCTTCTAATCCTTTATTATTATCTATATTACTTGATAGTTTTAATTTTAATTCTTTGGTTGCTTTTAAGTATCTAACGACTCGTTTAGCTTCATTCCAATCCATATCTGTAGGTTGCTTTATTTTTTGACTCAGTATTGATATGCTAGCTCCTATGTCTGGTCGAGTATGGGTTGCTACATATAATAGTGCTCCAATCAGCCTTTGATAATTTCCATTATCCTCCATGTTCTTCCCATCGCGACATGTTTTCAAATATCCTGTATCCAAAAGTATTTGTGAGACTTTTGCATCCTGCAATCGAAATCTGTCGATGATCTTTTTTATGTATTGAGACTGATCCATATAATATGTTCCATTTGAGTCCCTTTCGATGTTAATTCCAAGATAATTGGACAATTCTCCGAGTTTTGTGAGCTCAAAATACTTCTCTAAACCTTTAACAGTTTCTTCAATCTCTCCTTCTTTAACATCTGCAATCAGTATATCATCGACATATATAATCATATATTGCGTACCTTTAGAAGTTGTCTTCGCATATAGGCATGGATCTGCGTCACTTTGTTTAAATCCTAGACATGTAATTATTTTATGTAGCTTCTCATTCCATGTTTTCGCTGCTTGCTTTAACCCATAAATACTTTTGACTAGTTTACATACTAAATCCTTCTTTTCAGGATTAATATATCCTTCTGGCTGCTTCATATAAATTGTTTCCTTTAAATCGCCATTTAGAAATGCTGTCTTTGCATCAAAATGTTTTATTATTAATTTCTTATGTGCTGCAACTGTAAGTAATAAACGTAACGTAGTTGCTCTAACTACTGGTGCAAAAATTTCACTGTAATCAGTTCCAAATTTTTGACTAAATCCTTGTGCTACTAATCTCGCCTTATATTTAATTTGTCCAGTAACAGGATTCATTTTTCTTTTAAATATCCATTTGCAACCAATTGCTTTCCTTTCATTTGGCAATACAGTTAGTTTCCACGTGTGATTATTCTTTATAGATTTCATTTCTTCGTTCATTGCTTTAATCCAATCAATTTTTTCCGGTCCATTAATCGCTTCATTGTAATTACTTGGCTCTTTAATTTCTTCAGTTACAATATTAGCCTGATATCCGAACCTATTAGGTGGAACACCTCTATTTTCCCTTTGCGAACGTCTTACCTCTTGATCATTCATTCCGTTTTGAATATCCGGACGAACATATGTTACATTTCTTTCTGGTGACGTCCTCTCGGATTCCTCATGGTACTGTTCCTCATCTTGATTTTCTGCATCTTCAAAATCGTCTATCGATTCATCTAAATTTTGTTCTTTTTCATCTTCAAGTTCATTACCTACAATATACTCAATTTTTGGATCGGTTATCGTATTCCGTTTTACCTTAACTTTAGCTTTGTCTTTGAAAATTTCTTTTCTTTCTAACGTTTCTAATTCTTGTTGCACGTTATGACTATCAATATTCTGAACATTGTGCTCAATAAATCTTACATCACGACTAATTATTATTTTATCTGTCTCCTTATCTAACATTCTGTAAGCCTTTGACTCCGCTGAATATCCCACAAATGTGAGCAAAATGGCTTTATTATCGAGCTTCCTTCTTTTTTCCTTGGGCACGTGAGTGTATCCTTTACATCCAAAAATATGTAAATTTGTAACGCTTGCCTTATCATTATGCCATAACTCGTAAGGAGTCTTATTAACTGCTTTGCTTGGTAAAATATTTTGCAAATAACATGCTGTATATACTGCTTCGGCCCAATATCGTTTCTCTAAACCAGCATCTATTAACATGCATCTTGCTGCTTCCATTAGTGTCCTCATCTTCCGTTCTGCTACCCCATTTTGAAATGGTGAATAAGGTGCTGTATATTGTACTTTTGTACCCTGTTTAATTAATAAATTCTGTAATTCTTTAGTCACATATTCCCTACCGTTGTCAGATCGAATTATTTTTATTTTCTTCTCAAACTTATTCTCGACATATTTAATATATTCATTAATATATTTCGTTGCTTCTGATTTGTGCTTTAAAAAATATACTTCAGTGTACCTACTATAATCATCTATGATTGTCATAAAGTATTTATTACCACTGGGTGTTGTATTCTGCATGGGCCCACAAAGATCTGTGTGTACCAAATCCAACACAGATGCAGCCCTTGTCGTAGCTTTCTTGGGAATTATATTCCTTGACAATTTTCCTTTAATACAACATTCACATACCTCTTTAATTCCACAATCTTGCAATTTTAATCCTAATACCAATTGTTCGTCTCGAAGTTTTTGTATGTCAACCGGATTTCTGTGTCCAAACCTTCTATGCCATGTATGTTGACATCGTTCCGTATGATCATTTTTCTTTATCATCATCGCTTTGTGTTTTAACCTCACCGGATACATATTCGATGATGCGTTTATCGTGGCTATTTCTGCATTTCCTTTAAGAATTCTACATATTTTTTCTTTAAACAGTATATGAAAACCCATATCTACAAGTTTCTTTACAGACAATAGACTCTCAGTTAATTCTGGTACGTATAATACGTCTTTAAGCATAATGTCTACTTCTACATCGTTCTCGTCAATAAAGCTCAATGTACCAGCGCCTATTCCGATAATTTCTGCGTATTTGCCATTCGCTACAGCAACTTTCTGCACATTTTTATACTTAAGCTTGTCAAAGAAGTTCTTATCGTTCGTCATGTGACTTGTCGCGCCCGAGTCAATTAACCAAATGCTCGTATTACCTTGACCTTCGTGAACGCTGAAGCAGAAATCCTCGATTTGTCGATCGTCTTCTTTGTCCTTTTGTCTTGTATAATCCTTGTTCTCTTTTGCTTTATCCGCTTTCTCAATTTTTTCGGACTTTTCCTTATTTTCTTTCCATTTCTTATACTTGTAGCAGTCTGTTTTATAGTGACCCTGCTTATGGCAAAAATAACATGATTTTCCTCTTTCTTTACCAGTACTTACACCTTTCTTCTGGGATACTTTTAGCGCCGAATTTAACTCTTCCATTTCCGGTACACCTTTGCGCCGCTTATACTCATCAATGAGCTTTCCTTTGACAAAATTTAAGGTGAGTTCCTCTTCTGGTCTGCTTTCCAATGCAGTAATCATGGTACTATACGAATCTGGCAAACTGCTAAGCAACATTGCTACAAAAAATGGATCTTTAATTTCCTCACCAAGGGCAGTTAACTTATCTACCAAATCTTGTATGGTAGCTACATGAACTTCCATGTTACCTGTCTCTGATAATTGCATTTTACAAATTTGCCTAAACAGGTAGACTTTGCTTGTTAAAGTAGATTTCTCGTGATAATTCTTTAATGATTCCCATACCTGTTTAGCCGTAGATGCCTTACGTATATGTGCTAGTTGTGAATCTTCGACAAGTAAACCTATAGTAGCACGTGCTTTGGCGTCTTTCTTTTGCCAATTCGTTGCAGCTTGTGGATCTTCTGGTTTTACCGTGCTTATTTGATCCCATAAATCCTCCTTAATGAGCATTAGCTCAACTTTAAATTTCCATACCGAATAATTCTCGTTATTCAATTTCGTAATACCGATCCGTAACGACTCCGCCATTGTTTTAACCTCAAAACAGACCACGTGCTTACAGCAATACTTTATCCTATATATTTTATATTATTACTTTAACGACTTCACTGGGCCCATAACCTATTGGAACTTTACCAGTGTTAGCGTATGTATAAAATAAATAGTTAGACTTCCTTACATATAATAATACTTTATTTGTAACTTTAACGCGTGCTTACAACGTGGTTGTCCGATGGAGAGTGAGAGTAGCAGCGTGCGCGTCAAACAAAAGCATGAAGAAGAGATGCGTGCGCCGCTACACGCGTCCGTGTTTGGTGCGACATAATCGTTGCATACTTCATAGGTCTAACAGTGCGCGGTGAGGATCCTCTATGCTGCTTCTATCTAGGCGTGCGCGGTGAGAATTCCCACCGCTGCTTCCAGCTAGTGTGCGCAGTGAGCACTCCCAACGCTGCTTCTAAAGGGTGTGCGCGGTGAGTGTTCCATTGCTTAGCCCTGTGTTAAAATAGCAGGGTGAGGTTATGTTTTATCGCGTTAACTGTTGTCGAGAATATTTTGTTATAAGGTAAGAGAGGCAGAACGCGAAAGGAACTTGTATATCGTAGAAAGGATAGGTAGGAGTTTGACGAGAGGGATGTTCGTGTCCCGATCCCGGAGTCTACAATGACCAACTTATGAATATGTCTAATGACTTACAGTTGATGACGAAAGCAGTAGCAATGGTAGTAGCAGTAGTGGCAGCAGTAGTAGTGGTAGTAGAAGTAGTAGTAGTAGTGGTTGTTGCTGAAGCTTCCACTCCGCTAATTTCCTTTATATCGAACTCGTGAACGATTTTGACCCTTGAAGAGACTCCGCACAATGCACAATAAAACTTGGAATATTTAACTGTGAATCTTTAGAAGTAGGCAGTAGACTTGTAGACTTGTAGACTGATGATTCCTTGCTCGTTATGGGTTTTTAAGTGCTTCTGATGCTGCTGAGGAGGGGTAGCTTTGGTGAAGAGTGGGGCCTGATGGCGACACTTTGTGAGATTTTCATTGGTTGTTGATGTCGTAGGGTCTGGCGCATCGTTTGCTAAATCTTGGTTTTTTGTGGAAAGGGGGGTGTTGTGGTGGATGCTGATGCGGCTGGGAATCTTGGTTTTAGCGGACTGTCCGTTCGTGTTTTATCCGTTGGTTTCGAGTTGTATAGGCCGGATTTCGAAGTTCGTCTTGCGTCTTTTTGAGTCCAATTTCTTCTTGAGTCTGGTTTCTTCTTGAATCTGGTTTCTTCTTGAACGTAGGACCGAGTCCCTCTGGTTTTCTGTTCTGCGTGTTGGGTTGCATCCGTTTCCTTTGATATTGCGTTTTCGTGGTGTATTCTTCACGTTGATTTGGCGTTTTTATGGTAGATTTATAATGGTCGAACTCTTAATAACTAATTTGAGGATCTTCGAGGGTTAGTAAAGGGACTAATTAGATTATTATTAAGTAGAGTTGGATTTTAAGTACTTTGTTATTGATCAATGAAAATGTTACTCCTTTATCTTTCCCTTGAAGATTCTCTATGTTTACTAATGTACTTACAATTATCACGCGTGTGGCACGAAATCGAGCGGGTGTCAGGTTCCCGTCGCGATATCGGGCGGCTCGAGCGCTTGGGCCCGTGACGTTGTCGCAGAGGGGTCGCGTGTCGGCTCGCGTAGCGCAGCGCTTTCTTATCTCCCGCGTGAGATGTACGGCGGACACGCTTCATATTCGTAAGCGTGGCGTTGCATGAAAATTCTTAAGTTTGAATTTAAGCTATGTATTGTCAATAATAATTATTAGTGGAATTTTCATGGGACGTCACAAACCTTTTGCTTATTATCAATTTGTTTATCATCATTTTGTTTTTCATTATTTTGTTTATTAACATTATGTTTATTAACATTTTGTTTATTATCAATATGTTTATTATCATTTTGTTTATCATCATTTGGTTTATCATCATTTTGTTTATTATCATAGACATTTTTGGGGGTATACCCGCGTTGTCCAGAAGGTATAACCGCTTTGGGCCACAGTCTCGGGCAAAGCGGTTTTTTGCTAACATTTCCTAAATTGCTTATATCTTTTTTATTAATCTTCAGAAGCAAATAATAAGAATACGATTTGAAAGTACATTAAATTTACTAACCGTTAACACCAAACCTGTGGTTGTATCTATTGGAAAACCTGTGTTATTCATAAATTACTTTTACTATACCCGCTTTGGGCCCTCCTCCCGTACGTCCGGACACGCGGTCGCCCGTAGTTCGTACTCGTAAAATCCTCCCGCGATAGAATTTCCCTTGTAATCCTTTAGCAAGTACGTCACCGGAATCGTTGGTTTTATCGCCATAACTTCAAACACCTCCGCCGACCAATTTGGCGTGTACCCTTTATCGAACACCGTCTTGAACTTGCTCACGCGTACTTTGTCGCCGACTCGAAATTTCGCCGATTCCATGTTTTTAAGCTTGTCGCAGGTGTATACGTTCGACAGGAGACGACTCTCGATGTCGCGAGTCACGTCGATAGGCCGCATTCCTATGGTTCGATGTTTTCGTTGATTGTAATCGGACACCAGAGTGGGAAGGGCTCTGATCCAACTATAGGTACCGTTCAACGAGAACGACTTCCACATCGCGTTCTTGAGCGTGCGATTGAAGCGTTCCACCACGGAGGCCTTCATAACGCTGTGCGTGGAGTAATGATTTATATCATGCTTCTTCATGATAGACTGAAAATCCGTATTATAAAATTCTTTTCCCATATCGCTTTGCAAATTTTTCGGAATTCGTCCATCCATCCGTATGATCGTAGCAAAGGCCTTAGCCGTATCGCTTCCACTTTTATTCTTTAGGGGGATCGCCCACGCGTACTTGCTGAACACATCGATAACGGTGAGTATGTATTGATGCCCGCGGTTTTGTTTCGCGTAAGAACGAACGTCGACTAAGTCAGCCTGCCAGAGATCGTCGAATCCGCGTACGATGACTCGTCTGCGCGCAAAGTTACGCCTCGCAGGTGTATGCAGCTCGTCTACCAATTTCACTCTCTCCATGTTGCGACCGACCCTCGCCCCGACCTTCAGTCTTATAGCGAAAAAGTATTTCCAGCACGCGTATAAAACAATCCATACATTTGACACAGCGCTCGTTATTCGCATCATCTAACGATATCTTTTGTTCCGTTACCTTCTTCATTATCTTTATAGGCATAGCGAGAAATGCATCGTTTAACTTTCGATCGACGACTGATCAATGTTTCCCCCTCTCTTATTTTGTAGTCACCAACTCGGCCCGTAACGCACTCCCGTAAGCTCGCATCTGTTCGCCGTTATGATGTATTCGTTCGCTCAATACGCTCATCTTTTCGTACAACAGTTTCTCGATTTGATCTCGTTCGAACTTTAGCATTTTTGTAATCGTATCGTGATGCTCGAGTATCCGTTCTTTGATGACATCATCCATCTCGCCTTTCGCTTGCGCTTTCATTCTCTTCGATATTTCGATACACGCCACACGCTGAGCGTGGAGGTCTTCGTCGAATGCGTTTAGGCGTTCGGTCATTGATTTCTCCAGTTCGTTCATTAACGCGTCGTATTTCATGGTCGTGAGAGCTTCGATGTTTTTCGTAGCGTCCTTTAGAACGCCCTTGACGTAGGACATGGTCGTGACGTCACGATCTTCTACCGGCTCTGCCACGCGCCTAATCTTCGCTCCTCTGGCATTAAATGCGTCATCGTCTTCGTCCAAACACAAGGCGTTATCGCGTACGTAATTTCTGAACGTGAACGTTGAACTGGAGACGCTCTCCTTCGGCCGTAGCGACGTTCCAAATTTATTGATCGGCATTTTACAAGCTACTGTCTCGACAATCGACGGAGCGCTCAATTTATAATCAAAACAGCTTCACCGAGTTCCTCGATTATAGATACGATTTCGTTATCGTGACCCGTATGACCAGCGTTTCGCGAGGAAACGAGCAATCTCAGTCGATCCACGAGTTCGTTCGGATCGTCCCAATAAACGTAGTCCGTCGGGTTTTTCGACGCACGCTTGTTTTTAGGTAACAAACCGTCTTTGCGCGTCGATGTTTCGAAAAAATCGGACGAAAAGGTAAGATCGGAATCATCTGGCGACGCATCTAATTCGCCGCTTTTATCATCGTCGTCGTCGTCCTCGACGCGCTCGTACGGCGTCGGACGCGTCCTCGTGCTCTTGGGCATCTTTCCTACGTTCGGTCTTACGTCCTGTATCGGAGGTGGGAATTCGCCATTGTCGTCGTCGAAACGAGCTTTCTTAATTTCGTCGCACTCGTACGGGGCAGGGCGCGTTCCCTTGCGCTTGGTAACGCTTCGCGCGATCGGTCTTACGATATGTATCGGCGGCGGTGGTGTCGGAAATCCATCGTCATCGTCGACGAAACGAACTTTCTTGGGCTCGATACGCTCGATCAGCGTCGGACGCGTACCCGCGCGCTTGGTCCCCTTTCGTACGATCGGTCTTACGACCTGTATCGCCGGTGTTTCAAATGTCATCGTCTGTACCGAGGGTTGTGGCGGCGGCAACATCGGTTTTAACTCTTCCGTGGGAAGAGATGAGATTTTTGACAACGATGTCGTATTTTCGACCAATCGCTTCAATGGACCGACTATCGGTTTAAACGTAGTTTCGAGCATGCTGTCCTTAGTCATTTTCATGTTCTTCAAGGCTAAATGTTTTTTGCGTATTGTCGCGCTCGTCTCTGCGATAGCCTCCTTCTTTCTCGCATCGCTGGGAAGACCGCCGTTGTCGTCGTCGTTTGCTAACGCCTTTGCTTGTTCCATAGCGACGATCGATGTAACTTCGAGAGAATACGTTGATCGACTGAACTAGCTACGCAACGACAAATTCGTTAAATCCGCGTCGATAGCGACCGTCATGCATAGGACTGTCCTTGTCTATCACGAGAAATCCATACTTTCGCTTCCAACATCTCGCGCAAAGATCGTTAAATTTGTCCAGCGACATATCCGTGTTCACGTGATCGTGGTACACGCGTCTTAAATTCGTTCCGTCTTGTTGGAATAATATCACTAGATTGACGTTATCGCGAATCAAATGCTTCGGTATTCTTGCGTACGACTTCGACAGGTAAAAACAATCCACACTCGAGTGCCGACCCATCGCGAAGTACTCCCTCATGACGTTTTGCTCGTCGCACGCGACGTCGTCAAAAATGAATATCGAATTGGCTCGAGCCTCGGAAGGTGGAACGATATCCGTGTTGTCCGAGAAAGGAAAGTAACCAATGTTTTCCACGGACGTTAGTACATCCTCCAAGTACCGATACTTTGGTTGTTGCAACGACTTTGAGTACACGTAGACGTTTTCGAATCGCAGACCGTTCGGGCTCTCGAGCAAGCTCATCATCGCGTTCGTCTTTCCGCAATTGGATGGACCGCATATCACACCGCGTATGCTACACGGTAACAGTGGACCGTGTTTTCGAAATTGTTCCTCCTCGAACGTACGATTTGCGGTAACGCGTATATCGATGGGCTGCTTTACGAATCGCATGATGCTCGATCGATGATAATACTCTCCGTGCGAGGGGGTACGCGTGCTATTTATACGGGTGCGTAGTCGCTCCGCGGCTCATTTTCTGTCCGAACATGCGAACTGAACGAACATTGTTAGATTTGTCCACGGAGGAGTTGAAGCAGGTTCCAAAAGTAATCCTATCGACACTCTTCGAGTGGCAGATATCTTACGTGTGGGAGAAGTTACCGAGTCATATAAAAGCCGATCCGGAAGTACAAGCGTGTCGTTGGTGCTTCGAGCACTACCCTCTTCCGGACGATCAAACCCAGATAGATGGGCCACCGTCTATGATCAAGGACTGTTATCTATGCATACGACGAAGAGAGGATCAGGCCTCTTAAACAGGGCGATAAACGCTTTACCTTTCGAGTAACATATACCCGGATATCAATTTTGCGGGCCCGGAACGCGACTGCAAAGTAGACTCGCTCGCGGCGATCGTGGTGTAAATCCGTTGGATGCAGCGTGTAAAGAACACGATATAGCATATTCAAAGCGCAAGGATCTTGAAGGTCGTCACGAGGCCGATAAAATTTTAGCCGAGCGAGCGCAGCAGCGTATAACGGCGAAAGACGCTTCGTTGGGTGAGAGGGTTTCGTCGACCGCGGTCTGGTCCGCCATGAAAGCTAAAACGAAACTCGGTATGGGATTGAGAGGGCGAGCAAAGAAGAAGAGGAAACTTCCTATCGCGAAACGCGGGGGCTTTCTACCGTTCATATTACCGGCCTTATCGGCTATTGGAGCGTTGACCGGTGGTGCGGCGGGTGTCGCGAAGGCCGTGAACGACGCGAGAGCCGTGAAGAAACAGCTGGCGGAGTTGCAGCGTCATAACCGAGCTATGGAAGGTCACGGTCTTTATCTCTCGCCCTACAAACAGGGAGAAGGCTTAAGGGAGAAGAAGAAGAAATGCTTTAAAAAAAAAAGTCCAACAAAAAAGCAATAGTTCGCGACAGCGGATTCACGACCGACGTTCAACTACGAAATTCGTGTAAAAAATTACGATATTTTCGAGGAGTATTTATGCGCGACGAGTTACCGAAGAAGGTATGGGCGAACGAGTGCGGCATCGTCAATTTGGACGATGGCTACGACCCTGGAACGCATTGGGTGGCGTACGTGAAGCGAGGATCGAACGTCGAGTACTTCGATAGCTTCGGGGTCCTTCGACCGCCCAACGAACTTATCGAATACTTTGGGGAAGATGCGAAAGTCACGTACAACCATGCGCGTTTTCAAAACTACGACGAGAGCATATGCGGACAATTGTGTGTAAAATTTCTTCGTGAAAATTTAAAATAAATTCGCTACGAACGAAACGAACGTTTCATTTTCATCCTCGCACTCAACCATGTCGCTCACCTTCACGTTAACGGGCAGGAGCAGCGTGCTCTCCACGAGATATTTTCCACCCATAGACCTGAACGATGTAGGCGCGTACGAACTCGGTCTCGTGTGTCTCGAGACCTACAACACGATCCCAAATATCAGCGCGAATAATAACAATAAGTTTTATTTCGGTGACAAGAACGAAGAGATCTCGATTCCCGACGGTTCGTACGAGTTGGACGCAATCAATAAGTTTTTAAGGAGAGAAATAACGAAAAGATATCCCAAGGTGGAGTCGAGCAATATCGACGAGTATCCTATCGAGGTGCGAGCGAATAACAATACTATGAAGAGCGAGATTCGCTGCTCGTTCAGAATCGACTTCACGAAACCAAAGTGCGTCGGATCTCTGCTGGGATTTTCTAGGAATCGCGTCTTGTCGCCCAACGAGTGGCACGAATCGGACACTCCCGTAAATATCATAAACGTTAACATGATCCGAGTGGAGTGCAACCTAACCACCGGCTCGTACAGTAACGACAAACCCGTACGCACGATACACGAATTTTCTCCGCAAGTACCGCCAGGATATAAGATATCGGAAACGCCACCACGAATCATTTACCTGCCGATCGCCGTACGAGCAATAGACGATCTGATCATTCGAATCGTGGATCAGAACGGACATCCGATAGACCTTCGCGGAGAAGAGATAACGGTGCGATTACACGTGCGTCGACGTATCGCGCCCGATCGGTAGTATGCTAATCTTTCGCTACGGTAAAAATGAGTCGACGTACGACCATTTTGACGATCGTAAGAACCTTTACGTTGACGACAACAACGACAACAAGCCTACATATATTCCCGCTGCTTCGTCAGCTGGTTCGAAGAAGAAGTTGCGTACCGAGAACGTGAAATTTCTACGGTCTTTGGGTTTAATCGTCGACAAGCAGTTAAAAATAAAGAAGAAGAAAATGTCGGATAATATCTTGGACGTGATGAGCGCACCGGTCTTTGACAATCGTATAACGGAAATTGAACTGCACACGTACACTCGGCGGCATATATGGCTCCCCAGTGAAAAAGCCGCCACGGGGAAATGCTTCCCTTTCCATAGCTCCCTTAGAATACGTATAGAGAAAGTATGACTGTATGCCGAAGAAATTTCTATGTGTTCAAGACGCAACACATCGCCTAGGCCACACGGATGGAGAAGGCAACTGTTTCGGCTGCTCGACGTAACGCGATTCTCATTTGGTCATCTTGGCGAGTGTCGCGCGTGGTAAAAAGGCAATAATTGTCTAAATTGAGAGCCACTCTTAGCTCATCGATGTTGCTTCTTAACTGTGTTGTATTTTTCTCTGCGCACGCACACAGCTTAACCAGCAATAGCGAACGCTACGCGTGACGTAGCTACTCTCTTTCTCTCTCGCTTTGTCCACCTCTCTTTCTAATCCGAGCCCCTTCGCCCGTTCGCGCAAAAGTTCCACAGAAAAAAACAGAAATATATTATACAATATATTTTTTTGGTTATATATTGCATAAGAAGGTATAAACAGAGCCACCAATATTTTCATATGAAAAAGCAGCAAATTTTGATGGTTCACTAATAAAAAAAAAAATTAATAAATAATAAAATATTTCCTCATATTAAGTCCCTTAACCCATTTCGTCCCACGTTATTTTCTTAATACCTACCGCGAAACCTAACTTTCCAATTTATTGATTTTCGGGTTAGACAATTTTTGTTTATACCTTATTAGGCAATATAAAACCAAAAAAATATATTTTATAATATATTTGTTTTTTTCCGTGGAACTTTTATGCGAATAGGCGAAGGGGTTACGACAGGCTTGACGCCACGGTAACGCGCGTGAGACGGAATGAGTTAAAAATCTCCTAAGAAAAAAGCGATTTTCTTCTGGGCAACTATTATAATATGAGTATTTAATTATCATTATTACATTTATTTAAATACGTGTTACTGTTCTCTTCCATTCTCATATTTTAAACATAATATTTCGTTAGGGAAAGTATAAATCACGAAGAAAAACAATTGCTTATCGCCTCCCCAGATTAGAAAGAGAGGTGGACAAAGCGAGAGAGAAAGAGAGTAGCTACGTCACGCGTAGCGTTCGCTATTGCTGGTTAAGCTGTGTGCGTGCGCAGAGAAAAATACACCACAGTTAAGAAGCAACATCGATGAGCTAATAGTGGCTCTCAATTCAGACAATTATTGCCTTTTTACCACGCGCGACACTCGCCAAGATGACCAAATGAGAATCGCGTTACGTCGAGCAGCCGAAACAGTTGCCTCCTCCATCCGTGCGGCCTAGGCGATGTGTTGCGTCTTGAACACATAGAAATTTCTTCGGCATACAGTCATACTTTCTCTATACGTATTCTAAGGGAGCCATGGAAAGGGAAGCATTTCCCCGTGGCGGCTTTTTCACTGGGGAGCCATATATGCCGCCGAGTGTACAGTCCGTACGCCAATACTAGGTACGGAAATGGCGATGAAATAAGAATACCCATTCAGCACCAGGAGCTGTACACGCTACCGTCTCAGAGTTACCTATACGTGGAAGGTGAATTGAGCCTCCCGGAAGGTGTACCCGAAGGAAGCAACGAATACATAATTCTCGATAATAATTGCGTCAGCTTTATGTTCGATGAGATTCGATACGAAATGAACGGTGTCGAGATCGACCGTACGAGAAATCCTGGGATAACGACCACTCTGAAGAACCACTTGAGTTTGTCAACGGAGAGAAGCAATGCGCTGTCCAATGCCGGTTGGAATTACCAGAATGATAGAACGCACGTGTACAAAGCTCCGACAGATTTTAACTTCTGCGTGCCGTTGAGCATGCTATTCGGTTTCTGCGAGGATTACAAGCGCATCGTGATGCATGCGAGTCACGAGTTGATTTTGGTCCGCGCGCGAAACGACACGGATGCGCTGTTTGGTTTGATAAATCTCAAGCCAGTACTGAAATTGCGTAAGATTCAATGGCGCATGCCTCACATTGCTTTGGAAGAGCTGCATCGATTATCCATGTTACGCGTTCTCGAGAGCGGGCGATCGATCAGCATGAGTTTTCGATCGTGGGATCTCTACGAGTACCCTGTACTACCAAGAACCACGAAGCATACGTGAACGATAAAAACTACGACGCAATCAGAAAAACCGCGATACGTGATATTCGCTCTGCAGACGGCGCGTAAGAACAATGCGAATAAAATGATGTCCCAATTCGATAGTTGCAAACTCGAGAACGTACGACTTTATCTGAATGCCGAAACTTATCCGTACGACAGCTTGAACCTCGACTTCGACAAGGATCAATTCGCGATACTTTACGACATGTACGCGAAATTTAAAGAATCTTACTACGGACACGGAGAACCTCTTCTCGATATCAAAAATTTTAAGACATACGGGCCCTTCGTCGCTATAAATTGTATGCGGCAAAACGAATCTCTGAAGAGTGGGATGATTGACATACGACTAGAGTTCGAGTGTAAGGAGAACGTACCGCCCGATACCACGGCGCATTGCTTAATCATACACGATCGCATAGTCGAGTACAACCCGCTGACGAGTATCGTTAAAAATATTATGTAATTCAATTATTATAAAACCATGTATTACAAAAATGAATCTATATAATAAAAGTATTTAAAACTCTGATTTTTTTTCCTCTCTCTCACACACCTATGTTCTGTGCTTCCCCTCTTTATCGCAAGGATAAACCGATTAGCAGGAACTCCATCGAAGACTAATGGGATGGAAGGAGAAAAAATATTTGAATGGTTTTTACATAATGTTGTTCTATATATATTTATTCAAGATCAAAGAATGCCTTCATCACGCATTTTAGCGTTCACATAGTCCGTCGATTCTTTTAAAATTTCAACGCATCGTGCTTTATCGACGCGTCGTACAAGATCACTTCTAAACAGATGACTAGCAGCTCGCAATCGATCAAAGAATGCCTCTCAAACGTTTCATCGTGCATTATAGCGTTTACATAGTCCGTCGTATACAATTCTTTTACAATTTCAACAAAACGCGCGTATTTACTATGTACCAACGTAATATTCTCCGATAACCAAGAAAACATATGATCTATGCACTGCTCGAAGTCGTACATTTTATTCATAGTTTGTTCGGTAAGAAAAATGGCGGTTTTATTATTAGATATCTTTATAACTTTTTTTTCACCGGCTATTAGAACGATTTGCACTGTTAAATCACCGTTGTCACCGATTTTTATAACTTCATTTGTTGGTAGCGCGGGCGTGAAGGTGTTGAATAATTGGTTTATCGTTGGCTTCACCTTCAATAATTCTTTCCACGCGTACATTGAAAAAGATATTTCGTTTCCTCGGACATCTCCTAGAGCCAATTCAATGAAGCTGTCTTTCCCCACATTTATGCCGATTTCGAGATACTTGAAGAAGGCGTTCGTTAAAGCGTATCTTCGGCCGAGGATGCGTGAAACTTTGGGTCTCTCTTCGACCGATGATGCTGGTTCACTAAATAAAAAAAATCGAATAGAGATTAGTGAATTTTCTAATAGAAGTTTTTAAATAAAGTACTTTTGTCATGTACTTACGCCGTGAAGTTTCTTCTTTTATTTTGGAACGAAAAAGTATCGCTAGTAACACGTTTCCCTTGGTCGCACTGCATGATGCTCGATAAATCACAAAAATGTCCTCTCTCAGTCGTAGTCTCTGCACGTCAAATGGGTACGATGGTCTCTCGACTAATGAAGTATATCGTCAAGAAATCGGGCAGTTGAGAGGAGGTGACAACGTCGCTTTCTTTGGTCAGCTCTTAAATGAAACTTTTATATCGACGAACGTGTTTCAATAATGCTGCTGCTGCTTTATACGTCCGCCACCGCGTACACTATGCGATATTCGTCCTCATTTATTATCTCCAATATCTTTCGGGGTGTAGCGCGTATAGGCCACCGTTGCACCGCTTGACTGAATCTCTTCGTGTAGTATACGCATACGTAACTAGTTGTGTCCATAGACATTAAATGTTCGACCATCGTTTTATTTTCACCACTAAAGAATCCACCCAAATATAGGTTTATGACGAGTGGCCACGATAAGTTCACTAATGTTTCAGGTGACATGTTACACGGATGAACGAATGGTTAGAAGCACACGCGTTATTTTTTCCAACCGATCTTAGCCGTAGGACTAATAAGAAGGACGGTGGTTTCTCGACTAATGAAGGGAACGCTGCGACGTATAGCGCTCGAAGGGGCGATAAAATTTGCTTTGGTCAAACGTAATCATTTCGACCAGCGAGTTCGAACGTGTAATGTAAACTTCCGAATAATATGCACGCTATGGTCTTAGGTGGCATCGGATACCGAGAACATAAACTATGCGATTCGTTTCTTCCTATCGCTATAGAAAACGCTGTGAAGTATAGCGCTCGAAGGGACGATAAAATTTGCTTTGGTCAAACGTAATCATTTCGACCAGCGTATGTCATAGTGTAAACTTCCGAATAATATGCACGCTATGGTCTTAGGTGGCATCGGATATCGACCATAACATAAACTATGCGATTCGTTTCTTCTTATCGCTAGGTGTCAATATCCGGCATCGCGTCACCCCCCCCCTCTTCGAGTCACGCCCCCCCCCTTCGCTGGAGTCGAATCCTCCCGCATCACCGCGCCCCCCTCGCCCAGTGGTCCAGAACCGGCCTATATCAGCTACTACAAGATTACAAATGCCGAATGCCGACTACCGAACTTTACTGTGAGGCTGGCATATTCTAGCATGATCGGCGAAGTATTGCGCAATATTATATAAAATGTAACTACGTCGCAAAAAGGACAAGTGCTAGGGAGCCGGCGAGTGGTATGAATGTATGTGTGTGTGTGTGAGAGAGACGCGTCGTAACGCGAAGAAACAATAACGAGCGAAGAAGCCGAAAACGCGTCGAAAGCGACCAGAAGAGCCGTGGCTGCTAACGCGAGAAGTCGTGTAAAAGTTTATCGAATTAAACCAATCATTCTTTGTTTTATACTACGATTATTTTATTCCCACATTACTGAACGCAGGATAAATGCAGAATACAGAGTGTGTATAAAATTTTACTATATTTTAAGTTCTGAATACTGAGTATCAGAACGCCGATGCCGACTACCGAACTTAACTGAGCGCAGGATGAAACTGAATTACAGTGTGACTGTTTGCTTCGTCTCGTCGCCAAACGGCCCTCCTCGCCACGCTCTCCTCTTCGGAATATTTTTCGATAGAGGCTTAACAGATGATCGGTTCGGAAGTGAATTTAAGTTGGGCGCCAGGTAGCTTACGGCTACCACTCGAGCCTTATAATTATTGCAAGATGTTAACTAATAAATTCCGAAGAGGTGCGTGAAGCGGAATCCGAAACGGTAGCTCAGCCCACCAAGGTGGTAACGGAGAGGGGCGGGGTAAGCGAAAGCGTTCCCAAAAGAAGATTAAATCCGAATTTGTAGAAAACAAGGAAAATAGCGTTTATTTTAAAATCAGAGAAGATATCAATAGAACGAGAGCAAGGTGTAAATTGATACGCCCCTTTACGGGAACAGGTGTTTCAATGATTAGTTAATGTTCTCGAAGATGAATATACACATTAACGAACGGAGTCCCTTCTCATTACAAGTTTTTCTATCCGTACGCGGTTTCGAGAAATAATACTTCAATCTACAACTCTCTTTGCACAGTGGAATAATTATTGATACTCTTTTTAAACGGTAACGGACTCGAAACGTATTCACTCTCGAATATTCTCCCTATATCCTAAATACGAAAATTCATACAAACTCGACGTTATACATATAAAACAGTACAGTTGGCTTAGCGAAGTTATAAAAAACGGGAGCATGTGCTTCGCAAGGTTCGTTACAAAATAACCGTTCGACCTTGCCACTCTCAGGACTCTTTGCCGCTACGCAATACTCTCGAGGCGTGTCACGACCGGGAGCGGAATCTTCGGCCGAGGTCGTTAGTCTCATTCCCCAAAAATTTCCCAATTACTTAACGCTATCGCACTTAAAGCTAACCACTAAGGTATTCGAACAGAGCGGTAACGTGGCCAATACTTAAAACTAACCACCAAATTCTACGAACTAATACGCAAAGGAGACTATGACCCCGGTGACCGATTCCTTCCGGAGATGTACGCGTTGACCGGCTTACCGTTCACCCCTTTGGCGACCTCGGTAGCTTCCTCGTGAGATCTCGATGGTGTTCGCGGCCTCGTCGACCTCTCTTTCTCCTCCACTCAAGACAGTTCTTCCTTCCGATCGTCGGGAGCGTTCACTTTCTAGCTACCCGTGACTCGAGACGGAAACAGTACTTTAAGGAAGCAAACAAGAAGTGCACTCGACGGGAGCCCTGCGCTAAGTATGTTCCAAACTTAAGACTCTACACCATGATGGTAACGGTACGAACTCCCTGCGCTAAGTGAAATCGTCCTCGCTCATCGGCAACCACCGGACCGGCTCACGTGATTATCACGTGACTTTTCCGCCACGTGCGCCTCTACCTACTTTATGGGAATTTAGCGAACGCCGAATTTTCCGCGTCGATACGTGACGCCGACGCTCTAGATTATCGATTTTCGTGGTGTCGATCGATGCGTCGCTTCTAGGTGTCGCTATGGTGATAAGATGATGGTGTTTTCCTTCCCACGACGGTAGCTACGATGGAATGTAATCTACGATGGTCTCGGTGGGTGCTTTCTTGACGAGCGTATTACTCCGATGTTCGGTAGTGGTGTCTTTTTCTCCTTATCACCTCCCTCGTAGGTTGTTTCTCGGTGGAGTTCATGAAACGCGTACGAGTAAAATTAATATATGATATTTCACGATACAGTTTGCCCTGAGAGCGGCGTGCCGACCGAAGCTTCTCTTCTTGCGACGTCTCAAACGTCACAACAGAATGTGTCGTCGGGGTGCGTGCAGCTTGTTTTAAAGATTTAGTCAGTGGGTGGTTCGTTATCCTATTGGTTAGTTAGTTTAGTTTCGGGGGTGGACAGTTTCTTATTGGTTTTGGAAAAGCTTAGATTTTTCCTATTCGTGGATTTAGGAAACAATGTTCCTTCTATGTGGAGTGAGTTGGAGGTGGAAGTGGGTGTCGGGTGAAGGAAAGATGCGTTTTTCGAGTGGAAGCCGTAAATTTGGTATTTATGGGTTAGTTTTAGGACGACTGAGTGCCAGGGCATGTTTAGAAATCTGACTCCTAGTATACAGATATGCGACGATCTGGCGCACTCTGAAGGAGGTACTTGAAAAAAAAAGGAAAAATTTTCAATGGGACCACAGGCAGACAGTCTGGTCTATTGTCTAATTGTTAGTCTTAGGTTTCGACGAGGAAAATGAGAAAAGTCACGTACGCAGGACGTAACAGCAGTAATTGTTAAAAATTCTATGTAGGTGAAACTGGCCAATACCTCTCTAGTCGTATTAACCCGCATAAACTAAGTATAACACATCCACATAACCATCACACGGATGTTGTTAATCATTTTATGGATACAGGCCATACATTTGATCTTAACAACGTAGACATTCTCCATCACGAAAGTGATACAAGAAAAAGGAGAATAGCAGAAACGTTTCATATAATGTTAAATAATACCGTCAACACTCGTACAGAAAATAATGAGATAAATGATTATTTTACCATCATCAAACTTTTCGTTTGAATCGTAGGTTTCTTATGATACCTCGTATATTTTTTCATTATGTTCTGTATAATGTTTTATAATGTAACGAAACTGCGTTTCAAATGATGGCGCTCAACTTAGTTTCAGTACGACAATGCTTTCACGCTCACGATTGGCCAGCGTAACCACATAAGTATCCAATGTAAATTCATACCCCCTCTCTCACACCTGTATGTGTTGCGGGAGGTTTCAAAATATTCAAACCACCTGTACGTTTAATTTGATCAGTTCTATCCAACACCTCACGCACAATTCAAAAATGTACACAGCAAAAAAACAGATCTCTTGTCTAATAACCTTCCTCAATCGTGTAACGTACCTCTTAGCGAGAAGAGCGTTGTGGAGTTCATACTGACGATGGCACGTAACATCGATTTAGCCTTCGTGATTTTATATTAATACTTTTATTTTTTAACATCACTCTTCAATATGTTTCTAAATTGTTTAACAGCCCGTTTTACGTCATAATATCATGTAAGTAGTCCATCAACACACTTACATAGTGTTTCTATACTTGTAATTGTTTTAGTATTCAATTCTTTTACATCGTCCTTTCTTTAATTTTCAGAATTTAATTAAGGATGATGTACTCTTGTTTTTTGTATTGGTTTTTACTCCTTTGAAGAGGGCCATGAACATATGGCCGAAACGTTGGATGATGAAATAATCCACATTTAACTCTAGTACATCCATCGACTTATTTTCGTATGTTACTTTATTATTACTTTTCAACATTTAAATATCGTGGTAATTAAATTTAAAATAACGACCTGAATGAACGCCAGATATAGTTTTTTCATTGATTAAAATCTCTCGGTCGAAATATTAAATTAAATTTCGTAAAATTAAATAGCGCGAGGTGGCTACCTCTAGAGCAGATCTTAGTTCGCACAATTTGGATCTGAGTCCCCTCACATTTTGAAAGTACGCTAAAGGGTAGGAGGTTAATTTTTTCGCTGCGCACTGTTAACACTGTTCACTATTCGCGGAACTCCACTTACGAAACGAGTCGTTTTGTGAATATCGCCGGTTTCGTGAAGATGATTCAGCTCCGTTCTTAGGGAGCGAAGATGTGCGCGCTGGCTCGCCGTGGAGTCTTCGCTAATCCTTGCCGGTCCCTTGTAGCGTCTTTTGTTTTTTAAGATTTCTGTAACATCGGTCCGCGAATCGAGGACTACTTTTACAGGTCTGGGACGACCACGTTGGGTGGATCCCACACGAAATAGTTTGTTTATCTTGAAGCCTCCTCCAGTCGGATTAATTTGTTTCAGAATACTGTCAACAAGTGTTTTATCAAGTGCAGCGTTCGCGACCGAACTGCCGCTCGCAGGAGTGTCGGTATTCGTCGTCGAAGAGGTCTCCTCCAGATTAAAAATCATTATGTTGCAAGACCGACGCTCTCTGTCTGCTAGTTCGGAGATGACGTCCTCCACATTATAAGGAGTCTGAGTTGAGGGGGCCGTAGACGAAGATGGTAGAGAAGCGATTTTCGTTTCTAGCGAGCACACTCTATCGGAGATGTCAGCGATTTTGGTGTTAAAATCCGTTCTGATACCCCCAATGACCTCAGAAAAGTGCCTCTCAAAAATTTGAAACTTGGCCGTTAAAATACTATCTATTTCCTCTCTGCATATTTGCCGGAAGTGGTCAAGCATTACCCTGTCCCGTGTTGCAAGCACTGTGTGGTCCGTGGGCGAATTCGAGGCCTGAGATGCGACGTTCGGGATGCAATCCAAAAATTTCCCTATGGTGGAGAGGTGCCCGGTGCGTTGCACGCAGCCCGGGTGCGCTATTATGCCACATACGCCACAGGATACTGGTTTCGCCACTTTGGTTAAGCACCCTTTGCACACTTGCTCCATATTACTGAGATAAAAGGGAGAAACTGAGAAATACTGGACTTGAAAATTCGAAAAATCGGTTAACCGCCACGATTTGACAGCGAGAGCGGAGCAAAGTAAATACACGTCTGTCTTCTTCGAATGTCAACAACGATATGCAACAACTTATAAATTGTATAGATAAATAACTGGATTGACAACATGTCAAATCTAGATGCAAAACGCGACCAATGGGATGCGTGGTCACAAGTCCAATAAAAGAAAAAGAAATAAAAGGAGACATCAAATAACGTCAATAAATAAAATAAAATAAAAAAATGGCATTTGAACAGATCATAGTATTAGTGATATATTATCCAATATATTTGGAGTATAAATTATGATATAAATTTACCGTCAATTTCATTCGTTTACACTGTCTCTTAATATTCTCTATGCGTCTCTTACGCATCACTGTTTTATTCAATTTGCTGCAACCAATGGTTTTGTTGTTCTGCAATTGTTTGCGAAGGATACGACAGGACATACATCTTGGATTCATTAGTTGTCGTTTGTAGCTGTCTTCACCAACGATAACTCCTTTGCATTTATTTGAATATCTAGAAATTACATAAACTTAAAACATGAATTATGTTATAATTGTTACATCGTTAAAAAAAGAAATTCTACCTTCGTGGTTCCATTTGAATACCAACACACAAAGGCCACCCCTCTACAAGGTTTAAGTACTTGGAAATGCCATTTATTGATGTTATTTTTTCAGCAGTGTTAAATTCTTCCTTATTCGAATATATTACCTATAACGTGAAAAAATTAATTGAAATAGACATTAATTGTATACGAGACCTTTATACTTACAGTAACAGACTTATCATTATTTAAATGTATTTGATTCAGTTTGTGCATTCGTACTGGATCTATACGGAAGAAATTAATACCCTCTGAATTCCTTGTAAATAACCAATTTTAAGGTAGCATACTACTCTTCATGTCATTAAATACAGGGTGTCCCATTTAAGTTAGGCCACCTAAATATCTCTCAAGGTTATTGCGATAAAAAAAAATCTTAGTTACGTAATGATAATAGCATTAATGGAACAATATCTGTTAAGAATATTTTTTTCCACAAGGTCATTTTTTTGCAAAGTTATCAAGGTCATCGGTGTTTTTTGACACATAACTACATAATTTTTTTTATTCCATCGTGTAGCTGATCAAAAAATACGTTGAAATGTGTATAATAATATGACCTTGAAATGACCTTGATCCGCGAAAATTACAGTCCATACAGGACTGTATGTACATTACATACATCTGAATGAGTGTACACATGTACATGTGTGTACCACAATGTACATTACAAATTGTAATTACAGCGAAAATACAGACCATTTCAAGGTCATGTTATTATACACATTTCAACGTATTTTTTGATCAGCTACACGATGGAATAAGAAAAATTATGTAGTTATGTGTCAAAAAACACCGATGACCTTGATAACTTTGCAAAAAGTGACCTTGAGGAAAAAATATTCTTAACAGATATTGGTCCATTGATGCCATTAACATTACGTAACTAAGATTTTTTTTATCGCAATAACCTTAAGAGATATTAAGGTGGCCTTACTTAAATGGGACACCCTGTATAGTATCTAAAGATTCTGTGAATTCCTGTTGATCTAATATTGGTTGTTCTACACAAGCTTGCGCTTGCTGCTGCTCTTCTTTCACATGACTTATTATTTGCTGATCTTGTTGTGGTGGTGGTTTCTCTTGACTTTCTAATCCAGTCGGAATGTACATGAGTATTGCTCAACGAACCCAGAGCATCGCCGGTTTTTGGACTTTTTCTGCTCTCTATCTGCCTTCAAATGCAATGCTTATCGCGCGCTGTCACTTACGAGTACGACGAATTAACACATTTATGTATTTGTATGCTAAAGGGTTACTTAACCCGTAAATAGATAAATAAATAAATAAATAAATAATTAAAAATAGATTTGTTATTTAACTACTTGAACCATTTAGCTTTTATAAAGTATACGCTTTTATTATATTAAATACGCTAGTCAATAATAATATTTCTTATTACTAATTTCCCCCAGCATACTTCACATTGTCTAAATCGGCTAACTTCATAATGTATCTTTAGAATCACGAGCGCTGCACTTGGTCATTATTCGAACCCATATTTTCCCTTGTTTCTCGGACACTTTTTCAGTTGAAACGCCATAAGAGATTGCCCTCCTTACCTCTACCCTCCATAAACTCGACTGTGTGGACATTGGACCCAAAATCCACTTCGAGCGGTAAAACAATCTTGGATGTAGCTACGGATATTGCGATTTGTGTGTACAATGACGGCTTTTCATCAATTTTGCACATAATGGAGGCAATGGGCTTAGAAATCGGCCCGAACAGCTATGAAATGTGCCTGGAAATTGATAAACAGCGCATAAAGCTTGCAGAGAGATCGCTGTCAGAACGGGTCAAAGAGGCAAGGATTGCTTCAAGGTAAAACAAAAAAGAAAAGTAAGAGCAGGACGATAATCTAGAAGGCCTATTGTATGGTGCAGGCATCGCAGATTAAAGGTATTGCAAAATTATTCATAATTTTCTACTACTCAAAACTTCAAACGCGATTTACCAGAAACTACGTTTTATAAAATTGCCGGAAACGTAACTCACACAATTTTCAACCGATTTCCTTCAAACATTAAATATATCTTTAAAAATACATTGTCTATAGAAGTACGTGGCGATTTTTTTTTATATTGAAGAGTTCATTATCTGACGATTTTTTAGGCAGATTTTACACTTTCCACTTTAGAAGTGCGCCATTTAGCCGAAAATCAATATATCGAAAAAATCCAACGTACTTCTATAGCAAATATTATACATAATCAGCCATTTTGCAATTAATCGCTTTAAAAAAATTATGATATACAGGGTGTCCCACAGTTGGAGGCCAAAAAAAGAATGGCATGTGCGACTGATTTTTCTGAGTCGAAAGGTGTCATAAAAAGTAACATATGCCAGGTTAGTTTTCGAGCTATTAATTAATAACGATCTGCCAATCGTGAAGCGCGGAAGCGGTAGGTGTACTCTCGCCGCCATACCAAAACTCTAGCCAAGCTATGATTGGACCGGCGGGCGATAGAGAAAGAGAGAAAGCGGGAGTGAGAGAAAGAATGAAGGGCCTGGTGGTCCGTCAACGTAAGATAGCGGCGTAGAAGAGAGCTAGGGCGAGAGACAGACTGAGCGAGAGAGAGAGAGAGAGAGAGAGAGAGAGAGTCAGTGCTACGAGGCTATCTTAAGCTGGCGGCTCAACTTTGGGGGCTGTTTTCACCCCCTAGACATGGATCATTGCCGATAAAAAAAAATACGTGTCACATATTTTTTCGAAAACTATAACATACTTCAAGCGCATCAAAATCGGAAATTATCACCTCGGAAACCTCACTTGTCAGAAAAATCGGTCGCACGTGCCATTCTTTTTTTGGCCTCCAACTGTGGGACACCCTGTATAGTCAATGATATGTATAATAAACACCCTGTTTTGTAATCTCGATTTATTTCGTAGTATTTCTAAAAAAAATTTCCAATAAAGGTCTATTTTTTCGGCCTCTAGAGTGGCCTAACCCCTTAAAATTGTTTCAAAAACATGTCAAAGGAATATAAATACATTTGAAGAATTTTTACAATTTATAGCATTTAACGAAGAAGAATATATTAAAATTATTCAATACAATTTACAACTCCCAACAGTATTTTTAAAACGTAATTTAAACGAATTAAGAATTAACTCATATAATAAATTAATTTTACAACTTATGAAAGCTAATATACAGGGTGTCCACTTCCATGTAGTCAAGCGGAGGACTACATGTACACATCAATGATTTGAATCGAAATGTCTAATACCATTTTTCGAAATTCGACTTAGTTAACGAATTATTAACTAACAAAAATCGGTCAATTACGGCGCACAGCGACATGTAACGTTGTTTATTGTGGATTGCTCCTCCTACCGCTTCATCTCTTGCCTAGCTGCGATCTCGAGTGAACCGCCTTCCTTTGCTAATCGCCGTAATTGACCGATCTTTGTTAGTTAATAATTCGTTAACTAAGTCGAATTTCGAAAAATGGTATTAGACATTTCGATTCAAGTCATTGATGTGTACATGTAGTGTTCCGCTTGACTACATGGAAGCGGACACCCTGTAGATATACAATATATATTAGATCCTTACGGATGTGTCGGATATACAGGGTGTCTCACGTAAGCTACAACCGCGGAAATACACGCGTCCACATGGATAATTGGAAGCGAAAAGTGAAATAAAAAGTAATAAAATTTGTCCTCGTTAACGAGTTATTAAATAAAATAGATCAGCGAATCAGGAAGCACGGAAGCGGTAGGCGGTGAGCTGCGGCCACGCTAGTCTGAAGACAAGAAGCGATAGCGTAAGGAAGCGTCGTGGACGAAAGATTGAGAGAAAGAGAGAGAGAGAGAAAGTCAACGAAAGAAAGGGCGAGAGAGAGAGAGAGTCAGTGCGTGCAGGCAGCGTGAGGTAGCGCCGTGTTAGGGTAGGAGGGAGCGAGAGAGAGAGATTAGATTAGATTTTTGTTGTGCGTAAGGTAGCGTCGTGAAAGAAAGGTAGAGAGAGAAAGAGTGAGAGAGGAAGAGCGAAAGTCGACACTTTTTCCTAGAAATCTCCTCCTGACCACTATCTTCTCACGCCTGTATACGTGCCAGAACGCTCCGCCCGTCGAAATTATCGCTTCTTATCTTCAGACTAGCATGGCCGCAGCTCACCGCCTACCGCTTCCGTGCTTCCTGATTCGCTGATCTATTTTATTTAATAACTCGTTAACGAGGACAAATTTTGTTACTTTTTATTTCACTTTTCGCTTCCAATTATCCATGTGGACACGTGTATTTCCGCGGTTGTAGCTTACGTGAGACACCCTGTATAATTACATAATTACATAGGAAAAAATCAACGAGGTTTATCAAAATTAATTAAAGACACGGCAGAACAAGTATGTAAAGAGAATTATTCATTTCAATATCAATTAAGAAACATTGTCAATGTATTTATAAACAAATCTGAAATATCAGCACAAGAAATTGCATATCACATATTAAGTATACCATTATCTGTATCGTCTAGAAATTGTATATATATAAACACTTTACCTCCGGCTGAAAGATGTAAAATATTAAAATCCAAAAAAGAACTTGATGAGTTATCCCATTTAGATCCAAATTCTACAAACATCATGAGCGAAGGATTAATAGAACATTATATAGTTAGACCAAAAGACTGTACCATTGATCGGTGTCTCGCTCTCGGTCGATAACTAGATCAATGTACAAGAAGTGGGGATGACAACGGCGATCTATGGAGAGGCAGTCAGTCGGCGCAAAGTAAAAGAGACGGAAAGAAGTCACGACATAAGACGAATTTTCACCGTGGGTCTCCCGCTACATCTCCTACGCCACCCGAAACCGAGACCGGAGGAAGACGTTACGCCATCGGCCGAGAGAGAGAGATATTCCGACTGGACGATAGAGCTAAATAAAACTATTTAAGATAAGGCTTTATTTTTCTGTAACCCATAAATCGTTACATAAATTGGCGCCCGAACTTGAACTCGAAATAGCTGGAAATTTGTATTCTTAGGTTAACGTTAACGAATTCGTATAAGACGACAAAAATCATTTTTAAATTTATTATAACTTTAAATTGTAATATTATAATTTTTTAACTTTGTTATAATTCATTAGAGATAAAGAGTAATAATGATGATGGAATATAGACCTCCTAAGGGCAATCATACAAGCGAGGCTAGTCCGAATTTACCTGCATGTGAGGCGGACAAGAGATGTATGCGGGCTAGTAATAAACAAACAAAGGCTAAGAACACCGTGACCGCGCCGAACGTTAGCATGCCTACGGATTTGAATGGTCGTGACATCGAAACTTTAACATCTGAAAATGAAAGATTAAGAGCGGATTTCGCGAGACAGTTACGAAGTTGCGAACCTATCTCCTCGGTAATAAATTCGAGATCATCATCGACCACAAGGGTTTAACATTTTTGCATTCAACCGATTATCATAGTCAGAGGCTTATTCGATGGAGCCTCATATTGCAGCAGTATTCGTTCGACGTAAAGTATTGCGCTGGTAAAAAAAACATAGTAGCTGATTTCTTTAGCCGTAATCCAAGGGGAAGGTTTGAAGAGCAACAATCCAACCTTCCCTACAATAGCCACGATGAACGGGTTGCTGCCGATCGACAAATATGTGTATAAAATAATATGTAAGGCGCAAGAAGCCGATAAGGAATTTAGAAAGTTTATCAGCAATCTTTCAGAACTGCAAAGGAAAGATTCAGAAGTAGCGTCAATCATTGCTCATCTCGGAGAACAAAAATATAACGACCAATATTGCTTGGAAAATGACGTATTATTTCATTTAGATCGTGTATCGAATTTATGGCGAATAGTATTACCTTTAGAAGTAAGTTCAGTAGTTCTCGAGCACATTCATGAAAAATTGGGTCACGTAGGTTGCTACCAAACTCTTGCATACTTTCGACGATATTTTTATTGGAGTCGAATGTCACGCGACGTAAAAAAATTTGTAACTTCTTGTAATCTATGTCAGCGAATGAAATATTTAACGTATCGGATGGAAGGTGAACATCAGTTTGTCAAGACAGAGAATCCGTGTGAACTCGTCACAGCAGATTTTTATGGGCCCTTGCCTGTGTCCCTGGGAGGGGTGCAGTACATATTTGTATTAATAGACGCCTTTTAGAAATATGTTAAGCTCTACCCTGTAAAGAAGGCTACCACCAGGATAGTACCGAAGAAGATCTTTCAAGAATACCTGCCAAAAATGGGAAAGGCAAAAGCGATTTTATCGGATCATGGATCGCAGTTTACATCTCATCTATGGAAAAACACTTTGGAAAAGGAGTGAATCAAGGCCAAATATTCCAGCATCCGCCATCTCCAAAGTAATCCAACTGAGCGAGTAATGAGAGAAATATAATAATGATTTTGTTCCGAGGCACACACTAAGTGGGCCAAGTATGTAAAGAGAATTGAAGAATTGTTGAATATCACCATCCACAGTAGTACGGGCTTCTGCCCTTATGAGGTACATTTTGGGCGAATGCCTGAAACGGACATTGAAAGGCTCGTCAATTTTCCGAAGTGTCAACCATCCGGGACTTGTGATAAGATTGTATTAGCCCGAGAAAATCTATTGTCAAGTTTTAAAAGAAGAAAAAGGAAGCAAGCGAAGGTTTCCCGTGTAGATCTTAGTGTAGATGACGAGGTATTACTACGAGTTCCGCAAATGTCAAGCGCGTTAGATTGGGTGACACATACATTTTTTCCATTATATTATGGACCATATCGTATAACTCGGGTATTAAATGATAATGCCTACGAATTGTTTGACGATTTCGCACATGCTGTAAAAGGAATCAACACAAATAACATTAAAAATGTAAAGTGGGCCGTCGCTGTAGTTAATGTAAAAAACAATCGCGCTTTCTTCTGTAACATAAAGATATTAAATCAATGATGCGTCGCATCTTTATTAACAACTTTTTCTCAAACATCTAAAATTTCAAATTCCTCATTGGTTCTTTAGACTATGTTAAACATTGTTGACTTCATGAATTACACATTCTCCTTCAAACAATTTTACTAAAATAACAATCTCTGTAAAAAACCTTGTACAAAGTACGCGACGGCCCGCTTTTTTCGAAAACGTTAAATATAACATTTTGGTACACCTATCAATCCAGGTTCAATATTCAACATGTTTGTATAAATAATAAATAAGTTTAATTTTTCGAAGATTATGCATATACAATTTTCAGATAATTTTTGAAAATTGTTTATGTGCAGTAAGAATAAAAGAATTTATTTTACTAATCTTTTTTCTAAAATTTAAACCCACCGGTACATTTATGATAACATTTAATTTATTAAACATTTTAATGAATTTATTCAATTTCTATTGTTTCCTAGTTCATAAATAACCGTATAACGTAGAATAATTCTTCTAGTATGATAACGACCTGAATCAAGTACATAGTTTATTTTCCTGCGCTAGAGTTGCTCCACCTCATGTTTCCAATTCAATTATTAAATACCAAAAAGTAGGCTTCGCAGGCTGCCAGGTTGTATTTTTTCATTTTTTAAAAAAAGCGGGCCGTCGCGTACTTTGTACAAGGTTTTTTACAGAGATTGTTATTTTAGTAAAATTGTTTGAAGGAGAATGTGTAATTCATGAAGTCAACAATGTTTAACATAGTCTAAAGAACCAATGAGGAATTTGAAATTTTAGATGTTTGATAAAAAGTTGTTAATAAAGATGCGACGCATCATTGATTTAATATCTTTATGCTACAGAAGAAAGCGCGATTGTTTTTTACATTAACTACAGCGACGGCCCACTTTACATTTTTAATGTTATTTGTGTTGATTTTACATCATTTTGTTATAACAAATTCTTGTTTCAATTACAAAATAATCAATTAAATAACTATAAAAAAAATTTGGAAAGTTTAAAAAATTAAGTGTAAATCTATGTAAAAATGCGTATAAGTCTCACAAACCCTAACATCATGGTCCATTTAATTCTTTCTCAGGCATACTTTATGTCCATTCTCTTTTTTTTAACACTGGTGAGGTAGAAATGTACTGCCTTCCTTAATCTATCTCTTCTAATTATACATATCCCCTATGTTTCCTTAGATGCAATATCTCAGGGTATATCTCAAATTATAATATAATGATAAAATTGGTAAACTGGAATACTTCAACTGGTAGAACTCTTCTAAATTCTCTTGTATAACTAACAAGGGGACCACGCGATTTGGAAAATGAAGTTTGGCACGAAACTTCGTGTGGTTGTAGTAATGCCTTAGGGTGTTACTATGACAACCGGAAAAAATGCACTGGCCAGCCAGTTTTGAGAAATAACGCTTCAAAGATTTCATCTACGCTTACATATGAAAAAGATTTAGTCTTCAACTGCTTCAGCAATTGAGACAGTAGCAGTTCACTCCGGTAACCCAGAGGAGAGGTTCTATGTTTGAGTCTCGACACGTGCACTTTTTTTTTCTTTGTATTTTCTTACTTGTGCATCTTATTCAATCATTTTTGCTTTTTACTTTTTATTTGCACTTTTTCACATATTTTGTTTATTAAAAAATAATTTGTGCAATGATGTGAAAATTTTACTTTTCGCTTAAAATGTTCAAATCGTATCACGTTTTAAATATTGTGTTTATGTATTTTTGGGAACACTGTTCGTTTGAAGTACACAATATTTAAAACGTGATACGATTTGAATATTACAAACGAAAAGTAAAATTTTCACAACATTGCACAAATTATTTTTTAATAAACAAAATATGTGAAAAAGTGCAAATAAAAAGTAAAAAGCAAAAATGATTGAATAAGATGCACAAGTAAGAAAATACAAAGAAAAAAAAAGTGCACGTGTCGAGACTCAAACATAGAACCTCTCCTCTGGGTTACCGGAGTGAACTGCTACTGTCTCAATTGCTGAAGCAGTTGAAGACTAAATCTTTTTCATATGTAAGCGTAGATGAAATCTTTGAAGCGTTATTTCTCAAAACTGGCTGGCCAGTGCATTTTTTTCCGTTTGCCATAGTAACACTCTAAGGTATTACTACAACCACACAAAGTCTCGTGCCAAACTTCATTTCCCAAATCGTGTGGTCTTCTAGTAAAACAATGCTGCTGCTGGATAAGGCTTGGAGTACGCTGAGCGAGTCAGAGAATATTGCAAATACATGAAAAGGATTCATTATTATGACATCCAGAGCATTAGATATTGCTATACTTTCTGCTATGTAAATAGAGAAATCATTGCGAATACTGTAAATCTCATAGTAATCCAAATCTATACAGGCTGAAGAAATTCTGGTGGAAGGTTCCGCTTTAGTATTGGAACCATCTGAAAAAGTATTAATGTATTTATTTAATAGTAACCAGACTGTACGTCAACTAAAATTGTAACAAGGGTTTACCTCGACTAGAATGTTAGCCAGACTTTACATCGGCTGGAAATGTAGTCATACTTCACGTCAACTAGAATGGTTACAAGACTTTACTCGACTGGACTACTAGACTTACCTCGATTAGAATGGAAGCCAGATTTTATGTCAACTGCCCTCCTTAATTATCCCTTCTAACCGTACATATCCTCTATGTTTTCCATAGACAAGGTGGTGAACGTACTGACAGGTACAATAAATAAATAGAATGTGATAGGATAATAAGGGTAGGATAATTAGCAACAGAGATAGACTATTCCTATTATGCCTTAATAAAGTTAAAAAATATGCTGATATAATATTCTCCGAAAATGAATTTGTGTGAAATATCTCATATTATAATGATAAAATCGGTAGACTGCAATACTTAAATTGGTAGAACTTTTAAAAATTCTCATATTCTGAATATAAAGTTTACAGGGTATGTTAGTACTTTCAATAATACGTACATTAATATTTTCTCAGATGGTTCCAAAACTAAAGTGGGACCTTCCACACGGATTGCTTTAGCCTGTTTAGATTTAGATCACTATGAGACTTATAGTATTCTTAATGATTTCTCTATTTACACAGCCGAAAGTATAGCAATGTCTAAGGCTCTGGATATCGTAACGATATTCTCTGACTCGCTCAGCGTACGCCAAGCCTTGTCCAGCAGCAGCTTCTCAATTAACACCAATAAATATATCATACAATTTAAAGAAAAATTAGAAATAATCAATAAACAAGGAAATCGAGTTAAATTCACATAATACCCGAAACTTGATTCTCAATGAAAAAAATAAAAAAATGTGATAGGTTAAGGACATTGACATGTCAAACATTCCAGCGCTGGCTAGATTTCCACCTGATGTCGACGCTAGCACCACTAGCGGCGAATTTAGGAAAGGGGACAAAATTCGATATATATAGATATAGTCGCAATGTTAACGAAAAGGTCGGAAAAAAAACACTGTGACAGAATTAATTCCTCAAAACACATAAATTAGATTATTAACTTATTGGAAGCCGCGATCTTAATAAATTATATATCAACGGATGGGAAAAAGTTCCAGGATTATAATGAAACAAGCCAAAATTGTGTAGCACTTCACGTCGATGAGATATTAGCATTTTAAGGTTTCCCCCTCCCTTGAAATTTCGATTTTGCTGTAAATATACCACCGGCGTTAGTCCTACTTTTTTGCGACGGACAGGCCTAACTGCCGTTAGTCTGTAATATACAATAGGACAAATCTTCGGAAATACTTATCTCGTATATAATATTTGAAGGCTAAGATTTCATTGAGTTAGATGCTGTAGATTGTCTGCACCAATTGTATACCGTACTTTGTGATTTATATGTATTTTATTGTATAGAAGAGTAATCAAAATTTCAATATGTTGTAACGTACGCCTAATTTCGTAATGCAACGACCTCCTTAAAACGTCGTTCGCACAAGGGATAGTTGCATCACCACGGAGTTCCGACGATTCCACGCAACACTCGTTACTATCCCAAAAGCGTGAAATAAGCATCGCGCGATTGGGATAGTAACCCACTAAACTCATTCCACCAGGGAGTAACTGCTGCATCGCGGAATTCCTATAAAATCTATGTATGCGCTTTTCCCTTGGATCCTTCGGAAGCGCGGACAAAGCATCGCGCAATCGAGACAATAACCCACTAATTGTAAGTCAAATATAAGGACGGCCACGCGAAGGCCGCGCGAGTTAGTTGACGCTTGACTTTATCGCTATGCATGTGTGAAGTACGCGAACCCAGATTGTCGTGAAACGAGTGACTGCGACGAGAACCGGATACCTGAGTAAGAGACCAAGCCACCGAGCTACAAGGCAACTACGCACCCAAGGGCAAGGGTAAACGGAGAGCTCCGAAGTCTGATCTGGGTCCACTACGAGCCGCCCCGCATAAGCGATAGCAAGTAAAAGTCCATACTGTAACGTAACGCACGAAATCAGAGTTAGAATAATTAATATTAGAAGGATAGGATTAGAAATAGAAATCGGCAAGCAAATGAAGCGAACAATAGATCATAGGTAATATAAGAAACGGGAAGAAATCTAAATTTAGAACGCGAGAAGGCGACAACATGGAAGAAACGGCGTAAGAAATTAAGACGGTTAGAAACGAGGAAGCCTGATCAGAAACGACGAGGGCCGATGTCGATCGGCAAGTTCAGGGCCGCGCGAGGCCAGCGGCGCGCGACGAAAGGTTCACACGGGGGGGACCCAATTAGATAATAAAATTCAAATCTCTCGAGATGAGGTAAGAGTGGGAATAGTACTTTATAAGCAAGGGACTCGAATAGCTCCAGGATTATGACTGACTGGGAGACCGAGAATTTTCTCAAGTTTCGAAAGGTTATAGTGTTGCAATAAATCTAAAATTTCGGAGTGCAAAGCAAGTGTTTAATTTAAAATCATTTCGACGCGTATGTCAGCGCCAGGGCAATCAAAAGCGTGACAGCGTTACAACGTCTCCTCAGATAAGGGTAAACAATTATTGTGTACATCCTCAAATCCCGGTAGAATAAGGCATAGTATAAGAGTATGTGTGAGCGGCGTATATGAGAGGGTGTATGTGCGTGTGAAAATCGAGAGCGACGAAATATAAATAAACACGGGAGCGATCAGCTGATCGAAAGCGAACCGAAATAAGAAGATAGAAAGGCATTCAATAAACGCAGTTAAAGTGACATTTCGCGGAATTCATTTCATTTGCATTCCCTTTCCACTGCCAGTCCCAAAAAGACCGAACGAGGAGAAAAAAGTAGCGTAGAATTAAAAAGGTAAGGAAGGTGATACGTTACAATACCTATCATTTATTGTTTATTTGTATTCGTGATAACCATTGTATGTACACTGAATTATTGTATTAAACCACTATGAACGAAACTACGTCTCATTCCCTCAGTAATCATTAATAAAGCGATAAGGTGTCTTTTAACACTGTGAAAGAGCAAAGAACCCACGGATCGGACGTAAGCGAAATCCGATCCACTGTTACGATGCGACGGAATCAGCTGCTCGCGGCGACCTCGATAAGAGCAGGATCAGCAAAACGCGAAGACAGAAAGAACGCGCTCGCAACGTAACAAATTGGTGTTTGGGGAGTCGGGAAGTGCTGAACGGTGGTCAGCTTCCTTTGGTCTGGCTGGACTCCTTCCGACGTTAATACGTGTCCCAAGTAGGATACTTCTCTGCGCCGGAATTCGCATTTGCCCGGCTGTAGGCTCAGCCCGTGCTCTCTTAGGCGTCGCATCATGTTCCGGAGTTTCCTTTTGTGGGTTTCAAGCGAGGTGGAGTAAACGACGATGTCGTCTAGGTACACAAATAGCTCGACACCCCGCAGGCCAGCTAGGACATGGTCCATAAGCCGTTGGAATGTGGCTGGTGCGTTTTGCTCTCGGAGGAGTCCTCTGATAGTAACTCGAAGGGTTCTAGTCGCTGTGGTGGGAGCTCGAAGTCTTGTGGCTCGTCGCTGAGGTTTACCGCGAAGGTGTAAGCAGTGCCGTTACGGTTTCGTACGACACCTTCGCCGAGTACTACCTTATCAGTGGGTTTTAGTCTGGGAAGGTATCCTTCCTTGATTTCCGTGTTATCTATGTTGATGGCTATCTGTTGTCGCGTCCTACCTGGAATGACATACTTGATGTTTTGTTTGGGCCATGTTATGCAATTGGCGTGACCGCCTGGGTTAAAACGTTTTGGTCGTACGGGGTCGTCCACCGTGACTATAGTGGCATGGTGGAAGGAGAGTTCGGCTTGGTCTTGGGTGAAGTATGCTGCTCTAAGTATTCCTTGGTGAGGCCATGACGCATTCTTGACCACGTAAAAGAACGCTTTACGCCCACCTATCGTGAGTATAGTAGTGCCGAGCGTTGCTATGGCTTGACCGGTCACGCCTATGATATCTAGGTTCCCCTTGTGGGTGATAGGCGTGGACTTCGCGAGGCTCTCCCAGCGGATGAGGTTCACCGCTGATCCCGTATCTATTAGGAAGGTCGTTATTTTTTCTTTTACTTCGGGGACGGGGAGGGTGATGGTCGGCGGAGTAGCTTCCTTGATGAGGAGCTCCTGCTCTCGTCCGACCACAATCGTCCGCCCGCAAATTTTACGCTCCACTTCTCTGTCCTGGGCTGGTCCCCTGTTGAGCTCACCGCGAACGGGATGCGGTGAGCTCCTACCGAGTTTAAAAAAATTGAGCGTACACCTGTGGTAGTAACGATAATAGCTGTGTAAATAAATAAAAACAAAAATATTGAAAACTTAAAACACAACATATATTTTATTTGTATATTTTTACAGATAATTCGTAAAAAAAATGTTAAATTAAATAAACCGGTCATCTCCATTTAACAAAAAAGGACAAAAGTGCACTTTTTTAGCGTCACAAAATTGAGCGTACACTTAGTTATTTATTTAAAAATTGACGTCTGTAAAACCTATTTTATAATATCATGGTTGAGAATCCCTTCAGCTACATCTACCGTCTATTGTTTCGTTGCTTCGTTACGCTTGATCTTCATTTGTCATTATTTATTAGTAAGAGTTTCCATCATGTCTTCGAAGAGAACAGAAACTGACATTTCTATCCGAAAATTAGTGATAAAATTATATTGCCAAGGAAAATCTTTAAGGAAAGTTGGAGAAATAATAGGTAAAAGTCACTCTACGGTGCAAAAAATGGAAGGAAAGAAGTGAAAGTGGAAGAAAGAACATTTTAACTAAAATCGATGGACGGTATATAATTCGACAAATTAACATTAATCCGAGAACAAGTGTACCGAAATTAACAAAAGATATTTCATCGAGGATTAAAAAAACAATATCGACAGAAACTGTCCGTAAGGTACTACGTGATAAAGGCTATCATGGTAGGATTGCAAGAAAGAAACCATCTATTTCTAAGGTGAACAGAACTAAGCGATTAAAATTTGCTGAAGAATACGTAAATTGTGACCAAAATTTTTGGAATAATGTTATATTTTCCGATGAAGTTAAAATTAATTTATTTAATTCGGATGGCAAAGTAGTCGTATGGAGAAAACCAAATACTGAGTTTAAGAAAAATAATACGATTCCAACGCTAAAGCACGGCGGAGGTTCCGTAATGTTATGGAGGTGTATGGCAGCAAGTGGAGTTGGTAATATAGCATTTATCGAGACTACTATGAATAAAATGAAATATCTAGATATTTTAAAACAAAATTTGAAATTATCAGCTGAAAAATTAAAAATGCCCGCCACGTATAACTTTCAGCAGGACAACGATCCTAAGCATACACCGTAGGGGAGATCCTTGTACCTTGGGACACTTTTCTTTGAACGCTTATATTTAAGTCAATATTAATATATTACTATCAATCAATGTATATTTCCATTAATACTAAATAACATTACAATGTCACGTTGCAACAAACCACATATTTAGTGTAGTTTTTGAATAAATGACAGTAAAGTATTTAGGCATATTTGTCCCAAGGTACAAGATGTGCTTGTACCTTGGGACACTAATTTACAAGGAATTTTAGTGCTAATAAGTGTTATTATTTTAATGCTAATAAGACTTTAATACAATAAAACAAGAGTTTAATACAATATAACAAGAATTTAAGACAATATAACAAGAATTTAATACAACAAACCAATGTTCGTATGGCTACTTTTTTTTTTTTTTTTTTTTGCTTTAACACCACATTTGTTACAATAATGATAAAAAAAAGTACAATCTTCATGAACCCAGCAAGGGCAGGTGATTGGGACTGTCCCAAGGTACAAATATTCATATGTCCCAAGGTACAATTATCGGCTTGTAATAATGAAACAAGCGTAAAAATTAAAGAAACTCAAATACAATGATTTCTATAAAAGAATGAAGTTATAAAAGAGCATACTAACTAATTAAAACTTATAGCAATCACTTACATCGAAATATTTGAAGTAGAACGATGATTATAGCAGATCACTAAAAATACAATGCACCCACAAAAACCGATTTTTAAGCATAATCTCGAAATAAGTCAAAATAGGCAACTTCACGGTATGCATAATAAATGTTAGACTCGATGCGATAATAGATGGCGCTACGAGAAGTTTCTAAAAACAATAATGTCAAATAAATAAGCTTGTCCCAAGGTACAAGGTGTCCCAAGGTACAAGGATCTCCCCTACGTTGTCAGAAAATGGTTACTATATAATGTACCCAAATTGTTAAATACTCCTCCTCAATCACCGGATGTTAATCCAATAGAGCATCTGTGGCAGGAATAAAAATCAAGATTAAATAATTATACAGTTACAAACAAAACAGATGCTAAACTCAAAATTACGGAAATATGGGAAAGTATTTCGTGTTCAGTAACAGAAAAATTAGTCGAATCAATGCCTAGACGTTTGCAGGCTATTATAGAGTCAAATGGATATGCAACGAAATATTAAAATTGGATTTATTAATCATTTTTACATAATTTTATTTTCTGTACGCTCAATTTTGTTACGCTAAAAAAGTGCACTTTTGTCCTTTTTTGTTAAATGGAGATGACCGGTTTATTTAATTTAAAATTTTTTTCACGAATTATCTGTAAAAATATACAAATAAAATATATGTTGTGTTTTAAGTTTTCAATATTTTTGTTTTTATTTATTTACACAGCTATTATCGTTACTACCACAGGTGTACGCTCAATTTTGTGAGTAACTGTATGTTTATTCGTAAAGAAAAATACTTCTCTTCTTTTGTCTTGTTTCAATACGGTCGTTAGAAAGGTAACAGAAAAAGTATTCGTACTCTCGTTACGACGCATACTCTCGATATACGCACGGGCCGTCTTTGTTTCTCGACACGTGTTCACGCTTGAATGTAGTTGGGAGAGAAAGAGAAACGAACATCGACTCTTCCGTATACGCATTATTATCTCCCACGTTTAATGTAATTTTAAAATAATTATTATCTGTATTAGAACATCTTGATACTCTTTACACGTTTATTATAAGGAAAGTTATACGATCACGCCTAAGCGTTGTACCTAGCGATTATTCCATAGAGAATATTTTAGGTATAAAAACACGTAAACACAAGCGTCGAAGAGCGAGCATACCGAACGTAAGGACTATAGCTTTCTTTGGAAATCGTTCAGATTTCATAGGCGTATGCTCGCCTTATTTTCTCTATTTTATATTACTCGACCATTGAATTTTATATTTTACATGTAGTAGTATATTCGTTTTCTGTACACGTAATAATATTAAACTAAGTATCTGGATCATAAGACCGAGTTTTTCTCTAGTCAGAGGCGTAGATAGTCGATAATTCATTATCGAGTTTACGTTATTTTTATTTATTTACACGCTGCTTTTATAGTAATTTACTGCCATGGTGCTTCTTTTAAAATAAATGACTGATTCTATTTTACCATAGTTTATTTTATTTTATTTTACTTTATTTTACTTTATGTACTTACATGTTCCCTCAGCGTACCGTTCCGTGGTTTCGGCTCAATTTTTATCTAGGAAAGGAACAGCCCCTCTACCATACCGTTCGCGGGGCTGAGTTAGCTGGCATCCCGGTTCACGCTTTCTCGTTCCGACGGGAGGTGCAGAAGTCGACTGGTCACCCCGTTAGCTGGTGCGGGTACCCTAGCTTCTCCTTCTTAGAGTTAGTGTTGATTCTCAGGGTGGACGGTTAGCGATGGATTTCCGCTTGAACCGTCCCCCGAAATTAATTAAAAACGGGAGTTGAGGTGTTCCTCCCGTGACGCGGTATGCGTCTGGCGCCCAAATCTTTTTGGTAGCGAAGGAGAAGTGACTGGGGTATCGCGGGTGATCAGAACGGTAGCCCTTCTAGAAGGACAAGAAAGCGTGCCGAAGTGTAATCGGTAGTCGCGACTCGTAATGGCGCCCGAAAGGGACCAAGAAAGAGGGTTGTGAGACGCATCGTAGAGGAAACCCCGCGGCATTACAATACAATAAGAAAAAAATTACAAACTCTTCAATTATTAATCATAGATGAAATATCTATGGTTGGATTAAAAATATTCGCTATGATTAATCAACGTTTACAACAAATATTTGATACTACAAATTTATTCGGAGGATTATCTGTCATTGTACTAGGTGATTTTAATCAATTAAGACCGGTTATGGATAATTGGATATTTAAAGCTAATAATCAAGATTGTGGTAACCCGCGCTCGTAAGCCGGCTACCGGTTATCTTTGGAAGCGGAAGGAAGGTGGTGTTTGAGGTATAGATCAGGTTCTTCTTGAGTATAAGTATGACTTTTATTAAATAACTGGTTATTGGTGCGGCACAAGTAACCCTCCTAACTCTTTGCTCGCTCTCGATGATCTGTCTATTCGTTTCCTTATTTCTGTGCGTGCCACTCCTTAGCGTTCGGCGCTAAGAAGGGAGAATCGCTGAATTGCATCTTAGGCTCGGGACTCGCAATGTCCAGGCACTCGGGTGATGCAATGCTTATACATTACTTTTTGGTCGCCTTTTCGGAAGGCGGCCTTGAATACGATACTGCTGTGTCGCTTAGGCGACTCGCGGGTACAACAAGATGATTTATCTGTTTTAAGTGGACCATAATTATGGAATTTATTTGAAATTTATGAATTAAATGAAAGTATGCGTCAAAGAGATAACATCTCTTTTGCACATGTACTAAATCATTAAGCAAATGAAGAATTAACCGATGAAGATGAAGAATTATTTAAATCAAGAGAAATAAATAAATTAATGTAACATAATATAATAAATATTCCTTCCAAAGCAATTCATTTATTACCTACAAATAAAGAAGTAGATGCATTCAATATTTCTTTTCTAGAAAGTTTAAACACAGAATGTTGTTACATAGAAGCAATAGATAGTTGTATTGTGTGCCATACCCGATGAAAAAAAAAATAAACTTGTGACGTTGCAGCGGCGCGTCACAAGGCGGAATACGCGGAGAGGGTATGGATGAGTGTATGGATGTGTGAGGGCCTGAGAAAAGAAGCGACGACTAGTAAAAAGAAGAGCGATCTCCGAAGAACCAACGCCGAGACCAACGGAGAAGGCGACACCGGGAAGGTGGAAGGGCGATCTACGGAGGTGTCGAAGCTCGAGTACCCTGACGAGCCGCCTGCGACGAAAAGAAAGCGACAGAGGCCGGCAGACAGCGAGAAAGGACCGGCGAGAGAGCGTGGGAGAGCCGCGGGAAAGAATCGAATGAAAAGGAGCACGGACGCACGGACCGGCGAGTAACCTCGCTCCGAGGTGAGTCGGGTGGAGGTAGACGAGGTCCCTCCCCGACTCGGGGCGGCGGAAGCGTCCAGCAACGGGTGGCCGAGCACCCGATGCCCAAACGGGGCCGGCTGCACCCGGGCAAGCGACCACCGCACCCCAACATCGGAAGGAGCAGGCCTCGCCGGCGGGCAGGACGAGCGCCTGAAGGCAGGCAACCGGCCGACGGCGACCCGAGGAGCGGCACGCCCGGGAGCAGGCGCCACGCGTGGCCGAAAAGAGAGTAGTCGCAGAACCGGCAAGGAGGGGGAAACCGGCAAGACACCGCTCCGTAGATCGTCCGATAGTCGAGTTCAGGGCGAGAGAGCGAGAGGAAGAAAAAAGAGAGACGCGAGTCGTACGATTAGGAGTGAGTGAGAGAGTGAGAGTGGACGAAGTTAGGCGAGGAGCGAGGCGTGCGAGAGCGCGGAGTGACCGCCAGGGTCAGACCAAGAGAGACCGGACGAGGGAGAGAGAGAGAGAGAGAGGACGAGGAAAGAGGAAGAGAGAGAGCTGACGCGGTAGGCCAAAATAAAATGCTTTCGTAGGCGGGGAACAATCGTAGGCGCGGCGCCGACGACCTTCCAAATCGTGGACGGCCACCGATGGCCCGACCGACTCCTAAAAAGAGGGTTCGAGGAGGGAAGGCCGCCGACGCCGGCGCGAAGGTGGACGGCTGTCTCTATCGTACGGGAAACGCGAACGGACCGACGGAACGGCCGCCGACTCGACGTTCATAACGGTCAGCTGTCTGGTCACGCGGCGTAGCGTGACGCGCGGACCAAAACAAACGGCGCGCGGTAACCTTCTTCGGAGGACACGCGAACGGTTAATCTTTAAACGCGCGTTCGAAATCTTCGATATGCCGTGGAATACCTTCCCCTCGCGTTCTTTAACGAATGTACACGGATCCGAAGGGCTTTTAGAGAATTTCATGTAATGAGCACGGCCGAACGCGAAGGGAAGGCGCGAATAGCGAGAAACGAGGGACTTGCGAATACGGGAAGTATTCCCCGTAGTAATAAGTCGTCGAAAGATGCAACGGCATCCACGGTTGTACGCGATTCATCGCATTATTCCTCGCGACTCCGCCGAACGCGAGCGCATGTAAACCGACAAAAAGATAGTATAAATAAAGATCGAGATATGGGAGAACGATAGAATTTTATTAATGTGACGGGCATAGACGTTTCCCATCCTTGTCCGAACCCGTACATGCACCCGACGGATCGTCCTCCTTGACGGACCGGCCCCTCTACCGCACCGCCGAGCGGGGCTGAGCTATCGCGGGAAATACCGGTCAACGATGCTTTCGATCCACCTACTGAAGGGCGTAGAAATAAATTCGACGCCGTCATCGTCTGGCGCCCAAATCATGTGAACTTCTTTTTTGTTGCTTGGAGGACTGATAACCCTTGAGGAGGTCACGCCATCGAGAGGAACGTTCCAAAGTGTAACGTTTCGGCAGGAGGAGCGGAGCGTAGGTGAAACTATTGAGAGGAATTTTATATCGGGGAATGTAAGCTGTGAGCGAACGAGTAAGTCGGAACGGAGGTCCTCGTGGGTCGCGAATTCTCTGGATTTTCCCGCTCCCCGGCCAGGTCGAGGTGCTCCCTGCAACCGAGGACGGGTGGAGATCGGGAATCAGCGAGCCACGAAGGTCCCTCCCTTCCTCCGAAAACCGCCACCGAGTGAAAACGACGAGTAGAGTAAAAATCGCTACCACCTCCTCCCGAACCGCGGACGGCGGGACGACCGAAGGGACGTTCCCGTCCTCCACGTGGCGCGCACGGAGATGCACGTTACAAACTTATTAACAAATTTTTAAAAATTACCTACAACAAAAACACAAGGTATACCTTTAAAAATAACAGCTAAATTAACGGCTAGATATATGATAACTGTAAATATTGATACGCAAGATGGTGTAAGAAACGCTGCAACTGGAAGATTGAGATTAATAACATGGGGTACAGATAATAAACAACAAGAAATTGCAGCAAGATTATCCTTAGAATTTGAAGATAAAACTATTGGTTTAAAACTCGCCAAAAATGGAGTAATTATATACAGGGAATGAAAATAAATTTAGATTGGACTCCTATAGAATACTTTACTAAAACCATTCAAACGAGACAAAAAACGATTCATCAAATAATGAGAAAACAATTTCCAATCGTTCCTGCCGAAGGTATAACTATTCATAAATCACAAGGTAGTACTTTTCCATGTATCGTTACACATGTTGGTATTAAACGTATAGAACTACAAATGTTATATGTTGCCTTTAGTAGAGTCACTTCGATTGACGGCTTATTTATTCATGGAAAATATAGGCGTCCTCGATATAATCCAAATGATCCTGTCAAAATAGAAATGAATCGTTTAAGAGGATGGAAATTACTAAAATTAAGTATGAAATTTCCACAAGGTTATAAAACCAATGAAAACATTAATATTATTTCACAACATCAAATCACTACATTGTTCAGTGTCGTAAGTGTCTAAACACGTCAAAAGTTCCAACGGATAAAAAACATGCGTCCCCATCTGGAACATCGCACTTCGATGTCAACTCGAAGGCTACTCTTGGTGGGTTTATAAAATTATATGTTTTTTTTTTTGTGTAAATTGAATCACTGGTTTTTTTCAAAGTATATATGTATTTATGATGGTTTTATTTTCAGGCATACTACATGCAGGCATGGGGTACTCGGTCCTAAATAAATTTCTTGGATGTGTTAACGCGCCACCACTGTACGCCAAAACGTTCAAGAATCACGAGAGAGAGATTGGACCAATTGTGGAAAATGTCGCAAAAGAAAGCTGCAAAAAGTGGGCTCAGGTGGAAAGGGAGGCGACCATCGAAAATGCAGAAAATTTGAAAACTTTATTGTGAGGTTTTTTTCTATGATTGAATGGTATTGAGAGTGATTTGCAGCACACATGTTGAGAACTGTTGCTATTTTACAGAATGTATTTGTAATGTTTCTAGTTTGCGCTGTTTTTTTAAATATATATTTTTCGATTCCATATTTTTTATATGCCGATGGGAACATTTGATATAATTGAATCATGACAATTTCTCCGAATTTTGTAGCCATAAGTGCTGATCGTATATAAGTTTTCTTAAATTATATGTAAGAATAACAATTTTTTTCATAGTTGAAAAAAAATAAAAATTGATGTAAAAATAAAGCAAATTTATTGATTGCATCCGAATCCCACTCCTTTTAGACCTCAAGATTGGCAGCCTGGGTTCATTCTTGAAGAAAAAAGAATAGTCCACACTACTTCAACGCCTATGGATACTTGTGAATCGAATGGGGACGATATGATGAAAAGTCTTCAAAATGAAATTCTGACAAAAAATGAAGTTACATTTGATGACGTGGTGCGAATTGTCGTTTCATACGACATGGGTTGGAGTACGCGAGGCACAGGCAGGAGCTACGATAGCTACAACGATCAAGCAGCAATCATTGGCTTACACACGAAACGTGTTCTGGATTTTACCACGCGTTGTAGGAAATGCCGAAAATGTGACAAAGGCCATCCGCCAGAAGACCATAACTGTCATCGAAACTTTATCGGAAGCGCGAAAGCCATGGAGCCCGATGCAGCTGTACAATTAACAACTAAAAGCTCTATCTTGAAAGATTATAATCTTCAAGTTGGCGATTTGATAGGAGATGATGACAGCTCCACCATCGCATCAGTTCGTCGTAATAGTATTCATCCCGTTGTAAAACATTCAGATATGAATCATACAAAGAAGTGTGTTATCAAAGAGCTATACAAGATGAAACAAGATCATAAGGATTTGTCGGCTGAGTGTATAGAACAACTTCGACGCTGTTTCGCATATGCAACTGCTCAGAACAAAGGTAAACGAGACGCAATGGCGGCAGCGATTAAAAATATACCATACCACTACTTCAACCACCACGATCAATGTGGTCAATGGTGTAAGTATCGCCAGAATCCTACAACCTACGAACCTAATCACTATTTTCGAGACGAGCAAATGTTCGAGGATCTAAAAATGTTATTTCGTAAACTGGCGAAAAATGTAGATCGTTTTACTGCCGGCGCATCTAGCCAAACAAACAAATCTTTAAACGCTACGATGGCAAGTAAAGCACCAAAATCACGGTGCTACAGCTTATCAGAATCTGTAAATTTCAGATTCGCCTGCGCCGTTAATCAGAAAAATTGTGGGGGAAAATATATTCAAGCAGTGAAAGAAAAATGTTGAATTTCGGAGAAATAACAAAAAAGCATATAGAATGAACCGACAAAGCAGCATTTGAGAGAGCGATACAAACGGAAAATCCTACAAAAAAGAAAAGGCGCTTATTTTTGAGGAAAAATAAAACTCGCCTCCGTATTTTAAAAGAAAGTTGAGAGGGAACGATGTACTATGACCGCTTCTCTTTCTCATGAGAGAAGACGAGCACACTTTCGCCACGCTCTCCTCTTCGGAATACTTTTTATAGAAGGCTAAACAGTTGGTCGGTTAAAGAATCAGTTTGAGTTGGGCTCCAGGTAGCTTACGGCTACCACTCGAGCCTTAAAATTAATGTACGATTTTAATTACAAAATTCCGAAGAGGTGCGTGAAGCGGAATCCGAAAACGGTAGCTCAGCCCACCGAGGTGGTAACGGAGAGGGGCGGGGTAAGAGAATCTCCCGAAATGAACAATACTCACGGAAGCAGAATTAAGTAACCAAACAGAATAAGAATTTATTCCATTAAATCATGACGAACGGTAGAGAGAGGTTACACACAAATATCTGATGAACGAATCGAAGTTACAAAGCAACGGTAACGAAGTCCCTACTCATTAACAATAGATCATACCCGAAACGCGAGTCGATTCGAACATTATTTCCACACACTCCATAATAATTCATATCGTAAAGATTCAACAACTCTTATACACCATACAATACGCGACACGATGACTTTACAGAAATACAATACACGATGGGTGACTTAGCGCTTCGCTCTTCTAGTTCACAGTAACCTATCCTTTGCCAATCTCAAAACGAGTACGACCAGGTTCCTCCAAATAGTCTACGAGCCACGATCGGTAGCGAGAAGTCCGACACAGCGTATGCACGACTTGTACGAAATTCTAAAAGCGCAACTTAACCTAACCACGAAATCGTACGTCGAGAGTGGTAATGTGGCCCCTGCCGTCGTTACGGGTTCTCAACAATACCTTAACTTAATGTCCGAAATCGAAATATCCACAAAACGAAATAAGTCGTGCGTCGCTGGTGGACGACCGAAACTCACATACAATACACGATATCCGGCCTTACCGGTCAACCCTTTTCTTTTCGCAAGCTCCAAATCGGGGAGGCCTCCATGCCAGTACTCCACGTCGTTGGCTCGTACATGTCCCTCCTTAGACGACGATCACCATGACGGAGCTCCCTGGACACTCCACTATGACCCTCCCGTGATTCTGCAGCGGTTGACCCTCGGTACCCCTACGCTAAGCGTGCTCCAAACTTAAGACTTTAAACCATGATGGTAACGGTACGAACTCCCTGCGCTAAGTGACGAGTACGCTTCACGATACCGGTCTTCCCACCATAAGACGTCACGTGACACGCGTCACGTGCGCCTCTTCCTAAATTAGGCGCAATTACTATTTAATATAGGTCGGTAACTATGCCGGTATCCTATTTTATCGATCCTTCGATCTTCGGGATCCCTTCCCTCGCTGTCTGAGGTGAAGGCGCGCCTCTTGAATTGGCGGTAGCTCGATGACGACGGTCTCGTTGCGTTCTATCTTCCTCGCTCCTCTCATTGCTGTCTTTGCTGATGGCTATTCTTGTTGGAGTTGATGATGATACTCGTGTTGCTCCAGCCGGCCGACGGTTCATGAAACGCGTACCGGTAGCATTAATTATAGGCTCAAAATTTGTACACTTGACCTGGGTCGCACCAAGAGCGAAACACCGTTACTCTTCTAGTGACAAGCGTCACAGTACTTCAGCAATATGGGACTCTTGACAAATAATGTATTGGAGAATAAAGAAAATGAGAAAAGCCCAGACGGAATTTGTATTGTATTTTTTTATTTAGAGACTTCGGGTTTCCATAAAAACGCTGACATTCTCCAAATTGCAGCGAAAAGTGGCGATTCCATTTTTTCGGCGTATGTTAACCCGGTGCAGCAAATCTCACAGGGTGCTACGCATGCGAATGGGCTAACCAACGAAAACATGTCCGTGAAGTTAGCACCGCAACTTCAAAATTTTCAAAAAGTAAAGGTTGTGCCAGGTTGTGCTAGGTTTGTGCTGACTTGTGCCGTAAATAAAAATTTTGAAAATATTTCCAATATTTTTTAAAATAAAAAATAAAAATTTTTGTTCGAATTACATGAATCGAAAAGTTGTGCTGGGTTGTGCTCGCCGAGTACAACAAATTGAGTCCTTATAAAAATCTTGTAGGGTCAGCCGTTTCCGAGATATAGTCTTGGAAAAAATTTGCAAACTTTAGAAAAATCAAAATTCAAGAGTTGTGCTCAACGAGTAAAATTTTCCGGCGCGATTAAGAGCTAACTCCGAGCGCTTTTTCCGAATTACTTTTATCTAGTTTTATCCGTTTCCACTATTTTCGAAGTCGGTTTTTATTTTCTTTCAAATTTTTTTTTATTTCATACTTTTATAGTGTACAATAGGCGCCAGATATGGCTGCCGTGTATGAAGTTAGTAATAATAGAATACTTTAGTAATTCCTGTGGTCGAGTTTATCCAACTTCCTCATAAAGTTACGGGAGGGATGAATCACGAAGAATAGATACAGTACTGGACAAAATGATAAGACACTTCCCATATTTTTATGTTTCGTATATTTAAAATAAGAAAATGTACATTTCTTAAACTGTATATATTGCATACCTCGCCTAGAGTAAATATACGAAATCTGAAACACGAAGGACCTACAACAAAAAAGTTACAGAAAGAAATGTAAATATGAGACGACATTGGTCGGACAAAAGTATAAGACGCTTGGCGCATTTTCCATGTTTACTATTTCTATCAGTGCTTGTTTGACTGTGAACGGACGTAGAACTGAAAACCTCTAATTTACTTATTATATTAGTGCGTTTTTTTAAAGAAAAAGAAGTAATGGGTCGAGGAAAGATGTTAGATAAAAGTGAAGTCGACCGAATCGTGCTGTTACGATCAGAAAAATATACTACTAGTAAAATTGCGAAATTATTACATAGAAGTCGTTGTGCTATACATAATGTATTAAAAAATCCAAGTGCTTATGGAAAAACTAAAAGAAGTGGAAGACCTCGTGCTACATCTGAACGTGACAGACGGTCAATTCTACGTGTTGCTTCGAATTTCAAAGGGACTGCAAGACAAATCGCCGAAGAAGCGGGAGTGCAAACAAATTTAAGAAATGTACGTCGCATTTTGCAAAAAAGCAACCATATTCAACGTAAAAACTTAAAGCAACGTCCTCCCTTAACTGAAAAACACAAAGCCGCACGTTTGAAGTTCGCCCGTGAGCACGTTCACTGGATGAAAAAGTGGAGAAATGTAGTTTTTAGCGACGAGAAAAAATTTAATTTAGACGGCCCTGATGGATGGAACTATTATTTCCATGATTTAAGAAAAGAACAGCTGCATTTAAGTCGCCGTCAATGTGGCGGCGGTAGTGTCATGGTGTGGGCTGGTGTTGGATATCGCGGAAAAACTGAAATTAATTTTTTATCAGGCCGTATGAATAGCCGAATTAAACAAGTTTGCAGTTCGTATTACTGACGGTGATTATATCTTTCAACAAGATAATGCTGCAATCCATACTGCGAAATGCGTACAACAATTTTTTATTTCAAATAATATGAAAGTTTTGGAAAGGCCTACCCGTTCACCCGACCTAAATATTATCGAAAATGTTTGGGCTGACTTATCAAGAAGTGTTTATGCAAATGGAAGACAATATAATAATGTTAATGAATTAAAAGAAAGTATTATTCAAAATTGGATCGCATTAAATCAAAAAAGGATCAAAAACTTGTACAAATCAATCCGGAAACGGTTATTAGACGTTATACAATTGAAAGGAAATCTCACTAAATATTAATGTACATTTCATAATATATTTTCATAAAATAATAACCATTTTGGTGTTGGTGTCTTATAAATTTGTCCAACCGAAGTTAGCTCATATTGACATTTCTTTCTGTAACTTTTTTGTCGTGTAGCATACGAATTTAAGATTTCGTTTATTCACTCTAGGGGAGGTATGCAATATATACAATTTAAAGAATGTACATTTCCTTATTAAGGTAGTAGTCTGGTAACTTGGGTTGGAAAAATCGATTTTTTTTTCTTACTTATTTCGAAAGTAAATTATATTGAGAGTACATTGTAAAAATTTTAGACCGAAATTCGAAATAGTAATAAAGTTATAATGAATATTGGAGAGCGTCTCGTAGTTGCACGCTACGCTTTTTGTGATCGTCTTTGTCGCAGCGTCGAAGCCACGTACGCCGCCGCCGTCTGGCCGCTCGCTCTATCTATCTTTCTCTCTATCTTCCTTTGTTTGTTTCTTTATTACCACAATACGTTTGTTATTTGGTCCGTAAACATCTACGTAAAAATGGATAGAAAAGGAAAGAAACGTGGCACTAGAAACCCTGGAAATCCTGCTATCAAGAGAAAATTTCATAGTAATAGATATACTACTGAAAAAAGTACTACGCCTGTAAGCATTTCTGCTGAAAAACTAAAAGAACCAAATGACTTTGAACCTGCCATCGATGAAAATTCTACGTATGTTTTTTTGTGTTATAGTTTAGTGTTCACTGCTTTACAAAGCGTTTTACAGTGCAAAGTTTGTAATAGTGATATAAAGTTTTTAAAAAAATCACAAGTAGGATTGGGATTCACTTTGTGTGTAAAATGTAATTGTGAAACAATGTTTACAGTTGACTCTTGTCCTAAAGTGAAAAATGCATTTGAAATAAACAGGCGTTTTACTTTTACGATGAGGCTACTTGGCGTTGGGTTATCAGGCATAAATCTTTTTTGTTCACTGATGGATTTAGAAAATGGGTTCAGTAAAAGTGGTTACTACAGTATCCTTAAAACTATACATATCGCCGTAAAATCCGTAGCTCAAATGGTTTTTTCAAAAGCCGTAAAAGAAGAAAAAGAAGAAAACGTTAAAAACGGCAACATCGAGGACGAAATTACAGTTTCAGGCGATGGTTCGTGGGCAAAGCGTGGTTTTACATCGCTTTTAGGAATCGTTTCTTTGATTGGAAAGTATTCTAATAAAGTTATAGATGTAATTGTAAAATAGAAGGTGTGTAAAGCATGTGAAAAGTGGATAAGTAAAGAAGAAACAGATGAGTATTTGGAATGGTACGAAGATCACATGAACGAATGTACAGCAAATCATGAAGGTAGTTCGGGTAAAATGGAGGTTGATGGTGTTATAGAAATGTTTAAACGATCAGTCGAATGGTTCGGTGTGAAATATAAAAAATACATTGGTGACGGCGATTCTAAGACCTTTAAAAATTTATTAGAAGCTGATGTTTACAACGGCAATCCCGTGGTCCAAAAAAGTGAGTGCGTTTTACTTGTTAAAAAACGTATGTACAGGCGTGTCAAAGAAGCAAAGAAAGCACTTACACAGTTGCAAAAAGCCAGAAAGCAAGTTGAAGCTACTGAAGAAAAAAAGGCTAAAGTAAAAAGAAAATCTAAAGTAGAAGAAGAAGAAACGCAGAAAAAAAAACGCAAATTGAAAAAGGATGCAGTAGATGGTGAGGGCACAAAAGTCAAGAGTCTTTCATTAACTAATAAGTTAATGATAAAACTCAGTACTTATTATGGGTTAGCAATTATGAGAAATAAAAACTCAATTGAAAAAATGAAGAAAGCCGTGTGGGCAACGTATTATCATTTGATTTCGACGGATGAAGAGCCCCAGCATTCCTACTGCCCGGAGGGTCCCGATTCGTGGTGCGAATATCAAAAACTTAAATTTGAAAACAATGAACATACGTTTGTTCACCCGCCTGCTTTTGATGAGGACACTGCGAATATTTTAAAGCCTATTTATGAAGAACTGTCGTCGAATGATCTTTTAGAAAGATGCTTGGGCAGAAACACTCAAAATAACAACGAGGCGTTCAATCACTGTGTGTGGAATTTAGCACCAAAACATATTTTTGTGGGTCAAAAGACTGTTCAAATTGCTGAATGGACAGCGGCATGCACCTTCAATGAGAGGTTTTTACCTATTTTAAAAATCCTAGAGGCTATGGGAGTCATAATAGGCCCGCACGCTCTCGCGTACGCTAAATTGTACAACAGCTCCCGGATCTCAAAGGCGGAAAATGCCACAGCAAAGGCTTCTAAAGTAGCCAGAATGAGTCGCAGAATAGAAAAGGTTGCTGAGAATGATGCCTACGAAGAAATTGAAGGCATATTATACGCCCCAGGCATAGACGATTAATGTAAGTATGAGTTTTTTTCTTTAAAATCTGTTCTTGAAACTTTAAACGCATTTTTCTCGAAACAACGTTTTTTCTGAGAATTTCAGATTGGTCTGAAATTATTACACGTTATTCTACACATCAGTAGTTCTCGTCGGGACTAGTATCTCATTTTTCCATCCCTAACTTTTCATTTTACAGCCCGATTAGTGCCTGAAGGAAATCACTTTTATATTTCGAAATTCGCCATTTTGTTATTTTCTGCTAAAATTTTATAATACTAGTCCCAACGAGAACGACAATTCTATAGATTAATAATCAATTCGATTTTTTTATTTAAGATGTCCTCAAGAGCCAAAATCACCGGGGCCAGCCACGTACTTTTTGTCGAGGTGTCTATTTTTACCAATAATAATAATAATAAAACATTGTAAAATTAAGTAAAAAAAAATTTTTTTTTGTTTCCTTTAGATGTCAGCAATAACATCCTAAAAAAACAAAACCATTGAATTTTATTTTCCCATAAAAAAAAATTCCCGATAAAGACGAAAATAAACTTGCAAGTTACCAGACTACTACCTTAACCGACTTCGAAAAGGAGGAGGTTACTCTATTCGACAGTGGGCGATCTTGCTTTTTTTTTTTTTTTTGTTTGTCCGGCCATAACTCCGCAACCGGTTGACCAATCGAAATGAAACCACTTCCAGTTGCTAGGTTTGGGTCTCCCATTGGTCCCGTTTAAAAAATTTTTCCGAAATGTTTATTATTAACAAAGTTATTGCAAAATTAGTGCTTTATTCAGATTTATCGCAATATCTTTTTGAATGGGATTGATTTATTGGAATGAAAGAAACTATTACTATCTTCTTAGAAATAATTAGCAGATATTAATTATATAAAAAATGTATTAATTGTTGCAAAATAATTTGTTTATTCCTCTATATCTCCTCAACGACTTCACTTATCGGAACCAAACCTTTTCGATCCTTTCGCAAATACTGCTCACTTACTAACATTATGTGACACATTCTCAATTGTTACTATGTTTAAATTGTTATTGCAAAATCATTTGTTTATTCCTCTATATCTCCTCAACGACTTCACATATCGGAACCGAACCTTTTCGATCCTTTTGCAAATATTACCTACATAACTTTATTTTCACATCTTGATCGATTATACACTAAAAAGTATGAAATAAAAAAATTTTTAACAAAAAAAATAGAAACCAACTTCGAAAAAAGCGCTATAAAGAATGAAATAATTTTTTATGTATACCTACAATATTCGATTTCATCATTATCATACTGAGAATATTGCAACTTTTTCGGAGGCGACAGAAAATTAATTAACAGTACATTAATAGCCAGAAATTCACGAACATTGATGGATATTTATGTATTAGGCACTTACTCCTTTGTTCGTGAAAATGACCGTGTTGGAATATTTTGTGTCGCCGCCGAAAAAGTTGCAATATTCTGAGTATGATAATGATGGAATCGAATATTGTAGGTATACATAAAAAATTATTTCATTCTTTTTAGCGCTTTTTTCGAAGTCGTTTTCTATTTTTTTTGTTACAAATTTTTTTTAATCAAATGTGTTGTACCCGCGAGTCGCCTAAGCGACACAGTAGTATCATATTCAAGGCCGCCTTCCGAAGAGGCGACCCGAAAGTAATGTGTAAGCATTGCATCACCCAAGCGCCTGGACATCGCGAGTCCCGAGCCTAAGATGCAATTCAGCGATTCTCCCTTCTTAGCACCGAACGCTAAGGAGTGGCACGCGTAGAAGCGAGGAAACGAACAGACAGATCATCGAGAGCGAGCAAAGAGTTAGGAGGGTTACTTGTGCCTCACCAATAACCAGTTATTTAATAAAAGTCATACTTATACTCAAGAAGAACCTGATCTATACCTCAAACACCACCTTCCTTCCGCTTTCAAAGATAACCGGTAGCCGGCTTACGAGCGCGGGTTACCACATTGGTGGCAGCGAGTGGGATCGTTTTGCAAAAAATTTTTTGCAAATACGTGGCAGTTATCGCCAGAAGAAGCAAAGGCCAAGGTGAAGGACGGTGTAAACTACACCGAGACGGAGGAAGCAGACCAGGCAATCTAACACCAGGCGGCAGCCAAGGTTCATACGAGGAAGTAGACGACTGGACGAGCGACAAGGAGGAGACGAGCCTTATCGACAGCTCAGCTTACGGCACGAGCCAGTTCACCGAGCTTATCTGCGGACGGCGCGGAGAACAAGAAATAGGGCAGCCAACTCCCAGCGAACAGGTGACAGCAACGACGACAGCCCAGCAGAATGTGGCGAACACTTCTACTGTGAGTAACATCCACACCTAGCTCAGCACGCAAGACAAACGTAAAAGTAGCGACCGTATGTCCGACCAGGGCAAATCCGCAAAAGTATATTTCCTGCCAGACAAACAGCAGTTTAGTCGATCACTCGAATCGTTTTTCGATGAAAAATTAATATTTACCACCCCGGAAAGCGAATGTAAACGTAGGAAATTGTCCGCGACAGCCGTAAAACATCTCTGTACGGATAGCGATCTTAGCGAATCAGACCACGGCGCATCGGGATTACAATCACCGATTAGTGACCGAATAGAAACCAGACGAGAATACCCAATAGAAACGTTAGATTTTTCGCTTTTAGAAATTGAAGACGACGAAATGACAGAACAATTAAGCCTCAAGGAAGCACGCAAGTGCATAAACTCTTTCGACGGGAGTTCAACCACCAAACTTTTAGAATTCCTAACGGCGTGCGACTATACATTTGCGCAACTTAAAGAAACCGATAGACCAGCATTATTCGCGTACATAAGAAATCTCAAACTCGTAGGAAAAGCGGCAGAAGAAATGCGATATAAAGAACTTAATACGTACGAAGAATTAAAAACGGAATTAGAAGCAATATTTTTAGAAAAACGCTCAGTATCGGCAGTACAAGCTGAGCTACATAGAAGCTATTAAAAACCAGGGGAAAGCGCGCAGGCGTTCGGGCAACGCGTAGAAAAGCTATACATGCAACTCGCAAGATTAACGATAAAACCGCATCACGACGCGAATTCCAAGCGAAACCTAACCGAGGTTCTAAGAGACCAGGCTAAATACGTTTTCGAGAATGGCCTGCAGGGGCGAGTAGGGACGCTTGTTCAGGCTAAGGGATACAAAACCCTGCAAGAAGCGATCGTAGGAGCGGTAGACATAGAAGCGACGTATCAAACATCCAACCGGTCCCGACCGTACCAACCCGAGCAAAATTCAACCCTCCGATGTGGAAATTGCAACCGAATAGGGCACGCGACTAGTGACTGTTACGCGCGAACTAGAATAAACCCGCGAAATACCCCAAACCGTACAGGAGGCACGGGCCCCGGCAGGGACCAAATCGTGTGCCTCACCTGTGGACGGCCCTGGCACATGGCGCGAAATTGTCGTACTAGACCAGAAAATAGACTGACTAACAGACCAAAAGAAAGACCGTCGACACCACAAACGCCGACGACGACCGACCAAAACGAACGACAGACGCAACCCAGCACAAGTAACGCGACTGACGGTAAAGTAAAGCAATATAACGTAAATAGCCTTGCGGCAAAAACGGAACACAAAAATCACTGCAAAATCACGTCCGAAGACATAATAGGCGGACACGCCACCATGTTAGTAGACTCAGGAGCCCAAGTAACGCTCGTAAAAATCGGACTTATAGACGAGGAAAAAGAGGCACGCTCGACAAACATAGAATTAACGGGAATAGGATTAACTGTGCAGAAACCCCTGTGCCAAGTAACATTAAATATACAACTAGGGAACCAGACAATACAGCACCCATGCTATTTAGTCCGAAACGACTTTCCGATAGAAGCCGACGGACTATTAGGGATTGATTTCATGGAAAAACATAACGTAACCATAACGCCGCGCAAACATTTAGCATTATACGGAGAAAAAATACCATTAAAAAATATAGGAGCAAACGTGATACACCGCGAACGGAAAAAATTATAACAGTACGAACAACCTCAGAAGGGGAAGGATTAGTAGAAAAAAGAGAAATAGAATCGGGAGTGTATATAGCAAATTGCTCAACCAAAGCCGAAAAAGGGGAATGCGTTGTCAGCGTAATGAATACGACCGACGACGAAGTCGAGCTCACCGGCATATCAGTAGAAGTTAAAGACCCCGCGATTCTCTTTAAAGAACACGCGAATAATACAGTCAGCGCGAAAATAAATACGCTACAAAGAAGCAGCGGAGCCGAAAGAATGGAAAAACTTAGAACTAGCATTAGAACAGAGCATCTAAACCAGGAGGAAAAACAAAAAATATGGGACATTTGCGAGAAATATAACGATTTATTTTACCTAGAAGGAGATATATTAGAAAGTACTAACGCGACCGAGCATTGCATAAATGTAGAATCAGGAACGGCACCCATAAATGTGGCGCTATATAGGTTACCACAAAAACAAAAAGAAGAAGTAAGTAAGCAAGTAAAGGAAATGCTCGAAGCAGGGATAATCAGTAAGAGCAAGAGCTCATGGAACGCACCATTACTGGTAGTACCCAAAAAACCAGGCAACGATGGACAGGCAAAAATGCGCGTTGTAATAGATTTTAGGAAACTAAACAACGTAACGATAGGAGATTCTTTCCCATTACCAAATATAGCAGATATATTCGATCAATTAGGCGGTGCAAAATACTTTACAACGTTAGATCTGGCATCAGGTTACCACCAGATAAAAATGCGAGAAGAAGATAAATGCAAGACAGCATTCTCTACACCGTTCGGACATTACGAATATAACCGTATGCCGTTCGGATTAAAAAACGCGCCCGCGACTTTTCAAAGATTAATGAATTCAGTATTATCAGGGCTACAAGGAATTCAATGCTTCGTATACTTGGACGACGTGGTGATTCACGCGGCAAGCCTAGAAGAACACAATAAACGACTAAAAGCAATATTTGAGCAATTAAGAAAACATAAATTGCGTTTGCAACCAACAAAGTGCGAATTCCTCAGAAAAGAAACCGTATTCCTAGGGCATATCATTACACCAGAAGGAATTAAACCGGATCCCATGAAAACAAAAGTGGTGACGGATTTCCCCAAACCAAATAACGCTAAAAACATTCAGACATTTCTAGGATTAGCTAGTTACTACCGGCGATTCATAGAGAATTTTTCAAAAACAGCGAAACCATTAACGCAATTATTAAAAAAGGGAACAACATTCCAGTGGACAGATCTAGAACAGGAAGCATTTAAATTATTAAAACATAAACTAACATCTACACCTTTACTCCAATACCCAGATTTCTCAAAACCTTTTGTGCTAACCACGGACGCGTCAGACAAGGCGCTAGGGGCCATTCTATCCCAAGGAGAAGTAGGAAAAGATTTACCAATAGCATACGCGAGTAGAATACTCAATAAGGCAGAAATAAATTATAGCACGACTGAAAAAGAATTATTAGCAATAGTCTGGGGAGTAAAACATTTTAGACCATATTTGTACGGAACGAAATTCACGATAGTAACAGACCATAAACCGCTGACGTGGCTATTTAATGTAAAAGATCCCGGATCACGCCTCATGCGATGGCGTATTATGCTAGAAGAATACAATTACCAAATCACGTACAAAGAAGGAAAGAGTAACAGCAATGCTGACGCGCTAAGCCGCGTATACGTTACAAACGCGATACCCGACACCGAAAATAAGGAACATAGAGAATTTTCCGCTGATGAAAAGAAACAAATCTTATACGAATATCACGACTCCCCCATAGGAGGCCATCAAGGAGTCGATAGAACATATAATAGAATTAAATTAAAATACAATTGGATAGGACTTCGAAAGGATATAGAGAATTATATATCAAAATGCGCGAAATGTCAACAAAATAAATTAGGCACGCGAACAAAAATGCCAATGGTAATTACGGATACGCCTACCCAACCTTTCGAAAAATGTAGCCTAGATATAGTAGGACCATTACCAGTTTCTAATAGAGGCAATCAGTATATACTCACATTTCAAGATAATTTAACAAAATATAGCAAAGCCATCCCTATACCAAATCAGGAAGCCAATACGGTGGCGAACAAATTTGCTAAAAAAATAGTTTGCGAATACGGAATACCGCAAACAATATTAACAGATCAAGGAACTAACTTTGTATCTGAAGTTTTTAAAGGAGTATGCAAAGTATGAAATATAAAAAAGATACAAACAACAGCCTACCACCCGCAATCCAACGGTGCGCTAGAACGAAGCCACAAAACATTGGCAGATCATCTAAAAAATTATGTAGGAAAGGATCAAGCGGATTGGGACGAATGGTTACCTTACGCGATGTTTACATATAATACAACCCCACATACGGCGACTACCTATACCCCGTATGAATTAGTCTTCGGAAGATTAGCCGAAATGCCTACCTCTATCAAGCGCGAACCGCAACCTTTATATAACTACGATAACTATGCTACTGAATTACGCGAAAGAATCCGGACGGCTAACACGTTCGCGAAAGAGAATTTAACACGCGCGAAAGAACACGCAAAAGAATATTACGATAAAACGTCGCGACCGAGAACTTTCGACGAAGGAGACAAAGTATTACTATATGACGACGCGACGAGACGAGGACGGTCAAAGAAATTAGATAATTATTGGATCGGACCATACACTATAATAAAGCAGAAATCCGCGGAAAACTATATTATAAAGAAAGGAAAGAAAACAATTACGGTACACGCGAACCGATTGAAACACTTTAATGAATGAAAATTAAAAACTAAAGAGAGGAAAACGGTAGAACGAAATCATAAAATACTAGCGGATTACCTACAACATGTTATAAGTAAAGATTTTGCACGAAACCTAAGAACACACTCTTCAAAAGTTGACACCATTGAACAGACAGACCAACAATTACGTTATTATCGTGTACCCAAATAGTTCAATACTCGCAAAAAGCATTACCACACTTATAGACAGCACTAAACTTTCCGATTCCTTAAATATAGAAGCAGGATACCTCTTAGATCGCGTAACAGAAGTAAAAGCGTATAGTCGATAACGCGCAATAATTACGGTAATAATTGGAATACCTCCCATAGGAAGGCAAATACTAACAAGTATAAAAATAATAACCACGTATTTAATCATGCTCCACTTGTGGCGATAGGAATTATAATATTAGTACTAGTAGCGCTTTATAACATATACTATAAGCGAAAACAGCGTAAAAACCGCGAGTTAACAATAGAAGTAGAAACTAACAAGAAACAAAAAACTAACGTAGTATTTAAAAGCGAAAAGTATCTATGTAAGCATAAACGATTATATTAAAACATGTCATCGGGAAAAATAAACATTGTCAAAAAAAAAAAAAAAAAACACATTAAAATAAAATAAAATAAAATAAAGAAATAAAGAAATATATTTTCCTATAATATATAAATGAAGAATATATGTATAAATAAAATAAATACCAATAAACGAATAAAGCGTAAGAAAAGAATATATATATAGTGCAACGATATTTCTAAAATTATTCCGGGGAGGTGCCGGATGCACTCCCCGCGAAATATCCGTATTCAAACAAATTAATTTTTCTTTATAACCTGCGAGAATCCTCTCCACAGTAAGGGCTCACGAATGACCGCTCACGCGGTCGTAGGGAGTAGTGGGTTGAGGGGGGGAAAAGAAATGATTCTGCAAGTTCCTTCGGAGCACGGTTGGATTTAAAACAATAAAGAATTTATTCAAATTATTAGTGAAACGCTTCGAAATTTTCCGTTAACTACGGTATACAAAAGAAAACCGGGATCTCTTTGTCCGCGGTGTTTACTTCAACGCCCGGACGAACTAACCGCCGGCTACGAGTTCTATGCCGGCACGTGGCCGCTTCCTTCTCGATTATTCCATCGAGGAATAAACTACTTATTAATGTCTCTACTTTATAACTGAAGCAATAAACAAAGTAATAATTATTCCAGCAAAGCAACGTACAGTAAATATTCAATTAACCGCGCACCCGGACGGCGATCGAGGCTGGTTCCGCTCCTCGCGAACAAAGGAAGCCACGAGAAAATCGAAGGATATTTCCTTACGTTATCTATTCAATTATTTAAACAATAAAACAGTAAACCCCGACAAACTCGGTTAAAAGGACTCTAACTCCGAATAAAAACCCCGGAATTGACCTCACTTTCCGATCCGCCACCCGGAAGGAACTTAGTACGTGAACAAAGGATTCACTTATCGATTGCTCTAATTACCTCTTATCTCAACTAACGTCGCGCACAGAGTAATTTTTCGAGGATCACGCACGCGGTTCCTTACGAGCCGGCCTACCGAAATTCCCCGAGCCCACCCGAAGATAGCCGAGCGCCTACTCGCCATCTCTCTCGCTCTACCGCCTCGCTAGGCGACGCGCGCACGCATGGCCGCTTTTCGCGACTTCGCTCGCAATAATTCTTCTTGCGAATTTCGACCGGATGACCGCCACCGATGACCATTCCGGCGGTCATCTCGATCCGTCATTAAGCGAAGGGATGCTCCGATGATTCGCTGTCGGGTGGTCCTCGTTGCCGTGGAATTTCGGCCGTTTCCTTCGCCGATCGCATTTCCGCTTAGCTCGTCCTCGTCGTGCGTGTCCTCTCTCTCGCTCTCTCTCTCTCTTTCTCGAGCTTATCCTCGTTCCTTCGACGGTTCGCTCCATCTCTCTCGTTCTGCCGTCGCTCCGTCGGCCGCCGTTGCTCTCTCCGGCCTCGTCCTTCCCCTCTCCGGCGTGGCGGTCATGAAAGAGGGTCTAACTTTACTATTTATTCCTTATTTTAACGCAGAACCAGCCTCGAGGCCCTCCGACTCGCGTTACATATTTCCCGCGGTCCACCCGGCGACTCTGTCCGCGTCGTTCCATTCTCTAATCCGCGGCGAAGGGGAGAGGATTCTCTTTTTGTGACGGGTATCCAAAATAGCACGTCACAACTCCTCCCCCCTAGCCCGCGTTTACGCGGTCTCCTGTTCCACCCGGAACGGCGGATCTCCTTTCTTTAATCACTCGGGTGGCCTCCCCCGGCCACGCTTCATTCGAGTGCCTTACTATCGGTAACCTTTCACCCTTTCTCGACCGGCATTACCCTCCCCGCGATCCTTCGATTCCCCGGTTCGCGGTAACGCGTGGACGGACTTCGTTCTTGGCTGGTTCTGGCGTATTACAATTTATCTCTAATTTTCCAAAAAAAAACTATCTCAGAATCGAAGAGGAAGTTACTTAATTGTTCCACGCAATTAGTCGACGTAGCAACCCAAAGAAAAAGGAAAGAAAAGTAGGAAAGATAGAGACTTACCAGGTTCTATTGTACTCCTGGCCTCCACCCGGTCTACGGTCCGGTCACCACGCGAAGAGGTGGGGAAACAAGTACTACACATAAAACTAACACATAGAATTGTCCCAATAGCTTGTTATCCTTTATTGTGAATATAAGGAGAGAGAGAAAAAGAAAAAAAAATTAAAGACGACCCTTCTCCCTGAACCAGGGAGTCAATAAAAAAAAGAATCCTTCCTTTTTTTGTTTTTTTTTTTTTTTTTTCTGTTCATATTCCCGGCACCTCCTCCCTAGGCCGCTTGGCGGGTGTTGCCCTCCTGGGTCCGTCCGGTCTGCTTCCCCTTTTGGTGTGGCTTCCCGGCCGGGTAATGCCGGCCGCTACCCGTGCATGTGGGGCAATCCTTTCTGGTGTAACCGGGACGCCCGCATCCAGGGCAGATGCCTTTACGCACCTCCCAGGGGCACCGGCTCATCGGGTGCCCGTACTGGAAACAGTTCCAGCAGTCCAGTAACTCACTCGGTGACCGGTCGGCGTTACGCTCCGGCACGTCCTCGTACGCCCCCGCCAGCGCCCGATCACAGGTCCGGCGGATATGCCGGCAGACCTCCTCCCAGCGGCGCTGTAACGTCTTCTCCTTGTCCTCCTTCCACCCCAGCGGGATGGCTTCCTCCTCCGCCTTCCCCGTTCGGTGGCGCCTACGGCTCTCGGCCTGGTGGCGGGCTAACTCCTCCTCCCGGCCCTTCAGAATCTCAACGATCTTGCCCATTTCTTTTTTTTTTTCTTTGGTTCCTCTTTTTGTTCTATTTTATACCCTTTAGTCTACAACAACACGAAAGAAACTCCTTACACAACCTCGTCTACTTTTCACCGCCCCCACTAAATTCCCCAGACACGACACGGATACATTGTAACGGCACACCCTTACTTGTCACCGCCACCACTATTTTCTTGGACAAACACGGACATACATTAGACAACACACCCCTACTTGACACCGCCACCACTATTCCCACACCGGTTTCAAGTCTTTTATGTGGTGTTTGCCGGCGTCCTTCCCCCGGACGTCGGTCAAGGCCACCACTACCGAGGATATGATTTTTGACACGGTATAAGGACCCGTGAACTTCGGTGCGAGCTTTGCTGCCACGTTCTGCGCCGCTGAGGATAAGACTCGATTCTTCTTCCAGACGCGGTCACCCACGCTATACTTTGCGTCACGTCTTCGCAGGTTATATCGGCCGGCTTGTGTTTGGAAGGCCTTCTCGAGGCTCTCCCCTACCAGCTCTTGTAATTCATGCAAGCGGCTCACTCTATCTTTCCACCCGTCTGTATCTGGGGCTGCGACCTCTACGTCACCTTCCTCCTCCACCCTAAGCATTTTCGGAGGCCTAGCTTCCCTCCCGTAATTAAAAAATGCCGGGCTAACCCCGATCGACGAATGGACGGCCGTATTATACGCGAACGCAAATTCTACGAGGTGAACGTCCCACTCGCGATGATCTTTACCGATGTACGCCGTAATCATTGTCTTTAATACTCTATTAACCCTTTCTGTCGGGTTCGCTTGCGGATGGTACGGCGGTACCGTCGAGTGTACGATCCTACATTCGCTCAACACCGAATCGACCGATTTATTCACAAACTCGGTTCCGTTGTCCGTCAAAAGAATTTCCGGTGTTCCCCACCGATACACTACAAGTTTTAAAAATGCATCGGCAATGCTTTCCCCGGTGGCTTTCCTTAACGGTACGCATTCTATCCAGCGAGTAAAAATGTCCAGGAAGACGAGTACGTAAGTGTAGCCCGCCGCGCTCCGCGGAAACGGACCCATAATATCGGCAGCTACTACCGTCCACGGCTGATCGACGATTCGCTTCCCCATTAAACCCGCCGGTGCGACCTGCCCGACCTTGCATTCCTGACACGTAATGCACTTCCTTACATAATCTTGAATCTCCCGGTGCATTCCCGGCCAATAATAATTTACCGCGACGCGCTGATACGTCTTTTCAATACCGAGATGTCCCGCTGCCGGTTCGTCGTGCGCTTCGCGGAGTACCTCCTCGCGTTTCTCAGGTCGAACTACGAACTTCCATTCGTTCAAATCTGCAACGGCTTTACTTTTAAGGGCGTTCGGTCGCCGGAAATATAACCTCCCGTCTTCTATTTTCCATTCCGGGAAGCGGTTTGGATATTTTTCTACCGCCTCGAGGCGACGGTCGTACCATGTACAATCTACTCCGTCCTCTTCCGCCTCCGCGCCCTTCCCTTCGCCCTCCGCGCTCTGCTCTTCCGCGTCGGTCCCGCCATTGGGTACCGCCGCGGCCGCCTCCACGACTTCGTACTCTTCGTCCTCCTCGAACATACGCGACAGCGCGTCGGGTACGTGGTGCAACGCACCCTTTCGATAGATGACGTCGAAATCGTAGTCGAGAAGGTCTAACGCCCATCGGCCGATCCTACCCGTTTTATCGCGGAAATTATAAAGGTAGCGAAGGTTAGCGTGGTCGGTGATGACGGTGAAGTGCGTCCCTTCGAGATAGTGTCGAAACTTCTTAACGGCCCATACTACGGCCAACCCTTCTTTTTCCGTCACCGAATAACGCGTCTCCGGATCTGATAACGTTCGGCTCGTATACGCCACGACGAACTCCTGTTCGTCCTTGGATTGAGTCAGGACCGCTCCGATACCGAAATGACTCGCGTCCGTCTGAAGGACAAACGGCAAACTAAAATCTGGACACGAAAGTACGGGTGCTGTCGCCAAACTATGCTTTACCGTTTCAAACGCGTCCCGTTGCTCTTTATTCCAACTCCACGTTACGTTTTTCTTTAATAGATGATTCAACGGACTAACTTTTTCCGCGTATGCATCGATAAATCGTCGGTACCATGAAGCCATACCGAGAAAACGTCTCAACTGACGGATATTACGCGGCTCTGGGAATTTTAAAACTGGTTCGACCTTGTCCGGGTCGACTTGTAACCCGTGTCGATTTACTCGAAATCCTAAATATCGTACTTCTTCCCGACAAAATTCAGATTTCTCCCGGTTAATCACAAGTCCGGCTTCTTTAATTTTTCTAATTACTCGTCGCAACCATTCTAAATGTTCTTCGAACGTTTCCGTCACGATTATAATATCGTCTAAGTATGCAAATGCGTGTGGCTCCATTTCAATACCGATCAATTTATCGAGCAACCTTTGAAACGTGGCCGGTGCTCCCGTCAATCCATACGGCATTCTTTTAAAATGAAATAATCCGCGACCAGGAACCGTAAACGCGGTTACTTCCCGACTATCGTCTTCGAGCGGGATTTGGTGGAAGGCCTGACTCAGATCCAAGGTCGAAATGTACCGAGCTCGACGTAACTTGCTAAGTATCCCCTCCATAAAAGGTAAAGGGTACGCGTCTTTTTTCGATACCGCATTGACCTTGCGGAAGTCGCAGCAAAAACGGTAAGAACCATTCGGCTTCTTCACCATCACCACCGGGCTTGACCATTCGCTGTTCGATCGCTCGATCACCCCTTCCTTTAACATGCGGTCTACCTCCGCGTACATCGCTTCCTGAACGGCCGGCGATACCGGATAATACCGTTGTTTTATGGCGGTGTGACCTTGCACGTCGACTTTGTGTCGAATTAGGTCAGTTACCCCTTTCGGTGTTCCTCCTGCGGCTAATTCCCGATCTACGAGGCGTAACACCGTTTCCCTCTCGTTTTCAGTGATATCTACGATCCCGTCGCATGCACTAATGCCGGTTACTTCCGACGGAAGACGAAACGGGACTTCTATTCCGGCTAATGCCGAGTACCACATCCCTTTCTCCCCGTCAATAATGATTTTAAATGATCGGATCGCGTCCATACCAAAAATACAATTCGACATAAGCCGAGGAACGACGTGCAAGGTCAACTCCCGCTTTACCCCTCCAAAACGGACTGCAGTAGCGATCGTTCCCTCCACCGTCTCTTTTCTACCATCGGCGTAATGTACGGACTGCACACTCGACGGTTCTAAACTGGCTATCTCTCCAAAAATCGCCTCGTTTCCGGCCCTCCGGATAAACGAGCGAGATGCACCGGTGTCTAAAAGACCGAAAATCGGTACACCGTTTACGGTGGCGTTTACAAAAATTCTCCCACCCGTTGTATCTATGGTAGCTACCACCGCTGCATCTCTCTCCCTATTTTCTAGAGGCGCCTCCACTATTTCCTCCGTCGAGTCCCTATGGACGTCCGCTCGCACGGCTATTTCTTCCCCGCACCGCTCACCCACCTTCGGAGAATCGTCTACGCGAGCGCTCCCACTCCCACTACTCGCGGGTATTTCTAAGGCCTCTACTGGGAGGGGGGAGCGGCCGTCGGCCGGTTGGTCAACTCCCCCTGACCGTTTCCCGCCGGTCTACGCTCGCAATTTGGGCACGTCGCTTTCACGCAATCCTTACGTCCACACCTGAAACAAAATCGCTGACGTGGCTTTTTGCATTTCGCGTGTCTATGCCCCGATTCCCCGCAATTCCAGCACCGGACCGGTGGCTTCGCGGGGTCCGGCGTGGGCCTACTCGCGGTGCTCCTACTGCTGGTCGCGGAATTCCGCGGCGTAGCCACCGCCGCTGCGACCGCTGCCTCTCTACGCGGCTCCTCCACCCCTGACGCGCTAGCCGCTCGTCGCGCTACTGGTTCGCAGTTCTCCGGCGACCTATCCTCCTCCACCGGGTATATTTCCGCGACGCGGGCCGTCCGCGCCCTTGGCGGCTGCCTAACGCTCTCTGCGTACGTGTTCGGACGCGTTACGGGCGATTCTGGACCGGGACGGTACCGCCGTCCCATATCCCAAATTCTCTCCCTCTGTCTCCCGAGTTCAGAGAGCCGATCGAAACTAGTGACTTCTCTTGGATCAATTTCTCTTTGATATTCAGGTCTTAAATTCGCGTAGGCGATGCTAAGCCGTTCCGACATCGGAACCGGCGGCACGACCTTCGCGAGAAGCCCCTCCATTTTAATCAAATACCTGCTGACTTTTTCTCCCGGTCTCTGAACTCGTGTCCTGATCGTCTCACGTAACCTTTACGTGACGACGTAAGTATCATTACTGCCATATTCTTTTAATATGCACGTGCAATTGCTCTCTGTCCTATAAAATTATTTCTTTTTAATATTTTATTACAGATGGAACAAGGCAAAACAGAGCAAGAAAAGAGTAAGTAAAAAATGGGATAAATTTATTTTTCATTGTTTTATTACCAATGTTCTTTGTTATCGTTTTAATTTTCTATTGTAGACCAATTGGCGGAAGCGCTTCAAACCATAGAGGAGATGAAAAAAAAAATGAGCGAGCAGGAGCAAGTAATTGCAAATTTTCAGATGCGCGATCTGGAGATCGACTAAGTCATGGCCGCCGTTACCGTCGACGTCGAGGACGGAGGAGTCAAAAGACGGAGACGAACAAAAGGAGACGAACGCGACCGTCCAATATAATGCTGCAGGTAAGACTTTCGATCTATATTAACACGTGTTGCTTACTGCTCGACTATTGTTTTAGCTCACTGAAATTCTTTCTGTCCGCGAACGCGTTATCTTCAGAAAGAGAACAAGTTAATTTATTACTAATTTGTTGTCTTTCTTGAATTCTTAGAAAAGATTTTCCATTTTTGTCCTTTATAAATACAGTGAGTGTCAGTAATACTCGTACACTCTTTAAAGTAGATTAACTTTTTTTAGAATTATGCATATGGGATATATGTGTGGGATTACGATGCGTGTGAGTTTGTGTACGCGCGGGCAGGGCGCGTGGATGACGATTCGAGTGCCGAACGAGAAAAGAAAGGAAAGACGGGAGAGGGGAAGTCAGTTGGTAACGATGAATAACCTTTGAACTTTTACTTTGCTATCTTTGTCGAGATATACAGTTTTTCTTTTAAAATTTAACAAATAAAAAAAGAACTGTATGTCAATACAGGTCATAAAGTAAAAGTACAGAGGTTTTTCTTATTCCGCTTGTCCGTTCGTTACTAAATGACTCCTCCTCTCCCACTTTGCCTTTCTCTTATCGTTAGGCACAAAACAAACTCACACGCATCTTAATTCTACATATGCATATTGTAAATGTCATCCAAGTCAGCTATCATTGCGTCGTTTTACAAACAAAATTAGTGATTTATGCTGATTTCGAATGTTTCTGTAATCTTTAAGCGTTTGTAGCTCGGAACGAAATAAACCGATTTTAATGAAATCTACGATATGCATATATGATGCCGACATGTCCAAAAGGCGCTTCTTAAATTTTCATTGTCACCTAATATAAAACAATTTAATAAAAATTTAATAATATTTCTTATTTATTTCAGATTCCCGAGGGCGCGGACGTGCGCGCCGCTATGGCAGATGGGCCGGCAGAAGTCGCGAAACGCGTCCCGTAACCCACAGACGACTCCAAAGTACTCCGATAGATGTCTCATCCTCTTTCCTAATTCTCGAAACCACTCAAATATCACCCTATAACAATATATAGAACTCCTAAACTACCTGACCATAGCGTCTGGGGTAGGGTCCGCCTGCATCAGCCTCAATGATGAGTCTGCAGTCGGACCCAAGACGAAACGCACTTTCCTTTCCCTTTCCTTTTCTAACACCAAACCATCTCCTCAACACCACCATTTCCAAAGGAGTTTCTTCGGAGGACGAATCCGTTACGCGTCCTGAGACCATCGGAATCCGGCACGTAACAGTAAGATCTACTACCAAACCTTATGTACCTTATGTACCAAAGTACAAACTTATGTACTTTGGAGGCAAAGTACATAATATTCTGGGTTCCATATTAGGGAGTGGGTCATTATTTAATATTTGTTTCAGTCTATGATACAGTGGTTTAGGCATTTGTGGATGCGATTCAAAAACATTTGAGTATTGCTCACTGGATAAGTTGTCTGATGCAGGATTATTAGTAGTTGTTGCTAGGGAAGATGCATAATTTAGCATCAATATTTCTCTTCTGAATTCTAATGGGAGTTCCCCAGACTCAGCAAGGATACTCATCGTAGGGCTAGTATGAAAGGCACCCAAGGCCAATTTAAGGGCAGAGTTATTAATTACTTCCAATGTGTTGAGTAAGGATTTATTGGCAGAGCCATACACGACTGCTCCATAATCCAGTTTTGATCTGATTAGGGCTTTATAAGTGCTTATAAGTATTTTGTGGTCAGCTCCCCATTTAGATGACGCAATCGATTTTATGACAGATAGTCTCCGTACACATTCATCCTTTAGTTTTTGAATATGTGGTCGCCATGTACATCTTTTATCAAAAGTTATTCCGAGTAGTTTGATTTGTTTTACTGTTTTAATAGGCTCATTGTTTAAGTAGAGTTTCAGGTTATTTGTCTTTTTATGATTTTTGCTAAAAGGAATAGCAGAGGTTTTAGATTTAGAAATTTTGAAACCAGTGTTAGTTGCCCATGTTATTAAATTATTTAGGGTTTGTTGTAACAGGGATTCAGTGTTTTTCAGATTTATTCCTGCACAGAAAAAGGTGAAATCATCTGCGAAAAGAAGACATTTTGTGGGAAGAGATACTGTAGTCGTTATTTCATTTATTGCGAGCAAAAATAGAGTTACACTAAGAACAGATCCCTGTGGTACACCGTTTGTTAATTCGTGGCACTCAGATAAAATGCCATTTACTCTTACTCTTAAGTAACGATTTTTAATAAAGTTATGTACAAAGGCTAATATTCTCCCACGGATGTTATTATGGAATAGTAATTTGATTACCCTTTCTTTCCATACCATGTCGTAGGCTTTTTCAATATCAACCGAGACCGCCACTAGATGAAATTTATTTGCAAAAGCTTCACATATAGCAGTGTGGAGATTTGTCAAGTAGTCTAGGGTAGATCTATATTGCCTGAAGGCATTTTGTTCAGGAGCTATTAAGTTATTTTTTTCCAAAAACCACCTTAACCTTTTGTTAATTATTTTTTCTAATAACTTGCAAAGCGTACATGTTAGCGAGATTGGTCTGTAGCTGTCAGCTGAACGTTTGTCTTTACCCGGTTTGTATACTGGAATTACCGTAGCGTATTTCCACTTGTTAGGAAAGGTTTTGGTACTCCAGATGAAATTATATAGTTTTATTAAATATTCAAGTGCTATTTCAGGTAGGTGCTGTAGCATGCAGTTCGGGATATTATCCGGTCCTGGGCTAGTATTTTTGCAACTATATAGTACATTTTTTAGTTCCTGCAGGGATAGGTTAACATTAAATGGTGCGTTGACGTCTTCATATGTGTTGAAGTCAGTTATGTTAATAGAGCCAGCTTTGTTCCTAGTGAAGATTTCATCACGATTTTCATCACTAGAGTTTATGGCAAAGGTTTCTGCCAATTTATTCGCTATATTGTATGAACCAGTGATGGGTTCATTATATTCGCCCATTAGGCTGGGGATATTGAAAACATGCGTAGAGCCCCGTATTCTGTTTATTTTGTCCCAAATTACTTTCGTCGGTACTGCGTTTGTGATAGATTGTATATAGTTTTTCCATGATTCTTTTTTACTATCTTTTATTATTCTTCTAGCTTTTGCCCGAAGTTTTTTATATTCAATTTTACTTTCGGTTGTAGGATGTTTACGATATCTATAGAAAGCGCGTTTGTAATTTTTGATAGCTTCTGCACAGTTGTTATTCCACCACGGTACATTGGGTTTGCTGAAAGACCCATTTGTTATAGGAATTGCTATCTCAGCCGACTTAGCCATTGCTTTTGTGAATTCATCAACTAATTTGTTTACTACACTGTTGTCATCACTTAAGTTGGTAACATTTTCCGGGTCTATCAGATGCATGATTTCTTGTTCTATAGAAGATTGGAAAAGTGTCCAGTTTGCTTCCTTAATAACCCACTTAGGTGGGTTTTGTGAATTTGTGGAGTTTATGTTATTCCTATGATACTTATTGGTGATAATGATAGGAAAATGGTCGCTATCATAAAGATCAGGGAGGGTTTTCCATTCCCATTGATGAGCAATTGTACTTGAACTAATTGTTAAGTCGATTGCAGTCAGTACACCATTTGCTGAGTTAAAATGTGTGGGGGAGGTAGTGTTTAATAGTATTAAGTTAGGATTATCAATAATTTTTTTAATAATTTCACCTCTGGAATCTGTTTTACTCGATCCCCATAGGGTACTATGGCTGTTAAAGTCACCGCCGAGTATTAGTGGTTTCGGGAGTTGATTTAATAAATCCGAGAGCTCTGTGATATTGCAACTATAACTATTGGGTAAGTATACATTACAGATAGTGAACTCAATGGGAGTGGAGATTCTGATAGCAATAGCTTCCATATTAGACGTTAAAGCGATTTTATCATAGGAAAGATCGTTTTTAATATATATAGCGACTCCACCACTAGCACGGGAGGCTTCTGTACGATTTTTATAATGTACCGAATAGTTTTTAATCTCTTTCACAAAGTTGTTTTTAAAATTTGTTTCTTGTATACATATAATGTCAAAATTTTCTTTGGTCATAAGTAATTGGAGGTGTTCAAGTCTTTGCATAAGGCCATTGATGTTCCATTGTAGTATTACAGACTACCGGCAGTTAGGCTTGTCCGTCGCAAAAAATCGGACTAACGCCGGTGGTATATTTACAGCAAAATCGTAAATTTGAAGGGAGGGGGAAACCTTAAAATGCTAATATCTCATCGACGCGAAGTGCTACATAATTTTGGTTTGTTTCATCATAATCCTGGAACTTTTTCCCTTTCGTTGATATATAATTTATTAGGATCGCGGCTTCCAATAAGTTAATAATCTAATTTATGTGTTTTGAAATTTTATGAAATATCAATTTTATCAGTCTTTTTTTTTCCGACCTTTTTCGTTAACATTGCGAGTATATCTATATATATAGAATTTTGTCCAGTTTCCTAATTTCGCCGTTAGTGAAGCCAGTGGAGTTAGCGTCGATATCAGGTGGAAATCTAGCTAGCGCTGGAATGTTTGACATGTCGATATTCCTAACCTATCACATATTATTTATTTATTGTAACCGTCAGTATTATCACAATCTTCTTTGTCTATAGAAACGTAGAGGATACGTGTGGTTAGAAAGGATAATTAAAGAAGGCAGTAGACTTCTATCTCATTAATTGAGAACGTGGTTAATTCTATCGAAGATTTTAGATAACAAGAAGTTGCTAATTTTTCGTTATAACGTCCGTCATACGCAGGAGGTACAGGGTAGTGGTTATCAAGCAGGTTAGAAAAACTCGTACTTACTAATTTTAATCCCATTCGACATATTAATAAAGATATGAACTAACTATTCTTTATGTAATCATTTTTCAGATAATTTTAATTTTTTACTTCATTAGAAGATTCGAATTAGTAATAAGAAAAATTCGCTGTATGTAAACGTATAGATGAGTTCATGTGGTTACGTTCCGGGAGTTTCTCAGAGCGAACTATCATATCTTCGTAGATGTTTTAATGAATAATATTGCAACAAGTCTGAATGTATACCACATCTGTTAAGTGCTTTTTCGGTAAATTTGTCAATCATTGTATACCTATTACATCGATTATACACATTGTAATATAATATATCATGTCCTCTAGTTAACCTGGTCCCCTTGAAAAAGGTCGTAGTATACGACCGGAACGTCGGAAATCTTCCTCGAAATGCATAATTTTCATTTGGAATCGCATGGATTTCTTTGCTTTAAAAGCATCCAATTTCGGATCCCTAAGAGCTTTCTAGTGAGTACGAACTCAATAACCCTATCTAGTATGAAAGTAGCTTAAAAATCGCCAAAGGTCGTCAAATGGAGCTTAGGTATGTATTTTTCTTCGAGAGACAATAGAAAATAATAACATCATAGTCTGCGTCTGTAGAAAAATAAAAAACAATAGGAATGTTACGTGGGCCGTCGCTGTAATTTATAATTGCTCTTATTTTTAAATTGAAACAAGAATTTTTTATTACAACAAAATTATGTAAAATCATACACAAATAACATTAAAAATGTAAAGTGAGCCGTCGCTGTAGTTAATATAAACAATAAATCGTGCTTTCTCTTGCTACATAAAGATATTAAATCAATGATGCGTCGCATCTTTATTAATAACTTTTTATCAAATATCTATAATTTCAATTTCCATATTGGTTCTTTAGACCATGTTAAACATTGTTGACTTCATAAATCACACATTCTCCTCCAAAAAATTTTACTAAAATAACAATCTCTGTAAAAAACCTTGTACAAAGTACGCGACGGCCCGCTTTTTTTTCGAAAAATGAAACAATACAACCTGGCAATCTGCGAAGCCTACTTTTTTGTATTTATTAATTGAATGAATGGAAGCATGGGGTAGAGCAACTCTAGCGCAGGAAAATGAATTATGTACTTGATTCAGGTTATTATATGGTTGTTATACGGTTATTTATGAACTAGGAAACAATAAAAATTGAATAAATTCATTAAAATGGTTAATAAATTAAATGTTATCATAAATGCACCGATGGGTTTAAATTTTAGATTAAAGATAAGAAAAATAAATTTTTGTATCCCTACTGTATCTACATAAACAATTTTCAAAAATTATCTAAAAATTGTATATGGATAACCTTCGAAAAATTAGAATTATTTATTATCTATACAAACATGTTAAATATTGTTCCTGGATTGATAGATGTACCAAAATGTTATATTATATTTAACGTTTACGAAGAAAGCGGGCCGTCGCGTACTTTGTACAAGGTTTTTTACAGAGATTGTTATTTTAGTAAAATTTTTTGGAGGAGAATGTGTGATTTATGAAGTCAACAATGTTTAACATGGTCTAAAGAACCAATATGGAAATTGAAATTATAGATATTTGATAAAAAGTTATTAATAAAGATGCGACGCATCATTGATTTAATATCTTTATGTAGCAAGAGAAAGCACGATTTATTGTTTATATTAACTACAGCGACGGCTCACTTTACATTTTTAATGTTATTTGTGTATTCTAATTACCATTATTATAGGATATCTTCACTTATGATTTAATTCACTTATTGTTTGTTCGTATCGATGTAATCAGCAGAAGTGGTATTTTCTGTACATACACTATTAATCCGGGTTACTGCTGGCATTGTGAACGTCTTCTTTTTCTGAGCAATCAAGTGTTTTTCGAGCTTATTAATTGCTCTTGTACATCTGTTTTTAATTGCTCTGCTTTTTACAATTTTATGTATTTTCCGGAGCATACTAGTAAGGGCTGGAATATCATCAGTATATTGGTGGCTCAAAACAATGATATTAGGATTTCCTTTGGCGTTATCAATAAAACTTTTAATTTGAGGAAGATTGAGTAAGAAGTGATCAGGATTATCCTCAAATTCTTGTTGCACGTCTATTTCCCAATTTTCTTGCGCGTCATCATTTCTTGTATCCTCTTCATTTTCATTACTTTGTATGGAGGTTAAGGATAGAGTACTGTTACTACTTTTTAAATTAGACCCCACTTCAGTATTAAAAAGGGTGGCCAAACTACATGGACCTTGGGAGCTGACATCTTCTTTAAGGACTTTGTGAGGTTCTGGTAAGGATGACGATGATCTCGGCCGTTTGATACCTACTTTAATTGCTTGGTCGTATGATATTGGAATTGCTTGGGTGTTTGGTTTTATGGTATCATAGTTATCTTCACTAAAATTGTCTGTACTGCGACTTATAGCTTCTTCATCATCATTGTTAGTGTTTTCCATATTTATAGGGCAGTCTTTAACAATGTGGCCTTGCTTCTTGCAAAGGAAGCAGAATAGACTATCATCTGAGAAGAAGATTCGATGTTTTGACTCTTCATATATAATCTCCATAGTAGAAGGAATTTTGTTTATATCCTCAGGATTTATATATATTTGTCGTCTAAAGCTTAGTATACAGGGTGTCCCACGCAAGCTACAACCGTGAATATACACGTGTCCACATGGATAATTGGAAGCGAAAAGTGAAATAAAAAATAATAAAATTTGTCCTCGTTAACGAGTTATTAAATAAAATAGATCAGCGAATCAGGAAGCACGGAAGCGGTAGGCGGTGAGCTGCGGCCATGCTAGTCTGAAGACAAGAAGCGATAGCGTAAGGAAGCGTCGTGGACGAAAGATTGAGAGAAAGAGAGAGAGAGAGAAAGTCAACGAAAGAAAGGGCGAGAAAGAGAGAGTCAGCGCGTGCAGGCAGCGTGAGGTAGCGCCGTGTTAGGGTAGGAGGGAGCGAGAGAGAGAGATTAGATTAGATTTTTGTTGTGCGTAAGGTAGTGTCGTGAAAGAAAGGTAGAGAGAAATAGAGTGAGAGAGGAAGAGCGAAAGTCTTTTTTCCTAGAAATCTCCTCCTGACCACTACCTTCTCATGCCTGTATACGTGCCAGAACGCTCCGCCCGTCGAAATTTATCGCTTCTTATCTTCAGACTAGCATGGCCGCAGCTCACCGCCTACCGCTTCCGTGCTTCCTGATTCGCTGATCTATTTTATTTAATAACTCGTTAACGAGGACAAATTTTATTACTTTTTATTTCACTTTTCGCTTCCAATTATCCATGTGGACACGTGTATATTCGCGGTTGTAGCTTGCGTGGGACACCCTGTATGAGCATATTCTGGTCTACTGAGGCCTCCGCGTAAATACTTAATATCAGACATAATTTTAATTTCGCGTGATTTAAGTTTTTCAATAATGATTTCGTGAGGAATAGCAGGATGTACGTTTGAAATTATAATTCTTTTGGCCTTGTTCAAAAGCGGACGCATTTGAATTGAATGCCCGTAAACTATGATGAATTTATATTTGTCAGAAAGGTCGTCTGCGATTTGTTTACTAGCTAGATACACACATATTCGTTGGTTAGAAATCCTGAAGGCAAAGGTAATATTTTTTGGATTTATTATGGCGCCTATCGCATATATATATATTCCTCAAATGGGATTCCAGTTAAGGTGTCAATCAAAATGGCTTGTTCTTTTTTTGGAAGATTACTTGTCTGGGTGATCATTGCATATGTACGTTCAGTAGCACGATGGTGTTGAGTAGAGAGAGGAAGGGGGGCGCTTCTGTTGTCAGAAGCCTGCGACATTGTCGCGGTCGTATATGTGTAGTAGCTAAATAATAGCTATTTCACTTCAAACCACTACCACTACCACTATAGCTCTTCGAGCCTAATAACAAGGTCACAACACTAACACAGTGAGCGATGAGCAACACGTAACACGTCTATTCAGTTCGGCGGTCGAAGTGAGACTGAACTCGGATCTTCTTTCAATAAATGTTGTGTCATATTGCTTATATTTGATACACTATTAATTTTTATAATATTTCGATGTTTATCACAAGATAAATGTGGCATATTCATTAAAATTGACGCACGTTCTTTAAAGAATCTACTACTTATTCCCTCATTTAATAAAATGTTTATGCACTTAAATATTTCTGAAAGTTTTTCTCTTGATTTATATATGCCATTGGAATAATAGGTAGTTCCATCCATGTGATCGAACTATTAAAGTTTGGACAGAAATCACCATATCCCAGTTTTCTTTTCTTTGCATTTTTATTACGCCAGTTCTGCTCTTCATGTAGCTCGGAGATAACTGATTCTACATCTTCCTTATCAATTTCTTTACAAAGTGCCACATTATTTTCTTTTATTTCGAGTTTATAATCAGAATGATCTGAATTTTTATAATTATCGGATGTAGTTTCTTCGTGTAGCTCGGGAATAACTAATTCTACATCTTCTTTATCAATTTCTTTACTAAGTGCCACATTATTTTCTTTTGTTTCGAGTTTGTAATAAGAATGATCTGAATTTTTATAATTGTCAGATGTAGCGATTTTCAACTTACCAGAAAATGATAGTATGTGATATCTAATAAATTTATCCACGCGCAGTGGCAATGATATGTTTTTAAAAACTCGGTTTTTTAAATCATTAAATTCAGATTCAACTGCAGCTGATGTGATGTTTATAGACCCATAGCCAAGTATTCCTCGCATTACTTCGCTAAATAACGGAAAATACGGTAAAAGAGATTTTACTTTCTTTGCGAATTCCGGACAATAATATGCATTAATGTCATTCGTCTCAATTTCGTTTTGCACATCATCTTGACAGTTTCTGTATAACGTATCTGCCCACGTCCACAAGTCTGTATTTTGCAAATCAGTAAACTTATCATCTATGTCTTCATCATCGGCATGCATATCTGGAATTTCATCTACATTAGTTCCACGTATGTGTCCAATGAGTTCTTCACGAGCTTTATCTCCTAAACTTCCTAAACATGGATTTTCGCTCCAATGATGTGGTGAATAGACATTGCGCTATATTTTGCAGATCGTGAAACGTATTTTGTCTACGTAAAATAGCCATAGATCTTAAATAAAATTGTCTAACACGACTTGGTTTACCTACAAAGCACTTCCAGCGAGCTATCATATTCATATAATGGCATACATCAAGTCGTAAAAGACAAGGTAGTTGGGTCCGTAAATCTGCATCCTTTGCGTTGATGATATTGAAGCAACAAAGAAGATGATGCTTCAATGTCGGCTGCAAAGCGAATGCTCTCGCTACGGCACCAAGAAGAGCTTTATCGAAATCAGTTATTACTTCTTTAGGTCCCCGAAAAGACGACTTGTGGATACTGCCTATTCGTAAAATTTCATTTAACCAGTAGGCAATAGAATTCGTATTCTGTGTACTGGAGATCATTTGGAAAACTGGCGCTGTATTATTATTTATTTGAGCAACTGCCTGATATAGATATATATGCGAGCAATATTCTCCGTTCGGTAATTTAACTTTTTTCATTAGAGACCCCGTTGCATCAATATAGAGCACATGAAAAAATTGTTGGTAAATGGCCATTTGTTCCCTCGTCCAATAGTGGACAAACAAAGGATCATATCCAATCGAATGTATAGCTCCTTCGTATTTACTATCATATTTCATTAATTGAATACTGTCAAATATATTTGACGTTGTAATACCCAGCAATTTGTTCTGATGTTCTTGTTTTGCTTTGCGTAATGTTACACTGTTAAATAAATGAGGTGACTCTTTATCACCAACATCCATCAATTTATCGGAAGTTTTTCTGCGCCAAATACACGTCAAAATATTTCCTTTAACCATTTCCTGTGCAACAGTTGTGCGAAGAATTCCTTTCAATTGACGCTTTTTGGTATGTTTTATCGCTTCATTGAAATTAGTTATAGAACATTCCATTTTTATTAACAAACCTTTTTGCGGTGGGTGTATGATTCGCCCAAGAAACTGACATCCGCATTTGGAACAGTTTCCACAAATTGTGGCAAAAAGTCCGGTATCTGACAGTTTAACGTTTTTAAAAGCTAAAGCGCAAGGAATTTTTGTTTCTTCAAAAATGTTCTCGAACAAAACATGAGACCAACATAGCCGTTTAAGAATTGCCTGTCTTCGTATTTCACCGGTTTTAAATTGATATTGAACTGATTCAGGTAACATTCTATCCCAAATATCTGTCACATCTATTTGAAATTCTATAGCATTTACACTATTGATGCTATCGTCAATTATTTTTAAGGAATTTTCTTTTATTTCAATATTTAATATATTCAATAGTTTCGTCAAAATATTATATCTATTTGCCTTAAAAATTGTGTAAATATATTTAGGGCTGAGCACGTCTGACGTGTGTTCTGTTATTTTAATCGAAATTTTCTTAAAAATTGGGGAACTTGGAGCGACTACCTTTCCTTCGGAATCTACTACTCCTTGAAATTCTGGTAATAGTATTAATTCATGCATGAAAACAACACCTGGTTTCGTAGCCATGTCTAATAAGAAATTAGAAAATGCCCTACAGTCGTGGAAAATATTTTAACGACAATGCACTCGTATTAATCGTGTGACTAAAAATGACGTTATGTATGTCTTCTGCGAGACAATTATTTGTGTCTTTTTATGAGACAGTTTTTGTGTCTTTTTATCAGACAAGTTTTGTGTCTTTGTATCAGACAATACTTATTAGAGAAGAAGATAGAGAAAATGAGTATATTAAGAGAGAAAAAAATAGAAAGAATGAAGAACGAAAGGAATAAAGAGGGAAATAAAGGATAAGAAAGTAAAGAAAGAGAGATTATGAAAACCAATAAACCTTTATAGTATTACAATTATACGTTTTGGTTCCTAACTAAACCGTTCAAGTCGAAGGGATAGCTAGGACTGAGGAATAATACATCGAGCAACAGTTATGCGGCGCGATAGCGCTTGTCTCTTTTTTCAATGTTTAATGCCTGCGTCACATGGAGAAACGCGTATCGCCATACACGCATCCCCGTGTAAAGGTGGCCTAAGCCTCCGGAAGTTGCTACCGTTTAATTGGTTTAATTCTGGGGGGACCGGCGTTATCCACGATAGGGCATTACGTATCTTACATAAAAGCTGGACATTGTTGGCAGTTATATGATGACACTTCCAAATAAAAGAAACCTAAGAGTGTAAATTTTGACAAAAAAATAGAGGCAACGTTAGCAGTATATACAGGGTGTCTCTTTTTAATCTTTAAATGCGATTATTTCGAAAAATATTAATTATTTGTTAAAATTTTTTGAACAAAACATATTCTACCTTGAAGGGGACATTCAATGGTGGACCCTTTTTTTTCTCTGGGTGGAGGCGCCTCCGAGATTTGAAGTTGACCTTTGATTTTTTAAATGGAACCATATATTTTTGTTATGCCAGACATGTAGCCTAGCTCAAGACGAATCCATCGGCATGCATTATGTTGACCTTGAAATGTTATTCAAGGTCATTTTTAATTGTTAAATGTTTTCATATAGTGCTCGTCCGAGAAATGATTCTCGTCTTCTAAATTAAAAAAAAAAAACGACATCAGGTAGTAACACTATTGACACAAATGTTTACAAACACATAATATCTGTTAGCAGAATGACCTCGAGTACTAGTATTGTTGCTATTCATGTTTACGAACGTAGAATATCTTCTAGAGCAGTAAACTTGACTTATTTCGAGGCAGTGAGTACGTAGACACTACGAGCGTTTTTGATTTTGATTGCGAATAATTTTACGATGGCTGATTACGCGCCTAATGAAATTGTCGACATGATTTTCATTTTGGGAGAATGTCAGCGGAATTATAGTGCAGCTGCCTTATCGTATCGGGAAAGATTTCCAGATCGCCGGCATCCTAGTAGTGTCACCATAAAAAATTGTGAAACTCGGGCTCGGCAAGGATTTTTGCGTCGAAATTGTCGTAGCCAGAATTCTGAAAGGTCGGAAGTTTTAACGCTGGCAGCGGTAGCTGCAAACCCTCATGATAGCACCCGGGCCATTGAAAATAGTGTCGGTGTATCAAGATCTGTGGTGTCAAGAATACTTTGACGACATCATTTTCACCCGTATCGTATTTCTTTACATCAAGCGTTGACTGATGCCGATCATGACGCCAGATTGAGATTTTGCCGATGGTCTCAGCGTAGAATAATGCGTGATCCTTTCTTTTTTTCCTATGTGCTGTTTTCGGACGAAGCAACTTTTAAAAACACGGGACAAGTGAATCGTCACAATTCCCACTATTGGTCTGATGAAAATCCTCATTGGAATCGAGCAGTTCAACATCAGCGACAATGGTCTTTAAATGTTTGGTGTGGAATTGTTGATGGTTATTTAGTGGGTCCACATTTCTTTAATGGTACATTAAGTGTACAACGACTTTATTTGTAACCAGTTACCAATTCTTTAGAAAACGTTCCACTGGCCACAAGAGTGCGAATGTGGTTCCAGCATGACGGTGCTCCACCTCATTACTATCGCCGCGTGCGACAAAGTTTAAACGAAATGTTCCCTGGTCGGTGGATAGGAAGAGGAAGTGCGATACCCTTTCCACCAAGGTCGCCAGATTTAACACCGTTGGATTTTTATCTGTGGGGTTATGTAAAAGGCACAGTTTATATGGAAGTGCCAACGACGCCCGAAAATATGAAGGGTCGAATGAGAAATGCGTGTAATCAAATAACAAGGGAAACTTTAGAACAAGTGCAGCTGTCATTTAGGGACAGAATCAATTTGTATCTTAATGCCCAAGGTCGTCAATTTGAATACAGAAGATAAAAAACATTTCTCGGACGAGCACTACATGAAAACATTTAACAATTAAAAATGACCTTGAATAACATTTCAAGGTCAACATAATGCATGCCGATGGATTCGTCTTGAGCTAGGCTACATGTCTGGCATAACAAAAATATATGGTTCCATTTAAAAAATCAAATGTCAACTTCAAATCTCGGAGGCGCCTCCACCCAGAGAAAAAAAGGGTCCACCATTGAATGTCCCCTTCAAGGTAGAATATGTTTTGTTGAAAAAATTTTAACAAATAATTAATATTTTTCGAAATAATCGCATTTAAAGATTAAAAAGAGACACCCTGTATAACTAGCATTCCGTAATCTAAAATTTTTAATAAATTTAAAATAAACTGTACCCTAGTTTCTCTGTCACTCTAATTTCCTGATAATTATATTTCTAAAAAATGAACGACTTTTTGCCATTTGAATTACAATAGTCCCTCATTTTACGCGGAACTTTTTATACGCGGAATTGATTCACGCGGTCAGATATGTATAAACAAATTAATAAATGTATATACGAATTAATAAATATCTTATCTGAAGCCCGACCGCATGATGTATGTAGCAATGACAGCGAAGAAACAGATTCATTCACGGCAGAAAATCTTTGTAAAGCTCCTAAGTTAACCAAAAAAAATGGAATATGCCATAACAGAAATTGATGTAAACATTCAACGAGCCTTAAAATTTAGTCAAAATTAAATGAAATGCTGCAATGAATATAAGCCAATTTATGAAAATTTATTAATTTATTAAAGCGTAAATTTAGAGACGAATGTAATATTATAGAAAAGGACTAAAAGAAAATATAATGGTAGGCAGTAATAATTAAATATAATAAAAGACAGTAATGGTATAATATAATATAATATATATTTTATTTATGTGGTAAGGGGGAAGACTCACTAGAAGATTGGAGAGAAGAGTGTGAAGAGGTAGAAAGGATCAATCTAAGAATGGAAGAAATCTTGAATGAAAAGAGCGCTAGAGAAGCGATAATATGGCTAAGGAAAATAAATAATAAGGAAAGAGAAAAAGAAAGGAAAGAGAAGGAAGAAAGGAAAGTAGGATCAGGAACAGGAAACCAAAGAACACATCCAGATTACTGAATAATATTATAATACAATGAATAATAGGTATAATATAAAAATGAATAATACAATGAATAACAGGTATAATATAAAAATGAATAATACAATGAGTAATAGGTATAATATAAAAATGAATAGTACAATATAAAAATATAATAAACATATAATTTCTTACAAACTATGGATACAAAAAAATTGGGAAAAATAAAAAAAAAATAGAAATAACAATAAAAATGACTTAATAATTGATATAATAATTTTTTACGACCGATTTTCCCTTTTTCGCGTCCGCCGCGGGCGAGGTGCCACGCGCCCCGACTTCTGCCGGCCCCTCTGCCATGGCGGCGCGCACGTCCGCGCCCTCGGGAATCTGAAATAAATAAGAAATATTATTAAATTTTTATTAAATTGTTTTATATTAGGTGACAATGAAAATTTAAGAAGCGCCTTTTGGACATGTCGGCATCATATATGCATATCGTAGATTTCATTAAAATCGGTTTATTTCGTTCCGAGCTACAAACGCTTAAAGATTACAGAAACATTCGAAATCAGCATAAATCACTAATTTTGTTTGTAAAACGACGCAATGATAGCTGACTTGGATGAAATTTACAATATGCATATGTAGAATTAAGATGCGTGTGAGTTTGTTTTGTGCCTAACGATAAGAGAAAGGCAAAGTGGGAGAGGAGGAGTCATTTAGTAACGAACGGACAAGCGGAATAAGAAAAACCTCTGTACTTTTACTTTATGACCTGTATTGACATACAGTTCTTTTTTTATTTGTTAAATTTTAAAAGAAAAACTGTATATCTCGACAAAGATAGCAAAGTAAAAGTTCAAAGGTTATTCATCGTTACCAACTGACTTCCCCTCTCCCGTCTTTCCTTTCTTTTCTCGTTCGGCACTCGAATCGTCATCCACGCGCCCTGCCCGCGCGTACACAAACTCACACGCATCGTAATCCCACACATATATCCCATATGCATAATTCTAAAAAAAGTTAATCTACTTTAAAGAGTGTACGAGTATTACTGACACTCACTGTATTTAAAAAGGACAAAAATGGAAAATCTTTTCTAAGAATTCAAGAAAGACAACAAATTAGTAATAAATTAACTTGTTCTCTTTCTGAAGAATTTCAGTGAGCTAAAACAATAGACGAGCAGTAAGCAACACGTGTTAATATAGATCGAAAGTCTTACCTGCAGCATTATGTTGGACGGTCGCGGCCGCGGTCGTCTCCTTTTGCTCGTTCCCCTTGTCTCCGTCTTTTGGCACTTCCGTCCTCGACGTCGACGGTAACGGCAGCCATGCCTTAGCCGCCGTCCCCGCCTTCGAGGACGTCCTCGAACGTCCCCGATCGTCGATCTCCAGATCGCGCATTTGGAAATTTGCGATCACTTGCTCCTGCTGGCTCAATTTTTTTTTCCAGAGCCTCTATGGTTTGAAGCGCTTCCGCCAATTGGTCTACAATAGAAAATTAAAACGATAACAAAGAACATTGGTAATAAAACAATGAAAAATAAATTTATCCCATTTTTTACTTACTCCTTTCTTGCTCTTCTTTGCCTTGATCCATCTGTAATAAAATATTAAACAGAAATAATTTAATAGGACAGAGAGCAATTGCACGTGCATATTAAAAGAATATGGCAGTAATGATACTTACGTCTGTTTTCGACGACGAACTCATTGCAAATGAAAGCACGCTACGAAACAACCGAAGGCACGGTAAAAAACAAGCGACAGTAAAACATGACGTAGGCCGGGTTTGTCCAGCCATCCGGCTAAGGGACACTAGATAAATGTCTAGTTACCATTTATCTAACTTCACCGTAAAATTATACAAGATTAAAATGGAAAATATATGCGTAAATCGTATGATTTATAGCGACGATGACGACGATGTGTGGAGCGTAGAAGTTATATTACGAATTAGAGAACCTTACACAGTACGACGTCGTCGTGTCATGTGCCATACTTACGACGTTTTTTACGCTGTACAAATTGTATAAAATATAACAAGTTAAGCATCGGTCAGGTGCTTCGGCGTAAAAATTTTGAAAAAGTTTAAAAAGGAGTCCTAACGTAAAGTTCAAAGAACGGGTTCATTTTACCTAGAGCGCGCCACTGTTCAAAAAGTACTCGTTTAAACTATTACGTCGTAACTGTTGTCTAGTAAGTTTAGGTGAATAAATGACCATAATTTGATTATTAATTACCATCCTATAATTATAGAAAGAAAACATCATTAAAAAAAAACGTAACATCAAATTGAATCGTATTATTGATAACATGAAATAGAAAATCCATCATTTTAATATTTGTTCTTAAATACTGACAGAATAATTTATAACATCAATAATATCTGATAGTAACAAATGTAGTTGGAAATAAAATAAAAAGAAGTTAATCATAAATAATTATCATTACTAATACTTCATGATACTGTAACTTATTAGTAAAACATTTTTAACATTTAAAAACAGGAATATAATATCAAATATGTTTATAGTATTTATAATATTTTTCACTTAATAAATAATTTAAAATTATTAATAAAACAAGAAAAGGAGAATGAATTATTTACTTTCTGTATTATGTATGTATTGTAACGTATCGCTTTTGTGACCCTTTTTCTTTACGTTACCTATTACACGATTCGATCCTCAAAAGGACTGGCAGTAGGAAAAGTAAAGGATTTCGCAAATTATTACACCAAATTCTCTTTTACTTTCTTTATTTCTTTAGACTCCTTCCGTTACGGTCGATGCTCTCTATCAGCTGTTCGGCCGTTGTTTTTATGCACGAGTTGCCGCCGCGCTCGTCGACGACGCTTATACTGACGCACACTTACCTAAGTTCTTATGACTACGCTCGGTCTTATTCTATTTCGCCACACGCACACGTCTTCTCGATCTCACTCACTCGTTCTCTTACCCTCACGCAATCACTCGTCGCGTCGCATGCACTCACTCACACTTTCCTCTCACGCATACTCTTAGCCTACTGTTTATCTCCTAAGAATGGTATTTATCGGTCGTATTACTAAACCACTTATGCTATATCTAATACTATGGGAATCTTAGGAAATCGGTAATAAAACGAATACTCTTACTTTGGGCGACGTTGTAACGTATGAATGTGTTGGTCTGTAGGCAGCAGACACGGATCTCGCACTTTCGTACCTCTCTACCGTTCTGACGGTGATCTCTTTCCCTCCGACACCGGTATGGAACACCTTGCGTTCTTCGATACTTTTGCGATTTTACTGCTTATGATTTAGACACTTTCACTGACGATTTATAATTTTTATCTCGTTTAACTTTGCACGTAACTGTTTAGCACTTCGCTCTACTTCCAAGACTACTCTTTCCTAGCCTTGACCCTCCTTTTATATGCAGTTTCCCACTCTATGACCTCGCGTGCCTTTCTTTTTCTGAATCTAATTGGTGCCCTACCTCTTCGTTTGACCAAGTCATTGCCTCGCTTCTGGAATTTCTTAATTATGGCAATTTTTGGTCGTTCGCGCATACGCGTCTCCGTGTCCCGCTTCCTTCGAGTGCATCCGTCCTTTTCCAATTCCCTTACTTTTTTCTGAGATATCTGCCGCTGTTTCAATCAATAAATAAATAAAGATGGATGATGTTTAAATAATATATTCGATGACGTGAGTTCTTATAATTAAAGGAAGTGAGATGGGATATGAGATGGAATCGGCCAGACTGGTTATTTGAATAAATATAAGCGTTGGTTATACTGAAAATCAACAAAAGCACTTTATTCAGAAGTAATGAAATGAGTTTACGTTAAAGAATATCGGCAGTAAAAAAACCCCAGTTCAAAGTGGGGAAAAAGCCATGATATTCCATCAAAGAAGCAAAAGGAAAGAAACAAGAATACATGAATTATTATTAATATTGAAGTTCAAATGTATGCTGGAGATTGCTGTAAAACCTTGAATAATCATTCAACTAAGTTATATCGATAATCGATCGCGAGAGAGCTCTCTTACCAATATTCCGGGGACCGACTCTTTCTCGGAAGCGCTACGGCTAGTCGGCGTGGTTCTCCTCCAAGGTGCGGGCCTGGCCAAGCCGCCCACCGACTGCACGGCCGGTCACGGATCGCATCAATGTAACCCACTGGTTACGCGATCGGCATCGCACAAATGTAATCCACATGATTACGCGATGAGCATCGCATCAATGTAACCCACTGGTTACGCGATGTGTGTCGCATCCATGTGGCCCACTGGCTACGCGACATGTCGCTCCAAAGTAACCCGCACTGATTACGCGACTTGCCTCAAAGGCAACAAAATTGGCTCAAGAGCCCCAACAATCCGAACCGTGCAGCACAAAATAGACAATAATGTCTCAACTAGACCACCTACGACAGCCGATAGACGCTCGATCGCGAACCCGATCAAGATTCAAACCGAAGACCGTACCGATTTCACCCTCGCAAGGGATCGCCCTAACTTCTCTGACCGCGTCGGTCCCCATCTCGCACGCAAGTCCTACTGACTCCGAATTCCCCCTCCCTTCGTCCTACTCAAGCCGCCCGCGTCTCTCCGTAGCAACGACCGTAAGGGTCTTCGGTCCCTTTCGTAGGGCGCCCGATTTCAACCGAAGAAATTTCTAGCAAACGCGCAAACGGCGCGAACAGCCGCATTACCTATGTCTATTTATAGACCTTCTCGCGTTTTTTCTACGTGCGCGACGTTTTACCTACGTTTTCGATCTTTCTAATCTAATTCTCTCTGGAATTTACTTTCTTTGATTTTAATTGTTTGTCGATTTATGCGTTACGTTACAGTATGTATCTTTATTGAGAGAATCCATAATCTCCTGGAGTTCTAGATAACATATCCACAGCATCACATTGGTGGCACTGCGTGGTCGGCTCGCGCCCTATCCTCTGCAGGTACTCACCGAAGCACCCATGCCCGGTGAGCACCTGCGTAAGGCGGTAGGTGAGCACACCATGCCTCCTCGTCAACCATGTGTCGAGGCATGGTCGGATGGCCTCAACGGTCCGGTGGCCGGCACTTGGCGAGAGAAGTCTCTCGCGCCATTTAGCCACAACGGACTGCCGGGCTCTGCACTTCTCGGCATTCAGCAGTTCTCCTGTCAGGGGTAACCCCCTCTGGCGGAGGGATTGCTTCCAGCGGAAGAGTTCCGCGTATCCCTCCGCCAGAAGATCTAACGGAGGAACCCCTGCCAGGAGACTAGCCGCCTCCAGGGAGATGGTCCTATATCCGTGGGCGACCCTAATGGCCACCCGGCGGACCAGCCGACAAAGCGCCGTTCTGCGCCGTCGGGAGGCCATCACGTCGCCCGCCCAAACCGGCGAGGCGTAAAATGCCATCGATAGGACCACTCCCACATAGAGGCGGCGGACTCGCCCATCGGGACCCCCAAGGTTGGGGAGCAAACGGCAAAGTGCCGAAGCCGTCCCCTCAACCCGAGGGACCAGACAGGCGAGATGCGCCTCGAAGTGCCATCCGCTGTCGAGGACGACGCCCAGATATTTCATCCGAGTGCCAACCTCGATAGGTGCATCACCTACATAGAGGTGGGCCTGAACCGCTTCAGGCTTCACGCCGGAGACCGTTCTCCGGCGAGGCGGACCAAACCACATCGCCTCTGTTTTCGCCGGAGCCACCCGCAGACCCAAAGCCTCTATTCGGGCGACCACCAGTGCCACCCCAACCTCGGCGAGGTTTAGGGTGCTTTTCCAGCAGGGCCCCGTGGCCAACACTAACGTGTCATCTGCGTAACAGACGACGTGAAGGCCACGGGGCAGAGCGGCCCGCAGTACCACATCATAACCGAGGTCCCACAGGAGTGGCCCAAGAGCCGACCCCTGTGGAATCCCGCAATTAATCTCCCTCCAGAAGATGTTACTGCATCGACCTCTGTAAACGATGTACTTGTCCCGAAGGTAGGACCCAACCGTAGATCTTAAGTATGGTGGCACCCGATGATATTCGAGTGCCCCCCGGACCGCTGCCCAGGGGAGGGAGTTGAATGCATTGACTATATCAACACTTACAGCCAATGCAACTCCCCCCTCCGGCACCACCTCGTCCGAGAGGGCCCTCACACGACTGATAGCATCGATCGTGGAGAGACCCTCCCGGCACAGATGCTTGGAGAGACGGGCAACGAGCAAGCGCTCGAAAAGCTAGCCCGCCTCGTCAAGCAGACATAGCGGTCGGTACGCGGAGGGAGATTCCGCGGGCCGCCCGTGCTTCTGGAGAAGCACCAACCTCACCTCCTTCCACTCTAGGGGGAATGTCTCGTTCCTCAAGCAGCTATCGAACAGCTGCTTGAGGCCGGGTCCGAGGACGTCAATGGTCAAGGCCCAGGAGCGACCTGGTATTCCATACGGGCCTGGGGCCTTTTTACAGGCGCCCAGACGCCGGACGGCCGCGCCTATCTCCTCCGGACTGACCCCCAGCTCGCCGGTCCAGTTGTTCGGATCCGGCGGCTCTGCGGGACGTGGCTCTTCCTCCGAGCGGGGAAAGAGTGTGTTGACCACGTCCCGCAGGAATTGGGGGTCAAGACCCTCCGTCAGTGGGGGCGCCCGCGGTCGGAGTTTCTTCCGAACCATCAGATACGGGCGCCCCCACGGGTCTTCGTCCAATGTCCGAAGGAGATCTTCCCATGCTTGGGCCTTGACCTTGCTGATGGCTGCACGAAAGGCACCGCGCCTCTCGCGATACCCCTCGTACAACTCGGCCTCCCTCGCCGGGTCTCGCCGGCGTCTCCGGCAAGCCCTGGTGTACTGGCGGCGGGCACAGACGCATGCATTGCGCAGTTGCGCTATGTCATCCGACCACCAGTACACAGCGTCCCTCGCGGAGGCGGTCCCGGCTCGGGGGATGCCCGCATCACAGATACGGGTCATCGATCTCCGGAACCAGGCCGCCCCACCCTCGGGGTCGCGGGACTCGGCCGGAAACCCCGGCCAAGTCTCGGCGAGAGCGGCCGCCATCAGGACGTCCTCGTTCAACCGTCGTAGCGACCACCTAGGGCCAACGCCCCAGGTTTGGCGACGGCGCGGCGCGCCTCCTAATGCCGAAGAGGCCGAGACGACCATCGTTATATAACGATGATCAGACAGCGTCTCAACCTCCCGGCACGCTAGCACCTAACCTCCGTGATGCCGAGGTCAGCCAGCTTAATGCTGGATCTGGCCTCGGTCATCGCGGAGGCGTACGTTAGCGGGCCCCCCTCCAGGACAGTGACAGCAATAGCTGCCGTCCGGGGGGGCCGCAGGCGCTTTGCCGTGTCCCGGTAGTTTTGGGACAGGGCACCTTTCTGCTGGCTGGGAGGTTGAGCTCCCTTCTTCTTCCTTTCACCCCCCGCCGAAGCGGGAGGGACTGAAGGAGTCGCCTGCACACGTGCCGCCTTCTTGGCGGCAGCCTTCTCTTTTCGCCCTATCACCCTGCTCCACACTTCGGTGAGGGGTGGTGGGGGTGGCGGAGGGCCCATCGCGGCGGATTTGGAAGGGGCCTCCGACACCCCTTTCTTTTTAGCCGCCTTGGCAGCCCCAGACGAGGCTGCGGCCCCACTGGGGCTGCCCGCGTTCCGGGTATTATTTCCCTCCGAAACGCGGACAGCTTGGCATCCACGAGGTCCCCGATCTTCTTCAGAAGGATATACTCTGGTGGACCTCGTAGAGCCACCTTGCTTTTGGCGGGTGCCGCAGCTCCGACCCCATCGCTCGCTGCAGGAGCAGGCAAGCCCTTCAGCCCCCTGAGGGTCGAGACCTCGGACTTAAGCGCCGAGATCTCCCCCCGCAGGAGGCTGATCTGCTCCCTTAGTGTCTCGTTCTCCCGCCGGAGCCAGTTATCGTAACCACTTGGCTCCGAGCGGGAGACGAGCTCTTTGGCGACCCCTCGCACAATTGCCGCCGCTTCCCTCAGGGCCTTCACTGAGGTCCCCTTCAGATTTCTCGACCTGGCGGAAACGTGCTCGTGAATACTTGCTGGAGTTCTTCAGGGGACCTCTGCGACACGCTCAAACTCGTCGCATCCAACCGCCCTGATGGCGCGGCGGTGGGAGCCAGAGCGCACCTCTGGGCAAGCCCCGCGAGCCCTCGCTCAGCTTGCAACTCCAGCTCCCTCTCCTCTAGGGCGAGTACACGGGCCTTCGCCACAGCGAGCCCGACGTACTCCCCTGTTTTGGGGGGCCGCCCTCTCTTACGTTTGACACGCCCCTCTGAGAGGCGAGAGACATACGAGCCGTCGCTCATGTCGCTCTCCCGGAGAGACGCGTCAATACTGGTCATGGAGGGGGAGGGTGATACAGCCCCTTCCCTGACAACCACCTTTCGTAGTTTGGCGCGTTTGGTTGGAGACGCTCAACGGAAACCACGACTGGTCGGGGGGTCTACGACACCACCCCCGCCAATACCTTCTTGCCCGCACTCGCATATTCCCCCGTGCCGCGTACGTCGCACGACACGGGTAGCCCATCGTTCGATGACGACGGGGAGGACCTGCGACGATAGTCCTGCCCCGCCAGCACCTGGGGTTCCGAAGCCCCTGGTGCGGTAATACTCGTTTCTTTATAAATCTCCTCCATGATTCTATAAAGAGTGGTTTAATTTCGGTGTTTCCCTTCACCTAGGACGGCTGCTAAAAAGCTAACGAGTCCGTCCCACCCGGGTTATTTTTCCGAGGTTTTCCTTCCTCTCGGAGATTTTGGACTGCTCTTAGTCAGGATGCTCATGCACGGCCTGTCCAGCTTGGTAGAACCTGCCAGGAGCCGAAGCTCCCGCCGACATAGCCCGTGCAATCATTGCATCACGCAAGCCCCCCCATCACGACAAGGTGGCAGTCCACGGGGGGGCGTGATTCATCCCTCCCGTAACTTTATGAGGAAGTTGGATAAACTCGACCACGAGAATTACTAGAGTATTCTATTATTACCAACTTCACACAGGGCAGCCATATCTGGCGCCTATTGTACACTAAAAAAGTATGAAATAAAAAAAAATTTGAAAGAAAATAAAAACCGACTACGAAAATAGTGGAAAGGGATAAAATTAGATAAAAGTAATTCGGAAAAAGCGCTCGGAGTTAGCTCTTAATCGCGCCGGAAAATTGTACTCGTTGAGCACAACTCTTGAATTTTGATTTTGCCAAAGTTTGCAAATTTTTTCCAAGACTATATCTCGAAAACGGCTGACCCTACAAGATTTTTATAAGGACTCAATTTGTTGTACTCGGCGAGCACAATCATACAGCCGGTAATAATGTAAACTGTCTAATATTTGTCGTTCTTTGATTTTCGCATATTATTAAACAATCTCTGCAATTTTTAGTAAACATGGCTCTCGAATTTTTGGCCTGGGAATTGGCTTATCTACAGGAGAGGGTACGCCAAATAGAACGACGCATTGAAAGGAGATTTTTGAGAGATACTCACAACCCATTTCATTTGCCACGAGGCGAATTCACTGATTGTTTCCGCCTTACTCCCGAACTTGTACTGAGTATTGCCCATGATTTACGAGATGATTTGCTGAGTGAACGAATTACTGGCCTGAGCCCAGAGATAAAGGTAAATTTGGAAAATAAGTATTTTATTAATTGATATTACTTATACGATTGATAAATTATTTGTTTGTAACAATGAAACATATAAAAATTTATGACAGGTATTGGTTGCCATACAATTTTATGCTCAAGGCAACTATCAAAGGAGTGTTGGCAATCAATTTCATTTTAATATCAGCCAACCAACAACAAGCCGTTGCCTTCACGCTGTGACCGAAGCAATTAATCTGCGGTTGTTACGTAGATGGGTAAAATTCCCAATGACGAACGAAGATCGATAGCGAGCTCGCGACAAATTTTCAACTGCTGAGCAGCCATTCGAGGGAGCCATTGGCGCTATAGACTGTACTTTTGTACACATACTTGGCCCTCCAGTACACGAAGAGGCATACGTCAATCACCATGGTCGACATTCATTGAACGTTCAAGCGGCAAGTATATATGCTTAACAACCATACCACGAGAGTAAAAGGTATTCCTGCCCCAATGAGCTAAACTTTTAACAAATCAAAATGCGAAAATGTTTAATGCAAAACTGTTGTAGAAGCCACTCAATCAATTTTTGATTTTTTTTTCTTTTTAACTAATCTTGAAATTTATTAATGAACAGAATAAATGTAATATAAATTATTTAATTATCTTAATTTAGGGTAGATTACTATCGTCATTTTGATATTTTGTTTTTACAGAAGCAATTTATTTATGATTTTTGTAACGGTGTTTTTATTTATTACTTTTCAGAAATTTAAGGTAAAAAAAATACAAAAAAATCGATTCAAGAAAATACGATCATTGTTTTGACTTTTTCCTGTACGAATACTTTTTACACTTTTTGCATATTGAGTGCTTGGTTTAAAGGCAGGTTCAACTGTTTCATTACTAACTAATGTTTTCAGATTGTTGATCCAGATTTGAAACTGCTCAATATTAACGCGAGGTTTTCAGGTGCACGCAACGATGCATATATCTGGAGCGTGTCACCAATTCGTCGAGCTATGGAATTCCATTATAATCGAGGAGAACGAAAAACTTGGCTTATTGGTAAGTCTCAACTCGTTGAGGTAGTTGCACTGTTAAGTACAACAATGCTGTGGACTTTATGCTATTGCTAAAAGTTATCTTATCTCCATAGAATATTAAATTTCGAAAAGTTCCATTTCAACAGACGAATCCTTTCCAAACCTTGTTTCCCTCTATGTATACATAAAATGCATTCGTAACAACAACAATATTTTTCAGGTGACGCTGGATACCCATTAGAACCATGGCTCATGACACCCTTGGCTAATTATCCTGCAGATACGCAACAGTTTCAATACACGCAGCAGCTTTGCAAGGCAAGGAACGTTGTTGAACGATTCTTTGGAGTTTTTAAATCAGTATGGAGATGTCTTTCTTACCAATGTGTGCTCATGTACGAACCGGCGTTTTCTACAAAAATAGTTAATGCCTGCGCAGTACTGCACAATATGAGAATACAACACCGAATAAATGACGAAGTAGTCCAAGCAGCGATAGCTGATCGTGGACAAAATGAAAATATGTATGACGGAGATTTCGAAAACGATTTACCTCAAAGAGGACCACGCGCTGTAGCTTTGAGGATTCAAAAACAAATTATGGGGGAGAGATTTCCTCAATATCGTGATGCTCAAGACATGTGAGATGAGCAGAATGACTGATTTTTTTTATATTTTTACATTTTTATATTTATTACAGACTAACGGCAGTTAGGCCGTCCGTCGCAAAAAAATAGGACTAACGCCGGTGGTCTATTTACAGCAAAAGCGAAATAATGTTTACTGTAAGTAATTAGTGTAATATGACAAAATGTGTAATGCGTCTGTATATATCTACATTGTAATCTAAAACTCACTGTAAATATCTGTATACACCTTCATTGGCGTACACGATAGTTAGTATTGATGGAATTGTATAAAGATTTTGTGAAAGAGCTTTTTGAAAATAAAGTGATTTGTTTTCAATTTTTTAAATAATTTTTTTAAAAAAACTTTTTATAACATTTTGAAAACTTAAACATAAAACCTTACTAGCTAATAAAAATTAAAACTATTATCATTTTTTTTTTCTAATATAAGTATCACAGTTTTTTCAGGTAGAACTTGTAACCGCCGGCTTCGTTTCGATGCCGAACGGCCCTCCTCGCCACGCTCTCCTCTTCGGAATACTTTTTCTACAAAGGCTAAACAGATGATCGGTTCGATATTGAATTTAAGTTGGACACCAGGTAGCTTACGGCTACCACTCGAGCCTTATAATAAATGTAAGATGTTAATTAGAAATTTCCGAAGAGGTGCGTGAAGCGGAACACGAAACGGTAGCTCAGCCCACCAAGGTGGTAACGGAGAGGGGCGGGGTAAGCGAAAGTGGTCCAGAACGATAGGACTTCCGAAATTTTATGAAACAAAAGTGTAAGTTTATTCAAATAAGAGAACCAATACTAGATACACGAGAGCCAAGTATAAATTGATACGCTCCACGGTGGAAGCCGTTGTTCGACAATTAACTACGTCTCTCGAAGATGGAAATACAAAGTCACGAACGAATTCCCTGCTCATTACATTCTTTCTACGCGTACGCGATTTCGAGAGACGATAATTCAATTTACGACTCTCTTATTACAGTGGAAGAAGGATTGATGCAACTTATGGAACGGTAACGGACTAGAAACGTATTCACTCTCGAATCTTCTTCACATATCATACATACGGAAATTCATACAAAATCGGATTTATACATATAAGACCATACAGTTGGCTTGGCGCAGCCTCACAAAGAACACGGCAGCATGTGCTTTACAAGATTCGATACGAATTAACCGTTCGACCTTGCCACTCTCAGGACTCTATGCCGCTACGCAATACTCTCGAGGCGTGTCGCGACCGGGAGCGCAATCATCGGCCGAGGTCGTTAGTCTCATTCCCCCGAAATTTCCAAATAACTTAAACTTATCGAACTTAAAACTAACCACTAAGAGTTCGTACAGAGCGGTAACGTGGCCAATGCCGGCGTTACGAAATTCTTTCCGAAAGACTTAATACTATCCACCAAATTCTACTAACTAAGACGCAAAAGAGACTATGACCCCGGTGACCGATTCCTCCCGGAGATGTACGTGTTGACCGGCTTACCGTTCACCCCTTGGCGACCTCGGTAGCTCCCTCGCTAGCTCACGATGATGTTGGCGGCCTCGTCGACCTCTCTCTCTTCCACGCAATAGGGTCCTTCCTTCTTGTCGTCGGAAGCGTTCACTTACTATCTACCCGTGACTCGAGAAGCGGGAACTATACTGGGTTGGAAGTAACAAAAGAAGTGTACTCGACGGGAGCCCTGCGCTAACAAGGGAACATTCCCAACCCGGAAATTCTGATTTTAATGAAACTTTGTGGGTAAGTAGAGTTCATCGAGTTGTTTAAGGAACAATTTTTTTTTTCGGCGGAAATTCACTTTAAAGGGGTGAAATCACCCCTCAAAGTTTTGCGAATTTTTGGTTTTTGTGATATAACTATGTAACTGTGAGAGATAGAAAAAAATTTTAAATGTAAAACTTGCATGATATTTCAAGATCTATCAGACTGCGGAAAAAAAAAATTTTTATGTTTACAATTTAAAAAAATATATATATATTATATATGAAAATACATATGTATATGTGATTTATTTAGATGCATACTCTTATTACATCGTCTAGTTTACGAAACACTTAAAAAAACATTTACAAAAAATTTAATTTTTAAAATAAATGTAATTGCTATATGGCGCGTGTGTATACATATATATGTGTTTACGCGATTATTTATATACAATTTGTATTTGCGTATAGATAAACTCTTATTACGTCATACACTTTACAAATTTATGAAGCAATATTTTTACATCGTGCAAATATTCTTATTTTTGTTAATATTCGCCACCAGCGTACTATTCGTCTGTATATGTTTTTGCTTCTTTTCGATACATTGGGTTAATCGTCGATAATTTAAAAAACACTTGTTTGTCAGGCGTTACAATATTTTATGAAATATATCTAATACATACAACAATTCGAATTAGCATATACGAATGCACGACCTTCACATTCGCGAAATGGAATCATTGGTCCATAATCAATTATCAGCACCGAAATACACAAATATGTTCGCATACGCGTGGTACAAAAGTGGATATAGGGAACATAGACCAAATGATTTTGAACACCCAATAGATTACGCTTTTTCTTTTCAAGACTCCGCGTCATGTACCCGGTGCTTTATATGTGGAGGTCCAGCAATAATTCGATGTTCACGGTGTGGTCAGTTTTTATGCTTTAAACACTTTTTTGTAGAATACCATTATCATTCAGAGAGTTCCGAGAACATAAGTACTTAAAAAGAGTAAATAAATTTTTATCGGAATTAACTCGCAATTTACGTGGAAATGTGTACTTATAAGCGGATACAATGATATGAAGACGATACGCGAATGTGAAGGTCGTGCATTCGTATATGCTAATTCGAATTGTTGTATGTATTAGATATATTTCATAAAATATTGTAACGCCTGACAAACAAGTGTTTTTTAAATTATCGACGATTAACCCAATGTATCGAAAAGAAGCAAAAACATATACAGACGAATAGTACGCTGGTGGCGAATATTAACAAAAATAAGAATATTTGCACGATGTAAAAATATTGCTTCATAAATTTGTAAAGTGTATGACGTAATAAGAGTTTATCTATACGCAAATACAAATTGTATATAAATAATCGCGTAAACACATATATATGTATACACACGCGCCATATAGCAATTACATTTATTTTAAAAATTAAATTTTTTGTAAATGTTTTTTTAAGTGTTTCGTAAACTAGACGATGTAATAAGAGTATGCATCTAAATAAATCACATATACATATGTATTTTCATATATAATATATATATATTTTTTTAAATTGTAAACATAAAAATTTTTTTTTTCCGCAGTCTGATAGATCTTGAAATATCATGCAAGTTTTACATTTAAAATTTTTTTCTATCTCTCACAGTTACATAGTTATATCACAAAAACCAAAAATTCGCAAAACTTTGAGGGGTGATTTCACCCCTTTAAAGTGAATTTCCGCCGAAAAAAAAAATTGTTCCTTAAACAACTCGATGAACTCTACTTACCCACAAAGTTTCATTAAAATCAGAATTTCCGGGTTGGGAATGTTCCCTTGTAAGTGAAGTCGTCCTCGCTCATCGGCAACCACCGGACCGGCTCACGTGACTTTTCCGCCACGTGCGCCTCTACCTAATTTATGTTAATTTAGCGAACGCCGAATTTCCGCGTCGATACGCAACGCCGACGCTCTATATTATCGATCTTCGTGTCGTCGATCGATGCGTCGCTTACAGGTGTCGCCATGGTGAGAAGATGATGGTTTTTCTTTCCCACGACGGTAGCTACGATGGAGTATAATCTACGATGGTCTCGGTGGGTGCTTTCTTGACGAGCGTATTGCTACGATGTTCGGTAGCGGTGTCTTTTTCTCCTTAGCTCCTCCCTCGTAGGTCGTTTCTCGGTAGAGTTCATGAAACGCGTGCGATTATAATTAGTAACGATCCTCTTACGATACCGTGTGGCCCGGAGAGCGGCGTGTCGACCGAAGCTTCCCTTCTTGCGACGTTTCAAACGTCACAAACTATTAAAACCTTAATAGCTAATAAAAATTAAAACTATTCTAATTTTTTTTTAAAAACGTCTACACAGTCTTTCAGTGCCGCAGTAAGCCCCAAGAATGCCTCATTTCGAATTTTGTCATTTTCAGCCAAGGTACGGAGAATCTCGTTCCTCTCTTTATCATTGGCTGCCATTTGCTGCATAGTTGTAGCAAACATCTGAAAAATAACAATTTTGAAATTTGATTGAAGCGACAAATTTGTTAGAAAAAGATTTGATGAATGAGCATTTCAAAGACTTGTACTAGTTACCTCTATGCACGCAATTTGTCGTTCAGCTAATCCAGCAAAATCAACCCGGGCATCTTGCAATTGCGTGCCCAATGTACGGCGACCTTAACAATATTAGTATAACAACAAGTATAACAATGAATGACTAAAACCATACTTACAACGCTTAGTGGCGGTCGCGGTTCTCTGCGCTCGACCTGAACTCGAGCGCTGCCACTCATGTCGCTGGTGCTCCGCACTGTCAGGGTGGTTGGTACGTTATCTAAAATGCTTTCATCCCCCTCTGCAAGTAGCTCCATAGCATTCAGCTGAAACAATTACAGCAAATCATGATCGGTTTACCAGCTTTATAGTTGAAATATCTACATACTTTAAAGATGTGAAAGAAATTATCGTTCAAAATAAAATTAAAATGTTGACACATTTTTTCTACTACACACCACAACCTGTTACATATGATTATTGAAATATTCGCACCAAGAAAGTGTTTGCGATTGTATTCAATAAGAAAATTTTACCTGTTCTTCCGGGAATGCATCTGGACTCTCAACTCCCTGTACATGAGACCTAGAATTTTTTGGTCGCGCTCTGTTAATTTCACTGGTGGTCCACCAATATTCTCTGTTGCAACTTGATTTGTGCGTATTTTGGCAACCTTTTGCGACACCAGTGTTTTGTTATCTCTCCATGTCTACAAAAATATTTCAGATATATATTGTTTATAGGTACGGGAACATCTTGACGTGAAATATTTAAATATTAACTCCACGTATCAACTGTTTTTCAATAAAAAACATAACACTAATGACTTACAGATTTCCATGACTTCACATCTTTTGTCCTGCCATCGTTCCACATTTTATTTAATTCTTCTGCTAACTTCTCCCATGAAGCAGACAAATCTGATTTTCCATGGAGACTGTTAAATTTCACTGTGGCTCCATGGGGATTCTGTACCAAATAATCCACCATAAAATCTAATTGCGCAGAGGTTGATTTTGCCTGCCTTTTTCTGGCACCTACTGCCATACAGGTTTTGTTACTAAAATTAAATTGAAACCGCACTTGATAAATGTGATGAACTTAAGGAAACATATACAAAGTACAAGTTTACAATGGGCTAAAATCAAATATAATTCTGCGGAAGGTAGAAAAATCGGGCCTAAATACGCATGCATAAATTATAATTCCACTTATCATATTACAATATCGTACATGCCTGAGTGCTAATCTATAACAAATGCATGATGTTTTATTTAATATTTTCATTGCAACCGTATTTACTTACTGCAATTGAGAAGACATTGTCGAACCAAATAAATTGTTGTTCTTCTTCTTATTTAGTGGCCTTGACGAACATGCGCGGTCTTAGGCCAAAAAAAAATGGTTGCTTTTCAAATTTCGAAAAATCGCGTAACAGTAAATATAACATGAGCAAGGCACTTTCTGTAAGATTTGTAAATAACGCTTCCCATTCGACGATTACTAGTTCCTTAGAAGAAGTTAGTAAAATTCTGGTGATTCCCACCGTATACGTCACTTCCTGGATAAGCTAAAAACATAAGGTCGACGTTAAATAACATTTCGTTATCGCATTCTGTAACGTCGAGGCGACGCTATTTGGAGTTACGGAATCGCACAGTCGTTATCCGTTTGTCGTTACACACGGCAGACGTCGCTATCGTTACCGTAACGTTAAGATTCGATATAGACATAACGAGTTACAGAATCGCGCTACAGGAATGGTGTTCGGAAATTTGTTATCGTACCTGAAAACGCTCGGAAAGCCATGCGTTTTATGTGCTCATAATAACACATTTGATGCTCCTTGTTTATTGAGAGCTATCGCTAAAACACCTTTCATTCAAGATTTTGGAACCATTATTTATGGGTTTACCGATACTTTGCCTCTTACACGAAAAGTAACGGGCAAGAAAGGTAAAGGTGAGAATACTTTGACCTCATTAGCTCTGTCACTGGACATCCCAAACGATGGGGCACACAATGCTATTATCGATGTCATAATGTTAGAAAAAATAGTCGAAAGGTTAAAAATATCAAAGAAAGAGTTAATCGATAATAGTAAAACTATGGATTATTTCGTTCAAAAAGAAATTCTTTCGCAAGAGTCAGGGAAAATCCTTCGAACATTGGAACCCTTGAAAACATGTTGTTCATTGAATATGAGAAAAAGAATAGCCGACGCCAAGAAAAAGAAACAGGCATTCGTCGATTATTTGGCAGAGATGAAAATCAAATTATTCAGGTTACGACTTCATCCAGAGTGATAAAAAGAATAACAGATTATTTTAATAGTCAACATTCTTTAGCTTTAAACCAAATTTTTACGTATAATATATAGGATGATAATCGTTTATTAGTACGTGATTAGAAGTACATCGCTTCAATGGCCGCTCGAGACTGACTCTCGCAAAAACGAAGCGTCCCTCTTTGCAATTGTTTTCTCCTCGCGTCGCCTTTTCCAACGTCTTCGCAAATTCGTCCATCGCCACTCATGCTCCGCTCGCATACTCCCGCTACTCACGCATGCACACGCTACACGCATACCCATGCTACACGCACACACACGCTACACGCACACACACGCTACACGCACACACACGCTACACACCACTCCTACACTCGGCCGTCCTGCTTGAACACCTGACCTCAGGTGTTGCTACTCTCGTTCTCACTTTCCTCACTTTCGTAATTTTCCACCCACTGTTTCATGTGATCCGCCGCACAAGATGTCTCGCGTGGACCCTCGTGATCACCAATCTTCTTAACCAAATAACGGTCGTTTCGTAGGATCCTGGTTACTTCATAAGGTCCTAGATATTTCGGTGCAAATTTTAGTCCTGGCCGCATTTGGGTTCTTAAAATTGCAACCAAATCACCCTCGCTATAACGATTGGCCTTTTTCCTTTTCCTATTATAGTTTCTGCGATTCTCATCCTGCACCTTTGATATTTGACTCTTCGCATGTTGTCTTATCTCATCGCGGTTTTCCTGGAATAGCGCGATCCATTCCTCTTCGATCATCCGCCGAATAGACAAATCTTCCGCCAGCTGCATGTGCGTACCAAACATTAAATGAAAAGGCGTCGTTCCAGTACTACGATTAGGTGTGGAGTTTAAATATTTTTGCGCTAATTCAATGTGGCGATGCCATTCCTCAGGCTTAGGTGCCGACATTTTTGCAAGCAACGGTATCAGTATTCGATTAACTCGTTCGACTTGACCATTCCCTCGTGGTGTGCCGGTCGTCACTAATATATGGTTAATTTTTTCTCCGCTACAGTATTCTTCAAACGCAGCCGACGTGAACGCCGTTCCCCTATCCGAAATAATACGCGTCGGGTTTCCGAAGACAGTCGCTTGTCCTTTGAGACGCCGCAAAACCTCCGCCGCGTCGGTTGACTTCGTTGCATACAACCAGACAAATTTCGAGAACGCATCGATCACCACGAATATAAAACGGTAATTTTTCTTTGTAGACGGGATCGGTCCAAGATGATCGATGTGGTAAGTGTGCAACGGTATTTCGCCTTTGTTTATAGAATGCAGCAGGCCCTCCTGCTTTCCTCCTTTTCTCTCTGCTACGATGCAGTCGATGCAATTGCGTATCACCTTTTCCACCTTTTCACGCATTCTGGCAAACCAAAAATCTTTCTGTATCAAAGTCTCCGTTTTTGCTATGGAAAAGTGACCCTTTTCATGCGCGCGCCTAATAATTTGCGTTTGCATCGATTTTGGTACCACAACCCGTACGTCACCATCAATTTTTTTGAAGAGAAGACCTCCTTTTAACGTGTAGTCGCTATCCTGTCCTTCCGCTAAAACGAAAATTTTCTCCAACTCGGAGTCTTCGCGTTGCGCTTTTTTCAGTCTTGCTATCATACTGTCCTCGTCCTCGGTGATCGCAAAGCAAGACGGAAGCGGGTTTCGGCTGAGAGCATCAACGTGTGCCATACTCTTCTCCGATCGATGCTCAATAGTGTAGTCGAATTCTTCTAGTAAGAGAGCCCACCGAGCGACTCTCACGAACAAATCCTTTTTGTTCATCGTTAACGCGAAAGCGCGACAGTCCGTAACGATTTTGAACGGCACTCCCAAAAGGTAGACGCGAAACTTTTTGAGCGCTTTGACTACGGCTAACACTTCAAGTTCATAACTCGTATAATTTTCTTCGTGCGCAGTAGTTTTACCACTCCCGTAATACACAGGGTGCAGGGCACCATCGTCGCCGTCTCGCTGCAAGATTATCGCACCATACCCATACTTACACGCATCCGCATGCAATTCAGTCTCCGCTCGAACATTGTACAATCGCAATACAGGTTTGTTACACATTGCAGCCTTTAATCGCTCAAACGCATTTCGCTCCTCATTACCAAATCGGAATTCAACATTCGCCCGTAATAAATTCGATAGCGGTCGCGCAATTAACGAATAGTGTGAAATAAATTTTCTAAAATATCCCGTCAAACCGAGGAACGCTTGTATTTGCTTAATTGTCTTAGGTACGGGAAAACGCATAACCGCGTCGGTTTTTCGCTCGGACGGGTGAATCTTACCGTCCTCGATGACGTGCCCCAAGAATTCGACGCGAGTCTGTAGGAAAGAACACTTTTCCCAATTTATTTTTAAACCGAATTCGGCCGCTACGCTAAGTACGGTACGCAATTTTTCTAATCCTATTTCGCAATTTGGAGAGGGCACAATTAAGTCGTCCATATATGCCAAAACTACCTTTTTCGCAATTAAATCTTTGAAAACCGCGTTTATGAATCTTTGGAAGATGGCCGGTGAATTACAGAGTCCGAACGGGACCCTTAAAAATTCATATTGCCCATCTGGAACAATAAAAGCTGTATACTTTTGACTATCTCTCTTCACAGGCACATGAAAAAATCCGTTTCTCAAATCGAGAGTACTAAAAACCTTCGCGCCCTGTAACATATCTAACTGATCCTCTATGAGAGGAAGAGGATAGCGATCTTTAATTATTTTTTTATTAATTTTCCTATAATCCACGCACAAGCGATTCGTTCCATTTTTCTTTTTTACGATCACGATTGGACTTGCAAACTCCGACAAAGAAGGTTGTATAATTCCGTCTCGCAACCATTCTTGTATTTGTTCATTGACGTTCTCCTTTTCCGACGGAGATAGTCTCCTCGGTCCTTGATAGACCGGTTCCTCGTCTTTTAGTACTATCGACATACTTATTCCAATGTCACGCTTTTTGATAGGACTATACGACTTAACCATGTCCTCTACCGCCTTTCGATGCTTTTCGTCCGCGATATTCAACTTTACTACATTTGTTTCGCATTCAATGTGAAAAATTTCCGGAACTTCACTACACTCGTGAAGTTTCTCCACCTTTTTTACTGTAATATTATTTTCTTTAATTCGCGTTTCTACTGTCCGCAGAAAATCAGCGCCTATCAGTAATTCGAAACGCATCGTATCATCCGGTATTACTCGAATCAAAATATGATACGTATCATCGTCTATTACAATATTCGTATTAAACTCGCCTAACGTTCGATTGTTATTTTCCGCGCCTACGCCGCGAAATTTTATCTCTTTTCGTTGTAATTCCGGCGCACCGATCTCAACGTATTTGCTAGCGCGCATTAAACAAAGGTCGCTACCCGTATCGACTAACGCTACTAACTTCGCCCCGCTTATCGTTACGTCCTTGTAGTACTTGCCGCCGACGAATTCAGAAGTCGCACAGCTGACTTGCGCCGGGCCCTGCTGCTTCTTCTTTGGACACGCCGCCGATACGTGGCCGAAATCTTGACACTCGTAACACTTAGGTCCTTTGTGCTTCGTAGGACAGTCCGTGATTAGATGATTCCTCGAACCACAACTCCTGCATCGCTTTATCGCTGCATCTCCTTTCGACACACTTTTGTCTTTGCCTGCGTCTTTATACGGCTTTTCACCGACACGTTTCACTTCCGCGTTTTTCGATCGCCATGGCACCGCCTCGAACGCCTTTAGCAACGCTGCTTCCGTCGCAAAACAATGTATACGCGCCTGATCGCGCAGGTCGGCATCGGGTATTCCGCGGATTAGATTAGCCACCATCTCTTGTTCGTCGATAGGCACGCGATTCGCAAGGATTACTTTCTCATGAAAATATTCTTGAAATGTCTCTCCACTTTTCCACATACGCTCTTCAAATTTTCGTCTTCTTACCGCTTTTTCCTCCGTATGATGAAACATCGCTCTTATCTGGACGAGTAATTCTTCGCATGGAAGCGCGATATATTCCGATCTAGACCGAAACCATTCTATCGCTTTTCCCTTTAGACGTGCCACTATCAAATTTTTCGTATCGCGTTCCGATAAGTTGTACGTATCCTTTAGCCAACGTACCTGATTTTCCCAACTTTCGTACGTTCCGCTTGTACCATCGAAATGCCCTAACATCTCGATAAGTGATGTTATCCTCACTGGAGGATTCTCCGCCGCTTGATTCATCGCTGGCTGCGCAGGCTGGACGATATTCATCTGCTGCATTTGTCGCATCACTTCAATTTCACGGCGTGCTAAAGCCAATTCGCGTTCAGCTATTTCTTTTTTTCGCCGCAAAATTTCCATCTCCACATTCTTCATTGCTTGAGTTCCGTCGTCGTAACACTCTAAATTCTTTTCCTGAGCACTCAGTCGCTTTGCCGTTCCAGAAGCTTCGCCTTCTTCCGGGCCGCTTGTAGAATCTCGTTGATCCTTTCCCACGTTGCCGTCCACCATCCAGCTGCCCGACGGATCCGCTACTAATAATCTCGCAATTAATTCGTTCTTATTTCCAGACGTGTTTTCGCCTAACGCCTTGAGTTTACACTTCAGCTCTGTTACCGTGAAATCCTGCGGAGCTTTCGACACCATAATTCAATTACACACGCTTGAGTCTCACACATCCACAGAATTTCCCGACACGAATTTTATACTTCGTACGTACTGGCTACGTTAACTATCCCGGACGAGCCCCCAAGTTTATAGGATGATAATCGTTTATTAGTACGTGATTAGAAGTACATCGCTTCAATGGCCGCTCGAGACTGACTTTCGCAAAAACGAAGCGTCCCTCTTTGCAATTGTTTTCTCCTCGCGTCGCCTTTTCCAACGTCTTCGCAAATTCGTCCATCGCCACTCATGCTCCGCTCGAATACTCCCGCTACTCACGCATGCATACGCTACACGCATACCCATGCTACACGCACACACACGCTACACGCACACACACGCTACACGCACACACACGCTACACACCACTCCTACAAATACATTATTTTAATTTATTTAAATTATGTTATAGTTTTAAAGAAATAAAAAGAATTTTTATCGATCAACTCCATTTTATTCTCGGTAGGTATATGAGCATTTGAATTTCCCGCTTCTCTCGATCCATGCGACGTTGCCGCTACATTTGTTCTTCTTACATTGAAAACAACTTATCTCGTATTCATTATGTATTTTCTGGAAAACGAATTTCCTAAACGCGTTGAAAAAATTACTCGATGATTCTTATATCTTTTCACTTAAGTGTAATTTTGTGTGTGTGTCTGGCATCATTGTTCATGAAATGAAAAAAAAAAAAACGCAAAGTTACGTCAGTTTCCATAAGACTACATGTAATTTATTGGTGTTAATATTTCTTTAATGAGTTTCCTAATCACCGTGACATTTTTACATGAGCTTTGGAGCATTTCATACAATACATACAAAATTTTCAGAATTTTATCATCATTTTCGATATGGTAGTCAACATCCTTAAACATTATATAGACTCTTCATATATAGAAGGCACAAAATATTCCTAGACGCTTATTTGCACGAACAAAGTAGTGAATGCCCTAGCCCTTTTTTTATTAAATAATGCAATCAACGCTTGGTCATGGTGTAATATAGGAACCATGGAACTATGTGCATTAGATTGGCTAGTGTTATGGAAACACGCATGGCGCCCTCACTTAACAGTAATTGAACGTGTTATTATAAATTAATTATCCCGTCGGTATTATCACGATCTACTTTATCTTTTGAAACGTAGAATATATACGATGACTAACTAAAGTTAAGGATGACAATATACTTCTACCTGATCACTGTTTCTGAAAAAGGAAATGGGACGTAGAGTTCGGCGCAGAAGGACTGAAGTGCTATTTAGTCATCCGGTTTTATGGACTAGGAATATGTAAATGTTCTTCAAACCTCCAAAATTTCTGACTATTAGTGTATTGTTAATTAATTTTGTGCCGCCTCCGAAAAAGTTGCGATATTTTGAGTTTGACAAAGATGAAGAATCTATATAATGTTTAACTAAAATTGACTGCATAACTCAGTTATTACTATATCTTTCCATAATGTATCTATACATTCAACATTATCTATATGGTATATAATCAAAAAAAGTTATTTTATTCTTTTTAGCGCTTTTTTAAATTACATTAATTTCGTTTATTGCTTTTCATCTGTACTATTTTCGAAGTCGGTTTCTATTTTTTTTGTTAACAATTTTTTTATTTCATACTTTTTAGTATAAATTCAAACATAAGTTACGACTTATTTACTGTTATTTTTCTATATGCATATGTTCTTAGAACAATACTTTTGAGAAGAAAAATAATGAAATTCAATTACTATAAGTAATAATATAGACACATTATTAATTTAGTCGCAGCTGAGGAAATTTCGTAACTATTATAAAAGCAGAAACTTGCACGTAACAAGTATGTGCAATAAGTGGACCCTTTTTTTAGAAAGTGTTTTTTATTGTTTATAATTTATTGTTTATAATTATATTGTGTTTGTGATGTGTTTATAGAAAGTGTTTAATTATTAAAATGATAATGTATTTGTCTTATGGAAGCCCCGATAAGGGCGACGCCTACCGCGGGCCGCGAACCACGCGGCACGGGATCGCCCCGCCCCTCGGCGCACCTGGGCCCGACCGCGGTACTCTGCAATATAAAATACATACATATACAGGGTGTCCCACTTCAGGTTACGCACCGGTGATCTACATATGCACAGGTATGGACTGAGTCTAAAAGTCTAATAAACTTTTTCGAAATTCGGCTTAGTTAACGAGTTATTAAATAACAGAAATCAGCGAAAGAAGGCGGAACGAAGGCGGTCTACTCAAGCTCGTAGCTAGGTGAGCGACGAAACAGTAGGATGAGCAATTCACAATACCCAATAACGATAATCGGAACGAAAGGCTTCAACACGTGTTTACTTTTCTCCCTTATCTCTCTCTCTCTCTCTCTCTTTCTCTACGCACTCCCAAACGCTGGAGGCTCGCGCTGACTTTCTCTGTCTCTCTTTCTCTCACTCGCTCACTCTTTCTACGATACTACCTTACGCTGGAGGCTCGCGCTGACTTTCTCTGTCTCTCTTTCTCTCACTCGCTCACTCTTTCTACGATACTACCTTACGCTGGAGGCTCGCGGTGCGAGTTAGGGAGATAAGGGAGAAAAGTAAACACGTGTTGAAGCCTTTCGTTCCGATTATCGTTATTGGTTATTGTGAATTGCTCCTCCTACTGTTTCGTCGCTCACCTAGCTACGAGCTTGAGTAGACCGCCTTCGTTCCGCCTTCTTTCGCTGATTTCTGTTATTTAATAACTCGTTAACTAAGCCGAATTTCGAAAAAGTTTATTAGACTTTTCGACTCAGTCCATACCTGTGCACATGTAGATCACCGGTGCGTAACCTGAAGTGGGACACCCTGTATAAACATTATTTCGTCATGAAGTTTACACCACAATATTCTACAATGATATAATCTGCGTATTCTGCCAATTTGTATACAATCGTTTTTTATATGCTTACGATCTTCCTTTCACTTAAATTCTGTTTACAGAATATAATACATATTTAATTAATAAATATCCAATATATATATAATCTGTGCAAAAACATTCCTCATATCTTATTTAATAGTAATATTGTAAACCGCGTTCGCGAGTGAGGGAACAAGGAACTTTATTCGCGAGGAGGTATAACAATTACAAGCTATTAGACTAAACAAGAACGGTAAAAGATAATGATTTCCGTCACCGTTCTCGTAAGCACGTCCGTTCTCTTCAAGATCCTCTCAAAGACCAAAGACAGTCGGCCCCTGTCAACAAGGCCGTAGCAACCCCTTCAACAGCTACACGAGCCGACTCGGTTCGAAGCGCCAACTTCCCTTCGCAGAAAAGGCGCGGTCGGCCGGTCACAACAATATCTAAAAAAATCTTTAACTTTTCTAATAGAATACAAAGCAAATTGAACTTCGTAACCGTAAAGAAATACTATGTGAACTGTAAAAAAAAATCCTAATGTAAAGAAACATGGTGGATGAGATGCTGACTGGACATGCATATATACCAGGGTACCATGATACTCGGCTACTACATTATATCGTGTACAGAGAGATGCATTAATGGCGTATGGTGGGGATACCCCCTCCAGGTACCTCTCCTTATGGACGGAAAGCACGTCGCATGCTTTTCGTCCATAAGGAGAGATTGATAGTGGGTGTATCCCCACCATGCGCCATTAATGCATCTCTCTGTACATATATTTGGGAGGTTTTCTTTAAAGTCGAAGGAAAGTGTGCCTGATAATTGGAACATTTTTAACAAATTTTAATATTATTAGGAAAATGACTTCAAACACAAGGCAATTGTATGACTATAGTTTTTATGATTGTCCAAAAATCATGGAAACATCATCTCAGTAATCGAGCTGAAATGTCAGTAAAAAAAAAAATGTAATCTACCTAATGAAATATAAGATTGCGACAATACTTTACAACAATACAAAACTTTTCCTATATGTCATTAAGTACACTAGTCAAAAAAATTAAAGGAACAAGAAAATTCCTAAAATTTTTAGGTCATGTTCAAATTATTGTATCTCAGCTACAAATGACCATAGAGGAAAATTAAGCAAACCATTTTAAAGCTTAAGGTCTCCAGTTTTCGATCTATGTCTTCCAAAATTTTTTGTACCTTTTGTTATTTATGAAACAGAAGAAAAATCACGAAAGAAAAATTTCTTTTCCCTTTTTCATGGAGCTGCACAGTCGGGGATAAAAATTCTTGAATGATGTCGCAATAAGATTCTTTTTCCATATTCTTTCCCCTTTAATTCGAGCTGTGGTCGATATGTGTACGATGATTTGTCGCAAAGTTACGAGCAGTTAAAGCCAAAAGGTCACTTTTTATTTTGAAGTTCAATATGTCATGAAAAAATCATCATACAGAAATTTGAAAGGCATTTCTGAAAAGTTAAAAGTATACGCTTCATGGTAGAATAATTAATTTTTTATTAGGAATTTTTTTTTAACGTAAGATTGTAACGTCGACGTTCGTCGTACGGTCGCCATTTCGCGATGACGCGACGCCGGTCACACTTCGGCACGTTTCCCCGTCCCTCTGGGAGAGCTACCGTTCTGATCACCCGCGATACCCCAGTCACTTCTCCTCCTTACCAAAAGATTTGGGCGCCAGACGCATACCGCGTCACGGGAGGAATACCTCAACTCCCGTTTTTAATTAACTTCGGGGGATGGTTCAAGCGGAAATCCATCGCTAACCGTCCACCCCGAGAATAAAAAAAAACTAACTCTATGAAGGAGAAGCTAGGGTACCCGCACCAGCTAACGGGGTGACCAGTCGGCCTCTGCACCTCCCATCGGAACGAGAAAGCGTGAACCGGAATGCCAGCTAACTCAGCCCCGCGAACGGTATGGTAGAGGGGCTGGTCCTTTTCTAAGTACTATTCGAGCCGAAATCACGGAGCGTTATATTCAAGGAACGGATAGGATATACATCACTAAATAAAATAAAATAATATAAAACCGAAAGGATTACGATTAACCAAGATCAGTCATTTATTTTCAAATGAACACCATGGCAATAAAATAATCTAAACACAGCATATAAATAACATTACAAATAAAATAAACTTGATAATGAATTACCGATTATTTACGACTAGGATTAGAGAAGAACTCGTTCTTAGGATCCCGATACTTAATTTAATATTATTACGAGTGCCGAAATTAAATACACTATGATATTTAAAATATAAAATTCAATGGTCTCGTAATATATAAGATATAGGAAATAATTCGAGCATACGCCAATGAAATATGAACGATTTTCCAAAGAAAACTATAATTCTTACGTTCGGTATGCTTGCTCGTCGGCTCGTGTGTTTACGCGTTTTTATATCTAGGATATTCGGTTACGCGTGCGACTTCGATTACCCGAAAGACGCAGCCTCTACGCGTGGTCTTATCTCTTTCCCTAAAATGCCGAATAAAAGTTGTAAATACGGTTTGACATAGAGGTTAATTTAATTGACGTTGCACGGAGCTGGCAATATAATAATCCGTAGTATTGAGAGAAAACCTTCTTTCCTCCTTCCTTCGTATTTTTCGCGTGAACACGCTTCGAGGAACATAGACAGCCGGTACGGATATCGAGATTATTCGTCGATACTATCTTCGACGAATAATTTATCTTCGTAGCGGTTATAGAGATCTAGTACTTATACATTTAGTGCGGACGATTATCGGTGATTACGAATAATAATGAAAGATATATTCATTAAGTTCTTACTTCGCATAAAATTTCGAACTCAGAGAAAGAGGAAAATATTCGCTTCATGTTCGATCTATTCTTCGGAAATTAGGCGGCTACGCGTGCTTTTTCACGCGTGCCTCGCCTTTCTCTTTCTTTTCACCGTTTCGCCTCACGCGCGTCTTTGTTGACGGCGGGCGCGTAGCGGTCGTCGGGGCTTCGCTTTGTCTCGCGTAACCTCTCCGACAAAGACAACGCTACTCGGCGTACTTTTCCACAGATAGCCACTTCTTATGATCGAATATTACACTTTAAAATGCCAGATGTATAATTATTCGGCTCAACCACGCTTTCACGGGGAGCCGTCCTCTATTTCTCTCTTTCACATGCTATAATAACGAGATGTTTCTTTGAATAGCGAGCGAGTTCGGGTGAGGTGTACAGGTAGGATTTTATGCGCGTGCAAGTTCGAGTGCTACGCGACGAGACAGCCATATACGAGGCAGAGCGATTCTTTACGGTCGACGATTTCCCTTTTTCACACACTTTCGTACCCGGATGAATTAGCGACGTCCATTAGATCGGTCGGGGATACCTTTCGTCTCGTTATTTTCGATGGTAAATAGGTGAAGAGTGGTGCGAAAGATATCCTCGCCGGTCTACGGCGTGTACATACGATCTTTATAGGGACTTACATTCTCGCTCCCTCCTGGCTCGTCCTCTCGCTTTCTCTCACACTTAGGCGGTTGCACGGGAACTCCTCACTCCCGACTTCTCTACACTTATCCGAAGACGACTCGTGGAAGAATGCGCGAAGACTCCTCGAAGACTTTACAAAGACTACTCCTCGCTTCCGGCTTCCTTCCGGATCGCGTGGTCCTTCTCCCCTCCCGAGCTCCTTTCCGCGGTGTCGCCAGATCTTCGCTGTTTTGTCGAGCGATTTTTCACCGCTGATTGGTCCGAGTGCCGGCTCCACGCGTTGCCACGCGCTCGTCCTACGCGGCACGAGACGCGCGCGCTTTGAGCCGGGGCGCTCTCATCCTGAGACACGCCACGACCCTGACACACGGCTAATCCCCGGTGGAGGGCTCGGGTGCAACCCTGGCTGGCGGGCCACCTCGGCCAGCACCTCCACTCGGCGGACGCCCCCAAGGTCGCCACTCGGACATCGCTGGACTCCTTTCTTGGCCGTCTCGCTCCGCGGACTCGGAGGTTTGAAGCGACCCACGCGATCCGCCGGTCCTCGCCTCGCTCGCTCGCCCCGGCGCACGCGGGTTGCCTATCGCCAGGCGCTCTAGCGCCTTTGTAACGGGCGTTTCAAAAACGCAACGTTACAAGATATTGGCGCAAAAAGACGCCAAAAATTAACGTTTGTTCCTTAAATGACAAAAGTTACGATATCTTTGCAAAAAATCATCAGAACTAATATGTTGAGGTGTTTTTTTTAAGTTCATGGTGTCCACAAAAAGTGTGCAAAACGTCAAGATTCTCTGAACGTTTGTTCCCTGTGGTCCGAATGATCAAACTTCGAAGTTCAGTCCAAAATGGGTGTGGAACGTCATTAATGTCTCTAACCATAATTTATTCATTTCTTAGGTGAGAGAATTGTTTCTCGGTGTACTCCGCTGCTATCCCTGTGCCGTTATTGCTGTTTAAAGACATTTAAAAAATTTTTTTTTTTTTTTTTTACTGCCAGCATTAGCATTACCTAAAGCGTACCACGTAGAGGTTGGATGGTCAGATTTACGCTTCTTTGTGTGTGTTTGTGCGTGTGTGTGCGTGTAACTGTTTAAACAATAGGGTATTAGTAACGTGTGTTACCAGCCCTATTGTTTATTACCTCTTGGAGGCGTTTACGCATATTAATGCATTGCCGTATCATGGACTGGGGAAGTTGGTCCCAAATGTGAAGAAGCGCTGTCTCTAATTATCGCAAATTCCTTAAATTTGGAAAATCTTTTCGCAATCGGCACCCCATCATGTCCTATACATGTTCAATAGAATTGAGATCTGGGCTCATTGCTGGATGTGGTAACGTCGTTATTGCGTTTTCAGACAAGAACTGCCTCGTCGTGTTCGCTGTGTGTGGACGAGCGTTGTCTTGCATCAGCCTAAATCGGTCCCCGATGCGATGACGTACTGGCAAAACATGTGGTCGTAAGATGTCGTTAATGTACCGGTCGGCATTCAATCTGTCACGTACGATGACCAATTCATTCCGCTCAAACCGCGAGACACCTGCCCAAACCATTACGGAACCACCGTTAAACGCTGCAGCTGGAACGTTGCGATATTGCTCGTTTCGATCTCCACGATAACGCCAAACTTGTGGACGTCTATCATTTCCGTGAAGACTGAATCCTGTATTTTCGTCAGTAAACAAAACATAATTCCATTGTCGTAAGCGGAAATTAACGTGTTGACGTGCATATGTTAATCGGTTACGACAATGTCTAGCCGTTAACATTGGTACACGGATCGGTTGTCTCGCTCGCAATCCCACTTCTCTCAATCGGTTGCGTACTGTTTGGCCAGAGATATTGCGCTGCGGTGCTTGGTTCTGTCGACTTCTGATTTGAAGAGCAATCCTACTGGCATTAGCAAAAGGCTCCATTCGTACGTGCCGCACAATTGCTCTGTCATCTCTTGGAGTAGTGACACGTCTCCGTCCTTGCCCTGAACGTCTAGCATATCCACGAGTTTGTTGATAACGACCATAAGCTCGACACACTACCGACTGACTGATGCCCATCAGATTCCCGATATCGCGGTAACAATACCCTTCCTCAACCAAAGTTACAAGTCGAGCAACTTTTTATTTTGTTAAATGCCGTCGCGCCATAATTACATTGAAGTAGAGGAAAATCTTGATCTCGATTAGCGATACAGACACACATACAGACTATAAGCCGAAAATGGTCAGAAAATGTTGAGATGACCTTGAAATGTCAACATCTATCAAAAAATCGATTTTCGGGGTCATTACAATAACTTCCCGGTAATCGGGAAGTTAAAAAAGATTAAAATTCGCAAAAGAATTTATTAGTGCAGATGATGCACTTTGGAATAAAATAATATTTTCAGATGAATCGAAATTTAACGTTTTTGGATCGGACGGACGCAGTTTTGTTTGGAGACAAGCAAATACAGAAATGGAAATGAAAAACTTGCGTGCTACGGTGAAACATGGTGGTGGCTCAATTATGATATGGGTGTGTATGGCTGCAGGCGGCACCGGGAATTTGGTCTTTATAGAAGGAACAATGGATAAATACAAATATTTGAACATTTTACAACAAAATTTAAAGGAAAGTGCAAGAAAATTGGGTATATATGAAAACTTTTACTTCCAACAGGATAATGATCCTAAACATACCGCAGGAATTGTTAAAGAATGGATCTTATATAATACCCCCCACATGTTGGTCACACCGCCACAAAGTCTTGATCTTAACCCAATTGAACATCTATGGGCAATAATGAGGAAAGAATTACAAAAATTTAATGTGACATCTAAAGAGAGTTTAAACGAAAAAATACTTGAAGTATGGAATTGTACATCAACAAGTGTTACAGAGAAGTTAGTGAACAGTATGCATAATCGGTTACAAGCTGTTATTCATGCCAAAGGTGGACCTACTAAATATTAAAAATGTTACAGTTTCCTGTTCAAATACTTTTGTGGCTTCAGCAATCTATAACTTTTTAAGAAATAATTCATAACTTTTGTATATATATTTCGATTTGCTTGAAACTTTACATGCACACATCTACGCTTGCTCGCACACACATACGCTCGCTCGCATACACTTAGGATACTGCTAATGCTACGGGAATATGAGGTATACGAAATAACTAAACACAACCTTAGTTTAGGAGAAGTTGTACGTGTCGTATAGCTCGGCACACCGTGTGACTTTGTCTGTGGTCGTGCTTTCCCCTCTCAGCCGCCGCTCGCTGTCGATCCACGCTTCTGCGATTGTTTCTCACGATATCTTGAACGGTCGTGTAGACACTTTCTTACACCGTAATATTGAAACGTTTCCACGCACATGTTATTGCTGAAGTACCCATGGTCGATGAAAGCAGACGGCCATGAGACTTCGAAGTACGAGTGCTCCTTCTGGAAGAGCTTATAAAGTTCCTCCATGTGAGCTCTCATGATGTTGAGGTCATGTACTGTGACGTGAGCAGCCTCTTGCGGTGAGCTTGGAACGGAGGCAGCAATCTCCTTGATGGTGTTGAGTCGACTCATCTGAGTAAGCACCTTGAGCACGAATTCGGTGGGTAATCGTGCAGGAGAAGTACTACGAGTTGTCTTCTCTTCCTTTTGAGCAGACTCTGTTGAGAGCGGTACCACCAAACGTTGAGTTGACTCAAGCTCCGTAAGGTTACCTGCCTTATCCTTGGCCATAATGATAAGCAGAGCACAATGAGCGGTCACAGATGACACTTCACTGTTGATGAGCTGTACAAGAGTTGACTGCGCTGACTTATCCTATCAATCCGGCTCGAAGGACCAAATGGTTGAGAATGATGCTTGAGTAAGACGTGAGAGGATCTATGGTAGGATAAATGAGAATTAAAATAATGCACTGCTTAAAATATAACACTGGTTTATTGAAATTGGTATGAATGTGGAATGAATTGATGAGAGATGAGGGTGGCGATGACTATGGAATGACTGATGACGGTGAAAATGAGGTTATGGTGTAACCTGTTATAATACTATTAAAGCAAATAAAAGAAATACAATACTGAAGCGGTGAGAATGTAGAAAATAAGCATTCGTCTCAATTATATTAATTGTACGACATTGTGTGAGCGCCGGGTGATCACTAGCACGTGGTGTGGCTCGCACGCACGTGGAGATGAGATGACTCGTGGTGATGTGCGTCAGTTGAGAATACACAAATACTTTACAAAAATGAGCAGTCTAAGTATGAGAAACACAGGCAAGCGCACAAGCGAGCACGAGACTTTGTACAAGCAAAGCGAAAAGCAAGACACCGAACCACGTGGCTGTCGGAACGATAATGGCCGATATTAACGGAAGTGAGGCGTGGTAGGAGAGGGTGGCGCTGGTGAAGATGCAGGAAGGCGTGCGCTACCGACGCGAGCCGACGGGCCCGTGAGGTGCTGCCGCGCAGGCCTGTGGAGATGAGTGGTACTATTAATGAGAGGCGCTTTCTCGACCACGGAGTATTTTTAGAAATAGAGTTTATCATAATCTCTACCGCTTCCTCACTAATCCCTATATTCATAAATGTTTCCCAGATAATAGTCCTGCCATCAATTTCATGTTCTGCTGTAGTGGGTGTAACAACCTGGAATTATGCAAGGGAAGCAGATCTTTAGAAGGTTGGAATAAGATGGGCTCGCGCATCAACAGTTTATTAAATATAGGAAACTATGGCTGGGTGACCCAATTAGGAACCACTACAATGCCCAATGCTTTGTCTGTCATTATTTTTTCTAAGGTCTTAAGTACCATAGAAAATGGTGGAAGAACCAAGCATAGAAGCATAGAAATTATCAAATTTAGACCAGCGTAAAGTAAATACATCTACCGCTGTGGCGCGTGGATCTGGATGCCATGAGACATAGTGTAGGCATTTTGAATTGGTTCGTGATGCAAACAAATCAATTGTAGGATCCCCAAAAAAAGAAGTAATTTTCTGAAAATACTTTTCTCCTAGTTCCCATTCAGTATTGCCTAAATCTTTTCTAGATTCAAAATCAGCTATTATATTATCTTTAGTATTTATGTATGTAGCAAATATCCACAAATTTCTTGATTCGCACCATTGCCAAATATCTTTTGCAATTTTATGCAAATGTGAATATTGAACTCCTCCTAATCCATTTATATAAGATACTGCAGTTATACTATCTATTCTTAATAAGATTTCACAGTCTTTTACAATATTTGGAAGGCATTTTAATTCAAAGGAAGCAGCCATTCATTCTAGCGAATTTATATGGAGTTCTGTTTCATCCTTAGTCCATCGTCCACTGGCGGTCTGAGAGCCGTAAGACGCGCCCCACCCTGTGGTGGAGGCATCCGTAAATATCTCCAATCGGAAAACGTTCTTTCTAATCGGACTACCAGAATGTGCTACATTTTTACCCACTACTTCAAATCTTGTTTACATTCATTGTCCAAAATAGTATTAATCTCATAATTATCATTATTATTTTTGAGCATAAGATATTTGTGTCTCTAAAGCTCCTCTGTTGAGAGCTGTATAAAGAATACCATATTTAATAGCTGGACAAACAGAAATTAATGTTCCAATTACCTGAGCCTGAAATCTAATTTTTATAGATTTTTTATCTAGTAATTCTTTACTAATTTTAAACAAATACTCTTTATCTTTTGAGATATTAAGAGTCATATCCACAGAGTTAAAAATCAAACCTAAGAATTTACAGCATTGTTTCAGTATAAAATCGGATTTTGCCTTATTAATAATAAAACCTAATCTTTCCAGAATTTTTACTGTTGTCTGCATGTTGTCTAAACATTGAACATAGGTATTTTCTATACAAAAAAAGTCACCAAGGTATACAACAGATATAAATCCTTTTTCTCTTAACCCTTCGTGTGTATACTGGGTCTTTAAAGGAACAGTCGAAATTTGAAACTGAAGTTTCTCTCTAATGTATAGAGGGCGGGCTTCGGCTACTCCCCTAAAAAATCTAGGTAGTGGGGACTAAAGTCCCGAGGATCGCCCTGGTCTGGCAGTTTACCTGCAAACGTCAGCCAGTATAAGTTACGTCCGTTCCTTAAAAGGGTCAGTGTGCACACGACGTTGGAATTTTCGAAAGTAAGTGGATGCCGTTTTTTGTTTGTTTTTGTCGTAGTTTTTCAGTTGTTTCATGGCTAAAATAAATGTTTTACGTCATTTGATGCTCCTCTGGTTAGTTTTTACGGATCTTACAAGGGGACATTACGGCCTCGGAAATTGACTTCGGGATGACACTTTGCAGGTTTGTAGTATACCTTTAGAAAATTCGATTTGCAAAGTAAGAGCGCGCACTAGCCATAAACTTTCGAGAAAAATGACTTTAAAGTTTTACGTGTAAGACGTATACCGGTCACTTTGAAGACCATCCAAGAGCGGCGCAGTGGCCGAGTTGTAGCGAACTCGCTTGCGGCGCGGGCGGTCCGTGTTCGATCCCCGTGTGGAAACTTTTTTTTTTTTTTTTCAATTCTTCAAAAGGTAAATATGCTGTTTAGGGGAACCACCTCCAATGTCCTTGACCTTGACATATGTTGTCAAGGTCACTCTCCTGAGTGACCTTTAGAAGGTTTTAGCCGTCGCTCATTGTTCGTTAAAAAGTTGTTAACAAAAGAAATTTGCAAAATGTAACACTTATTTTGCGTAAAATTTGAGTCTGGGTTGGGTCTGGGTTGCGTAAACACACTTTTTTTGCCGTTTGATCAGTGACGTGTTGCCGCGGCCGTTAGGCCAAGACCCGCCCCCAACTGAACCACCTTTTTATCTTTAACCACCTTATATATATAAGGTATATGTATACATATATATCATAATTTTAGGTCAAATGTATTTTACAGAAAGAAGGAAGATAGAAAGGTGGTTCAGTTGGGGGTGGGTCTTGACCTAACGGCCGCGGCCACACGTCACTGATCAAACGGTAATTTTTTAATATGTTATTACCCGAGTAATTTAAAATATAATTATAGGTGGGTATAGTATACACTTACCATCTTGTTTTGATTTGAGCAGCATGTACGTGTTGTATACAAATATTCCAACACCTACCATCTTGTTTTGATATTTTCTGTCAAGATTCGTACTTGGTATGTTATTCGCGATCATCACTTTACGCACTATATTGCGAAATTCTTATTTAAAAGAAAATACAATTTCAATGAACGTATTAACGCTTTTGTCGAAATTATGCGCTTGATGTACCCGTTGATACCACTTAATACGGAATAAACTTTTTAACTTGACCCGTACAAAGTCATTAAACCAAACCCAGTCTCGAAAAAGATCGATTTTACTTATTAAAGTTATTTTGTTAATAACTTTTTAACAAACAACGAGCGACGGCTAAAACCTTTTGAAGGTTACTCAGGACGTTGAGCTTGACAATATATATCAAGGTCAAGGTCATTGGAGGTGGTTCCCCTAAACAGCATATTTACCCTTCAAAAAATTATAAAAACTGTGAAATAAAGTTAATGACATACTAATATGAAGAATTTAATTGTTGTTAAAAGACACGATATGAATAAAGTGGCACATACATATACCGCTCAATATTCCCTCACTCTATCTGGAAAAGTCCTACCACAAGTATTTGTTTGTTTACAAGAAACAACCGGTAACTTCGGCCCTCGAGTTCAAAAAACCGTTGATGAATATGCGCAAAAATATAACAATGTAGTAATAACGTCTTCGAAATCTGGAAAGCTAACGACAGGACTGTATATTGATTTTCTGAATCGTTGTTTAAAGTCTCATGTGGGAAAGGAAAAGTTTTTATTAATTATTGACTCTTGGGGAGGAAAACAAAGCCAGAATTATACGACGAAATTTTTCAGGATGACGAGAAATCACCTACATGCACGATTAAAGTGATTCCTCCGAAATGTACTCCACTTGTTCAACCTTGCGATGTCTATTTTTATAGACATGTAAAAAATTTAATAAAACGAATACAGAATTGCGCTTATCTGATTGAAAATAATAGAGAAATAAATTCACGTGAGGACTGTATAAAAATCCAATCCATCGTGCATCATCAATTATCATCGCCAATTTTTAATGAAATGATCCGGTATGCCTGGTTCGCTTCCAAGCTCTCTGACGAAAGAGAAATGTTCAGAAATGTAAATGAAGTATGTTTTCCGGTAGAACTTTTAAAAAAAGGTTGTTCATGTGAACAATCTTCCTTCATAAATTGTGCGAGATGTAATAATATTTTATGTTTTCAATGTTTCTATGACAATTATCATTCTGGATCTTGTAAATAAAATTAAAAATATCTTTAATTCACATTTTAATTTGTTGTAACAGTCATTTCATTAATAGAAAAAATTATATATGATTAAATTCTTCATATAAGTATGTCATTAACTTTATTTCACAGTTTTTATAATTTTTTGAAGAATTGAAAAAAAAAAAAAAGTTTCCACACGGGGATCGAACACGGACCGCCCGCGCCGCAAGCGAGTTCGCTACAACTCGGCCACTGCGCCGCTCTTGGATGGTCTTCAAAGTGACCGGTATACGTCTTACACGTAAAACTTTAAAGTCATTTTTCTCGAAAGTTTATGGCTAGTGCGCGCTCTTACTTTGCAAATCGAATTTTCTAAAGGTATACTACAAACCTGCAAAGTGTCATCCCGAAGTCAATTTCCGAGGCCGTAATGTCCCCTTGTTAGCGAACTTGCTTGCGGCGCGGGCGGTCCGTGTTCGATCCCTGCGTGTGGAAACTTTTATTTTTTTCAATTCTTTAAAAAATTATAAAAACTGGGAAATAAAGTTAATGACATACTAATATGAAGAATTTAATCATACATAATTTTTTCAATTAATGAAATGACTGTTACTGTTAATTATTGACTCTTGGGGAGGACAAACAGAGCCTGAATTATATGACGAAATCTTTCAGGATGACGAGAAATCACCTACTTGCACAATTAAAGTGATTCCTCCAAAATAGACCACTTGTTCAACCTTGCGATGTCTATTTTTATAGACAAGTAAAAAATTTAATCTGATTGAAGATAATAGAGAAATAAATTCCCGTGAGGACTGCATAAAAATACAATCAATAGTGCATCATCAATTATCACCAATTTTTAATGAAATGATCCGGTATGCCTGGTACGCTTCCAAGCTCTCTGACGAAAGAGAAATTTTCAGGAATTTAAATGAAGTATGTTTTCCGGTAGAACTTTTAAAAAAGGGTTGTTCACGTGAACAATCCTCCTTCATAAATTGTGCGAGATGTAATAATATTTTTTGTTTTTAATGTTTCTATGAAAATTATCATTCAGGATCTTGCATATAAAATTAAAAATTGAAAAAGAAAGACGATATTCCCGAAATTTCATTAATAGAAAAAATTATGCATAATTAAATTCTTCATATTAGTATGTCATTAACTTTATTTCACAGTTTTTATAATTTTTTAAAGAATTGAAAAAAAAAGTTTCCACACGCTGGGATCGAACACGGACCGCCCGCGCCGCAAGCAAATTCGCTAAAACTCGGCCACTTCGCTGTTCTTGGATGGTGTTCAAAGTGACCGGTATACGTCCTACACGTAAAACTTTAAAGCCATTTTTCTCGAAAGTTTATGGCTAGTGCGCGCTCTTACTTTGCAAATCGAATAGTCTAAAGGTATACTACATACCTGCAAAGTCTCATCCCGAAGTCAATTTCCGAGGCCGTAATGTCCCCTTGTTAGTAAATGTTAAAGGTGCTGTAGATAATCTAAAAGGTAAGACATTAAATTGGAAATATTTTCCCTTGTAAACAAATCTTAGGTATCTTTTACTCTGCTCATGTATGTTTATCATATAATAAGCATCTTTTAGGTCTAATGATACTAGAAAATCATTTTTCTGTAAGAGTTTGCACACTGTTCTATAATCTTCTAGTTTAAAATGTTCAGTCTTAACAAAATTATTTAGATTTTTTAAATTTAATTTAAAGCGAAATGACCCATTGGGTTTTTTGATAAGAAAAATAGGTGAACAAAATTGGTCGTCTTGAGTTTCACAAATTTCTATAGCTCCTATAACAAGTAATTTTTCAATTTCAGATGTTATCTGTTGAGATTCCGATACAGAAAATTTATCATTTAACGGAATATAACTTTGGTGTGGTTTAGACTGTAAAGGAATTTTATATCATTCAATCCAACCATAGATGGTAGAATCTCCGGTGATTCGCTCCCAATCAGAGAGTTTACTTCCGTCCTCAGTAAGTTGTCTTCTCGTTTCTCTTCTTCTCTACTGGTGTGTGTGCGTGGGTGCAAGCGTGCGCGCGTGTATGTGTGTGCGCGCGCGTGCAGGCGTGCGTGCACGCGTGTGTCCATATTTCGCATGGATAAATGCAACTATTGTTGTCTGTGTGACTTCGCGAATTCGTCCGCTTTTTAATAGCAGGTGTTGCTGCCTCTTCGCTGCAATACTTCACGCAATCTCTCTTGCATATTAATGCATCTGCGTATAATTTGTTGGGGAATTCTTACCCAAACGTGACGAAGAGCATCTCCCAATTCTCTCAAATTTGACACGTTTCGGAATTGCTACCGCAAACGACGCCCGAGAATGTCCCAAATGTGTTCTATCGGGTTTAAATCAGGGCTCATTGGTGGGTGATTAATAACCCTTATTTGATTTTCCCGAAGAAATTCTTGCGTTCGGCGTGCTACACGAGGACGAGCATTGTCCTGCATAAGAATACAATTATTCCCGACACATTGACATATAGGAAGAACTACTGGTTGTAGAACTTCATCAACGTAGCGTGCTGCCGTCAAACCTCCCGGCGGAAGGACAACTAACGGCGTTCGCGAATATTCCGGCCCAAATCATCACCGATCCACCATTGAACGCTACAGTTGGCTGGTTTCGGTTCACATCATAGCGTTCACCGCGCCTTCGCCAGACTCGAGGCCGCCTGTCACTGCCATAGAGGCAAAATCGGGATTCGTCCGTGAATAGGACGTTGTTCCACTGGCGCAGATTCCAATGTAGGTGCTCACGTGCATATCTAAGACGTTGTTGGCGATGTCTTGCGTTTAGCAGTGGAACACGAACAGGTCGCCGTGATCGTAAACCAGCTTCCCTAAAACGATTTCTAACGGTACTGGCACTTATCGGAAAAGGATGTTGTTGCTTGCGGTTGACATATTGTCTGGCGACTACATTCGCTGTGACGAAAGGTTCTTGACGAGCGCGCCGCACTATAGCCCTATCATCACGGGGGGTTGTCACGCGCCTTCGACCTTGGCCTGTACGACGATTGACTTCGCCAGTTCCTTGAAAACGAGCGTAAGCTCGACACACTATTGATTGGTTTACACCTAATATTTGGGCAACATTTCGTTGGCTGTAACCTTCCTCCAAAAGGGTAATGAGACGGACAGTTTCGTTTTTACTGAGACTTCTTCGGGGCATGGCGAGATGCAAGAAGTTGCCTAATAACAAGAAAAAGGTAACTAAGCGTAAGAAGAATATGTATGCTCAACAAACCATTCGATCGCGATCTAAATTTTTAGTTAACTGACGAGCAGTACTCTCGCCAAAAGACTATCGTGCTCCCCACTTCGTGGCCAGTTCCTTTGTTTGTACCTCATGATTTCTTCTTACGCATTTTCCGAGTAATTGACAGTAGAGCATCAGGCTCTTTGTCGTATTACTAAAATTCCATCGTCGGCGTTACTCGGAATACAAGAAGCCAATGTCGTCTCGAACCGTCCATGAAAGCACTGCTAAATTTAAGTCATGCTTATTTTTTTCTTAACAGACGATAACGTTTAAAATTAATAAAACAGTTGTGTAAAAAGCATTAACTTAAATTTGGGAGAATTGGGAGATGCTCTTCGTCAAGTTTGGGTAAGAATTCCCCAACAAATGATACGTAGATGCATTTATATGCAAGAGAGATTGCGTGAAGTATTGCAGCGAAGAGGCAGCAACACCCGCTATTAAAAAACGGACGAATTCGCGAAGTCACACAGACAACAATAGTAGCATTTATCCATGCGAAATATGGACACACGCGTGCACGCGCGCGCACACACATACACGCACGCACGCTTGGACCCACGCACGCTCGCACGTACACGCACGCACACACACACACGCACGCACGCACACATTCAAGCGCAAATCCGACCGAGCAACCTCCACGTAGTACGCTTTGGGTAATGCAAATGCCGGCGGTATCGTAGAAACATACTCGGTTGCAGTCAATAAATTCCTTACTGTACCTAAATTGATGTTTGTTTTTGCAAACAATTTTTTAGTTAATTTTGAAAAATTTGATTTTTCTACAAAATCCTTTTCTTGAGAAAAAATAACATTTTGATCACTAAAGAAGTTATGCAATAATCATTACAAGAAGCTGTGAAAGCGAAAAGCACTTTCGTGGTTCTTAAAGAGGTGATCCTCTCTCTTCTTCGACACGTATGTAATGTTTGATCATTCGGGATACAGAAACCATAAATCGGAGGAACTTGAAATTTTGCACACTTTTTGTAGGTATTTTGCCCTTTAAAAAAACGTTGGTTTCGTGATGACATCATCATTTTTCTGGCAATGGCAGAGTCTTTTGTGAAAAAGGTTAAAAATGCCGTTTTTTAGGTTTTTTTAAAAGACGGTTGTTCATGTTAAAAGAATGATGGAGCCAATAAATTGCCAAACATTCTTAAAGGAAACATCTTCAACTTTCTGAATCTACCCTCAGAATCATTATACGACCATTTGTTAACGAGTTACAGACGTTCAAAGAAAAAGCGCCTTTTTTGCTTTGATCGCCTATAACACAGTCAAAAAAAATCGTACAATAGTGAATGAGAGCGCAAATTACAGAGGAAAGTATGTTTTATCAAAGTCACGTAGTAGGTTTAGTCAAAAAAAGTTATTTAACTCCGTGGAACACTTCAAAGTTGAAGAAAATTTTTGTAATTTTGCTTTTGTCGTTTTCAACTAGAAAAAACTATTGTACTGAACGATAAACAAAATTTTGCACCGAGATTCAGAAACTACAATAAACAAGCTCTAAAGTGCTATTTTTTTCACAATTTTAGGACCATTTTTCACGAAGATACAGCCGTGTGAAAATGACCAAAATTTTCACGAAATTTTAGTGATGCTTTAATTTTTGGGACCAGTGTATATTGTAACGTTACAAACAAAGGCAAAATTAAACTAATAACAAGAAAGTAAAGTAAAAAGAAAACGAAGCCGTAGAAACTTAGAGAGCACGAAAAGAAGAGAAATTGCTATCCGCGGAGACAAAGAAAAACAGTCGAAATCTAAAAATAGGCGTGAAGGTGACAAAGGGACGCACCTGAGCGAAATTAGATCGCGCTAGCTTCGGAAACGGGTGGCGAGATGAGGCAAGGGGATATTCGCGGAGGATAGGAATTCGCATAAAAACGAATGACGTCACAATTTGAACTAGCAGCAAGTTCAAGGCCAACACCGAGGCTAAATGCGGTCAGCAACGCGCGCCGATAGAAACAAAAGAGGGGACTCAATTAAAATAATCAAAATCAGATCACGGAGGTAGGGATAGGGCGTATATAAGACAGGTAGCGGAAGGATCGAGATCGAGAGTTTCTCACGTTTTTCTAAGTATTAAATTCGAGTCGGGAGTGATTAGTTCGGAGGCAGACAGAAGTGCGAGAATTTCATCGGTTTCCGAGAAACGGTGTTTTCCTGCGACGCAAGTGAGTCATCACGACGTGGGACAGCCTAGACCAAAGGTGTGAGTAGGAGAGAGATAGCTAGCCCGGCAACAAGCACCGAAAGTCGGTAAGAGAAAGAAAGAGAACGTTACAGCGTCTTCCTTAGATACGTGTTTACATTTCTTTCGGATACCTGACTTCCCAGTAGGTTAAGCATTAGACTAAGTGTATGTGTGAGCGTGTGCATGAGTGTGAGCGCGGGTAGAAGTGCGAGTGTGTGAGAGATACAAGCGCGACAACAAGAGCGATCAGCTGGGCGTGTGCGTTGACCTAGCGTCAATTCGGCGATATACTTCGAAGTCCAAATAAAGAAAATTAAAGGGATTTCGAGCACTCATTATTTCAAGTTTTCCTCTCAATTCCCACTGCCAGTCCTGAAAAGGAAAGAACGTGTCGAGGATGTAACAGGAAGCCAAGGGTAAAAAGGAAAGAACGTTACAATATATTTATGTTTTATTAACTTCCCGATTACCGGGAAGTTATTGTAATGACCCCGAAAATCGAAAATCGATTTTTTGATAGATGTTGACATTTCAAGGTCATCTCAACATTTTCTGACCATTTTCGGCTTCTAGTCTGTGTGTGTGTGTGTGTGTGTGTGTGTGTGTGTGTGTGTGTGTGTGTGTGTGTGTGTGTGTGTGTGTGTCTGTATGTGGTCAAATTTTTCGTTCACGAAAACGCCCACACTAATGACGTGATCTTGGTGATATATGACTTCATCGATTGGTATTGAGGTAATTTGGTGCTGATTAGATTTTGGTCTCATTTGGCCGAGTAGTTTTTTAGTTTTTTAAAAAAAACAATTCAAAAGGGTAATCTTTACGAAAGGATAGAATTTTGGGAGCGCTTCGCTAAACGTTATTAATATATGATATAATTATAATAAATATAAGATTTACCCGTATTAATAAATAAATAAAAAAATTAATTAATTAAAAAAAAATTAAAAAAAATAATAAAAAAAAATAATAAAAAAATTAAATAAAAAAAAATAAAATAAAAAAAAACAAAATAAAAATAAATAAATAAATAATAAAATATAAGTATAAAATGTGATTTCGATAAGGTGCAGATAATTTGGACCACTTTTTTTAATTGATAACTATACTTTAGATGTTGATTGGAAAGATTGTAATTGCAAAACAAACCATTTTTACGAACAAAAAACATTAATTTGTACAAAAATTATACACACACATACATTTTCATTCGTTCATTTCGTTTCATTTCATTCACACAGATTTCGTTAAGGGCGCTCCACACACGCGGCGAGCGTCGCGAGAAGACACTTGGCGCGACATTCGGTGAAACCTGATATTCCATCCACACACTCGGCGAATGTCTCGCAGAGTATATCGCCCGCCTTTGAAGAGCTACATTTGAAGATAGCCGCATTTGTCGTGAGCCACGAAAACCACGATAAAATGACGATAAAAAATCACGTCGTTCGTCGATGAAGTTGGAGGAACGAAAGCGGAGAGGCGTTTTTTCCTTGATACTCGTGGCGAGCCACCTCGCAGAGTGTGTGGGGCATATCGAATAATTCGAGTTTTCCGCGAAATCCCTTTGACTCGTGTCGAAAGACCGACTTCGAACGGAGACTCCACGTTCGCAGCGATGCGTGAAGAAATCTAGCGTGCAAGGTGATATCTTCATCGGCACAATCGTCGTCGCGGAGCGCGTGGACCAGGCGAGACCTCTTGCCGACACAGGACTTCACGAAATCTTTTTGATTCGTGGCGAAAAACCGACAGCGAACGGAGACTCCACGTGCGCGGCGACGCGTGAACACATCAAGCGAAAAAGCCGAAATTTCCATCCACACTCTCGTACTCGCCGAGTCTTGCCATGCCTCGCCGCGTGTGTGGAGCGCCCTTTATAAAAAAAAAGACATACAAAAAGGGCATCGATATTTCAAATAGCTTCGGAAACAATTGTGCGTTACACTTTTTTCTCTTCTTAAGTGCATCAAAAAGTTCTTGTAGTCAAACATAGAAAATACATATAATTTTGAATGGTCCAAATTGCTAGCATATCTATGAATAACTGACTTTTCAAATAAGTCATATAAAAAATAAAAGAATTAGAAAATCAATGGAAATACATAAAGTAGGTATGTATAGTAATAGTTATACGCGATTACAAAAAAAATTTAATTGAATGAATTAAATGAAAAAAATTTAATGAATAATAAGTCAGATATAACGAAATTGTACACTTACTGAAAAACTTTTGCTAAAATCAATTTCACTAATATGCGGCCGCAAATAGCAGTGGAAACCTATTAGACAATGCCTAATATGCAAGATTTTTTAAATGCTCTTTACAGATTCCGTAAGATCTACATATTCCACAAAGTACAGAGACAGACTAATGGCATTGATTGTGGTGCGTTTGCAATATATTTTGCAACATTATTATGTTTTAATAAAAATCCGAGTAATGAAATACATTATAATGTCCATAAAATGCGAAATCATATATCAAACATGTTGTCTTGTAGAAAATTATTGATGTTTCTCGAAAATGGTTATCTAACTTAGTGTTACATATTCTGAGATAAATATATAATACTTTTCGATTAAAGTATTACATTTTAATTTTCTTTTAAATGTGATAACCATTGGTCATTATATTTCAAATAGCGAGTGAGTCACAACGCAATCTTTACGGGAAGATAAGAATTTGCGAGCAGGCGATGCGAATGAACAAATGACCACTTATGTAATCGGGAAGTTCTTAATGTGATACCTATCGGTATCAAATATGAAAAAAAAGCGATTTCGCAACTAAGCAACACCAAACAATACCCACTACTAACCACGGGCATCCCACTTGCGAGCGAGCGTAGCGAGCGAGCAAAAACAATCCCGCGAGCGAGCGAGCGTAGCGAGCGAGAAAAAACAACCCCACTGGTTACATTTTTATTTTACAATATTTTGTATTTTTAATTATTTTGAATAAACTTTCACATTGTAAAAGGAAGGTCAAGTGTAGGGGAAGAGTGGTATGAAAGAGCCACGTTTTTAAAAGAGCCACTATCATTTACACAGTAGTTTTCGAACGAATGTTGGATGAATTATAGTTTTTAAGTAGCAACACTGGTTGCTACTTGGATTAACAAAAACTTGACTAGTTTTTTAAAAACTAATTTGTCCAACATTCGTTCAAAAACTACTGTGCAAATGATAGTGGCTCTTTCAAAAAGTGGCTCTTTCATGCCACTCTTCCCCTACATATTTACATTTTCGGTTTCTAGTTTTACATTACCAATTTCCATAAAGTAATTTATGTTGATTTTTTCTTTTTGCAATGACTCCTCTTCTCTACTGCATTTGGGCTTAAGCCTGTGTGCTCATGCATGCACCACGTGTTCAACTCAGGGTGCCCAAGCCTCAATGTAAAAGGTCGGACTAGCATTTTTAGTACATACATCATTCACAGGTAGCGTTCCAGTCGCCACTAACACAACGGAACTGTATGTAGGTGAGTACGGACATGCTCAGTCACTGTTTGTAGGGTGTTGCGAGTGGCGGCAGCGGATGAATTGGTTGAAAAGTGTTTCAGTTCCGAAAGTATACCTTTTACGTGTAAAGTTCAGTGAATTATTAAGGACCGTCGAAGAAGATTGAGGATCATCAAAAACCATATCAGGATTTTTTTTTTAATTTTCTATTATTTAATTTATATTGTAAGTTCAGAGTTTCTTCTGAAAATTTTACTGCTTTTCAATATCGTTTTAAGTTGGAATTCATCTCTTTAAGTGTGTTAAATTTTAATTTCTTTTCTTTTAGGGAAAACAAGAAAAGAACATGACCACTAGAAGGTGTGCCGTTCTTAGCTGTGAAACAACGGATGGAAAAATGTTTACTTTTCCTCAGCGGACAGCTGATGAAGCTTGCCTCCGAGACTGGATTTCGGCTCGGAGGAAATCCACATCTGCTCACACTCCCGAGAGACAAACTGAGAAATAAGGCTGTATGCAGGAAACATTTGGAAGAAAAATATATTCTGCGGCATAAGCTTAGTAACGTTGCAGTTCCTACTCAGTATTTACCAGGTAAATGTTATTAAATATTTTATCCTTAAATCGTAAGAATCTTTCTTCATTTCCTTCGATTCTAATGTATAACAATTGCTTTTTGCAGAACCTATTGCAGTCCCTCATATATACTTTTATACACCCATTAAACCATTTAATAAATAAAATAATTCATAATATAACCACAGTATACAGGGTGTCCGCTTCCATATAGTCAAGCAGAGGACTACATGTACACATCAATGACTTGAATCGAAATGTCTAATACCATTTTTCGAAATTCGACTTAGTTAACGAATTATTAATTAACAAAAATCGGCCAATTACGGCGATTAGCAAAGGAAGGCGGTTCACTCGAGCTCGTAGCTAGGCAAGAGATGAAGCGATAGGAGGAGCAATCCACGATAAACAACGTTACATGTCGCTGCTCGCCGTAATTGGCCGATTTTTGTTAATTAATAATTCGTTAACTAAGTCGAATTTCGAAAAATGGTATTAGACATTTCGATTCAAGTCACTGATGTGTACATGTAGTCCTCCGCTTGACTACATGGAAGCGGACACCCTGTATATCAGGAGAAATCAATTTCTGTATGCAAGGTAAACAGACCAATAGATGAACAGTTTAGTTATTTTACTAAAGTTATATCAAGATTTTATTTAGCAATAAGTGTGTTAAGTACAGAAATTCATTTATTAAAGCATAAAATAATGAACATTCTACTCATAGTCTGTATCACCAGTAAATGGACACTAGAGCTAATAAATGAAAAATTCAACCTCTAAATACAACTTCTTGAAATCATTTTCTCAAATTTTCCTCATTTACTGGTATTCGACCTTTTAATATAGTTTCAGCATGTCCTTTTGTTATTTCAGGATGTCTTTTCAAAAATAATTGTAACCATTTCTTCCTTGACCCACTATTAATAAATATAATCTTGTTATAACATTCTAAAGTCTTTCCTGTCCATTTAATATGTAAAATTAATCTCAAAAATCCATATTATATTGCAGTTTTACTCACAATGTATCCATTTTTTTATTTTTTTTCATGACTTTATCGACATCACTGTTAAAATATTGATGGAGTTTACATTTTCATTTGTTATTCCCCAGAGGTATTTTCATTTGTTATTCTCCAGGGGCCTATTCTCGAGTTCATGCGAAAAAATTCGTATGCGAACCCATTCGCATGAAAAGTTTCGCATGCGAACGCAAAGAGCTATTCTCGAAACCATGCGCATTTGTTTCGTATGACAAATCCGTATACGACTTTAATGCAACGTTGCCGATACTTTCAAATATATAGGAACCAATAAGAGTATTGCTTTAGATATTGTATTTACATATGAGGAAATGTGTCTAAATTCAAAAATAATTGCAAGATCAAAGGCATTTATCCTTTCTTTTAGTTTTACAGTCGACTTCATTATTAATAACACTCGAAGAAGGTTAATCAAAACGTAAGTTTTTATACGTAACGTTCTAACTAATCAAAACAAAATTATTTTTACTCAATATTTAATAGTAAAATTTAATCTTGCGTCAACAGTTTTTCTTATTTTCGTTAATTTCTTTTAGATTACGACAAAGCGGTCGGGAAATATAACAACGGGACCAAAAGAGCTCCTGATCGAGTTTTTAAAAAATAATATCCAATTAGTTTCCGCAAAATTCACAACCGATTTTACAAAAAAAAAGCGCAGGAGTTATGGGAAGAGGTCACAATTAATTTAAATGCGATTCCAGGAGCACGTAAAACGTGGCCTCAATGGCGAAAGGTATTAATTAATTATATAAACACCTCTGCAATAAAAGTTTAGAAATATGCTTAAACATTAATTCAATTCGACGGGAAATTTTTTGGGCATCTTTTTGACTGTCATTTTTTAAATTTATCGTTATGCCGAGATGAAAAATACGCTTCAACGTCGCCGCCGTCAATTTCAGAGTGGCTCTAGAAAATGGGGTGGAATACTGGTATAGGAATATTTTTTTAATTTTTAGACTTGGCATAATTTAAAAGGTGAAACAAAAAGCAAAAAAGCAGATCTTTCAAGGATTTTTAAACAAACTGGAGGGGGACCAGAAACGAGCGTTTCGACGTCTCAAATGGAAGGTGACGTGGCTGAACTAATTGGTTCCACCATCATTCACGGCGATCCTCGTGTAGATGAATCCGTCGTTATTTTTGTGAGTATTTATGTATAAACATACGTGTAAATAATTTTACATGTTAAATACCACTACGAGTATAAATAGTTTATGTGAGATAATGTATAAAACTACAATTACATTTGTTCTTTATAGGACTTTGGTAGCAACCAAACAAATTCCGGGCTACACGATCAGCCAAGTTGTTCATCGACACAGAGTTCGGAAACACCAAACTTGGTTACACCTCGTTCTTACTCATCGAATTTGAAAAGTTATAATTTACTACTATAAAACATTTCCAAAGCATAATAATTTAATAATATGAAATAATTATTGTTTGTTTTTCACAAATTTGTAGCTTCCGAGAGACGAAATTCCGCTTCAAAACGTTTTAATAAAACACACAATTACAGAGAAATGCTCTCAACAAATTTCAAAAGTGATTTACAAATTCGCGAAAATTATTACGCCAAAAAACTTGAACTATTTGAACGCGACTTCTTAGCGAAGGAACGGATCGCTCATGCTTTAGAAAAACTTCTTCCAGCGGACGAGGTAGACTCTGAGCTAGGTTTCTTAAATGAAGGATTTCTGGACGAAAATATAGAATAATTAATTATTTATTGTTTGAAAAAAATTGTTAATCATTAAAATAATTTCTTATTAATTGAAGCTGCTTCAATTTTGCTTCCACGAGATGGTGATTGACGCGCCCAACTGCAACTTCTTGGGGTGCTATTGCATGTTCCATGCCAAAATCAAAATCAATGTCATCGTTTTCATTCTCTGGGGCTGGTAAATTATTTTTCACGCACATGTTGTGTAGAACTGTGCACGAATTAATGATTTGCGAGGCAACATTTGGTGAATAATGTAGCACACGATGCTTAAGTAAACACCGAAATCTCACTTTTAAAAGTCCGTTGCATCTTTCAATTATCGACCGAGTTCGCCGAAAGCATTGGTTATATCTTTCTTCGGGTGTATTTGGCTCAGCTTCATGTATAGGCGTTAAAAGCCACGGCCTCAATGCATAGCCCGAATCGCCTAGGAATAAGAAAATAAATTAATAATATCATTAATATCACTACTTCATTGGATCAGTCAGTCGGTCGGTTGAAACATTACTTAAAGTCGGCATAACGTCATAAAGAGTAGCTGGTTACTTTTGCCTCTAAGCGCTACGACCGGAAAGAGTTAATATTGTAATAAGTAATTGAATTATTTAAGTACCTAATAAATAAAAATTTCCATGTCCTTCAGCGTGCAAATGTTGCATTAGAGGCAAAACGTTGCTGTGATTCCAGATGAAGATGTCGTGGGTGCTTCCCGGGTAACGTGCATTTACGTTTAAAATCTGCATTCTACTATCGCAAATCTACAATGACATTTTCATTATGACAATCTGAATTATTTAGAAAATCTACTTGAATTTGCAATGAATGTTTCAATATATTATTAAATATAAATATACTAGTTGCGTATTTATCGAATGATAACCCTTCCGATTTACGTATACATGTTCAGGATACAATTCGTCTGCCGTGTTTGGTGGAGCTATTGCTACATGGGTGCAATCTATGCATCCCATGACACCAGGAAAACCAAACTCCGCAAAAAACCTTTAAAACAATTTAAATTGAAAAATTGATATAATTTACACATAAATTATATTACTTACGCATTGCGAATATTTCTTAGTTCCTCAAAGTTTTGTGGAAAATGCACCCATTCATTAAAAACTACTGGATTATTTAAAACTGCATTAACATCCCGGATGCAACGGCTCATTGATGCTTGGCTAACTCCAACATACTGGTTACTGCCAATATCTAATTGATAGCTGCCACTGGCATAGAATTTAAGAGCTGTAAATAGGGTAACAGATACAGTTATTGGCCATCCCACGATGATTGGCCTACTGGGTAAATACATTAGATTATTAACCTTTCTCATACAAGGTGAAAAAAACTCCTTACCCATACAACGTGGGGCTATATTAACCCCGCAAGGAATTGCATCTTTTTTGTACATATATCGAACACAATATGCTTGAATGCGTTTTTTCTTTAAAGATATTATTATATTACCGAACGAAATACAAAAATATAGAGAAATTAAACATTTATTACAGAAAAATTTAAAAAAACACGTACCTTCACCTTAGAATAAACAATTTAAAATAAAGTAATTAGAAACATAAAATTTAATACTTTCTCATATAAAAACGTATTATTTTCACTTATATCTATAAATTACACTTACATGGCTTTATAGGAATCTCACAAATAGCTCTCTAATATGTACCTTGGTGACATCATTCGTTATCTAAATCAGTACAATTTAGACACATGAAATTTGCGTGTTCTCTACAAATCGCAACATTACATTTGATGCAACTGTTCAGAGTCTTTCTATCTTTGTTCCTTGGACAAAGCGAACATCTTTGAGACCTTCTTGCTTGCTTTTGTGATGGTCCTGGGATTTCTTCATGCAAAGTTTCGTGTAGACGTTTTCTTATGTCTCGTGGAATATGCGGATTGTCTTTTCTTTTCCTAATATGGTCCTCCAATAATGAAAGACCCAATTTTTTTATAAAGTCCCTTCTAAGATTTGTTTTATTCCTTTCGATACCATTATTCAACTTATGCACAACAAAAGCATTTATACCAGCATGGTTCAGCATAGAGAAAAACACGGTAAAAGGCCAGCGTCTAGAGTTACGAGAGACATCGTATGTTTTTGCGAGCTTGTCGACAACATCAACCCCGCTTTTTGTCGCATTGTAAAATGTTATAATCGAAGGTTTTCTTTGGTCTCCGCTTTCTGGATCTAGCTCATCATCATTGTGTAATGTGGACATCATGTGTACACATTTACGTGGCTTGGCTATGTATGATACAATGGTTATATCTCTTTGAAATCCAAACACAGATGACTTTTCTTTACGTCTGGCCTTGAACTGAGGTGGAAGACACGTCTTGTTTGATCTTAATGTACCAACAGCAGTCAGTTTGTGGTTTTTGAGTAAATGTTCTGCAATTTCGTAGCTCATAAAAAAGTTATCCATAGTTATGTTTCTTCTAGAACCAGATACACATCTGACCAAACGATCCACAACATCAAACGGCTTATTACTCATTGAATAAAGACTATCATTTGGCTGTTTACCACAGTAAATTTCTAAGTGCATTGTGTAAAATGTTTTAGCGTCCACTAGGGCATAAATTTTTAATCCATATTTGGCCGGCTTCGAGGGTATATACTGACGAAATCCACATCTTCCTCTAAATGCCACGAGTTCTTCGTCAATAGTCAAATATTCAAACGGTACATAGGCATTTTGACAGTTTTTGACAAATATGTCAAATATATCTCTTATTGGTGCCAAGCGATCAATAGCTGCTCTTTCTGCACGAGTTAACCCATCATCAAATCTCAAGTTGTTTATCAAAAATGAGAATCTTTGTCTTGACATTGTGTTTCTAAATATTTCGATTCCTGTGCCATCATTACTCCATAAGTCTATAAGATTTTGTCTGCCACATCTAAATAAACCTGCCAAGAACAACAATCCAAAAACGGCTTTCAATTCTGCTTTGTTCGTTTCCTTATATGATGAATCGGGCGCAGAGTTTTCCATTCTCGAAGAAATCTTCTGGTTTGTATATTTTAATATTAAATCAACAATTTCTTCAGTAAAAAAGGTATCAAAGCACTCTAAGTGTGTTTTTTTATCCCTAGTTAGGCCTTTACACCCAGGCAATTGCGTAATAATGTTTTCGACCCTAGTTCGAACATTGGATCGCGGTGGCAATTTATACCATTTCGTTTTGGCGTCTTTTCCGAGATAAAATTTTTGAGAGGTTGCTGTATCAGCCGAAGATGGTTCAAGGTCTACTTCCATATCTTCCACGTCCGTGTCACTTTGAACTTCTGATGATTCGCTGATATGATCTGATTCATGATCAGTACCCGGAGAAAAAGTTTCCTCATCTAACGTACAATCACTTTGTTCCAACAAAGATGCTCCAATATCATCATATTGCAAGTTACGAGACATATTAGACATCAATATCGAAAATAAAAATAATTCTGTGTAGGAAAAATATCTAGTTTCTAAGAGATCTCCTCGCCAGGAATAAAGAGAGGTTTGATGGAGCAAAACCACCTCCCGTAAAAGAATATAACAATATGCACAATATGTTCTCCTTTCTTGCTCGACTTGGACTGACGATATTTATACCATACAACTTCTATACATAAACTTCCGCGAAAAGACAAACGTGTCGAGGTACAGCACATTTGTCGACGGATCGCGTTTGTTTCAAAAGCCCTACGCCGCGCGCCGCACGGTTCCGCGAATCAATGCGTTTCGAAACTTATAACACGAACAATCAATTACATCTATATAAATAAAATATAAATTTTAAATACAAACAACTAAAAAGACCCAAGACTGGAAACTTATTTTTTTAACGACGTCCCGTACAACGTGGGGTTAAAAACGCCCATGGCCCACTTTATACGCGAGCACACACGACGATAGCACTCGCAGTACTAATTCAACGTTATGACGCGATGCGGTAATATTTAAACTCCAGCTACTGAGAAAATCAACCTATTTAGTAGCGTGTTAAGGAATAATAAAAGCATTTTCAAAGTATTGGGGTTAAAATAACCCCACCTTGTATACCGAGGGTTAAGAAATATACATCATTTGACTTATTTCTATGTATTTATTTAAATAGTTCGTATTCTTTTACGTGGGATCTGTTAATTTTTTTTCATTTCATTTCAAATATTATTTGTAAAAAAATTAAAAGCTACACTTGGTATAGAGCGTTGCCTCAAAGTTATGATACCCTGTTAGAAAGCGTAAGGATATGGCAGATTACTATTAATGATATCTATGTATTATTAGATTGTGTGCACACGATATTGTTACTGAAAAGTTCATCGAACCTTAAATTATATGAAAATGATGGATTTTTGCCACAAATTATTCGTATTATCGATAAAAATGTGTAGCCAATAACTGTCGTGTAAATCTAACGATGAAACGGTGATTGGCCGCACAGCCAATAACTGTTTAGAGGTTAGGGCGCTGAAGGCACAGTCATTGGCTACTAGTCGGCCTAGAGTAAGTATTGAAGCAGTTCATCCAAATTTTATTATATATATTTTATTATAACATATCGTTAAAGTTAAGAACTGATTTTTTAATTAAAATAAATGTTGTAAGTAAAGTTGTTGAGTTATCTTACTAAGAAAACGTCTTAATTTAAACAAGTAGAACATAGGTATCATAACAAAAGCTTCAATTTTTAATTTTAAGGTTATACATTAATGCTATATTAATTGCATTAATTTGTTAAAATGCCGAAAGTAAAAAGTGGAATCAAATATAAAAAAGCTTACGCGGAGACACAAATTCAGGAAGCGATAAATGCAATAAAAGGTGGTATGTCTCAATATAAAGCTTCGTCGCAATTTGGGGTACCGCGATCCACTTTGCAATTCCGACTACCAAGGGAACTACACGACCTCAAATTCTTGGATTTTTGTGAAACCGGTGTCAAATGAAAGAGAACGATGAGTATAGTATACCTGTAAAATTTCAGACGTTTATGGCCGGCCACTTTTTCAAAAAATCGATTTGAAATTTGGAATTTTTATGTCTCCTAATCGAGCCGAATTTTTGTAAATTGATAGAACTCGATAAGGCGATAAAAAAAGTTCTCTGACAATTTTTTCTAGCATCATTAGTTTTATCAAAAATTGACGTTATTTGTAACGCTTTGTCATCGCATAAACCGTAGAATTTAAGTTATTTTCAACAGCGGCGTTAGCGGAGTCGGCAGCGAGCGAAGTTCCGAACGGGAGGTTCCAGGTTCGATTCCCGTATGGGACTTTTATTTTTTTTCGTAAAATTTGTTGCTGTTGCGTGTAAAATCACTTTTTTTTTTTTAAACATTATTTTAAATAATATGCAGTGTATTTGAAAATTTTCCATTTTTCTACATGCTAACGTCTGATATATCCAAGCTAAATGACGATGCTTATCCCTTTTATTGTACCAGCGCTCGATAGTTTGTTGCTGCGAGGCCAATAAATACCCGAGCTAATGTATCTTTCTAATGTTCTAATTCTGTTCTAATCTTCTAATCTAATGTCATCTAATGTATTTTTTATACAGTTGTAGAAACCGACGCCTATTTTCATTGCTCCATCCGTTATTACACTATCAACACTGTCTGCTATCGTACCATCTTGTTTTAATAATTCGATCGCGTAATGTATAGCATTTGCAAGTAACTTCTTGTACGATTCACTATCTGCAAAATTGTCTTCTTGGGAAGAACTATCACCAGACCCCGACGATGTACTGGGATATGTCTCCATTCTGATAATCAAACTACAACTATCTTTCAAATAAACTGAAAACGGAAAGTAACAAATATATCAAATTGTCTGCTCTTCAGTTGTTGCAGTCGTGAAATTTCAACGAACACTCACAAGAAATATCGACAGGTACCTTATATATGGAAACCAAAAGCTTTTTCCCATATAAATCGACCAATCAGAAACTTTAGAGACGTACATTTTTGAAAATTTATATAGTAATCACAGTAAAGTGGACCGTCTTTCGTCAAGGATGATGGTAAATTTTTATGCATTTCTTTTAATCTTCTACTAGAGTACGTGGTAATTAAACCGCAGATCACTATCGGCCTTTGCTCGGGTATTTATTGGCCTCGCAGCAATAAACTATCGAGCGCTGGTGCAATAAAAGGGATAAGCATCGTCATTTAGCTTGGATATATCAGACGTTAGCATGTAAAAAAATGGAAAATTTTCAAATACACTGTATATTATTTAAAATAATGTTTAAAAAAAAAGAAAAGTGATTTTACACGCAACAGCAACAAATTTTACGAAAAAAAATAAAAGCCCCATACGGGAATCGAACCTGGAACCTCCCGTTCGGAACTTCGCTCGCTGCCGACTCCGCTAACGCCGCTGTTGGAAATAGCTTAAATTCTACGGTTTATGCGATGACAAAGCGTTACAAATAACGTCAATTTTTGATAAAACTAATGATGCTAGAAAAAATTGTCAGAGAACTTTTTTTATCGCCTTATCGAGTTCTATCAATTTACAAAAATTCGGCTCGATTAGGAGACATAAAAATTCCAAATTTCAAATCGATTTTTTGAAAAAGTGGCCGGCCATAAACGTCTGAAATTTTGCAGGTATACTATACTCATCGTTCTCTTTCATTTGACACCGGTTTCACAAAAATCCAAGAATTTGAGGTCGTGTAGTTCCCTTGTAAGTGGCAAGTTTATAAAATCTGCTCATGGACCTCCACCTGTATTAACATCGAAAGAAGAAGAAGATTTGGTAAATTGGATTCTCGAATGTTGCCGTAAAGGTTTTCCACGAAGAAAAGAAAATATTCAAAATAGTGTCAAGTATTTTCTTGATACCACCAAACGTAAAACTCCGTTCCCCAATAATATTCCTGGTAACGGTTGGTATCGAAGTTTTTTAAGGAGGCATCCTATTCTCACTGAGAGACAACCAGAGGGGGTCACAAATGCCAGTTCTAATGTCAGTGAAATAGACATCCGTAAATGGTTTCAACAAATAAAAAATTATCTGACAGAGAACAATTTTTTAGAAATATTGGAAGATCCAACTCGAATTTTTAATAGTGATGAGACATATTTTACAGTGTGCCCTAAATTAAAAAATGTTATAGCCCCCCGTGGGGTCCACAATGTATATGAGACCGACAGAGGAAATTCAAAGTTGAATGTAACCGTATTATTTACATTCAGTGCAAATGGTGTGACAACTCCACCTATGATTGTTTACCCTTATACAAGGTTACCCAAGGCACATGGATTGTCTGTACCAGAACAATGGGGCATAGGTATTACTCCAAGTGGTTGGATGAATGAAAATCTATTTCATGATTACTTAAATAATATTTTTTATGCAATCAATGCTTGGAAAGTTCACTTTTTGAGCGCTGGATAGTGTGCGCAAAGTGACCAATATCCGATGGGTATACTGTAATGTGCTATTATCTCACAGGGTAGAACTTTCCCGCACAGTTTGGCACTTTCCCGCACGCTACGTCATCACTTTCCCGCACAGTTCAATCAAGGCAATATTATTTCACGATATATACTTTAATTTACGGCACGTACAAATACAAAAAATTTTGGCGCTGGCGAGACTCGAACTCGGGCCGCCAGCGCATTAGTCTTACATCTAGACCACTGACGCTTCTTGGGAACCACTACAAACTGACCAGTTCTTAAGAAACTATCTTAAACTAAGGCCTATAACTATGTTTAGGCCTTAGTTTATGGCCTATATAAGTATGTTTCTCCAAAAATTGAAAATTCCAAACATGGATTGCATAAAATCTTGTATGCAACACGTGGGAAAAGTGGCAAATCTGGTATAGGTCAAATTTCCAAAACTCGCCTCTGCTTGTGCTGTGTTCCAGGGGAACTCGTGTGATTAGCTTAATTCCCACTCGTTCCCCTGTTCCACAGCACGCACTATCGGCTCGTTTCGGAAATTTAACCTATACCATAATTTGCCACTTTTCCCACTTGTAGCATATATAGCTATTATCCATTTCTTATTGAGAAAAAAGTTACCTTTCCAATTATTTTATTTGTGGATGGTCATAGCAGCCATCTGACTTTCAAAATTCATCAAATATGTAGAAAGTTACAAATCATCATGATTTGTTTGTATCCAAATTCGACAAGAATACTCCAGCCAGCAGATGTTTCTGCATTTAAACCACTAAAGTGTTTGTGGAAGAAAGCTGTGATACAGTGGAGGCAGAACAACCTACTGTCAAATTTGACATTAGATAATGTAGCCCCAATCTTGCAAGAGGTTGTTACTACATTCTCTCTCAACCCCCAAATTGTAAAAAATGGTTTTCGAGCATGTGGTCTTCATCCATTTAATCCAAGTGCTATTGATTACACTAAGTGCCTTGGTGGTATGCATTCAAATAATCAAACTACAGATGAGGCAGAAAAAGATCAGCCAGAAAATATAACAAATACATCAAGTAATGTGTCATTCGAAACCTTTAAAGCTATTGTGGGCCAGGATTTAGTGCAAGAATTAGAATTATTTTCTCGTCAAACTACTTCACCATCAATAAAAAGTAAAGAGTTTATTATTCTTCACAATCTATTGCGACAGTATACAAATTCTGAAAGTTACAATGAAATAGAAGAAGAATCAATTGTATTACTGACAAATACACTTCAACCTCAGCAATTCTCCCAAGAGAATATTAATTTTATGAATTCCATGCAGCTACAAGAATTAGATGTAGAAGTAGAAGAAGTATTTATGATAAAACTGTTGAAATAATGATAATTGTGCTTTGAATGATTGATATAAAAGTATTATATTTAATTGGTATTACTATACATGTTCAGAGATAACCTTCTCCTCCTCTGGATACGCACGTGCCCACTTGGAAGACAATACTTATACATGTTACATGTTCTTATGACTGTTAGCGAACGACTGCGTGCTCATCTCACGCGTGCGACTTTTCCCACTCTCACTCAGGTGTCGCTCTATTCGTTACATCTGACTTCACTTGTTTATTAACCGCTACATTTGAATTTACTTATATTCTAACAAACACAACCAGAACATGAATCGACTCAGTTTTTGAATGTGGATAACATATTAGCTGAGAATAAGTCATGCGATATTCTTGATATGCATTCTAATATAATTAGTGACAAACAAATTCTTGACTTATCAATAAGTCAATATGATGGTACAATTGAAACATTGAAAGATTGTTTAGATTATCCACCAACACCAAAGCGAAAAGGAATAAAAACTAATAGAAACATAAGTTTTGTTATTTCATCAGAGAAATTCAGAGAGGAAACAATAATGAAAGAAGAAGCAGCAAGAAAAGAATATAGGCAAAAAGAATTAAAGAGATTAGAAAAATTGAAAAAGCAACAAGAAGTACAACAAGAGAAGGAAGCACGTAAAGCTCAGAGACTTCAACGTATTGAAGAGAATAAAAACAAAAAAGTATTTAAAAAAACTTTTAAAAAAGAGAATGCTGACAAAGAAAATATTAAGGATCAAAGAAAGAAAAAAGTTGTTGAGCATATGGACACGGGACCAAATAAGAGTAATGAAAATATTGATATGCATCAATTAAAGGATGGTACAAAACCAAAGATTAAAAGTATTGAAAATATTTCTAGAACTATACAGCTTATACCTAAGTAATTAAAAGTACAATTTATTAATAAGTGAGTTATGTGATATTAATAGTTAATTACTCAGTCATTTCATATAAAATATAATATATTATAAAAATTGTTATAACCTACATAACGTCTACAGCAAGTGTTACACCTATCGTTTAAATATTAATATTTTGTAAAAATAATATTTTAATGTGGATTATTTATTACTCCTTGCTTATACCGAAAGATTTCAGCAAACTGCACCGATAGGTTAAGCATTTATGCCATAATTTACATATATTTGACTTCACTGCCAATCACTGTATACACCTTACAATTGTTAGCCAATCACTGTACTTTCCCGGCCAATCACTATATTTTTGTTAAATAAGCATTATTTTCATATTTTATAAAGGATTTACGGTATTTCTTGAAAAAATTTCGACTATTTATTACTTTTAGGACTATTTCAAACGTACCTACGGAAATTGATTGTTAGATATTAATGATTAACCATATGTATTTTAATATTATAGTCCAGTCGGAATGTACATGAGTATTGCTCAACGAACCCAGAGCATCGCCGATTTTTTTTTAGGTAATTTGACCCTCCAGAAACACAACTTTAGTTTTTCGACAAAATCCTACCTGCATTTTAGCAATAAAAAAAATATTGAAAAAAAAAGTCAGTTTTTTCACGTTTGTTTGTTTAGTATAAGATTTATGAAAAAATGCTTCCGACAAAATTTGTGCGCCATAACGATCTCTACAAAATAGGTCCTATGAAAAAATTACGTAACATTGTTAGTTTACCGGTGAATTGCTAGTGAAAAATTCAAATTTGCTTTTGCTATTTGCGTACTCTATCAGTCATTTATCGACATATTGTCCTAAAACTCATACATTATGTAGGAAATTAAACGCTCTAGAGATATACGTGACATATATCGATCTATGTTATACAGTTTAGCAACAATCCCCGATCTCCGCGAAAAAAGCACGTGCCGATTGCCAACTCCGAGGAAGGGTTATGAGGTTGAAAAAAATCAAGGTGGTTCTTGACAACATGTAGTTTTAAGATTTAACAAAAAAAATCAAATTTAAAAAAAAAACTTCCGATTTTGGACGATTTAAAATTTTGGCTTATAAACAAATAGGAATAACTCCTTACATTATGGTGCTAAATGAAATATTCTTCGGGATTATTATGCATTTGTGCGAGACGCATAATTTAAAAGAAAAATAGTCTCAATATCTTCATTATTAACCGAGATATGGACACTTTTACGTTTCTTCGAATAACTATTGTTCTAATCAATATTTTCGCGTAATTCCAGTTGGAGAGCCCTCTCAATACTTCTAGGCGCAACATCCCATATGATTCGAGCGTTCATCTTATTGCGTAGAATCTTCGCCCGCGCATGTATCATCGAACAGCGACTCCGGCACGGCTGACCGGCACGCCGCCGAGCGGTGGGGGTACCGCGTCTCGCCCCGCAGCTCCCCTCGACGACTTGGTTAACAATTTCCATAACTTCCTTATAAATGGTCGTAGAGCGTTGAATTTTTTTTTGTTATTACGTATTTTTTCCTAGCGAACTCGAGAATGCCTTTAAAAATCATTTTTATCAGATAGTAAGCCCTATAACTATTCATTCACTTTATTTTTAACATGGTTGGTCCTATAAATTACTTTATAGCATCTTTTTCACTTTTGTAAAAATATTTATAATATAAAAAACATATAACATAAAATTTTCACATTATTGTACAAATTATTTTTTAATAAACAAAATACGTGAAAAAATGCAAATAAAGAGTAAAAAGATTGAATAAAATGCACAAATAAGAAAATACAAAGAAAAAAAAAGTGCACGTGTCGAGACTCGAACCACGGAACCTCTGGATTACCAGGCTGACCCCCTATCGCCTCAACCGCTGAAGCGCTTGATGAAGACTAAATCTTTTTCGTACGTAAGCGTAGATGAAATCTTTGAAGCGTTATTTCTCAAAACTGGCTGCCTAGTGCATTTTTTCCGTTTGCTATAGTAACACCCTAAGGCATTACTACAACCACACGAAGTCTCGTGCCAAACTTCATTTCCCAAATCGTGTGGTCTTCTAGTAAAAGAATGCTGCTGCTGGACAAGGCTTGGAGTACGCTGAGCGAGTCAGAGAATATTGCAAATACATGAAAAGGATTCATTATTACGACATCCACAGCATTAGATATTGTCATACTTTCTGCTATGTAAATAGAGAAATCATTGCGAATACTGTAAATCTCATAGTAATCCAAATCTATACAGGCTGAAGAAATTCTGGTGGAAGGTACCGCTTTAGTTTTGGAACCATCTGAAAAAATATTAATGTATTTATTTAATAGTAACCAGACTGTACGTCAACTAAAATTGTAACAAGGGTTTACCTCGACTAGAATGTTAGCCAGACTTTACATCGGCTGGAAATGTAGTCATACTTCACGTCAACTAGAATGGTTACATGACTTTACTCGACTGGACTACTAGACTTACCTCGATTAGAATGGAAGCCAGATTTTATGTCAACTGCCTTCCTTAATTATCCCTTCTAACCGTACATATCCTCTACGTTTTCCATAGACAAGGTGGTGAAAGTACCGACAGGTACAATAAATAAATAGAATGTGATAGGATAATAAGGGTAAGATAATTAGCAACAGAGATAGACTATTCCTATTATGCCTTAATAAAGTTAACAAATATGCTGATATAATATTCTCTGAAAATTAATTTGTGTGAAATATCTCATATTATAACGATAAAATCAGTAGACTACAATACTTAAATTGGTAGCAATTTCTAAAATTATCATATTCCGAATATAAAGATTATAGGGTATGTTAGTACTTTCAATAATACGTACATTAATATTTTCTCAGATGGTTCCAAAACTAAAGTGGGCCCTTCCACACAGATTGCTTTAGCCTGTCTAGATATGATCACTATGAGACTTACAGTATTCTTAATGACTTCACTATTTACACAGCCGAAAGTATAGCAATATCTAAGGCTCTGGATATCGTAACGATATTCTCTGACTCGCTCAGCGTACTCCAAGCCTTGTCCAGCAGCAGCTTCTCAGTTAACACCAATAAAAATATTATAGAAATTAACAAAAATTAGAAATAATCGATAATAAAAAAAAATCGAGGTAAATTCATAGATGGTACCCAAAACTTGATTCTTTGTAAAAAATGTGATAGGTTACGGACATTGACATGTCAAACATTCCAGCGCTGGCTAGATTTCCACCTGATATCGACGCTATCACCACTAGCGGCGAATTTAGGAAAGGGGACAAAATTCGATATATATAGATATAGTCGCAATGTTAACGAAAAAGGTCAGAAAAAAAAAGACTGATAAAATTGATATTTCATAAAATTTCAAAACACATAAATTAGATTATTAACTTATTGGAAGCCGCGATCCTAATAAATTATATATCAACGAAACGGAAAAAGTTCCGGGATTATGATGAAACAAACGAAAGTTATGTAGCACTTCGCGTCGATGAGATATTAGCATTTTAAGGTTTCCCCCTCCCTTCAAATTTACGATTTTGCTGTAAATATACCACCGGCGTTAGTCCTATTTTTTTGCGACGGACAGGCCTAACTGCCGTTAGTCTGTAATAGTGTCGATTTCGTACGAGATAACTGTCTGCATAATTTATTAAAACGAATAAACTGATTAGTTATAAATCTTATCTGATTACTATAACACAGGGTGTCCGCTTCCATGTAGTCAAACGGAGAACTACATGTACACATCAATGACTTGAATCGAAATGTCTAATACCATTTTTCGAAATTCGACTAAGTTAACGAATTATTAACTAACAAAGATCGGTCAATTACGGCGAGCAGCGACATGTAATGTTGTTTATTGTGGATTGCTCCTCCTACAGCTTCATCTCTTACCTAGCTGCGAGCTCGAGTGAACCGCCTTCCTCCGCTAACGTCCGCAATTGACCGATTTTTGCTAGTTAATAATTCGTTAACTAAGTCGAATTTCGAAAAATAGTAGTAGACATTTCGATTCAAGTCATTGATGTGTACTGTGACGTGGTATCTTTGATACGCGCCACAAAATCTCTCCTCTCTCTTTAATCGAGCCATAAAAGTAATACACGCACGGAACCGGACTATTAGGGACTGCGTACCGATAACAAGCGGGATCGAACGACTTCCGAGGCCTCGAAAAAGCGATTTCGAACCTTTATTTATGATTTTCAATATATTTCATGCATTTCGACTACTCCGAGAGAACCGACGAGATAACGACGACGAATCCGAGATAAAGGGCTGAGCGACGAACTCCGACGTAAAAGACGCTACAAAAAGCGAACTTCGTTTCATACGAGAGCGACGACACGACGTAGAGAATCAACGAAAGCTACGAACAACGAATTCGACAGTTGATTTCTTGCACGAGAAAAGAACACGTGAAATTACGAGAATCATCGTCATCGAAGTCTTCGTAGTCGACGTGCAGAACAGCAACGCAACGAATACGGAAGAGCAGCGAAAAGCGTGCGATAAAGTCGACGAGAGCGAAGCGAACGTAGCGAAAGAAATCTTGAGTGAGGGAAGTCACAGGTGAGGGAACTTAACCTCAAATTTTGGAATTTTGAATACCGGTTCATCGGAGTCTGTGGAGAGTAGATTCTTTGTTTAATTCTTTATTATAAATTAAAGATCATATCGATTTAACTTTCTTTTCTTGTTTTCGTAAAGATTATTAAATTTTCCGGACACGCGAATCGAGCTTGCGAAGTCGTTCGGTCTCCGCGAAGAGGCGATTTCTTTATCGAAAATTTTGTAAAGTATCGTATCCGATCGCGTATCGGAAAGAATTGTATTGAACAATTTATAGAATTCGGAATTCGTATCCGAGATTTTTGTAAAGATCTTTTATTTAGAGAGTCTTTATTAACCGTAATTGGAGAGAGTTGGACCGGGTCGAAACCGTTAGCGAATTCGGATACGGGAGAGATTGTAATTCTTTGATTGCTTTGTTTCTTTTCTGATTTTGTAAGAGACTCCGACAAACCGCATTATTATTGAATAAACTTGGATTTTATTATATTTTATATCTTGTATCGTCTTTACTGTCTCGAGTAGAGCTTATCGAGCCCCTAACCCTTCTGGTTGCGAACGCGAATCCTTCTTTGGTTAGAATCCTCTTTATTTTATTTAGCGTTCCGTTAACAATCATTTCGTACCGAGAACTATCGTATTCCGCTTTCGAGAACTTATCTTTTATTCCGTAAACAATTTTGACATCGACAATCCGGGTGGAAACGATTCTCGGCAGGGCTTAACCATTTCCTCCGACTTACGAATCCGCGAGAGGAGAGATTGTCGTTGCAGTACATGTAGTCATCCGCTTGACTATATGGAAGCGGACACCCTGTATAGTTGGTGTTTTATTGTTCGTGTTATATAGTTACTGTTATATAGTTAATATTATATAGTTATTGTTATATGGTTAGTGTTATATGTTTAGTGCTATACAGAGTGTGCCAAAAGTTCCGGGACACCTAAATAACTTTTAAACGGCTTTAGATATAGGATTGAAATTTATAGGGATGGAATGGGTCAAATCAATCTACTATTTAACCACCAAAGCATCAACTTCCGCACCCCGGAGGCAGGGGGGGAAGAAGGGGCACAAAATTTTTAAATGGCATGTGGGGTCGAGTGACGGCTCATTCGAAAAGACTTTTTGAGGCGAAAACAACGCAATATCGCTGAGGTTTGTGCGATTATTTTTCGCAGCGTTATGATCATTTGAACATCTCTATTGAGGTTTTACAATAGCGAGAGCCCACAGCGGCATCAGTAGAAAGATAAGTTTTCACGCAGGCACACACGTTTCCGTGTGTGTGCACGTTTGTATTTGCGTGTATCAGGTTGTGAACACCGAAGTGTGTAAAGAATAAAACACACTAATTATTTTATTAATTGTTTAAATTGGCGTCCTTCCGCAATTTGGCAGTAACCTAAGCGAACGTAAAATGTATCGATAACATTGGTTAAAAAGTCGGGTGTGATTGAATTAGAAACGTTCACTATTTTTTCTCGCAGTTATTGTAAATTTTCAATCCTAGTCTCATAAACTTTTGATTTCAAATACCCCCAGTAAAAAAAGTCTAATGCGGTCAGATCTGGTGATCTTGTTGGCCATTCTATTGTGCCTCTTCTACCAATCCATCGTTCGCTAAAAACATTATTAAGAATATTACGAGCTGCTCCAGAAAAATGAGTCGGAGCTCCATTTTGCTGGAACCAAACATTGTGAAAAGCTTCTCCAGCAATATCCTGAACAGCCAGTATAACTTGGTTTTCTAATAAATTACAATAATTCTGAGAATTAATGAATGAGAGACACTCGCGCAAAATCTTAATAGAGATGTTCAAATGATCATAACTCTGCGAAAAATAATCGCACAAACCTCATCGATATTGTGCTGTTTTCACCTCAAAAAGTCCCTTCGAATGAGCCGTCACTCGACCCCACATGCCATTTAAAAATTTTGTGCCCCTTCTTCCCCCCATTCTCCCGGGTTGCGGAAGTTGATGCTTTGGTGGTTAAATAGTAGATTGATTTGACCCATTCCATCCCTATAAATTTCAATCCTATATCTAAAACCGTTCAAAAGTTATTTAGGTGTCCCGGAACTTTTGGCACACTCTGTATAGTCTGCAACGGCAATCTCTCCTCTCGCGGATTCGTAAGTCGGGGGAAAGGGTTAAGCCCTGCAGAGAATCGTTTCCACCCGGATTGTCGATGTCAAAAAACAGTTTACGATATAAACGATAAGTTCTCGAAAGCGGAATAACGATAGTTCTCGGTAAAGAAAAGTTAGTTAACTGAACGGATTCGCGTTCGCAACCAGAAGGGTTAGGGGCTCGATAAGCTCTACTCGAGACAATAAAGACGATACAAGATGTAAAAGATAATAAAATTAAGGTTTATTCAATAATAATTCGGTTAGTCGGAGTCTCTTACAAAAATCATAAAAGAATCAAAGAAATCAAAGAATTACAGTTTCTACCGTTTTCGAATTCGCTAACGATTTCGGCCCGGCCGAACTCTCTCGAATCACGGTTAATAAAGACTCTCTAAATAAAAGATCTTTACAAAAATCTCGGATACGAATTCCGAATTCTATAAATTGTTCAATACAATTCTTTCCGATACGCGATCGGATTCGGTACTTTACAGATTTTTCGATACAAGAAATCGTCTCTTCGCGGAGACCGAACGACTTCGCAAGCTCGATTCGCGTGTCCGGAAAATTCAATAATCTTTTCGAAAACAAAAAAGAAGAAAGCTAAATCGATATGATTTTCAACTCATAAGACAGAATTAAACAAAGAATCTACTTTCGCCAGACTCCGATGAACCGGTATTAAAAATTCAAAATTGAGGTTAAATTCCCTCACCTGTGACTTCTCTCACGCACGAAACTAGAATAATTTTTCGGGATCTATTGTCCCGAAAATCGAACTCCCGAGCTGGGCCGACGGCGCCCGAACCTACCCGAACGGACACGTGCGATCCTGCGGATCTTAACCTATCCGCGCCCTCGCTTGGCGCCTCGCAGGCGCGCAATTCGAACGCGTAAGATTTCTTTCGCTACGTTCGCTTCGCTCTCGTCGACTTTATCGCACGCTTTTCGCTGCTCTTCCGTATTCGTTGCGTTGCTGTTCTGCACGTCGACTACGAAGACTTCGATGACGATGATTCTCGTAATTTCACGTGTTCTTTTCTCGTGCAAGAAATCAACTGTCGAATTCGTTGTTCGTAGCTTTCGTTGATTCTCTACGTCGTGTCGTCGCTCTCGTATGAAACGAAGTTCGCTTTTTGTAGCGTCTTTTACGTCGGAGTTCGTCGCTCAGCCCTTTATCTCGGATTCGTTGTCGTTATCTCGTCGGTTCTCTCGGAGTAGTTGTAAGGCATGAAATATATCGAAAATAATAAATAAAAGGTTCGAAATCGCCTTTTCGAGGCCTCGGAAGTCGTTCGATCCCGCTTTCTATCGGTAACGCAGGTCCCTAATTGTCCGGTTCCGTGCGTGTACTTCTTTTATGGCTCGGTTAAAGAGAGAGAAGAGATTTTGTGGCGCGTATCAAAGATACCACGTCACAAGTCATAATTTGCGTTAAGAAGTTACGTTTTCTCATTTGCCATGTCCGTGATAAGGAGAGAACTTTTTAAGATTTGGTGTGAAGGAAGTGTCATAAACGACAAAAACTCTTTGCTTCTGACTTATGTCGTAAACAAATTTCAATTAAGTGAGAAGGGGAATGCAGACAACCAGTGTATACTGAAGAGAGTTAAAAACTTGAATGGTCAGTTTGCTAAAAAATGGAAAAAGTGTAATCGTACATTAGCGGTTTTTCTAAAACGACATCAAGAATGGCTAGATGGTATGGAGATCATGATCGCAAAAGAAACTGAAGAAGAAAGGAAAAGAGGTCGACCAGCAAAAGAATTCAGTGAAGTCACTAATCAATCAAAAAAAATGAAAATTGCAGATCTATTAACTAATTACAGTAGCGTAGAATTATCATTTGCAGATACAACTAGCTTAACCCTTTTAGTGCCGAGCGAAAAACGGGCGCCTATGCGAAGATAACAGGACGAATTTGACGAATTTATTGATGTTCTGACTCCTAGTATTGAGGAGAGATTTTTATGTTTTTTTTTTTATTTTTTTATTTTTTTACTAAACTAAGAATGATATTTAAAAAATTCAAAATGCAGCGTATTACGGAAGAGAGGGAGAATAATGTAATACGGTTATAACATTTTATAAATTTATTTTAATAGAGCTTTCTCACAATGTAAAGAATAAGGCGCCATCGCATACACAACGATATATCGTCGTCCGGCACTAAAAGGGTTAAGGAAGTCTGGCAAGAGAGACGCTGCCCTAATGATAAAAACAGTTACAGAAAACTCTCCAAGAAAGGCAAATGAAATTAAAAAAGTTCTTGACACAGCAAGTTCCAGAAACCCCATTAAATATAAACCCGAGGAAGCTCTAGCCCTATATATTGACGGTAATTTTACGAAACATTCGTATAAAATGATGAGAGCTGGAGCAAAAGAGCGTAATGCTAATATCTATCCCTCGTACGATATTTTAAAAAATGCGAAAGATGCATGCTACCCTGTTAAAGCATCTATAAATATAACAGAGTCGATGGGTGAAGTAAAGTTAAAAGCACTGGTTGACCACACAGCTGCAAGGCTTGTAATGGTGCAAGAAGAAGTTTTAAAACAAACATGTATAAATTTATTAAAAAAACTAACTTTTATATATAAGTGGGGCTGCGACGGAAGTTCAGGTCATTCTACGTACAAACAAAAATTTAATGATGAGAGCAAATGTTCCGACGCTTATATATTTGCAGTGTGTCTTGTTCCTCTAAGATTAGAGGCACACGACAGTGTGATTATATGGAACAATCCACGTCCATCATCGACCAGATATTGCCGCCCAATTAAAATAATTATTGAAAAGAGTCCACGGAATTATGCAAAAAAGAAATAGAAAGTGTGACAAATCAAATAAAGGAAATTGTGCCGACGGAAGTTATTTGTGGAAATAATAAAATATCAATTAGTCACCAGTTTGAATTAACAATGATAGATGGCAAAATTTTTGGAGTTGTTACGGAGTCATCCACACAAACTTGTGGCATATGTGGAGCTACTCCTAAAATTATAAACAATCTACCTAAAATCCTCAACATGAAACCAAATGTGCGACAATATAATGTGACGTTGCACCGTACGCTCGGTGCACGGTGCATCCACTCTTCGTCACGCTCTTCTCCGGGAGTCGCTAACCAGGGGCAAGACGAATGTTCGGTCTAAGATTTATAATTTTATGGGCGCCAGGTGACTTACGGCCACCACTCGAGCCCGAAGCGAAAGTTAGAAAAATATAATTTAATTAGTTAAATTATGCCCGTAGCTGCGTGAAACGGAAATCGTCCAGCTAGTCAGTCCGCACTAGGCGGTAACGGAGAGGGGGTAGGTAAGAGAGTTTTCGGCACGACTCGGGCGATTTTACGTTAACAAAGAAATAAAGAGAGTTTATTTAACAACGAGATAATATACAAAATATGCTCCTCTTTTAGAAAGAACGAAATAAAATACGATTGGAGCAGAAAGTTAACGTGGAATTCAAATAACGTAATTACGGTACTTTTTGTTAAATTAACGTGGTTACAAGATTTCGAACGAGAACTGGTCTTTATTTTATTTTTTACGATTTATTACGTTAACAAACGAATACGGAGTCTCTTCTCATTACAAGCGGTATATATAGAAAGTCCGAACGCGGTTAAATACACGATAATTCGGTAATAGATCTGATTTTTCCGAACACTCAAAATTTATGCACGGGAGCAACGTGGTCTGCTCTTTTTATGGAATAACACGCGTTTTCGGAGTACAATACTTTCTTTCTGGAACTGATATCATGGACTATCGTAAACTACGAATACAATACAGATAATTACTAACGAATGACATAGCGCAGCAATTAAGTAAAATGTAACGGTTTAATTATTTCGCTCTCAGGACGACGCTGTGCAAAATACGAATTCGTAACCTTGAACTACACTTTGAATCGAGCAACGACCGATCATAAGACGCTCCAACCGTACTGATGGTGCACCTTTTCTCCCAGCCGACTCTCCTTTCATCAAGTCATACGAAATATCGCGCTATACCATAAACAGGATTCGTCGGGAAACTTTAACGTAGTATATTCTCTCGTTATCATTTTCTCGGTATCCTTAGCGCATTTCTTTACTACAAAACGCTGGCTGGTACACCGTTTCAGGCGGAAATCTTTATTCAGGAGGCTACTCTCTGCTGAGTTATCTTACCGGACACTCCTTCGTTTTCGCCTAGTTCAATGAGTCGCGGTACTCTCTCTCTCTCTCTCTCTCTCGTCCTCTGTTCGTCCTTCCTGGGTTTCGATCTCTATCGCGGACACTGCTTTTTTTGGAGCGGAAACTGATCGGTTCGCTGATCCTGCGCTAAGTGAGGAGCCGATTCCTCGCATCCTACCTACTCGCAGCTTCGCGTCGCGTGACATCACGTCACGTGCGCCTCTTCCTAATTTCGGGAAAATAAGCTAATTACCGCGAGTCTTATCTAAAGTGTCGATAACCACTCGACGCGTTACTTTATCGACGCGTCAGATTTACGGATCGCTCGATTTCTGATCGCACGCGGTCGATGGACATGCAGTCATCTACACATTCCGGGGCGGAGGCTGATGTTCTCTCTCTCTTTCTCCCACGGTGTGCTCGACGGTACTCCTTTTCGGCGACGGTAGATAGGTAGAGGTGCTCCTCAATGCTCTTTCTCTTTTTAATATTCTTCTCTGGTTCTTCCTTAAGACGAACGGGATCGACAAGTTTTCTTTCAAATTCTCCTCGGTGATTTTTCTCGGTAGGCAGTGGTGTCCGGTCGCAAGTGTACAGGGTGTAAAAAAATGTTTTGTCTTGACTACCATAGTTGGATTCTATACTTTAAAATCGGTGAAGATCTACTAATAAAACTCCCCGCAAAATTGATCTTGACCTCAAAAATCAACAAATATCAAACATTTGTCACACACGATATACGAGCATTAAGTTCAATATATAGAGCTATGCAACATAAAATTCATTTTGCAAATAACAATATTTCAACATAAATTTCTGACGAAAGGGTTGCTTTGGAACATATGGTTCTTTTGGCGATTTTGGCCTAAGGAAGAGTAGAACGTCACATAGTTAACAAAAAATTGGACCTTGATTTTTGAGATCAAGGTCAATTTTGCGGGGAGTTTTTTTAGTAAATCTTCACCGATTTGAAAGTGTAGAATCCAACTATGGTAGTCAAGACAAAACATTTTTTGACACCCTGTACATGTAAGAGGTTCGAATTTTTAACCGACTTCGAAAAGGAGGAGGTTACTCTATTCGACAGTGGGCGATCTTGCTTTTTTTTTTTTTTTTTTCTTTTTTTTTTTTTTTTTTTTTTTTTGTTTGTCCGGCCATAACTCCGTAACCGGTTGACCAATCGAAATGAGACCACTTCCAGTTGCAAGGGTTAGGTCTCCCATTGGTCCCGTTTAAAAAATTTTTCCGGAATGTTTATTATTAACAAAGTTATTGCAAAATTAGTGCTTTATTTTTGTTTGTCCGGCCATAACTCAGTGACGGATTGACCAATCGAAATAAAACCACTTCCAGTTGCTAGGTTTAGGTCTCCCATTGGTCCCGTTTAAAAAATTTTTCCGGAATGTTTATTATTAACAAAGTTATTGCAACATTAGTGCTTTATTCAGATTTATCGCAATATCTTTTTTCAATGGGATTGATTTATTGTAATGAAAGAAACTATTACTATCTTATAGAAATAATTAGCAGATATTAATTATATAAACAATTTATTAATTGTTGCAAAATAATTTGTTTATTCCTCTATATCTCCTCAACGACTTCACCCATCGGAACCAAACCTTTTCGATTCTCTCGCAAATATGTATTACCCACTCTCTAACATTATGCGACACATCTTCAATTGTTGTTATGTTTAAATTGTTATTGCAAAATTATTTGTTTATTCCTCTATATCTCTTCAACGACTTCACCTATCGCAACCAAACCTTTTCGATCCTTTCGCAAATACTGCTCACTTACTAACATTATGTGACACATTCTCAATTGTTACTATGTTTAAATTGTTATTGCAAAATTATTTGTTTATTCCTCTATATCTCTTCAACGACTTCACCTATCGCAACCAAACCTTTTCGATCCTTTTGCAAATATTACCTACATAACTTTATTTCCACATCTTGATCGATTATACACTAAAAAGTATGAAATAAAAAAATTTTTAACAAAAAAAATAGAAACCGACTTCGAAAAAAGCGCTAAAAAGAGTGAAATAATTTTTTATGTATACCGACAATATTCGATTTCATCATTATCATACTCAGAATATTGCAACTTTTTCGGAGGCGACAGAAAATTAATTAACAGTACATTAATAGCCAGAAATTCACGGACATTGATGGATATTTATGTATTAGGCACTTACTCCTTTGTTCGTGAAAATGACCGTGTTGGAATATTTTGTGTCGCCGCCGAAAAAGTTGCAATATTCTGAGTATGATAATGATGAAATCGAATATTGTCGGTATACATAAAAAATTATTTCACTCTTTTTAGCGCTTTTTTCGAAGTCGGTTTCTATTTTTTTTGTTAAAAATTTTATTACTAGATGTTCGGTATGCTTTATTTCGTCTTGAGAGACGTGCGACGAACGGAGCACGAGTACTCTTCTTGTGACGGCGTCACAAAACATATATCACATCTAAGTCTGCAAGAGGCAATTTTTAAAATTTCATTGTGAGCTCTGGTGCAAGAGTTGAAAAATGCCTTTTTTTTATTTTTTTCGTGATTTCAGACATTTCAATTGTTTTTTAACAACGAAAACAGGTAATTTTAGTCAACAAAAGTTTCTATATTGTTACGAAAATTGCAATTGTTTGGTTCGATTACTAAAACGTTATTCTGCTTTATAAAGTCTCCGAATATTTCTGGGATTCACGGTGGGTAAAAATTTGAAACACTTACGTTTTGGGTAATACTCTTGGCAGGAGCGGCCGTCGCGTCGTCGTTGTTGCTACTTGGCCTGATGTTGCAATGGACGTCAGGGCTACCGACGTGGAGGGTCGAGACGTCGACGCACCCGTCGCTGGTCGTCCTCTTCTTGTTGCGTCGGCCCACGACGTCGATGGCCTCGACGTCCACGCCGTTACCGTCGCCGTTGTCGTCACCGCCATCAACGACGACGACGACGATTTAATATCTAGCTCGATCTCTTCGATCGCTTCCATCAACTGTAAAAAAGTAGTAAACAATTATAACTAGTAACTATGTAGTACTTGATTAGACGTCTAGCATGAAACGTTATTTGCTTTTATTGTAAAAGCCTCAGCTCGTGATTTCGAGCCTTCTCGGAGGAAAAGAAAGGACGGGTGGAGAGTCGGACGACACAAAAATTAGTTAAATTAGACGTACAGATGCTTTATTCCTCCTTTTGGGGATACACGAGCTCAGGTCACCCTTTCGGTGTCGGGGCTACTCCCCTCTAGATTGATCCTTGGTCAATCTTAAAGAATGCTCGGCAAAATTTAATGTTGTCTCTTAATTATGTAATTCTGACAAATGGATACTTGTTTTATTTGAGACGCTACTAAGATATTCTGTTTGTATATATTAACTCGACGTAGATACGATGTCGCAAACAAATTAAGAAAACAATACAGTTTCGCAAGGAATGATCCTAATATTAATCGAAGTCACCAGATTCTAAATTCACTCATATTAACTCGACGTTCATATGGTGTCGCAAGACGGATTATGAAAACAATACAGTCACACAGGGAATGATCCCTGAATCAATCGTAGTTTTTAGACTCTAGATTTTAAATTCACACGTATTAACTCGACATTAATATGGTGTCACCAAACAAATTAAAGATATAACCATACGTTCACGCAAGGAATGATCCTTGAACTATTGAAGTTACTCGATTCTAAATTCACTCACATTAACTCGACGTTAATGTGGTGTCGCCAAAATGAAATTAAAGATAACAATACGTTCACGCAAGGAATGATCCTTGAATTATTTGAAGTTATTCGATTCTAAATTCACCCACATTAACTCGACGTTAATGTGGTGTCGCCAAAATTAAAAATAAAGATAACAATACGTTTAATCGCGTGGAGCATCCGGCGAGAAGCCGCGATGTCAAGAAAGATAATACCTACGCCTCGAGCCGAGAAAGCCAATTCAAAAGAAAGTAATTTAGAAAATGATTAAAAGGAAAAATTCATGTATACAGGTCGCCGTCGAAGCTTTTCATAATGGTTTTGGGCATTAGTTACTTAGCTGACGTTGTCCTAGTATCGGCCACTCGGATAATTGAATTCAAATCATATAATTCAATGTCTTCAACTCCTCCTGGTTTTATAATTTAAGCAGATACGAAATTAAACTCACTCACGAGTGCCAAGAGTCGTGAATTCGTAAAGCTCCGTGTCCCTTCGCGCCGAATTGTTATTGAATTTAATTAAATCGTATAGAAGATACCATTCGAACCTTTCTTACCAGTACGAGAGTGGTTATGTCAATCAGTTCGAAAGTTTCTATACTACGGCCGCGCAGAACGTCGAAAACACCTTACAAGGGAACGTGAGTTCGATACTGCGAGGTTATGTTGTACCGACACAATATAAGCGTTTCGTATCAGAGCATAGAATGATAGTTAATAAGCTTATATGGCCTAATGGTACCGGCCACTCAGAACGTCGAATATTTCGTATTTAGACGATTATATTCGACACTGAATGGGACTCTTCGCGATAAATATTGCTTTAACTCCGAAATCTCTTTAGCTACTTCAAATTCTACGTTGGATTTATCTCGTCCTTTTGGCTGTGCCCCCGAGACGGCTTGCTCGGTGACTCCTCGGTTTGAGGCGCGTATGGAAATCTGTACTAAGAGACGGTTTGCTCATTAATACTGGTCGGCTTGACCAAGATGTTCTATACCGGTTCTCGCCGGACGGACTCTCTCCACACAATGAACTTTATGTATTCGAGAGACTAAAAAGTCTCGGAGTTGTTCCCTAAGCGATCGACGAAAGAAAAATGAGTGAGGAGCTCCTCGCGCTCTTCAATTTATAGTATTAGATCTTCACGGAGTCGAGCGTGATTGGTCAGTGTCCGCGCGGTGGGGATCGGCTCGCCGACGGAGCGCTCGCCATCTAGCGAGGTGTAGTGGGGACAAGGCGCATCTCCGACGCTCGGGATCGTTCGCTTGCGAACGCGTTCGATATATCGATATCCCGCGTGCGATTCGTCGATGTAACGGAACGGTTACAAGCACTATCAAAAATCATATCTGACAATTCCTATAAAAATGATACTTACTGTTCTTATTCTCTTTTTTCTGTTTAATCCGCAAGCTTCGATGTTTCTCGCTTTTCTGTTTCCGGCGGAGACGTGCACGCCTTTTATAGAGGCAAAGGTCGAAAGAATTTGGCAGAGGGGGGCGAAAAGAGTCATTGGTCAGTTCAGATTTTCTAAGGTCTTGTTTTAATATCATACTTTGTTTAAAAATATCAATCTTTATGAAAGGAAAGAGGTTTCGATGTGCGTCGTCTGAACCAAAATTTTGTTTTCATTTTCTTTAGACAGCCGATTTCTGGTAGTAGTAAAGCTGATCATAGACACTTTTGCATAGCATAGCATAGCGTAGTATAAGTGATTTCGATCAATCACGTAGCTCTATTTGCGCATATATAAAACAACGCATAGCAGCCACCGATACGTGATTGGTCGAAATCACTTATGCTATGGTATGAAAAAGTGTGTGTGGTCTACTTCGCTACTTCAGTCTTCGACGTCTCCTTAAACGTTCGGCAATAATGCGAATGCGTATGTTCATTGACAAAGTATAGAACAATCTTTAACCGGGCCGAGAGCGAAGCGTGAGCGGTTCGATAATGTAGATCCGGCCTAAATCTAGAGAAATAATTGAAATGGGGAACCTCGCTTGATACACATATATATACACATCATATATGTGATCAATTTTATATGAAATCAGAGTTGCACGCATTGGGCTATCGGAAAGAATCCTTTGAACGATATTGACATGCACAACGTGAACAACAAAGTCAGAATTAGGAAAAACCGTAATAAGAAAAAATCCTATGTAGTCAGTTACTTTCGTTACGTATATTTAATTTACGCATAATTTTTAAAACTCATCTATCGCGTAAGATGCGATGTGGGTTGGGTCTGAAGAGATTTCCAAAATGGCGAGAATGCGGATCTTATTGGCCAGAGTGAAAGTGGCGCGCCTCTTCTCACACGCATTTTGGGTTTTGTCGCACTATTGGTCGAAACAGTCACACATACTCATCGGCTCGCCCGACAAAGAGAGAGAATGAGTGAGATCTATCGAAACCGAGAGAGACAGTGCGAGGTGAGCGAGGCAATGGGCTCCCAAGCACATGGTCGGCTCTACCGATAGCGCAACACGTGCATTAGCACGCGTCGGGAAATTTGGGGCTCGGGGAGGGGGGGATTAATAAATTCATTACACTGTCCAACAAATTTAAACTTTTTTTTTATTTTCTCTATCCACTATGAAATTTTTATAGATTTAAGCAAGCTAAACACGAATCTCAACTCCGTTTGTCTGTAACACGTATAGTTTTTTCAAAAATCGATTTTGAGCAAAAATGTAGTTTTTCAACTTTGACTTCAATTTTCGTCGAAAGTATTAGGGTTAGATAAATGTGATTTATTTCATTGAATTTTAGAGACTTTAACGAATAAAATGATATATAACACTTCCGCAAAATGAGTTTCTAGAAATGTCGACACATTAATTTGAGTGGACGAAATACGTTTTTAGCAACTTTTGTACGGTAATTTTTCGCATTATCCACCGAAACTATACGTCTGTCATGAATTCTAACCATTGCACGGGATAGAGTGAACATTTTACTATAGCAAACCATCATTCCGTGAGAGAAATGGAGTTTTGTTTTCACAAAGGAACGAAACATATCCGCGCCAGTCGCGCGAGCGCGTGGGCCGCTGGCACGAGCGCGCCAGGCTGCTGATACTGCGTGACGCGCGGATATTTTGCTTTCTGACAGATTTCTGTAAAACCAGGACTTGAAAACGGTATTAATGTCGGTTAAAGCTCTTCAAATTGTTCTGAAGAACTTTGATTTTGAATAACCGTTTCGAAGAACCTAAATGGATATTCTAACTGTTTTCAATACCTGCTTTAAAACTCTATGTTATTAAAATAAATCCTAAATTTTTCGATGCGCTAATTGCTGAAATATTATTTTGGTGATTGTGAAATTCTATCGCAATCTTCATTTCTCCGAGACGCGCAGGAATAACTCTTTTTATCGAGAACAATTTTCCAATGAAGTTTTTTGTACACGTTCATAGCACGTTTCGCGCGGAATGATGGAAACAAAAGTCTTACGAAAAAACGTTGTAGTGCGTAGTGGTGCGCGCTTAGCCTTATTTTGTTAGTCCCTCGCGTACGCGGGGACAAGCATCACGCCGGGCGATTAGCAAGTTTACGAGGTAAGTATCCTTACTTTCTTTGTTGCCGGACGTGAGGCTATAGTAAAACTTTTTGAGTTTTACAGTGAGTGATAGAGTGAGTGTTTAGTGTAGAGTTTTTTTAAGAAAAAGGTGTAGGAATAGTGACAATGAATGTGGGTGCGTGTAGTGGTGAGAAGAAATGTGCAACGAGACATAGAAAAAGAGGAAACAGTTGCCATTTAGTGTCAAGTGCACCGAGGAAAAAATTTAACCGTGGACGTTTCTCGAAGAAAAGAAGGAGTGATTGTATTGCGGAGAGGCTCCAGAGAATGGGACTAGAAAGTGCACCAGATCGAAAGAAAAAGGAAATCTTATCGGTGGAGCAATTACGAGAAATTTTAGAGGATGAAGAAGCACCTGAAGGAAATTTCCAAGGAATTTTGGGAAAAGCGCAAGAACCAAGTTTACAAGAAATTTTAGAAGATGAAGAGGTTCCAGATGAGAATTTCGGAGAAATTTACGAAGATGAAGACGAAGCCGATGAAATGCTGCCAGTGGGAAACGAAAATATTGAAGCAGAAGATCCCATATCGTCTTCGGAAGAATTAATAGAAAATGAGGAATTAGACGTAGGCCGATTGCAGCCAACCAGCATAGAGGGTCGTCGTATCGTTGATTTAGATCATCTGTTCGCCGAACTTCATGCCAAATTTGATAACCACTGCCGTGGAATAGAATGCCGCTTCGCGGATTTTATCGTCGTTAGATCTCGTCGAAAAGGATTAATAACCGAGATCGAGATGCAGTGCCGTATGTGTTTCTACAAGACAACCATCTCGACGGAAAACAGAAATTCCGACATCATGGATGTGAATGATAGTGCAGTGGCTGGGTGCATTGTGACAGGTATAGGATTTTCGCAAATGGACGAATTGTTCAGTTCTATGAATAATCCATGCATGTCATTAAACAAATATGAGACATGTCACCGAAATATCGAAGAAGGTTTTTTGACTGCGGCAAGAGAAGAAATGTTTGCTGCTGCTGAAGAGGAGAAAACTTTGGCGATTGCAAGAGGAGACGTAATAGATGGCATTCCACATATTCCCGTAGTGGCAGATGGAAGTTGGATGAAAAGGTCATACAGAACTGGGAAATATGATTCTCTTTCCGGAGTAGTCGCCATCGTTGGATATCATACTAAAAAAATATTATTTATCGGAGTGAGGAATAAATATTGCACCATATGCGAGAATGCAGCACGGAAGAAAGAAGAAGCAAGACAACATAGGTGTTTCAAAAACTGGGGAAGAAATAAAAAATCAACGAGTATGGAAAGCGACGCGATATTGGAAGGCTTCAAGAGCAGCATCGAAATGCACGGATTGATGTATTCCGTTCTCATCGCGGACGGCGATAGCAGTGTCTACAAGAAAATAATCGACAGTAACCCGTACGACGATGTAAGAGTGAGGAAGATCGAGTGCACCAATCATTTGTTAAGAAATTTGGCACACAGATTAAAAGAAGTATCAAAAATTAAAGGTCGCTTGGGCCAGTTGCGCAACGTTATTGAGAGAAATATTATCCGAATTCGAAACGCTGTTACGAAAGCTGCAGCGTTTCGTTCCGAAGAAGCTGTATCAACGAGGATAAAAATTCAAAACTTAAAAAATGATATGAGTAACATACTTAGTCATATTTTTGGAGAACACAAGAATTGTGCACGGCTGCAATACTTTTGCGACGGAACAAATAAGGAAAACGAGGAAAACCTTGTTCCAGCTCTACAAAATGTTGGCGCCTACCAGAAAATGGAAGAAGCGGTAAACAATCTCAGCTGCTATGCTGATAGTTTACTGCTCAATGTAAATAGCAACAGCGTTGAAAGCTATAATGCTATAATCTGCAAGTTCATCGGAGGCAAGTGTATAAATTTTGGAAAACGAGGATCTTATGAGACTAGATGCACCGCGGCGGCAGTACAATAAAATACCCAAGGAAGCTTGAGTCGCCTAAGCACCGTTATGAAGAAAAAACCATCCGCAATACTGGAAACTTTAGAAAATCGTCGAAAGAGGAAAGTGAAAAGGACGGAACAATTAAGAAGAACAATGAAGAAACGCCGATTCGAAGCGAGAGGATCTTGAGGAGCGGACGAAGATTACGGACCAAATGTACAACGGCCCGACATGGATAAGGATGTTTATGAGGAACAATTAACATTGCACATCAATAAGCTGAAAAATTGGCAAGAAAATAGATTGCAAATAGAAGAAGATACAAGGATGCAACACAGTAGTCACGTGTGGCAACATGTTCGAAGCAAGTTGCTTACAGCGTCTAACTTTGCACAAGTATGCAAAAGAAGAGAACAAACTTTGAGCGCTAAACTCGTAAAAAAGATTGTATACCTGCAACTTTTGTCGGCACCAGCTATAGAATACGGCCGACGGTGTGAAGAAACAGCACGAGCGGAGTTGGAACAAGTAATAGGTGAAAAAATAAACAAATGCGGCCTGTTCATCGACGAAGAAATTGAATATTTGGGAGCATCTCCTGACGGACTTGTTGGCAAATATTTTATCGTCGAAATAAAGTGTCCTTTTTCAGTGAAAGAATTTTCCCCTAAAGAAGCCATTCGACAGAAGATTGGACAAATACACACGATCTTCGATGGAGAGAATGATGAAAACATCAACATAAACCATCCTTACCACTACCAAATTCAAGGACAGTTGCATATCACAGGACGTAAATCGTGCCTTTTGTGTATATGGACGCCTAAAGGTATGAAAAACATTATAGTTCATAAAGATGATTTATTTTGGAATCAAAAGATGCTAAAAAAATTACAGAGCTTCTATCTTGAGTGCATGCTTCCAGAGATAATAGATAGTCGATACAATAGGCATATGCCTTTCAGAGAACCAGATTGTATCATTCAAGCACGTACAAAAATTTTACAACAAAATAAAAAAAAATAATGATTCAATAATGATGATGATTCAATGATTCAAGTAAAAAAAAAAAAAAAAAAAAAGTATCCAAGTCACAGCTCCTTCGGGAAGTTGTATGTATCAAATAAAAACAAAAACAATAGGAAAGATAAAAAGAAAAGAACTAAGAAAACTTGGCAAGGCACAGCTCCTAAAAGAAAAGATAAAAAGAATAAAAATTAAAAGAAAGGTGAGTAAGGCACATTATTTAGTTTGTTGCAGCTCAAGATGAAAACTGGATGCTAAGGAGGAAAGTAGATGCTACGCCATGAAATTAAGATAAGTAACAATATTGTCTCTGGCACGTAAGTCATTTTTTATATATATGTTCGTGTAACACTCTCATTTTGTTTGTTGCAGCTCAAGATCAACACTGGGAAGTAAGGAGGAAAGTAGATGCTACGCCATGAAATTAAGATAAGTAACAATATTGTCTCTGGCACGTAAGTCATTTTTTATATATATGATCGTGTAACACTCTCATTTTGTTTGTTGCAGCTCAATATCAAAACTGGGAAGTAAGGTGCAAAGAAGATACTGATGAATATTAGGACATAACTGTCATTATGATGCATTTATTTCGTAAATATGACGGAATTCAAATAATAAATACAGTTTCTCTACAAATGGATTTGTATAATTACTTATAATAAAACGAAACCTTTTCTAATACATACTTTCATATATTACATTGCATACAACGTATTGTTATCGAACAGGGCGACCACGCGACATGACTTTCTGATACAGCCCTGGCGCTAAGCTTCCGAAAAGTAACAGTAGGGGGCAGCATCGTCTGACTCGGAGTTGCTCTTCGCGGGTGGATTCCCCTTAAATTGCGCGCCTGCGAGGCGACAAGCGAGAGCGCGGATAGGTTAAGCTCCGCAGGATCATACGACTCCGTTCGGGTAGGTTCGGGCGCCGTCGGCCCAGCTCGGGAGTTCGATTTTCGGGACAATTCATCCCGAAAAATTATTCTAGTTCCGTGCGTTATAGAGGATACAGGTGAGGAAATTAACCTCAATTTGGAAAATTTGAATATCGGTTCATCGGAGTCTGTTGAGAGTAAATTCTTTACTTCATTCTTTCTTTGAGATTCTAAATTATATCGATTTATCTTACTTTTTCGCCTTAGAAAAGATTATTGAAATTTCGGGATACGCGAATCGAATTTGCGAGGTCGTTCGGTCTCTGCGAAGAGACGATTTCTTTTCTAGTAGAATCTGAAGTAGTACCGAATCCGATTGCGTATCGGAAGAAATATTGTATCGAGCGATTCATAAAATTCGGAATTCGTATCCGAAGATTTTGTAAAGATCTTTTTCTTGTGAGAATCTTTGTTGGCCGTGAATCAGGCCGAAATCGTTAGCGAATTCGAACACGGAAGAAATTTTAATTAGTAGATTTCTTTGATTCTATTATATTTTCTGTATGAGACTCCGACCAACCGAACTCTTATTGAATGAACCTTGATTTCATTATATGCTATAAATTTGTCACGTCTTTATTGTCTCGAGTAGAGTTCATCGAGCCCCTAACCCTTCTGGTTACGAACGCGAATCCGTCTTTGGTTAGAATCCGACTATTTTATTTAGCGTCCAGTTAACAAGCCTTTCTTTATCGAGAACTATCGTTATTCCACTTTCGAGAACTTATCTTTAATCTCGTAAACTTTTTTGACTTCGACAATCCGGGTGGAAATGATTCTCAGCAGAGCTTAACCCTTTCCCCCAAATTACGAATCCGCGAGACGAGAGATTGTCGTTGCAATATATATATTTATTAATAAAGGAGTGGAGGATTAGATTAGATTAGATTATTTATTTCGTACTGGGGCAAGCCCCTTGGTACGTACAAATATATACATATAACATACGCACGCTCCCGAGATGCACGCCGGCACGAAGCCAATCACAAGCACTCATAGTCTCACTCAACCAATAGAAAAGTTTCGCCTTTGCGCAGGCGCATTCACACTCGAGTTACGTGTGTGGCGCCTCTGTCCCCTAGCGGAGAAGAATACGGGCGTGCCAGAGGGTGCCGCTTCGACTCACCGTTCTTTTGTTAAATAATATTGTTTTTTTGTTAACTAGTATTATTTTATTTTTATTGTTCGTTTGTTATTCGAGGAGGAAAAACCTCGTCGTGTACAGAGATTTAAAATAGATATTTCTTGTTGAAAATCAAAGCCTAGTTCCTCTAGCATTAAATAACTAGAATTTAGACCACGGGCACGAAGGCAGATCGTAGCTAATCGCTACTGTTACGTCCCGCGCTAACGCCAGTGTGCGTAAATAATGAAGATTTGCTCCTTTTTGAACGGCGTGCATACACCGGCTAGTTCTGGGACGGAGCGCGTTATGGTATTGGTTAGATGGTTACTTGTCCGACTTTTCTTATAGAATTTAGGTGAACTTACTTTGATGGTTGCGAATCTGCTTCCTTTGGACTGACGCTGTAGTAGTAGTAGTAGTAGTAGCTGTAGTAGTTGTAGTGGTTGTAGTGGCTGTAGTAGTTGTAGTGGCTGTAGTAGTTGTAGTGGCTGTAGTAGTTGTAGTGGCTGTAGTAGTTGTAGTGGCTGTAGTAGTTGGAAGGTGAGGTTGCTGATGATAATGATTTCTCACTGATTTTACGTTAGGTAAAATATATATATATTCTGATAATTGTGGTTTTACACTTAAATTCGAGTACTACGAATTATAGAAGTACTTAGAGCGCGTGCTCTTGCAATATCTCAAGAACTAGAATGAATGTTTACGAGAAATTAGCGAACTTATTAAGTTAAACTTCTGATCGGAAGTCGCGTAACAAAGACGTGCTCGTAAGCTAAGGTAAAAGTCGATGTCCGACAAACGTAGAAAGAGTCGTATTAAAAATCGTAAGAAAAAGTGTATGGAGCGTTCGATGCACGCTGTTTTAAAGATTCGTATGCGACCTGGTGGGGTAGCGCATACGTTACATGATTGGCTTAGAGCGAGTGAAGGATATGGCGGCGGCGAATCAGGAGTCTTCGCGCGGACGCCCATGCTACGTCACGTGGTCAAAGCGTAGGCGAGGTTTTCGCGGGTGGATCCGAGTCAGCAAGGGTGGCGTGACGCGGTATCGAGGAAATTGCTTGCGTTAGGATTCGGAGAACTGATCTCAAGTGGCTGAGGAAGTTAGAGACGAGATATCGTATGTGAATATGATATTCTTAAGGATAAGGCGGAGATGTTGGAAAGAATAAGGTGTCATCATACTGAAAGTACTTAGATGAGGGGGTGAAAAGGCAGGTAGCGGTTGTTCGCACGTGTTGCATTATAGAATAAGAATATATTTTACTGGAAACATCGTTGCCGTTATTCCTTTACTTGCTCTAGGTTTCTTAAATAACTATTCTACGCGTTAACGGTGCGAGATAAGACTGAGATGTTTGTGTCTCGTTTCGACTGCTCGCCGTATCGCTCATCGGTCCTCGAGACAAAGCGGAGATACTGATGACATCGGATACCATTGCCGGTTCACGGTGGTCTCGCCGCGACGGCGTTATTTCGCTATAGAATTATTATTCTTGGAATTAAATACTATTTGTTTATTCCTTATAATTGTAGTTATGTTAAGAATGTTGCTGCGATTGCGAAGGGTACCGATAATACTTGATGATTCTTTAATTGTTACTGTAAATTGTAGTTGCTGAGAATTTACTCTTTTAATTATCCTGTTAACTATTGTAGAAGTAAGATTAATACAAAGGGGTAGAAAACAAGGCTTCTGCATCGCTAAATGGCCGCATTTACTGTATAGTTTTCGCTAGAAAGTATAGATGGCGCAAGAAGTACCTTAAATCTAGGCGCTCGCTGGCACTTAACGAGAGTAAGAGGTGATAGGTGGCGTGAGAGGTGACTTGAAAAGAAACAGGGAATTTGGCGTATAGTCGCCAGACGTTACACCTCCCCCCTTTTTTGAGACGAAATTATAATTGAAAAGCAATAATTTTGTCTATCTTCCTCTGACTCTTTTTACGTGCTTAAGTTATTATTATTTGTTCCGCATCACTGTCACTTGTGTCATTGCTATCTTTTTTATATGTTACCGACTGAGGCTTTTCACGCACTTCACTAACTTTCGCTTCTGATTTTGATAGTAGTAGATGCGTAACGCTGCTTAGACACGCGCCAAGCAGGTAGATGCTGCATCCGTAGAAACGATGTAAGGCACATCCATGTAGTAGGGTGTCTATGATGAGTTTGATGGTTCTGAATATGACATAGATGGCTAAGACTCCAGCGCTGGCTGAGCCGAAGGTTAAGAATCCGCTCCAAACCTTGGATGCTGCAGATTCAGCTATCTGTTCTATTGTTTCCTGGTCAAGCAAATGATAAAACTGAGTATTGTCTGTTCCTGCTCCTCCTCGTGGTACCATGTTTTTGGCTACGGTGTTGAGAATAGCTGGTTTCTCTGCAGGGAACATGATGTGTTCCCTTAGGCGATCGATGTCGTGTTGTGTATAGATTCCGCTGACTGCAAGATGTCCAGGTGTAAGGTATTTCCAGGTTAATTTTGTGCTTGGTTTCATGATGTATGGTGCTAGGACTTCCTCTGGTTTGGGTGTAAACTTTACCCATGATCCATCGATATGATAGATGTTTGGTAAGAGCGTGTTACATTCTCTTTCCATACCGAATTTGGTAATAATTCTGGATTTTGGTGTTAGATACAGTGAGTTGTTTTGATGTAGGATTGGTAGCTCATTATAACAAAGATTCGGATGACGGACGATGACTTCGACAGGTATGCACTTGACGATGTGGACTGCTTCGCCTGCTACCACGGCCATGTAGCCGGGTCCCTTCATGAGAGTATATGCAAACTCGTCTGGGAGTATTGTAGCTAGTGACAGAGCATTAACCAACACCTGACGTTCCAGATTGCATCTTTGTATAATTACATCCTCATAGAGAGCGATGAGCTGTCGTCGTATGTGCCGTTCTACGTATACGAATTTGGAGTTCATGTAGGTGAAGATATCGAGGTTATCGACATCTACTTGTTTCTGCTTAATAACAATATTGCCTGGTTGTGTTTCGATTATGAAAAGTCTTGGATGCTCGGTCCTTATGAACGTGTAGCCACATACATGTTGTTCTGAAGTTCTGGTTAGGGCAAAGGTTACTTCTCCCGTCGTAAGAGTGTATACCATTGGTGTTACATTTTCCTGATCATTATCTTGAATTCGTGTTGCTGTTCCCTGGTACAGTACGTCATATTTTTCTAAATTGCAGGATGTTGAGGGCGGCGTTGTTTTCCAGAATGTGTGTCCATGCTCGAGATCGATACATGTACCGTCAGTGAAAGTGCAAATGGTTCCTGATGGTAAGTAAATTTTTCCGTGCTCTAGGGCAACAGGAGCTCTTGAAGATTGAATAGTTATTTTTGCAACTGCTTGGACTATCACGCTATCCCAGGTTCCATATGGGTCAGAGTATTGAGTACCTTTGCAAGTACCGTCCATCCCAGTGGTTCCGGCCAGTGTGACGCTCCTACGTGTCGTTGAATTTGCACGTATTCCGTCGATCACAGAGGTTCCTAGTACGATGGCTCCATTGTCATGGAGTAATTGGCATCTTTCGTGTGTCATGTCTATTAAATATTCCGCATAACCGTTGTGTACTGCTGAAATGTGAGAGTGCATACCGCAGTATTGCACCGTTCTGGAGATTTCTAGCTTGCATTGCAGGATGTCTGCCCAGTCATATTCAGAGATTTGGAGTAGCTGTACGTAGATCTCTGTTGTCTCTGGTGTCTTGATGGTGATGTCGCAGTCGTTTACGTTGAGGCGTGATACTGTTGTTACGTTGAGATGTCGACCTCCGCAGTCGAATCCTATGAGGGCTTGTGTTGCGTGTGTGATGAGCGCAAGGATAGTTATTTCGAGTCGCATCTGTAATTTTACGGGCCTAATTTTTTCTATTGCTATGAGTTAGTTGTACAAAGGTAAGGGTATCTAAAGGTTACGCTACAATGATTGTTGAAATTCTAATTTAAGAAAAATAAATGAATCTGATTTATTCAAAGTCTACAGAATAGAACAAAAGGTCACGTCTAACAAGGGGTATTGGATTTTCAGGATCGTATCCACTTTGCAAATATACGTCCCGGCAGGTGGAACAATCACTAGCTCTCCTTGCTATAGATGGGAGTGGCTTAGGGCAAAACTCGCAGCTATATATCGTCACTATGCGTGTGCTGAGTAGGTGAGTATCCCGGATGTGAAAATTATCAGGATAGTCCCTCTCCATGAAGCAGCTGGAGCAAATAGTTCTCCCCAGCTGGTCCATCAGCACTGTTCCTCTCAAACAGTAGGACGTGCTCATCCCCCACATGATTTCGGCGAGGTGCAGTTGGGTGTCAGATGGTTCCGGTGGACTGCTGCTATACTCTTTCGGTACTCCTTCGGTTGTTTTCCTGCACATCTTGTTAGATTTGGGGTATTAGATTTGTTGTCAATTGAATATGCGTATCCTATCCCGCGGCCTGTAGATTGCACTACCTGATATTATGGTTACGTTTGTTGGGGCGGCGTATACCCGTGCCTCCATTAACCTCATCCTATAATCTATGTACGTCTGATAGCATGAAGTGCAGTTAAGTGACGGTCTTGTACTAGGCGTTATATTGATGCGGCATACTGAACATCGTTTGGGACCGAATTGCCTTGAGTTGCCCACTAAATGTCTTACATATCTACGATAGGTTCTTTCCGGTTGGTAAGTTCCATGGCAAGAATTGCACATTAATCCTCCGGTCTCGCTCATCCAGAAATCATATTTGATGCAGATTAGCCCTCCTAATTCTGTCCGGAGTCGTCTCAGGTTGCCGCGTATGTTTCGCAACAATCCACAATCCCTGCACATCTTTAATATTAACTACGTTTGCATCTCTTTACCTTATCGACATGCACTATGCGTGGCTTGCCGTTTATATTTAACTTAATATTATTGTTCGATAAAACTTCTATTATATTATGAGGTCCTGTATACTGCTCAGCTAATTTTCCTCTTTTCGGTTCTTTAAGTAAATAAACTAAGTCTCCTACTTGAACATCGATTGGGTTGATTTTCTCGTCATAATATTGTTTGGAACGTTCTTTGGATCGGATTAAATTTTCACGTGCAGTTTCTTGGACATCGCGTATTTTGTTATATAAATCGGATAAGTATTCATGGTATGTGTAATCCATTGTTTCTTCTATTTGTGTATCAGAAGAAGGGGTACGCGCTGTACGCCCGAAAACTAACTCGAATGGCGTGAACTGAGTGCCCTCGTGTCTACTAGTATTGTAAGAAAACATTGCGAGATCCAAACAATCATCCCAATCTTTATTCTTAGTTACATGTATCTTTAAATATTCCATGAGTACATGGTGGGACCTTTCGATCGACCCGTTTGATTGAGGGTGATATGCAGTTGTTTTATATTGTTTAATGTTAAATTTTTTAGCTAGTTGGCGCATTAAGGCAGTTAAGAAATTTGTTCCCTGATCGGTAAGAAGCGCGCGTGGTGCACCATAACGACAAATAAAGTTTTTCGTAAAAGCGTCTGCTACAGAGACAGAGTCGATAGTTTTTAACGGTACAGCGATAGAATATTTAGTGAGCAAGTCTTGTATCGTGAGAATGTATTTATAATCTTTATTAGTAAGAGGCAGAGGGCCTACTATATCCATTGCTACTTTATCAAATGCAGCTCCGGGTGTATCTGTTAGTACTAACGGTTGTTTTGTTTTAACGCGTGTTAATTTCTTTAATTGGCATTCTCGACAATTTTGAATGTAAATCTGTATTTCTCGTTTCATGGTGTTCCAATAATACTTTTGGCGAAGTCTATGGTTAGTTTTGTTGACACCTTTGTGTCTGCCGGCGAAGGACGTGTGCGCTTCATGAATTAAAGCGGGTCTCTCATCAACCGAGGGCCTCCTAGTGAGTCCTTTACAAATGCATATAGTAACTTCTAATCCGTCGAATAATTCTTTTAATCTATTTAAAACATATTTCCATGGAATGTCGTCAAAATTATCGGTCTTCGCAATACTAATTGTTTTTAACGCGGTTAAAAACATACTAATTGTTTAACGCGGTTAATAGACAATCCGAAGTTATTCGTCCTGCTTCGTTAGTGTGAATTGGTATAATTATAAGATGATGAGTTCTATCTTTAATGATTCTAGCTCTTTGATCCTCTGTAAATGTCGAAACAGGAAGAATACCCAGTTGTGATAGGATGGAGGCACCCTTGTCACATGGAATACCGCGAGCAGTAGTAAATACTATACGATTATCCACTCTGCTTCCTAACGTGTCTCTACTTTCAAAAATATGTGGCGTTAAATGGTATTCTAAAGGAGCTATTCCCCTTCCAGGTTCCTCTGGTTCTTCATTTATTGATTCATCGGTAGTTTCTGATGAGGAGTCAATGTCATTCATTTCATTATCAGGAGTGGTTAGAGGAATTGTTGTGTTAGATGGTAAAACTGGCTTAGTGGGTAAGCAGGATAAAGTGGGTATTATTGTAGGTAAGCCTGGCACAGTTGATAAGGAAGGTATCGATGGTAAGGAAGGTAATGTTGGTAAAGTAGAATTTGTTGGTAAGGTAGGTAATGATGGTAAAGTAGAATTCGTTGGTAAGGTAGGTAATGTTGGTAAAGTAGAATTTATTGGTAAGGTAGGTAATGATGGTAAAGTAGAATTCGTTGGTAAGGTAGGTAATGTTGGTAAAGTAGAATTTATTGGTAAGGTAGGTAATGCTGGACCTGTCGATAAAAATTCGGTTGAGAATGAGTTTGCTGTATCTTCTGATTCGTGTATTAGCTCGTATTCCACTTTTCTTATGACTGGAAAAGTGTCGTATTCTGTAATAGTGCAACGCCACGACCACGGCGAAGTCGATTTTTCTTTGACATTTGCCTGTCCAGTATTTTTATGAAAAAGAGGAAGCATACGAGCTGCTTCGGTAGTAGGAGGATTCCGAGAAAGAGCATCGGCGTTCGCATTAGCTTTTCCTGCTTTGTATTGAATATTATACTCGTATTCGGAGATCTTTAAACGCCACTTCCACAATCGTGAAGTAGGATCTTTAATTGAATTAAACCAAACTAAGGGTTTATGATCGGTAATTATATTGAATTTTTGTCCGTAAAGGTATGGCCGAAAATGTGATATACAATACACTATTGCGAGGCATTCTTTTTCAATCGTAGAATACTTTTGCTCGGCTCCGTTTAATAATCTCGACGCGTATGCTATAGGCAAATCTGCTCCTATATCTCCCTGACTAAGTATTCCCCAAATGGCGTAACCCGAAGCATCAGTGGTTAAATTAAAAGTTTTAGTGAAGTCTGGGTATTGTAAGATGGGTTTGTTGCATAGCGCTAGGCGAAGCTCGTCGAAAGCGTTCGCTTGAGTGGCTCCCCATTGAAATTTCTTATCTTTCTTTAAGAGATCTGTCATCGGCTTGGCACTCTTAGAGAAATCCTTTATGAATCGTCTATAGTATCCGGCGAGTCCTAGGAATTCTTTAACATTTTTCGGTGTGCGCGGAGTAGGAAAATTTTTCACGGCTTCTATTTTCTTTGGGTCCGGTTTTACCCCGTCTTCCGTTATTATGTGTCCTAAGTACGCGACTTCGTGGCGTAAAAATTCACATTTATCCGGTTGCAACATCAATCCCGCTTTCCTTAATCTTTCCATAAGTCGTTCGAATTTAATCTCGTGTTCGCGTATTGAGTGGGCATATACTACAATGTCGTCGAGGTAAACGAAGAGTTCGTTACCTTGTAACCCTGAAAGTACGCAATCCATTAAACGTTGAAATGTCGCGGGCGCATTTTTTAGTCCAAATGGCATGCGTTTAAATTGATAATGACCGTATGGCGTCGAAAAAGCCGTTTTGGCTGCGTCTCGAGTGGCCATGGGAATTTGATGAAAACCGGATGCTAAATCGAAAACTGAAAAGTACTTAGCACCGCCGAGTTGATCTAGGATATCCGAAATGTTAGGTAATGGATAAGCGTTTCCGATAGTTTTTTCATTAAGAGCGCGATAATCGATTACCATGCGCCATCGTTTATTTCCGACCGAATCTGCTTTCTTTGGCACAATCCAGACAGGTGAATTATAAGGTGAAGCGGATGACTCGATAATATTTTGACTAAGAAGTTCGTTAACTTGTTTATCCATTTCTTTTTTATGATGCGGAGGAAAACGATATTGTTTTGTATGTACCGGCAAATTGTTTGTTGTGATTATTTCATGGTGCGCTACATCGGTTGCTAATAAATTTTCGTGTGGTAGATGGAAACGTTCTGCGTGTCGCTCTATTAAATTGTCAATACTTTTCTTCTCTTCTGCGTTTAAATGGTTCAAGCGAAGGAGCTTCGCGACTTCCCGAGCGCGGCTAACGCGGTCGGCGTCGCACGGCGATCCGGCGGCTAACGCGGTCGCGGCAAAAGCGCTTCGGACTTGACTTTCGTTCTTGACTTCGTAGTCGAACAATTTAATTGTCGGTATTTCAACGGTGATTGTTTCTCTTGTGGTGTTAAAAATCGGTAGGTACGCGCGGCCTTTATTATTCGTAACTAAGGCTTCTCCTAGGTAGACGCCGTCGATTACCTTCAAGCGCGGCACGTATCCGACTTGTTTTTCGGGGTTTGCGATGCAGATGTGAAATGGCGTGGCGGTACGCGCGCTTACTTCCACGATCTGTTTTTCGTAAAAAGGGACATGTATGTCGTCCCATCTTAAGGTATTTTTCGCATAATCAATAGAAACACCGTTGCTTCGAAGGAAGGGAGATCCTAAGATTCCGTCTTCGATTATTGGAAATTCATCGTCAACAATGTAAAATGCAACGTCGCGTCCCAAAAGTCTTACCGTTAATTTTCCTATAGTATTAACATAGGTTCTCGTTATTCCGCGTAGCTTGATTATTTCCGTTTCGTCTATTTCTTTTGCAACTTGGATATGTTTTATTTTAATTAAATTTAAATCAGAGCCTGAATCTATCATTAATCGCGTGGTTTTTTTGAAATCTTCGGAATTTACTTTAACTGACGGTGCAATTACATTGGGGTCGATGTCGATGGTTGCGACTCGTCCGTTATTATATCGTTTGATATTTCCTCGATCGTGAGGATCTGACCCGTCGGAGTGATCGGTAACGCCCGACGCGGGCCGTTTACCGTCGGACGGACCTCCCCGTTTCCCGAATTCCATGGGTTAGCTTTATTATTTTGCGCGTACGCGAGTTTTCTGCATTCCGCTCTAGTATGTCCGCGGTTTTTGCAATATTCGCACGTAACAATGGGTCGCGCAATCGCGTTATTTGTAGAGTGTGGATTTGGTACTGATGCTGGGGGTTCAATAGCCGCAGTTATTTGAGGAGGATTCTGGTTAATTTTCCCAGGGTCCCGTTTTTCTTGTGCATACCGAGGCGTCCACGAGATATTTAATTCTTGCCGAAATTGCATATCCGCGTCAATTTGTATGGCTTGTGAAAAAGCCTCTCTTACGGTTCGACAATTACGCCCTTCAATTCGGATCGAAAGTTCTGGCTGAAGGCCTCTCCTAAAACAATTTATAACTTCCTCATCTACTTGTTGACGTGCTCTGTCTGATTCTGGTTCATCTGCCTCTAGAATACACGCTCTTAGCTCTTTAACGCGACTGATATAATCTAACACGTGTTCTTTTGGGTGTTGGGAAATTCTATGTAACTCCCCTCTATAGAATCCCCCGGTACGACGTGTAGCGAAATTTGCCTTAATTTCCTTAATAAATTCGCGTATTGTGACTCCTCCAAAATCTGACATTACCCGCGCGGCTCGTCCAGTGAGTTTTTGTGCAAGCAAATATACGAAATGCGTTTCGTCACGGATCGGTACTCTTTCTTGAGCGCGTTCGCAAGCTCTGCAAAAATACGAGACGAATTTCGGTGATCCGTCGAAGATGGGAATTAATGCCAATAAATCGGTTAAGGAAATTCCGCGCGGTTGATACGATCTCCCATATTCGAACGAAGGATCGTATGGGCTTGCGCTTCTCGCGTTTTGTTCCCGTTCCATACGCTGCGATGCTAATGTCTGAGTTAATTCCTGGAGTTGCGTGCCAAGAGTATTTACAACTGTATTAAGCCTTTCTGTTTCACCGTCTTTTTGCCGTAGCGCGTTCATTTCGCAGTGCAATTTTTCAAATTCCGCGAGCAATCTATTACCGTCGATCGTATTCTTTTGAGGAACCTCCTCTATCTCTTCCTCGTTACCGGTTTTGTTAGATTTCTTATCGTCAGAACGAGTATGCGGTTTGGTTGCCATAATGCGAAATTTATAAAAGAAACAAGTCTTGACAGTAGTCGAACCAATGCAATAACACTTTTTATCCCACCGCTGCCACCAATTTAATATGTTACGTCCCGCGCTAACGCCAGTGTGCGTAAATAATGAAGATTTGCTCCTTTTTGAACGGCCTGCATACACCGGCTAGTTCTGGGACGGAGCGCGTTATGGTATTGGTTAGATGGTTACTTGTCCGACTTTTCTTATAGAATTTAGGTGAACTTACTTTGATGGTTGCGAATCTGCTTCCTTTGGACTGACGCTGTAGTAGTAGTAGTAGTAGTAGCTGTAGTAGTTGTAGTGGTTGTAGTGGCTGTAGTAGTTGTAGTGGCTGTAGTAGTTGGAAGGTGAGGTTGCTGATGATAATGATTTCTCACTGATTTTACGTTAGGTAAAATATATATATATTCTGATAATTGTGGTTTTACACTTAAATTCGAGTACTACGAATTATAGAAGTACTTAGAGCGCGTGCTCTTGCAATATCTCAAGAACTAGAATGAATGTTTACGAGAAATTAGCGAACTTATTAAGTTAAACTTCTGATCGGAAGTCGCGTAACAAAGACGTGCTCGTAAGCTAAGGTAAAAGTCGATGTCCGACAAACGTAGAAAGAGTCGTATTAAAAATCGTAAGAAAAAGTGTATGGAGCGTTCGATGCACGCTGTTTTAAAGATTCGTATGCGACCTGGTGGGGTAGCGCATACGTTACATGATTGGCTTAGAGCGAGTGAAGGATATGGCGGCGGCGAATCAGGAGTCTTCGCGCGGACGCCCATGCTACGTCACGTGGTCAAAGCGTAGGCGAGGTTTTCGCGGGTGGATCCGAGTCAGCAAGGGTGGCGTGACGCGGTATCGAGGAAATTGCTTGCGTTAGGATTCGGAGAACTGATCTCAAGTGGCTGAGGAAGTTAGAGACGAGATATCGTATGTGAATATGATATTCTTAAGGATAAGGCGGAGATGTTGGAAAGAATAAGGTGTCATCATACTGAAAGTACTTAGATGAGGGGTTGAAAAGGCAGGTAGCGGTTGTTCGCACGTGTTGCATTATAGAATAAGAATATATTTTACTGGAAACATCGTTGCCGTTATTCCTTTACTTGCTCTAGGTTTCTTAAATAACTATTCTACGCGTTAACGGTGCGAGATAAGACTGAGATGTTTGTGTCTCGTTTCGACTGCTCGCCGTATCGCTCATCGGTCCTCGAGACAAAGCGGAGATACTGATGACATCGGATACCATTGCCGGTTCACGGTGGTCTCGCCGCGACGGCGTTATTTCGCTATAGAATTATTATTCTTGGAATTAAATACTATTTGTTTATTCCTTATAATTGTAGTTATGTTAAGAATGTTGCTGCGATTGCGAAGGGTACCGATAATACTTGATGATTCTTTAATTGTTACTGTAAATTGTAGTTGCTGAGAATTTACTCTTTTAATTATCCTGTTAACTATTGTAGAAGTAAGATTAATACAAAGGGGTAGAAAACAAGGCTTCTGCATCGCTAAATGGCCGCATTTACTGTATAGTTTTCGCTAGAAAGTATAGATGGCGCAAGAAGTACCTTAAATCTAGGCGCTCGCAGGCACTTAACGAGAGTAAGAGGTGATAGGTGGCGTGAGAGGTGACTTGAAAAGAAACAGGGAATTTGGCGTATAGTCGCCAGACGTTACACTACAAATTGGTGACCCCGACGTGATCTCACTAATTGCGTTGTAGGCCACGTGGTTTCCAAAAAGACAAAGAATTTTACATTCGGACATGCCGATCGAGCGCTCGCCTAACAGAACTTCAGAGAAAAGTGTAACGCCAGGAACAAGCGGAATGAGTCAACTGCCGAATAACGGTCAACAGGTAGGAGCGACACACGACGAAAATCAAGCGAACAGAGCGAATATCGACGCAACACAATCGCTGCGTTTGCCACCCTTTTAGAAGGATAATCCTGCCTTATGGTTCGCCCAAGTAGAAGCAGCTTTTGCGATCCACCGAATAGTCAGCGACGAGTCAAGGTTCCGGTATGTGGTACTGCATTCAGATCAATCCGTTCTCCCTTTGGTAGCTGATCTGATAACTCGTCCACCTGAACAAGAAAAGTACAAAACGCTTAAGGAACGAGTATGCTCTGTGTTAGGAGAGACAAGTGCTACCAAGATCAGGAAGCTTCTAGGCACACACGAATTGGGAGACGAGAAACCTTCCATGTTCCTCCAGAGACTGCGTAATCTAGCAGGAGATCAGGTGACAGATGAAATTTTTAAATCTATATTTATGGAACAACTTCCAGAGAACGTGCGCACAATTCTGGCGATTAGTGAGGTGCAAGACCTAGCTAAACTGGCCTCTCAAGCAGATAAAATAGTGGAGATGACAAGACCACCGACCTCGATATACCAGGCTAGCAGCAAACCAGTAGATGTAGACAACAGACTCGTGCAAGAAATCTCAGAGTTGAGAAAACAAGTTGATTGGCTTTCAACACGGGAAAGACACAGACGGCGCAGCAGGTCTCGTGGACGATCAGCAAGCAGAAGGATATCATGCTTTCGAGAGCACCAGCAAGGTCATGAAGGTAACACTGCAAGTGGTTACTGCTATTACCATGACAGGTTTGGTGAGAAGGCATTCAAGTGTTCACAGCCTTGCAAGTACAAACGTGATGATAAAGCAAAGGCGACGGAAAACTAATGTCGCCGTCACGAGTACAGGCGGTCGTCGACGGGATAGGCAACGGAAACAAACGCCTGGCTATAACTGACAAGAAGGATGGTATTACTTACCTAATTGATACCGGAGCGGATATATCGGTCATTCCAAGAGGAATGGTTAGAGGAAAACTTATCCCTGTGGACTTTCAGCTATTTGCAGCAAACAACACTGTTATAAAAACCTATGGTAGTAGGATACAGATAGTGGATTTAGGCTTGCGACGTCCATTCAGATGGCAGTTTGTCATAGCAGACGTCATGCAGCCGATCATAGGTGCTGATTTCTTGGCGCATCATGGTATATTGCCAGATCTTAAAAATAGGAAACTTGTCGACGAACGAACGCTTTTGAGCACTAAAGCATGGATGACCACAGGGAAGCAGGCTACAGTCGCCACAATTGATCAAGGATGCAAAGTAAAGGAACTCCTGCGTAAGTACATTGAAATCACTCGTCCTATGGAGCTTAAAGAGACCATACACGATGTGAAACATCATATTATTACAACTGGGCCGCCGGTAGCCGATAGACCGCGCAGATTAGCCCCAGAGAAATACGCAGCTGCAAAGAGAGAATTTGAGGTTATGGTGACTCAAGGAGTGTGCCAACCCTCCTCGTCACAGTGGGCAAGTCCACTGCACATAGTGCGCAAGAGTAATGGTGAATGGCGACCTTGCGGAGACTTCCGTAAATTAAATAATGTTACAGTCCCAGATAAGTACCCGTTACCCCACATACAGGATTTTACTTTACATTTGGCAGGGTGCACAGTATTCTCGAAGATAGATTTAGTGAAAGCATACTTTCAAATCCCAGTGGCGGAGGAGGATCGTCGCAAGATTGCGGTAACTACCCCATTTGGATTGTTTGAGTTCAGTAAAATGCCATTCGGTCTACGAAACGCAGCACAGACTTTTCAGAGGTTTATAGACACAGCACTGCGCTGGTTAAATTTTTGCTACGGTTACATCGATGACATTTTGATAGCGTCGAAGAACGAAGTAGAACACCGGGGACACCTTGAGCAAGTATTCCAACGTTTGAAAGAATATGGGCTGTTGATCAATGCGGCAAAAAGCAGATTCTTGGAAGAAGAAGTGGAATACCTCGGTTACACAGTGAATGCGGAAGGCATTCGTCCAACAGCCGAGAGAGTCAAGGCTATCGCCGAGTTTCAAAAACCGAATAACATTTAGCGACCTAAGAAGATATCTAGGAATCATCAACTTCTACCATCGTTTCATCAAAAATGCAGCAGCAGTTTTGGCACCGCTAAACAAGTACCTAGTAGGGGCAAAGAAGCGTGATAAACGACCGGTAGAATAGACCGCACAGGCAGAAGAGGCTTTCTACAAGAGTAAAAAACTCCTTTCAGAAGCTACCCTGCTAGCTCATCCGAAGGAAAACGTCAACAAGACCGATGCTTCGAGTGTGGCAGTAGGCGCAGTGTTGGAGCAATGCCAAGGAGGGGAATGCGAGCCATTAGGCTTCTTCTCCAAAAAGTTAACGGAAACGCAACAACGTTATAGTACATATGACAGGGAACTCTTGGCGATTTATTGTGCATTAAAGTTTTTTCGACATTTGGCAGAAGGGCGAGACGTGACTATTTTGGCAGACCACAAACCGCTGCAGTATGCGTTCTCGCAACCTGCCGATAAAGCTTCGGAGCGTCAAAGGAGACAGCTAGATTTCATAAGTCAAAGCAGAGATGGTGTACGGAACAACACTGCAGCTGCCGGGCGAATTTTCTATGGCTGATGAGCCGATAGGCTGCCCGGACATGTTCGTACAGAGGCTACGAGAGCGAATGCGTCTGGTGGGATCGAGACCCACGGCGCACCGTATCAGACGAAGAATTTTTGTACATAAAGAGTTAGAAGACTGTACCCACGTGTACAGAGATTTAAAATAGATATTTCTTGTTGAAAATCAAAGCCTAGTTCCTCTAGCATTAAATAACTGGAATTTAGACCACGGGCACGAAGGCAGATCGTAGCTAATCGCTACACGTGCATACGGAGGGCCCATTCTCACAATGAAAATGAATGAAACGCGCGTCACTGCGCGCCACTTGGGGGTTCCGCTCAGGCTTATATTTCGCCATTTGTCCAATCACGCGCCGCGTCGCCTCACGATGAAATTGCACCACTCAGTAAAGAGTGATGCAACTCACGCTTGAACGACGCGACAGTGCGCGCTTCACGAATCTGCAATGGAATTAAGTTCCAGAATTTTGCGCCCTCACCGCGAGTGAATTTGAACGAGTTGCAGTGCGATGAAGAGGTATGTTAAACACTACACGCGGACGCGAACGCGGAGAAGACCACACATCTAAGACCGATCTTCGCTCGAACAAAGCCTGGAGAGATTCCGGCATGGCACCTCGATGCTGGAAGACTGACGTCGCGACGTCGGGGTGCGGTCGGCATCACCTTCCACCCCCAATATCGCACCACCTACGGCGTGGCAAAATCTTAAGGGTTCTTCGTCGTTAAATGTCAAAGATTCTTTCCAACTATATTATATTATTATTTATTAATTGATGAAACAAATATTTTCAATGACTAAAGTTTTTTTCAGATAAATTTAATTGAATGTCTTTCCATTAAATATAAGAGAAGTTGAATACAAGTAAATGATGTTAAAGTTAATAAAGAGACATATTTTTACGTTCAAGTACCAAAAAGTTTTTGTACAATTCTTGGTATGCATTTTCTTAAAACTAATTTTTACCTCCTGACGATAAGTCCTTAATTATTTTCTAAGCGATCAAAAAGGTCATAGATTCTAGATTTGAGAAGGCATTTTGCGCGGATATTTTGTGTTTCTCTGTGAAAGCAAAACTTCAATTCCGTTACGGAATGATGGTTTTCTATAGAAAAATGTCCACTCTATTGCGTGCAATGGTTAGAATCTATGCTAGACGTCTAGTTTCGGCGGAAAATGTAAAAAAGTATCGTAAAAAAGGTGCTAAAAACGTGTTTTGTCCACTTTAATTAATGTTTAAACATATTTAGAAACTGATTTTACAGAAGTGTTATATATCATTTTATTCGTTAAAGTCTACAGAATTCAATGAAAAAATCACATTTGTCTAACCCTAATACTTTCGATGAAAATTAAAGTCAAAGTTGAACCAGATATAGGGGGTCAGGGGCCCCCCCAACGAAACAGCCGTGCTGTTTCGTATTAGGCACGACCGCGGTAATGTTTCGCACAGAAAATTCGCTCGCTGCGCTCGCCTATTCCTTTTCCTAAGAGAGTACAGGATAGCTGATTGCGGCCGTTTGACTGCCGCTATCTGGCCGGCAGGATAATTTTTTTTAAAATACCAATTACATTAAAACTCGTTTCTGCTCAAAAAATAAAAATGATTTTTCGTTCGTCATGTCGTATTGCTTCCCTGAAAAATTTTGAAAAAATTTACGTTATTGGTTATCACTATTTTACATACTTTTGCAAAGTTTGAATTGTTTGCCTATTATAGCAGATTTTTTATGAATTTTTTTATGTTTAAAATGACCGCCATTTTGAAACCGGAAGTTGAATCAATTCGAAATTGTTAGTGGATCTATGTTGGGAAGAACTGGATTTTTCGTATAAATTCCAGTTTTATCCGTTCAGCCGTTTAGGCGCTAGAGTCGACAAAAATTTTTATTAGTTCGCCATTTTGTACTGTTTCGCTGAAAAATTTTGAAAAAATTCATGTTATTAGTTGTCACTACCTTACATATCTGTGCAAAGTTTTAATTGTTTTGCTCTTATAACAGAATTTTTATGAATTTTTTAATTTTTAAAATGCCCGCCATTTTGAAACCAGAGATCGGATCGAATCGAAATTGTTAGTGGATCCTCGTCGGGTGTAACTGGATTTTCCGTGTAAATTTTACTCCGATTCGTTCAGCCGTTTAGACGCTAGAGTGGATACACACATATACACACACACACACACACACATACATTTAGATCTTGTTATGAAACGTAAAGATCCAAAAGGGTTTTTGGATATCTCGAATAGTTTCGGAGATAATCGTCCGTTACACTTTTTGCTCGATCGAGAGCATAAGGAACTCCCTGCGGTCGTGCCTAAAAAACATTGCATTGCGGGTATTAGCATACTCTACGAGTTTCATAATAACTATTTTTCCGATACGTATCACGAGAAAGTAGAAAATCTGAAAAAACTAGTTAAAATGTCTTAACTTTTTACTTTCTCCTTCGATATGTCAACAACGATCTATGGTAGGTAACAAATGTAAAATCTTTATTATCGAGCGTTAAAAAAGCTATAAAAGTATATAATCGAAATATCCGCATCATGGATGATATTAAATTTGTTGTATATAATAATATTTTATTTTCGGTACAATTAATGCTAAACTATCTTTGTACAAATAATTTTTTTTATAATACATAACAGAAAATACTTGCAGTGTAAACAAATTATATATTTACGGGGGGGAAGGTATTTCAATTTTTATTTTAGCGTTTTTTGTAAATTTTATCATATGAATGTACAACATATAAAGATTATTGTTAAAAAATTTCTAGTCGATTGGAGTAAAACTACCAGAAATATGGACTTGTAAGTCTTCGTCCCTCCGATCCGACTTGGATCAAACAAGAAAAGTATATAACCCCCATTTGATGATCTTTGGCGAATTTTGAGCTACTTTCATACTAAATAGTGTTCTTGAGTGTGTACTCGCTAGAAAACTCTTAGGGATCCGAAATTGTATGCTTTTAGAGCAAAGAAATCCATGCGATTCCAAATGAAAATTATGTACTTTGAGGAAGATTGCCGGAGTTTCGGTCGTATACTACGACCCTTTTCGAGGGTACCAGGTCAACTGGAGGACATGATATATTATATTACAATGTGTATAATTGATGGAATAGATGTACAATGATGGAAAAACTTACCGAAAAAGTATATAACAGATATGGTATACATTCAGACTTGTTTCAAGATTATTCAAAAAAACATCTAACAATATATAATTTGTTTACACTGCAAGTATTTTCTGTTATGTATTATAAAAAAAATTATTTGTAAGAAGATATGATAGTTCGCTTTGAGAAACTCCCGGAACGTAACCACATGAACTAATTCGAATCTTCTAATGGAGTAAAAAATTAAAATTATCTGAAAAATAATTACATAAGGAATAGTTAGTTCATATCTTTATTAATATGTCGAATGGAATTAAAATTGGTAAGTACGTGTTTCTAACCTGTTTGATGACCACTATTCGGTACCTCCTGAGTGTGAAGGACGTTATAACGAAAAATTGGCAACTTCTTGTTATCTACAATAAAAACTTCGATAGAATTAACCACGTTTTGAATTAATGAGATACAAGTCTACTGCCTTCATTAGTTATCCCTTCTAACCACACATATATTCTACATTTCTATGGACGTGGTAGATCGTGATAGTACGGGTACAATAAATAAATAAAATGTGATAGGTGAAGGATATCGACATGTCAAACATTTCAGCGCTGGCTAGATTTTCACCTGATGTCGACGCTAGCACTACTGGCTGCTAGTGGCAAATTTGGGAAAGTGGACGAAAGTGATATATATTCGTAATATACAGGGTGTCCGCTCCCATGTACACATCAATGACTTGAATTGAAATGTCTAATACCATTTTTCGAAATTCGTCTCACAAGGGAACTGCACGACCTCACTTTCTTGGATTTTTGTGAAACTGGTGTCAAATGAAAAAGAACGATGAGTATAGTATACCTGTAAAATTTCAGACGTTTATGGCCGGCCACTTTTTCAAAAAATCGATTTGAAATTTGGAATTTTTATGTCTCCTAATCGAGCCGAATTTTTGTAAATTGATAGAACTCGATAGGCCGATAAAAGAAGTTCTCTGACAATTTTTTCTAGCATCATTAGTTTTATCAAAAATTGACGTTATTTGTAACGCTTTGTCATCGCATAAACCGTAGAATTTAAGTTATTTTCAACAGCGGCGTTAGCGGAGTCGGCAGCGAGCGAAGTTCCGAACGGGAGGTTCCAGGTTCGATTCCCGTATGGGACTTTTATTTTTTTTCGTAAAATTTGTTGCTGTTGCGTGTAAAATCACTTTTTTTTTTTTAAACATTATTTTAAATAATATGCAGTGTATTTGAAAATTTTCCATTTTTCTACATGCTAACGTCTGATATATTCAAGCTAAATGACGATGCTTATCCCTTTTATTGCACCAGCGCTCGATAGTTTATTGCTGCGAGGCCAATAAATACCCGAGCAAAGGCCGATAGTGATCTGCGGTTTAATTACCACGTACTCTAGTAGAAGATTAAAAGAAATGCATACAAATTTACCATCATCCTTGACGAAAGACGGTCCACTTTACTGTGATTACTATATAAATTTTCAAAAATGTACGTCTCTAAATTTTCTGATTGGTCGATTTATATGGGAAAAAGCTTTTGGTTTCCATATATAAGGTACCTGTCGATATTTCTTGTGAGTGTTCGTTGAAATTTCACGAGTGCAACAACTGAAGAGCAGACAATTTGATATATTTGTTACTTTCCGTTTTTAGTTTATTTGAAAGATAGTTGTAGTTTGATTATCAGAATGGAGACATTCATCCAAGTACATCGTCGGGGTCTGGTGATAGTTCTTCCCAAGAAGAAAATTTTGCAGATAGTGAATCGCACAAGAAGTTACTTGCAAATGCTATAGATTACGCGATCGAATTATTAAAACAAGATGGTACGATAGCAGACAGTGTTGATGGTGTAATAACGGATAGAGTAATGAAAATAGGCGTCGGTTTCTACAACTGTATAAAAAATACATTAGATGACATTAGATTAGAAGATTAGAACAGAATTAGAACATTAGAAAGATACATTAGCTCGGGTATTTATTGGCCTCGCAGCAACAAACTATCGAGCGCTGGTACAATACAAGGGATAAGCATCGTCATTTAGCTTGGATATATCAGACGTTAGCATGTAGAAAAATGGAAAATTTTCAAATACACTGCATATTATTTAAAATAATGTTTAAAAAAAAAAAAGTGATTTTACACGCAACAGCAACAAATTTTACGAAAAAAAATAAAAGTCCCATACGGGAATCGAACCTGGAACCTCCCGTTCGGAACTTCGCTCGCTGCCGACTCCGCTAACGCCGCTGTTGAAAATAACTTAAATTCTACGGTTTATGCGATGACAAAGCGTTACAAATAACGTCAATTTTTGATAAAACTAATGATGCTAGAAAAAATTGTCAGAGAACTTCTTTTATCGGCCTATCGAGTTCTATCAATTTACAAAAATTCGGCTCGATTAGGAGACATAAAAATTCCAAATTTCAAATCGATTTTTTGAAAAAGTGGCCGGCCATAAACGTCTGAAATTTTACAGGTATACTATACGCATCGTTCTCTTTCATTTGACACCGGTTTCACAAAAATCCAAGAATGTGAGGTCGTGTAGTTCCCTTGTCAGTTAAATAGTTATTAACTAACAAAGATCGGCTAATCACAGCGAGCAGCGACATGTAACGTTGTTTATTGTGGATTGCTCCTACTACTGATTCATCTCTTGCCTAGCTGCGAGCTCGAATGAACCGCCTTCCTCTGCTAATCATCGTAATTGACCGATTTTTGTTAGCTAATAATTTGTTAACTAACAAGGGGACATTACGGCCTCGGAAATTGACTTCGGGATGAGACTTTGCAGGTTTGTAGTATACCTTTAGACTATTCGATTTGCAAAGTAAGAGCGCGCACTAGCCATAAACTAGTTTTTATAATTTTTTAAAGGATTGAAAAAAAAAGTTTCCACACGCAGGGATCGAATACGGACCGCCCGCGCCGCGAACGAGTTCGCTACAACTCGGCCACTTCGCTGTTCTTGGATGGTGTTCAAAGTGACCAGTATACGCCCTACACGTAAAACTTTAAAGCCATTTTTCTCGAAAGTTTATGGCTAGTGCGCGCTCTTACTTTGCAAATCGAATAGTCTAAAGGTATACTACAAACCTGCAAAGTCTCATCCCGAAGTCAATTTCCGAGGCCGTAATGTCCCCTTGTAAGTCGAATTTCGAAAAATGGTATTAGAAATTTCAATTAAAGTCATTGATGTGTACATGTATTTCTTCGCTTGACTACATGGAAGCGGACACCCTGTATAGATATACTAGCAATGTTAACGAAAAGGTCGGAAAAAACCACTAATAAATTAATACTTTAAAACATATAATCAGATTATTAAATTATCGGAAGCCGCGATCCTAATAAATTATATATCAACGGATGGGAAAAAGTTCCAGGATTCTGATGGAAAAAAAACAAAATTATGTAGCACTTTGCGTCGATGAGATATGAGCATTTTAAGGTTTCTTCCTCTCTTGAAATTTCGATTTTACTGTAAATATACCACCGGCGTTAGTCCTATTTTTTTGCGCCGGACAGGTCTGACTGCCGTTAGTCTGTAAGCTGTAATAATCAAATTATTTAATAAATTATTAAAATATAAGTAAATATTAATAAAATATTACCTGGTCATTTATTGTAACCTATCTTTATTTTATTTATTTTTTTTTGGGGCAAGGGGGGAAACCTTGCATAGGCACCCGGTTCACAAGCTTTTTGCGCACTGGGTAGTGTGAGATTCTTACTCACTAAAACCCTCCTTGGTAGCTACTGACTGCTAGCCAGTGTGCTCGTACAACTCGCTTAGGTGGATTATTTATTTTCACTTTAACAAGTTTTCTTTACAGTATCTAATTCTTTTAAACATTCAACTCTCTGAAGGAGCTGTGATAATCAAACTTGTCTTTGCAGTATCTAATTCTTTTAAACATACAACTCTCTGAAGGAGCTGTGATTATCAAACTTGTTTTCGCAAAATCTAATTTTTTTAAACATACAACTCTCTGAAGGAGCTGTGATTATCAAACTTTTCTTTTACTAAATTCTTTTACTTCTTACTCAATTCTGGAATTTTTTTTGCAGCTGATTCAAGTTCTTGACGATTTCTATTAAATTTCTTACATTCTTGACGAAATAATACCAATATTATTTTTTTTACAACCTCTTTGCCAACATTCTGTCTGTTAATATCGCATGGTATAACACTTTCATCGAGTGCAGAAGTTAGTAATAGTTCTGCAAATGTAAATACATCAACATGATGCAAGTTGCTCTTAATTTGCGTTTCAAAAATATTGATAGTACTTTTTATAAAATTTGTCAATCTTCCGGAAGAAGGGTTGTTAGCAGAAGAATTAAACAATTCTTGGCAATCTGTACATTTTTTATTTTTAAAATACTTCAATAGATATAAGTTTAGATCTTGAAATATTGCTGTATCGCCAACGATTGCATCTACAGACTCATTATTGTCATTGAAATTCCAAGAATTGGCAAAATTTTCACTAGTATCAATGATATTGATAGTCGGTGGAAAATTGTCAACATTCCCTTCGACATTATCCAATATTTCAAAAGTTTCATTTTGCTTCGCGTTTTTCTTTTTGGAATAAAATGTTACTCATATTAGTTAGCATGTGGTAATTTTCCACAGCGCAATTACTTCCAATGATTGTCGTGTTTGTAAATTTAGTTATTAATAATGTTTTGAACGCACTCTCAAAATGAGTACACGTCAAGTTGTCATTGCATCCTTGCTCGTTTCGTAGCATTCCAACAAGATTTTCTAATACGTCTTGAGCTATGAGACGCAGATTCAATTCTTTTCTCTCGAAAATAAATGCTGACATAATGCTGGCATTGCAGATAAGTTGTCAGACAGGGCTTGTGGCGTTGGTGTTTCCAGTTTCCTTCCGTCGTATCTCAGGAAGTGGAAATCTGCAACCTTCCTACTGCACTCAGCCCATTTCTGAAAATGAAAAGATTGGGGCGTGACAAGGCTCTACTTGTCTTTATTTTACTATCGCCGCCACCAATCAAACTTCCATTCAAAGAATCTATCAAATCGTCCAATTCTCGTATAACTAAGCCCGTAGATACCGTCGTTGGATATCTTTCAGGATTAGACGTTCCTTTCTCTATTAAGATTTCAGCCACAGTTTGACTTAGAATCTGCGCAGCTTTCCTCATTCGCATTTTCAATTTCGTCGTGGGGAATATATGACTTTCTGTCAAATGGCTTAGCTCGTTATCTCTAAAGAGATGAACTATGTCACGCCAATAGGCTTACTTACCATTCCAGACCATGATATTCCCCGGATTATCATATTTATTTAAAGTTTGATTATCCTTTTTCCATGCTTCGAAATTGCCCATAAAACAATTTCTAATAGTTTTTATCAGGTGAGCAATATCTGCAAATGTATAAATTTTTGGGCCATTGCCCACTTTAAAAAAAATACCTGGGTTCGGATCTTTTGCATTTTGTCGCAATAACTTAACCGCTGCTCTATTCGATGATCCTTGATCACAAATGATTGCAACTACGTGCAATCCAGCACTTTTTATACCCTCAATAACGACAGGTATTAAATTCATCAAATCGAGGGTTTTCATTGGCCCATTTGTAAAGTGGTACGAAATGTGCTGTTTTGCAGGCTTAGAGAGTAGCTGAATCATGAACACTGTAACGTGATCTGCAGTCTCATTTAAGCGTTCATTTACCCCATCATCATGGAAACCTGTAATATTTGGCGCATCTTCTGTGTATACCAACCTAGGTTTGATTGATGTTTCGTCTACTAGAAGGGCACAGCACTTCTCAGCATCACTGTACCTTTGAACAGTTTTCTCAATTGCCTGAAATATAAGTTCATTTATACCTGGTCTTACCTTATTTTCTCGAAGCGTTCGTCTTAATGTGCATTCATTGGGCAGTTTTAAGAAATTACTTAGGAATGTATAGCATTTGCGGGATCGCTTTAAAATTCCTGCAGCTAATAAAATATCCTTCTGCGTGTACCGTTCTCCTCCGGACTTGGTCCATTTGTGCCGGATATTTAAGGGGGTCCTCTGGTTTGACGCCCTGATTTTGTAGCATTTTTGGGGATTTTTTTGTAAAGACCAATGAAGAGATAGAACTTTGAACTTTTTACCATTTATTTATACATATTTCAAGAGTATACAGTTAAATTTTTAGCTAAAAATATTCAGTAGAACCAAAGTTAGAGTGGTCTGAAGACACCCGTCTCGAAAAAATGGACGCCCACTTCTTCCATGATATCAGCCGATTGGCTTATCTGAAACAAAAAAATCCGGCGGGGTTTTAATCTGTATACTTAAATACACCGAGTGGACTACGATCAAAAAAAAATTTTGAAAATTGGATTTTTGACAGACTTTGGAACAAAAAAGTCCGAATGTCATGTATTTATTGTCAACCTGTTGATACAAAAAAAAAAAGAAATTCTCAAAATTTTGGGATGATAATAGTCCACTCGATGCGTCTAGATGTACTGAGTAGACCCTATAAATTTGAAATAAATCGGCCAAGCCGTTTTTGAGATATGATGGAGGAAAGTTTGAAAAACATGGTTTTGAGAAAAACGCGTTTAAAGTTTCAAGTACAGTTATAACTATAAAAATTCTAACTTACCACTAATCTGCGATGCCTGATCCGTAAAGTACACCTTCCTCCTGCTTTTGGAAGTCTTTCAAAGCAGATTTTTTAACTGTTGCCTCAATTCTGGCTTTTTTAGTGACATCACTGATGCGTCGCTCGGAGCGCGAGATCCGCTTTTCGTCACGTTTCGCAACGTAAGCATGATTTCACTTGCATGTTGAAGCATTAAGCCCGAGTTGATAACTTTTTGTCTTGCACAGTTACAAGACTGAACTATTTTAAAACCTAAGCCATGATAGCTAGATTGCGCGAAAGACACATCACCTTCACACTCTTTACATATTACAGTATTGGAAATAGCGGAAAATACTGTCGCAAACTCTAAAATACAATACCCAAAGTTTAAATAAGTATTTATTTGTTCAGAAGGGTCTCAAGTATAAAGCCGACAGAGAACAATATGCTCGACCTCCAAGCGCTCCGCTCAACGCTCCGAACACCTGTCCCTTCTAACTGCTGTATCTTTATAATGGCTTCGAATATCGAAAAATCACTTTACCTCCACATTCTAGACACATTAAGGAAACAATTTATGCAAAAAAAAAAAAAAAATCGATTTTTTAAACCCATTAAACCAGAGGACCCCCTTAAATCATTAATGACTTGTGAGCCTGCAAATTTTCCAGTACAACGCAATGCTTGATCGTCCTCTTTATTTCTATAAAAATTGTCCTGCAGTTTTTGATAGAGAATAACATATTTCTCTAATTCTCTCTGAATTGTTTTTTTCTCTTCTTTCAGTAATGATCAAGTCGATAAGTTGTCTGACTTCATGGGTAATTTCTGCTCCAGGTATTCCAGTATCGTCTAAAATTTTTTGGCTGTATTTCTCTCTGGAGCAACTAAATATGAAAAGAAAAAAGAAAATTGTAGTTATAACGAAGAAAAATAACTATCTTAAGATTAATGATAAAATACAACTTTTGTGATAAAGTTACATTATCATAATAAAATAAAGAATGGAAAAATATATGAGTCTCTTAGCGTACAAGTGACATAAATTCAAAATTATGAGAAATGGAATTTTTACAGAAATAGTGAGTATTAAGAATACTTGTTTATTCTAATTATTCTAGTTATTCTAATAAAAAACAAGATTACAGACTAACGGCAGTTAGGCCTGTCCGTCGCAAAAAATCGGACTAATGCCGGTGGTATATTTACAGCAAAATCGTAAATTTGAAGGGAAGGGGAAACCTTAAATTGCTAATATCCATCGACGCGAAGTGCTACATAATTTTGGTTTGTTTCATCGTAATCCTGGAACTTTTTCCTTTTCGTTGATATATAATTTATTAGGATCGCGGCTTCCAATAAGTTAATAATCTAATTTATGTGTTTTTAAATTTTATGAAATATCAATTTTATCAGTCTTTTTTTTTCCGACCTTTTTCGTTAACATTGCGAGTATATCTATATATATCGAATTTTGTCCAGTTTCCTAAATTCGCCGTTAGTAAAGCCAGTGGAGTTAGCGTCGATATCAGGTGGAAATCTAGCTAGCGCTGGAATGTTTGACATGACGATATTCTTAACCTATCACATTTTATTTATTTATTGTACCCGTCGGTATTATCATAATCTTCCTTGTCTATAGAAACGTAGAGGACATGTGTGGTTAGAAGGGATAATTAAGGGAGGCAGTAGACTTCTATCTCATTAATTGAGAACGTGGTTCATTCTATCGAAGTTTTTAGATAACAAGAAGTTGCTAATTTTTCGTTATAACGTCCTTCATACGCAGGAGGTACAGGGTAGTGGTTATGAAGCAGGGTAGAAACACGTACTTACTAATTTTAATCCCATTCGACATATTAATAAAGATATGAACTAACTATTCCTTATGTAATCATTTTTCAGATAATTTTAATTTTTTACTTCATTAGAAGATTCGAATTAGTAATAAGTAAAATTCGCTGTGTGTAAACGTATAGATGAGTTCATTTGGTTACGTTCCGAGAGTTTCTCAGAGCGGAGCGAACTATCATATCTTCGTAGACGTTTTTATGAATAATATTGCAACAAGTCTGAATGTATACCACATCTGTTATGTACTTTTTCGGTAAATTTTTCCATCATTGTACATCTATTCCATCGATTATATACATTGTAATATAATATATCATGTCCTCTAGTTAACCTGGTACCCTCGAAAAAAGTCGTAGTATACGACCGGAACGTCGGCAATCTTCCTCGAAATGCATAATTTTCATTTGGAATCGCATGGATTTCTTTGCTCTAAAAGCATTCAATTTCGGATCCCTAAGAGTTTTCTAGTGAGTACGCACTCAAGAACACTATTAAGTATGAAAGTAGCTCAAAAATCGCCAAAGATCGTCAAATGGAGCTTAGGTATGTACTTTTCTTGGAGAGACAATAGAAAATAATAACATCATAGTCTACGTATGTAGAAAAATAAATAACAATAGGAATGTTACGTGGGCCGTCGCTGTAATTTATATTTGCTCTTATTTTTAAATTGAAACAAGAATTTTTTATTATAACAAAATTATGTAAAATCATACACAAATAACATTAAAAATGTAAAGTGGGCCGTCGCTGTAGTTAATATAAACAATAAATCGTGCTTTTTCTTGCTACATAAAGATATTAAATCAATGATGCGTCGCATCTTTATTAATAACTTTTTATCAAATATCTATAATTTCAATTTCCATATTGGTTCTTTAGACCATGTTAAACATTGTTGACTTCATAAATTACACATTCTCCTTCAAACAATTTTACTAAAATAACAATCTCTGTAAAAAACCTTGTACAAAGTACGCGACGGCCCGCTTTTTTTTAAAAATGAAAAAATACAACCTGGCAATCTGCGAAGCCTCCTTTTTTGTATTTAATAATTGAATGAATGGAAGCATGGGGTGGACACCTCTAGCGCAGGAAAATGAACTATGTACTTGATTCAGGTTATTATACGGTTATTTATGAACTAGGAAACAATACAAATTAAATAAATTCATTAAAATGTTTAATAAATTAAATATTATCATAAATGCACCGATTGGTTTAAATTTTAGATTGAAGATAAGTAAAATACATTTTTGTATCCCTACTGTATCTACATAAACAATTTTAAAAAATTATCTAAAAACTGTATATGGGTAACTTTCGAAAAATTAGAATTATTTATTATCTAAACAAACATGTTAAATATTGTTCCTGGATTGATAGATGTACCAAAATGTTATTAAAGCGGGCCGTCGCACAGTGGGGTATTTGCATCGAAAAGTCGGAAAAAATTATTTCTCTATGAAAATTATGCTGAAATGAGATAAATTATTATGTGAATACGGAATATATGGATTAAGAACGTTTTGTTTAAAAAAAAGGATATTTTAAGAATCTTTTTAAATAATTACATGTCTTAATCCGTCGTTTCTTCTTCGGATGACATCTCATCTTCATCAGATTCTATTCTATTTTCTTCGTTAGAATACATCCCTTCGGGTAGGAGCAGCAATTGGATGGATTCACTTAAAAATTTTTTACTTTTTTCCTTACTGGCCGATCTGATGCCTGATAGCAAGGAATCAGAGCTCAATAAGAGTCTGTTCATGTCTTCGTTGCACGATTCCCGGGAACACTTCCGGGCATAATTTTTCCGATAGATTCGGAAGTACTTATTTCTTGCTTCGGCTGCTTCCTCGGACAGTTGGCCAATTGGTAAGATTCCGTGTTCGATCACTACTGGTCCGTGGATTAATATTTAGTGCATGGCTGGCGTCATGGGATGCCACGGATACAATCGAACATACATTTCTGCAGTCTCGGTAGTATATGTTTCAAATTTTTGTACATTAATTTTATATCCACTAGACAAAACTTCTAGGATTACTCTGAACTTATATATCAAATCTACATTAATTCCTGTGATTTGCGATGACAATTCGTGATTCGCAAAGAATCTTCGACTAGTGTTGCCATTGTTGGTATTCCCAAAGCCAGGTTTTGGCATGTCGACTACAATACCCAGTTTTGACCTGAATTCTTCCTGAATCTTTTTTTTGGTTTCTTGCACAATTTTTTTTTCAGCTGGGGCTCTTATCTGCTATTTTTTAATTGGTAATTTATATGATAAGTGCAGCAAACTTTCTAATATTCGTATCCTAGCGTGTAAAATTGATAAACCAAATTCAAGAGATTCTGGGTTAACTTCACACCTTTTTATTAAGTTATTAAACTCTTTTGAGGTCGCTCCACATATATAACATTTCGTGGTTGATACAGTATTCGTAGCTGCATTACACACTTTAGCATCAACCATTGTAAGCACCATAGTATGCTTAATAGATAGAGATCTGTTTCGTTCAATTTTGTTTTTTTTCAATAGATTAATTTTTTCTTTTATACATATACAAGATCTCTTGAACTGTTGAGTCAACTGATTCCTTTACGAATCTTATTCTAATTGGTCGACAATATCTAGGTGAAGATGGCGTTGGATTTTGCCAAATAATTCGTTTGTTTGTCGAACAGATTAATTGTAGTGGCACAAAAGAACTTTGAAATATGCTCGAATCTGTGTCTGTATTATTTTGAAATTTCTGTTTATATTGTGACTGCTGCGATCCATCACATCCCCATTTGCTTATTAATTCTAATGAATTATACTCATTTTCGCATAGACAATTTATCACATCCTCTAAATAAATTAACAAACGGGCAGCCGTATGATCTAGTAAATCTTGTAGGTTTACCTCAGCGGTAGTTTCGTTTATTATATAAGATTCCCGAGGAGGATAACATTCTTTTTTAGCCGTTTGGAGCACAGAATAACACGGGTAAAGTTTTTTGTCGCTCGTCCTAATAATTTCATATTGCCTCCTGGATAGTTGTGCATCAACGAATATAGAAAGAGCTTTTAAACTTGACAGCTGCTTTCTGTTTTGTTCTTTATGTGAATGTCGATATTTTGTCGCACGTCTCGGTGAATTTGTGATTTCTTTTAATATCACCGCGGAATCCACCATGCCTGAAGCTCTTAAACTAGATTGTGTTGCAAATGCAAGTTCCTCGACACTTGAATTATTGCGGAGGTTTTCTGTTTTCTGTCGTTTACTGCGTTCACATAAATCGGTAAAAGGCTTCGTTGGTCGTCCAGATCGAGATTTCGCAATAGGTATTTCTACTGTGCCTTGAAGCCAAAGTTTATACTTCGTTACAAATACATCTTCCTTATAACTAACAGATAACCATCTGCGTTTAAATTCACATTTGAAATAGGATATTTTATGCCTTAATGCGCGACGTTCTTCGTCGGAATAATTATCTCGGCTTAGCATACAATTTTCCAAATACTCTAACTTTTTATTAATATTTTCATTTTTCCGTTCTTGCATTATATCGAATAATTGTCTCCGCGTTATTAGTTTAATTCCAGATGGGCCAGCAGTTTGCACCGGAAGACTTACTGACATTTTGATATCTATATGTATATATATTTAGGTTAAATATTTATTATTTAAATAATAAAAGTAGAAAATATTTGAACGACAAGAACTATGTGATAGATCGGCTTACCTTCACGAGGATGTCCACTAAGTTTATATGTTTTTAATTAAATTCCTTTTTTATAATATTTTTCACGTTAAAACAGAAAGACTTTCAATAGTTTCTAGATCTATTTGAGGTTATCAAACAGTAAAGCAATCGTGAAAGATCAGAAACATAAAAACGTCTATCATTTCTCGAGGTTCAAATATTTTTTACTTTGATCTAGATCAGAGATCTCTCAGGTTTTTATCTAGACTACCAACGAAGCCTTTTACCGATTTATGTGAACGCAGTAATCGACAGAAAACAGAAAATGAGTATAATTCATTAGAATTAGTAAGTAAATGGGGATATGATGGATCGCAGCAGTCACAATATAAGCAGAAATTTCAAAATAATACAGACACAGATTCGAGCATATTTCAAAGTTCTTTTGTGCCACTGCAATTAATCTGTTCGACAAACAAACGAATTATTTGGCAAAATCCAACGCCATCTTCACCTAGGTATTGTCGACCAATTAGAATAAGATTCGTAAAGGAATCAGTTGACTCAACAGTTCAAGAGATCCTGTATATTGTAACGTAACGCATGAAATCAGAGTTAGAATAATTAATATTAGAAGGATAGGATTAGAAATAGAAATCGGCAAGCAAATGAAGCGAACAATAGATCATAGGTAATATAAGAAACGGGAAGAAATCTAAATTTAGAACGCGAAAAGGCGACAACAAGCAAGAAACGGCGTAAGAAATTAAGACGGTTAGGAACGAGGAAGCCCGATCGGAAACGACGAGGGCCGATGTCGATCGGCAAGTTCAGGGCCGCGCAAGGCCAGCGGCGCGCGACGAAAGGTTCACACGGGGGGGACCCAATTAGATAATAAAATTCAAATCTCTCGAGATGAGGTAAGAGTGGGAATAGTACTTTATAAGCAAGGGACTCGAATAGCCCCAGGATGATGACTGACTGGAAGAGCGAGAGTTTCTCAGAGTTCAAAAAGTTATAGTGTTGCGTTCAATCTTAAATTTCGGAGGGTGCAGAAAGTGTTTGATTTAAAATCGTTTAGGCGCGTGTGTCAGCGCCAGGGCAATCAAAAGCGAGGTAGCTGTTGATCCTATTAGGGAACAAAAGCGTGACAGTGTTACAACGTCTCCTCAGATAAGGGTAAACAATTATTGTGTACATCCTCAAATCCCGGTAGAATAAGGCATAGTATAAGAGTATGTGTGAGCGGCGTAAATGAGAGGGTGTATGTGCGTGTAAAAATCGAGAGCGACGAAATATAAATAAACACGGGAGCGATCAGCTGATCGGAAGCGAACCGAAATAAGAAGATAGAAAGGCATTCAATAAACGCAGTTAAAGTGACATTTCGCGGAATTCATTTCATTTGCATTCCCTTTCCACTGCCAGTCCCAAAAAGACCGAACGAGGAGAAAAAAGTAGCGTAGAATTAAAAAGGTAAGGAAGGCGATACGTTACAATATAAAAGAAAAAAATTAATCTATTGAAAAAAAACAAAAATTGAACGAAACAGATCTCTATCTATTAAGCATACTATGGTGCTTACAATGGTTGATGCTAAAGTGTGTAATGCAGCTACGAATACTGTATCAACCACGAAATGTTATATATGTGGAGCGACCTCAAAAGAGTTTAATAACTTAATAAAAAGGTGTGAAGTTAACCCAGAATCTCTTGAATTTGGTTTATCAATTTTACACGCTAGGATACGAATATTAGAAAGTTTGCTGCACTTATCATATAAATTACCAATTAAAAAATAGCAGATAAGAGCCCCAGCTGAAAAAAAAAATTGTGCAAGAAACCAAAAAAAAGATTCAGGAAGAATTCAGGTCAAAACTGGGTATTGTAGTCGACATGCCAAAACCTGGCTTTGGGAATACCAACAATGGCAACACTAGTCGAAGATTCTTTGCGAATCACGAATTGTCATCGCAAATCACAGGAATTAATGTAGATTTGATATATAAGTTCAGAGTAATCCTAGAAGTTTTGTCTAGTGGATATAAAATTAATGTACAAAAATTTGAAACATATACTACCGAGACTGCAGAAATGTATGTTCGATTGTATCCGTGGCATCCCATGACGCCAGCCATGCACTAAATATTAATCCACGGACCAGTAGTGATCGAACACGGAATCTTACCAATTGGCCAACTGTCCGAGGAAGCAGCCGAAGCAAGAAATAAGTACTTCCGAATCTATCGGAAAAATTATGCCCGGAAGTGTTCCCGGGAATCGTGCAACGAAGACATGAACAGACTCTTATTGAGCTCTGATTCCTTGCTATCAGGCATCAGATCGGCCAGTAAGGAAAAAAGTAAAAAATTTTTAAGTGAATCCATCCAATTGCTGCTCCTACCCGAAGGGATGTATTCTAACGAAGAAAATAGAATAGAATCTGATGAAGATGAGATGTCATCCGAAGAAGAAACGACGGATTAAGACATGTAATTATTTAAAAATATTCTTCAATGTAGATGTTATTATCAAATTTTCACTGGTTGTTCTTAAAATGTTCTTGAAAGCATATATTTTTTTATTAAAAAGTTTCCTGACTAATGTATTCTGCGTTTAAATAAAAATCTACTCCGTTTATACATAAAATAGGTACTGTAACCTTTTCCATTTCTACTTTCATTAGCGATAAAATTTGAATCCGGAACCGTTTTTTCTTCCATCATAATCAGAAATCTTTAACGAACGCAATGACACCAAAAACATTATCGGGACTTACACAGAACTATAACAAAATCGTTAATTTAGTCTTACAACGGTAAACAATTTTTCTGAATTATTGACTACTTTCAAACATTAATAACTACACCAATATATGTGATACAAAAATAAACATAAAAGTCGAAAAAATCGACTTTTTTTCCGACTTTTCGATGCAAATACCCCACTGTGCGTCGCGTACTTTGTACAAGGTTTTTTACAGAGATTGTTATTTTAGTAAAATTGTTTGAAGGAGAATGTGTAATTTATGAAGTCAACAATGTTTAACATGGTCTAAAGAACCAATATGGAAATTGAAATTATAGATATTTGATAAAAAGTTATTAATAAAGATGCGACGCATCATTGATTTAATATCTTTATGTAGCAAGAAAAAGCACGATTTATTGTTTATATTAACTACAGCGACGGCCCACTTTACATTTTTAATGTTATTTGTGTATGTTACATTTTACATCAGAAATGTAGTGAATGTAAAAACATCTCGTATATTGTTGACACAATTATTATGTTTTATCTTTAACTTTATCTGATTACAAAACAGTTACATTATGTATTTCATTGCTTGTGCAATATTACATTAAAGTTAAATTTCTAAAATATTAAGAAAAGGGGATTATGCCACTCGTCCACTAACAAGGGGACCGCACGATTTGGGAAATGAAGTTCGGGACGGGACTTCGTGTGGCCGTAGTAATGCCTTACAAGGGGGACCGCACGATTTGGGAAATGAAGTTCGGAACGAGACTTCGTGTGGTTGTAGTAATGCCTTAGGGTGTTACTATGTTTAACGGAGAAAACGCACTGGCAAGCCACTTTTAAGAAAAAAACGCTTCAAAGATTTCCCGTACGTTTACATACGAAAAAGATTTACTCTTCGTCAAGCGCTTCAGCGGTCGAGGCGGTAGCGGGTCAGCCTAATAATCCAGAGGTTCCGTGTTCGAGTCTCGGTACGTGCACTTTTTTTTTCTTTTGTTTTTTATTTGTGCATTTTATTAAATCTTATTTACTTATTACTTTTTACCTATACTTTTTCACGTATTCTTTTTGTAAAAAAACCTGTTCCTTTAAGCAACCTTCATTCATTCGATGCTCAAATTGCTCCAACATATTTTGTTTCCGATGTTTTTACGATGACTACCATTCAGGTTCTTGTACTTCTACATCTTTTTAATCGACTTCAAAAAAGGAGGAGGAGGTTACTCAATTCGACAGTGACCTCTTATTTTTTTCTTTTTTTAATAAACATATCTACACTACTCTTTTACACGACTTGATTATTATTCTTCCCCATACACAATATTTAACACGTGATACGATTTAAATATTTCAAGCGAGAAGTAAAATTTTCACATCATTGCATGTTATTTTATAACAAAAAAAATACGTGAAAAAGTATAGGTAAAAAGTAATAAGTAAATAAGATTTAATAAAATACACAAATGAGAAACAAAAGAAAAAAAAAAGTGCACCTACCGAGACTCGAACACGGAATCTCTAGGTTATTAGACTGACCCGCTGCCGCCTCGACCGCTGAAGTGCTTGACGAAGAGTAAATCTTTTTCGTATGTAAGCGTATAAGAAATCTTTGAAGCGTTTTTTCTCAAAACTGGCTGGCCAGTGCGTTTTCTCCGTTGAACATAGTAACACTCTAAGGCATTACTACAACCACACGAAGTCTCGTCCCAAACTTCATTTCCCAAATCGTGCGGTCCTCTTGTTAGACAATGCAAATTTCTTCCTTCGTACCGCATAGATTCGGTGATCATTCTTCGACAGAATGAAATGTTTGTCCGTAGAGATGTCTATTAACATCAAGTGCAAACAGCAAGGCTGTTTCGTTGGGGGGGCCCCAGTCGCTTTATAGCTGTTTTTTTTTTAATTTAGAAGACGAGAATCATTTCTCGGACGAGCACTATATGAAAACATTTAACAATTAAAAATGACCTTGAATAACATTTCAAGGTCAACATAATGCATGTCGATGGATTCGTCTTGAGGTAGGCTACATGTCTGGCATAACAAAAATATATGGTTCCATTTAAAAAATCAAAGGTCAACTTCAAATCTCGGAGGCGCCTCCACCCAGAGAAAAAAAAGGTCCACCATTGAATGTCCCCTTCAAGGTAGAATATGTTTTGTTCAAAAAATTTTAACAAATAATTAATATTTTTCGAAATAATCGCATTTAAAAATTAAAAAGAGACACCCTGTATATAAGAAAATACAATTCCAAATGTTATTGCGTATCCTGAGAGCGGTCAAGGTTTCGTAGTCGTCGAAACCGTTGCCGAATAGAAATTTCTGGTACGTTTCGGTCGCGTGACTTGTACCGGTCACCTCTACGTATTTATCGTAACGTTCAAACTTTTGCACGGTAACGTAAGATAATTCTCTTTAGATGGACAAAAAAAATTTTCGTTATTCTACGTTATACCAAAGGATTTTCTCTAATCAAATTTAAACTTTTGTTTCTACTTTTCGTTACTTTCGAGCCCCACGTACGGGCGCCATTTTGTAACCGCCTGCTTCGTTTCGTAGCACGAACGGCCCTCCTCGCCACGCTCTCCTCCTCGTGATAAATGTTATAAAAGGCTAAACGGATGATCGGTTAAAGAAATATAATTAAGTTGGGCGCCAGGTAGCTTACGGCTACCACTCGAGCCTTAAATAATGCATAAGATAACTATTAACAAAATCACGAGGAGGTGCGTGAAGCGGAATACGAAACGGTAGCTCAGCCCACCGAGGTGGTAACGGAGAGGGGCAGGGTGAGCGAAAGAGTTCAAGAACGATATTCCTTCCGAAATTGTATGAAACAAAGAGAATAAAGTTTATTCAAAAAATACCAGGTGAACGAAAGCCAAGTGTAAATTGATACGCTCCTCGACGGGAGCAGATAGTTCAACAATTCGTTAAGTTTCTCGAAGATGAACATACAAAGTGACGAACGAGGTCCCTTCTCATTACAGTTTTTCTAACCGTACGCGATTTCGAGAAACAGTACTGAATTTACGACTTTCTCTCATTACCTTCGAATAACGATCTTTTAAACGCATTGAACGAGAACGTACCATACGCGTATTCACTCTATAACATTCTTTACATACCAAAAACACAGATAGCCATACAAAGACCGAAATTATATACAGGACAATACGATTGGCTTAGTGCAGTTATAAAAGCACGGTAGCATGTACTTTACAAGGTTCGTTACAAAGTAACCGTTCGACCTTGCCACTCTCAGGACTACTCGCCGCTACGCAATAATCTCGAAGCGTGTCGCGACCGGGATCGGAATCATCGGCCGAAGTCGTTAGTCTCGTTTCCCAAAAATTCCCAGACGATTAAAATGATCCAACTTATAAACTAACCACAAAATTCGTTCGTGAAGAGCGGTAACGTGGCCAATGCCGGCGTTACGAAATTCTCTACGAAATACTTATACTTTAACCACCAAATTCTAAGCAACTAATTACGCATAAAGAGACTATGACCCCGGTGACCGACTCCTCCCGGAGATGTACGTTCAGCGATCGGCTTACCGTTCGCTCTTTCTTCTGCGACCTCGGTAGCTTTCTCCCTCGCTCGGTTATGTGGTAGATCGACTTCCTTCGGGTCTTTCTAGCGGTCCTCTCGTCTCGTCGTCGGGAGCGTGAAGTTATACTCTACCCGTGACTCTTGCGCCACGTGCGCCTCTACCTAATTTATGTTAATTTAGCGAACGCCGAATTTTCACGTCGATACGTGACGCCGACGCTCTATGTTATCGATCTTCATGGTGTCGATCGATGCGTCGCTTACAGGTGTCACCATGGTGAGAAGATGATGGTTTTCTTTCTCACGACGGTAGCTACGATGTGGTATAATCTACGGTGGTCTCGGTGGGCGCTCTCTGGACGAGCGTTTTGCTACGATGTTCGGTAGCGGTGTCTTTCTCTCCTTATCCTTTCCCTCGTAGGTCGTTTCTCGGTGGTATTCATGAAACGCGTCCGAGTAGAATTAGTTATACGATTCTTTAAATACCGTTTTGCCCTGAGAGCGGCGTGTCGACCGAAGCGTTACTCTTCTTGAGACGTTCTAAACGTCACAACTTGATCTACAAAAACTCCCGCCACCGTCCCCGCTCTCATGTTCCTAAGTGGAAAGGCTTCCACCCACTTACTAAAACAATCCACGACCACTAACAAATATCTATTTCCCCGGGAAGACTTCTGAAACGGACCTAGAATATCCTTCTGAACTCTTTCAAAAGGGCTCCCTACATTATAAACCTGCAACTCATGCTTCCCTTTCTTGCTAGGACCCCGTTTGGCTACACAAATTTCGAAAGACCTGCACCAATCCTCCACATCCTGCCTGTAACCTATCCAATAAAAACGCCTACGAATTTTCTCCAAAGTCTTATTCACACCAAAATGCCCCCCTGTCGGACTATCATGAGCCTCCCTTTACACGCACTCAACCTTCCCCTTCGGGACAACAACTTGATAATCACATGAACTAACAAGGGGACATCACGACCTCGGAAATTGACTTCGGGATGAGACTTTGCAGGTTTGTAGTATACCTTTAGACTATTCGATTTGCAAAGTAAGAGCGCGCACTAGCCATAAACTTTCAAGAATAACAAAAAAAATAGAAACCGACTTCGAAAAAAGCGCTAAAAAGAATGAAATAATTTTTTATGTATACCTACAATATTCGATTTCATCATTATCATACTCAGAATATTGCAACTTTTTCGGCGGCGACACAAAATATTCCAACACGGTAATTTTCACGAACAAAGGAGTAAGTGCCTAATACATAAATATCCATCAATGTCCGTGAATTTCTGGCTATTAATGTACTGTTAATTAATTTTCTGTCGCCTCCGAAAAAGTTGCAATATTCTGAGTATGATAATGATGAAATCGAATATTGTAGGTATACATAAAAAATTATTTCATTCTTTTTAGCGCTTTTTCCGAAGTCGGTTTCTATTTTTTTTGTTAAAAATTTTTTTATTTCATACTTTTTAGTGTATAATCGATCAAGATGTGAAAATAAAGTTATGAAGGTAATATTTGCAAAAGGATCGAAAAGGTTTGGTTCCGATATGTGAAGTCGTTGAGGAGATATAGAGGAATAAACAAATGATTTTGCAATAACAATTTAAACATAGTAACAATTGAGAATGTGTCACATAATGTTAGTAAGTGAGCAGTATTTGCGAAAGGATCGAAAAGGTTTGGTTCCGATAGGTGAAGTCGTTGAAGAGATATAGAGGAATAAACAAATCATTTTGCAATAACAATTAAAAAACATAACAACAATTGAAGATGTGTCGCATAATGTTAGAGAGTGGGTAATATTTGCGAAAGGATCGGAAAGGTTTGGTTCCGATAGGTGAAGTCGTTGAGGAGATATAGAGGAATAAACAAATTATTTTGCAACAATTAATAAAGTTTTTATATAATTAATATCTGCAAATTATTTCTAAGAAGATAGTAATAGTTTCTTTCATTACAATAAATCAATTCCATTCAAAAAGATATTGCGATAAATCTTAATAAAGCACTAATTTTGCAATAACTTTGTTAATAATAAACTCTACGGAAAATTTTTTAAACGGGACCAATGGGAGACCTAACCCTAGCAACTGGAAGTGGTTTCATTTCGAATGGTCAACCGGTTGCGGAGTTATGGCCGGACAAACAAAAAAAAAAAAGCAAGATCGCCCACTGTCGAATAGAGTAACCTCCTCCTTTTCGAAGTCGGTTAATAATAACCATCTATAGGGGGGCTGGGGCCGCCCCCAACGAAACAGCCTTGCTGTTTCGTATTAGGTACGACCGCGGTAATGATTCGTACAGAAAGTCGGCTCGCTGCGCTCGCCTATCCCTTTTCTTATGAGAGTACAGGATAGCTGATTGCGGCCGTTTGACTTTCGCTATCTGGCCATCGGGATAATTTTTTTTAAATACCGATTACATTAAAACTCGTTTCTGCTCAAGAAAAAAAAAAAAATTGTTTTTTCGTTCGTCATGTTGTATTGCTTCCCTGAAAAATTTTTGAAAAATTTACGTTATTAGTTATCACTATTTTACATACTTGTGCAAAGTTTGAATTGTTTCCCTATTATAGCAGATTTTTTATGAATTTTTTAATGTTTAAAATGACCGCCATTTTGAAACCAGAAGTTGAATCAATTCGAAATTGTTAGTAGATCTATGTTTGGAAGAACTGGATTTTTCTTATAAATTTCAGCTTTATCCGTTTAGTCGTTTAGGCGCTAGAGTCGATACAAATTTTTATTAGTCCGCCATTTTGTACTGTTTCGCTGAAAAATTTTGAAAAAATTCATGTTATTTGTTGTCACTATCTTACATATTTGTGCAAAGTTTTAATTGTTTTGCTCTTATAACAGAATTTTTATGAATTTTTTAATATTTAAAATGCCCGCCATTTTGAAACCGGAAATCGGATCGAATCGAAATTGTTAGTGGATCCTCGTCGGGTGTAACTGGATTTTCCGTGTAAATTTTACTTCGATCCGTTCAGCCGTTTAGACGCTAGAGTGGATACACACACACACACACACACACACACACACACACACACACACACACACACACACACACACGTACATACATTTAGATCTTGTTATGAAACGTAAAGATCCAAAAGGGTTTTTGGATATCTCGAATAGTTTCGGAGATAATCGTCCGTTACACTTTTTACTCGATCGAGAGCATAAGGAACTCCCTGCGGTCGTGCCAAAAAATGGCTTTAAAGTTTTACGTGTAGGACGTATGCCGGTCACTTTGAACACCATCCAAGAGCGGCGCAGTGGCCGAGTTGTAGCGAGCTCGCTTGCGGCGCGGGCGATCCAGGTTCGATACTGCTTATGGTAACTTTTTGTTTCTTTCAATTCTTTTAAAAATTATTACAACTTTTAAATAAAGTTAATAATGACATACAAATATTATGAATTAAATCATACATAATTTTTTCTTATTAATAAAATGACTGTTAAGGTTTTATTTATATAAAAATTCTTACGATATCGACCTTTTTTAGCAATTTCTCATTTTACATGCAAACACCAGAATGATAATTATCATAAAAACATTGAAAACGAAAAATATTATTACATCTTTACATATTACAATCTTTCAGGATGACGAGAAATCACCTACTTGCACAATTAAAGTTGTTCCTCCAAAATGTACTCCCCTTGTTCAACCTTGTGTTGTATATTTTTATAAACAAGTAAAAAATTTAATAAAACGTATATAGAATTGCGCTTATCTCATTGAAAATAACAGAGAAATAAATTCTCGCGAGGACTGCATAAAAATACAATCAATAGTGCATCATCAACTGTCATCGCCAATTTTTAATGAAATGATCCGGTATGCCTGGTACGCTTCCAAGCTTTCTGATGAAAGAGAAATTTTCATGAATGTAAATGAAGTATGTTTTCCAATGGAACTTTTAAAAAAAGGTTGTTCATGTAAAGAATCTTCCTTTATAAATTGTGCGAGATGTAATAATATTTTTCGTTTTCAATGTTTTTATGATAGTTATCATTCTGGTGTTTGCATGTAAAATGAGAAATTGCTAAAAAAGGACGATATCGTAAGAATTTTTATATAAATAAAACCCTAACAGTCATTTTTTATTAATAAGAAAAAATTTTGTATGATTTAATTCATAATATTTATATGTCATTATTAACTTTATTTAAAAGTTGTAATAATTTTCAAAAGAATTGAAAGAAAAAAAAAAGTTACCATAAGCAGTATCGAACCTGGATCGCCCACTCCGCAAGCGAGCTCGCTACAACTCGGCCACTGCACCACTCTTGGATGGTGTTCAAAGTGACCGGTATACATCCTACACGTAAAACTTTAGAGCCCTTTTTCTCGGAATCTTATGGCTAGTGCGCGCTATTACTTTGCAGATCGATTACTATTAAGGTATACTACAAACCTGCAAAGTCTTATCCCGAAGTCAATTTCCGAGGTCGTGATGTCCCCTTGTAAGAGAAGGATGTTCCTACTTCCTATACAAAATTCCATCTTTAACCTCTAACTAATCCCACTGCGCCCAATATTCCTTAAGAGCCGGTTCCTTCGCCGAGATCTTCTGCCAGTTCGGTCTCCTCCCTTCCTTCTTAGCGAGAAGCAGAACCCGGATCACCTCGTCCTTCTTCCGCCAGTCGCGCCAATCCAAAGTTTCACCTTCCACGAAAGAGACCTTCCTGACAGCTTCAAGCTCCAACACTTCCCTCTTGGCACAGTAGTTACAGTTGTTCTCCGCACAAGGTCGTCTGGACAAGCCATCAGCATTCCCATGGAGTTTTCCACCGCGATGAACAATTTCGAAATCATACCGTTGGAGTCTTGCTAACCACCGAGCTAACTGACCGTCCAAATCTTTGAAGGAAAGCAACCAACGTAACGACGCGTGATCGGTACGCAAAATAAATTTCGAACCGCACAAGTAATGATCGAAGGCTTTAATAGCCTCAACCGCAGCTAACAATTCCCGCCTAGTGACGCAGTAGTTCCTCTCCGCCTTATTCAAAATGCGACTGAAATAAGCAACAACTACCTCCTTTCCCTCTTGAATTTGTGACAGAACACCCCCTATTCCATGATTCGAAGCGTCGGTATCTAAAATAAACTGCTGCCCTTCCAACGGAAAAGCCAAAACCGAAGGCGACGTTAACGGCCGTTTTAATCTAACAAACGCCTCCTCGCACTCCGGATTCCAAACTAAAGGTTGATTCTTTTCAGTTAGCAAGAACAGAGGTTTCGCAATTAAAGAAAATCCCTTCACGAACTTCCTATAGTACGAGCAGAAACCCAAGAAACTCCTAACCTGCTTCTTATTCCGAGGAACGGGCCAACTAGCCACGGCCGACGTCTTCTGCGGATCCGTAGCCACTGCTTTCTCAGAAATAACCTGACCGAGATACTTAACTTCCCTCTCCAGAAATCTACACTTCTTCGCGTTAACCCTTAACCCAGCGGAACTCAACCTAACGAAGACTTCCTTCAAATTCCGCATCATCCCCTCAAAAGTTTTACTGAAAATAATTACATCATCCAAATACACTAAATAAATCTCATTAAGTAAACCATGAAGAACCTGTTCCATCAAACGCTCAAAAGTTGCAGGGGCATTACATAACCCGAACGGCATAACCTTAAACTGCCACAACCCTTTCCTTACGGAGAAAGCTGTCTTCTCCTTATCCTGAGATCTAACCTTAATCTGCCAATACCCGCTTCTTAGATCTAACGTCGTGAACCAGGAGTTCCCTGCCAATCTATCCAGCAAATCGTCTATTCGCGGTAGAGGATACGAGTCCTTCTTCGTAACTAAATTCAACTTTTGATAATCGATACAGAAACGCATCGAACCGTCCTTCTTCTTGACGAAAACTGCAGGAGAAACCCACGGACTCGAAGATTCTTCTATCACTCCCTGTTCCAACATCTCACGAATATTCTTCTCAACCTCGTCCCTCAAATGCAAAGGAACCCTCCTCGGAGCCTGCTTAATAGGACGATAATCCGCCAACTCTATCCTGTGCTCTACGATCCCACAACTACCTGCAACAGCGTCTCCCGCGAAAACCTCCTGAAACTGCAGAAAGAAGGCCTCCAAATCGCCTTTCTGCTCGGCCGTCAAGTTCCTCGAATTCTTGACCAGGACACCCCCCAACGACGCAGGCGGTTGCCCTTCAATCCTAGCTACGCGCAACTCGGCGGAATCCGCTATTACGCGCCTAAATTCCGCCTCCAAACCTGTCTTGGACAAGAAGTTTAGCCCTAGTAAACAATCATCCGCGATTATCAAACGTAACTCCACCTCTATCTCCCCTAACCTCACCGGAGCCTCCACCGCCATCCCCACTCGAAGAGTCTCTCCGGTCGGATAACGAAGCCGCGTATTAAATAACAAGGTCCTCTCGTGCGAAGAAAGCTTAAACCTCGAGCTAAGTAATGAAACGTCCGAGCCCGTATCGATAAGGAGCGTGCAAGCTTCCCCTCCTACCTCTCCTTCGAATTTAAAGGCGTCGGGTTTCCTAATCACTCGCCCTAGCCGAGCCCTAAACGCACGGGGCCTTTGGTCCGCTATCAAACCCGACCCCTCCAGTTCGTCGCTCAAAAGTTTACCCTGCCAGGAACATTCTTCGGACACTCCGCCCAGAAATGCCCCTTCTCGCTGCACTGCCAGCATTCCCCGCTCCTCTCGAAGAAGAACCCCGGCGCCCATTCGAGACGTGCTGCGAAGAATTCCTCACTGGGCCTGGCCTAGGCGTTCCCTGTCCAGTCCTCTTCGGCGGAACACCTCTTCCATAATAGTCCGGCCTGAGCGGCCCTCTCGCTTCTAGGCGGGAACTCTGTGGCGGCTGCTGATTCCCGCGAGGAGCTCCATCCAGCTGGCGGGTGTCCCTAAACGGTACGCTACCCGAATCACCATACGCAAAGCCTACACCATTCCCCTCTCTAATTCCGTTTACCTCGATCGCCCTGGCGATCGCTACCCTCAAAGATTTTACTCCCTTTAACTGAAGAGTCTGTCTATCGGAAGTAGTGCGAGTTTTTTGACACTGCGATCGTATTCAGCCGTTTCTGTTTTTACGCGCTCTGCTCTCACTATACCGTCTGCACCCAGATGAGTCTTGATGACACGACCCAATACCCATTGCATTGGTGGAAGATGGTCGTCCACCATAGATAGTTTTAGATAGTTTCCTGTAGTTAGTTGACGTTCTGCATCGTTTCTTCTAATACATTCCGTTATAAGAAGTTTTCCAATTTGTTTAATTAATGTTCCAAGTCTAGATGCAACAGATGGAGCTTCATAGATTTGCTTGGTAGAGTCATATCTGGCAATTTCATTTACTGCACGGACCCAATCATCGTATATCGACGGTTTATAAAGTGATGCAAAATCAGTGACATTTTCATTTAAATTTCTCAAAGCGATTAAGAAACGTCCCAATAAACGCAGACGTGAACGAATCATGTCCCGTTGAATCATGTCATGTTGATGTTGATGTTGGTATTTTATACATATTTTGTTTGCATAAATTATTAACAATTGCTCTTGTAACCTCATCTTCTCTTAAAACTGGGAAAATAATTTTCCGTAAGGTGTCACTTGCAGCTGGATGAATACGACCTTGTATTGCTCTACCCAAGACTTGAACATGCCTACCAACATTTTTTTTAGCGCATTGTTGAAAGCGGTGGCGCATATTATTTTTAGTAAAAGAACCTTTACATTTTGCGCAGCTTATGAAATCCTGAGCAGTGCGTTTTTTATTAATACGAGGTCTACGACAAACTATGAGATCACCATTATTATATTTTTGTTCTGTATTATATAGAAAGTTCTCGTTTCTTCTAATTGTTTCAATTATTTTTTTTCTTACTAAATTGCTTAAATAATATTTTATTTTCAAAGAAAGGAAAGTGTTTCGTCCATTTCAAAGACACGGAACAAGGAAGCCTTGTCTCTTGTCGTCTGTTTATCCTTTGCCACATGTGGTGTTTATAGCTTGGCCTTGGCCGCCTTGCGAAGGGAAAGTTCCGTGCGCAAGGGAATGGGCCGTAGTAGCTTAGGTTTCGAAAATTATAAGAATTTTTTTATTATAGGAATTTTCTACGGACGTAACATTAAACAATCTTTACTTTTATAATAATGTCAATACATAATCGTAATCATTCATATATTAACACACCTTTAGGAAGTGCAACAAATTTCTTAACATCTTCTTCATTTTTAGGCACGACCGCAGGGAGTTCCTTATGCTCTCGATCGAGCAAAAAGTGTAACGGACGATTATCTCCGAAACTATTCGAGATATCCAAAAACCCTTTTGGATCTTTATGTTTCATAACAAGATCTAAATGTCCGTATGTATGTGTGTGTGTGTGTGTGTGTGTGTGTGTGTGTGTGTGTGTGTGTGTGTATGTGTGTATGTGTGTATGTATGTATCCACTCTAGCGTCTAAACGGCTGAACGGATCCGAGTAAAATTTACACGAAAAATCCAGTTACACCCGATGAGGATCCACTAACAATTTCGATTCGATCCGATTTCCGGTTTCAAAATGGCGGGCATTTTAAAAATTAAAAAATTCATAATAATTATGTTATAAGAGCAAAACAATTAAAACTTTGCACAAATATGTAAGGTAGTGACAACTAATAACATGAATTTTTTCAAAATTTTTCAGCGAAACAGTACAAAATGGCGGACTAGTAAAAATTTGTATCTACTCTAGCGCCTAAACGGCTGAACGGGTAAGGCTGAAATTTATACGAAAAATCCAGTTCTTCCAAACATAGATCCACTAACAATTTCGAATTGATTCAACTTCCGGTTTCAAAATGGCGGTCATTTTAAACATTAAAAAATTCATAAAAATTTCTCTATAATAGGCAAACAATTCAAACTTTGCAAAAGTATGTAAAATAGTGATAACTAATAATGTAATTTTTTTCAAAATTTTTCAGGGAAGCAATACAACCAGAACGGAAAAACATTTTTTTTTTTTATGACCAGAAACGAGTTTTAATGTAATCGGTATTTTTAAAAAAATTATCCCGACGGCCAGATAGCGATAGTCAAACGGCCGCAATCAGCTATCCTGTACTCTCATAAGAACAGGGATAGGCGAGCGCAGCGAACCGACTTCCTGTACGAATCATTACCGCGGTCGTGCCTAATACGAAACAGCAAGGCTGTTTCGTTCGGGGGCCCCAGCCCCCCTATAGCTGGTTATGTACTCGTTCTAAATGTCTACTGATTTTCAATTGCAATTTTTGACAATAGAAACAAAAGTTTTTCTTGCCAGATCCTTTTGGACGAGAAGATTCGACTTGCAGATTTGTATCATCACAAACAATTTTACTACAATAATTAATAGCTGATGTATCGAAACTACTATGTCCACTTTCTCCTACGTTTCCTATTGATTTATTATGTACTTCCTTTTCATTTGCTACAGACTTAGTATCACTGTCACTTTCAGAAATTTCTGACGGGTGATAATCTGAATCATTGTTTTCCACGTTATTTCCAATATCATTATTAGTGGATATTCATGTAATGAGGGGTTCCACAAACTATTTCCCCGTTCATGCGTCAAGGTAATCGACACGATGATATTTTTGTGGAGAAGACAAACTTGGAATGCACAACTGATATATTTACAAAATATACACGAATACAGTGACTGACTGGGTTGTAAGTTCAGTCGGTGAATATACAATGATAAATTGGATAACGGTATAAAACTTCTACTATACTGCTCGAACTACGAAGTGCGACTTGTGTCGTCTATGCTTCGATAGTTGATATAATATTCGTTAGGCGCGACTTGAGACTCGACTTGTAATCTTTGAAGTATTAAGTGTGACTTGGTGAACGCGACTGACTCTCCAGAAGACGATTCTTCTGGAGGAAAACGAATTTTCCCTCTCTTTCATGATATTTGGTCGGGGTGGAGTTGATGAATTTCTTCTAATTGGTAGAAGTGGTCTCCACTCCATCAGCCTAAAACGTGAAGGAGGGGGGACATGTCCTGCGAAGCACTCTTGATGCACGTCTCCATGACGCTGACGGTCAGGTTTTTCTACGAACTTTATGGCAGGTCTGACTAGCATCACGGGCGGCTAGCGTAAAGATGCCTGCCATAAAGGGTCATGAATTACCCGTTCGACATTCCAAAAAAGGTTTTATATTTTAACATGTTTAAGGACGGTCGAAGCTCTTATTTGAATTACTTTTTCTTCTAAATGAGGACTCCGACGGCTTGACGGATAACAATTCCTGAAGTGGTCCACGTCCATGATTCGGACGTGGGTCTTTTTACATTGTTTAACTTTCTAGTTGAATTTTCTTTTTTGAAGTGCGATAGGACCCACATCTGTGACGCAGATATGAATCCTTGACCGTTGGAGCTATTTAGAACGTACTCTCGAGTGCTTAGCAATGTCCCTTACTTTTATTGCTATCTATTTATGAAAATTAACGTTTATGCGTCTTATGCGACGCACCATTCATCATGCGTATTATTCATTGATAGTGAGGAAATATTTTGGGATAGCTAATGGTGTCAGATCTGGTGATCTTGGTGGCCATTCTATTGTGCCTCTTCTACCGATCCATCGTTCGCTAATAACATTATTAAGAATATTACGAGCTGCTCCAGAAAAATGAGCCGGAGTTCCATCTTGCTGGAACCAAACAATGTGAAAAGCTTCTCCAGCAATATCCTGAACAGCCGATATAATTTGGTTTTCTAATAAATTACAATAATTCTGAGAATTAATGAATGAGACACTCACGCAAAATCTTAATAGAGATGTTCAAATGATCATAACTCTGCGAAAAATAATCGCACAAACCTCGGCGATATTGCGTTGTTTTCGCCTCAAAAAGTCCTTTCGAATGAGCCGTCATGCGACACCACATGCCATTTAAAAATTTTGTGCCCCTTCTTCCCCCCCTTCCCCCGGGGTGCAGAAGTTGATGCTTTGGTGGTTAAATAGTAGATTGATTTGACCCATTGCATCCCTATAAATTTCAATCCTATATCTAAAGCCGTTCAAAAGTTAATTAGGTGTCCCGGAACTTTTGGCACACTCTGTATATTACATTGCATACAACGTATTGTTATCGAACAGGGCGACCACGCGACATGACTTTCTGATACAGCCCTGGCGCTAAGCTTCCGAAAAGTAACAGTAGGGGGCAGCACCGTCTGACTCGGAGTTGCTCTTCGCGGGTGGATTCCCCTTAAGGGGAATCCGTGATTTTAGTAACTCCGATTTGATCGAAGCGCCTTCTACTGGCATTTTTCACAAAACTTTGCCTTGACGATAGTGGCTCCTACTGTTACTTTTCGGAAGTTTAGACGCCAGGGCCGTGCTAAAGTAATAACATATGTCGCGTGTCGCCCTGACCGATAATAGCTATTTATGCTACAAGTGGGAAAAGTGGCAAATTATGGTATAGGTTAAATTTCCGAAACGAGCCGATAGTGCGTGCTGTGGAACAGGGGAACGAGTGGGAATTAAGCTAATCACACGAGTTCCCCTGGAACACAGCACAAGCAGAGGCGAGTTTTGGAAATTTGACCTATACCAGATTTGCCACTTTTCCCACGTGTTGCATACAAGATTTTATGCAATCCATGTTTGGAATGTTCAATTTTTGGAGAAACATACTTATATAGGCCATAAACTAAGGCCTAAACATAGTTATAGGCCTTAGTTTAAGATAGTTTCTTAAGAACTGGTCAGTTTGTAGTGGTTCCCAAGAAGCGTCGGTAGCCTAGTGGTCTAGATGTAAGACTAATGCGCTGGCGGCCCGAGTTCGAGTCTCGCCAGCGCCAAAATTTTTTGTATTTGTACGTGTCGTAAATTAAAGTATATATCATGAAATAATATTGCCTTGATTGAACTGTGCGGGAAAGTGACGACGTAGCGTGCGGGAATGTGATGACGTAGCGTGCGGGAAAGTGCCAAACTGTGCGGGAAAGTTCTACCCTGTGAGATAATAGCACATTACAGTATACCCATCGGATATTGGTCACTTTGCGCACACTATCCAGCGCTCAAAAAGTGAACTTTCCAAGCATGGATTGCATAAAAATATGTTGTAGATCATTTGAAATATGAATAAACCGCGAATGGAAGAGGATTATGGAACGAGTGTCGAGGCAACTAAGTTATTACGAAAACAGAATACCAAATGCTACAATCATGACGATAATTAAACGTTTTCTTTTTTCACTTTTTCAATATAAAATAGTTTGTAACATATCGATGAGATTGTTGTAATAAAATTAAGATCAAGCATAACGACTTTTGGACCACGTTTGTTTATGAATATTTATCAAGCAACGCATTTCCTTTTGTTATCGTTTTAAATGAATTACAAAAAGAGATAGCTAAAAAAACAAAAAAGTATCTTCATTCATTGTCCATCTAACTTTAGTTATCCCTTTCGCGATGTCCGACAAATAGATAAGGTATCCCTGATGTAGAAGCATAATCTACAGTTGAAGAAAAATGTACAGTCGCAGTTAACTTACAGTCTGTCAAAAAAGTCTCCGTACATCGTACTAAAATTTGCTTAATGCTTTTTATCTCCGACCGGGATGGTAATAAATAAATCATTTTTATGCCAATATATTAAGAAACATAACATTTATTATTAATGAAAAAAAAAAACTAATACGTTTACTTATCAACAAATAACATAAAGAAAAAGACAAACGTAACAAAAATAACGTCAAAAAAGTATCCGTACATTTAATTTTATTAATCATAATATTAAAAATTAATGATCTGTCGGTCCTCCCTTAAGGTTAATTACCTCTTGCAATCTTTTTGGCATCGTGTTAACTAATTTTTCAGTCACACTACGTGGGATATTAGCCCATTCCAATAAAATTTTGGATTTTAACTCTTCTTTGTTCTTAATATTATATTTTTATGCAATCCATGCTTGGAAAGTTCACTTTTTGAGCGCTGGATAGTGTGCGCAAAGTGACCAATATCCGATGGGTATACTGTAATGTGCTATTATCTCACAGGGTAGAACTTTCCCGCACAGTTTGGCACTTTCCCGCACGCTACGTCATCACATTCCCGCACGCTACGTCATCACTTTCCCGCACAGTTCAATCAAGGCAATATTATTTCACGATATATACTTTAATTTACGACACGTACAAATATAAAAAATTTTGGCGCTGGCGAGACTCGAACTCGGGCCGCCAGCGCATTAGTCTTACATCTAGACCACTGGGCTACCGACGCTTCTTGGGAACCACTACAAACTGACCAGTTCTTAAGAAACTATCTTAAACTAAGGCCTATAACTATGTTTAGGCCTTAGTTTATGGCCTATATAAGTATGTTTCTCCAAAAATTGAACATTCCAAACATGGATTGCATAAAATCTTATATGCAACACGTGGGAAAAGTGGCAAATCTGGTATAGGTCAAATTTCCAAAACTCGCCTCTGCTTGTGCTGTGTTCCAGGGGAACTCGTGTGATTAGCTAAATTCCCACTCGTTCCCCTGTTCCACAGCACGCACTATCGGCTCGTTTCGGAAATTTAACCTATACCATAATTTGCCACTTTTCCCACTTGTAGCATAAATAGCTATTGTAACATTCTTTTAATATGACTCCATAGATGTTCTATGGGGTTCATGTCGGGTGATTGAGGGGGTGTATGAAGTTGCTTCGGAACATTATATAGTAGCCATTCCTTTACTTTTTTTGCAGTGTGCTTTGGGTCGTTATTTTGTTGAAAGATAAACGACCCTTCTAGATTTAATTTTATTGCACTACTACTTAAATTTTCTTTCAAAATATTAAGGTAGATATTTTGATTCATAATCTCATCAATAAATGTTAAATTTCCAACTCCCGCTGCACTCATGCACCCCCAAACCATCACGGAACCGCCTCCATGTTTAACTGTTGGACGTAAATTTTTACATTCCATTTGTTTATTTGGTTTTCTCCAGACTTTAGTGTATCCGTCTGAAGTAAAAATATTAAATTTGGATTCATCACTGAATATAACACTATTCCAGAAGTTTTTATCTTTGTTAATATGCGAATTTGCAAATTCTAAACGTTTGCGTTTATTAGTTGCATTTATGAAAGGCTTTCTTCTGGCAGTACGGCCATTGTAACCAGCTTTCCGAAGTACATTTCGAACAGTTTCAGGTACTACTTTAATATTGTAGTCAGTTTCAATCATACCTGCCAATTTTGGTGCACTTGTACATGGATCACAGTTTATTGTTCGCAAAATAGCACGTGTATGATATGCTTCTAATTTCTTAGGTCTTCCTGTTCGTCGTCGATTTAGCAGTGATCCAGTTTTATTATATCTATCAAGAACGTACTGTACAGAAGGTGGTGATTTCTTTACAATTTGGGCAATTTTTCTTAATGTTGCACCTTCTTTTCTTAATTTTACAATTAACTCACGAATTGCTATCGGTATTTCCATTTCCGAGGTAAATGTTGTCGTGTATGATCTTATCTCTTTTCTGGCAGATGAGAAACTAACTTGTACTTGACTTTGGAGCACTGCCACAGTCTTGTTTGTAAACATCCTGTCGAAATCTTAGTATTAAATTGTTAAATTCAGTTTTGTACGGAGACTTTTTTGATGTTATTTTTGTTACGTTTGTCTTTTTCTTTATGTTTTTTGTTGATAAGTAAACGTATTTGTTTTTTTTTGTTCATTAATAATAAATGTTATGTTTCTTAATATATTGGGATAAAAATTATTTATTTATTATCATCCCAGTCGGAGATAAAAAACATTAAGCAAATTTTAGTACGGTGTACGGAGACTTTTTTGACAGACTGTATACCCGACAGGTCGTATGCCGCGTGTGAAGCTTTCTCGCCATGCGTTCAATCGTATAATATAAAATTCGCACGAGATCCGTCGGGACTCGAATCTCCGACGTTTGAAACAAAAAGCTATGACGCTACCATCTCAGCTACCCGTTCAATTGACGAACGATGTCTGCTTTACATATTACAGTGGCTTCAAATTTCTCGAAAGAACCCTTTACTTTTATGAAAATTTATTTTCCAAAAAAAATGTATTGTCATCAGAGTTATACATCTGTGCAAAGTTTCAAGTCAATTGAACGTACAAAAGTGGGTCGAATTTAGCTTACAAGATTTGTATTAGACATATGTATATGTAGGTAGATAAGTGAAGCTGAAATAAAAGCTTGTAAAATATGATGGCATGACAACGATCTTTATAGGTGTTAGAGAACTAACACGTTTCTAGAGGCATGCGGACGAGTAGGCCATTGTTTTTACGGCTCAGTAAAATCGTATTGTTGCTCTCGAAGCTTTCTTTATATGCGTAGCATGATTATCAGCTGATGAAATGTAATCTCTAGAGAACATGAAAGGGCTAATGATTGTTTAGAAGCCATCAATATTTTTAGCATTGATTAATAAAGGATTCAATTCGTGTTAATAACAACTCGTAAGAAGAAAAATTGTTCTTTTCAAGGCTACTATTAAATATATTTGAAGACATACTTTCACAATTAATTTGTACGTTTTAGACAGAATACTTCGTAACGTTGTGTGTAAATAAATAAATTAAATACATAGATTGATTCACAGTTGCATTAAAGTAATGCATATGTATTGTAAAATGCCTTGGCATTGTATAGAATGCCAGATTATACACTTTGCCGGTAACACATACATTTGCTATTTATTATGGTTATGGTTTGAATTGATTGTAGTATTTGCCGACAAATTAGTTATTTCTACATTTATAAAAAATTGTAAAATGACAGTGATTAGTTATTGCGTATGTCAAGTACAACCGATTTGGTTGTGTGCGTGTAAGCGCCGTGGAGGTAAAGTGGGAGACGACGGTAAGTCATAGTGGGGGTAGCGATTTGTCCTACGTCCCAAGATTCTGGCATCACTGGATTCGGGTATCTAAAAATTGTATGTACTTTCAACGACCCTTTGCAAACATTTCAAACATAAAATTTTTCTCGGGGTAGGTGTCGCTGCCAAGCGGCAGCAGAGATCGGGACGAGGCGAGCATTTCGTATCGGTGGACCGCATTTCTGGCCGACAAAATGCAGCTTCAAAATGACAGAACATAATAGTATCAAGGCGTCAAATGAAAGATCTGATAATAATCTAGCGCGCTCAGGAGCCCGATTTTTTAAATCATCGTTACGAAAGTAGATAAAGGCATAAGAAAATCAGCTGATCCCACTTATGCGTGCTTGCTACTTACACCTACATAACTTTAATATTCTAAACCCATTTTTTAATATTCTATTGATGATTTAAAACATCAGGCACTATAGCAGAATATCTTTATATGGCATGTCAAATAAAAGATAATATGTCTACATTCGATTTAATCTAGATGCAACCCACGTCACGATAGAAAAATATTATATGAGAAATATTTCTATGAATATCTGGAAAGCTAAATTAAAACTAGTTGCTCAGATTCTTAGACCTGACAACATATTAAAAAATTATTGTAATCAGTGAGATGTGCCATCATTTAATTAATTATCAAATAATAATGTAATCGTGAGAGATGATTTTCAATATAACATTGTTATAAATGTACATGCGTGATTAAATATATAATAACTTTAATAACACAGCCATTTTTAATAATTATTTCCAATTGTTATTTTTATTTAGTTGTCTTTATTTTACATTATAATCAGAGGTATCGGACAATGTTCTTATTTTTATTCTGTTATAGGTATAGTTCTGTTTCAATACCCGGGGTATTGAACAGGGGCCCTGCATGGATCTCACATCTCCGCTGCACATTCCCGACAGCGACGCCAGCAGTAATCGATGGAAGCTCGAGACGACGATTTCGTATCGCTGAGACGAGGATTCTGCCCCGACAAATTTAAGCTTCAATTTAACAGATTATAATCAATTCAAGGTGTCAAATGAAAGATCTGATCATAATCTAGCGCGCTAAGGAGCCGGATTTTTGAAATCATCAATAAAATATTAAAACATGTTTTTAGAGATTCAAAGTTTTCTTGGCGTGAGTAGACAAGCATGTGTGAGTTTGGTCAGCTGATTTTCTTATGCCTTTCATTATTTTCATAATGATGATTTAAAAAATCGGGCTTCTTAGCGCGCTAGCTTATGATCAGATCTTTCATTTGACACCTTGAATTGATTATAATCTGTTAAACTGAAGCTTAAATTTGTCGGGGCAGAAATACGGTTCACGGACACAAAATCCTAGGGTAAAACCGTTCACGATGGCCGCTTGGCGGCGCGTCGATACTTCCGTCGGATTCCCCTTAAGCAAAGAATTTACTTTCAACAGACTCCGATGAACCGGTATGAAAAATTCCAAATTGAGGTTAAATTTCCTCACTTGTGACTTCTATCACGCACGAAACTAGAATAATTTTTCGGGATCTATCGTCCCGAAGATCGAACTCCCGAGCGGGGCCGAAGGCGCCCGAACCTACCCGAACGGCAGTGCTACCACCTTAGGGGAAATTCCCCTAAATTTGGGGGATTTTTTTTTGTTCAGGGGATTTTTTAGGGGAAAAAATTATTTAGGGGATTTTTTGGGAAAAAACTATTTGGGAATATAATGCGTTGTACGCGTGGGGGAAGTACCGAATACTTCTTTGTTTCGCGCCATTAACCCATGTCATTGAGTTTTAAACCGGCTTATTTTTACTCTATTGTGGTTTGAATAGTGACTAACTTATGACTTCTGATAGTCATGGAGCGAAATATAAGCAGAAATATTGTCACCGTTGGGAAACAGATGCTTTATTGAAAGGTAAGTGTTCTTCTTCAATGGCTTTTTATTAGTACAATCAAAAGGACTAATTATTTAGATCACGAGTCACCTCACCGATTTCAGTGATTTATGAATATGCTATTAGGATCATAATTCCGAGCAACTTTTCTCAATAAAAAAATCATCGTTCAACTTTAATTTCCGAGATATTTATTTAAATATTTTTGATTGTATAGACATACTCCCACAACTTGGGCTGTGTATTCCGGCGTGAAACACAAACACATCACGGGAGGAACACATTATACGATCGTATTCGTAGGTGAAGCTCTTGTATGTACACTCGGCGGCATATATGGCTCCCCAGTATGAAGTTGAGGATAATTAAATTTTATGAGAATTTCTATAGTATTTCTGTTATTGCTAACTTCATACTGGGTGGCCATATATGCCGCTAATTGTACCTTGGGACACCTTTTTTCGAAAGACTGTAACTTTTGTTTTTGGAAGATACTTAGTTTGAAGATTGCTCCAGATCCTACAGGAGAAAATTGTGTATATTGTAAATATTGTCACGTTACTTTATTACCACATAAGAAGGGGCTTCTATACCATGCTAGGAGCAAGAAACACGAAAAAACTGTTTCTTTAAGTAAAATAGCAAAATATTGTCAACCATTAACTTTTGTGAAATTAGTTCCTAATGAAAAAAAAATTGTCGAGCTGAAGCTAGCCGCTTACATTGTTGAACATTCTTCAACAAATAATATTGATCACTTGAGTGAATTGCTCCCCAAACTTGATCCCAAGTCTGAAATCTTAAATAATGTACAGCTTCATAGAACGAAATGCAACATGTTAATTAAAAATGTTTTAGGCCCATGCATGTTTCAGGAACTATTAGAAGAAATTGGAAACTCTCCTTATTCCATAATTGTAGACGAGACTACTGATATAACTACCACAAAAGTATTATGTATGATGTTGCGCTTTTTTTCAAAGAAGAAGAATGACATTGTTACAACTTTTTATAAAATTGTCAAAGTTACAGATTGCGATGCAACATCTATTTATAATTTATTCTGTCAAACTTTACAAGAAGATGGGCTTCGCATCAAAATGTTAGTTGGTATTGGCTTAGATGGGACCAATGTTATGGTGGGAAAAAATCATTCCTTTGCCACTCTTTTAAAGCAAAAGTTACCGGATCTGATCGTTGTAAAATGTACAAGTCACTCCTTGCATTTATGTGCGGAAAAGGCGGCAGAAACTCTGCCACGTCAACTCGAGTTTCTGATACGTGAAACGCATAACTGGTTTGCCTACAATTCCAAACGTCTGGATGCGTATAGAGATCTATACGAAGTTATGAATAATAGTAGGACTCCAAAGAAAATTTCAGGTTTCTGCGGAACTCGTTGGTTGGCGCGATACAATGCCATGCGTACAATCCTTGATCAGTGGATAGAATTGAAGCTTCTGTTCTCAATATCAAAGAGAGAGGATAGATGTTACATGGCTGAAAAATTACACGATATAATGGCTTCTGCTATCTTCAAATGCTATCTTACATTTTTAAGTGTACAACTTAAACCTGTAACAAATCTTAATATGTTATTTCAAAGTGAAAATGTAGAACCTGTTAAATTACTGGAGGACGTTTATTTATTACTGAGAGGAATCTTACAAAAACTGGTTGTACCAGCACAACTTGAGAAAGTGAATGACAAAGATTTAATAACATTCGACTTCAAAAAATATTTAATGAATACAAGTTCGATTTATCTTGGATATGACACTGAAAACCTATTGCGTGAACTAAACGATAATGAATCACGCGAACTCCGTGAACGTTGCAAAAATTTTATGATCACTTTGTGCTCAGAGGTGCAAAGTAGAACTCCTGAGCACATTCATACAGGGTGAACATCGAGAAGCGTTACAGAGGAATATCTCTAAAACTACAGATTATCTCAAAAATTTTTTTGATGGAAATTGTTCTCCATCGAGGGGGACATCATGTGATGAGTTTTTTTCCCGGGTGGACGCGCCAAGGTGACATAAGGTCATTTTTTTTTTTTTTCTAATAGAATGATATGTTTTTTTATCCATCATCATATAGTGCGTTTTAAGACGAGTTCAATGACCTATTACTCAAGGTCATTCAAGATCAAATTTGCAGAGAAATGCAGTAAAGATGCAACAGTTTTACTTGTTCTTACCTTATTTTAGCATGTGTTCAAAGTGACGACCTCCTACTTCAATACACTTAGCAGTTCTTTTTTTAAGGATTCTCTAACTTTGCACAACATTTCATTGTTTATTTTGGCACAAGCTTCGCGTATTCTAGTTTTCATGTTCTCACGCGTCGTAGGTTTACTAGACATTACACAGTTTTTAACGTGCCCCCATAAAAAGTAGTCGAGTGGTGTTAAATCCGGCGAATGTTGACCTGAGTAAAACTGATATTGAACACGTGTTATTGTTTTGGTGTGAAAGTTCGAAGGAACGAACTAACGTACAAGTAAAACTATTACATCTTTTCTGCATTTCTCTGTAAATTAGACCTTGAATGACCTTGAGTAATAGGTCATTGAACTCGTCTTAAAACGCACTATATGATGATGGATAAAAAAACATATCATTCTATTAGAAAAAAAAAAAAAAATGACTTTAATGTCACCTTGGCGCGTCCACCCGGGGAAAAAAACTCATCACATGATGTCCCCCTCGATGGAGAACAATTTCCATCAAAAAAATTTTTGAGTTAATCTGTAGTTTTAGAGATATTCATCTGTACCGCTTCTCGGTGTTCACCCTGTATATTAAAGTCTGTATCAATGCTGACTCCACAAGTTGCTATCTCGCAAACGAAACCCGATCTGAAAACTTTTTTAAAAATATTCCAAAGACAAGAGGTTTATGGAAATAAAAGTGATGTAGAAAACGAATGGAATAATTTACACCATAAAACGTGGAAAAACATTTCGTCCAGCTCTAGCAGCGCGTCATTCTGGGCAGAGGTAAATGATGATTTGGATGCCGGAGGAAACAAAAGGTTCGCCGCAGTTTCTAAATTTGCTTTAGCCGTTTTAACTATGCCACTATCAAATGCTACAGTGGAAAGAGCTTTCTCCATTTATTCAATTATTAAAAATAATCTTAGAAACCAATTATCTATAGAAATGTTACAACATTTGATGCTAGTAAGGTACAGCTTAAAATTAAATTATAAGTCTTGCGTTTTATTTACCCCAAGTGAAAGAATGTTATTAAAATTCACTAATGAAATGCATGACTACAAAAAAAAAATATTCTAAACTTGGAATGTGTTACAATGGATGCTTTTCAAGAGTGTTTATGTGAAGAGCATCCAATATAAATAAAGTTTAATAAAAAAAAAACATTAATTTGTGTTTTATTTGGTAAATAAACTTTTAGGGGAAAAAAGTTTGAAAAGTATCAAAGGACCCCGCACAATCCTTATGGGAAATGGCTCTCGGCTAAATTTTGCGAAACTCAGGCAAATGATAGCTCTTGACATGTAGATTAAAAGTGTCAATGGGCACAAAGCTTGAAAGTCAATAGTTTATGATATACAACCCCCCAAAGTTGAAGTTTTTATCCTTCTGGTACGTAGCGTAAATACAACTAGCAATTTTCTTTTTGATGGTATTTATATGTGTATACAGGGTGTCTCACGCAAGCTACAACCGCGGAAATACACGTGTCCACATGGATAATTGGAAGCGAAAAGTGAAATAAAAAGTAATAAAATTTGTCCTCGTTAACGAGTTATTAAATAAAATAGATCAGCGAATCAGGAAGCACGGAAGCGGTAGGCGGTGAGCTGCGGCCATGCTAGTCTGAAGATAAGAAGCGATAAATTTCGACGGGCGGAGCGTTCTGGCACGTATACAGGCATGAGAAGGTAGTGGTCAGGAGAAGATTTCTAGGAAAAAGTGTCGACTTTCGCTCTTCCTCTCTCACTCTTTCTCTCTCTACCTTTCTTTCACGACGCTACCTTACGCACAACAAAAATCTAATCTAATCTCTCTCTCTCGCTCCCTCCTACCCTAACACGGCGCTACCTCACGCTGCCTGCACGCACTGACTCTCTCTCTCTCTCGCCCTTTCTTTCGTTGACTTTCTCTCTCTCTCTCTTTCTCTCAATCTTTCGTCCACGACGCTTCCTTACGCTATCGCTTCTTGTCTTCAGACTAGCATGGCCGCAGCTCACCGCCTACCGCTTCCGTGCTTCCTGATTCGCTGATCTATTTTATTTAATAACTCGTTAACGAGGACAAATTTTATTACTTTTTATTTCACTTTTCGCTTCCAATTATCCATGTGGACACGTGTATTTCCGCGGTTGTAGCTTGCGTGAGACACCCTGTATACATATATTCATATTTACACACAAATATTAATTTTACTTAGCTACAGTTAAGTTTACTTATTTTACTTAGCAGCGTAAAAGAATATTGGGTATAATTATTCATTTATAATGTCAATTCCAGGATTTTGAACTGCTCGATAGGCAGCATCCAGTGTGGTATCTAGTAGTGATTCATCAGGGTACCTGATATTCTGTTGATGCCGTGCATATCCTAAGTACCATAAGACACTGGCAACGTGCGCACACGTACCTAGAGTACGTGCTCCACTCTGACAGGTACAATAGTTGCCCAGAATTGGACCGGTATCGCTTTCATCGTGCTGATTGTTCTCATCAGGGACTAAATATGCTATAAAGGTCTGATGCCTGGTTGCATTACGGAACCTCGAAAATAACCGCACTCTTAAGAATCCCGGTTCATTGATGTTCTCATCAAGTTCGAAGTGCTCATCATTATCTCGCACTAGTTTATCTTGAATGTATGAAGGAGAAAGCTTTACTTGATATGTTCCAACAGTCAGATCTCTTAAGTAATCTAAATCAAGTACAGGAAAATCTTCTATAGCTTGTTCATTCAGCCGTACCCATTGTGCGTTTCTTCGTGTTAAGTTATCTACTTCTACTCTTGCTTGCACTACATTGGGCATTCTTGACCTTTCAATCATTTCTCTAACAAATTCTTCATTTGCATCTTGCATAACGATAACAGGATGATACATGTTTAGAATAGCTCCAGCTATTAGATAGAAGCTGTTGAGATTTCTTGCGTGCTGTAGGTTTATCGTATGCGATAAAAACTTAAAAACGTTTCTGAGGTGTCCATTTCGTGCTTCAACTATCCAACGATTTTTAGTAACTATTCGTGAGTCATTTGCTTCTTGTGTTGGGAACTGTCTTTGCCTAGGTTGAATGAGTGCAGGCATTCTGTGATTGATACCAAGACGCTGCAATAGAGGTATTGCATCGCGATAACCTCTATCCACCAAAACAATATCACCATCCTGGAACCAGTTTGCCAAAATTGCAGCATCTCTCTCAAACTCTGCACGAAGAATTTCAGCATCATTATTCGGAGCATCGGAAAAATAGGGACCAAAAATCGCTAGAATGTAACCGTTAGGAGCCACTATGAGCGTTGGTTTTAACAGATGGCGATGTTTGTGAAGAGAGTAGGACTGCCGCAACACCCGAAAGTTAGAACTTTGGTGTATGTATGCATATGTACTATCGATCACAGCTATTGCTTTTCTTTCTCCGGGCTCAGGATTGTAGAGCTCGTTTGCGAACTCTGTCACATGTTGGTCTATAAATTGTTACCTAGTTATGGATTCAGGTCCGATATTCTCTGGAACAAATCTTTGGAGTAACGATAACCTGACATAATCAATGGTCAAACTGACATTTTGTCTACTAGATTCATTGAAAATGACTTTTAGAAACTCATCACTCAATCCTTGTCTCATCTTACATAAAAAAATTAATAAATCTTTTCTGCTAACATGTCTTAGTATACCATTGTGAACTATCGAATCGCAGTAAGTGAGAAGTTCCACAAATTGGTTTTTATTGATTGAGGATATGCATTTAAAATCCTCATCAGTCAAGTTATCATAATCTATACCTGAACCTCTGTTTAATGCAGCATTTCTCATTTCTTGAAGAAAAACTTGCAACTGCTGACCTCTAATAACATAAGGTCTGTTGATATATTGCAATCCAAGCAAGAGCATATTGAAAAAACATCCATTCTTATCAAGATGGTGTGCGCAACTACGCACATTATCTGGTATGTAAATATTTTTTTTAATAAAAACCTGAACTCTACATTGTAAGGATAACCTATGGATATCATTTTGCCCTTGGCAAATAACACAAGTGTAGGATGCTGTTTGGGTTATAATATTCAGTCGCAAGCAAGCTGGATCGCGATCTATTAAAGCTATCTCATCGATTATAGATCGATTACAATTGATGCATATCCTACAGTTTTCATCTAGAACTAAAGGTGGATGGTTGCGCTCATCACGTCTTGTAATTGCTATTTGTTGTTTATTAATATTCGCATTACCATTCATAAATGCCAGCTGGCGTGCATTGAACTGTCCGTTAAACACATAACATAGCATTTTTCCAAGTATTTTTATTTAGGTTGCGAGGACCAATATTTGCAGATAATAGAAGAATACGATAGTAATCTCATCTGACTATCCTGAAGATAACACGTTGGAAACGATCCCTGCAAGAAATCGATAGCTACTCTGGTTGACTATTCTAAAAAGGACCGTTGAACAGAAAACCCCGATACCTTGCAAGCACCCGATGAGACAAGCACTCTATTTTTTTTAATTAAAATGCTAGCGATAAGTACCACCAAACATGTGTACAAAGCGGAGCATTAATTGCGCATGGTGGGGATACGTGCTTTCCGTCCATAAGGAGAGGCGCGTGGAAGGGGCATCTCCGCACGGTGGGGGTATCCCCACCAGGCGCAATTAATGCTTCTTTTTGTACATACGCACACATGGATATATATATGTATGCTTATATGCATATATATGTATAAATACCATCAAAAAGAAAATTGCTAGTTGTATTTACGCTACGTACCAGAAGGATAAAAACTTCAACTTTTGGGGGTTGTATATCATAAACTATTGACTTTCAAGCTTTGTGCCCATTGACACTTTTAATCTACATGTCAAGAGCTATCATTTGCCTGAGTTTCGCAAAATTTAGCCGAGAGCCATTTCCCATAAAGATTGTGCGGGGTCCTTTAGGAGATTTTTACAAGGAGTTAGGGGAAAACCAAAATCATAGGGTGGCAACACTGCCGAACGGACTCGTGCGATCCTGCGGAGCTTAACCTATCCGCGCTCTCGCTTGTCGCCTCGCAGGCGCGCAATTCAAACGCTCAAGAATCCTCTCACTACGCTCGCTTTGCTATCGTCGACTTTATCGCACGCTTTTCGCTGTTCTTCCGAATTCGTTGCGCTGCTCCTCCGCACGTCGACTACGAAGACTTCTAAGACGATGATTTTCGTTATTGCACGTGATTTCTTTCTCGTGCGAGAAGTCAGCTGTCGAATTCGTTGCTCGTCGCTTTCGCCGATTCCCTACGTCGTGTCGTCGTTCTCGTATGAAACGAAGTTCTTTCTCTGAAGCGTCTTTCTCTCGGAGTTCGTCGCTCGGCCCTTATTCTCGGATTCGTCGTCGTTATCTCATCGGTTATCTCGGAGCCGTCGTATCGCATGAAATATATCGAAAATAATAAGTAAAAAGTTCGAAATCGCTTTTTCGAGGCCTCGGAAGTCGTTCGATCCCGCGTTCCATCGGTAACGCAGGTCCCTAATTGTCCGGTTCCGTGCGCGTACTTCTTTTACGGCTCGATTAGAGAGAGAGGAGAGATTTTGTGGCGAGTATCAAAGATACCACGTCACAGCACATATCTCGTCGATAAATTTAGTGTGCGTGCGATGCAACGGATGCTTCGGTGAGGATTTGCAGCAATCATATCTAAAATCATCTCCTCATTTTGGAGGCCTAAGCGCGGAGGATGATTTACATCCCGCTGATCCGAAAGAACACTGCCCGTCTCTCGCATTCTTTGCACGCAAGCATAAATCGTTCGCCTTTCGGAAAGACGATTTCGATTTGGATATTTTTCCGCATAAATGCGAGCCGCGACACCACTATTCTCTACCGCTAATCCATATGCAATTACCATATCCGCGTATTCGCGTATCGAATAAGACATCGCGTTTTCTTATGAGACTCGTGAAAGTATCTACATGCGTACCGCGATCTGATCGCGAAGTGTTGCTACGCCAGCTAAAAAATTAAGAGAAGAAAGTAGGAAAAGACAAAGATGATAAATTCGTGGAAAAATGAGCCGATCGCGCTACGAACGCGGACATACACGAACGCGCGGGGTAGGGAGGCGCTCGGCAAAAATGAGAAAGATAGGAAATCTGTCTCGAGATAGATTTTCAATCGAAAAATATCCAAATCGAAATCGTCTTCCCGAAAGGCGAACGATTTATACTTGCGTGCAAAGAATGCGAGAGACGAGCAGTGTTCTTCCGGATCAGCGGAATATAAATCATCCACCGCGCTTAGGCCTCCAAAATGAGGAGATGATTTTAGATATGATTGCTGCAAATCCTCACCGAAGCATCCGTCGCATCGCACGCACACTGAATTTATCGACGAGATATGTGCATAATGTACTAAGACGGAATGGCCTGCATCCATTTCGCTTCCAGAAAGTACAGCACCTATTTCCACAAGATATGGTACAGCGAGTAGGTTTTTGTGAGGGTATGTTTACTATTTTCAGTTAAATGTTTTATTATTCCTAATACATATTAACCTAAAGAAAACTATTTTTTCAGGACTACTTGCGCAGTGTAGGCGAGATATGTCGTTCGTCGATCGTATTTTATGGACTGACGAATCAACCTTCACACAAAATGGGATTTTCAATAGCCGTAACTACATTCATTGGGCCAATGAAAACCCACATTTGGTGCGTCCGCGTGTCTTCCAGCACCGGTACAACATTAATGTTTAGGCCGGAGTGGTCGGCGATAAAATTGTAAGTAGCCAACAAACTTTCAATCGATAAATTAAGTAATCTTTTTTCGCGGCTATAAATAAGTATTTCACTTTTCTTATAACAATTTCCAGATTTGACCAGTTTTTCTCCCTCCTCGCCTCACCGGAGACATTTATTAAGCGTTCTTGCGAGACACGTTGCCGGCCTTACTAGAAGACGTACCCCTCAATGTGCGCCCGCAATTACTATATCAGCACGACGGAGCTCCCGCGCGTCAAGTGCGCGAATACTTAAATAATCATTTTCACGAGAGATGGATCAGGAGGGATGGCCCCATAGTTTGGCCGCCCAGATCGCCAGACCTCAATGTCATGGATTTTTTTATATGGGGCTACATCAAACATCTCGTGGAAGACACGCGTGGCGGGACGGAGGCCGAAATGCGTGCGGCAATTACACACGCGTTTTCGACGATCCCGGCAGACATGGTTCAGCGTGCAACGCGCAGTGTCGTTACGCGAGCTGAGTTGTGTGTGAGAGAAAGAGGGGGACATATCGAACAATTTGTTCGTTAGCGTTTTATTTTTATTTATTTATTTATTTTATTTTTTATTTATCAGTGGATTGGACCTATTGGGGATACCACTTTAAAAAAAATGCGCCGCGCTATCGACCGCAAGGTGGTGTGGAACTGATAGCATAAGATCATTTATTCCGCGAGTACGAGAGACAGAGAGATAGAGAGAGAGTCCGCGCGTGCCGCCATCGGACGGTAGCGCCGTGGAGGAAACGAAGAGAGAGAAAGAAAGAGAGAGAAAGGAAGAAAGAAAGTCAACGCGATGCTCCAGCAGTAGAAGAAAGAGAGAAAGGAACGGAGAGAGAAAGAGTCCGCGCGAGTCGCCGTCGTAAGGTAGCGCCGTGGAGGAAAGGAAGAGAGAGAAAGAAAGAGAGAGGAAGGAAGAGGGAAAGTCTACTCGATGCTCGAGCGTTAATGCCCCACTGCTTGTCACTTTTTCTTGGAAAGCTCCTCCCGATTGCTCCTCTCCCACGTATGTAGACGGCTCGGGCGCCCCGCCCACTCGCCACTCGCCACGCGCCGCTAGATTAACATGGCCATGGCTCGCCGCCTAGTGCTTCCGCGCGTCGTGATTTGCCCTATCTTTTTTAATTAATAACTCGATAACTTACCTACCTTATGTTAACTTTTATGATATCTTTCGGCTCTATTTATTCCTGGCTACAACGTGATATAGCTCACGACTATACGGTCGAACACACCCTGTATATTTGATGCTGTAAGACCTGGCAGTTTGTCTTGATGTTCTTGTTTGGCTTTACGTAACCTTACATTGTTAACCGTTTTAGTGCCACGCAGCGCGATCGCGCTGTTCGCGTACTGTGGTGAACCCTGTCGCTATTTTTGATTACGATCGTCAATTCGCAACGTTCTCGATTCAGCATGTATCTTATCGCGAGTCTATCGAGAGTTTCCTCTCGTAATTACAAATTTTCTTTCAAAAAAAGCTTTCTTTGCTCAAAAAGAGCAGCGCGATCGCCACGATCGGCATTATTTGCAAATAAATGAAGGAAGCGCTATCGCACTTCATGGCACAATTCGACATGGATTTTTAAAAACCCCTGGCACTAAAACGGTTAAATAAATGAGGTGGTTCTTGATCACCGACATCCATTAATTTATCGGCAGTCTTTCTGCGCCAAATCTACTGCTAAGTATTCCCTTCAACCATTTCCTTTCCAACGGTGACGCGAAAAATTCCTTTTATGCAATCCATGCTTGGAAAGTTCACTTTTTGAGCGCTGGATAGTGTGCGCAAAGTGACCAATATCCGATGGGTATACTGTAATGTGCTATTATCTCACAGGGTAGAACTTTCCCGCACAGTTTGGCACTTTCCCGCACGCTACGTCATCACATTCCCGCACGCTACGTCGTCACTTTCCCGCACAGTTCAATCAAGGCAATATTATTTCATGATATATACTTTAATTTACGACACGTACAAATACAAAAAATTTTGGCGCTGGCGAGACTCGAACTCGGGCCGCCAGCGCATTAGTCTTACATCTAGACCACTGGGCTACCGACGCTTCTTGGGAACCACTACAAACTGACCAGTTCTTAAGAAACTATCTTAAACTAAGGCCTATAACTATGTTTAGGCCTTAGTTTATGGCCTATATAAGTATGTTTCTCCAAAAATTGAACATTCCAAACATGGATTGCATAAAATCTTGTATGCAACACGTGGGAAAAGTGGCAAATCTGGTATAGGTCAAATTTCCAAAACTCGCCTCTGCTTGTGCTGTGGAACAGGGGAACTCGTGTGATTAAATTCCCACTCGTTCCCCTGTTCCACAGCACGCACTCTCGGCTCGTTTCGGAAATTTAACCTATACCATAATTTGCCACTTTTCCCACTTGTAGCATAAATAGCTATTAATTGTCGCTTTTTCGAATGTTTAATCGCTTTATTAAAATTAGTTATCGAACATTCCATTTTTATTACCAAATTTGTTTGCGGTGGGTGTATGATTCGTCCAAGAAAGTGACATCCGCATTCGGAACAGTTTCCAAAAATTGTCGCAAAAAATCCGGCATCTGATAATTTTACGTTTTTATAAGTTAGAGCGCAAGGAATTTTGTTTCTGCAAAAATTTTCTCGAACAAAATATTAGTCAAAAAATGCCGTTTAAGGGTTGTTAGTTTTCGTACTTCGCTATTTTTAAATCGATACTGAACAGATTCAGGTAACATTTTATCCCATATATCTGTCACATCTATTTGAAATTCTATAGCATTTACACTACTGACGCTATCGTCAATTATTTTCAAAGAATTTTCTTTAATTTCAATATTTAATATATTTAACAGTTTTGTAAGAATATTATATCGGTTCACCTTAAAAGTATTATAAATATATTGTAACGTAACGCTAGATCTTAGATTAAAAATAAAAGTAGAATAAAGATTAGTTATAGGAATAGCATTAGACGAACGCGAAAATAGAATAATTTCGGATAATAGATCACGGGTAGCATAAGAAACGGCACAAAATCTAAATTTAGAATTCCAAAAGTCATAAACACATAAGAAACGCGAAAAGAAACTAAGACGGGAAGGCACGAGGAAGCCCGAGGGGAGATGGCTCGTGCCGAAGACGATCGACAAGTTCATGGCCAAGCTAGGCCAGCGGCGCGCGACTAGAGGGACACGGGGGGGACCCAATTAGATCATAGAAATCAAAGCCCGCGAGATGAGAAAAGGGTGGGTAAATTACTTTATAAGCCGAGGAACCGAATATCTCGAGACCGAGAATTTTCTCAAGTCTTAAAAGTAAATCGTGTTGCATAGAAATCTTAAATTCGGAGTGTGAAGAAGAAGGTGTTCGCTTTAAATTACTTATACGCGTGTGTCTTCGCCAGAGCAGTATAAAGCGAGGTAGCGGGTAATCCAATTAGGGACAAAAGAAAGGCATCGTTACAACGTCTCTACAGATAAGTGTAAATATTTCTTGTGTACATCCTCAATCCCGGTAGTATAAGGCGTAGGTTAAGTGTATGTGTGAGCCGCGTATCTGAGAGAGTGGGTGTGTGTGTGTGGAGCGAGAGCGACGACGAGTTCGCCGGCGTATTAAAACAACACGGGCGCAATCAGCTGTTCGAAGGCAAATGCCGATCGACACAAACATAAAAGAAGGCTTTTAATAAACGCAATTTAATAGAAATTTCGCGGGATTCATTTTATTATTTTCCCACTTTCCTCTGCCAGTCCCAAAAGGACCGAACGGGTCCGAAAAGTAACGTAAGCTGTGAAAGGTAAGAAAGGCGATACGTTACAATATTTAGGGCTAAACAAGTCTGAAGTATTTTCCTGTATTGCAGCCGATAATTTTTTAAAAATTGGGGAACTTGGAATTAGCACTTTTCTGTCGGAATCTACTACTGCTTGAAATTCTGGCAATAAAATTAACTGTTGAAGGAAAACAATACCTGGTTTCATAGCCATTTCGAAGAAGAAATCGAAAAATGCGCTGTAGCCGTGAAAAATATTCTAACGACAATACACTCGTATTAATCGCCTAACTAAAAGTTACGTAAATATGTATGTTTTCTGCGTGAGAATTTTTTGTGTCTTTAATGAGACAATGTTTGTGTCTTGTGCAGACAATTTTTTGTGTCCTGCAACGACAATCTCTCCTCTCGCGGATTCGTAAATCGGGGGAAAAGGTTAAGCCCTGCCGAGAATCGTTTCCACCCGGATTGTCGAGGTCAAAAAAGTTTACGAGATTAACGATAAGTTCTCGAAAGCGGAATAACAATAGTCCTCGGTAAAGAAAGATTTGTTAACTGAACGCTAAATAAAATAGTCGAATTCTAACCAAAGACGGATTCGCGTTCGTAACCAGAAGGGTTAGGGGCTCGATGAACTCTACTCGAGACAGTAAAGACAATACAAATTATAAAATATAATAAAATCAAGGTTTATTCACTAATAGTTCGGTTGGTCGGAGTCTCATACAAAAATTATAAAAGAATCAAAGAAATCTACTAATTACAATTTCTTCTCGATTCACGGCCAATAAAGATCCCCACAAGAAAAAGATCTTTACAAAATCTTCGGATACGAATTCCGAATTTTATGAATCGCCCGATACAATACTTCTTCCAATACGCAATCGGATTCTGTACTGCTTAAGATTCTACTAGAAAAGAAATCGTCTCTTCGCGGAGACCGAACGACTTCGCAAGTTCGATTCGCGTATCTCGAAATTTTCAATAATCTTTTCTAACAAGGGGACATTACGGCCTCGGAAATTGACTTTGGGATGAGACTTTGCAGGTTTGTAGTATACCTTTAGACTATTCGATTTGCAAAGTAAGAGCGCGCACTAGCCATAAACTTTCGAAAAAAATGGCTTTAAAGTTTTACGTGTAGGATGTATACCGGTCACTTGGAAAACCATCCAAGAGCGGCGCAGTGGCCGAGTTGTAGCGAGCTCGCTTGCGGCGCGTGTGATCCAGGTTCGATACTGCTTATGGTAACTTTTTGTTTCTTTCAATTCTTTTAAAAATTATTACAACTTTTAAATAAAGTTAATAATGACATATAAATATTATGAATTAAATCATACATAATTTTTTCTTATTAATAAAAAATGACTGTTAGGGTTTTATTTATATAGAAATTCTTACGATATCGTCCTTTTTTAGCAATTTCTCATTTTACATGCAAGCATCAGAATGATAATTATCATAAAAACATTGAAAACGAAAAATATTATTACATCTCGCATAATTTATAAAGGAAGATTCTTTACATGAACAACCTTTTTTTAAAAGTTCTATTGGAAAACATACTTCATTTACATTCATGAAAATTTCTCTTTCATCAGAAAGCTTGGAAGCGTACCAGGCATACCGGATCATTTCATTAAAAATTGGCGATGACAGTTGATGATGATTGATTGTATTTTTATGCAGTCCTCACGAGAATTTATTTCTCTGTTATTTTCAATGAGATAAGTGCAATTCTGTATACGTTTTATTAAATTTTTTACTTGTCTATAAAAATATACATCACAAGCTTGAACAAGGGGAGTACATTTTGGAAGAACAACTTTAATTGTGCAAGTAGGTGATTTCTCGTCATCCTGAAAGATTGTAATATGTAAAGATGTAATAATATTTTTCGTTTTCAATGTTTTTTTATGATAATTATCATTCTGGTGTTTGCATGTAAAATGAGAAATTGCTAAAAAAAGACGATATCGTAAGAATTTTTATATAAATAAAACCTTAACAGTCATTTTATTAATAAGAAAAAATTATGTATGATTTAATTCATAATATTTGTATGTCATTATTAACTTTATTTAAAAGTTGTAATAATTTTTAAAAGAATTGAAAGAAACAAAAAGTTACCATAAGCAGTATCGAACCTGGATCGCCCGCGCCGCAAGCGAGCTCGCTACAACTCGGCCACTGCGCCGCTCTTGGATGGTTTTCAAAGTGACCGGTATACGTCCTACAAGTAAAACTTTAGAGCCCTTTTTCTCGGAATCTTATGGCTAGTGCGCGCTATTACTTTGCAGATCGATTACTATTAAGGTATACTACAAACCTACAAAGTCTCATCCCGAAGTCAATTTCCGAGGTCGTGATGTCCCCTTGTAAGACGAAAAAGAAAGACAAATCGATATAATTTTGAGTTCTAAAGAAAGAATTAGATAAAGAATCTACTCTCGACAGACTCCGATGAACCGATATTCAAATTTTCCAAATTGAGGTTAATTCCACGAAGAATAGATATAAGGAGTCCGAACGGTATAGGCTTTTCCCCTAGATTTATGTACTCAGCAGTGGTAGTTCATTTCTTTGCCACTCGTGACGCATGTGTTCAGGAGGTACCGATACTATTATTATTATTCAAATATGAAATTATGCGTACTTGGGGATGCTTGGGGATAAATGCGTAGCAGTTTTGGCTGAGATCGCGTAGGAGACTCACGGCCAGAAGAGTGCAAATTAAATCTTATTAGTAAGAACTCTAAAAATATTAATTAGTCTGATCATGGGAAAGTGCTGTGCCATTTCCGGTTGTTTAAGTGGACGAAAGGCATACAGCAATATTAAAAAGGTGTCTTTATTCAAAGCACCCAAAGTGAGTAACCTTACAATTATATTAAGAACGAGATATGTGTGAACCCGGCTTCGCCCGGGTCCATATTTAATTTTTGCTAATTATTTCGATGTAATTGAAAATATTAACACAACGAATAGTCTATAACCATCTCCAGAAACTCCTCTGTATTGTGGTGAAAACTCCATTAAAATGGGTTCAGTGGTTTTTGAGTGTACTTTGAACAAAATAAATCGACTTTGCTTTATATAGAGATAGAGATAGAGATAGAGAAGAAGATACAGAAGAGAAGAGAAGAGATTACATTTTAATAATAAATTATAGACTTATTAGAATATTAAAAATTTTCCAGAACATTCATCGCTGTATTCATATATTCTCGTGACCTTAATGTAACCCTTAGAAGGCCAGCATTGCAAAAAAAGAAAAAAAAGTTCATTATTTACATTGAAAAAGTATCTGAAGTACCCAAGTTAGGGACAAATAGAGATCAAATTAACCTTGACGCCATACAGCGTCATGCCAGCCCTCTAAGGGTAAACAATTCTAAATTTTATTATTATTGAATGATTGAAGTTAACGATGATTGTGTACTCAATCTAAATATTTATGAGCCAAAAATATATTATAAAAAAGAAATGTTTAATAGATGAGTTGTTAAATACTAAAACTGAATACATGTAATTATTATAATATATTTATTATGAATTTTTTTTTTATTTACAGAATATTGACATGCTAATAAAGTGGAATAATGCAATTAATGAGGAGTTAACAAAAAATAGCTATGTTTGTGAACAACATTTTGATGCAGATGATGTAATTACAACAGATAAGACAGTCTTGAAAGATGGAAATGTATTTATTTATAAATACGAGAAAATTCATCTAAAGAAAAATGCTATACCGTACTTGAACAGACCGTTTGATGATTCCTGCCGAAATATTAAACATAACGTTAACAGTATACCACTTGAAGATACCACTCCAAATTCAACAGAAATGAATATTTCTAATAACGTAAACAAAATAATCATTGATGATGATGTGGAAGAAAAAAATGGATCGCAGAAGTTTTCTTTGAATAATATAGAAACAATTTTAGAAAATGAACCACTCCGCAAAAATTGGAGTTGGACTATTAAAAAAAATTCATATATTTTATTGTGTTACATTAACTGTAAATTGGAATTAGAATGTCACGTTAAAATAGACATTAATTTGAAAGTTACGGTATGCAATTTCTATGCTCAACATAAAGTTGGTACTTATTTGTTTATTATTATATAATTTTTCTTTTATTTTAGATTACAAACGCGAATACGAATATTTTAATAGATACTAATACAAATATTCTCTCCATTGATTGTGTTTGGTATTTATTAAACTTTCTAGAAAACAGCATTTTCTGCAGTGGAACTGGATATATAAATAAAAAGTAAATATAAATCGGCGATGATCAATTTTAAGCACTAGATGCTACAAGAATTGGTTTTAAGCATTTGATATCTATACTTTTAGTGTCTGCTGTAAAATCATTTGTTGATATCAGTTGCCTCTGTAATAAAATGACAGGAACTTGTATAGTTTTATAAACGTTAATTAATTTGTTATTAACATAATTAAAACTTTGTATTCTACTAATTTAGATGTGCGCCATCCTGTACTGGTATTTTGTCTAAGGAAACATTAGAAACAACATTTTTGGAGTACAGATGCATCGATTGTCATACACTGAGACAAGCGATACGAAATCGTAGAAAAAAGTCGATAAATTATGAAGCTCTATGGAAAAATGCTAAGCATACTTTGATCTTAGAACGCAAGAAGCTTGGACGCGTTATTCAGCAGGTAAAGTTGTGGTTCTTTTTAACTCTGATTCAAAAATGAATTGGAAACAGACACCTATTATAAGGTTTTTTGAAACAGTATGTAAACATATGTTTCCAAATATGTATATGTTATCCTTTACACTATCAACAATACCTCGCAAGCATGCTTAATTTACAAAGTATTTATATTAGTATTTCTTTCAATATTGAGACTACACCATAGTTTTTTAAAAAAAACTTTTCAATGTAAAATGAATGCAATAATCGAGAGCTATTCGTAACGATATTTTAATTGATAATATCTATATAAATCAATGTTATTAATATAATCTTTTATATTTCACTTGAGCGTAATCTTTTTAATATATTTATTTTATTATAAAAAAATCTTCAAATATTTATTTTTTAGAATGAAAGTTTAAAAAATCAGTTATTAACAAAAAAAAATCAGTGTGCCAAAATAGAAGAAGAAATATTATCCTTAAAAATTTCTGATTTGCCCACGTTACAGCAAGAAACTGTTCGTAACTGTTTTTCTGCTTCAAAAGCTAAAGGTACTAAGCAACGCCGGTACACTATAGAGTGGGTGTATGAATGCCTTTTAATGAATATAAAAAGTAGTGCTCTTTATGACCACATCCGAAAAAAAAATATTCTGCCTTTACCATGTAAAGACACTCTAAAACGCTATATTCAAAAATTAGACAGTATATTTGGATTTCCCAAAGCTATTTTTGATACGCTTGAATTGAAAGGTTCACGTATGGAGATGTATGCGAAAAGGGGTACTTATACACTTACTACTGCTAGGAGTGAATTACTAAAAATGTTCAATGTCATTTTACTAATATACATCATATACTCATATACTCATTTACATAACATTTTTCTGTTCTACTTTGTAACTAATCCATCGTAACCACCAGTAAATACTAGGCGCAGCTAATAAACTAATATAAAACTAAAAACCCTAAATTTCTAATCTCTTCCGTTTTATTTGTAGGAGAACTGGAGACTCTTTTTAATCTATCTTCTTTATGTTTACTAGGTCTATTAGCTGTAGACGAAATTGCACTAAGCGAAGGAATTTCATTGAATCGAAAAACTTTGCGACTGGAAGGTTTTGTTGATCTTGGCGAACATACACCTGACCGTTTAAAACAAAGCAGAGCGGATCACGCCTTAGTATTCATGTTTCAACCATTCCAAGGCAAATGGGTTCAAGTTGTTGGATTATTTTTGAGTAAAGATTCCGTGACAAGTGGAATTCTCCACAAATTAATAATGGAATGCTGCATTTTGCTTGAAAAAGCTGGATTTTATGTAGACGGAATTGTATCGGATGCAGCACAATGGAATCGCGGTGTATGGAAATTGCTTGGCATAGAAGATGGAAATTACAGTTGTGTGCATCCGTACGATTTTTCCAGGCGTCTGTGGTTTTTTTCGGATTTCCCGCATTTATTGAAATGTTTTAGAAACAAAATAATGGAACAATCATGTTTTTGGGTAAACAAATACGTATATTTTAATGTAATAATGCTGACATAGTAAAGTTATTTTCACATGCATTTTCATTTGCAGACACCTGATGGAGTAATAAAAAGAAATCACTGGAATGCACTTTTAAAATATGAAAATAATTTGAAAGCTAATCTTAAAATGGCATATAAATTAACTCCACACCATATCAAACCTGAAGGATTTAAAAAAATGAATGTGCCATTAGCTATAGAGGTATATATATAAACATAAATCTATATATGTATATATAAAACATACTATTTGAGTAAATTCATTTATTCATTCAATAATTTGAATAATATTTCATTTTTTTATATGAATTGTTCTTAGTTATTTTCAGAGTCAGTGCTAAATGCTATGAAAGTATTGAAGGATGATCCGGACTGTTCCGAATTAATAGACAGTGATAGTACCATTAGGTTTATTGAAAGAGCAAACAAATTAATAAAAGCTATGCTGTCTAGAACTCCAGCAGATTCTTTAAGACCCCATGATGATAATGTTTCTAAAAAGGTATATTTCTGCTAATAATGTGTGTTTTTTTTTTTAATAATGAATTTCCAGTCAGTATCAATTATATACTCCAACGTTAATAATGATGCCAATAATCCAGGCTCATGTTCACAAAATTGTTAACGTCAGTAATAATCACCAAAAATTACTGGCATAAAATAAATGTAAGTAAAACAATTTTTGAATTAATCGAGTTTAGACGTCTTAAATGAGTAAATATTCTATTGCTAAATGCTATCATCTAAAACTGTGATTTTATAAAGTTCTTACTGTATTGTTTTTATTTTTTTTATTACTAATAATGACTTTTCATTTTTTGGCAGACAATTGTTGAATTTAACAAATTTATAAGGGAATGGGAGAACGAAGCTAAAAAAAAGATAGCAATCATTAAGGAAGAAAAAAAAACAAATGACTCGATCAATGTCGACAAGCTCAAAACTTTCTACTTAGCAATAACACCTAGCACTTTGACAGGACTAAAAATTTCTTTAGGATCAACCTTAGAATTAATGGATTATTTACATGATACATGTAATTATAAATATTTAATGACATCAAGACTAACACAAGATATGCTAGAGGTAATTTTTTATCATTTCTTCTTTGAATAAGTTTACGGACATTGTGCAAGTGTCTAATATAACTTTAAATTATTAAATAAAAATCTTTAAGCATCATTATTTATAACATAGTTTTTTTTTATATACAGATTGGTTTTTTATTTCAGATTGGTGTATGGGAATATTAAACTCAGCCCTCAGAAATGCTTTCGCCTCGTCAAATGCTTCAATAATAATATAACTGAAAAAAAATTAAAACAAAAAGAAATCGAAAAAATGCTATGCTAAGGTAGCTCATAAATTTACTAGTATATAAGTGTTTATTTTGTTAAACTTTTATGGTTTGTTATATGGTAAAAAGAACCAAAGATATGCCATCTAGAACTACAGCAGATTCTGGATTGTCTCAATAAAGATACATACATACACAATACACAAAGTCAATAATTCATTCTCATTTTCTTGTTTTATTTTATAATTTAAAATTATTTATTAAGTGAGAAATATTATAAATACTATAAACATATTTGATATTATATTCCTGTTTTTAAATGTTTTACTAATAAATTACAGTATTATGAAGTAATAGTTATAATTATTTATGTTTAACTCTTTTTTATTTTATTTTCATCTACATTTGTTACTATCAGATATTATCGATGTCAGAAAATATTCTGCATTATTTAAGAATAAATATTAAAATAATGAATTTTCTATTTCATGTTATCAATAATACAATTCTATTTTATTTTCCGTTTTTTTTTTAATAATCTTTTCTTTCTATAATTATAGGATGGTAATTAATCAAATTATGGTCATTCATTCACCTAAACTTACTAGGCAACAGTTACCGCGTAATAATTTAAACGAGTACTTCTTGAACAGTGGCGCGCCCTAGTTAAAGTGAACCCGTTTCTTTAACATTACGTTCGGACTCCTTATATCTATTCTTCGTGGTTAATTCCCTCACGTGTATCCTCTACAGCGCACGAAACTAGAATAATTTTTTCGGGATCTATTGTCCCGAAAATCGAACCCCCGAGCTGGGTCGGCGCCCGAACCTTCCCGAACGGACTCGTACGATCCTGCGGAGCTTAACCTATCCGCGCTCTCGCTTGTCGCCTCGCAGGCGCGCACTTTAAGCGCGTAAGATTTCTCTTGCTACGCTCGCTTCGCTATTGTCGACTTTATCGCACGCTTTTCGCTGTTCTGCCGAATTCGCAGCGCTACTCCTCCGCACGTCGACTAAGAAGACTTCGATGACGATGATTTTCGTTATTGCACGTGATTTCTTTCTCGTGCGAGAAGTCAGCTGTCGAATTCGTTGCTCGTCGCTTTCGTCGATTCTCTACGTCGTCGCTTTCGTATGAAACGAAGTTCTTTCTCTGTAGCGTCTTTCTCTCGGAGTTCGACGCTCGGCCCTTTTTCTCGGATTCGTCGTCGTTATCTCATCGGTTATCTCGGAGCGGTCGTATCGCATGAAATATATCGAAAATAATAAGTAAAAGGTTCGAAATCGCTTTTTCGAGGCCTCGGAAGTCGTTCGATCCCGCGTTCCACTGGTAACGCAGGTTCCTAATTGTCCGGTTCCGTGCGCGTACTTCTTTTACGGCTCGATTAGAGAGAGAGGAGAGATTTTGTGGCGAGTATCGAAGATATCACGTCACAGTTTTTAGCGAGACAATATTTGATAAAGAAGAAGAAGATAGGCAAGATCAGTGTAAGAAAGTAGAATAAGAATATAGAAAGAAAGTATAAAGAATAAATAACGATAGAACTAAAGAGGCATAGGAAATAAAGAATTAATGAAAAAACGAAAGAAGGAAAGAAAGAGAGGAAGATTGGAAATAATAATAAAGTTTCTTATTATTAAATGAATAATACTCAATCTTCTTTTAACCTTACCGTCCTAGTCCGGAGAGTGATTAAAAGCAACCACATTCCCATCGAACAACAGTGCAACGCGACAGCGCTTGCCTTTTTTTTAATGTTTAAGGCCCGCTCCATACGAGGATACACGTTTCGCGATGCGCGTATCTTCGTATGGAGCAGGCCTAAGGCTAGCACAGATCGGCGCGAATGTTCGTTGTCGAGATTTATTTGTTCATATGCTAAACCAGCTATAGGGGGCAGGAGCCCCCCCAACAAAACAGCCTTGCTGTTTCGTATTAGGCACGACCGCGGTAATGATTCGCACAGGAAGTCGGCTCGCTGCGCTCGCCTATCCCTTTTCTTATGAGAGTACAGGATAGCTGATTGCTGTCGTTTGACTGCCGCTATCTGGCCGTCGGGATAATTTTTTTTAAAATACCGATTACATTAAAACTCGTTTCTGCTCAAAAAATAAAAATGTTTTTCCGTTTGTCATGTCGTATTGCTTCCCTAAAAAATTTTGAAAAAATTTACGTTATTAGTTATCGCTATTTTACATACTTTTGCAAAGTTTGAATTGTTTGCCTACTATAGAAGACTTTTTATGAATTTTTTAATGTTTAGAATGACCGCCATTTTGAAACCGGAAGTTGAATCAATTCGAAATTGTTAGTGGATCTATGTTGGGAAGAACTGGATTTTTTGTATAAATTTCAGCTTTATCCATTCAGCCGTTTAGGCGCTAGAGTCGATAAAAATTTTTATTAGTCCGCCATTTTGTACTGCTTCACTGAAAAATTTTGAAAAAATTCATGTTACTAGTTGCCACTACCTTACATATTTGTGCAAAGTTTCAATTGTTTTGCTCTTCTAACAGAATTTTTATGAATTTTTTAATTTTTAAAATGCCCGTCATTTTGAAACCGGAAGTCCGATCGAATCGAAATTGTTAGTGGATCCTCGTCGGGTGTAACTGGATTTTCCGTGTAAATTTTACTTCGATTCGTTCAGCCGTTTAGACGCTAGAGTGGATACACACACACACACACATTTAGATCTTGTTATGAAACATAAAGATCCAAAAGGGTTTTTGGATATCTCGAGTAGTTTCGGAGATAATCGTCCGTTACACTTTTTGCTCGATCGAGAGCATAAGGAACTCCCTGCGGTCGTGTCTAATAAAAGTAAGAAAGGAATATCCGAGTCGATCTGTGGGAGCCTTCGAGCATGGCAGCCGCATTTAGTACATAATACCCGATTTTATGGATATACATACCGAACTTCTTGAATTTGACACACATCGGCTATTGTAACTTTTTTCATGAAACTATCGAACAGATATCGATCTATACGGGTATCAAACGGAGAAGCGACTCAAAGTTATGATGCGACGCCAAGCTTTATGATATTGTAAAGTTAAAAGGTAATTAAACTGACGTGATTTGTATTAAATGACAAAGCTCAGTTTCCATGATATCGAAATAGTTTATTAATTAAAACATTGATAACACAATCATTTACAAAACTGTTTTTTCCAAATTTGGATAGTAGAGTATATCTTTATAATAATATAATGAACTTAATATAGTATATGCATAATCAAAACTGTATCTTGCCTATATGAAGGTGTATATACAGGGTGTCCGCTTCCATGTAGTCAAGCGGAGGACTACAGGTACACATAAATGACTTGAATCGTAATGTCTAATACCATTTTTCGAAATTCGACTTAGTTAACGAATTATTAACTAACAAAGATCGGTCAATTACGGCGTTTAGCAAAGGAAGGCAGTTCACTCAATCTCGCAGCTAGGAAAGAGATGAAGCGTTAGAAGGAGCAATCTATAATAAACAACGTTACATGTCGCTGCTCGCCGTGATTGGCCGATCTTTGTTGGTTAATAACTATTTAACTGAAACGAATTTCGAAAAATGGTATTAGACATTTCGATTCAAGTCATTGATGTGTACATGTAGTCTTCCGCTTGACTACATGGAAGCAGACACCCTGTATACAAATAATATTATATTATTACAATATAAATGCCATAGTTTTGACAAAAAATTAAAAGAATTTACAAATTTTTAAATAGTGTAAAAGAAACGTACATGTTTTTTAAAATTAATACAGCAGAAAAGTTCTCCCATGATGTTTATAGGAAACTAAAAGAACATCACTGTAAAATGAAGATTCTGAAAAACCTACATTTTACATTTTAAATCTTTTCACTTCTTCTGGTTTAAGATCTATCCTAAGCAATGCGATGTGTTTAACTTCTGCGGCTGTTAATCTCCAATGTACTTCCTCTATACCACAATAATCTATTACTTTTCCTATTCGTTGTATCCTTTCTGCGGGTATTCTGCCTGGAGCATTTGGAACTCTTACTCTTTGATAATTTTCTCATATTATTTGTTCCATATGAATCTAAAAATAATTTATCAGAATTTATAAAATATATCACATATTTAAAATAAAATACACTCACCATGGAAGGACCAACATTTTGACATTAAACATGCCCTTTTCTTGCAATTAGAGGGAATGGCATAACAAACCTAGATTTTGATTAAAATTATTTAAAAAATCAAAACATATAAAACATTATACTCTTTATGAAAACAGATTTGTAACCTGGCTACTCTCACACATATGCCGGATACATTCTTTATACGTGTGCTGTCCTTTTGAATTTGTATAAGTATGTTAAAAACTTTTAAATTGTTACCCACACTTTTATTGAATAACCTTTTGTATCTTTTAAATTTTCTATAGATTCTATCATCTGAAATTAGAAATAGCTTCTAATCCTAATTCTCTCTACTGATTTTTCAACTTTCTCTATACTTCACGTCGTTGATACTTAAGTTAAAGTTGTAATTTTATCTCGTACAGACCATGATGTAACTGCCACCGAATAACTGACTGTTGTAATTTCTTTATCTCAAATAAGTCCACCTGCCTAGAATAATAAATATATAAATTTCATTAACAAATGTAGATAAATCTATACAGGGTGTCCCACGGTTCGATGTCAGACGAAGAATGGCATGTGCGACTGATTTTTCTGAGTCGAAAGGAGTCATAAAAAGTAACATATGCCAGGTTAGTTTTCGAGCTATTAATTAATAACGATCTGCCAATCGTGAAGCGCGGAAGCGGTAGGTGTACTCTCGCCGCCATACCAAAACTCTAGCCAAGCTATGATTGGACCGGCGGGCGATAGAGAAAAAGCGAAAGCGAGAGTGAGAGAAAGAATGAGAGGCCTGGTGGTCCGTCAACGTAGGATAACGCCGTAGAAGAAAGCTAGGGCGAGAGACAGAGTGAGCGAGAGAGAGAGAGAGAGAGAGAGAGAGGGTCGGCGCGAGCCTCCAGCTTAAGATAGCCTCGTAGCACTAACCTGGCATATGTTACTTTTTATGACTCCTTTCGACTCAGAAAAATCAGTCGCACATGCCATTCTTCGTCTGACATCGAACCATGGGACACCCTGTATACATACATAAACTAGCAAATTGGATCCACGTACCCTATTAAAAGTTGATTTTAGAACTTTTTCTGAACGTGCTGTGACATCCGTTGTCAAAAGACCAATAAAAACATCATAACTAGATGTTGTTAAAAGACCCTTAAAATCTTGAACTAAACCTAAATCTGTTCCTAAAATTTATACAAACGGTTCATCTATTTCATATCTTGACAATTCATCCTAAAAATCATAACAATTTTTTTAATTACCTTATAACTTTCCAATATCATATAAATATTAAAAATATATTGTGAACTAATTGTAAGTCATACATAAAGTAAGAAGAAAACTAAATTTAGTTGACAAGGCCCTTGCATGACTTTCTAACCTATTCGTCAAATCATCTGTCATTTGACATTTCTAGATGGCAGCGATCGTGCCCAAGTTATTCCGTTTAGCAAATTTGGCCCTATTTTATATAATTTTGTCAGTAACGAGCCCGATTTTTAAAATCACCACTAGAGGATTAGAAGACGCCGAGAAAAGATCTACGTTTACATATTGGCTAAGGAATACATATGAGTGAAACGTCTTATTTTACGATTGCTGTTCTTGTTGTTTTAAACTGATGATTTTAAAAATTGTGCTCGGTGTAGCGACACGCATTATGATTGGATCTTTCATGTGACAGCTTTTCAATGATAAGTTCTGTTAATCGAAACTTTCAATTGGTCGACGCAGATTTCACTTTTACGAACACGAAATCCTCGCCTCGAGCCCAAAGCGACAGCCGCTTGACATCGCAGCAGGATCTTGGGTCGCATCCCTTGAAGAGGTATCAGGGTATCATTACCTAAAATTGATACAAAGCATCTAAGATTTCAATACGTATTGATACTTCTCATGAAGTACTTTGATATCGAATTGATTTGAAACGTTGTTGGTTATTTTTCGTGAATCTATCGAGTTATGATACTACTCATACGAATAATTCCAACCAGGTCGAGTGTTCGGCCTTTTTGGAGGAGATATAAAAAAGGACGGGTGGTTTAGTCAAAAAAGAATCTTATTTGTAATGGTTAACGTACCTAAGCTTTATTCCTCCGTTACGAGGGTACATACATAACAATTCATCCAATATGGATGTTGAGCTATTCCCCTCGTCTTAATCAATAAGGAAAGGTTTATACGGATAACAAATGTTTGATATCTATAATAGTAACGCAGAAGCATTAATCTATTTGGTACGGAATTCTAACGGAAGCTAAATTCACATTACTAGAAGCGACATCTAGTAAGAGTGTCTAATACTGAGTGTATTCCTATTATAGGAATATTCATAAGTCCGAATCAGAACTAAAACAATACAATAAAACGGAAGAACTATTCTATAGTGTAACGTATCGCCTTTCTTACCTTTTTATCGGTACGCTACTTTTTCTCCTCGTTCGGTCTTTTGAGGACTGGCAGTGGAAAGTGGGAAGAAAATGAAATGAATTCCGCGAAATATCCCTTTAATTGCGTTTATTCAAAGCCTTTTAATGCCTTTGTTATTATCGGCGCTCGAACAGCTGATCGCTCCCGGGTTTGTTGATATTTCGTCGCTCTCGATTTTCACACGCACATACACCCTCTCATATACGCCGCTCACGCATACACTTAGCCTATGCCTTATATTACCGGGATTTAGGATGTATACAAGAATTGTTGACGCTTATCTGAGGAGACTTTGTAACGATGTCACGCTTTTGTTTCCTAATTGGATCAACAGCTACCTCGCTTTTGATTGCCCTGGCGCCGACACACGCGTCTAAATGATTTTAAATCAAACACTTTCTGCACACTCCGAAATTTAAGATTGAACGCAACACTATACTTTTTGAAACTCTAAATAAAGGGCTCTTCCCACTCTTTCCTCATCTCGAGAGATTCGAATTTTTATTTTCTAATTGGGTCCCCCCCGTGTGCACCTTCCGTCGCGCGCCGCTGGCCTCGCTCGGCCCTGAACTTGCCGATCGACATCGGCACGCGCCGTCACCGCTCGGGCTTCCTCGTTTCTAACCGTCTTAATTTCTTCTACCATTTCTTTCTTGTTGACGACTTTTCGAAATCTAAATTTAGCCTGCCTCCCGTTTCTTATATTACCTATGATCTATTGTCCGATTAATCGACTATCCTAGCTTGCCTATTTCTATTTCTTTTTAATTTTAATTATTTTAACCTATGGTACCCAAGCGTTACGTTACAATGTCCCCCCATAATAATTTTTATTTTTATTTTAACTTAGAAAATTTAATTTATTCTAATCTCTATGTTTTTTTTTTTTTTTTTTTTTTTGTTTTTTTTTTTTTTTGTTTTTGTCACTCGGTTTCGGAGTCTTCCTCCCAGTCCTCCTCCGCAATCCTCCACCGCAGGATCTGTCTCTGGAGTGCGTTTCCGACGTTCATTAGGACCCCTTCTTCGCGGACTCCCACGACGGCTGGGATCGGGATCTCGTCCTCCGCTTCGTCTGCGTCACTGGTTCGAAGATCCATGACGATTTTCTTTCCTAGTATTCTTTCTTCGACGTACTCCACCTCTCGCACCGACTATCGCCTTCCTCCCATAGGTGTTACATCTCGGAGCGCGATCAGGAGGGCTAGCGCCCTGATAGTTGTCAGCCGATGGGGCATAAAGAAAATTTCTGTATGCCGTCGCTTTGTCACCTGACATACGACCACTAGGAACACGCAACATCTTGTGGCCCCCACACATTCCACTTGCCCGCGTTCTACCCTCCCGTGATATAGCACGAGGCAAGGCGCTCCCGGTTTTAATCCTACTTCCGGGATTGGCGTAATGCTCCCTGGTCGCCTCATGTGCCTTTTTAAAGCCGGCTGTAATCGCTCGTAGACGACCTCGTCGCCTCTTGTCCTTACGGCTATTCTTCTTGGGGTGATTATCCTTATCACCGTCCCGCCCTGAATCCTCCTCAGTTTTCCCCGGTCGTGCCTTAACGGGATGCTCCTTGGAATCAAATTGACTTTGAAAGGCACCCATGGCCATTCCATTCTTCCGCCCCTCTGCCTGGCCTCCAAAAACTTTAGCACCGACATTTTGTCCTACTTATATCGTGGTGATTATCGCTCGCTCCTTTCGCTTTCGCAAATCGTATCGAACTGTGGGATTTTCAGTTGCGATTCCTCCCTCCTTTTGGCTAATTTTGACATTATTGTTGTTCTTAGCGGTCATGTCTTCCCGCGGGATTTTGGCCGTTGGAGGTTTCTCGATCGTCTTCTCCTTGTCTTTCTTACTCGTTGTTGTTGTTGTCTCTTTCTTGCTCGTTTCCTTTTGGTCGCCAACGTTCCTCCTTAGATCTTCCTTGCGATGGTAAACTTTCATGTTATTCGCATGAAATCTCCCCCGCTCCTTCCCGGTCATCGGGTCTCTTATAACGAACGTTGCCGCTCCGATTTGAGTTTCGAGGACGTATGGCCCTTCGTAGAGTACTAGGAATTTCGCGATTTTTTTGTTCGCCGGATCGGATACGTTGCAACTCTTTACTAATACCCAATCTCCTACTTTGAACTCCGTTAGTTTATGCGTTTTATTGAATCTATCCGCTCTTTTCTTTCCTTTTGTTCGTATTCTTTCCCGTGCGAGCATCAGCTTTTCCTCCCATGGTGGTTCCTTGTTTTTCTCGTGTCCCGGTATCCACTCCGTCCATGCCCTTGGTGGTCTCTCTCCTTTGTGGAGCTCGATCGGTGTTAGCTCGGTGGTTTCGTGGTGGACCTCGTTTATGCAATTTTCTACGATGGGTAGCCATTCCTTCCAATTTGTATGTTTTTCTCCCAGGAAAGTTCGAAAAAATCGTCCGAGTTCTCTATTTACTCGCTCCACGATGTTTCCTTGTGGGTGCCTGATGGACGAGAACACCGGCTGCACGTTCTCTTGTTTTAATTTCGCTAACCATTTTTTTGATGTAAATTGCGTCCCGTGATCGAATTGAATTCTCTTCGGTTTTCCGTGGTTAGGGATGTAGTGCCCAAAAATGCTTCGAATTGTCGCGGCGGCGTCCGCTTTCCGCAGAGGATATAGCGCGACGTACTTACTAAACGCGTAGATTGTTACGAGAATGTGTTTGAATCCTCCTTTCGTCGCCGGCAGCGGTCCATAAAAGTCGATCGAGAGGAGCTCGTGCGGTCCTTCCATCACGATATTTTGCATTGCCGCGTGGCTTTCCTGATTGGCGACCTTACTTCTTTGACATACATCGCATGTTTTGATCGTTTTCGCGATTTTCTTCAGTAGCTTCGGAATGAATAAATCTTCTGAAATTATTTTATAACATTTGTAGGTTCCGACGTGTCCGTATACTCGGTGACAATCTTCGATGAGCGTTTCTTCAATTTCCTCCGGTATTACGAGCTTCCATATATTTTGGCCACATTGTTTGTAGAGCAGATTTTGAAATAGGCTGTATTTGTCATTTTGCGCGCTTGGTAGTTTTTCTAACACCGCTCGTATCCCGTTTAAACGTTCGTCTTTCCTTTGTTTGTTCGCCATGTCCTCGAAATATTTGGCCAACGTCGACGACGGTTTCTCGGCAAGGATGCTTGCTATTATGACCTCTCCCTCCCGCGTCTCGCCCTCCTCACACGGGATGCGGCTTAACGTGTCTGCGACCTTATTTTCTTTTCCCGGGCAGTATTCGATATCGATATCGTACTCTTGTATCGCGATAGCCCATCGCATTAGTCTCGCACTCGTGAATCTGCATGTTTTGAGGAACGTTAATCCCTTATGGTCTGTCCTTATTATGACCTTTGTTCCAATAAGATATGATCGAAACTTTTGCAACGCCCACACGATCGCGAGGAGCTCCTTTTCAGTGGTGTAATACCTCACCTCCGCTCCCTTTAGTGTCCTGCTGGCGAACGCTACGACTCCCATATGTCCTTGTTCGTTCTTTTTGCGCCAGCTCCGCTCCTAACGCAAATTCACTCGCGTCCGTGTGCAGATAGAACGGCCTCCGAGGATCGGGGTGCCTCAAGACGACGGTTTCCAAGAAAAGTGTTTTCACTTTTTCGAACGCGCTTTTTCTTTCCTCCGTCCACTCCCATTTGTTCCCTTTCTTGAGCATCCCGAGAAGCAGCGTAATTTCCTTCGCGTGTTTGTTCGTGAATTTGGTATAGAAGTTTATCAGTCCCAAAAATCCGCGGAGTTGCTTGATGTTTTTCGGCAGTGGATATTTCCGTATAGCCTCCGTCTTCTCGATTTGCGGACGTATTCCTTCCGTGGTCAGAACGTGTCCCAAAAAGTTGACTTCTTGTCGGAAGAACTTCGATTTTCTTAAGTTCAATGTTACCTTCATTTCGCGTAGCCTCTCGAATAACTTCCGTAAGTTCTCCAGGTGTTCTTGCGTGTTTTCGGATACGCACAGAATGTCGTCCACGAAATTGAGGATCCTGTCTCCTAATCCCTTTAGTACGTGTGCGAGTCCCCTTATCAAGCTTGCGCTGCTTGTTTTTAATCCGAAGGGTGTGACTCGGAACTCGTAACATTGTCCGTTATGTAAGAATGCCGTGTCTTTTCGCGATTCAGGCGTTAAGGGAACTTGCCAGAAACTGCTTACCATGTCGAGGCTGGACATGACCTTCGCCCGTCCACATTGTTGGAAAAGCGTTTCCAACGGTACTGGGCACTCGTGGTCCGGCAGCAGTATCTTGTTAAGTTGTCGCGCATCCAGGCACAGTCTTATACTTCCGTCTTTCTTAATTACCGTCACTAGCGGATTGATGTATGGGCTGTTTGACCTCTGTATCACGCCCTGCTCCATCATTTTCTCGATTTCCTTGTTTACTCTTTCCCGATACGCCATCGGAATCGGGTATGATCGGTGTATGTACGCCGTCTCATCACTTACTTCAAGCTTATGTTCGTACACCCACATCCTCCCAGGTCGGTCGCTAAACACATCCTTAAATTGCCATAATAAATCCTGAAAACTCTCCTTCTCCTTCGTGGTAAGTCCCTGACACTCCTCCGCCTTTTCCCTTATCTCTTCCCTCTTCCTTCGCCTCTCCTCTTCTCTCGAGTTCGCCTCTGGGACGCCACGCTTTGGGCCCGTCCCCCCGAACTCTTCTATTACTTCTACTCTCCTTTCGCCCTTCGATTCCTCCATGCTTTCCACCCTAACCTCGTCTTCTTTCTCCCCGTCGCTTACCCTCACCACTCCTTTCCTCATTTCTATATGGCTGTTTAAGTGTGTTAGACTGTCCGTTCCTAGGATGCACGGTCTCACTAAGTTCGGTATTATTAAAAATATTAATTCCGTTTCGATACTTCCAATCGTTGTATTCGCCATCAATTGCTTTTTTATCAGTGCTGACTTTCTTCCTGTTGCGCCCACCACTCTTATCGTTCTTGTCGGGATCGTAGGACATTTTCCCCACCTGTCTTTATTTTCCTCATATTTGTCCTCGGCGATACACGTCACTTCGCTTCCCGTATCCACTAGTGCTTTAATTTTCCTTCCTTCGATGTTTATTGTGATTATCGGGCATTGCCCTCTCGTGTTTACCTGCCTGTTCCTATCTCCTTCTCCTTTTTCTTCTCGCGTCACTAGATTAATCTCTGGCGCGCACTCTTTCTCTTGCACACCATTTCCACTAGTTGTTTCTTTTTCCGTTTTCGTCCTTCGTGTCGTACAGTCGCCGGTGTGCCTTGTCTCTAGGTGCGGTACGACACTTCGGCGTTTCCCCACTGCGATGTCGGGATGATATGCGCCTCCGCCGTGCTGGGTTTGGTTGCTTGTTCCCTGGCACTTGTTTCGTTGACCATCGCATTCACCTGCGGGGGTCTCGCTGGCCATCCTCTCTCTCCTTCTCGTCTCGGATTCGGAATATTATTTCCTCCTCGGTTTGCTACCGGCGTGGAGTGACTCGTCGGCGGTGCGTTGAACGCTTGGCCGCCGAATCTTCTTGGAGCGGCGTTCATCGCTGGTGCCGGTGTTCCCCGCTGAGCGTTTACCGCTCGCTTCAGATCGTGTCTCTCGAGGATTCTTATCAACCCTTCCACGTTCGTCACCCCTTTTAGGAGGATTTCGTCCCGGATTTCCGGGGTGAAGTGTGCCGCTAGTGCTTCCACGACTTCTTCTTCGCTAATACGCGGTGTAAGGTCGTATGCACTCGCGCAAAGTCGCGATGCGTATTCGACTCTCGTCGTGTTCGCTCGTTCTTCGTAAAATCCGTTGTTTAGGTGCCTCCGAATTCGCACTTGCTGCTCTCGACTCCAAAAACGCTCCGTAAATTTGTGCGCGAATTCGTCGAAGGTCCTTATTCTTCCCTCCACGATATTCCACCAGTCCCTTGCTGTGCCTGTGAGGCTTTGTTCCACCACGAACTTAAATTCACTATCGTGGATACGTGCTGCTTGGCAGTAATTCTCAATTTCTCGGAGGTATTTCATCGGCCTCTCCCGTCCTGATCCATCAAAGTTCGGTGGCGTTCTTCTCAGTGCCATCTCCCGAATATTCGACTGTGTCCCGGCGTGCGCCTCCCTTGATATTTCCGGATGAATTTCCCGTGAGTTCCTTACTTCCTCGATGCTTCTTCGCAGTGTCTCCATTTCCCTGCGATAGTCGTCCACGGTATTCCGTGTGTCCCGGAAGCTCCTTGCTACCTCGTCGACGATGTTTTCGTTCTCAGTGACCCTCCTACCTAGTTCTTCGATCGCCCTTTTTACCGGGCCGAGGACGATGCGCACAGTCTCCGTATGCCCTTCCAATGTCTTCGAAATGTTTCTTGCCATTGCGTCTGACCAGTCATCGAATTTTTCTTCCATCTTCTTTTCCAATTCCCTCACCTTTCGATCGATCTTTAAGTTGATCCTTTCGCACTGAAGGCCCATTTCCTTGATCGCCTCCAAGACCTCGGCCATCGATACGTTGCTTTGTGGAGGATTCCTGTCGTCCTCTTCTGTTGTCGTCTCTTCCAATATGACCTCCTCTTGACGTGGCTGTGGCCCCCGAATCATTTCTTCAGCTCCGGCGTCCGTTAGTTCCTCCGCGAGTGTCGCACTTCTTCGCGTACTCACCGCTGGAGGCACCGAGAAGGTGAACTCATGGTGCTCACTTGTTTCGAGCGTACCGATCCCCGTCTCCGACACCGTGCTACGCGATTCTTTGTCCGTCATGGTTTTTCTTTGCACTTTTCAACACTTTTCAACACTTTTCGCAACTGCCAGCCCCACGTTGGGCGCCAATTGTAACGTATCGCCTTTCTTACCTTTTTATCGGTACGCTACTTTTTCTCCTCGTTCGGTCTTTTGAGGACTGGCAGTGGAAAGTGGGAAGAAAATGAAATGAATTCCGCGAAATATCCCTTTAATTGCGTTTATTCAAAGCCTTTTAATGCCTTTGTTATTATCGGCGCTCGAACAGCTGATCGCTCCCGGGTTTGTTGATATTTCGACGCTCTCGATTTTCACACGCACATACACCCTCTCATATACGCCGCTCACGCATACACTTAGCCTATGCCTTATATTACCGGGATTTAGGATGTATACAAGAATTGTTGACGCTTATCTGAGGAGACTTTGTAACGATGTCACGCTTTTGTTTCCTAATTGGATCAACAGCTACCTCGCTTTTGATTGCCCTGGCGCCGACACACGCGTCTAAATGATTTTAAATCAAACACTTTCTGCACACTCCGAAATTTAAGATTGAACGCAACACTATACTTTTTGAAACTCTGAGAAACTCTCGGTCTGGAGCTATGCGTTCCTTCGCTATATAAAGGGCTCTTCCCACTCTTTCCTCATCTCGAGAGATTCGAATTTTTATTTTCTAATTGGGTCCCCCCCGTGTGCACCTTCCGTCGCGCGCCGTTGGCCTCGCTCGGCCCTGAACTTGCCGATCGACATCGGCACGCGCCGTCACCGCTCGGGCTTCCTCGTTTCTAACCGTCTTAATTTCTTCTACCATTTCTTTCTTGTTGACGACTTTTCGAAATCTAAATTTAGCCTGCCTCCCGTTTCTTATATTACCTATGATCTATTGTCCGATTAATCGACTATCCTAGCTTGCCTATTTCTATTTCTTTTTAATTTTAATTATTTTAACCTATGGTACCCAAGCGTTACGTTACAATAGTCGTAATTAATACTGAAGCTAAGTTCTCGCTACTAGAAGAGACATCTAGTAGGAGTATCAAGTAGTTGAGCAAATCAACAATGTCGAGACACCTATGTGTCCAAGTAATGGACTAAACAATACGATAAAACGGATAAGTTAATTACTCGTCATTGAAAATCTTTGGATTACGTAGGAACACTACGTGATGTCTAATACGAATAATAATGATTCTATGTTCACTTAAATTAACGAGACGTTAATTAGGTGTATCAAAAACTCTTAAAACTAAAACAGTACGTGAAATTTTATGCGTCCGGCAAGGAAACAATACTAATCAGAAACTAAATTCTCTCTACTAGAAGCGACATCTAGTAGGAGTGCAAAAAGTTGAATGGGTCGCCGATGTCTTCGACGCGCACGACGTCGCGAAGCTCACAGCCGGTTTAATAAAATTTGGAAAATATTTATCTGATTCTAAATTACTAGTGTACAGAGTAGCATGTCGAAACCTTTCACGCTGATACCTAGATCAATGGTTACTGAGCAGTCATGACTCTTGTGTACCGGCCATAAAGAACGTCTAATTCCTCCGATACGTGTTCAGAAGTGTTAGACACTGTATGGGTTAACAATTCGCGCCGTAATCAAATTTATGATTATTCCCCAGTCGGCCATACAGAACGTCAAAAATACCTTGCAGAGAAAGGCTATTTTCCACACTGTATGGGTATGGTGTACCAACACATATAAATGTTCTTAATACCACACTTGAGAAGTACTTTAGAACATATATGGTCTACGGTACCGCACACGGGCATAACATAGATGAATCCGATTCGTGGTCGTGATTATCTATGATGCACGGTGATGTTTTGCGTGACTCGATTCCCCAAATCCTTGATGACTCGATCCCTTCTTATCCTTTCAGGTATTAGATTATTATTTGTACCGGGTGTGAACTTCTCGGCGGTGTCTTCGGGACGGTTTGCTCGAAGGCTCCTCGGTTTGAGGCGTGTGTAACTTCCCGTATACAAAGACGGTTTGCTTTGATATACAGGTCGGCTTGACCTAGGACAGCTACACCGTTTCTTGCCGGACGGACTCCTCTCCAAATGATAACCCTGAAAAGGGCTCTTGTGTGAAATCAAGCTCGTGAGGCGAGCTGAGATGTTCCTCTCTAAGCTGGGGATCGAGAAGTGAGTGAGGAGCGTTCGGCGCTCCCATATTTATACTAGTGTTAATACGCAAAAGATCGCGGCTGGTCAATTGCCAGATGGTGGGGCCTCATCTTCGCCAGCGAATTTCAGTGGTCCTTTCTAATGTGGAGTGAATGATTCGGCTCTCGATGCATGGATGACGAGGGTCAAGGTGAGCGCGTGTCCGCGGGGCGCCATCCCTCGGGATGCAGCCGGACCGTGGGCCGCGTGGAGGGGATACGTCCTTTCTCCAGCATCCAGCTGATCGATGCGCGAGATCGATATATCGAATATCTTAAAGATGTTCTATGTAACGGAACCGTTACAGATTGAATGTCATCAATAGTATCGGTATCAGTCCCACCACTAATAGCGATGGACAAATGTTTTCTTTCTAGAGATATGTTTTGCGCACTTCTTTTTTTTGACGTTCGAATCGTTCCAAACAAGAAGGTAAAGAATGCAGGTACGAATGGCTCAGTGTGAATGCTAACGTATTATTGGCTGAAACGATCATACAAATCATATATGGTGCAATTGCTTTATGGCATCATCGCAGAGATTCATGTATCGTTTCGTCCAATCGAATTGATTATTAACAAATACATGTGTATTGTACAGTCGGCGGCATATATGGCTACCCAGTATGAAGATGGCGATAATTAAATTATATGTAAATTCTATAGTATTTCTGTTAGTACTAACTTCATACTGGGTAGCCATATATGCCGCCGACCGTAGGAACCTCTGTCCAGCGCGAAGGACTTTTTTTTATTGTTAGAAATATTATCACTGAAAATAGAAACAAATTAGATCCACGAAGACTCGATAAGTTTATTGTTTTTAAATCACTATATTTAAAAGATTGAGAATTATAGAATATTCTAACGTACGCCTAATTTCGTAATGCAACGACCTCCTTAACCCCTTGCCTTATGATTTAATTCGACAATCAATCAAATTAATACTAGAAATTTAGAAAAAATGAATCATAAGCTTGTCCAAACAGAGACTAATGAACACTAAAAAGCAAATAAATAAAAAAAATAAACTTGGAAGAATTGAACCATGAATTTGACTCGTGCTTTTTAACCTAGTCTCGGAATTTGTACAACGAGTCTCACACGACATTATAGGGCAAAGGGTTAAAACGTCGTTCGCACAAAGGGATAGTTGCATCACCACGGAGTTCCGACGATTCAACGCAACACTCGTTACTATCCCAAAAGCGTGAAATAAGCATCGCGCGATTGGGATAGTAACCCACTAAACCCATTCCACGAGGGAGTAACTGCTGCATCGCGGAATTCCTATAAAATCTACGTATGCGCTTTTCCCTTGCAATCCTTCGGAAGCGCTGACAAAGCATCGCGCAATCGAGACAATAACCTACTAAGTCAAATATAAGGACGGCCACGCGAAGGCCGCACGAGTTAGTTGACATTTGACTTTATCGCTGTGCGGGTGTGAAGTACGCGAACCCGGATTGTCGTGAAACGAGTGACTGCGACGAGAACCGGATACCTGAGTAGGAGACCAAGCCACCAAGCTACAAGGCAACTACGCACCCAAGGGCAAGGATAGACGGAGAGCTCCGAAGTCCGATCTGGGTCCACTACGAGCCGCCCCGCATAAGCGATACCAAGTAAAAGTCCCTACCTATCACTTATTGTTTAGTTGTATTCGTGATAACCATTGTATGTAAACCGAATTATTGTATTAAACCACTATGAACGAAACTACGTCTCATTCCCTCAATAATCATTAATAAAGCGATAAGGTGTGTTTTAACACTTTGAAAGAGCAAAGAACCCACGGATCGAACGTAAGCGAAATCCGATCCACTGTTACGACGCGACGTAATCAGCTGCTCGCGGCGACCTCGATAAGAGCAGGATCAGCAAAACGCGAAGACAGAAAGAACGCGCTCGCAACGTAACAAATTGGTGTCAGAAGTGGGATATTACGCCTATATCAAATAGCCCGCCCCGCTTAAGCAACAAGTCTCCATACTTGTGCATCAATTGTAACGTGTGCTCATAACTTATCGCTTTATCATGAATACCGAGGCTCCAACCGGTCAAGGCAACGTCACTTCGGTCATGAATACAACCGCGCAATCTATAATAGAAGCTTTCAACTACTCCGCCTCGCAAACCCGAATACAGAACTGTCCGCATTCATTCGCGCAGTTAACCATGGGGTCGCCCAATTAAGCCCGGAAGAAGAATCACGCTATCTGTTGCTAATACTAGACAAATTGCACAGAGCCGCGAGAGCTAGCGTAAAAGAGTTTACCTCCGTCTCCGACCTTATCCGGCACCTTAAGAAGAGGTACGCGCCGGGACGAAGCCTCTCTTCTTTCGAGAATGAAATCGGGAGACTCCAGATCGGAGAAGGAGAGACTCTCCGCAGTTATATTAATAGGACTACCAAATTATATCAGAAAGCCCGAGCGGCACAGATAGACCGCTACGGAAAAAACGAACGAACGAAAGAACGAGCTACAGGAGCTCACCCTCGAAAACTTTCTTTTCGGACTGCCAAGAAACATCAGACACGAAATTAAATATAAGGAACCAATGAAAAAATTTTTAACAAAAAAAATAGAAACCGACTTCGAAAAAAGCGCTAAAAAGAGTGAAATAATTTTTTATGTATACCGACAATATTCGATTTCATCGTTATCATACTCAGAATATTGCAACTTTTTCGGCGGCGACACAAAATATTCCAACACGGTCATTTTCACGAACAAAGGAGTAAGTGCCTAATACATAAATATCCATCAATGTCCGTGAATTTCTGGCTATTAATGTACTGTTAATTAATTTTCTGTCGCCTCCGAAAAAGTTGCAATATTCTGAGTATGATAACGATGAAATCGAATATTGTCGGTATACATAAAAAATTATTTCACTCTTTTTAGCGCTTTTTTCGAAGTCGGTTTCTATTTTTTTTTGTTAAAAATTTTTTTATTTCATACTTTTTAGTGTATAATCGATCAAGATGTGGAAATAAAGTTATGTAGGTAATATTTGCAAAAGGATCGAAAAGGTTTGGTTCCGATATGTGAAGTCGTTGAGGAGATATAGAAGAATAAACAAATGATTTTGTAATAACAATTTAAACATAGTAACAATTGAGAATGTGTCGCATAATGTTAGTAAGTGAGCAGTATTTGCGAAAGGATCGAAAAGGTTTGGTTCCGATAGGTGAAGTCGTTGAAGAGATATAGAGGAATAAACAAATAATTTTGCAGTAACAATTTAAACATAACAACAATTGAAGATGTGTCGCATAACGTTAGAGAGTGGGTAATATTTGCGAAAGGGTCGAAAAGGTTTGGTTCCGATAAGTGAAGTCGCTGAGGAGATATAGAGGAATAAACAAATTATTTTGCAACAATTAATAAATTTTTTATATAATTAATATCTGCTAATTATTTCTAAGAAGATAGTAATAGTTTCTTTCATTACAATAAATCAATCCCATTCAATAACAAAAAAAATAGAAACCGACTTCGAAAAAAGCGCTAAAAAGAGTGAAATAATTTTTTATGTATACCGACAATATTCGATTTCATCATTATCATACTCAGAATATTGCAACTTTTTCGGCGGCGACACAAAATATTCCAACACGGTCATTTTCACGAACAAAGGAGTAAGTGCCTAATACATAAATATCCATCAATGTCCGTGAATTTCTGGCTATTAATGTACTGTTAATTAATTTTCTGTCGCCTCCGAAAAAGTTGCAATATTCTGAGTATGATAATGATGAAATCGAATATTGTCGGTATACATAAAAAATTATTTCACGCTTTTTAGCGCTTTTTTCGAAGTCGGTTTCTATTTTTTTTGTTAAAAATTTTTTTATTTCATACTTTTTAGTGTATAATCGATCAAGATGTGGAAATAAAGTTATGTAGGTAATATTTGCAAAAGGATCGAAAAGGTTTGGTTCCGATATGTGAAGTCGTTGAGGAGATATAGAAGAATAAACAAATGATTTTGTAATAACAATTGAGAATGTGTCGCATAATGTTAGTAAGTGAGCAGTATTTGCGAAAGGATCGAAAAGGTTTGGTTCCGATAGGTGAAGTCGTTGAAGAGATATAGAGGAATAAACAAATGATTTTGTGATAACAATTTAAACATAGTAACAATTGAGAATGTGTCGCATAATGTTAGTAAGTGAGCCGTATTTGCGAAAGGATCGAAAAGGTTTGGTTCCGATAGGTGAAGTCGTTGAAGAGATATAGAGGAATAAACAAATAATTTTGCAGTAACAATTTAAACATAACAACAATTGAAGATGTGTCGCATAACGTTAGAGTGTGGGTAATATTTGCGAAAGGGTCGAAAAGGTTTGGTTCCGATAAGTGAAGTCGTTGAGGAGATATAGAGGAATAAACAAATTATTTTGCAACAATTAATAAATTTTTTATATAATTAATATCTGCTAATTATTTCTAAGAAGATAGTAATAGTTTCTTTCATTACAATAAATCAATCCCATTCAAAAAGAAATTGCGATAAATCTGAATAAAGCACTAATTTTGCAATAACTTTGTTAATAATAAACATTTCGGAAACATTTTTTAAACGGGACCAATGGGAGACCTAAACCTAGCAACTTGAAGTGGTTCCATTTTGATTGGTCAACCGTTTACAGAGTTATGGCCGGACAAACAAAAAAACAAAAAAAAAAAAAAAAGCAAGATCGCCCACTGTCGAATAGAGTAACCTCCTCCTTTTCGAAGTCGGTTAAAAAACCCTGGACGACACGTTCGACCAGGTAATAGACCTGGAACGCAGAATAAAAAATCATCGAAGAGCACGAGGTTTCCAATATAGCGAGTCTGACGAAAAGGAAACTGGGCCAGGGAGAAAACGAAGTCACTAAGGGAAGAGACATTCCTACACGGAACCTCCTAGCCCCTATAGTAGACGAAGAAAAGGGTACAGCAGAGACCAATCAAGTTCAGATAGTGATGCAGCATCCTCTGAAGAGGAAATGAGAAGCCTTCGACGACACGTTCGTAGTATGTCCATCGACCGTAAATACAGGAATCCATCTGAGTCGCCCCAGAGAGAGCGCCACGACGAGCGTAACTGGAGCCCATCTCGCGAAGGTTGGAACAGACGCCCGAGATCACGAGAGGGCTACTGTCGAGCCTGCGAAAGGAAACTACCGGATGAAAATTTCCACCGTCCTTCTCGGACCACAGAGAGACGTTCACGAATCCCCGATCTTCCAATGCGATCTAGAGATCATTCCACAGAATCCATCGGGTCTTTAAACTCCGAAGGAGCTCACCGCATCCCGTTCGCGGTGAGCTCAAGAGGGGACCAGTGCAGGACAGAGAAGAGGAGCGTAAAATTTGCGGACGGACGATTGTGGTCGGACGAGAGCAGGAGCTCCTCGTCAAGGAAGCTACTCCGCCGACCATCACCCTCCTCGTCCCCGAAGTAAAAGAAAAAAGAACTACCTTCCTAATAGATACGGGATCAGCGGTGAACCTCATCTGCTGGGAGAGTCTTGCGAAGTCCACGCCTATCACCCACAAGGGGAACCTAGATATCATAGGCGTGACCGGTCAAGCCATAGCAACGCTCGGCATTACTATACTCACGATAGGTGGGCGTAAAGCGTTCCTTTACGTGGTCAAGAATGCGTCATGGCCTCACCAAGGAATACTCGGAGTAGCATACTTCACCCAAGACCAAGCCGAACTCTCCTTCCACCATGCCACTATGGTCACGGTGGACGACCCCGTACGACCAAAACGTTTTAACCCACGCGGTCACGCCAATTGCATAACACGGCCCAAACAAAACATCAAGTATGTCATCCCAGGTAGGACGCGACAACAGATAGCCATCAACATAGATAACACGAAAATCAAGGAAGGATACCTTCCGAGACTAAAACCCACTGATAAGGTAGTACTCGGCGAAGGTGTGGTACGAAACCGTAACGGTACTGCTTACACCTTCGCGGTAAACCTCAGCGACGAGCCACAAGAATTCGAGCTCCCACCACAGCGACTAGAACCTTTCGAGCTACTATCAGAGGACTCCTCCGAGGACCTCAGCGTCTGGGAATCAATTGAAGGAGACCAACGGATATAAAAAATCCTGGAAACCCTCCGGCTCGACCACCTCGACGAGGAGGAGCAAAGCCTCGTCCGAGATGTAGTCACTGAGTTCCCAGACCGTTTCTACCTCCCTGGGGACAAGCTCGGCATATCCAAGACGGTCAGGCACTCCATACCAACCATAGACGAAAACCCGATTAACACCAAACAGTACCGCTATCCTCCAATCCACCAGCAAAGAAATTAAACGTCAGATAGGAAACCTGCTCACGAACGGAGTTATCCAATCATCGGCCTCACCATATAATTCCCCGTTATGGATAGTACCCAAAAAGCAGGATTCAAAGGGTAATAAGAGGTGGAGAATGGTCATCGACTTCAAGGCACTGAACGAAAAAACCATCGGTGATAGCTACCCGCTACCTTGCATCACCGAAATACTGGACCGATTAGGAAACGCCAAATACTTCTCGATTTTCGATCTCGCCAGCGGTTTTCACCAAATAGGAATGGAACCAAAGGATAGAGCAAAAACAGCTTTTAACACCCCGAATGGGCACTACGAATACGTGTGCATGCCCTTTGGGCTCAAAAACGCACCAGCCACATTCCAACGGCTCATGGACCATGTCCTAACTGGCCTGCAGGGGGTCGAGCTATTCGTGTACCTAGACGACATCGTCGTTTACTCCACCTCACTCGAAACCCATAAAAGGAAACTCCGGAATATGATACGACGCCTAAGAGAGCACGGGCTGAGCCTACAGCCGGACAAATGCGAATTCCTGCGCAGAGAAGTAACCTACTTGGGACACGTATTAACGTCGGAAGGAGTCCAGCCAGATCCAAGGAAGCTGACCGCCGTCCAGCACTTCCCGACTCCCCAAACACCCAAAGCGATTAAGCAATTCTTGGGACTTGCTGGATACTACCGGCGTTTCATTAACCCTTAGAGGGCCGGAATGACGCCATATGGCGTCAAGGCCTATTTGACCTTAGTTTGGTTCTATTTTCTCAGAAATAATAAATTTCAAATTTGTGTACATTTATATGTAAAAGATCCCAGCAAAACCCCGATTTACTTTCAGAATTTCGAAATTCAAAATTACGGATGTAATATAGAAAAGAAGGTTGATGCTATATTTTTTAGTTTGTAAAAAACAAACTTTTTTGTTTGTTTTGTATATACATACATAAAAACTTTCTTTCGGAAAAATTTCAATCGAACGTGTGCTTTACCGTACCGGGCCGGCATGACGCCATATGGCGTCAAGCTCAATTTGACCTCTATTTGTCCCTAACTTGGGGACTTAAGATACTTTTTCAATGGAAATAATGCACTTTTTTTTTTGCTATCCCGGCCCTCTAAGGGTTAAGGATTTCTCAAAGAGGGCAAAACCTATGACCGATCTGCTCAAAAAGGGCATACCCTTTTGTTGGAGCGAGCAACAACAAAAGAGCTTTGAGGATCTAAGAGGCGCCTTATGCGAGGAACCCGTCCTCCAATTCCCAAACTTCAAAGACCCATTCATAGTAACCACCGATGCATCCCATTCAGCGATAGGAGCAATACTCACAAGGGGACATCACGACCTCGGAAATTGACTTCGGGATGAGACTTTGCAAGTTTGTAGTATACCTTTAGACTATTCGATTTGCAAAGTAAGAGCGCGCACTAGCCATAAACTTTCGAGAAAAATGGCTTTAAAGTTTTACGTGTAGGACGTATACCGGTCACTTTGAACACCATCCAAGAGCGGCGCAGTGGCCGAGTTGTAGCGAGCTCGCTTGCGGAGTGGACGATCCAGGTTCGATACTGCTTATGGTAACTTTTTTTTTTCTTTTAATTCTTTTAAAAATTATTACAACTTTTAAATACAGTTAATAATGACATACAAATATTATGAATTAGAGACTAACGGCAGTTAGGCCTGTCCGCAAAAAATCGGACTAACACCGGTGGTATATTTACAGCAAAATCGTAAATTTGAAGGGAGGGGGAAACCTTAAAATGCTAATATCTCATCGACGCGAAGTGCTACATAATTTTGGTTTGTTTCATCATAATCCTGGAACTTTTTCCCTTTCGTTGATATATAATTTATTAGGATCGCGGCTTCCAATAAGTTAATAATCTAATTTATGTGTTTTGAAATTTTATGAAATATCAATTTTATCAGTCTTTTTTCCGACCTTTTTCGTTAACATTGCAAGTATATCTATATATATAGAATTTTGTCCAGTTTCTTAACTTCGCCGTTAGTGAAGCCAGTGGAGTTAGCGTCGATATCAGGTGGAAATCTAGCTAGCGCTGGAATGTTTGACATGTCGATTAGTGATGGCGATATTTGATGAATGTATCGATATTTAGTATCGATATGTATTGGTGGCCAGAGTATCGATACAGGTATAATATCTAAAATGCGATATCAATATCATCGATATCGATACTTAAATAGAAAATCAAGCAAAATTTTTTAGTGATTCTTTATTTGTTATATTTAAGTATAAAAAAACACAGATATCGTGCATTATAAAAGATAATACAAATACACGAAGGTAACACAATATACATGTTAAAAATTTCAGTCCAAATGCCAGTCTTTGATGGGCAATGATCCCAAAAATAATAATTGTTGTAAATGCTCGCTACTCAGCCGATTTCTAGCTTCGGTCAGAATTCTGCCTGTTTTTGAAAACAGCCGTTCAGACGGAACGGAGGTTGCAATTATGGCGGAATATTTTTTGGCTAGTTTGCTCAAAGGTGAATCATTAGCTAAACACCAAAATTTAATTGCTCAATCCTCCATTTTGATCGGCGGTTGACTCAAATAGTACCTCAAATTCTCCGGCATTTCGCTTGAGTTATGATGAACGACTTCTTTTGATTTGCTCAAATTTACAAGATCGTTATGATACGACCAGAAATCATTTGTTTGTACTGGAACACTTTCAGAATTTGGCGTTTCATTCGTGATGTTGTTCAAAACAGTGCTATTCAGAACCCGTGTTATTTTATTTACAGCATGAGCGCAGGCAACTTTATCGCAAAAATGAATTCGTTTAAATCTCGGATCCAAAATGGTTGCCAATGCTAGAACAGACACTTGTTCAATACAATCGAATCTTTGCTGGAACTGCTCTAACAATAGTTGTTTCATACGTTCTCCGGTTTTGGTTTCAGGTTTTGACGATCGCAAAGTCGTTCCTAAAGTGTTAACAATTGGTATGACTTTGCTACCAGTAAGATACGATTCTCCAGATATTATTTTTGTTGCCTTTTCAAACGGTTTTAAGAGTGCTACGAATTCTTTGATGGTTTGTAATTCCGATGCAGTTAACATCGGTGGAGCCGTAGGGCATTGTAAAAGTATTGAACTTACTCGATCTGACAGTTCTATAAACCTTGCAAGCATGTCATGCGTAGAGTTCCAACGTGTTTCTACAGATTGAATGAGTTTGAGATCCGAAACAGTTCGCAATTTATCTGCGGCAGTTACAGACTTCTTAAAATAGGTAACAATCGTTCTAACTTTTTTGCATATTAAGCTTACGTCGTCATCGGATTCTATAATCTTTGAAGGGACCAAATTCAAGTTATGAGCGAAGCACGACAAATGTTTGTCGGCACCAAATCCATCTCTGACGGCTTTTTTTATATTGGCCCCACTGTCAGAAACAACCACTATTATATTCTCTTTCTTTATTTCCCAATCGTCTACAATCTGCAGAAGCCACTTTGCGAGATATTCAGAAGTGTGTCACTCATCCAGCTCAGTTACACCGATCGTGACAGATTTGTGTTCCTCATCCAACACAAAATGACCAGTTATGCCCAAGAAACTTTTTGCGTTTAAAGGATCAGTCCAAACGTCCGTCGTGAGGGATAAGTGCGCTACAGTTGAAAGCCGTGTTTTTATCATACTTGATAGCACCTGGTATTTTTCTTCTATCGGACTCGTCACAGTTTTCCTACTAGGAAGCTTATACAAGGGGCACAAGCCCTTTGTATAAGTTTTAAATCCCTCGTTCTCCACTATTTGAAATGGCATATTGTCCTTAGCTATCATAAACAAAAGTCTGTTTGTTAGGTCACTAGCTTTAAATCCCCCATCAGAAACGTCATGATACGATTTTTAGATTAGAATTATATATTTTTATTTCAATGATTGAAAAATAATTCCAAACAAAAATTGGTCAACGGTAAATTTCGAAAATGGATGCATAAATATTTTTTCATTTGAATTTTGAATCATAAAGTTAACTCTCAATAAACACCTCATAGGTTCTGTCTGTGAAAAGACACCCAGGGGTATTTTATTATTACCAAATCAATCATTATTTACTTTGAAACGATTTTTGATTGAAGAAAGCCATGTCTAGCCTGGGCTGCTTGTTTAATGTTGCATTAGATACAACTGATGACGTAGATGGTACAGAAGTTTCTGATGTAGTCGATAATACTGGAGAACAATTTGGCTCGACCAAGTCTTCCATATCATCATCTCCAAGAGAAGACTATTGTTGGAATGATGATCAGGTGTTAGTGAAATGTGATTGACATTCTGGAAAAAAGTACTTTATCTTACCATATGCTTCCTTTTTAATTAAACTCTGCCTAGAATTGTTTTCGGTGGAACCTACTGCCATTTCCACTTTAGGGTGTGAGCGTGCAAGATGTAATTTTAAATTTGTTGTGTTACCACTTCCTTTTACGTCTCGTTGACATAACTTGCATTTGCCTCTCCAGCTTGTTTTGACGAAATACTTCCAAACTAGGCTTTTTGATGGCACTATAAAACAATATTAAGGGGTGATAAACTAGTTAAATAAATTTGTGAGATTTTCCAAAAATACAGAAAAACTCTGAGGAGGATGATTATAAGGAGATGATGAGATCATTTTATAGGAAATTGGTATGCATACTGCTTCTGGTCTCGTGGAGTGGGACATGCGATGACGAATTTGCGGGTTAGGAGTTAGGTGTCAAATGCTCGATGTAATAATAACTTTACCAACACCGTGATATGCTATAAAAATCAATTAAAATCTGTTCATGATCATTCAATTAATAAACGGAGAACATGCATGCATCTTGCAAATAGATACGCTGATAAACAATCCATAATTACTTAATATACGGTACTAACCTTATACTTTTATAGTCGGCGTTGAACGTTGCATTTAGTAAATGCAACAAATTTTTATTTCTAAATAATTTTATTCTAAATCTATTTATTTAATTCTAAATTTTATTTCTAACTTCGGCGTTTGACCTCAGAAAACGCGGGAAGCGGATATACAAGACCGTGGTTATATAGCTTATAGCTTCTGCACATTGTATGCGATAGGCAATGAGAGCTCTGCTTTGGAAAAGTAGAACTCTTATTATATTGGCTATCGCTCATCGCTTCTTCTATATTCTAGCCATGACACGCATGTGCGGTCTTGGGCCAATCGCTCATCACTGATTGATACCGGCACGCACACTCAATAAAAAACGGTTGTATCGAAATTGCGATATTTATGTATTGCGTATCGATACGTGCAAATATCGTGACACTAAGAATCGATACAAAATATCGATATTTGGGTTGAAGAGTATCGATATTCCAAATACCGATACTGTATCGCCATCACTAATGTCGATATTCTTAACCTATCACATTTTATTTATTTATTGTACCCGTCGGTATTATCATAATCTTCCTTGTCTATAGAAACGTAGAGGACATGTGTGGTTAGAAGGGATAATTAAGGGAGGCAGTAGACTTCTATCTCATTAATTGAGAACGTGGTTCATTCTATCGAAGTTTTTAGATAACAAGAAGTTGCTAATTTTTCGTTATAACGTCCTTCATACGCAGGAGGTACAGGGTAGTGGTTATGAAGCAGGGTAGAAACACGTACTTACTAATTTTAATCCCATTCGACATATTAATAAAGATATGAACTAACTATTCCTTATGTAATCATTTTTCAGATAATTTTAATTTTTTACTTCATTAGAAGATTCGAATTAGTAATAAGTAAAATTCGCTGTGTGTAAACGTATAGATGAGTTCATGTCGATACGTTCCGGGAGTTTCTCAGAGCGAACTATCATATATTCGTAGACGTTTTTATGAATAATATTGCAACAAGTCTGAATGTATACCACATCTGTTATGTACTTTTTCGGTAAATTTTTCCATCATTGTACACCTATTACATCGATTATACACATTGTAATATAATATATCATGTCCTCTAGTTAACCTGGTCCCCTCGAAAAAGGTCGTAGTATACGACTGGAACGTCAGCAATCTTCCTCGAAATGTATAATTTTCATTTGGAATCGCATGGATTTCTTTGCTCTAAAAGCATCCAATTTCGGATCCCTAAGAGTTTTCTAGTGAGTACGCACTCAAGAACACTATTAAGTATGAAAGTAGCTCAAAAATCGCCAAAGATCGTCAAATGGAGCTTAGGTATGTACTTTTCTTGGAAAGACAATAGAAAATAATAACATCATAGTCTACGTATGTAGAAAAATAAAAAACAATAGGAATGTTACGTGGGCCGTCGCTGTAATTTATAATTGCTCTTATTTTTAAATTGAAACAAGGATTTTTTATTATAACAAAATTATGTAAAATCATACACAAATAACATTAAAAATGTAAAATGGGCCGTCGCTGTAGTTAACATAAACAATAAATCGTGCTTTTTCTTGCTACATAAAGATACTAAATCAATGATGTGTCGCATCTTTATTAATAACTTTTTATCAAATATCTATAATTTTACTTTCCATATTGGTTTTTTAGACCATGTTAAACATTGTTGACTTCATAAATTACACATTCTCCTTCAAACAATTTTACTAAAATAGCAATCTCTGTAAAAAACCTTGTACAAAGTACGCGACGGACCGCTTTTTTTTCGAAAAATGAAAAAATACAACCTGGCAATCTGCGAAGCCTACTTTTTTGTATTTTTTAATTGAATGAATGGAAGCATGGGGTGGAGCAACTCTAGCGCAGGAAAATGAATTATGTACTTGATTCAGGTTATTATACGGTTATTTATGAACTAGGAAACAATAAAAATTGAATAAATTCATTAAAATGTTTAATAAATTAAATGTTATCAGAAATTCACCGATTGGTTTAAATTTTAGATTAAAGATTAGTAAAATAAATTTTTGTATCCCTACTGTATCTACATAAACAATTTTAAAAAATTATCTAAAAATTGTATATGGATAACCTTCGAAAACTTAGAATTATTTATTATCTATACAAACATGTTAAATATTGTTCCTGGATTGATAGATGTACCAAAATTTTATATTATATTTAACGTTTACGAAGAAAGCGGGCCGTCGCGTACTTTGTACAAGGTTTTTTACAGAGATTGCTATTTTAGTAAAATTGTTTGAAGGAGAATGTGTAATTTATGAAGTCAACAATGTTTAACATGGTCTAAAAAACCAATATGGAAAGTAAAATTATAGATATTTGATAAAAAGTTATTAATAAAGATGCGACGCATCATTGATTTAATATCTTTATGTAGCAAGAAAAAGCACGATTTATTGTTTATATTAACTACAGCGACAGCTCACTTTACATTTTTAATGTTATTTGTTAAATCATACATAATTTTTTCTTATTAATAAAAAATGACTGTTAGGGTTTTATTTATATAAAAATTCTTACGATATCGACCTTTTTTAGCAATTTCTCATTTTACATGCAAACACCAGAATGATAATTATCATAAAAACATTGAAAACGAAAAATATTATTACATCTTTACATATTACAATCTTTCAGGATGACGAGAAATCACCTACTTGCACAATTAAAGTTGTTCCTCCAAAATGTACTCCCCTTGTTCAACCTTGTGTTGTATATTTTTATAGACAAGTAAAAAATTTAATAAAACGTATACAGAATTGCGCTTATCTCATTGAAAATAACAGGGAAATAAATTTTCGTGAGGACTGCATAAAAATACAATCAATAGTGCATCATCAACTGTCATCGCCAATTTTTAATGAAATGATCCGGTATGCCTGGTACGCTTCCAAGCTTTCTGATGAAAGAGAAATTTTCATGAATGTAAATGAAGTATGTTTTCCAATAGAACTTTTAAAAAAAGGTTGTTCATGTAAAGAATCTTCCTTTATAAATTGTGCCAGATGTAATAATATTTTTCGTTTTCAATGTTTTTATGATAATTATCATTCTGATGCTTGCATGTAAAATGAGAAATTGCTAAAAAAGGACGATATCGTAAGAATTTCTATATAAATAAAACCCTAACAGTCATTTTTTATTAATAAGAAAAAATTATGTATGATTTAATTCATAATATTTATATGTCATTATTAACTTTATTTAAAAGTTGTAATAATTTTCAAAAGAATTGAAAGAAAAAAAAAAAGGTACCATAAGCAGTATCGAACCTGGATCGCCCACTCCGCAAGCGAGCTCGCTACAACTCGGCCACTGCACCACTCTTGGATGGTGTTCAAAGTGACCGGTATACGTCCTACACGTATAACTTTAGAGCACTTTTTCTCGGAATCTTATGGCTAGTGCGCGCTATTACTTTGCAGATCGATTACTATTAAGGTATACTACAAACCGGCAAAGTCTTATCCCGAAGTCAATTTCCGAGGTCGTGATGTCCCCTTGTCAGCCAAGGAAAGATCGGACAGGACCGACCGATCGCATACGCGTCTCGGACGCTTAACCCAGCAGAGAAAAACTATTCAACAACCGAAAAGGAATACCTGGCGATAGTATATGCGGTCGCCTAGTTCGCCCCTACCTCTATGCAAAAAAATTCACGTTAGTAACCGACCACCGCCCATTAGTCTGGCTTCACTCCGTAAAGGATCCCTTTTTTTTTTAACTTCCCGATTACCGTGAAGTTATTGTAATGACCCCGAAAATCGAAAATCGATTTTTTGAGAGATGTTGACATTTCAAGGTCATCTCAACATTTTCTGACCATTTTCGGCTTATAGTCTCTCTCTGTGTGTGTGTGTGTGTGTGTGGTCAAATTTTTCGTGCACGATTACGCCCACACTAATGACGTGATCTTGGTGATGTATGACTTCATCGATTGGTATTGAGGTAATTTGGTGCTGATTAGATTTTAGTCTCATTTGGCCGACTAGTTTTTTAGTTTTTTTTAAAAAACAATTCAACAGGGTAATCTTTACGAAAGGATAGAATTTTGGGAGCGATTCGCTAAACGTTATTAATATATGATATAATTATAATTAATATAGGATTTACCCGTATAAATAAATAAATAAAAAATAAATAATAATATATAAGTATAAAATGTGATTTCGATAAGGTGCAGGTAATTTGGACCACTCTTTTTAATTGATAACTATACGTTAGATATTGATTGGAAAGATTGTAATTGCAAAACAAACCATTTTTACGAACAAAAAACATTCATTTGTACAAAAATTATACACACACATACATTTTCATTCGTTCATTTCGTTTCATTTCATTCACACAGATTTCGTTATGAAAAAAAAGACACAAAAAGGGTATCGATATTTCAAATAGCTTCGGAAACAATCGTCGTTACACTTTTTTCTTTTATTAAGTGCATAAAAAAGTTCTTGTAATCGAACCTAGAAAATACATATAATTTTGAGTGGTCCAAATTGCTAGCATATCAATGAATAACTGACTTTTCAAATAAGTCATATAAAAAATAAAAGAATTAGGAAATCAATGGAAATACATAAAGTAGGTATGTATAGTAATAGTTATACGCGATTACAAAAAAAAATGTAATACAAAAAACATTTAATGAATAATAAGTCAGATATAACTGAATTGTACACTTTGCTAAAGAAAACTTTTGCTAAAATCAATTTCACTAATTACTCTATCATCTGCACAATCACCATGAAAACCGCGTGACAAATGTCATTGTTTTATGTTGTCATGGTTAACTTCTAGTACGCAGTATTTCCAAAGAGATAGTGTTATTAGTTATTAAAATATTGTAGTGGTCCATATTATCTGCAGTGGTCCACAGTACTCTACTTTCCTCTAATATTGATCGTTTAACTGTAAATTACACTTGAAGAACGGAAATTTGCTTGTGCCATTTCCGACTTCTATCGGTTATTTATTAACATATTGTTTCAAAATTCACATAATTCCAAATTATTTTTATTACGTTTCCCATTTTGCATCTTTACTATTTTCGAAGTCGGTTTTTTTTTTTCTTTTAAATGTGATAACCATTGGTCATTATATTTCAAATAGCGAGTGAGTCACTACGCAATCTGCACGGGAAGATAAGAATTTGCGAGCAGGCGATGCGAATGAACAAATGACCACTTATGGAATCGGGAAGTTCTTAATGTGATACCTATCGGTATCAAATATGAAAAAAAAAGCGATTCCGCAACTAAGCAACACCAAAGAATACCCACTACTAGCCATGGGCACAACTAACCACGGGCATCCCACTCGCGAGCGAGCGTAGCGAGCGAGCAAAAACAACCCCACTGTTTTTTTTTTGTTGGCCAGAGGGGAAAATCTTGCATAAGACCCCCCAGGTTCACTTAGCAGATCACCCGGGGGAGTGTCGGATTCCTGCCGACTAAAAACCCCTCTGGAGGCGTGCTGCTGATGACTTGCGCCATCAACAGCACCACCTACCGCAGGACCCTGCCTGTGGAATCGCCGCTAGGCATGCTTTGCCAGGCCGGGCCCTTTGGCTGCGGCTAAGCCACGTCACTTTTCATACACCATTCATGCACCGGTGTTGTGACGCCACTCCCAACACCGGACCACACATGGCGGCGGAGGTCTCCCTCTCTCCGGCCCATTCGTACCAGTGGGAGCGCCGGGATGGCTCGGGGGTGCTAACCCCTCACCACCACCAACGCCCCCACCCCCATTCAGGCCGCGGTGGTTACCCACTCTCCGTCCCATCCATTCTGTCGGCCGCCCGGGACGATCCAGAGTGTCATCCCCGGCGTCGCCCTGGCCGGCCGACTCTCGTGCACACACACACACACACGCACGCATGCACACACATAAACACACACACCCCGGTGATGAGATGTTACTCCCACCACCAGCCCATTCACGACCGCGGGAGTTTCCCCCTCTCCGGTCCACTCATACTGGAGAGGGCATCGGGACGGCTCAGGGTGTTGCCCCGTCACCGCCACCGCCACCCTCTCCCCCATTCAGTTCGCAGCGGTTACCCGCTCCCCGAACCATTCGCACCGTCAAACGCTGATCACAAACAAGGTGTTACCCCTGTCTGCTCTTAGCGCCCAGCCTCGTTCACACAACAGCGCCCTCGCGCTGCCACGCCCTCTCCGCCCGCTCACGCTTCTCTATAATGGACGCGAGGCATTCTGCAATGCAGGCCCAATTACCGCTCGACTGGAGCATAAGCCGCACCACGTTATCCGGCGTGAGATTCTCCCCTAGGTGCGCGGTCACCCTAAAGAGGTCCACTTGCGCCGCTTTGCAATAGAACAATGCGTGCTCCGGGTCGTCAAACGGTTCACCACACATTTGACACTCTGGACTGAGCCTTCTTTTGTGTCGGTGCAGGTACGCGCCGAAACAGCCATGACCACTGAGTGCCTGGATCAATCTGAAATTAAGAGATCCAAATCTCCGATTGACCCAGCCACCCAGCGCAGGCATGGTCCGACGCGTCCATGCACCAACACGGTCTTCATTCTCCCATCTGATCTGCCAGGAAGCCATTAGTGCCTCTCGAGCCTCTCTCTTCACACGAGTCCTGACCATACCTCTCTCCTCCTGCTCCAGGTCCTGTCTCTGGGATACCTCGTGACGGCATCTCTCGTTCTCCCTGGCCTCTACAACGAGCAGGTCGATGGGGGGTAACCCAGCCAGTACCCCTGCCACCAGGGTGGATATCGTCCTGTACCCGCATACTACTCTCAGCGCCGATCTCCGGTGCACTGGAGCGAGATACCTTTTAATCACGGGACCACTGATGTGCCCGCCCCAAAATGGTGCCGCGTATAGCAATATTGCTCTAATCACTCCAGCCAGTAATCTCCTGCGCTGGGTCTTGGGCCCACCTATATTAGGCATTAACTTGCCAAGCCCATTCTCTCCAACTGTAGCTTTCTTCGCGGAAGCCTCCGCATGCTCCCTAAACGTAAATCTTTCGTCTATCCTAACTCCCAGGGATTTCAGGGATTTCCCAGGTCTGACGATACTATCCCCCAGCCTGAATATAGGGAGCCTGATCCTCCTGTTCTTATAACGCTTGAAATACAACGCCTCTGTTTTTTCCGGAGCTACCCTTAAACTCCTGCTCTGCACCCAACGAAGGATTCTCCTGAGCGCTACGTTTGCTGCGTTCTCACACAAACACAAAACTTCTGAACTTCTCTTGAATTATTTTCTTTCTTTCCTTAACTTTATCTTTGTCAGTTTGTAGTCTAACTTGCCATTTTTTAACGGGTAATTTATACGAGAGATGTAAAAGACTCTCAAAAAACCTGATTCGGGCATGTAAAATAGAAAGGCCAAATTTTAAAGAATCCACCCTCGTGTCTCGCTTGATTGTTAAATTATTAAATTCTTTAGATGTGGCACCACAGATGTAACATCTCATTGTTGAAGTCGTATGACAGTAAAGCAGTGATAGTAAAAAGCATGATGTGTTTTATTTTAACATCCTGATATTGGGTATTTTCGAGAGCATCTATTTTACTTTCTATATACTGGATCTCTTCGTTTGTAATATTCACAGACTTGTGCACAAATCTTATTCTAATAGGTCTGCAGTATCGCGATGACGAAGGTGTTGGATTCTGCCAGATCACTTTATTCTTGTTATCACAAGTCAAGCGTAATGGTACCAGGCAGCTCTGAAAAATGTTAGCATCTGAATCTAATTCATTTGCAAACTTATGTTTATATTGCACTTGTTGTGACTCATCACATCCCCATTTATATATGAGTTCCATTGTTTGTTTGTCACTGTCCTTTAAGGTATCCACCACTTCTTTTAAATGCATAATTAATCTGGTGGCAGTGTGATTTAATAAATCTTGCAAGTTTATCTCCGCACATGTAGCGGTAACTATATAGGATTCACTAATAGGATAGCAATCCTTTTTTACTTTTTGAAGAATACTATAGCAAGGGTACACATTCTTCGCGCTTGATCTAATAATATCATATTGTGACCGTGACAAACCTGCTTCCACATACATGGACAAAGCTTCTAAAGGTGATAATTGAGATACCTTTGCTTTATTGCACTTTTTAAAAGTTATTCTATATTTTTTCGCTCGTGTTGGACTATTTGTAAAATCCTTAATTACGTGAGAAGCATCTACTTGACCGCATGAACGTAATTTCATATGAGTAGCAAAAGTCAATTCTTCAGCATTAATTGATCTCGGTTCTTCCGTTTTACGCCTTTTACTTCTTTCGCTTGATTCTACAAAAGATTTTTTAGGGCGACCAGCATATACTCCTGTAATTAATTAAATAAATAATCAATTTTATTTGCGTATACAATTCATAATGTTAACGTTAAATTAGAATAATAAGGTATTATTACATTTGGACTTCATAATTGCACATACCTGTGATGGGTAATTGTATCGTTTCTTTTAACCAATCGACGTTATTTTTTTCAAATACATTTTTTTTCTTATGTGCTGCTTGCCATCTGACTTTTAATTGATGCTTTTCAATAGATAATCTATGTTTGAAATCTTGTTTTTGGTCTTCGCTCTTACAATATTTATCGAGAAGAAATTTTTCCATATGTTCTAGTTTTTTGTCAAAAGTGGACATTTCTGATTTTTTCATTATATCGTAAATCTTATTTCGCGTCAAGGTTTTACCAACTGAGGTCATCGGAACAAAAATTATATATCAATTGTTATTTTATACTTACCAGGAAATATGATATCTGAACCAAAAAAAATCATAAAAAATACATCTGCGGCCTACCGTGGCTAATTTTTTATGATTTGTCTTTTACGATAAATATACTTTATTTTAAAATATACTCAAGTATGCAGAACAGCACAGAAGTATAACAAAAAGTCTATAGTTTGTAGTAAAAATACTGAAAAGTACTAAGTATATTTATAGCATTTCTAAGACGTATAACTACTTAAATAAAATGTTTTTTTTTTTAAAAACATATAGAAAGCATCCTCATACCTGGTTCTGTAGAATCCATAACAAAAATTTTGTACACAGGCACGTAAAACAAAAATATACAAGTTTTTGTAACAATAGATTTAGAGCGCATCGACAAACCATATGAAGAGGACTATCAAACAGTAATTTCCGAGTTGCCAAGCAACTCGGAAAGGCGCTGTAGCGCATTAAAGTGATGGTCTTTTGTTTTGTAGACATTATAACTAAACAGGTAGCTTTTGTCTTTGAAGAAAAGCAAACTTTAGAAAAATGGCCGGCACCAATCGGAGAACGGCGACCAGGTCCGCCAGTAACACCCCCCTCCTGTCTTGCGACCTGCTACCCCAAAGCGGAGACTTGGCGTTGAAATCGCCAGCCAAGACAACCGGATCACGGAGTCGGAGTACTATCTCCCTGATCTCGGGCAGGGTTCTCCGGAAATCCCAAAGAACCCTGCCGGGGGTGAGGTAGCACCCGACTATATTGGAGCCTCCCACCTCTACCGCGACATAGCCATCTCCTCTAGCCATTAGCCTTGGCTCCCCCAATCCCCTGTCCTGGACCCATACCACTGCCTTACCGGACGTGTCAGCCAACGCTCTTTCGCCAAGCGCTCGCGGCCCCGGCTCGCTGGCTACGATGAGCTGCGCGCCCTTGCTTGCAGCCATTTGAAAGGCCAAGTCCCTCACGGCATTACTACCACCCATATTAACTTGCAGCAAAGCCTTAAGGGCCATTTGCCGCTTTCGTCCCACTAGTCAAGGGACCTACGACAGCCCCTCTTCCTGCTCTATTCGGGCATTCGAAGCCCTTGTGCCCAGCCATTTTGCACACGAAGCACAGGCCACTCTTATCTATTGTGGATTTACACGCAGCCATCGGATGCCCGTACTCGTGGCATCTCATACAACGGGGGTTTCTCACTTTCTCCCGTATTCTGCACACGTTCCACCCCACGGTGATTTTTCCCTTATCCAAAAGGAGCTTGGCCGATTTCTCGCTTAAAATCGCAGTGGCGATACGTCGCCCTGCCCAGACCGGCCTAGTCGTTACGCCAGAGATCTCCTCGGCCTCACCACAACCTCTCGCGCGATGGTTTCGGTTACCTCGTCGCGAGTAGCACACCCGTCCAAACCCAGAATTTCGACGCTTATCCGCGGGCTTAATACGTCTATGCGCGCCTCCCCACTAAATGTATTGGCAATGGCCTCCCTGAGCCTTGTTGCCTCGTCCTTCGGTCTTCCCTTTGCCATTTCTATAAGAAGGTCGCCAGTGCGGGTGTTTCTTATCCCCATTATTTGGACATCTAGCTTGCCAATGTCTACTTCCGTTCGTAACCTTCTGTTGATCACAGCTTTGTCCAGCTTTTTCCCCTCGAGGCCCCTCACCCGCACCGCGTCGTTATCCGGCCTCCTATTCTTAGATCGAGATCTACTTCGCGGTCTCGCCGGCGCTTTTAGTTCACGCGCCTTATCCTCCTTCTTGTTGTCTCCGACCTCGGTAGTCTTGTCTTTATTCTTGCTTTTCTTCTTCCGCTTCCTCCTAACGGCTCTCCATTCATCCTTCTCGGGGTCGCCACCGCTGTCAACCTCCAAAACCTTGGAGATGAATTTCCCTTTTTGGATTTTAATAACCTGTGGATGAATCTTCTTGGGCGCATCCTCGCCTTTTACAGCCCTAGCATAGCTGGTCGTTGCCGTAGCTACCGTCCCTCTAGATGCCCTGGTCTCTCTGGGCCTGCTCGAGGCCTGCTCCTCCACGTGCTCTTTACGGACTTTCTTCAAGTAAACTACATCCTCTACCAGTTGAGCATCGAGTTCAGCCCGTGCCCGTCTACAATCGTTTATTGCGTCGCCTAGGCTGCGCAATACCTTCATATCCCTCTCAATTTTCTCTTTCTGTGACCGATGTACGTTTCTGTTTGCCTGCATGTAACTATGCATATTAGCAATTGTTGCAGACCGTGCTTCTGTGAGCACTCGTAGATAGGTATTTACGAATGATGAAAATTCCTTCTACTGTTCAGTTGTAATAAACCAATCTTTATTGTATAAGTTCAAGTTTACGCAAGACGTTCACTCCTCGAGAGCCGAGCTGAATCTAAAGAAAAATCGACGGCGCGCTCGCCGGAGGAGCCGCGAAAAACAGTAGCCGATCGCGACTAAGAAATTGGGAGAGTAACGGGCGCAAAGAATTCATCGGAAAATTATGTACGTCAGAGTACTAAAAATTGGCCGGACAAAGCCAGCATAAGAGCGTTTGTTCCTGTGAAAATTACATACGTAGGCATACCGCGAATAAGCCGAACAACGGTAGCCCAAAGATCGTTCGAGACGTATATAGCACGATTCTAAATAATTATATAACATGGTTAATACAAAGTTTACGGTACAATGCATCTCGGTATAACCCTCCAGAAAGTCGTTAAACCGTGCGGATATTACTCTCTCAAGGCGGGAAACCTCCTTACAAAGTGAGGATCCATATTCGCCGCCAACCGGCAAACCTTTGGGCCCCTCCCATTCCGTGGTACTGCCAGCGTACTCCTCCTCAGTCGTCACCGCAAGGGGTTTCTTGCCGCCTGGTTTCGTGCCAAGGTCTCCTTTCTCGAGGACCGTTTTCACAGTCTCTCTCTTCTCAACCTCCATGCGGTCTGAGTCGATCTCCCCAGTTCCTCCTTTCAGCTCTTCGTTGATCCTGACTTTACTAATCAACTCCGGTGATTTAGACGCAGCCCTTTTATTGAGTGCCTCGCGTTTCCCGTCCTCGGCTTGACTAACGCGGCTAAGACACAAACCCACACCTGGTAGCTCTTGGGAAGACTCGCTGTGCAACCAATCCTCGTCAGCCTTACGCACACCAACCTCGCTTACCTCGTGCAGTTTCGAAGCACTAATCTTGCAGTTTACTGCCTCCACAATATTTTCCGTCGACATCTTGGACGCCAAACTATCCATGGAGGTACCCGAGCCACTTGCCGGTCCGGCTCGCCAGTCCGGATCTTTCTCACCTCTCAGCGCAGGTCTCCTCATTTGATCAACATCCTCGTCTGAGACCACAAGGACATCGTCGTCAGTGTTCTCTGGGCTGGAAGCAGTGTTCTTCTTCTTCCGAGTCTTCCTCTGTGCTATCGCCGCCTTCTTCTTCTCCCCCAGGACAACACTCTCCGACCCGTGCTGTCCTGGCTCTTCCTTCTTCGCGGTCGTAGTTTCCCCTGTGGCGCCCGCGGGGCACGCCACAGGTAGCCCATAGTCGGATAACGACGGGGGGGTGCTGGGATGGCACACCCCTTCCGCCGGGACCTGGAGGTTCCGATCCCCCTGGTCCGGTACTTTTTTTCTTTTTGAAAGAACTCATATCATTTTCCTTATAACGTGGTTTGATTTCGGTGTTTTCCTTCACCTAGGACGGCTGCTAAAAGAGTAACGAGCCCGTCCTACCCGGGTTTTTTATAGAGGTTTTCCACCCCCTGAATTGCACTTAGTCTGGATACTCATACACGACCTGTCCGGCATGGTAAAACTTGCCAGGAGCTTGCTCTCCCGCCGGCATAGCCCGTGTAATCATTGTACCACGCAAGCCCCCCGACCACGGCAAGGTGGCAATTCACGGGGGGCTCCGTAAAAGATCCCAGCTCGCGCCTGATGAGATGGAAACTGAAGCTAGTAGACTATGAGTACGAGGTCGTCTATAAAAGCGGTAAAACAAACCAAAACGCAGACGCACTCTCACGTAACCCCGCGGTATACGCATACCCGGTGGTACCGAAACCAAAGACAAAACCATCTAAGGGAGACAAGGGATACAAACCACCCTCGTACTTGTCGAAGGCCCACCCCAACTCCAGCACGGTCGGCAGTAGACTTAAGACGAGACGGGTCACAGAACCCCAAAAAAGAAAAAATTACATCAAACCATCCCTCACGACCCTAGAAGTTACCCAAGATAATAACGAACCATCACAAACAAAAGGATCGACCTTACCAACGGCATCAACACTGCCCGAGGAACCCGAACACCCAGTGGTAGAACTTACCGAAGTCTCGGCAACTTCGTCTAGCGATGAAGAAGAAGAGGACCCGGAACGCGCTAAGGCCTGGTCCGATCAGGAAACAGCGGAGATAACCATGAAAAAAACATACCGAGAACACATGGAACTGGTAGAAGCCACGAATCGGATCAGCATAGAAGAAGCCAGACAAAAACTCCAAAAATTCTCCGAAGATCTAAACGAATCCCCGAGACTCGGCAAGCCCCGCGAAAACCAACGACTCATCTTTGCGCCAACACCAAGACAGAGCTTGTTGCCAGATGCGCAATCAACCCCTGGGAGACCCAAGCAAGCCAACGAAGGACTTACAATCCAGGTACCATCGAAGACTCCCGCACACGAATCAAGCGTGCGCGTCGAGGCAAGCGAGCTTTACTCTTCAAGCGACGAGGAAAACGACTACCTCACAGAGAAACCCATCTGCCGCCTGAGACTATCGACCTCGTCCCTAACAGCTAAAGCAGCCAACATCGCCCATTTCCTTCTCCTGGATTGTCAACTGACCAACTCAACAAACAAGACGCTGGGAGAATTGAGATACATCAACACCGAGAAAATAACCCAGCAACGACTGCAGGAGGGACTGGTACTGACCTCACGTCGGGGCAAGGCTCGGATATTCTCAGTACACTCGGCGGCATATATGGCTGCCCAGTGAAAAAGCCGCCGCGGAGAAATGCTTCCCTTTCCATGACTCCCTCAGAATACGTATAGGGAAAGTATGACTGTATGCCGAAGAAATTTCGATGTGTTCAACACGCAACACATCGCCTAGGCCACACGGATGGAGGAGGCAATTGTTTCGGCTGCTCGACGTAACGCGATTCTCATTTGGTCATCTTGGCGAGTGTTGCGCGTGGTAAAAAAGCAATAATTGTCTGAATTGAGAGCCACTATTAGCTCATCGATGTTGCTTCTTAACTGTGTTGTATTTTTCTCTGCGCACGCACACAGCTTAACCAGCAATAGCGAACGCTACGCGTGACGTAGCTACTCTCTTTCTCTCTCGCTTTGTCCACCTCTCTTTCTAATCCGAGCCCCTTCGCCCGTTCGCGCAAAAGTTCCACAGAAAAAAACAGAAATATATTATACAATATATTTTTTTGGTTATATATTGCATAAGAAGGTATATACAGAGCCACCAATATTTTCATATGAAAAAGCAGCAAATTTTGATGGTTCACTAATAAAAAAAAAAATTAATAAATAATAAAATATTTCCTCATATTAAGTCCCTTAACCCATTTCGTCCCACGTTATTTTCTTAATACCTACCGCGAAACCTAACTTTCCAATTTATTGATTTTCGGGCTAGACAATTTTTGTTTATACCTTATTATGCAATATAAAACCAAAAAAATATATGTTATAATATATTTATGTTTTTTTCTGTGGAACTTTTATGCGAATAGGCGAAGGGGTTACGACAGGCTTGACGCCACGGTAACGCGCGTGAGACGGAATGAGTTAAAAATCTCCGAAGAAAAAAGCGATTTTCTTCCGGGCAACTATTATAATATGAGTATTTAATTATCATTATTACATTTATTTAAATACGTGTTACTGTTCTCTTCCATTCTCATATTTTAAACATAATATTTCGTTAGGGAAAGTATAAATCACGAGGAAAAACAATTGCTTATCGCCTCCCCAGATTAGAAAGAGAGGTGGACAAAGCGAGAGAGAAAGAGAGTGGCTACGTCACGCGTAGCGTTCGCTATTGCTGGTTAAGCTGTGTGAGTGCGCAGAGAAAAATAAAACACAGTTAAGAAGCAACATCGATGAGCTAAGAGTGGCTCTCAATTTAGACAATTATTGCCTTTTTACCACGCGCGACACTCGCCAAGATGACCAAATGAGAATCGCGTTACGTCGAGCAGCCGAAACAGTTGCCTCCTCCATCCGTGTGGCTTAGGCGATGTGTTGCGTCTTGAACACATAGAAATTTCTTCGGCATACAGTCATACTTTCTCTATACGTATTCTAAGGGAGCCATGGAAAGGGAAGCATTTCCCCGTGGCGGCTTTTTCACTGGGGAGCCATATATGCCGCCGAGTGTACTAGCCACAAATAATCATGGCAACCGATCATCGCCAGAAGAATTCCAGGACGCCTTGACGTCCCTACGGAACGCCATGAGCCAAACCAAGGTGACGTCGATCAGGATACCCATACGTGGAAACGGGTACGATCATCTATCAATAGACACTCTTAAGCGATGCGTCGAAGTAGTCTTCCACGACTACCTTGCAGAGATCACACTGTGCAGCGGTACTAACGAAATACCACCACCGGAACGACGACCCGATATCATCAAAGAATGTCACGACAGTTTGGTCAAGACAGTTGGTACTTACAACTTTTGGTAAGTACCAAAACTTACCACCGAATAAGGAAGAAATTCTATTGGCCCCAAATACACGTCCAAGTACTGGAATACGTTAGGAGCTGCCCCGAATGTCAAAAACAAAAGCTAGTACGAATAAAAATCCGGGAACCGATATTAATAACAGACACAGCAGCAGAACCGTTCGACAAGGTCTCCCTAGACATCGCAGGACTGTGGCCTCAAACACCGAGCGGAAACAAATACGCTCTCACCATGCAAGACAACTTAACAAAATAAATGGACAAAATACTCAAGAACTCGATCTACTTTCTTATTATATAATAAAGAATGGCTGGAACTGAATATAAGTATACCTGATACTATAACAGGTTATCTGTGCGAATTAGCGAATCCAAAAATATCAGAAGCCACTAGAGGAAGACCATCCAAAGATTTTGCGGACTGCAGCGTCAGAACGAACCAGCTATAGGGGGGCTGGGGCCCCCGAACGAAACAGCCTTGCTGTTTCGTATTAGGCACGACCGCGGTAATGATTCGTACAAGAAGTCGGCTCGCTGCGCTCGCCTATCCCTTTTCTTATGAGAGTACAGGACAGCTGATTGCGGCCGTTTGACTATCGCTATCTGGCCGTCGGGATAATTTTTTTAAAAATACCGATTACATTAAAACTCGTTTCTGCTAAAAAAAAAAGAATGTTTTTTCGTTCGTCATGTTGTATTGCTTCCCTGAAAAATTTTGAAAAAATTTACGTTATTTGTTATCACTATTTTACATACTTTTGCAAAGTTTGAATTGTTTTGCTCTTATAACAGAATTTTTATGAATTTTTTAATATTTAAAATGCCCGCCATTTTGAAACCGGAAGTCGGATCGAATCGAAATTGTTAGTGGATCCTCGTCGGGTGTAACTGGATTTTCCGTGTAAATTTAACTTCGATCCGTTCAGCCGTTTAGACGCTAGAGTGGACACACACATACACACACACACACATTTAGATCTTGTTATGCAACGTTAAGATCCAAAAGGGTCTTTGGATATCTCGAATAGTTTCGGAGATAATCGTCCGTTACACTTTTTGCTCGATCGAGAGCATAAGGAACTCCCTGCGGTCGTGCCTAAAAAGCGTAAAGTAAAAGATTTAGTTGAACAAACCAGTACAGAAGAGTTACTGTTTGCTGCTGACATATCGAGTAAGCTTGCAGGGTTACCTAAAAAAACGCAAGATTCTTTATCAATGCAACAAACTTTATCGTTGTATTTAGACCTTGATTTATCTAAACGAAAATATAATATTTTACGTTCCGTAATCAATACCCTTCACGAAGACTGCCTTCCCAGTTATTATAGACTAAAAAAGTACAAAGACAGTTTATTGCCAGAAGATATTACCGTTGATGAAACAACAGCCGCAGTTAACTTACAGTCAATGCTGCATAAAACGGCAGAAAGCATTGTTCAACTAGCAAAATACGTCCCAACAGCACAGCAAAATACGTCTTTGGAGTTAATTTGTAAATGGGGATTTGATGGAAGCTCAGGGCATAGCTCCTATAAACAGAAATTTGAAGATATAAAAAACAGTGACAGTTTTCTATTTGTTACTGCTTTTGTACCATTAAAATTAACTGATACGGTCAATTCAATAGAGGTTTGGAAAAATCCACGTACATCCTCCATGTTTTATTGTAGACCGATTAAATTAAATTTTATGAAAGAGAGTAGCGACCTTATTAAATCTGAACAAAGCCGGATGAACTTATGTGTCGAACAACTTGAAGATTTGAACATATTTTTACAGGATGGAACAAATATCAAAATCAAGTTCAGAATGATGTTTTCAATGCTCGATGGTAGTGCCATAAATACTCTGTCTGAAACTAATGCTTCGCAAAATTGTTTTATATGCGGTGCTACTCCATCGCAGATAAATTTAAATTCTGTTACTGAACGAATACCAAAGACCCAAAATTATAAATTCGGACTTTCATCGTTGCATTCATGGATTCGATGTTTTGAATGTTTATTACATATTTCCTATAGATTGCCGTTTCGAACATGGCAAATACGAGGCGTAGATAAGAAAAAATAATTTTTAATCAGGAAAAAATACATCCAAGAACAGTTCAAAATTAAAATGGGTTTGCTTATAGATATTCCTAAGCTGGGATATGGGACATCTAATGTCGGCAATACTGCCCGTAGATTTTTTGGCAATCCAGAACTTAGTTCTGAAATAACAAGTATAAATAAAGAACTAATAGTCAACTTTGGCCTTATTTTGCGAATAATAGCAAGTGGCCGAAATATTGCAATTGATAAATTCGAGAATCTTCTGAGGGACACAAAAACACTTTATCTGGAGGAATACGGCTGATATTATATGCCCAGTAGTGTACATAAACTTCTTATTCACAGTAAATATAATATTTCTTTTTTCGAACTACTTGTAGGTATTTTATCAGAGGAAGCATTGGAAGCCAGGCATAAAGAAATTCGTAAAAGTCGCCTTAATCATACTAGAAAATCATCTCGAATAAATAGTAATAGAGACCTTATGTATCATCTTATAATTACTTCTGATCTAGTTTTCGGAAGATGTCCACGAGTTCAATTAAATATGACCAAGACATAGAACAATGACGAAATAGAAAATGAGTCCTTAAGCGATATTAATCAATGACAGTTCCATGTATAAATGTTTAGATAGTATATTTTGAATCCGAAAGATGGTTAATTTGTTATTTAAAAATTTGAGTTTGTGTTATTTATTTGACTTAATTATAGTTTTATTTTACAGTATTGTCATTTTTATTAATATATTTTAGATCCGAAAGTTTGTCAATTTGTTATTAAAAAATATGATTTTGTACGTTTGTGTTATATATTTTAATAGAATATACGCTTATTAATATAATACTATGCATTTTATTCATTCAAAAACAAAAAATGATTTTTGCCGCAATTTTCGATTCTTCACAGCGAAAATACGTAATATACGCAGCTCAGAAAATCGTTAATTCTTCGTCCGTTGGCAGATGTTGGCAGAAATTTCTTGTGTAAATAGGTTGTCGAAAGTCGTGCAATTATGAAACAATCATTTTTAAAAGAGTGATATGCCTACGATTTTTTAAAACTTTATTCAAAGTTATGATTAAATTTTATTTCGTGTCGTACAATAACCCTACTTTTAAACTGTAATTTCAAAGTAATAACAATCAATATATTCTTTTTTATTGCAATATTTGTGATCTACGTATCTTTAAGAATATAATCTATTTGCCAAACTTATAGAATTCTGCATTAATTTAAAAATATATAACGATTTAGCAAACGCGAATTATTCTCGTAGATAGCACTTGACAGAATATAACCTCAATAGTGATACTTTGACGTTTTATATTTTCTGATGTAAATGAAATAATTATGAATTTCAAATGACATATAAAGCTACAAACATTGCAACCTACTTTTCAATCGCTTACAACTACTTCCGAATCATTCGACATTTTTATTTATTGCTATAGCTCGTCCCAAAAACGCGAAGACAGAAAGAACGCGCTCGCAACGTAACAATATTTTTAACTAATTTAATTAATAAATATCTTTATTTTCATCATTAATTAATTATAAATATTAATCAAAACCTTTCGGTATAATACGGCGTAGTCTCCCTATACAGACCTAACTAATACAACCGTCTTCGGTGTAGCCGTCTAGAAAAAGCTTTTGATTCGATATGGCTAAATGAACTAACGTACAAACTATCCCAGTTAAACTTCCCGAAACATTTGACTCTATTGATAACAGACATGGAAAATCGTTTGTGACATGGAACGGCACTAACTTTTCGTCATTGAACTTTAATATAATTGAGGGTTTACAACAGGGCAGTTACTTCTCCCATACTTTTTAATATTTATAACGCAGAAATACTCAATTCCTTCAACCAAAATTCTGGTAACAGTACACACTCCATCGGTTATGCAGACGATCTAGTAGTATACTGTGGGGACAATAACCTGGAAATAATACAACATAAGCTAAATAGCCTTCTGGATAAAATAAACAGATACTACCTGGAGTGGAACCTAAAAGTAAATCCTAGTAAATGCGAAGCAATTCTGTTCAGGAAAACAGTCAATCAAATACCTTTCACTATAGTCAAAAAGATCAAAACCTTTAAACTACACTTCTAGGCAACTCCCCGTAATGAAAAAACTGAGATACCGTACAGACACATAGTTAAGTACCTAGGGGTTAATTTCGATTACCTCATCAGAATGAATGCCCATCACAATATTCAATAAGAAAAAGCCAAAAGAGCCTTCAAAGCCAACGCAAAACTCTTTTATAACCGGAATCTGGAAGCTAGAGCTAAATTAATCTGTTACATGCTTTTAATAAGGCCCATCCTGACCTACGCAGCTCCACTATGGTGGAACACAGGACCTACTGTCATGGAACGATACAGAAAACTGGAACGACCCTGCCTCAGAGCTTGCTTAAACACATACAGAACACCAGAATCAGAGTTTAAAAAAAGGATAAGCAATTTCAAAATCTATAATTCAGCAAATATTCCCAGGATTGACACATTCATAGTCACGCTAACCAGAAGATACTTCAGCACGCTCCACAAAATTGATAATAATATTTTAATTAATCTTAAAGTAGAAAACCAGGCAACTCTTAACCGAGTGAAGACTAGTAGACATACGCCGCCCGAACTATTCATCCAATTAGACAAACAGGGGTACATCCAAGACGCCTACAATATACCATATTAGCAGGCATCAGGCAAATAAATCATTCGACCACAACGCTACATCGCTAGGAAACATCAGATCCTGTTTTTCAACTGCACTACCAAGATGCGATCAGTTAAATTTTGAAAGACTGTTCAAAAGTTATTGGTAGCTTACGCAAGACGCCAAGCATATCGATGAGCTTCGGAGAAGATCAAAGATCAAAACGTAAAATCACCAATCTCAGAGAATGAAATGTTAAAAAATTCGTCTTACAAGGGGAGGCCACGACATATAATCCTGGATTTTCGATCTCATTGCGTACATTTGATAGAAGGTGGTGAGTTAAAAGACACCCTAAAATATTATCTGCGAATGGCCAGTGGTTTTCTCAAAAAATCGATTTGAACTTTGAAATTTGAAGGTTGTTAAATCGATCCGAATTTTTTTTATATTATAGGGACTGATGAGAGGAACAAAAAAAGTTATGTGTGACTTTGTCGATAAACTAATAGTTTTCCTTAAAAAAATTAAAATATGATGCAGGTTACATGAGGAAGTACCGGTTAATTTAAGCCGTATTTCAACCGCCGCAGCAGCTCGGCGCCAAGCGCTTGGTTGACGGCGCAGAGGTCCCGAGATCGATCCCTACTTACGCGATTTTTGTTTTTTTTTTTTGTAACTTTCATCTTTCTGTTTCTTTTTTTAATTCACGTTATTTTTCTTCTACATTCAAGTGTAAAGTCACATTTTATTTTATTTTAAATCATACGGTAAAATTTATAAGAGGCCCACCACCGCCCCCGTCTAAAGACGGTCCTCTTTATAATTTGTCAAGCTGAAAGTAAAATCTTCTTATTGTGACCACCACCAAACCAAAAATAAAATAATCATGCATATTTATGTCAAATCTAGTGTGTCTTCATGGTGACATTGGAGACATGTTTTAGGATGGTAGTTATCAAAGTAGCATTTGAAACAAAAAGGCAGTGCCACCATGAACATTTAGCAAATGCTGCACTTTTGCCCCATCGCTGTACTGACCAACGTGTTTAGATTTGCTGTAATAAAGTAATGAACGACTTATCAACTAGACGTAGTAATCAAGACCTCGTAGGCACGTGCCATTAGATTCGAATGTAATTATAACGTTGGGAAAACCAAATGGAAGAAATGTAAAATAGTAATAAAAAATAATTCACATGTACAAGAAGACATACTAGATTCGACATAAATATGCATGATTATTTTATTTTTGGTTTAGTGGTGATCAAAATAATAAGATTTTACTTTCAGCTTGACAAATTATAAAGAGGACCGTCTTTAGACGGGGGCGGTGGTCGGCCTCTTATAAATTTTACCGTATGATTTAAAATAAAATAAAATGTGACTTTACACTTGAATGTAGAAGAAAAATAACGTGAATTAAAAAAAGAAACAGAAAGATGAAAGTTACAAAAAAAAAAAACAAAAATCGCGTAAGTAGGGATCGATCTCGGGACCTCTGCGCCGTCAACCAAGCGCTTGGCGCCGAGCTGCTGCGGCGGTTGAAATACGGCTTAAATTAACCGGTACTTCCTCATGTAACCTGCATCATATTTTAATTTTTTTAAGGAAAACTATTAGTTTATCGACAAAGTCACACATAACTTTTTTTGTTCCTCTCATCAGTCCCTATAATATAAAAAAAATTCGGATCGATTTAACAACCTTCAAATTTCAAAGTTCAAATCGATTTTTTGAGAAAACCACTGGCCATTCGCAGATAATATTTTAGGGTGTCTTTTAACTCACCACCTTCTATCAAATGTACGCAATGAGATCGAAAATCCAGGATTATATGTCGTGGCCTCCCCTTGTTAGAATAGATAGTGATATAGTTTCGTGTAATTGTTCTTGTAAATATGTAAATAGTTCAACCTAGTCAGTAAGTGTTTGATATTAATATTTATTAGGATACGTTTTAGTTTTAGATCGCGATAGCTCTGGTTTTTTATACGCTTCTTTTTCCTAAGCTAAGACTGAAGTTAGATAGATTACTGAAACAGTACAAATATTGTTATTCCACGTTATCTAATATAATAATTTAGTATTGTTGATATTTGGTGAGATTTAGTCTGTTGCTACATGCCAAATTTTTATATCTAATTAAGACGAAGCTTTTATAAGGAAATTTATACCTCATTTATGTATATCGAAAAAGTAAAAAATAAATTACCTTTTTCAAACCAAAAAAAACAAAAACCGTTGGATACTGTAGTGCAATTTTTACCATATACACTGCGCTGAAAACTTTGAGAGCTTTTTTCTCGGAATTGGCTTGCTAGTGCGCTCTATTACTTTAACAATCGATGACCCTTAAGGAATACTATAATCCTACAAAGTCCTATCCCGAAGTCAATTTCCCAACCCGTGCCCTCCCCTTGTTAGTAAAATTAGTTTTAGTGTATATTCAACAGCCATCTATACATTTTTTTCGTTATCTTTTGATAAAATAACCTAACTTAATTAATAAGCAATGTTTATTATCATTGAAGATATATTTCTTTCATGGAAAATTTATTTTGTTTGTAGACATAGTTTTTGCTACAGAACTATTAAAAAGAGTTTTAGATCAAGAATCACAACCCTCTACATCTAATTATGTTGATTATGAGAATTATGATGATACTGTTGAGAATTTTACCGTTGGAAAAGCTTTTGATACTGAAGACACAGGTAACCTCAACTGTGAAACTCAAGAAAGTGAAGGTACATTAAAAATAATAAATTCTATAATTCTCCTGCTTTTTATGTTTATTATGCGAAGGTGTCACTTACATATGTGTATATTTCAGCTTCTTTATACAGGTGGAGTCTATCCTGCGTATTATTATTATTAGAAACTTATAGATCCATAGAAAAAATCCTCCATAGTGGGAAATTATCCCCCAAAAAAGTGTGGGAGAAAGTAGCTGTGGAACTAACAAAAAGAAGGTACAATGGAACTGGTCTGCAATGCTCTTTTAAACTACGAAGTTTAAAAAAAAAAAAAAAAACATATAAATCCATAAAGGATCATAACAATAAATCGGGTAATGATAGAAAGAGTTGGCAGTTTCTAGAAGTTTATATAAATTCATTAATATACTACTTAATTTTTAAATATAATTAAATTTTCTATAATTAAGAATAAATAGGTTTCTAATTAATATGCTATATTTTATAATTTTTTAAATTTATAATACATATAATTTTTCCAGATAATGGACGACATTTTAGCCAAAAAAGCATGGTGCAATCCAGTTGCAGTAGCATCTTCCACTGGTCTTTCATTGAAACAGCCAGAAAGTAACGATAGTATGGGGGAAACTGATAGCGGATGTTCATTAAGTGATTTGATTACGTCAAACCGTTTTGTTTGTAACTAAAATAATATAAAAATTAAATTAAATTTTAGAATCAAATAAAACAACAATAACATCTTTACTGAGAAAAAGATTGAAGCAAAAAGAAGCACATGAAGAACATAAAAAGAAAAGGCACAAGGAGCGAATGGAGATGGATACAAAATTACTTGAAGTTTTCGAGGAGTTAGCTAATAAGTAACCCTCAAAATGTTTAATTCATTTTAATTAATTTTAATTAATTTTATTACGAAATACCAGTAGACGCTTGCCATTGTCAGGTACCAATTATATGCATTTAGCTTCAATAAATACTGTGATTGTCGTCATATTGCGTTAAATACATAAGAAGAAAATTGCCTCGCTTGGCTTGCCAATCAGCTAAATCAGAGTAAATGTTAGGTTTAGGGGACCCCCTCCAATGACCTTGACCTTGATATATGTTGTCAAGGTCACTCTCTTGAGTGACCTTCAGAAGGTTTTAGCCGTCGCTCATTGTTTTTTAAAAAGTTATTAACAAAAGAAATTTGCAAAATATAGGGTTGTGTCTGGGTTACGACGACAGGTTCTTTCCGGGCATGGTTGCTTCGGGAAGTACCTGTGTCGAATAGGGAAGTCATAGGGTGTCACCATTGTGACGTCGCGGTGGACACGGCGCAGCACGTGTGTGGGGAGGGCACCGGTAGTATCTAAACAGGTTCCCGGAGCCCTCCCCGATACACGGGAGGATGGCCACCGTGGGGGTTTTAGTCAGTAAAAATCTGACACTACCCCGATCCTTCCGGAAACGGGGGATCGGGGTGCCTATGAAGGTTTCTCCCACGTAAAAAAAAAAAAAAACCAGTGGGGTTGTTTTTGCTCGCTCGCTACGCTCGCTCGCGAGTGGGATGCCCGTGGTTAGTAGTGCCCATGGCTAGTAGTGGGTATTGTTTGGTGTTACAGTAATATCTCCCACATTGACCCAACTGGAGCTCCCTCCACATTGTCCACCCTGTTATTCCTACGCCTGTGGAAACTTTATTCCTGCGCCTATGTTATCTTCGTCGGAGTCAGCCAAGCGTGTGATGTGGCTAATGGAATACGCGACGCGGTTTCTTTTGATTCCATAAGAAATGAAAGTTAAAACTTTATGTAAAAATATTAAAGATTTAGGTTAAAAGTTGTATATTCCACAATATCACGTCAAAATTTTTGTGCAGGCTTCTAGTTTATACTTTTATCTTACAGTATCTGTCAAATTTAGCTGCTACTTGGTGCTACTTTGTCTGCGTGGCCGATTTGTATAATGCAGAGTTATCATACTATTAGCTGTCGGCGCGTTTTATTGAAGACTGAATGGTTGGGACAAATGTTTCGAGTAAAAATTATATGATTTTGCAAGGATCATGATTAAGATACATCTCTTATTCAATTGTAGTTATTAAATTAGAAAATTACAATTACATAGTCATAATTAACTATTGATAAATCTAGTTTAAAATAAGTACAAAGTCCCTATAAGCAATTAGTTTTCATCAATGTTATCTGAAATAAACGAGACATCAGATGACACTGATGAAAACTAAGAATTGCTTGTATTTGTAATTATTTTAATCTATTTTTATTGATGATTTTTTTAAAATTCAGATTCATAATTAATGATGCCAAAAATACTAGAATATCATTTTTTGTGGAAATCTTATAATGTTTTCATATGTATGTTGGCCATATTGAATCGGCCATTTTGTTTTCGAAAGTTTTAAATTCAGATTCATATTCAGAAATTCCAAAAATCACAGCACATAAATTTTTGTTAAAATTGAAGCATGCTTTGAGGTTTTGTCCACGTTTCGGCGGTTCGGGACCACTGTGCGGCGCTACCTTACGTTGGCAACTCACGCGGACTCTCTCTCTCTCCCTTCCTTTCTCTCTTTCTTCTAGCGTCTCGCCATCAGAATAGCATGGCCGCGGCTCGCCGCCTACCGCTTTTTCGCCCAATCTTTGATAATTAATAACTCGTTAACTAACCTGGCTTATGTTAACTTTTATGACTTATTTCGACTCAATTTTTTGCTGGCTACACGTGGATTCGCGGACGACTATATGGGCGAACACACCCTGTATAAAAGCTTTTTTGACAAATTTAGAACCAATTCTTAGACGTAGACAAAATATTCAGATTATATATTCTGGTGGACTAGGTTCGGACGTAATAAGACATTGGATATGCACTAAATCCGATGGTCATGGTAATATTCACATTTACGATAGTTTATATAACAATTGTTTGGAAGATGATCAACAAGATTTTTTAAATGCTCTTTACAGATTCCGTAAGACCTACATATTCCACAAAGTACAGAGACAGACGACTGGCATTGATTGTGGTGCGTTAGCAATATATTTTGCAACATTAATATGTTATAATAAAGATCCGAGTAATGAAATACATTATAATGTCCATAAAATGCGAAATCATATATCAAACATATTGTCTTGTAGAAAATTATTGATGTTTCCCGAAAATGGTTATCTAACTTAGTGTTACATATTCTGAGATAAATATATAATACTTTTCGATTGAAGTATTACATTTTAATTTTCTTTTAAATGTGATAACCATTGGTCATTATATTTCAAATAGCGAGTGAGTCACAACGCAATCTTCACGAGAAGATAAGAATTTGCGAGCAGGCGATGTGAATGAACAAATGACCACTTATGGAATCGGGAAGTTCTTAATGTGATACCTATAGGTATCAAATATGAAAAAAAAGCGATTCCGCAACTAAGTAACACCAAACAATACCCACTACTAGCCATGGGCACTACTAACCACGGGCATCCCACTCGCGAGCGAGCGTAGCGAGCGAGCAAAAACAACCCCACTGGTTAAATTTTTTTTTGTAATCGCGTATAACTATTACTATACATACCTACTTTATGTATTTCCATTGATTTTCTAATTCTTTTATTTTTTATATGACTTATTTGAAAAGTCAGTTATTCATAGATATGCTAGTAATTTGGACCACTCAAAATTATATGTATTTTCTAGGTTCGACTACAAGAACTTTTTTATGCACTTAATAAAAGAAAAAAGTGAAACGAAAGATTGTTTCCGAAGCTATTTGAAATATCGATACCCTTTTTGTGTCTTTTTTTTCATAACGAAATCTGTGTGAATGAAATGAAACGAAATGAACGAATGAAAATGTATGTGTGTGTATAATTTTTGTACGAATGAATGTTTTTTGTTTGTAAAAATGGTTTGTTTTGCAATTACAATCTTTCCAATCAACATCTAACGTATAGTTATCAATTAAAAAGAGTGGTCCAAATTACCTGCACCTTATCGAAATCACATTTTATACTTATATATTATTATTTATTTTTTATTTATTTATTTATACGAGTAAATCCTATATTAATTATAATTATATCATATATTAATAACGTTTAGCGAATCGCTCCCAAAATTTTATCCTTTCGTAAAGATTACCCTGTTGAATTGTTTTTTAAAAAAAACTAAAAAACTAGTCGGCCAAATGAGACCAAAATCTAATCAGCACCAAATTACCTCAATACCAATCGATGAAGTCATACATCACCAAGATCACGTCATTAGTGTGGGCGTAATCGTGCATAAAAAATTTGACCACATACATACACACACACACACACACACACACACATACAGACTATAAGCCGAAAATGGTCAGAAAATGTTGAGATGACCTTGCAATGTCAACATCTATCAAAAAATCGATTTTCGATTTTCGGGGTCATTACAATAACTTCCCGTTAATCGGGAAGTTAAAAAAAAAAAAATGGTTTACGACGACCAGTATACGAGACCTAATCTTGTCATCAATAAGTTTATTCTCTATTTAGTGGTGTCATTGGATACATTAAACTCATAATTTCCAAAAAGGAATTAATACGTTCGTTGGATTTTATATTTTCTTTTAAGGGCGGGATAAAGTTAATTCGTGCAAGAAAAGGCACATTTTTGTGAATTTCTTTTGACGACACAGTTAAAATCTATTTATTAAAACCAACGATACATTAAAGTATAACATTCAAAGAATATTGTGTAAAATTTTCATGAAGAAACATTAAAAAATACGGCAATGATAGCAATTATACGGAAGCGCCTCGGAAAAAAGTAGAATTACGGTGCCCCTCATAACTCGGTGCTGGATCATTTGAAATAAAAAAATCAAAATTCTTTCGTTAGATAATCGCTTACACCAGGTAACGCTGGAAGGATTTTTCGAAATTTCAATTTTTCACTTTTTGGGAACACTTTGAAGCGAATAACGCGATTTTTGCAAAAAAAATCGACTAATTTGTTATTGTAACATAAAAAATATTAACAAATTTGAAAAAAACTCTCCAGCGTTACCTCGTAAATTATGTACAGAAATAGTGTTCAAAACTACAAAAGGATCGGTGCAGTAGTTTTGTAGTTATGAGGGGCACCGACTTTGAAAACGTGAGTTGTGGGAAAAACGCTTTAAAGTTTTGAACACTAAGCTTCATAAGCGAGTTTTATTGGTTTACCTCACACTGAATCATCGATGCCAGGTCCATAAAGGATGTTGCTATCATCCATGATGTCAACTTGATCTCCAACAGTCACTTTTATTTTTTTAGCTGACGCGCTACTTGTTGAAACGTCTTCGCTTTTACGTTTTTGCGGAGGTACAATCAATACTCATAACATCGTCAATTTTGCTCCAATCGACTTGAAATTTCGACAATATATTCTTGAAATATTATGCATTCAGTTAAAAAAATAAAAAATAAATGCAAAAAAAAAAATTTTAATACCTTACCCCGCTCTTAAATAAAAATTCTGCAATATAATGCAGATGCATTATGTTGTGTATGTGCATATGCGTGTAATGATAATCACGAATGCCATAACACGGAATATGTGCTCGCAAGTCTCTCCTCAATCTTTCTATATTTTGCGTATGTACTCCATTTTCAGTGTCTACAAAATTAATTTTGTGGTTTACTGTCTTATGTGTATAATGTTCATAATTGCGTAAAATATCGTAGGAACACCATTTGTCTGTGTGGATAATTGAACCAAGAGCAGCACTTTTTTTTAATAATTTCAATAAGAGTTTCACTGCATCGATTTGGCACAGGAAGAAGAAAAACGTTTTTGGTAACGCGTTCAATACCACCGAACACCCATTGTCCTTTAAGTATACGTCCCTTATTATATTTTCTTTTTCCTATTTTGACCTCATCCAATTCAACAATTTTACCTTCTCCACCGATTGGATTTTGTTGATGTAGAACCCATTGTTGAAGTAACTATAAATGGTAATTATTTACGAAATTTACAAATTATCGCATAAGGACAAATAATGTATTACTTATCTCGCGACAAAAATTTGTCCAATCAACAACAGAACAATTATTCATTTCTAATTCGTGAGTTTTATTTTTTCGTACAATGAAATATTCTATCGTTAGAAGGATTATCTAATTTTAATATATTCTTGCATCTGGGACATATAATTTTGTCACGAACAACTTTCTTTTCACATAAGAGATTCCACAAAGCTCTGAAATTATACGTTAATTGAATAAATTCGTGTAAACGCATTTTTAAACGACGCGTAACTCTTCGTCTTGAATTTATAAGAGTAGGGAAGTGACTACACGTCAAATTTACTATGAGTAGTGATATTGAATAACACATCAAATACGAATCTTGAGAAAAAAATCAAAACAAAACAGTAAGTATCAGAATATTTGTATACAATTATATCATTGATGACAAGAGTAGGTGTAGTAAATTGGTCGTCGTAACCTAGTCGCAACTTTTTTCGCCGTCAGTGACGTGTGGCCGCGGCCGTTAGGCCAAGACGCACCCCTAACTGAACCACCTTTTTATATTTAACCACCTTATATATAAGGTATGGTAAGGTATATAAAGGTATTTTACAGAAAGAAGGAAGATAAAAAGGTGGTTCAGTTGGGGGTGCGTCTTGACCTAACGGCCGCGGCCACACGTCACTGATCAAACGGCAAAAAAAGTATGTTTACGCTACCCAAACGCAACGCAGACTCAAACTTTACCCAAAATAAGTGTTACATTTTGCAAATTTCTTTTGTTAATAACTTTTTAACAAACAAACGACGGCTTATCTCATTCGATATCTTTCTCTATATTGTAACGTAACGCATGAAATGAGAGTAGAATAATTAATATTAAAAGGAATCGGATTAGAAATAGAAATAGGCAGGCGAGGAAATTAGATTAAGCGGACAATAGATCAGAAGTAATATAAGAAACGGGAAGAAATCTAAATTTAGAACGCGAAAAGTCGTCAACAAGCAAGAAACGGCGAAAGAAATTAAGACGGGTAGGAACGAGGAAGCCCGATCGGAGACGACGCGTGCCGATGTCGATCGGCAAGTTCAGGGCCGCGCGAGGCCAGCGGCGCGCGACGAAAGGTTTACACGGGGGAGACCCAATTAGATAATAGAATTCAAATCTCGCGAGATGAGGTAAGAGTGGGAATAGTACTTTATAAGCAAGGAAATCGAATAGCCCAAAGACCGAGAATTTTCTCACAATTTCTAAAAGTTATAGTGTTGCGTTCAATCTTAAATTTCGGAGTGTGCAGAAAGTGTTTGATTTAAAATCATTTAGACGCGTGTGTCGGCGCCAGGGCAATCAAAAGCGAGCTGGCTGTTGATCCTATTAGGAAACAAAAGCGTGACATCGTTACAAAGTCTCCTCAGATAAGGGTCAACAATTATTGTGTACATCCTCAAATCCCGGTAGTATAAGGTATAGTCTAGGTGTATGCGTGAGCAACGTATCCGAGAGAGTGTGTGTGCGTGTGTGAGGAGTGAGAGCGACGACGAGCTCGTCGACGTACGAAAACATCGCGAGGGCGATCAGCTGTTCACGAGCGACTGCTGATCGAAGTAAACACTAACAGAAGCTTTAAATAAACGTAATTAAAGAGCAATTTCACGGGAATCTTTTTATTCTTTGTCCATTTCCACTGCCAGTCCCAAAAAGACCGAACAAGGAGAAAAGGTAGCGTAGAAACAAAAAGGTAAGAAAGCCGATACGTTACAATATCGATCTTTGCATATAGAAAGTTATGACTATGTAGCCGGACGGTTACAAAGTGCAACTTCAAATGCACATTACCAATATAGCTCTCTGTGATCTATTTATATATTCTCCTAAAGGAAGCCTTCTAATAAAAATACAACAAGATAATGTACTTTTGAGTAAATTGTGCCTCACTTAGAACAATTTTATTTTAATGATTACATCAAAAAATTAATTTTTTATGTAATCATTAAAATAAAATTGTTTAAAAAAATGTATATGTATTTTTTTTTAAATGTTAATGTAATTTTTAAATTCAAATAATAATGATATTGAGAATTAAAGGACCCCGCACAATCCTTATGGGAAATGGCTCTCGGCTAAATTTTGCGAAACTTAGGCAAATGATAGCTCTTGACATGTAGATTAAAAGTGTCAATGGGCACAAAGCTTGAAAGTCAATAGTTTATGACATACAACCCCCCAAAGTTGAAGTTTTTATCCTTCTGGTGCGTAGCGTAAATACAACTAGCAATGTTCTTTTTGATGGTATTTATATGTGTATATACATATATTCATATGTATATATATATATGTATATACACATATAATTATATATTAGTATATACAGGGTGTCCGCTTCCTATATGTCTGGAGCTAAATCACGTGTAGCCAGGAATAAATAAAGCCGAAAGGAGTCATAAAAGGTAACATAAGGTAGGTAAATTAACGAGTTATTAATTATAAGAGATTGGCAAATCACGACGCGCGAAAGCGGTAGGCGGCGAGCCGCGGCCATGCTAGCCTAGCGGCGCGTGGCGAGTGGCGAGCGGGTGGGGCGCCCAAGCTCGTCTACATACATGGGAGAGGAGCGATCGGGAGGAGCTTTCCACGAAAAAGTGAGAAGCAGTGGGGCATTAACGCTCGAGCATCGCGTTGACTTTCTTTCTCCCTTCCTCTCTCTTTCTTTCTCTCTCTTCCTTTCCTCCGCGGCGCTACGTTACAATGGCGACTCGCGCGGACTCTTTCTCTCTCTCTTCCTTTCTCTCTTTCTTCTACGGCTGGAGCATCGCGTTGACTTTCTTCCTTCCTTCCTCTCTCTTTCTTTCTCTCTCTTCCTTTCCTCCACGGCGCTACGTTACGATGGGGACTCGCGCGGACTCTTTCGCTCTCCCTATCTTTCACTCTTTCTTCTACGACTCGAGCATCGAATTGTTTACTTTCGCTCTTCCTTCCTCTCTCTTTCTTTCTCTCTCTTCCTTTCCTCCACGGCGCTACCGTCCGATGGCGGCACGCGCGGACTCTCTCTCTCTCTATCTCTCTGTCTCTCGCACTCGCGGAATAAATAATATTTTGCTATCTGTTCCACACCACCTCGCGGTCGATAGCGTGGCGCATTTTTTTTAAGGTGGTATCCCCAATGGGTCTAATCCACATAAATAAATAAATAAATAAATATCACTTCAGTGTGGATACTGTTCAATATGGCCGCCTCTTTCCCGAACACATAATTCCGCCCGCCTCACAATATCTCGAGTCGCTCGCCTAATCATCTCTTCCGGGATGCTTTGGAATGCACGGGAAATTTCTACACGCATTTCTGCGGCTGTCCTGTCACGCGCGTGCTCAACTACACTTTTTATGTACCCCCAAACGAAATAGTCCAGCACGTTTAGATCTGGCGATCTAGGCGGCCAAGCGATTGGGCCGTCCCTTCCAATCCACCTATCTAAATAGTTCCTATTTAAAAAGTCGCGCACTCGACGCGAATAATGCGCGGGTGCTCCGTCCTGCTGAAGTATTAGATCGTTTCTTATGTGAAGAACGATTTACGGCCCTCTAAAAAGGCCGCGTAAATATCCCCGTTCAGTCGAGGCGGCAGAAAAACTGGTCCAATCTGAAAATTGTTACAAGAAAAGTAAAAGAATTATTTATAGCTGCGAAAAAAGATTACTTTAAATATCGATGAAAAGTTACTTACAATTTTATCGCCGGTTACACCGGCCCAGACATTAACACTCCACCGGTACTGGAAAACGCGAGGACGTACCACATACGGATTTTCCAATGACCAATGGATATAATTGCGGCTATTAAACACGCCGTTTGGCGTGAAAGTAGATTCGTCTGTCTATAGTATTCGGTCAACGAATGACATATCTCGCCTACATTGTGCGAGCAGTCCTGAAGAAATGTTTTTCCTCATGTTAATATTTTGTACGAATAATAAAACATGTAACTGGTACTAATAAACTTATCTTCACAAAAACTTATTCGCCGTTCCATATCAGTTACAAAGATTTGTTGCACACGCTTATAGCGAAACGGGTGCAGTCCGTTTCGCACGAGAACGTTGTGTACAAATGTGTTGTTTAAGTTTAGCATTTGCGCTAAACGCCGGACGCTTCTATTCGGGTTTTCTTCGATGGCATCCAAAATTCTCTCTTCGTTTATTAGATTTAAGCGCGATCAAAGGTATTTCAACTTTTATAAAGGTTTATTTTTATGTAAGGTCATCCCTTCGAGAAAACAGGTTGTTCTGGGACTTCTGACAGTACATCTTTGAAAGCTCATAACTCGGAAAATTTAAAAAAAAAAAAAGTTATCAACCACATTTTTAAAAAAAGGTATTACTATCAGCTCTAACACTGCATTAAAAAAATGGGGTGTTCCATTTAAAAAAATCATGTTCGCCTTGACGTGACCTTAACGGGTCAACTCAAGGTCAGGTTGATACGACCAGTCAATAGAACTTTTCAAACCTTACAATTTTTGCTTGAAAAATTTTTTTCAGAAATGTTTGGTTTCCGAGATATTTGGCCGTTCCGATACTTATTGGACACTCTGTATATATACTAATATATAATTATATGTGTATATACATATATATATATATGAATATATGTATATACACATATAAATATATATATATTGCAACGATATTTCTAAAATTATTCCGGGGAGGTGCCGGACGCACTCCCCGCGAAATACTCGCTTTAAAAACAAATTAAATTTTCTTTATGAACTAGGAGAATCCTCTCCCTAGTAAGGGCTCACGAATTACCGCTCACGCGATCGTAGGGAGTAGTGGGTTGAGGGGGGAAAGAAATTATTTTTCAAGTTCCTTCGGAGTACGATTCGATTTAAACAATAAAGAATTTATTCAAATTATTAGTGAAACGCTTCGAAATTTTCCGTAAACTACGGTATACAAAAGGAAACCGGGATCTCTTTGTCCGCGGTGTTTACCTAAACGCCCGGACGAACTAACCGCCGGCTACGAGTTCTATGCCGGCACGTGGCCGCTTCCTTCTCGATTATTCCATCGAGGAATGAACTACTTATTAACGTCTCTATTTTATAACTGAAGCAATAAACAAAGTAATAATTATTCCAGCAAAACAACGTACAGTAAATATTCAATTAACCGCGCACCCGGACGGCGATCGAGGCTGGTTCCGCTCCTCGCGAACAAAGGAAGCCACGAGAAAATCGAAGGATATTTCCTTACGTTATCTATTCAATTATTTAAATAATAAAACAGTAAACCCCGACAAACTCGGTTAAAAGGACTCTAACTCCGAATAAAACCCCGGAATTGACCTCACTTTCCGATCCGCCACCCGGAAGGAACTTAATGCGTGACAAAGGATTCACTTATCGATTGCTCTAATTACCTCTTAACAGGATTAACGTCGCGAACAGAGTAATTTTTCGAGGATCACGCACGCGGTTCCTTACGAGCCGGCTTACCGAAATTCCCCGAGCCCACCCGAAGATAGCCGAGCGCCTGCTTGCTATCTCCCTTGCTCTAACGCTTCGCTAAGCGACGCGCGCACGCATGGCCGCTTTACGCGACTTCGTCGAGAATTCTTCCTTTAATTCTTCAACCGGATGACCGCCGCCGATGACCATTCTGACGGTCATCTCGGTCCGTCTTGCGCGAAGGGAGGCTCCGATTATTCGCTGTCGGGTGGTCCTCGTTGCCGTGGAATTTCGGCCGTTTCCTTCGCCGATCGCATTTCCGCTTCGCTCGTCCTCGTCGTGCGTGTCCTTTCTCTCGCTCTCTCTCTCTCTCTTTCTCGAGCTTTCTCGTTCCTTCGACGGTTCACTCTCCATCTCTCTCGTTCTGCCGTCGCTTCGTCGGCCGCCGTTGCTCTCTCCGGCCTCGTCCTTCCCCTCTCCGGCGTGGCGGTCATGAAAGAGGTTCTAATTTCAGTATTTATTCCCTTATTTTAACGCAGAACCAGCCTCGAGGCCCTCCGACTCGCGTTACATTTTTCCGCGGTCCACCCGGCGACTCTGTCCGCGTCGTTCCTCTCTCTATTCCGCGGCGAAGGGGAGAGGATTCTCTTTTTGTGACGGGTATCCAAAATACCACGTCACAATATATATATATACAGGGTGTCCCGTTTCAAGACTCCAAGCGGAAAACGGCAGATAGAATGGACCAATCTAAACAGAAATATCGAAAAATATTTAAATAAATTCGGTCTAGTTAACGAGTTATTAATTAACAACGATCGACCATTCACGGAGAGCCAGAAGCTATCGACGGCTTGGGACGTCCCCTTCAATCTCGGTAGTATGTAACGGAGGAAGCAATGGGAGGAGTAATCAACAACAAATAGTAACGCGCCGCGGCACGTAATGCCGTCTATCACTGTTTACTGTGAGTACCTCTCTTTCTTTTTCTTACCCAAGAGCATCACATCATTTATTTCACGCGTGCGAGGGAGAAATAGTGTAAGAAAGAGAGAAAGAGAGTCAGCGTGAGCCTCCTGCGTACGGAGGTGTCTTACGGCGAGAAAGAAAGAGAGAGAAAGAGCTACTCACTGTAAACAGTGACGGGCGGATCGACGCGCGCTACAGCTCTTTCTCTCTCTTTCTTTCTCTTTCTTTCTCGCCGTGCGACACCTCCGTACGCAAGAGGCTCGCGCACTGACCTTCGCTCTCTCTTTCTCTATTTCTTTCTCCCCGACTCTCTTTCTACGACACTACCTTACGCTGAATGCTCGCGCTGACTCTCTTTCTCTCTTTCTTACACTATTTCTCCCTCGCACGCGTGAAATAAATGATATGATGCTCTTGGGTAAGAAAAAGAAAGAGAGGTACTCACAGTAAACAGTGATAGACGGCATTACGTGCCGCGGCGCGTTACTATTTGTTGTTGATTACTCCTCCCATTGCTTCCTCCGTTACATACTACCGAGATTGAAGGGGACGTCCCAAGCCGTCGATAGCTTCTGGCTCTCCGTGAATGGCCGATCGTTGTTAATTAATAACTCGTTAACTAGACCGAATTTATCTAAATATTTTTCGATATTTCTATTTAGATTGGTCCATTCTATCTGCCGTTTCCCGCTTGGAGTGTTGAAACGGGACACCCTGTATATATATTGTAACGTTACAAGTAAAAACACGAGTTAATAAAAAGAAAGTAAAGTAAAAGAGAATTAGAAATCAAGGATGAAAAAGATCGAGATATATCCGCGGAAAGAAAGAAAAAACGGCCAGAACCTAAAATTAGACACAGGAGCAAAAGTAGGTCGCGTTAGCCTAGGAAACGGGTGGCGAGATGAGGCAAAGGGGATAGGAGCGGAAGATAGGAATTCGCATAAAAACGAATGACGTAACAGTTCGAGAATTGGCAAGTTCAAGGCCAAAACCGAGGCCAAGCGCGGTCAGCAACGCGCGCCGATAGAAGAGTAGCGGGGACCCAATTAAAGGGACCGAAATTAGAGCACGAGGGTGGGGAAAAGGCATATAAAAGACAGGTAGCGGAAGGATCGAGATCGAGAATTTTCTCACGTTTTTTCAAAGTTATAAATTCAAGTCGGGAGTGATTAGTGCGAAGGCAGGCAGAAGTGCGAGGAAAGCAATCGTCTTTCGAGTTCGGAGAAGAGGTGTTTTTCGACCACACGAGTGAGTCAGCACGGCGAACGGCAGCTTAGACCAAACGTGCGAGTAAGAGAGAGAGAGTAGCCAGGCAAAGAACACACCATATCGGTAAGAGAAAGACACGTAACGTTACAGCGTCTTCCCGGGATAGGTGTTTACATTTCTTTCCGATACCCGACCTCTAACTAGAATAAGCAGTAGACTAAGTGTATGTGTGAGCGTGTGCATGGGTAAGCGCGGGTAAGAGTGTGAGTGCGGGAGAGAAAAAGTGCGAGCGATCAGCTGTGCGAGTGCGTTGAACTCGCACCACTTCGATGAAATACTTCGAGAGACGAAATAAAGAAAATTAAAGAGATTTCGCGCACGGATTATTTAACATTTTCCCCTATATTCCCACTGCCAGTCCTGAAAAGGAAAGAACTCGACGAGGAGGTAACCGGAAGCCGAGGTGGTAAGAGGCTGAACGTTACATTTGGCGCCCAACGTGGGGCTGGCAGTTGAGGAAAAGGGAGAAAAATAAAGAAAAAGCAAAGAGCCGCACATAAGAGCATGGCGGATAAAGGAACAGAAAATACAGTGGCCGATACGGGAGTGAGCAGCATGGAAACAAGTGACCATCTGGAATTCACTTTCTCCATACCACCCGCAGTGAGTACGAGAAGAAGCGTAACACTCGCGGAGGAGCTCGCACAAGCGGGCGCAGAAGAGATGGTGAGACAACCACCCACACGTCCCGAGGAAATAATTATCGAAGAGACTGCGGAGGAAGAAGACGCCGGGAATCCGGGCTCACCAGCAGTTTCCCTAGCCGAGGTCCTCGACGCCGTTAAAAACCTGGGATACCAGTGCGAGAGGATCAACCTAAAAATCGACAGGAAGGTAAAGGAGCTCGAGAAGAAAATCGAGCACAGATTCGACGAGTGGTCGGATGCTATGGCGAGGAACATCTCGCAAACTCTGGAGGGACACACCGAGACGACACGCATCGTCATCGGCCCGATAAAGAGAGCCATGGAAGAACTGAGCAAAAGAATGCAAGAGAACGAAAACATCGTCGACGAACTCGCCCGGAGTTTCCGCGAAACGAGAAACACGGTGGAGGACTTCCGTCGAGAGGTAGAAGGAGTACGACGAAGTGTGGAGGAGATCAGACAGATGCGAGACGCACTGCCCCTAGGACCAACGCCCACACTCCCAAACCAGCAGACACATATAAGAGAGCTGGCAATGCGGAGAGCACCACCGACTTTCGACGGATCGGGGAGAGAACGACCGCTCAAGTTCCTACGGGAGCTCGAGCACTACTGCCAGGCCACGCGAATTCGCGAAAGCGACTTCAAGTTCGTGGTAGAGCAGAGCCTCACCCGAACCGCGAGGGACTGGTGGAACGTGATCGAAAATCGCGTATGCACCTTCGAAGAGTTTGCGCGAAAATTCACGGAGCGGTTTTGGAGCAAGGAACAGCAGGTTCGTATACGAAGGAACCTTAACAATGGCTACTATGAGGAAAGGGCGAACACCACGAGAGTGGAGTACGCGTCGCGGCTGTGTGCGAGCGCCTACGACCTCTCCCCAAGATTGGGAGAAGACGAGATCGTGGAGGCACTCGCGGCACATTTCACGACGGAAGTCAGGGATGAAATCATCCTCAAAGGAGCGACTACCGTGGAAGACTTGATCCGCATCCTCGAACGCCACGACTTAAAACGGCCGGTAAATGCACGCCGAGGACCACCGGCACAAGCGGCTGCACGGCAATACGGAGCGACCCCGTCGCCCAGGACACCACCGGCGACGATGAATCACTCCACGCCGTACCCGAACAGAGGCGCACAAAACAATACGAGCGCAAGGAGAGAAGGTGAGAATACATGGACGAGGCAATCTCATGTAAATGCAGTAGCGATAGAAGAAGCGCCGGCCAGAAGCACGAGCGAGGCAGAGGCTACACCCACTACGGCATGGGGAAACGCCAGCGTGTCGCACCGCGTGTAAAACCCGCACACACACGCGAGAATGCGACACAAAGAAATTACGAAGTGAAGAAAAGCGAAACAACAAAGAAAAACAGTGTGCGGAAAAGAAATGAGGAGCCACGGGTAAGCGTGGTCATGCGGGAAGAGAAGACCGAACCGCAGACGCATCGGGAAATAAACACTCAGGGGCAATGCCCGATCATAACAATAAAGATTGAAGGCAGGGAAATACAAGCCCTCATCGATACGGGAAGCGAAGTAACATGTATTTCGGAAGCAAAATACGAAGAAAATAAAGGAAAGTGGGGAAAGTGCCCGATGCTGCCGACGAAAACGATGCGAGTAGTGGGAGCGACAGGCAGAAAATCGGCCGTAATAAGGAAACAACTCATGGCAAAGACGAAATTGGGAAGGATGGAGACGGAAATAGCATTCTTAGTAGTGCCGAACTTGGTACGACCATGCATCCTGGGAATGGATAGTTTAATACTGCTCAAATGCCAAATAGAGATGGGAAAAGGTGTAGTGAGGTTTAAGGAGGGAGAAAGAGAAGAGGAGGTACGGGTGGAAAGCGTCGAGGTGTCGAGAGGTGAGAAAAGGATAGAGGTGATTGAAGAGTCCGGGGGGACGGAGGAGGAAGAGGAGGAAGTGGAGGAAAAGGCGAGAGAAGCGGAAATAGCAAGGAAGGTGGAAGAGTGTGAAGGGCTCACTAAAGAAGAGAGGAGGGCGTTCCGAGATCTATTATGGCAGTATCGAGAAGTGTTCAGCGACAAACCTGGGAGGATGTGGGTGTATGCACATAAGTTGGAAGTAAGCGATGAGACGGCGTACATACACCGATCGTACCCGATTCCAATGGCATATCGGGAGAGAGTAAATACGGAGATAGAGAAAATGATGGAACAAGGGATAATACAAAGGTCGAACAGCCCATACATTAACCCGCTGGTGACTGTGATAAAAAAGGACGGCAGTATAAGGTTGTGCCTAGATGCGCGACAACTCAATAAGATATTGCTACCGGACCACGAGTGTCCAGTACCGTTAGAAACGCTGTTCCAACAATGTGGGAAGGCGAAGGTCATGTCCAGTCTCGACATGGTCAGCAGCTTCTGGCAAGTCCCGCTGACACCAGAATCGAGGAAATACACAGCATTTCTGCACAACGGACAATGCTATGAGTTTCGAGTAACACCATTTGGGTTGAAAACAAGCAGCGCAAGCCTAATAAGGGGATTGGCACACGCTCTGAAAGGGCTGGGAGATCGGGTACTCAATTTCGTAGACGACCTGTTATGCGTGTCCGAAAACACACAGGAACACATGGAAAATCTCCGAAAGTTATTCGAAAGATTACGGGAAATGAATGTGACATTAAATCTAAAAAAGTCGAAGTTCTTCTGAAAAGAAGTCGATTTTCTAGGTCACGTGCTGACCACAGAAGGAATACGCCCACAAGTCGAGAAAACGGAGGCGATACGGAACTACCCACTGCCGAAAAATATCAAGCAACTCCGTGGATTCTTGGGACTCATAAACTTCTATACTAAATTCACGAGCAAGCACGCGCAGGAAGCCACGCCACTTTTAGAGATGCTCAAGAAAGGTCAAAAATGGGAGTGGACGGAGGAAAGAAAAAAGGCGTTTGAGAAAGTGAAAACTCTTTTTCTGGAAACCGTGGTCTTAAGACACCCCGATCCGAAAAAACCGTTCTATTTGCACACCGATGCAAGTGAATTCGCGCTGGGAGCCGAACTCGCGCAAAAAGACGATGAAGGACGAATGGGAGTCGTAGCCTTCGCTAGTCGGACGCTGAAGGGAGCAGAAAGAAGGTATTTCACCACGGAAAAGGAACTCCTAGCAATCGTATGGGCGCTACAAAAGTTCCGATCATACCTCCTCGGTACAAAAGTAATTATAAGAACGGACCATAAAGGGTTAACATTCCTCAAGACGTGCAGATTTACGAGCGCGCGACTAATGCGATGGGCGATCGGTATCCAGGAATATGACATGGACATCGAACACTGCCCAGGAAGAGAAAATAAAGTAGCGGACGCACTGAGTCGGATACCACGGGGAGAAGGGGAGACGAGAGATGGAGAAATAGTAATAGCGAGCATCCTGGCCGAGAAACCGTCAACGACATTGACCGAATACCTAGAGGACATGGCGAATAAACAGAAAGAAGACGAGTATCTAAAAGATATAAGAACTGCCGTAGAAAAACTACCGAACGAGCAAAACGAAAGATACAGCCTCTTTCAAAATCTACTATATAAGCAGTGCGGAAAGAACATATGGAAGCTCATGATTCCGAAGGAATTGGAGGAAACTCTCATAGAAGATTGTCACAAGGTGTACGGACATGTCGGGACATATAAATGTTACAAAATCATCTCTGAGGACCTGTACATACCAAAGTTACAAAAGAAAATCTCGAAAATAATTAAAACATGCGATACCTGCCAGAGGAGTAAGGTAGCAAACCAGGAGAGCTATGCAGCAATGCAGAATATCGTGATGGAAGGACCACACGAGCTGCTCTCGATAGATTTTTACGGTCCACTACCGACCACCAAGGGAGGTTACAAGCACATACTTGTAACGATCGACGCATTTAGTAAATATGTTGCGTTATATCCACTGAGGAAAGCGGACGCAGCAGCGACGATTAGAAGCATTTTTGGACACTATGTTCCGAACCATGGACGGCCGAAACGGATTCAGTTCGACCACGGAACACAATTTACTTCAAAGAAATGGTTAGAAAAACTAAAAAAGGAGGACATCCAACCGGTGTTCTCGTCGATAAGACATCCACAAGGTAACATCGTGGAGCGGGTGAACCGCGAGTTGGGACGATTCTTTCGGACGTTCCTAGGCGATAAGCATGCGCAATGGATAGACTGGATACCGATAGTGCAGAACTGCATAAATGAAGTGCATCATGAGACGACCGAGCTAACTCCGATCGAGTTACATAAGGGAGAAAAGCCACAAAGAGCGTGGACAACATGGATTCCAGCGCATGAGAAAAATAAAGATACGGCATGGGAAGAAAAATTAATAATGGCCAAAGAACGGATTCGAACGAAAGGAAAGAAAAGAGCGGACAAATTTAATCAAACACATAAACTCGCAGATTTCAAGGTGGGAGACTGGGTCCTTGTAAAGGCGTGTAACGTCTCCGACCCGATAAACAAAAAGATCGCGAAATTTCTAGCGCTGTACGAAGGGCCGTACGTGTTAGAAAGTCAAATCGGAGCGGCAACGTTTATCATAAGAGATCCGAGGACAGGGAAAGAGCGGGGACGATTCCACACAAACAACATGAAGGTCTATCATAGGAAGGAACAACGAGAGAAATCGGAAGATGAGGGCGAGATGAGTGGAAGAGAGACAGACGACACACGCAGCGAGAAAGACAAGGAGACAGCGAGCGAAAAACAGCCAAAAGACAACAAAACGCGAGAAGGTATGACTTCTAATGGAGAGCACAAAGTCATAATGAGACATAAAGAAGGGGAAATTAACGCCGAAAAAGAGCCAGTTCGCTACAAGCTACGGGAGCGAAAAGATAAAAAGTGACACGAAGAAAATGAATAGTAAGTTCAATACAATCCGCTTCCTGGAAAGACGGGAGCGATCAGGTCGGTCGGGAACCTTGTGGGTACCATTCGGGGTGGAGGTGGAGCCGCGCAGTATTCCGCTACTGCATGAGAGAGACCTGCTCGCACAGATCCAGACAGGAAGAGCAATTCGGGTGATTACACCCAGAAGAATTGGAGTGAGGATCCATAGCGACGTGAAAAAATACAAGCGCCTCCAAGAGGACATAAAAAGACATATGGCAACCGCAGGGAGCCATACGCCCATACCCGAGGGGGTGCGGAAAATCGGCACGCCATGCATCGTGGAATACAGGAACCGGTACGAGCGAGGACAAGTGCAGTGCGAGGGTGCCAAAGCGTGCTGCATCTTCCTGATGGATGCCTGCAAGGTGGTGCAAAGGCCACACAAAAAAATATACTTTCTCCCGAAACCGTGGGCAAAGATACGGGCCATGGCGGTACTCATATCCCTCCGGGACGTAAGACCGAACGGTGGGACGCGGTGGAGCAACGCCGAGATCCGTGCTTTAGAGGAGGAGCTCGATGGGCAGAGGCTACTATTGAACATGAGACCGGCAGGGGATGAAGCAGGCGATGAGATGCCGATCCCAGCTGAAATAGGCCACTGGAAGAGAGGGAGGATCCAAAACGTGGGCCACATCTTCCGGGAGTACCTCGGTCAAGAGATACCGGAGCGGGGAGAAGAAGAAGAAGAAGAAGAAGAAGAAGAAGAATAAAAAAAAAAAAAAAAAAAAAAAAGAGAGAGAACGGGATAAAATAAACTACAATTTTATACCGTAAGTAAAAATTAAGTTATTTTGGGGGGACGATGTAACGTTACAAGTAAAAACACGAGTTAATAAAAAGAAAGTAAAGTAAAAGAGAATTAGAAATCAAGGATGAAAAAGATCGAGATATATCCGCGGAAAGAAAGAAAAAACGGCCAGAACCTAAAATTAGACACAGGAGCAAAAGTAGGTCGCGTTAGCCTAGGAAACGGGTGGCGAGATGAGGCAAAGGGGATAGGAGCGGAAGATAGGAATTCGCATAAAAACGAATGACGTAACAGTTCGAGAATTGGCAAGTTCAAGGCCAAAACCGAGGCCAAGCGCGGTCAGCAACGCGCGCCGATAGAAGAGTAGCGGGGACCCAATTAAAGGGACCGAAATTAGAGCACGAGGGTGGGGAAAAGGCATATAAAAGACAGGTAGCGGAAGGATCGAGATCGAGAATTTTCTCACGTTTTTTCAAAGTTATAAATTCAAGTCGGGAGTGATTAGTGCGAAGGCAGGCAGAAGTGCGAGGAAAGCAATCGTCTTTCGAGTTCGGAGAAGAGGTGTTTTTCGACCACACGAGTGAGTCAGCACGGCGAACGGCAGCTTAGACCAAACGTGCGAGTAAGAGAGAGAGAGTAGCCAGGCAAAGAACACACCATATCGGTAAGAGAAAGACACGTAACGTTACAGCGTCTTCCCGGGATAGGTGTTTACATTTCTTTCCGATACCCGACCTCTAACTAGAATAAGCAGTAGACTAAGTGTATGTGTGAGCGTGTGCATGGGTAAGCGCGGGTAAGAGTGTGAGTGCGGGAGAGAAAAAGTGCGAGCGATCAGCTGTGCGAGTGCGTTGAACTCGCACCACTTCGACGAAATACTTCGAGAGACGAAATAAAGAAAATTAAAGAGATTTCGCGCACGGATTATTTAACATTTTCCCCTATATTCCCACTGCCAGTCCTGAAAAGGAAAGAACTCGACGAGGAGGTAACCGGAAGCCGAGGTGGTAAGAGGCTGAACGTTACAATATAATACTCGCTACACGCATATTTACAGTAACGGCCCTGTAGCGAGTGTTTGCCGTACGATAGTGGGGGAAACGCTTGACTAGTAGTGGGGCGCCAGTGGCCCGCGGGCCACAAATTGCGTTAGCCTGTTTTAGACCATAATGTACATAATTTTTTATTTTGCTTAAGTCTTAATAATTTACAATACTGAACAACTATTGCTTAATTATTGGTTTTTCAATGTTAATTAAAGCGCAAACTACGAAAACAATTTCATTGATGTGGGGGAGTAATGATATTGGTACTTGGCGAAATATGTTGAACTCTTTAATTCTTTGATTTACTCGCTCAATATGTATTCTCACTGATGCAATGTTATATGTTTCTTCAACTTCCTCAGAGGTAAATTGTGTATTATGGCAGAATGGGGGCATAATAAAAACTGCATTTTTTTTTGTCCACTTCAAATTTTATCTAAGAAAAGCCCTTATCAGCTAGAACTACATCTCCAGGTTCTAATAGATCTTCTATTCCACAGTTATTCGTAATGAAACAGTCACTATCACGACCACCATAACATTTAGACACGAAGCTGATAAATCCATTTGGGGTACACCCCACCATGAATTCAACTGTGTGGTGATGTTTATAATCAGAGTACATCAAGACACTTTGTTTTACTTCCGGTGGGACTTCAGTATTCACTTCAGTAAAATCGATTATCACACGTGTTCCAGCATAGTTTCATTTAAATGCTTCTGGTAAAGTTGCTTTTACAGTAGTTTTAGACGGCCAAAATATAAAATTTTTCAACAAAATGATTCGTTGTGCAAAAGTGCGATGAATGTTAAATAATGCAGATAGTGCTGAAAATGTTAGACCTGTTTTTAAATTTATTAAAGTAATTAATAACTTCGTTTCTTTATCCACTTTGCAACCGGCCCGAGTCACATATCCCCTTGGAGACGCAACTCCGTCCCCCCAGCTGACATGACGTACGGTATTTGTGCGTAAGGCGGATACACAAGCGAAAAGTGTGAACCAGAGTTGAGACTTGAAAAAGTCTGGGGTCAGGTGTGAATCCGAGCTCTGGGCGGTCTCGATTGAGAAGAGATCAAAATCAGAGATCATGAGTATAATCACATATAATCACATCCTAAGATGTGAAAAAAGCAGCTAAACAATCCACATTACTAGATATCATTGGAAAAAAAGTAACTTCACTATGGCCTGATAATCATCCGATTTCTTTGCGAATTGATAAATGTATTATGCACTTCATCCTCGTAGATATGCTTCAGTACAACCTCGTTCAAGGAGAAGCATTTCGCAGAATTAATTTTACTGATCCTGAAACTCCATCAAGATACAGACAAAAATCGGAAAAATATTTTAGAACGTCTTTAATGCCCACTACGTACGCAAAATTAAAGAGAAAACTCACACTGCTATTAAAAAATGATGAATGGATCAGTTTTACAACGGATATATGGAGTAATCCAACAAAAACTTTTCCCTTTTGAGTTTCACGGCCCATTTCATTGAACGTTCAGAAAGGAATAAAGTTATACTGGCAGCTAGTGTGATGGAAGAAGATCTTACAGGGCAATATATAGCAGAAAAAAACAATGAAACTGTTAGAGAGTACAATATAAAAGAAAAAACAAATATGGGTATTCGTGATAGTGCTTCAAACATGAACGCGGCTATGCGTTGCAGAAACTTCTTTTCTATTGGTTGTGCGGCTAACACTCTGCAGCTCGTGATTCATGATGTAATTTTTAATAATGCTACTCTAATGGGTATAATAAAAAATGGTCGCAAAATTTTAGAACATTTCGGAAAAAGTGAACAAGCTACTCGATATCTACATAAATGTCAAGAATCATGTGATTTACCCAAACACGCTTTAATTCAAGACGTTGAAATTCGGTGGAATAGCACCTATTTGATGTTAGAGAGGCTGGTAGAACAGAAAACTGCAGCAGATCTGTATATGGCAGAACGCGGTGGAATAGAAGTTCCAACTGCAGATAAATGGGTAGACATAAGCAATTGTATAATTGTACCGAAATGTTTTTATCAAGCAACAATTGATATTTATAGCGATTCTTCATCAGTGTTGTTAATTATACCATTGATTGCCATGTTAAATTCAAAACTTGCTCACAAGGATCAGGGTTCTGAAAATTAAGAGTTTATTCGACCATATAGTCAGGAGCTAGACTTCCGGTTTCAGTGCGAGAGAGATTAGACGTGGTGAAAGAGAGAGGAGCAGAAAAGTGAGAAAGGTGAAGAGAGAAGTGAAAGAGCGAGTGAGTGGTGAAGTGAGAAGGGAGGAGAGGGGCGACGGTCAGTGTGACCAAATAAGAGAAGGTGGAGGACGGAAGAAGAAGAGAGTAAAAGAGAGGAGAAGGGAAAGGGAAGGGGAGGAAATGCGCAGGAAGGGAAAAAAGGTAAGCTGGGAGAGGTGGAAAGAAGCGAGAAGGAAACAAAAGAAAGAAGCACGAGCACGGGCAGCCTCGAGGATTTTTGGAAAAGGAAGAAGGAGGAGAAGGAGGAAGAAGATTCAGAGAGCGGCGGGGGAGAAAGGGAGGCGGAAAAGCAGTGCATCTTCAAGAAGAGCAGGAAGGTGGCAAGGTCGCTGGCTGACAGAGGAGGAAATGAGGGGAGCAACGAGCTGAGGGAACTTTTTAAGGAGATGAGGGAAGAGATGAAGAGAGAGATGAGGGAGGTAGGAGGGGAAATAAAGAAGGAACTAAAAGAAGAGATTGGGAAGCTGAAAAATGAGATAGAGAAAAGGGAGGAAAGGTGGAGAAAAGAGAAGAGAGAGTTAGAAGAAACGATAGAGAAAGTAGGAAGGAAGATCGAGGAGGCGGTCCGCGTCCGCTCTGTCTCCCACGATCATTTTCTCTATCTCCCTCTTTACATCTTCGTTTCCTATCACGTAATCTATTACCGTCGCTCCTCTTGGTCCAACATATGTGTACTCTCCTTCCTCATCTCCTTTTGCATTTCCATTCATAATTTGCCACCCCACCTTCTCTACGCAATCCAGCAACATCCTCCCTTCCGCGTTAACCTTTTTGTCTTACGACCTCCTTCCTCCTTCCCGAGAGGGGAAGGTGAGGCGCAAGGAATGGTCCAGTGAAGAGTGGGGAAAATACAGGAGGGAGATAACGTGGAAGGAGGCGGAGAGGAGGAGTTGGGAAGAAGAAATAGGTGAGATAGGGATGGAGCTAAAGAAAGCAATGGAAAGAGCCGCGGAAGTAAAGGGAAAAGAGAGAGGGGGAGGATAGTGGGATGAAGCGAGCTGGGAGAAAAAGAGAGAGGTGAGGAAGGCGCTAAGAAAGTGGAAAGAGGGAAAAGGGGGGAAAGAGGAGTATAGAAAGCGAGAGAGAGAATACAAGGAGATGTGTGACGAGTAGAAGCTGGAAGAGAGGAAGAGATTTAATAGAGAGGTGGAGGAAGCGAGGACAGAAAAGGAAGTGTGGGAAATAGTGAATAGAGGAAGGGAAAGAAGAAAGGGTGTGAATGAGGATATAGAGATGGCGGAGTGATAGGAGCACTTTAGAGTGCTACTAGGGGGAACGGAGGAGAGGAAAGTGGGAAATTGGAGGAGGGAGGAAGACGGAGGAGAGATGAAGGAGATAGGGAGGGAGGAATTCGAGAGAATAATAAGGAAAATGAAGGGAAGAAAAGCACCGGGGAGCGATGGGTACGAAACTAAATCTGGAAGAATGGAGGAGAGAAAGTGGAGGAGTGGGCAAGAATGATGTGGGACAGGGTATGGAGAGGAGAGGGATGGCCGGAGCAAGGGAAGGAGGGATGGATAGTGCCAATTGTGAAGAAAGGGGAAGGGGATACAGTGAAGGAGTATAGGGGGGTAACACTGATGCCTTCACTATATAAAGCGTACGCCATGACGCTGAAGGGAAGGATGGAGAAGGAGATGGAGGAGAAAAAGATTAATACCGCACAACCAGACAGGATTCAGAAGGGGAATGGGGACAACGGACAACATCTACGTATTGAATTATCTGGTGAACAGGAGTGTGTACGAGAAGGGGGGGGGGGGGAATTGTGGTCACGTTCGTCGACCTAAAGGCGGTGTTCGACAAGGTGGATACGGAGATGCTGTGGAGGGAAATGAGAAAGAGAGGAGTGATTCGCGCCGGCGATACTCAACGGAAAATCGTGGCATAGCAACGGCAAGGAAGAAAGGGCGCGTAATCGCCGCTATATCTATAACAATCGGTACTGTCACGATCTCCTTGTCTATAGAAACGTAGGGATAATTAAGGAAGGCAGTAGATTTCTATCTCATTAATTGAGAACGTGGTTAGTTCTATCGAAGTTTTAAGATAACAAGAAGTTGCGAATTTTTCGTTATAATGTCCTTCACACACAGGAGGTACAGGGTGGTGGTTATCAAGCAGGTTAGAAACACGTACTTACTAATTTTAATTCCATTCGACATATTAATAAAGATATGAACTAACAATTCCTTATTTAATGACTTTTCAGATAATTTAAACATACACAAATAACATTAAAAATGTAAAGTGGGCCGTCGCTGTAGTTAATATAAACAATAAATCGTGCTTTTTCTTGCTACATAAAGATATTAAATCAATGATGCGTCGCATCTTTATTAATAACTTTTTATCAAATATCTATAATTTTAATTTCCATATTGGTTCTTTAGACTTTGTTAAACATTGTTGACTTCATAAATTACACATTCTCCTTCAAACAATTTTACTAAAATAACAATCCCTGTAAAAAACCTTGTACAAAGTACGCGACGGCCCGCTTTCTTCGTAAACGTTAAATATAATATAACATTTTGGTACGTCTATCAATCCAGGAACAATATTTAACATGTTTGTATAGATAATAAATAATTCTAATTTTTCGAAGGTTATCCATATACAATTTTTAGATAATTTTTGAAAATTGTTTATGTAGATACAGTAGGGATACAAAAATTTATTTTACTAATCTTTAATCTAAAATTTAAATCAATCGGTGAATTTATGATAACATTTAATTTATTAAACATTTTAATGAATTTATTCAATTTTTATTGTTTCCTAGTTCATAAATAACCGTATAACAACCGTCTAATAACCTGAATCAAGTACATAATTCATTTTCCTGCGCTAGAGTTGCTCCACCCCATGCTTCCATTCATTCAATTAAAAAATACAAAAAGGTAGGCTTCGCATATTGCCAGGTTGTATTTTTTCATTTTTCGAAAAAAAGCGGGCCGTCGCGTACTTTGTACAAGGTTTTTTACAGAGATTGTTATTTTAGTAAAATTGTTTGAAAAAGAATGTGTAATTTATGAAGTCAACAATGTTTAACAAAGTCTAAAGAACCAATATGGAAATTAAAATTATAGATATTTGATAAAAAGTTATTAATAAAGATGCGACGCATCATTGATTTAATATCTTTATGTAGCAAGAAAAAGCACGATTTATTGTTTATATTAACTACAGCGACGGCCCACTTTACATTTTTAATGTTATTAGTGTATGATTTTACATAATTTTGTTATAATAAAAAATCCTTGTTTCAATTTAAAAATAAGAGCAATTATAAATTACAGCGACGGCCCACGTAATATTCCTATTGTTTTTTATTTTTTGACATACGTAGACTATGATGTTATTATTTTCTATTGTCTCTCCAAGAAAAGTACATACCTAAGCTCCATTTGACGATCTTTGGCGATTTTTTAGCTACTTTCATACTTAATAGTGTTCTTGAGTGCGTACTCACTAGAAAACTCTTAGGGATCCGAAATTGGATGCTTTTAGAGCAAAGAAATCCATGCGATTCCAAATGAAAATCATGCATTTCGCGGAAGATTGCCGACGTTTCGGTCGTATACTACGACCCTTTTCGAAAGTACCAGGTCAACTGGAGGACATGATATATTATATTACAATGTGTATAATCGATGTAATAGGTGTACAATGATGGAAAAATTTACCGAAAAAGTACATAACAGATGTGGTATACATTCAGACTTGTTGCAATATTATTCATAAAAACGTCTACGAAGATATGATAGTTCGCTCTGAGAAACTCCCGGAACATATCCACATGAACTCATCTATACGTTTACACACAGCGAATTTTACTTATTACTAATTCGAATCTTCTAATGAAGTAAAAAATTAAAATTATCTGAAAAATGATTACATAAAGAATAGTTAGTTCATATCTTTATTAATATGTCGAATGGGATTAAAATTAGTAATTACGGGTTTTTCTAACCTGCTTGATAACCACTACCCTGTATCTCCTGCGTGTGACGGACGTTATAACGAAAAATTAGCAACTTCTTGTTATCTAAAATCTTCGATAGAATTAACCACGTTCTCAATTAATGAGAAAGAAATCTACTGCCTTCCTTAATTATCCCTTCTAACCACACATATCCTCTACGTTTCTATAGACAAGGAAGATTGCGATAGTACCGACGGGTACAATAAATAAATAAAATGTGATAGGTTAAGAATATCGACATGTCAAACATTCCAGCGCTAGCTAGATTCCAACCTGATATCGACTCTAACTCCACTGGCTTCACTAACGGCGAAATTAGGAAACTGGACAAAATTCTATATATATAGATATACTCGCAATGTTAACGAAAAAGGTCGGAAAAAAAAAGACTGATAAAATTGATATTTCATAAAATTTCAAAACACATAAATTAGATTATTAACTTATTGGAAGCCGCGATCCTAATAAATTATATATCAACGAAAGGGAAAAAGTTCCAGGATTATGATGAAACAAACCAAAATTATGTAGCACTTCGCGTCGATGAGATATTAGCATTTTAAGGTTTCCCCCTCCCTTCAAATTTACGATTTTGCTGTAAATATACCACCGGCGTTAGTCCGATTTTTTGCGACGGACAGGCCTAACTGCCGTTAGTCTGTAATTGTTTACTTCATTAGAAGATTCTAACTATTCTAATTCAGATAAACGTATAGATAAGTTCATGTGGTTACGTTCCGGGAGTTTCTCAGAGCGAACTATCTTCGTAGATCTATCTTCGTATCTGCGTAGATGTTTTTCTTTATAATATTGCAACGAGTCTGAATGTATACCATATCTGTTACGTACTTTTTCGGTAAGTTTTTCCATCATTGTACACCTATTACATCGATTATACACATTGTAATATAATATATCATGTCCTCCAGTTGACCTGGTACTTTCGAAAAGGGTCGTAGTATACGACCGAAACGTCGGCAATCTTCCGCGAAATGCATGATTTTCATTTGGAATCGCATGGATTTCTTTGCTCTAAAAGCATCCAATTTCGGATCCCTAAGAGTTTTCTAGTGAGTACGCACTCAAGAACACTATGTGTTCAAGTGCATTATGTCCAAGAACACTACTACTCTCTCTTAACACTTAGCCGACCACGCGCGCCGCAGCGAACTGTACGGTTTCCACCACGCTCGAGCAACCCAAACTACGCTGTTTTTTTTTGTATATAATATAACATATGTTGTATAACATATAACAACTCGAGATCAAGCGAACAACTCCAACGTAACTATGTAGATAAATAAACGAAAACGAAAAAAACGCGTTGCTAAGGTCAATATGAGAGATCTCCGCGATCGGGTCGCGCACCGACCTACATTGAAACGGGGAGATCTCCCCGATCGGTCGGGCACCGACTTACATTGAAACGGGGAGATCTCCCCGATTGGTCGGCCAAGTGTTAATTAATAACTCGTTAACTAATCTAGTTTATTCCACCTTTTATGACTTCTGTCGGCTCAATTTCTTTCTGGCTACACGTGATTTAGCTCCTGACGTACAGGAAGCGGACACCCTGTATAGATATTGTAACGTAACGCATGAAATCAAAGTTAATATAATTAAAATTAAAAAGAATAGGAATAGGAATAGAAATAGGCAAGCTAGGAAATCCGATTAATCAAACAAAAGATCAGAAGTAATATAAGAAACGTGAAGAAGGCTAAATTTAGATTCCGAAACGGCAATAACAAGCAAAAACACGATAGAAGAAATTAAGACGGTTAGGAACGAGGAAGCCCGAGCGGTGACGACGCGGGCCGATGCCGATCGGCAGGTTCAGGGCCGAGCGAGGCCAGCGGCGCGCGACGAAAGGTGCACACGGGGGGGATCCAATTAGGTAAGAAAATTCAAATCTCGCGAGATGAAGAAGAGTGGGAATAGCCCTTTATAAGCAGTAGAAACGAGTAGCTCGAGACCGAGAGTTTTCTCAAAGTTTCTAAAAATTCTAGTGTTGCGAGTAAATCTAAAATTTCGGAGTGAAAGACAAGTGTTTGATATAAAATCATTTATACGCGTGTGTCGGCGCCAGGGCAATAAGAAGGGAGGTAGCAGTTAATCCAATTAGGCAACAAAAGCGTGGCAACGTTACAAGGTCTCCACAGATAAGTGTCAACAATTATTGTGTACACCCTCGAAACCCGGTAGGATAAGTAATAGTATAAGTGTATGTGTGAGCAGCGTATATGAGAGAGAGTGTGTGCGTGGGAAAATCGAGAGCGACCGACGATAAATAAACACGGAAGCGATCAGCTGATCGAACGCGTACCGAAGACGAACATAGAAAAACATTAATAAACGAAGTTAACGAGACATTTCGCGAAATTCTTTTATTTGCATCCCTTTTCCACTGCCAGTCCCAAAAAGACCGAACGAGGAGGAAAAAGTAACGTGAAATTAAAAGGTAAGAAAGGCGATACGTTACAATATACTCGCAATATTAACGGAAAGGTCGCAAAAAAAAAACACTAATAAATTGATACTTTAAAACACATAAATTAGATTATTAACTTGTTGGAAGCCGCGATCTTAATCAAGAGACATGGTAGCATCTCTCGCCAAGTATATACATCGAGATTCTGACGCTACCACGTATCTTAAGGTGGGTTTAGACCAAACGAACAAAGAGCTAAAGCTGGCACAAGAGCGTTCTTTCTAAATTGTTTAGTGTAAACAAAAATTCGTTTTCAGCATTTACACGAACAGAATACCAACGAGCAAGAATGAGAAGAACAAGAACTAGAATTCTTACACATTATCTAAGATATTTATCAAAGCGAAGGAGTGCTCATTGCTCATTCGTCATGTCTGTGGCCGGTAGTAGACTACACTATGTCCGACTGTGAGAGCGATATTGTAATTGCAAGTTCTGTATTTATCATTCTGTCTCAATTACTTAAAAAGAAAAGAGGGAAGAGACGTTGGTGGGTGACAAATTTAATTCGAAGACGAAGATTGGATAATGTGGGTGATACAATGATGGATATGCGACAAGAACAAAGTGGTCAATACAAAAATTTTTGTAGAATGGCGTCACAGGATTTTGACCATTTATTGTCTCTCATCAAGGACAAAATTAGTAGATCAAATACGAATTATTAAATACGACTTTAAGGTTTTTGGCAACTGGAGATTCCTACGGAAGCCTGATGTTTTTTAGTAAAATACCTAAAGCCACATTATGTAATACTATCTCTGAAGTATGTGCTGCGATAATAGAAGCATTGCGTGATTACGCTAAAGTAAGTAATACGAATAAATTATACTCGTTATTTTTTAAGACATTTAATGAAAAAAAATGTGGTAGTTCGCGCTCGTAAGCCGGACTCTGGTTATCTTTGGAAGCGGGAGCAAGGTCTAGCTGAGATATCGATCAGGTTCTTCTTGAGTATAAGTAAAACTTTTTTTTTTTTTTTTTTTTTTTTTTTTTTTTATTTGAAGCACTCAAGTCTCTCAGTGGAGAATTATTGGCTTTACCATTTACAACTAAAGTAATTTGTACATAAGATTAGAGTAACAAATCAATTACATGGGTATTACAGTTATTAAGTACAATATATAACATACAGCTAAGCAGGTGTTAAAGATTAATATTATGGTGCTTTTGGAAGGAAATAATCAAAGATAAAGCAGTTACATTTGGCCTAACTAGTAGAGTTTCTATAGAAACTGGAGGCTTGAATTTGAGTTTCCGCAATTGTCTGAACAGATTATTTCTATGCGTTTGAAATAGTGTACAGTGCCATACGACATGATCAATATCTTGATCAGAATTTTCGCATGGGCACCTAGAATTTTCAACTATACCAACGCGCGCTAAGGAAGCCAGTAAATTATAATGATCAGATCTGCAGCGATTGATCGAAACGATAAGGTCTCGTGAGAGATTCTTTGAGTCAAACCAGGGTTTGATTGTGTCATGAAAGTATTTCTGGAAATAAGTTTTTCCTTTAAATAGCCCTTGCTCTAAAATAACATTTTTTGTGTTACTATACATACATTTTTTAAAGAATTCATTGAAATCCGTGAAGGGGGCAGAGTGTGTATCTTGATGAGTTGAATTACACATAGATTTAGCCATTGTATCCACTCTCTCATTACCCACGATTCCAATATGAGAAGAAATCCAGTAAAATAAAATTGAACTATTGTGACCTTTATTTTTTATAAAATTTAAATATTTTCCTTTAATTTCATAAATGTAATGATTTGTCTTGACACTGTGCGATGGTTTCGATAATGCTTTTAATACGCTGAGAGCGTCGGTGAAAATAATATAATTCAAGCCAGGATTCTGAAGAACTATATCCATAGCGTCGTTAATCGGTATACATTCAGCAGTAAAAATAAATACATACTTATTTACCGCTCTTTGGGTGGTAATTTGTAAATGATCACAGAAGCAGGCAGAACCAACGGATGGAGCGTTAGCTATTTTGCTCCCGTCAGTAAATATGGGATAAGCTTGAACGTCACTTATTATACGCATAATGTCGTCGTTTGCATCTAGTGAAGATTTAATTTTTTCACCGAAAGAAACATCAAAAGAAATGCAACAATTTATAACATCATAGTTAAAGTTATAAGGATTATATTTAGTTGTTGGAGTAATATAACAAAGAGCATTATTAATATTATCAAGGCATATTTCAAATAATTTTTTCCTTTTTCGTCCCTTATACTTTGAGGCCGTTTTCTTGAAGTTAATAGTATTTGTGTAAGCTTGTAGCTTATTATTTGTTAATATTTTAATAAGATGCATGGAACCAAGATACTTAGATCTTTCATATAGAAGAGGAAGCTTAGATTCCGCTAAAAGTATATCGGTCGGCGTGGTTATGCGATATCCAAGAGCCATTCTTATAGCAGCATACTGTATTTTCTCAATTTTATTTATTAAGTTTTTCTGTTGAGGAAAATAGATAAAACACCCATAATCGATTATAGATCGGACATAGCTCTTATAGAAGATTAATAAAGTTTCAGGATTTGCACCCCATCAAGTACCACGGAGGAACTTGATAATATTGAGGGTTCTAGAACATTTACTTAGCATTTTATTTATGTGGTGTATAAAAGTGAGCTTGTAATCAAAAATTATGCCTAGGAATTTAACAGTTTCGCTAGATTTAATGACTGTATGACCTATTTTAATTTGAGTGTGACCTGGAAGGATACTTCTCTTTTTATTATTAAAATGTATTAACACTGTTTTATGAAGAGCAACTTCTAGTCCTAACTTGAATAAATTATTTTCAATAGTTTTTACTGATTTTTGAAGAGATAATCTGTTTTGAGAGTACAAAGCGATATCGTCGGCAAACTGAGACGTACAAACTCGGGATGATATATTTTTGGCAATTTCAGATATATATATAATATAAAGCAAGGGACTCAAAACACCACCTTGGTGAACCCCTTTGAAAGAGTATTTAAATCCTTCGATACATTCGGAGTAGATGTGTCTTTTGTAAGTAAGAAATTTTATAAAACTAATAATCAGATGTGAACAGCCAATTTTCGCAAGCTTAGATAATAATATTTGAATGTTAACATTGTCAAATGCGCTACTAACGTCTAGAAATGCTGCAAAAACTTGTTTGTGTTTTATAAATGCTTGTTGTACCTACATAAGCTGCTAAACTTAGGGCATTATCTGTACACGCCTGCCCTTTACGAAAACCACTTTGATCATTGGGTAAGATATTGTTCGTTTCGATCCACCACTGCAGACGATTTTTTACCATAACTTCGAAGAGCTTGCAAAAACACGAGGTGAGAGAAATAGGGCGAAAATTAATACCATCAGATTTGCTAATAAGGTGAACATAAGAGTGAGTCCAAGACAAAGGAAAAGCGCTAGAACGATACATTTCGTTAAAAATATCAAGCAAAATGAGCTTATACTTAGTAGGAAGATTAACAATGCTGTACCAATCGAATCCATCGATACCAGGAGAGGATTTTGTTTTAGATCTACAAGAATCAATGGCAGGATTAAATTCAACAAAATCAAAATTAGCATCCAAAAATTCATTAGAAGAGCAATTTGGAATCCAATCAGGATCGAATGGAGCCCAAGGAGGACATATCTTATTAATTGATAAATGTTTACTTTCCATTTCATGTTGTAAATTAGAAGTGGTATGAGAAGGATTGACCTTAACCCATTTGTTTTTAAAAATTTTGCAGGTATTCCAGACATAGCTACAATTGTTCTTTAAGTTGATTGTACTGGCAAACTCTTTGAATTTGTTAATTTTCTTATTTTTAAAAGTTTTTTTAGCGAGAGCGGCAATTCTCTTATATTCTATGAGATCAGTAATATTAAGGGTCTTTTCCCACTTTTTTAGAGCTTCTCTACGTTGGCTTTTAATTTGATTACAATCATCATCCCACCACGGAACCGGATTTCGATGTTTGCGATTATTGACAGTAGTTTTGATAGGTGTGTTAGAGGAGATCGCTTCTGAGAAGATTTTGACAAAGAAGTTATATTTTTCATTTGGTTCTAAGTTATCATAAGAAGAAGAGAAAAATTGGAGGAATGAGTTTTCAAGTTGGAGAAAAACTCCGGACCAGTTGGTACGTTTAGAGTTTAATCTAAAAGATTTTTTCCTATAGAAATATTTATTAACAGAGAGATTAATATGAATCGGAAAGTGGTCTGATCCTAAAGTATCATCGTTAATGGTGACATGGATTTTGTGAGCCAAATTATTTGATGATAGTACTAAATCAATATTTGATTTGGAAATTTTATCTATGTGAGTAATTGAATTAGTGTTATGGATAAACAGATTATTTTTTTCAATGCATTCATAAAGAAATTTTCCATTAGAGTCATTCTTTTTACAATTCCATAGAACATTGTGGGAATTAAAGTCTCCTACAATTAGATTATACTGTGAAAAATTAATATTGGAGAATATTTTTTCCCATTGTACCTATAATAGAGAGGTTACAACCTGGGTTGCAACCTAAATAGTAAGCTACAAAGTTCAACTGTTTCATGCGGTGTTTTGTTGATGACATTTTCTACAAATGCAAGGTTCTTACGGATAAAAAACAATAATCCTCCTCCTGCAGAGTAAGTTCGGTCTTTTCTAAAAGTTAGAAAGCCAGGTTGATGAATATTATCTATAGACGCATTAAGCCAGGACTCAACACAAATAAAAATGTCAAGGCCACATAATAATTTAGAGATTTCTTCCTTTCTTCTTACAAAGCTTCTGGCATTCCAAAAAAGTATCCTGATGGTCGATTCGTTGCTGAAAGACATTATTGTAGTAAATTAGAGGTGATAAGTTAAGTTTCGAGTTCTAGATCCATGAGACCTTCATCCGTTGAAGACGTTTCTTCAATATTTAGCTTATCTAGTCGCTTTATGATTCTAAGTACTCTGCTCTTTATTGAAAGATCCGTTAAATACAATGAAATGTCTTTGAGCATGGCAACTAGCTTAGATATATCTAGAGTGAAAGATTTTGCAATTTCTAGAGGTTTTGAACTACCGAAAGTATCTGTAAGAAATTGGGTAAGATCGCTAAAAGTAAGCGGATAATCCCTTTGTTTTTCTTGAAGTAGTTCTTTTATGGGCAGGAGTTGCATTTCGATATCACTGCGTTCACAAATTTTCTTGTTAATGTTTGGCTTCTTAGTCTTGGTGTAAGAACACAGAGTATTAGTAGACAATTCATTATTATTTATGGTAGTTACTTCTATATCAGGATCTTTTTCCTCATCAACGTGACTAGCAGTCGAACTGCTGTGCGGTCTTTTAACACCAGATGTGGAAGTAGGATTTAGATAAGCACTATCGGATGACCTCGGCAAAAACGATGAAGGCAATGCAGGAAAATCTTTGGAGACAGGAGAGATTTCAGGAGCAGGAGGTGGTGCGATCTTCTGCCTAGTCGTTTCCAAGATTCTACGCATTTGTTCCTTAGCGTTCGGCACTAAGAAGGGGGAATCGCTGAATTGCATCTATGGTCCGGCACGCGCGGTTCCCAGCCATTCGGGTGATGTAATGCTGATACACCACTTTTGGGTCGTCTTTTCGGAAGGCGGCATTGAATATGATACTACTGTGTCGCTTAGGCGACTCGCGGGTACAACAGAAATAAGTGATAACATCTTATTTAAAAGTGTTAAAAAAATATGTTAAACTTTCTTCAGTTTCTTCAGTTTCTGTATTATTAGCTGAAATCTGTTGATCCGGAATGCGTAATGGTTGGTTTGTGTTAATCTGGTTGGGTGGTTGTTGATCTATATTTAGAGAATGCAGTTGATTTATTGCCATAAATGTTTTTTGTGAACTGTTCGAGAATGAAGACGTCGGAGTTGATGTGAAACTTGACTCATATTTCCCCACATCAGCGTCAAACAGTATATTATTTATGTAATGTTCAACTAATGCTTTAGTACGTTTTGAATATTCGCGATGTTTTAAAGCAATATGATTCTCAAAAGCTTGACTCCTGTCCCTTAACTTTGATTGATAAGTATCTTTTAAAATACTGTAGGCTTCGGATATTCAAGGGTCTTCAGTTTTAGGTTTTTTGTTTTGGTATTGGTTCAAGTACTGATTGTTTCACAGTGTTGTCAGATCTCTGGGAAGAAGTAGAAGGGTGCGAGTGTGTTGTCAAATCTGACTGTGTACCGCTGTTAGAGTCCATTCCAGCAGCATTGTATCAGCCTACAAAAAAAGTTTATATAATATACACCCTAAAGTAAGTTTACATTATAAGACACCTTTATTTTCAGACACCGTCAACAGAAGAAGAATGGTCTATTCCTCCATGGTCTGCCGCCTTGTCGTGGCGGAGGAGCTTAAGTAGCCCCGACTCGGGGGTTGCCCTGAGGTGCAGTGCACCAACGGGGGACCCTCCTGGAAGGAGCTCTGAACGAAGAGCAGACCATCTTCCTCCATGTTTGTCCACGTGTTTACTCATATTGTCCGTTGTATATGTGTATGGTGCGCTTCAGGTATAAGTGGGCTGCGGTCGGCCCATAGTGGATATTCCTCGTAAACTAACCAAGGGGGGAGTAATAAATCCCCCGACCGTGTGCTGCAGTTATGTTAATACCTGACCTCTGTGCCGTACCATAGGTAAACGTAAGTCTTTCTTAAGGGGCAAAGGTCCTAGGAAAGCACATCTTTAATGTGGAAGAACCGCTACCGCAGCATGATAGGAGCCTATGCGGGGGTTGAAACCGGGACGTCGGGCGTAGTGTTACGTCTGTAATCGTTGTCTCTTGTCCGTTTCGAGTGTTGGATCTGTGCGATCCACCCTGGGATAGGAAAAGGGGAAAGGATAATAAAAAAAATGTTTAAGTAAAGTATATTACCTTTATGAAGAGCTTTCCTCCTTTACACTTCTCTCTATCTTTCTTTCTCTTTCTCTCTCTCCCTCTCTCTCTCGGATGCTCGCTTCTTCGCTTGCTCAGTTGCTTTAATCTTGTTCACTTAATTGTTGATGAAGGGAAATATGAAACGGGTGGAATTTGTTAACGTGAAGTATTCGTAATATACTTCGTTGGCTAATGCCACTCTCGCGTTCAAGTTGCCTCGTACTTGTATGTGGATTTTGTGCAACGGCTGCTAACTCATTTATTGTATTTGCGTCATTAGTTATTCTTTTGGCACGAATGTGTGTTTTGTTATCCACTTTCCCAGTTTCTTGAAATTTTTTTATATTTGAAAAAACAGAAAATGATGGTCTGGCGCGATCTGGAAATTTTTCACTATACAAACGTACTGCTTCCCGCATAACTTTACGACATTCACCAAAAATGAACACCATATCCACTTTCTCTGCTATCGTATAACGCATTTTTGAAAACTATTACGAAGTTGCACTCTAGTCAGCAATAAAACAACTAATGGTACTCACGAATACAAATAAGCGTAGAATGTGATTGAATGTTTATGTTTCGTGACCCTTCATTAAGACTTATAAGATCGACATATCAACAACCAGAAGAAACACGAAAGTGTTCGAAGAGTATCTCTGAGCAATGTATTTTTCATCGCAATTGACCTTGTATGACTTTAATGACCTTGAGTAATATGTCATTGTACACGTCTCGAAATGCTCTACTAGGTGATATAACAAAAAACATATCATTCTATTTAAAAAAACAAAGTTGACCTTCATATTTCCTCTGCGCCTCCACCTATAACAAATTTAATGACATCGGATTATGGGCCCGTCGAAGCCAAGTAAAGTTGATATGATGCATTTTTTTCTATTATCAAAAACAAGCGAGTTATTTAGGTGACCTGTTTTAAATGCCTCCCCTTTACACATATATCAAGCGTCGATTTCTGGAAGCGATTTCAACAATAAAAGAAAGGACGTTCTGATAAGAAATATATCTTCCACCGACGACATTAATCTACATACACGTATTAGAAGGACGATTGACCGTAGAGAAGTAACCATTGAAGAAAGCCAGCGTCCAAGTAATCATCGGTTGCGTGCGTTTAGAGCGTAAGAGTCCGTATTATATTAGTCTTATGATGAACGGAGGTACTGTCGATTTTTTCTATTATTCGAATTTTACGTAACGGACACGTAGAGATAAATTGAATGCGCCACTGGAGCAAAGAGCTCTCAGACCCCTTTATGGACCTAATTGTATTTCGCGCCTCTTCCTCGAGATCATAAGTGTAGTACCCCCACTTTCCCCAGAATCTTCACAGTTTTAAAGCTAGAAAAAATGGAATTTCTGCGCAACCCGCCTACTAGGCACCGTTCGCATCTTTGCCGCTATCTTCATTCTTTCGCTTTGTGCCAGCGTCTTCACATTAAGAATTTAAGAGTCCGATTAAGTTATTTAATTATGGGCAAAAGAGGAAAAAAGAGGTCACCTTCGTCTGATAGAGATAGAGATTATAGAAGATTACGAAGGAAAATTCAAAAATTGGAAGCTAGATTGGAGAAGGATTATGATAATCGTAGTAAGTAGAAGAGTAACCTTATTTTTTCTGTTTATATGACAGGCGCGTTTCATGGAAAAACGTTCCGGCATCGAAATTTTTTGAAAATTTCGCAGACCATACACTGAACGGGGTTCAGTTTGCTGCTCAAACGATTTGATCGTTTTGCATCGTATTTCTGGCTCTTTCCAGAATATACGCTTTCGTTTGACGAAAGATTACAAGCATAATTTGGACGAGTTTGACTCGTTTACATGGAAACCGTTGGTTTTCAGATAGGCGATCGCCTTTTCAACATTCGCCGAGACATTCAGGATTAGAGGCTACTTCAAGTCGTTCGTTATCTCGACGGCGTTCGATGTCTCGAAAACAATCTTCAGTCGTTAGACGTTCTCGAAGTCAATCAAGTGATTTTTCTTTTCGTCACTCTCGGTTGCGGAGGAGCTCACGATCCAGTTCGAAGGTTTCATCTTTATCTAATGGTTCGTCAAGACAAAGTTCAATACTTCGTTCAGGACATTCTCCGATTCCGATGGAACGATTGTCATCGGGCGTCCAAGAAATGGCTCAGTCAGGACCTGAGTTTCATGTGGATACTGGGGCAACGGCAATTGAGGACGTAGAATACCAGGTAACCAATCCTGATGTTCCTTTGGAGCAAAGGAGTGGCGATTTACCGTCAAATATTTTGACGTGTGATGTTCAGAAGGAGGTACCAGAGCATGAGACTGAGTTGCAGCAGGAAATTTTGAAGGTAATGGGTGCGCGTCTTGAACCAGATAAAAAGACCGCCGCTGTGATTCATAAGGACGTAGTTCTTCGCTGGTCTGAGATTTTAAGAAAAGGACTTCCTTCGGACGAAGTTAAGGCGCTTTGTGAGAAGTATCCGGTACCAGAAAATTGTGCCTTCATTTCGGTCCCAAGGTTAAACGCAGAGGTTACCGCTGCTGTGCCAGATACTACGGTAAAGAGAGACAGACGTATTGTCGAAAAACAAGAACGTGTCAGTGCATGCATGGCAGCGATCGGACGTGCAATATCGATCGCATTAAAAATCGACAGCGTTCATAAATTGGATTTATTGGAGAGTTTGAGTGACGGAGGTAGGCTCTTAGCCTCAGTTCATAGAGAAGATTCTTTAGCTAGGAAGAGTCTTATTTTAACCAATTTAAATTCTTCGCTTAAAACTACTCTTTCCAATACATCGGTCGATGAATGGTTATTCGGAGTGGATTTGGAAGAGAAGATAAAGTCGGCGAAGTCACTCGAACGAGCGTCGAAGGAGTTGAAGGTTCCTTCAAGGCCGGTGCAGCGAAACATCTCCTTTAAGAATTTAAAAAACTTGAATGGCCCGCCGCGTCAACAATCATACAAGAGTCGGATCAGGACGTCGGGCGGGCAGCGACAACCAGCATTCAAGACCTCGTATGCCAGGAAACCACAGTATGGCAGGGAGCCGGTCCGTCAGTCGGGGAAACGTCGTTAAGCGAACCTGAAAACGTAGGTAGACCAGCGGGTAGGCTAAAATTTTTCTTTAGCGCTTGGTTAAAGATTACTAATGATCCTGTTATTCTGCAATGGATTCAGGGATTTAAGATCCCTTTCTCGTCGTATCCCAGTCAGGATCGGTTTTGCATTGAGCCTACGTGGTCGGTTCATGAACAAATGTTGATTACAGAGCAGATTTCAAAATTAGTGGCTAAAGGGGCAGTCGAGAAATGCTTAGCTTCGAAGGGTCAATTTTTATCACAAATTTTTTTAATTCCTAAGCCAGACGGTACATATAGGTTAATTTTAAATCTTAAAGGTTTGAATGAGTTTATAAAGACGGAGCATTTTAAACTGGAAGACTGGAGAGTTGCTAAAAGACTGATATGTTTTAACGATTTCATGGCTACTTTGGATCTGAAAGATGCTTACTATCTCGTACCCATTCATAAAGATTATAGGAAATATTTGAGATTCTCGTTTAAAGGCGAATTATTTGAATTCACATGTTTACCATTTGGTTTAAATGTTGCTCCTTACGTTTTCACAAAACTTCTTAAACCGGTAACAGCTTATTTGAGAAAGCGCGGTTTGGTCTCCGTCATTTATTTAGATGATATTTTAATTATCGGAAATTCTTATGGAATATGTATAGAAAACATACGGATAACGACTATCCTTTTACAGAAACTGGGGTTTATAATTAACATGGAAAAGAGCATGACAGTTCCGACTCAGCGTTGTAAATATTTAGGTAGATTACCGGTAGATAAAATAAAACGAACAATGGAATTATTGGAAAAGTTTAGTAAAATCTCGCGTTGTACGATAAGAGAATTCGCAGTTTTCGTGGGTACGTTAGTTTCCAGGTGTCCAGCTGCTAAATATGGTATGATTTATATTAGACATTTCGAAAAGGCAAGAGTTTGCGCGTTAGAAGCTAATAATAATGATTTTGAGGCAACGATGAGCTTATCTATGGATATTAAACAAGATATAGAATGGTGGAAAACGCATATTAGCTCTGTCAGTGCACCAATCAATGAACCGGTATACGACCTGGAAATTTTTTCGGATGCCTCAGGTACGGGATGGGGCGTTGTTTGTAAAGAAGATCGTAGCCATGGGTACTGGAATGTTGAGGATAAAAAACTGCACATTAACGTGTTAGAGTTAAAGGCAGCGTTTTTTGGTCTAAAGTGTTTTGCGAGTGAAATGAGATGCTGTAACATCTTGCTTCGTATAGATAATACGACAGCGATTGCGTACATCAACTGTATGCGAGGCAACCGCTTCGAAAGTCTTAGTTCCTTAGCTAGAGAAATTTGGCAATGGTGTGAACGGAGGGAAATTTGGATTACAGCGTCATATATTCGCTCCAGTGAAAACGTCGAGGCTGACTTCGAATCACGGAGATTACAGCCCGAAACAGAATTTGAACTTTCGTGGAGAGCCTTTGGAAAAATTAAAGATATTTTAGGTCATCCGCAAATAGATTTATTTGCTTCGCAGGTGAACAAGAAATGTGATCGGTATGTGTCATGGCAGCGAGATCCAGACGCTATCGTTATCGACGCTTTCACTTTGGAGTGGAATAGATGGTTCTTCTATGCTTTTCCTCCTTTTTCGATGATTTTAAAGGTATTGCGAAAAATTAAGAGTGAGGCATCAGAAGGCATAGTAGTGGTTCCGTACTGGGAAAATCAACCGTGGTTTCCTTTGTTTTTATCTCTTCTAAAAGACGAACCTATCATTTGTAGACCAAATATTAACTTGTTGCGATCTTCCTGCAGAGAGATACATCCTTTATGGCGTCATCTTACGCTGGTGGCCGGCAAACTATCAGGGAGGCTTTCATCCGAAGAAAAGTTCCAATGGAATCGGTGGATATCCTCATAGCTTCTTTGTCAGAGTCTTCGCTCCGTCAGTATGAGTCAGGTTTAAAGAAATGGTGGGATTTTTGCACTAGTAGGGAAATTAACCCGTTTGCCGGCTCCATTAATAACGTTTTATGTTTTCTCACAAGTGAATTTCAAAATAATGCTTCTTACAGTTCGCTGAACTGCTTCAGACCGGCAATTTCTTTAATTTTAGGACCAGAGTTAGGGAAAGATGATAAAATACAACGGTTCTTTCGAGGCGTATCTAAATTAAGACCGGCGGCTCCCAAATACGATTCAACTTGGGATCCAAAAATTGTTTTAAATTTTTTGTCGGCTTGGTTTCCGAATGAGGAAATTAGTCTGGAGAAATTAACTTTGAAATTGGCAACCTTATTAGCGTTAGTTACAGGACAGCGTATGCAAACATTATCAGTTATTGATACGAGAAATATTTATCAAATAGATGATAACACGTTAGAGATTAAGATTTCTCATACGATTAAGACATCTGGCCAAAATAGAAGACAACCGGTGTTGAGATTACCATTTTTTACGCAGGACAAATCTATCTGCGCGGCTGCGACTTTGTTGACGTATTTAGAGAAGACTAAAGATTTACGTGGATCGGTGGTAAGATTATTTATTTCTTACAAAAGGCCGTATAAGTCGGTGGGTACGCAGACACTTAGTCGTTGGATTAAAACAGTTTTGTTTAAAAGTGGGATAAATATAAATATTTTTTCGGCGTACAGTACGCGTCATGCGGCGACTTCTGCTGCAAAACGTAGGGGCGTTAGTATAGATTTAATAAGAAAGACTGCGGGATGGTCGAAAGTTTCGGAAACATTTGCTAAATTTTACGACCGTTGTGTGCCTTTGGAGAATGATCAATTCGCAGAGGCGGTATTAAAAAGTTTAAATGATAGTTTGTAACATGATTAAGTTATTAAGTTACTGGATTGTATTTTTTCGTCTTTTTGATTTTTTTTAAAAAAAAAAAAAAAAAAAAAAAAAAAAACATGTGTCTAGGACTGCCGTAACTTGCTTTAAACAGCTACATTTATGATCTCGAGGAAGAGGCGCGAAATACAATTAATGATTAAACGAACTTACCTGGTAAGTGAAGTTCAATCATGATTGTATGAAGCGCCTCTTCCGAAGAGATCAGTCCCGCCCTCCCTCGTATCTCGTTGGAGATACCCGAAATAAAAGTTACGGCAGAGCTTTGAAGAATGAAGATAGCGGCGAAGATGCGAACAGTGCCTAGTAGGCGGGTTGGGCAGAAATTCCATTTTTTCTAGCTTTAAAACTGTGAAGATTCTGGGGAAAGTGGGGGTACTACATTTATGATCTCGAGGAAGAGGCGCTTCATACAATCATGATTGAACTTCACTTACCAGGTAAGTTCGTTTAATCATTAATTATTATATAATAAATTATTGTATCGTTTTTTCGCATGCCCGATCTCATTAATGTAGTCCATTTTTTTTTTGTAATTCTATTAATGGTTATATGGTCAAGCGATTACCATGAAACGATAACCGATTTGTTAGAAATAGAATTGTAATTTGAGGTTACAGGATGGAAATTTTATTGTATCGTTGATGAAAAACTTGTATAGTTATTCATGGTCTTCTAAATTTAAAGGTAAAGATAAGTATTGGAAATAATATATGAAATGGGAATAGCTATAAAAGTTTCTTCTGTACGACGATATTCAAATAGATGAGGAATGTCAAATTGTACTTTGTTATCGCCTTGAACGGTAAAGATTTTTCCATATTGAAATTTTTGCACAATAGCGAAATGAGTCGGTTGACATTCACAATTGTTACAGCAATTACAAAAATTAATTTTAACAAAACTATTTATTGCACCTACATGATATTCGGTACCATCGAAATAGTAAATGTGAGACGATATAGTTTGCAATTTTTGTTTATATTGTTCAGATATATAAAGTTTTCCATCCTTCAAAAGTCGTAAGTAATATTGTATTTTTTCATTTGCTACCCTGTTACCTAAAGCATATTGTACTGGTGTAACATCCAAATTATTATCTACGCATTTATAAGAACCAACGCTATAACAGTTGTTATATAATAATTTCGCCAGAACAAAAATCACGAACAGGTCCTGCTGGAAGTAAATCAACAAATTTTTGCATTTTTAAAAACTGATAGTGTAATCGTATTATTTGTAAATCTAGATGTTGTGTGCCATGTATTAATTTTAAAAGTTGTCCATTTAAATCTTCATAAGAGTAACAGGAATAAACCCATAGTGGTCCCAAATTCTGAACACATTGTACTAAATGCTGTAAGAGATGTATATTCATAGAGCAAAATTGTAACCCATATAAACGTTCAAACTCTCGGACAAATTTATTTAAAAAATTCATAGCTAAATTAAGCATATGGGTCAATAAAGCACTTGTTGATAAGAGTGAAATTCCTGCTACGAGTAATTGAAAATGTTTAAAATAATCAGGTCTCATTATTCCTGATAAAACTGGCAGCGAATAATAGTAAAGCCACATTTTTAATTCAGAGGACTTCCAATGTGCAATTTCTTTTAGGCTTCTCGGCATACGATGAACGAATTTCGGTGGTTTGATAGCAATTAAGCGTTTATCTAGAACATCAATAACTGCGACCAATGAAAAAGGAAATGTAGAATATGCGCTATCAAACCAGAGCTTAAGCAATTTGCCAACCACGCCTATATCTATGCAGTGCATTCTATCTATACCTGTCCCTTTTATAAAATCCACCATTATTTTGGATAACATACATGGCCCTTTGACTCCAATTTATGATTGATTACTTTGCAATGCTATATTTGCATATTGTATAGATTGCTCCGATGTTCGTAATATTATATTATTACTATACCGATATACATAAGTAGTACCACCAGTTGGCAAATGGCAAGTTTCACCAGGTGACAGGCGCGACGAACAACCATAAAATCCATTGTATTGGGTTAAGTTTGAAAATGTTGACTCAGCCGGAAGATCGCATGTGCCAATTAATAAAATTGCACGAACGTCAATAATGCGACCATCACTTAACGTACAATTGTGCCCTTCTGCTAGTTTTTTAAATTGCTTATATAATTTCAACATGAATAAATTGGCATCAGGTTTATTCTGACCAAACCATAGACCACACAACAGTAGATGTTTGCGTTTCATTCGTTTCTTGAACGGCAATTCATTTACGGTTAGATACATTGGCCACATACTAATGCGCGATGATTGAAATACTGGAACACCATCGGAGTACCAAGTTAAAGATATGTTATTATGGTCTGCCAAAAAACCATTGTTGATTTGTTCCCGGTAGAGAGCTCCATCATAAACATCACATACAGGGTGTCTGGTTTGAAGTGTCTGAGCGGCCAACTACATGTGCACATGTATGACTTGAGTCGAAAAGTCTAATGAACTTTTTCCAAATTCGGCTTAGTTAACGAGTTATTAATTAACAAAAATTGCGGAAGAAGGCGGTACTCTGGAGCTCGTAACTAGGTGATAGACGAAGCAGTAGGAGAAGTGATCCACAATAACCAATAACAATCGTCGGAAGGTAACGCTTGATCAACGTGTTTACTTATCTCCTTTCTCTCTCACTATCTTTGTTTCTCTCTCTACGACACTCCCACCCGCAGGAGGCTCGCGCTGACTCTCTGTCTCTCTTTCTCTCGCTCGCTCACTCTTTCTACAACACTACCTTACGATGGAGGCTCGCGCTAACGTTCTTCATCCTTTCCTTCCTTTTTTTCTCTCTCTCTCTCTCGCTCTGTCTTTTTCACTATTCATCATATGATTTGCTATAAACGTTAAATGCTAAATATGCTAAATATGAATAAATGATATGCTATTAGTTCCACACCACCTTGCGGTCAATAGCTTGGCGCATTTTTTTTAAAGTGGTATCCCCATTAGTTCTAATCTACTCTCATAAATTAATGCAAAAACTGTTCGAGATGGCGTCCGCCCTTCTCGACGCAGAGTTCTGCTCTAGCAATGAAATTGTTTGTTGCTCGGGAAATTATCTCTGGCGTCATTCTCGCAAACGCGGCTGTAATCGCGTCGCGCATTGCCTCTTTACCTCTATGGCGGTGGTCCTCTACTAAATGCTTTGTATACGTTGCAGCATATTTATGTTTTTGTGACTCGATAAAATATTGCCCGTTCGTCTCAAGCGTTGGACGTCGATAAGCATATTGTGTAAACACAACATAGCACAATGTCGCGCTCCGTATTCTTTTTGGGAGAACCGTGCGCGGTTGCCAAAATAGACAAATGTTGATTTACAAAACAATTGACGATCTCTCGCGCTTTCCGAAATTTTCCGACCTTCCAGAACGTTAGTCGATCGCTGGTGATTAACGCGCGCGTATCGGTACTAAAGAAATCGGAGAATCTATTGCTTTGTACGATATAATTAAAAAGTAATCATGTATACGTCGCAAGAGTACGCGGACATGGTCTTTTTATATCGAGACGCCGGAAATAACGCTGAGGCCGCTGCATGAATGTATAGTATTCGTTATCCTGGACGCGAACAACCGTGTGCGCGAACAATTTTAAGATGTGTACATCGATTAAGAGAATCGGGCAATCTTATGCCAAATCACAATATTAATAATATGCCACGGCGTATGCAATTAAGAGATGAGGAAAACATACTAAATGTTTTCGAGCGCAATCCCGGTTACAGCCTTTGACATGCTTCTCGAGTAAATTTTTTGTTATTATTGCTAAAAACATACAGTCATTTGAAAATATTCTTTATTCCTAATATTTAAGAAAATAAGATATGATGTTTAAACATTTAAATTAAAGATGCTTGGTGTCACACGATGCGCTGTGCACGATGTTCTTCGTGCAAATGGTATGCACCCTTTCCATTATCAACGTGTGCACCAACTTTTGCCCGGAGACGAAGAGGCACGGGTTAATTTTTGTCAAGGTATTTATATTATGAAAGTTAATAATCAAAGTTAGTTAAATGTTTTATTACAGCATATTTAAAAATATTAACAACTGGCGAAAAATTCTACAGGCTTTCTGGCACAGTATAGGCAAGATAGAAATTTCCATAAGAAGATATTGTGGACAGACGAATCGTTGTTTACACCTAATGGAATGTTCAATTCGAGACATTTCGTTTATTGGGCCGAGGAAAATCCACGCGCCATACGGGAAGGTGCATTCCAATATAAGTGGTCCCACAATGTATGGGCTGGTATCCTAGTTGTAAGCGATCAATTTTCTTTCAATTAGTAAATTTAAATATTTTCTTTCGCGGCTTTAAATAATATTTTTCCTATTTGTTTGATAATTTTTAGATTGGTCCATTTTTCTTACCGAGGAGGTTAAATGGAGATAATTATTTAATGTTCTTGAGAGAGGATCTGCCATTACTACTGGAGAATGTGCCCTTGCCGAAACGACAGAGCATGATATTCATGCACGACGGGGCACCCGCGCATTTTACCAGGCGCGTACGCGAGCACCTCTCAATCGCTTTTCCAGATAAATGGATTGGTCGGGGTTGCCCCATTAGTTGGCCAGCAAGGTGCCCGATCTAAATGTTTTAGAATTTTTGTTTGTGGGGAAATATAAAGCATTTAGTAGAGGACCACCGCCATAGAGGTAAAGAGGCAATGCGCGACGCGCATACCGCCGCGTTTGCGAGAATTACGCCAGAGATAATTTCCCGAGCAACAAACAATTCCATTGCTAGAGTAGAACTCTGCGTCGAGAAGGGCGGACGCCATCTCGAACAGTTTTTGCATTAATTTATGAGAGTGGATTAGACCTAATGGGGATACCACTTTAAAAAAAATGCGCCAAGCTATTGACCGCAAGGTGGTGTGGAACTAATAGCATATCATTTATTCATATTTAGCATATTTAGCATTTAACGTTTTGTGACGTGGTATTTTGGATACCCGTCACAAACGAGAATCTTCTCCCCTTCGCCGCGAATCAGAGAAAGGAACGACGCGGACAGAGTCACCGGGTGGACCGCGGAAGACAATGTAACGCGAGTCGGAGGGCCTTGAGGCTGGTTCTGGGGTAAAAATCCGAATAAATATTAAAATTAGACCCTCTTTCATGACCGCCACACCGGAGAGGAGAAGGACGAGGCCGGAGAGAGAGCAACGGCGGCCGACGGAGCGACGGCAGAGCGAGAGAGCGAGCCGTCAAAGGAGTAAGAACGAGAGAGAGAGAGAGAGAGAGAGAGAGGACACGCACGGCGAGAACGAGCGAGGCAGAGAGACGATCGGCGAAGAAAAAGGCCGAAATTCCGAATCGACGAGGACCACCCGATAGCGAAACATCAAAACACCCCTTCGCTCTATAGCGGATCGAGATGACTGCTGCAATGGTCATCGGTGGCGGTCATCCGACCGGAATTCGGAAGAAGAACGAAGAAGTCCGCCGAAGAATTAATTAGCAAAGCCGCGTAATGCGGCCATGCGTGCGTGCGTCGCCTAGCGAGGCGGTAGAGCGAGGGAGATAGCGAATAGGCGCTCGGCTATCTTCGGGTGGGCTCGGGAAATTTCGGTAGGCCGGCTCGTAAGGAGCCGCGTACGTGATCCTCGAAAAATTACTCTGTGCACGACGTTCATATCGATTAGAGGTGAGGATAATTGAGCCGATAGAGTGAAATCCTTTGTTCTGATAAAAGTTCCTTCCGGGTGGCGGATCATCATCGCGAGGTCTTATTTCGGGGTTATTAAGGGCCGTGTAACGGTAGATAACCGAGTTTAGAGGGAATTAGCGATTTTTATTATTTTAAAGTTATCTATTTAGCGAAATAAATCCATCGATTCTCTTGTTCGGTGCTTTTGTTCGTTAGCGGCGGAACCAGCCTCGATCACCGTCCGGGTGCGCGGGTAATCGCATATTAAGTTCGATTAATTGTTGCTTCTTTGATTATTAATTGTAAATTGAGTAAATTAAGAGATTAAAGTATTATAAAGCCGTAAATTCCTCGGTAGAACATTCGAGGAGCGAGGCGACCACGTGCCGGCATCGAGTACGTAGCCGGCAGTTAGTTTGTCCGGACGTTCTAGTAAACACCGGAGACAAAGGGAATCCGACTTTGTATCATTTCGTATCGTTAACGGAAAAATTCCGATACTTTCGTGTTACTTTACTTGAATAAATGTATCGTTTTGTCTTTTGCTAAGAATTGCTCCGAAGGAACTTTATTAATTTCTTTTCCCCCCCTCAACCCACTACTCCTTGCGACTGCGTGAACGGTAATTACGTACGCCCTTTATCGCGGAGAGGATTCTCGCGGATTAAACAAAATAATTTGTTGACATGATTATTTCGCGGGGAGTGCATCCGGAACCTCCCCGGAATTTAGGAAATATCGTTGCAGTTATAGCAAATCATATGATAAATAGTGAAAAAGACAGAGCGAGAGAGAGAGAGAGAAAAAGGAAGGAAAGGATGAAGAACGTTAGCGCGAGCCTCCATCGTAAGGTAGTGTTGTAGAAAGAGTGAGCGAGCGATAGAAAGAGAGACAGAGAGAGTCAGCGCGAGTCTCCGGCGCGCGACGTAAGGTAGTGTCGTAGAAAGAGTGAGCGAGCGAGAGAAAGAGAGACAGAGAGTCAGCGCGAGCCTCCTGCTGGTGGGAGTGTCGTAGAGAGAGAAACAAAGAGAGTGAGAGAGAAAGGAGATAAGTAAACACGTTGATCAAGCGTTACCTTCCGACGATTGTTATTGGTTATTGTGGATCACTTCTCCTACTGCTTCGTCTATCACCTAGTTACGAGCTCCAGAGTACCGCCTTCTTCCGCAATTTTTGTTAATTAATAACTCGTTAACTAAGCCGAATTTGGAAAAAGTTCATTAGACTTTTCGACTCAAGTCATACTTGTGCACATGTAGTTGGCCGCTCAGACACTTCAAACCAGACACCCTGTATATTGTCAGGATTTAATCTATTTCTATTAAAACGATTGTGTAAATTGTCGTAGAAATCTGGTCTTGCATATAAAATTCGTAGTTGTCGCAGAATAGGCATTGTAACAAAGTAAGATGCTTTTTGTTGCACTACTCTACATTTATCACAAACATCTTCATCAGAGTCTAAATTCTTACCACAAGATGAACAATAATAATGTTTCTTATATTTTGTTGAATTGTTACTTTTCAATGAAAAATACTTATTAAATTTGTATAAACTATGTCGATGGAATCTATCATCTATACAGTGCATATTTATAATTTTTTAAATGTCTGCAAGATATGTTTGTGTAATGTTATGCTTCATCAGAAGAGTGGAAATGAGAAGCATACTTTCGGAAACAGATATGGGAGCACCAAAATATAAAGGTTGATCACAATATACCTCATCTACGTTTTCGTTTTCATCGTCATATTCATCTTCATCTTCATCTTCTTCATCTTCATCGTCATCTTCATCATCCTCTTCGTCTCCATCAACACTTACGTTTTCTTCTACTATCATTGTCAGATCTGGGCTGTCGGCTTCACTTTCTTTTTCTTCATCTTCATTGTTTCCCGCGTCTACTTCATCGTCTTCCTCAATCAAACGCACACCGTGATCGTCACTTTCAGCGGCCCTCATTAATGCTTGGACAACTTCCACTTCATTTTCCTCATTCGAATTAGCGTTGGCGTTACGAAAAATACTGTTTATCTAGTCTCTTTCTCGCCTTTTGGAGAGATCATTGACAGATTTCCGTGACATAATCAAATATTCTGTAATATTGTGAAAAGATAAAGTATAAATAAAAGAATTATCTAAACTAATATTATAAAGACAAACGATTTCTTTTTTTAACTTCCCGATTAACGGGAAGTTATTGTAATGACCCCGAAAATCGATTTTTTGAGAGATGTTGACATTTCAAGGTCATCTCAACATTTTCTGACCATTTTCGGCTTATAGTCTGTATGTGTGTGTGTGTGTGTGTGTGTGTGTATGTATGTGGTCAAATTTTTCGTGCACGATTACGCCCACACTAATGACGTGATCTTGGTGATGTATGACTTCATCGATTGGTATTGAGGTAATTTGGTGCTGATTAGATTTTGGTCTCATTTGGCCGAGTAGTTTTTTAGTTAAAAACAATTCAACAGGGTAATCTCTACGAAAGGATAGAATTTTGGGAGCGATTCGCTAAACGTTATTAATATATGATATTGTTTCTTACCTATAAGGTATCCTTTTATTCTCCTCCCGAATGCTGGTTATGGGAAAATATATTTTCTTTGTTAATTAGTGGACTGTATTTCAAATATTTAGTGTGTTACAAATTTGTGTTCATGCAAGCACGTGTCCCGAAGACCAACTGAACTTGCTAGGCGCGAGCGAAAAGCTAACGTGGAGGGGAGCGGGGTTGCCGCGTTCTCAAGTCCCTTTCGCCCGGATTCTACCTTGTTTCGCGTCGACGACTACCGCAAGAATTACGAAAACGTGGCAACGCATAAGACGAGTGCGTCCCGGTGTTCCGACTGGCGTTGCTGGCTTACGTAATAGCTACGCATAAGCTATCTTCTTCCATCATGCCAGAAGAAGAGACATGCCGCCCCCCTTGAAAGCACCGGCTTTCAACCTGTTTAATGTCAATCTAAACCTCGTAACTGAGGACAATCACCTAATACTAATGAATTACATATCATATCACCAAGGGATAAAAAGACAATTTACATTAAACTTTAACGCATATAACCAATCATAAAATTTTGTAATATATAAACGGCGCACGCATTTGGTCATTACTATGCTGATGCTATAAAGTATCATTAGGAACTAAATATAAACATATTAAAGCTATATAGTACCATTAGGAACGAAATAGATACATATGAAAGCTATACGGGCAAAATACAAAGTTTAGCTGCCGGACGCTTATAAATACCACTCGCGGTTTTCAAAGTAGCCACCCTAGCCACTCCGTCGGCTCCTGGGTGCAACTTTTCGACACGGGCCATAGCCCATCGTTGCGGCGGCAGATTTTCTTCCTTGATCACTACCAACTGCCCTTCTTCAAGCTGCTGACCTTTGTTGCGAGACCATTTAGATCGCTGCTGAAGCTGGTGGAGATACTCCTTAGACCAACGCTTCCAAAAGTGATGCCGGATCTGTTCCACCCGTTGCCAACGGGATAGTCGATTCTCCTTGACATCCTTCAAGTCGGGTTCCAAAGTAGACGTCAGAGCATCGCCAATCAAAAAATGTCCTGGTGTCAATGCACTCAGATCGCTGGGATCTTCCGAGAGGGCGGAGATAGGCCTGGAGTTTAAGACTGCCTCTATTTGAGCAATCAACGTAAGAAGCTCTTCCTGCGTGAGAGAAGCCTCCCCAGCTACGCGTTTCAAATGGTTTTTCATGGACTTGACGCCTGCCTCCCAGAGACCTCCAAAATGCGGCCCCCGAGGCGGAATGAAGTGCCAGTCAATTCCTTGTTCGTCTAACGACCGTAAAATTTTGTCACGCACTTCCTGCTTCTCAAAGGCTTCGTGTAATTCTTTCAGCTCTCTGTGCGCTCCTACGAACGCGGTGCCATTGTCGGAAAACATCTTCAAGGGCTTGCCCCTGCGCGCTATGAATCTCTTCAAGGATCCGATGAATGCTTCCGCCGTCAAATCACACACGAGCTCCAGGTGAATAGCCTTCGTTGAAAAACAGACAAAGACTGCGATGTACACCTTGTGCAGCCTTGCATTCCTCCGCTTGGACTCCTTCACAAAGAGAGGACCTGCATAATCGACTCCGGTGTTTGCGAATGGGCGAGAAGGAACAATTCTTTGCTCCGGTAGATCACCCATGATCTGCTGAGACGAGGATGGAGAAACCCTGCAGCATCTGAAACATTGCTTAACGATGCACCGTACGGTGCTGCGAGATGCCAACGGCCAATATCTACGCCGAACTGCAGCCAACGTCGCCTGTGCTCCTGCATGCAGCTGAACCTCGTGCTCGTGTCGAATGATCATCTTAGTGAACGGGTGTCTTTTCGGCAACACAATAGGATGCTTTATTGCGTACGCCAATTGCGAATTTTTCAACCTTCCTCCCACTCTTATCAGGCCGTGCTCATCCAGGAACGGCTTCAAGGTGATTAGCCCGCTGCTGGATGGAAGCTCGCGCTTCAAACGCATAGCGCGGAGCTCTTCAGGAAAGGCGTCTTCTTGCACCAGTCTTTCTAACCTTGACAAGGCGTCTCGGCGTTCCTCTACCGTCAATCTTCCTAATCTCCGTTGATCCGAAGGTCTTACGGCGTTCATCATAAAACGTCTGCAATAGGACACCACAGCGATCAGCTTGTTCAAGTCGGAATACCTCTCGAACAAGTCGACGCTTGACCTAGTAGACGTCGTAACGACGCAAACCCTTTTCTGTTCAGGCAAATCTTCAACGATGACCTGCTCAGATTGCGGCCACACTTCTTGATCCATAAGTAACCAAGCCGGTCCCTTCCACCATAAATCTTCTTGAAGAAGGCGCTCTGCGCTGGTTCCCCTAGACAACAGGTCTGCAGGATTCGAAGTGGTGTTGACGTGATACCAATCTTTAACATCAGTCAGCTCTTGAATTTCGCCTACTCGATTGGCAACGAACGTGCTCCATTTTCTTGCGGAGGCGCGTAGCCAACACAGCACGATCATCGAGTCCGTCCAATAGCGCAGTGAGGAAGTCTTCAAACGTGATGATTTTTTAATCTTGTCCATCAGTCTGGCTAAGAGTACTGCTCCGCACAATTCTAGCCGCGGAAGTGTCACCGCCTTCAAAGGTGCTACCCGCGATTTAGCCGCATATAATCTCGCGAAGTTATTACCGTCCGAATCTGTTACGCGCACGTAAATGCAAGCGCCATATGCTGATTCACTCGCGTCGCTAAACCCGTGTAGCTCGATGCTTACCGGTTCATCACATGCGATCACACGCCTTGGGACGACGACATCGTTAAGCTGTCTTAAATTCGATTCGTACTGCACCCATGATGTATAAATGTCCGAAGGTACCGATTCGTCCCATTTCAACTTCAAGGACCATATCCTTTGCAATAGCATTTTGGCGGTCACGATAGCAGGCGCGAGAAGACCCAAAGGATCGAATATACGAGCGATTTGAGACAAGATTTCCCGTTTAGTCACGCGAGCGAGCGTCGTATGCTTCGGGATTTCATATCGAAAGATATCTGATGGAGGTTCCCATTTTATCCCGAGAGTTGAAACCTCACCTTTGTCTTCTACAATCATCACAGAATCTGTCGAAGCCTTTGCGGCAAGATCATCAAGCACCCGTGCACAATTAGAGCTCCACTTTCGCAACTCGAAACCGCCCCTTGCAAGAAGGCTGATCGTTTAAGCTCGAATTACACAAGCTTCTTCTTCAGTATCAGCGCCACTCAACAAATCGTCCATGTAAAAGTCTGTCTCTGTGACCTTCGCGCCGACCGGATATAATGAGCCTTCATCCTTCGCGAGCTGATGCAACGAGCGAACCGCCAAGTATGATGCCGGTACCGTACCGTATGTCACAGTGTTCAGTTCAAATACCTGTACCGCGACATCCGAACTCTCACGCCATAGTATGCGCTGTAACGGTCTCTGATCCTCCGCGACTAGTACTTGTCTGTACATTTTCGTTATATCAGCATTTACTACGAATTTCCACTTACGAAAACGAACAACGATTGAAAATAAATCTTGTTGTAAAACAGGACCAGCAAGTAACGCGTCGTTCAATGAAACACCGCTCTCAGAAGGGCACGAAGCATCGAACACTACTCGCAACTTCGTCGTTAAACTAGATTGCTTCAACACCGCGTGATGAGGAAGGTAATACGACATTCGACCGTCTTCCTTCAACCTCGACTCGACCAAACGCATGTGCCCCAATTCCAAGTATTCACGCATGAACTCCACATACTTTACTTGGATAGCGGGATTTTTCTTGAATTTTCGCTCCAGCGACAGCAATCTCTTGAACGCGATACTGCGAGACTCCCCTATAGATCGTAGTTTTTCTTCGCGAACCGGTAACCGCACGACGTACCGTCCTCCCGAATTTCTGCTAACGCTTGCAGCGAATATATTCTCGCACTCCCTCTCATTCGGTGAGAGGGCTGCATGTGAGTCACACTCTTCTAATTGCCAGAATCTTTCTAGTCCTTCATCGAGTCCCTTATCCAAGGTTACACTTTTCTCGACCGCGACATTCGAAATAATCCCGGCGCTGCAGCTTCCACCAATGATCCATCCAAACAATGTTTTTTGTAACAGCGGTCGGCTGGGTCCGTTTCTTATCTGTCCTACACAGAGGACATCCCAGAATGTCCCAGCGCCTATTAATAATTCCACCGGTGCAGATACGTGATAATTCGGATCAGCTAGTTGCTTTACTGTCTTCGGAACGGCGATGTACGACGGGTTCAATGTAGAAGAGGGTATTCTATCAGTGACCCGTTCCAAGATCAAACAATCAATTTCCGTTCGGAAGGCGTTATACCGTGATTTAACTAAAATGCGCGTCTTGTGAAGGGCGCGCGCCGTCGACAGACCCACTCCGTGCACCGGAATATTCGTAGGGGTTACCTTTAGACCCAGCTGATCCACTAATCTTCGTGAAATAAAATTCGCCTGGGAGCCCGAATCCAGCAAAGCGCGACACATACGCGGCTTTCCCCGCTCGTCATGCACGTAAACGACCGCCGTTGGAAGCAGCGTTTCACTCGGTCCGCTTGCGGCGATGCAACAACTTGATTTCATCTCAGAAACTCGGCCGACGGACGCGCGTGATTCTTCCGGCACCGGCACTACGACCGATTCCTTGCCACGCACTCCCTTCTCGTGGTCGTTAGGCGGTGAACTCACCTCCTTGTGTAAAAGGCTATGATGTCTCTTACCACACGTTTTGCAACCACTCGCCGAGCATTTCCAGGCTCGATGTCCGCCAGACTTTAAACACTTAAAGCAAAGTTTTGCTTCTCTTACGACGCGGCTCTTCTCTTCGAACGGCATCTTCTTAAAATCTTCGCACTGAGAAATCTCATGTCCGCCGTTGCAACACTGACACGTGCCTGGTTGCGTCGAGACATGCACTGTCGTTGCCTTACTTCCTGTCTTTCCCTGACTCGTCGACGGCACGCTCGAAGTCTTCGACTTCGCGACAGCTTCTAACACATGGTATCGATGACTCAAAAAATCTATTAGGCTATCCACTGTCGGTATTTCATTTTGTACCAACTGCTTTTCCCACTCCTTGACGCTAGTGGAATCTAACTTCCCGACTATTAACTGCACGACTAGCACGTCTTTCGTGTCCGCTGCCAATGATTTTAAAGCGAGAGAATGCTGCAAATACTCGTCAAGTAGACGACGTAATCCTATAGCGTCCTCCTTTGTTAACGCAGGTATATCAAACAACGCTCTCGCGTGCTTCTGTACTATTGCCCGCTTGTTATCGAATCTTTGGGATAAAAGTGCCCATGCTATCGTGTAATTCGCGTCCGATTTTTCAAGCGATTGTATCACCGAAGCGGCGACACCTTTCAGCGAGGCTCGTAAGTATTGGTATTTTTGAAAAACCGTCAAAGACTCATCGCGATGGATAAGCGCCTCGAATTCGCTTCGAAAATTATACCACTCTTCTGCTACGCCTGAGAACGTCGGCAGATGAATCTCGGGAAAGCGTGTTTTTGCGTATCCCGATCGTCCGTTACGCACGCTATTTCCCGCTTCCGTCGACCCGGTGGCCGTTGACGAAGGTACAGGCTGTACGCGACGCGAGACTCCGACGAATAGGTCTATTATTTCGTAATACGCTGTTTCGAACTCGTCGCGTACCGTGGTTTCATACTGCTCGGTAACATTCTCGATTTCCGCTTGCACCGCGTTGAATTCGTCCAGTAGTTTCTTAAATTCAAATTGACGAGAGCTTAACACCTCTGCCGATGGAAGATTATCGTCCTTCACATTCACTAAAAAATTACGCGTTCGCGTGCACGCACCCTTCACCTGACCGCGTTTAATTTTTAAGGCCTTCATCTTGCCGCCATCTTGCTCGCTGGTGGCCATCTTCAAGCGTGACTTCACTCAGCGTCGACACGATAAAATTTGCACCCGACGACGCGACGTCGATACAAATATATGTATATATATATACTTTAGCTTTTCACTGCTACCACTGACACCGCTGTTCCTTCCGAAAATAATCCAAATCGAAGCGAACGCGATCTCCACGACCCGCAGTAAAATCTACTTTTTTCGTCCAACACCTTCGTACACACACTAGCTCGCAGCGTTTACACGAAGACCAAAACCACTGCTTCGCGACGTAACCACACTTTTCTTATATCCGGCTCGAAGGACCAATGTTTCTTACCTATAAGGTATTCTTTTATTCTCCTCCCGAATGCTGGTTATGGGAAAATATATTTTCTTTGTTAATTAGTGGACTGTATTTCAAATATTTAGTGTGTTACAAATTTGTGTTCATGCAAGCACGTGTCCCGAAGACCAACTGAACTTGCTAGGCGCGAGCGAAAAGCTAACGTGGAGGGGAGCGGGGTTGCCGCGTTCTCAAGTCCCTTTCGCCCGGATTCTACCTTGTTTCGCGTCGACGACTACCGCAAGAATTACGAAAACGTGGCAACGCATAAGACGAGTGCGTCCCGGTGTTCCGACTGGCGTTGCTGGCTTACGTAATAGCTACGCATAAGCTATCTTCTTCCATCATGCCAGAAGAAGAGACAGATATAATTATAATTAATAAAGGGTTACCCGTATAAATAAATAAATAAATAAATAAATAATAATATATGTATAAGTATAAAATGTGATTTCGATAAGGTGTAGGTAATTTGGACCACTCTTTTTAATTGATAACTATACGTTAGATATTGATTGGAAAGATTATAATTGCAAAACAAACCATTTTTACGAACAAAAAACATTCATTTGTACACAAATTATACACACACATACATTTTCATTCGTTCATTTCGTTCACACAGATTTCATTATGAAAAAAAAGACATACAAAAAGGGTATCGATATTTCAAATAGCTTCGGAAACAATCGTTCGTTACACTTTTTTCTTTTATTAAGTGCATAAAAAAGTTCTTGTAGTCGAACCTAGAAAATACATATAATTTTGAGTGGTCCAAATTGTTAGCATATCAATGAATAACTGACTTTTCAAATAAGTCATATAAAAAATAAAAGAATTAGAAAATCAATGGAAATACATAAAGTAGGTATGTATAGTAATAGTTATACGCGATTACAAAAAAAAATTTAATACAAGAAACATTTAATGAATAATAAGTCTGATATAACTGAATTGTACACTTACTGAAAAACTTTTGCTAAAATCAATTTCACTAATTACTCTATCATCTGCACAATCACCATGAAAACCGCGTGACAAATGTCATTGTTTTATGTTGTCATGGTTAACTTCTAGTACGCAGTATTTCCAAAGAGATAGTGTTATTAGTTATTAAAATATTGCAGTGGTCCATATTATCTGCAGTGGTCCACAGTACCCTACTTTCCTCTAATATTGATCGTTTAACTGTAAATTACACTTGAAGAACGGAAATTTGCTTGTGCCATTTCCGACTTCTATCGGTTATTTATTAACAGATTGTTTCAAAATTCACATAATTCCAAATTATTTTTATTACGTTTCCCATTTTGCATCTTTACTATTTTCGAAGTCGGTTTTTTTTTTCTTTTAAATGTGATAACCATGGTCATTATATTTCAAATAGCGAGTGAGCTACAACGCAATCTTCACGGGAAGATAAGAATTTGCGAGCAGGCGATGCGAATGAACAAATGACCACTTATGGAATCGGGAAGTTCTTAATGTGATACCTATCGGTATCAAATATGAAAAAAAAGCGATTCCGCAACTAAGCAACACCAAACAATACCCACTACTAGCCATGGGCACAACTAACCACGGGCATCCCACTCGCGAGCGAGCGTAGCGAGCGAGCAAAAACAACCCCACTGGTTGTGTTTTTGTTTATAACGGATAAAATCAAAAACCACCCTAACCGATTTTAAAAATTCCTTCACGTATAGAAAGCTACATTATCATCGAGTAACATAGGCTGTATTTTACTTTAACAAAATTTAGAGATCCCTATGAAAATTGCAATAATGTCACCTAAGGTATTAAAAATTTTATTTTTGCTTTTTACTTTTTATTTGCCCTTTTTCACGTATTTTGTTTATTAACAAATAATTTGTGCAATGATGTGAAAATTTTACTTTTCATTTGAAATGTTCAAATCCTATCACGTTTTACATATTGTGTACTTCAAACGAACAGTGTTCCCAAAAATACATAAACACAATATTTAAAACGTGATACGATTTGAATATTTCAAGTGAAAAGTAAAATTTTTACATCATTTTACAAATTATTTTTTAATAAACAAAATACGGGAAAAAGTGCAAATAAAAAATAAAAAGCACAAAAAATTTAATAAAATACACAAATAAGAAAAAGTACAGAAAAAAAAGTGCACGTGTCGAGACTCGAACACGGGACCTCTGGGTTACCAGGCTGACCCACTACTGCCTCGACCGCCGAAGCGCTTGATGAAAACTTAATCTTTTATCTATGTGAGCGTAGATGAAATCTTTTAAGCGTCCGTACAGTGGTTGGTGTGGAAGTATAAGCAAACAATTGCTTTTTCACGTAATACCTCACGCTAAGGTTCTCTCTCGACTAATGCGTTTGTCAGTGTTGAAAAATTATAAGCTGTATGTTAAGAAATTATTTTTTACCTTGCACGTCGAACAAGTACTAGCTTATAAAATGAGCCGTCGGATAAAAAGGTTCCACTACGATTTTTCCTATTCGTCTAGAAAATAATATGATTGCACAATAAGAATCTTTGTGTGACTTTATAAATTGAAATTTTTACACGTGGTGTGAGTTTTGTGCGGAGGCACGCGGACGAGTAGGCAACTGTTTCAACGGCTCGAAGAAACGTTACGCTCAACTCATCGCCTTGCCTCGCGCCAGTTTCGCGTAAGAAAGTGGCCGTATTTACGTGAAATGAGGACCACGGGTAGCTCTTCCTTGCCTCCCTGGCGCTCTTTTATTTCTTCCAGTGGTTTATTTAAAATAAGTGAATATTCACTTCCGTGGCTCAGTACGCGTGAGTTTTCGTTGGAGATCAAACGCAGTAAGAAAATATAGAAGCAAGTATAGATTTTATTAATTCAGAATGCCACCGAAAAAGATAGTAAAATGTAAATCGTTTGCTCTGGTGTGGTGGATCAATTCAGGATATAAAGACATAATCCCTGTGTCCCAATTGCCATGATCTCGACGAGAAATTAATTCCGTCGTAAACCTCCTGTGGAAAGATAATGCCACTGGAGTATCATCAATGCATGAAGCTAAAGTGATAAAAATAAGTAGTAAGTAATAGACTTCTTTTAAAAACATATTACGTGGTTTGTAAAGGGAAAATCATTGTCGGTGTGTAACTAGAGATTAAGTAATGAATGTTATTTAAAAGTGTTGTACATTTTCAATTTTTAGATGATTATAATTGTTTAAATAATACGGAATTAGATAATTCCGGAAATATCTGTGAATTTACGAAGAAGATATTTACACAGTGTTCTCGAACACAAAAGAAAATTATCACACGAAAAAAAAATAAATAAAGACTCCGCCAAAAGCAAAAGAAAGCTGTAGAAGAAGAAATATCAGTAATCGAACCGGTGGTTGCGTGTGCGAGTGGTTCGTTGCCACCCGTTATTGACGGAGAAGAACAAGAAGACGAAGAATTGGAAGGATATGTAGAAAATGATATAGGGGCATTGCACAATATTGTGCCCGACGTCGGTAATCTATTTATTTCTTTTACTATGTTATTTCTATCTAAGCAATGTTTAATAAAAGGAAAATGTATTAATTGATTTATTGTTTACATTTTTCTTAGTTACATCACGCGATGTGAAGTTCTTGGAATCAATTTTAGGTGCTTTGGAGAAGGCACATGATTCCCAACGACGCACAAATCCGGCATTGTCTGCTGAAAGAAAAGTAATGTGCACGAACGTATTTATAGACATTTTACACTTTTTGCTAATTTTTGGTGACATAAATTATTTCATTTCTTCATATACATTTACTTTAAGTTGAAATTATTTATATAAAATTAAATTTTAAGTAAATTCACTTTATTGTTAATTTTACTATTCCGTTTTAGTTACCGGATTATAATATTCCCGAGGAAGATAAGGTAGGTTAAATACATCTACATTAAAATTGTGAGCACGATATTAGAAAATAATTATTGGATCTTGCAGAAAGAAATATGGCCAGGGTGCAATATTTATTACAAAGAAACTACTATTAAAGAAATAGAACAAAGTGTAATATCTCCAAGTGGAGACTGCAATTGGAAGAAAATGGTAAAATTAGCACTATCCGAAGCATATGGGGACACATTACAACATTACAGTGCCCTAGGCAAAAGAGATGACCATGCGGTCATAGATAAAAAGTTTTTTCAGGCAACCTACGGTAATTATATTCGATAAAGCTTTTAAGACACGTTACACATGATTGCATCGTCTACCTTATTGTTACGCGACCTTTGATTTACATTGTTCGTTACAGTTGTTTCATATGGCTTCTCTTTCTAGCATGGGTCCAATCCAAAACTAAAAAGGAAATCGAACTGAAGAGTTATATTTATGAGATAAATCTCCTTGCAGCCCGGAGAAGAAGTTCTGCTCTGCATAAGCAGGACGACGAGACAGAACATAAACCGGACGAAAGTAAAGGCCTAAACATAGTTATAGGCCTTAGTTTAAGATAGTTTCTTAAGAACTAGTCAGTTTGTAGTGGTTCCCAAGAAGCGTCGGTAGCCCAGTGGTCTAGATTTAAGACTAATGCGCTGGCGGCCCGAGTGCGAGTCTCGCCAGCGCCAAAATTTTTTGTATTTGTACGTGTTGTAAATTAAAGTATATATCGTGAAATAATATTGCCTTGATTGGACTGTGCGGGAAAGTGATGACGTAGCGTGCGGGAAAGTGCCAAACTGTGCGGGAAAGTTCTACCCTGTGAGATAATAGCACATTACAGTATACCCATCGGATATTGGTCACTTTGCGCACACTATCCAGCGCTCCAAAATTGAACTTTCCAAGCATGGATTGCATAAAATTTATTAATTTATATAGATGCCCGGTACTTTTTCTATGCCAGGACCAAACAAGGTAGAACTTTTTTTGTTTAATTAACGATATTTTTTTAATTACATATGATTTGGTAATAATAAATTTGTCAACATGTTAAAAAAATAATTCATTTGATACTTTTTATGATTCATAGAATAAAATTGCGGCCGACTTTGATATTTATTTTCCGAGTGATAGCATCGCATACCTGCAAAAAAGAACCGCAACAGGGCCAACCCTATCTAATTGGCGGCAATCAGTCAGAGAAGCCCTATTAGAAGTGTATGGGGAAAATATTGCGAATTTTTCGACAAAAGGTTCCCGAGTAGGTCTACCAGCAATCGACCGAGAATTATTTAAGGCGATTTACGGTAAGTGGCGGGACGCATTATGAATTACATCCCAATAAAAAATTAGTTTGCATCATTATATTTTTTAATTTTAATTTTAATTCAGAAAAAAACTTTCTGATTACTTTTAAGAACTAAACTTTCGAAATTACAGAAAAAATGGAGGCATTTTTACCATTTTTCTACTCTAGCTTATAATGGAAATTTTAAAAGCATTAAAAAATTAATGATTTTTGTCGACTTCAGAGATTGTTGACTTTTCCTGCAACCTTTAAACCTTTGTAGGTAGAAACAACGTTAACCGGTTTTGATAAAATGTACATTATGCATATCTTGCAATGAAGTCTATAAAAGGCCGTTCTAAAATTTCCATTATTACCTGTAATATATAAAAATTGAACAAATGCCTGTATTTTCTTCGTGATTTCGAAAGTTTCGATTTTTTTAAAGCAATAAAATAACGAGATCTATAAAACTAATCCTTTCATTTTCTTCGAAAATATCAAATTATTTGGTTAAATTATAAAAAGGTTATAATAAGGTATAATCTGTTTTTGAATACTATATAATAATATTTTGAGTATTTGAATACTTTTGGGAGTCACTGTAATAAATCATTTTTGTTATAGCCTGGGCACAATCAAGATCGAACGATAAGATCACAATGGCAGACTATATAGACCACATTAATAAAACAGCTGCCAACAAGAGAAAATATATAAAAAACAAATCATCCAAGAGAAACACTAAAACCCATATATAGAAGATCAACAAACAGAAATTAGAAGCGACAATAACACCAGCCACCAAACATTACACAATAACAATAAAGAACAAGGAAACGGAGAAACAATGCCTCTGGACCTAACCGCGGCAGAAACATTACCCGAAAATATAATAAATATAGAAACTGTTAATAATAATTTTTACGAACCGTATGGAGAAAGCATGCAGGTTTTACATAATGTTCAGTATTATAATTTATAAAGATAAATACAAGCACTATATTCCATTAAAATGTTTTTTTTTTTTTTAATTTAATTTGAATAAATTTTTTTATTATAGTGATATTTGCTGTTATGTGCAATCATGCCACTAAGTCGAAATATTTCTGTTTATATCCGATTCTGTAATGAAAAACATTCATAATTTAATACTTTATATGATTTTCAATTTTTTTTGATTCTATTATTAAGAATTAAATTGGGCTTCCGTTTCCGGGTGTGAATGTGAAAGGAGAGTAAGTGAGCGGTGCAAGGTTTTCGTTGAGATTTGATAGGAGAATACGGGAGGTGTAGTTGAAAGGAGTTAGAGAGAAGATTGGGAGTAAAGACAAGGGTGGAGTAGGAACAAAAGGGAGGTGAGAAAGAGTAAAGGGTGACTGGGAGGAAAGAGAAAAGAGAAAGCAGGGTGAAAGAGGTTAGGTGAGAAGTGGGATAAGAAGGCGGGAGTCAAGTGGAGAGAAGGCAGAGGTAGTGGCATCTAGTGGAGAGAAGGCGTACTAGGGGAATAGGATGGAAGAGAGACGAAAGGATGGTAAGGAAGAGAAAGAGTCGGAAAGGGAGGAGAGAGGGGCAGAGAGATCGGGTGGGCAGGGGAAGGGGGAAGAGACAAGGAGAAGGGGCAGGCCGACGAACATAGAAATGTTGGCGAGAGGTAGAAAGAGGAGCGCGAGCATAGGATCGGTAGAGGAGATGTGGAAAAGGAAAAGAGAAGTGGAGGAAGGGGGGTAGAGGAGGAAAAAGGGGTGTTCGGAAGGAGTAAAAAGACGGTGAGATCACCGGAGAGGAAAGAGAAAGGGGAGGAGAATCAAACGATACTAGAGGTATTAGCGGCTATGAGGAGAGAGATGAAAGAGGGACTGGAGAGAGTGCATAGGCAGGCGGAGGATATTAAAAGAGAAATGGATACGCTGCAGGAGGAAATAAAGAGCAGGGAAGATAAATGGGAGACAGAAAAGAAGGAATTGTGGGAAAGGATCGGAGGGCTAGGGAAAAGGCTAGAAAAAATAGAGAAAAGGAAAGGAGAGATGGAAAAATTAAAGGAGATAGAGGAAAGGATGAGAAAGGTAGAGATGGGGAAAGGGGGAGGGAGCAAACAAAGGGAGGATTGGGAACAGGAGGAAAGAATTAGGAGACTGGAGGAAAACATGGAAAAGAAGGAGAGGGAAGAGAGAAGGAAGAACATTGTGATAAAGAGGATGAAAACCGGGGAAAGAATGGAGGAGGGAGTGAAAGAGATCTTAAGTGCGATAGGGGCGAAGGTAGAGGTAGTGAATACGAGGAGAATAGGCACAGGATCGAAGGAAGGAGAGGGAATGATGTTAGTAAGGTTAGGGAGTGCGGAACAGAAAAGAGAAGTAATGGAGAAGAAAAGGAACTTAAGGGGGAGAAAAGAGAGGATAGAGGATGATCTGACGGAGAAAAAAAGAAGGATGCAATGGAATTTGAGGGAGATAGCATGGAAAGAAGGAAGGAAAGGTAGTAGAGTAAGAGTAGGTTATGGAAAGATATGGATAGAAGGGCAGTTGTGGAAATGGGACGAAAAGGAAAAGATAATTAGAAATATGAGAGGGGAGAAAGGAAGATCCGAGCAGGGGGAAGAGCAGGGGGAAAAGAGGGGAGGGGACAGACTAGGCAGAGGATAGGGAAGGGAGGCAGGGAGAGGAGGGAAGAGGGAGAGAAGGAAGGAGAAAAGGGAGGAGGGAAGGCGTGGAAAGTGGGTTTCTGGAACGTGGCAGGGATCATGAATAAAGATAAGGAATTTTGGGAGGGATTGGGGGATTGGGATGTAATAATGTTAATGGAAACTTGGATGGAGGAGAGGGGTGGGATAAAGTTAAAGGAAGGTTGCCGAAAGGGTACGTGTGGAAGACACAGTGGGGAAAGAGGAGAAACAAGAAGGGGAGGGCAATGGGCGAATAGTGACAGGGGTGAGAAAGGAATATGAGGGGGGGGGAGGAGGAAAAGGTAGAAGAGGTGGGGGGAATGATGATAAGGAGGGTGAAGGTCGGGGAAAAGAAATGGAGGGTGGTAGGAGTTTATATAAGGGAGAACATAAGGGAAATGATGGAAAGTTTAAAGGAATAGGCGGACAAAGGGGAGGAGGGTGTGAGGACGCTGGTAGGAGGGGAACTAGGAGGGGGTATAGAGGGGGAGGAGGAGAATGGCGAGAGGAGGTCTAAGGACAAAAAGGTGAATGCGGAGGGAAGGATTATGGTAGGAGCGATGGAGGAGATAGGATGGCAGATAATGAACGGGAATATAGGGAGGGATGAGGAGGGGGAATTTACGTACGTGGGGCCGAGGGGTGAGACGGTGATTGATTACGTGGTAGGAGATGAGGAGGTGAAGAGAGAAATAGTGAAGATGGAGATAGGGGATAGGATAGATGGGGATCACCTACCGATAGTGGTGAGCATGAGAGGAGGCGAAGAGAGAAAGAACGGAAGAGGAGGAAGTGGGAGGGAGCGGGGAATAGGAAGAGAGTGGACAAGGGGAGACTGGGAAAGGTTCAGGAGGGAATTAGAATGGAAGGAGGTAAGGGAGAAAAATTCCTAGCGATTTCAAGTTCGTGGTAGAGCAGAGCCTTACCCGAACCGTGAGAGACTGGTGGAACGTGATAGAAAACTGCGTAAGCACGTTCGAAGAGTTTGCGCGGAAATTCACGGAGCGGTTTTGGAGCAAAGAGCAGCAGGTTCGTATACGAAGGAACGTAAACAACGGTTACTACGAGGAGAGAGCGAACACCACGAGAGTGGAGTACGCGTCAAGGCTATGCGCGAGCGCCTACGACCTCTCCCCAAGATTGGGGGAAGACGAGATCATGGAGGCACTCGCGGCACATTTCACGACAGAGGTCAGGGATGAAATAATCTTAAAAGGAGCGAACATCGTGGAGGGACTGATCCGCATCCTCGAACGCCACGACCCTAAACGGCCGGTAAATGCACGGCGAGGACCGCCGGCGCAAGCAGCAACACGGAATTACGGCGCAACACCGACGTCCGCGACACCACCAACGACGATGAACCACTCCACGCCATATCCTAACAGAAACGCACCGAACAATCCAAACACGAGAGGAGAAGGAACGTGGACAAGGCGACCCCAAATAAACGCCGTGGCAAGGGAAGAAGCCCTGGAAAGGAACGCAAACGAGGCGGAGACAACACCCACAACGGCATGGGGAAACGCCAGCGTGTCGCTCCGCGAGTAAATCCCGCACACACATGCGAGAGTGCGACACAGAACAAATACGGCGCAAAAAAATATACGCGACGACGAAGGAGAACAGTGTGCGTAAAAGAAATGAGAAGGGAAGGGTAAGCGTTGTAACGTGGCGTTTTTAACGCGCCCGTTACAAAGGCGCTAACGCGCCTGGCGAAAGGCAACCCGCGTGCGCCGGGGCGAGCGAGCGAGGCGAGGACCGGCGGATCGCGTGGGCCGCTTCAAACCTCCGAGTCCGCGGAGCGTGACGGCCGAGAAAGGGGTCCAGCGATGTCCCAATGGCGACCTTGGGGGCGTCCGCCGAGTGGAGGTGCTGGCCGAGGTGGCCCGCCAACCAGGGTTGCACCCGAGCCCTCCACCGGGGATTAGCGGTGTGTCAGGGTCGTGGCGTGTCTCAGAATGAGAGCGCCCCGGCTCAAATCGCGCGCGTCTCGTACCGCGTAGGACGAGCGCGTGGCAACGCGTGGAGCCGGCACTCGGACCAATCAGCGGGGAAAAATCGCTGAACAAAGCCCCGAAGATCTGGCGACACCGCGGAAAGGAGCTCGGGAGGGGAGAAGGACCACGCGATCCGGATGGAAGCCGGAAGCGGGAGTCGTGAGTGAGAAGTCGAAGTCTTCGGTCGTGTGTCGGCAAGAGTGCATCTCCGCGATTATTAGAGCGTAGCAAAGTGATTGTGAGAGTGTGGAAGGAGAAAGGAGAGCGAAAGGACGAGCCTAAAGGGAAGCGAGGAGGAGAAAGAAGGTAGCTAGCGAGGATGTAAGTCCCCAATAATTGATTATGTACACTCCGTGGATCGGCGAGGATATCTTTCGCACCCACCTTAACCTAATTACCGACTAATGTAACGAGACGAAAGGTATCCCCGACCGATCCAACGGACATCGTTAATTCCTCCGGGTATGAATGTGCGTGGAAAATGGAAATCGCCGCCCGTAAAGAACCGCTCTTCCTTGTAATCGGCTGTCTTGTCGCGTCGCACTCGAACTTGAACGCGCATAAAATTCTGCATGTACGACTCACTCAAACTCGCTCGCTATTCAAAGAAAAGTATCGCTATTCTCGTATATGAGATAATAAAGAAAGAGAGGAAAAGCTCCCCGTGAAAACGTGGTTGAGCCGAGCAATTATCCATCTCGCATATTTTAATAGTCGATCTTAATAAAGGGCTTTTTGTGGAAAATTACGCCGAGAAGTAGTGCTGTCTTTGTCGGAGAGGTTACGCGAGACAAAGCGAAGCCCCGATGACCGCTACACGCCCGCCGTCAACAAAGACGCGCGTGAGGCGAATCGGCGAAAAGAAAGAGAAAGGCGAGGCACGCGTGAAAAAGCACGCGTAGCCGCCTAATTTCCGACAGAAAGATCGACGATCGGATATAACGTGAATATTTTCCTCTTTCTCTATGTTCAAAGTTTCACACGAAGAAAGGTCCTAATGAATATCTCCTTTATTATGCGTAATCACCGATAATCGTCTCCACTGAATTCATAATTACTAGATCTCTAAAACCGCTACGAAGATAATTATTCGTCGAAGATAATACCGACGAATATCCTCTATATACATGACGGCTGTCTATATTCCTCGAAGCGTGTTCACGTGTAAAATACGAAAAGAAGGGAAAAGAATATCTCCTCACAAGTCTACTAAAAATTATATTGACCGCTCCGTACAACGTTAGTTTAATTAACCTCGGTATGAAGCCGGAATTACCATTTTATTCGGTATTTTAAGGAAAGATATAAGACCACGCGTCGAAGCTGCGTCTTTCGGGTAATTGAAGTCGCAAGCGTGAAACATTCTAGGTATAAAAACACGTAAACACAAGCGTCGACGAGCGAGCATACCGAACGTGAGGACTTCAGCTTTCTTTGAAAATCGTTCAGATTTCATAGGCGTATGCTCGACTTATTTTCTCTATTTTATATTACGAGACCATTGAATTTTATATTTTATAGCTAGTGGTTTATTCGGTTTCTGCACTCGTAATAATATTAAACTAAGTATCTGGATCATAAGACCGAGCTTTTCTCTAGTCATAGGCGTAAATAGTCGGTAATTCATTATCGAGTTTACTTTGTTTTTTTTTACTTTATTGATATTTTATTTATACGCTGCTTTTAGATTACTTTACTGCGATGGTGTTCCTTTCAAAATAAATGACTGATCTTGGTTTACCGTAATTCTGACTGTTTTATCTTATTGTATTCGCTTTATTGAGGCGTATCCTATCCATTCCTTGACTATAACGCTCCGTGATTTCGGCTCAATTTTTATTTAGAAAAGGACCAGCCCCTCTACCTTACCGTTCGCGGGGCTGAGTTAGCTGGCATTCCGGTTCACGCTTTCTCGTTCTGACGGGAGATGCAGAAGCCGACTGGTCACCCCGTTAGCTGGTGCGGGTACCCTAGCTTCTCCTTCATAGAGTTAGTTTTGATTCTCGGGGTGGACGGTTAGCGATGGATTTCCGCTTGAACCATCCCCCGAAGTTAAGTAAAAACGGGAGTTGAGGTATTCCTCCCGTGACGCGGAATGCGTCTGGCGCCCAAATCTTTTGGTAGCGAAGGAGAAGTGACTGGGGTATCGCGGGTGATCAGAACGGTAGCTCTCCCAGAGGGACAGGGAAGCGTGCCGAAGTGTGATCGGCGTCCCGTTAGCGCGAAACGAGAGACGAAAATTAATTAATAATTTTTAAAAAACGATTACAGCGTAGTCATGCGGGAAGAAAAGACAGAACCGCAGACGTGTCGGGAAATAAACACCAAGGGGCAATGCCCGATAATAACAATAAATATCGAAGGCAGGGAAATCCAAGCCCTCATCGACACGAGAAACGAAGTCACATGTATTTCGGAGGCGAAGTATGAAGAAACAAAATTTGTAATAAAAAAATAGAAACAGACTTCGAAAATAGTACAGATGAAAAGCAATGAACGAGATTAATGTAATTTAGAAAAACCACTAAAAAGAATGAAATAATTTTTTATGTATACTGTAACGTTAAGCCTTTTACCACCTCGGCTTACTGTTACCTCCTCGTCGAGTTCTTTTCCTTTTCAGGACTGGCAGTGGGAATTTGAGAGGGAAACGTGAAATAACGAGTGTTTGAAATCTCTTTAATTTTCTTTATTCGATCCTCGAAGTATTTCGTCGACGTGGTGCGAGTTCAACGCACTCGCACAGCTGATCGCTCGCACTTTTTCTCTCTCACGCACTCACACTCTTACCCGCGCTTACCCATGCACACGCTCACACATACACTTAGCCTACTGCTTATTCTAGTTAGAGGTCGGGTATCGGAAAGAAATGTAAACACATATCCCGGGAAGACACTGTAACGGTATCTTTCTTTCTCTTACCGATATGGTGTGTTCGTTGCCTGGCTAACGCTCTCTCTCTTACTCACACGTTGGTCTAGGCTGCCGTGCGCCGTGCTGACTCACTCGTGTGGTAGAAAAAACTCCGGAAAACACCTCTTCTCCGAACTCGCAAGACGATTCCCTTCCTCGCACTTCTGCCTGCCTCTGAACTAATCACTCCCGACTCGAATTTATAACTTTGAAAAACGTGAGAAAATTCTCGATCTCGATTCTTTCGCTACCGGTCTTATATATGCTTTCTCCCCACCTTCGTGCTCTGATTTCGGTCCCTTTAATTGGGTCCCCTCTATTTGTCTAGCGGCGCGCGTTGCTGACCGCGCTCGGCCTCGGTGTTAGCCTTGAACTTGCCAATCCTTTGAACTGTTACGTCATTCGTTTTTATGTGAATTCCTATCCTCCGCGACTCTCCCCCTGCCTCATCTCGCCTCCCGTTTCCTAAGCTATCGCGACCTACTTTCGCTCCTGTGTCCCTTTGTCCTTTTCCTGTCTATTTTTAGATCTCGGCCTATTTTTGTGCGATTTTCGCTTCTCTCCAGTTCTAGATGTTTCTGCGGTTCCTATCTTTACTTTACTTTACTTTATTTTTATTAATTTAACGGTGGCTTTGCTTGTAACGTTACAATACCTACAATATTCGATTTCATCATTATCATACTCAGAATATTGCAACTTTTTCGGCGGCGACACAAAATATTCAAACACGGTCATTTTCACGAACAAAGGTGTTAGTGCCTAATACATAAATATTCATCAATGTCCGTGAATTCCTGGCTATTAATGTACTGTTAATTAATGTTCTGTCGCCTCCGAAAAAGTTGCAATATTCTGAGTATGATAATGATGAAATCAAATATTGTAGGCATACATAAAAAATTATTTCATTCTTTTTAGCGCTTTTTTCTAAATTACATTAATCTCGTTCATTGCTTTTCATCTGTACTATTTTCGAAGTCGGTTTCTATTTTTTTTATTAAAAATTTTTTTATTTCATACTTTTTAGTGTATAATCGATCAAGGTGTGAAAATAAAGTTATGTAGGTAATATTTGCAAAAGGATCGAAAAGGTTTGGTTCCGGTAGGTGAAGTCATTGAGGAGATATAGAGGAATAAACAAATAATTTTGCAATAACAATTTAAACATAGCAACAATTGAAGATGTGTCACATAATGTTAGTAAGTGGGTAATATTTGCGAAAGGATCGAAAAGGTTTGGTTCCGATAGGTGAAGTCGTTGAGGAGATATAGAGGAATAAACAAATTATTTTGCAACAATTAATAAATTTTTTTTATATAATTAATATCCTGCTAATTATTTCTAAGAAGATAGTAATAGTTTCATTACAATAAATCAATCCCATTCAAAGATATTGCGAAAATCTGAATAAAGTTCGGAACTCGTTTCGCACTCTGACGCACTAATTTTGCAAAAACTTTGTTAATAATAAACTCTTCGGAAAAATTTTTCAAACGGGACCAATGGGAGACCTAAACCTAGCAACTGGAAGTGGTTTCATTTCGATTGGTCAATCCGTTACGGAGTTATGGCCGGACAAACGAAAAAATAAAAATAAAAATAAAAAAAAAAAGCAAGATCGCCCACTGTCGAATAGAGTAACCTCCTCCTTTTCGAAGTCGGTTAACAAAGGAAAGTGGGGAAAGTGCCCTATACTGCCAACAAGGACGATGCGAGTAGTGGGAGTGATGGGCAGAAAATCGGCCGTAAGAAAAAAACAACTCCTGGCGAAAACGAAATTTGGAAGGATGGAGACGGAAATAGCATTCCTAGTAGTACTTAACTTGGTACGACCATGCATCCTGGGAATGGGTAGTTTAATGCTGCTCAAATGCCAAATAGAAATGGGAAAAGGTGTGGTGAGGTTCAAGGAGGGAGAAAGAGAAGAGGAGGTTAGGGTGGAAAGCGTCGAAGTATCAAGAGGTGAGAAGAGGATAGAGGTGGTCGAAGAGTCCGGGGGGACGGAGGAGGCGAAGGAAAGCGAAAGAGGAGGAAATAGGAAAGAAGATAGAGGAGTGTGAAGGGCTCACCAAGGAGGAGAAAAAGGCATTCCGGGATCTATTGTGGCAGTATAGAGAAGTGTTCAGCGACCAGCCTGGGAGGATGTGGGTGTACGAGCATAAGTTAGAAGTAAGCGATGAGACGGCGTACATACACCGATCGTACCCGATTCCGATGGCATATCGGGAGCGAGTAAGTAAGGAAATCGAGAAAATGATGGAGCAAGGAGTGATACAGAGGTCAAATAGCCCATACATCAATCCGCTGGTGACAGTGATTAAGAAAGACGGAAGCATAAGATTGTGCCTGGATGCGCGACAACTCAATAGAATATTGCTACCGGACCACGAATGCCCAGTACCTTTGGAAACACTTTTCTAACAATGTGGAAGGGCGAAAGTCATGTCCAGTCTCGACATGGTAAGCAGCTTCTGACAAGTCCCTCTAACGCCGGAATCGCGAAAGTACACGGCATTCTTACACAACGGACAATGCTACGAGTTCCGAGTGACACCATTCGGATTGAAAACAAACAGCGCAAGCCTGATAAGGAGACTGGCACACGTACTAAAAAGACTGGGAGAAAGGGTACTCAATTTCGTAGACGACCTTCTGTGCGTGTCCGAGAATACGCAAGAACACATGGAAAACCTACGGAAATTATTCGAAAGGTTACGAGAGATGAACGTGATATTAAACTTAAGAAAATCAAAGTTCTTCTGAAAAGAAGTCGACTTTCTGAGACACGTTCTGACCACGGAAGGAATACGACCGCAAATCGAAAAAAACGTAGGCTATACGGTATTATCCACTGCCTAAAAATATCAAGCAACTCCGAGGATTTTTGGGACTTATAAACTTCTATACCAAGTTCACGAACAAACACGCGCAGGAAATCACGCCACTCCTCGAGATGCTCAAGATAGATCACAAATGGGAGTGGACGGAGGAAAGAAAAAGGGCGTTTGAAAAAATGAAAACACTTTTTTTGGAAACCGTTATCTTGAGACATCCCGATCCACAAACACCGTTTTATCTGCACACCGATGCGAGTGAATTCGCGCTGGGAGCAGAACTCGCACAGAAAGACGAAGAAGGACGAATGGGAGTCGTAGCATTTGCCAGCCGGACGCTGAAAGGAGCGGAGAGAAGATATTTCACTACTGAAAAGGAACTCCTAGCAATCGTGTGGGCGCTACAAAAGTTCCGATCATACCTCCTAGGCACAAAAGTAATTATACGAACCGATCATAAAGGGTTAACGTTCCTCAAGACGTGCAGGTTTACGAGCGCGCGACTTATGCGATGGGCGATCGGTATCCAGGAATACGACATGGAAATCGAGCACTGCCCAGGAAGAGAAAATAAAGTAGCGGACGCCCTGAGTCGGATCCCGCGGGGAGAAGGGGACACTAGAGATGGAGAAATCATAATAGCGAGCATCCTCGCCGAGAAACCGACAGCGACTTTGACCGAATACTTCGAGGACATGGCAAGTAAACAGAAGGAAGACGAGCAGCTAAAAGATATGAGAACTGCGGTAGAAAAACTCCCGAACGAGCAAAACGAGAAATACAGCTTCTTTCAAAATCTACTATATAAGTAGTGCGGGAAAACGTATGGAAACTCATGGTTCCAAAAAAATTGGAGGAAACCCTCATAGAAGACTGCCACAAGGTTTACGGACACGTCGGGACGTATAAATGCTACAAGATTATCTCCGAGGATCTCCACATCCCGAAGCTACAAAAGAAAATCTCGAAGATAATTAAAACGTGCGATACATGCCAGCGGAGCAAAGTCGCAAACCAGGAGAACTACGCGGCAATGCAGAATATAGTGATGGAAGGACCACGTGTCTTCCATAGAAGACACTTCCTTTGTGACGGAAGGGGCCGCGGCGAGGTTGGTGGGGTGGAGGGTCCTCGAAGGAGACACCCTCAGCGACCACCAACACATAGAATACGAGTTCGTGAAAGAGGAAAGGGGTGGGAGGACGCCAGACCCGAGGGGGTGGGTTTTAAATAAACTGGATAAAGAGGCATTCCGCTCTGCCCTAGGAGAGGGGATCGGGGTCGCGAGGGGGGCAACGGACCCTGAAACAGCGATGGTGATTATAAAGACGGCATGCGATCAAGCAATGCCGAGGAGGAGGGCCTGGAGAGGGCGAAGGAGACCAGTCTACTGGTGGAGCGACGAGCTGGCGGTGCTCCGAAGGGAAGTCAACTCAGCCAGGAGAAGAGTAACCAGGGCCAGAGCCAGGGGCGGGGACGCCGAAAGGACCAAAGGGGTGTACGATGCCGCGAGAAAGAACTTTAAGCGCGCCATTCAGAGGGCTAAGGGTAAGTCCTGGGATGACTTCATTAGGGGGGTTGATGCCGACCCCTGGGGCCTCCCATATAAGATGGTCACAAGGGGAATTAAGGGGCGTACCGGGGGTGCAGCCCCTGGCAACCTGGCTGTGATGCGCCAGGTTGTCGGGGAGCTGTTTCCCCGGGGGGAGGAGACCGCTGGGGAGGTGGAGGGGGGGCAAGTGGAGATGGGGGGGATCCCCCTCTTCACCAGGCAGGAGCTAGAGGCGGCTGTTAAGAAACTTGCGGGGGGTAAGGCTCCGGGGCCGGACGGGGTACCCAACGAGGTGCTCCGTCTGGTCTACGACGCCGAACCGGAGTGGTTGTTGACCATCTACAATCGATGCCTGGTGGAGGGGGTGTTCCCTTCCGTCTGGAAGGCACAGAGGCTTGTGCTTCTACCAAAAAATAAAGGGGGGGGAGCCGCCTCGTACAGGCCTCTCTGTCTGTTAGACACCGCTGGTAAGCTCCTCGAGCGCCTGATTCTGGCGAGGCTGGATAGGGCGGTCGAGGAGGCCGGCGGCCTGTCGGACAGGCAGTATGGCTTCAGGGCGGAGCGATCCGTCCTGGATGCCCTAGGGGACCTGGCCGAGGCGGTTGCCGAGTACAAACGAGGGAGGGCCAGTCTGGCCGGGTTGATGGCGTTGGTCACGCTAGACGTGAAGAACGCGTTCAACTCGGCCAGCTGGGGGGTGATCAAAAGAGCGCTGGCGGGAAGGTGGCGAGTGCCGGAGTACCTCCGAAAGGTACTGGCCAGCTACCTGAGTGATAGGCGGTCGCGGTGCGGGGATCCCGGTCGCGGTGCGAAGAGTTGGGACGCCGTGCATCGTCCAGTACCATGGGCGCTATGAGCGAGGACAGGTACGATGCGAGGGGGAGGATAGAAGCTGCGTCTTCCTCGTAGACGTATGTCAGATGATGCGACTGAAGCACCAACACATACACTTTATCCCGGAGGAGTGGGCGAAAATCAGGGCGATGGCCATACTCATCTCCCTGAGAGGAGTACACCCGAGTAATGAGACGAGCTGGGACCGCCAGGAAATTGCAGTACTGGAGAACGAGGTGCAAGGGAAGCGACTCCTACTAAACCAGCTCCCCATCCCAGCGGAGGTGGGGTATAGACGCGAGGGGGGTGCTATGCAATCTCGCGGGAGTCTTTAGAAGGTACCTGGAGCAGCGCAGGGAAGACGAACTGGTGCGACAACTCATATAAAAAAAAATAAATAAATAAAAAAGGTTAAAATAAACTAAAAATTACTAACGTAAGTAGAATTTTAGTTATTTTGGGGGGACGTTGTAACGTTACAAACTCAAACAATTTATTTAACGAAACACCGGAAAAAAGAATAGAAAAGTAAGAATAAAATCAAGGATTTGAAACATAGGTAACGCGAAAGAAGCGAAAGTTCCGATATATATCCGCGGAAACAAAGAAAAACAGTCGATATCTAAAAATAGGCGTGAAGGTGACAAAGGGACGCACCTGAGCGAAATTAGGTCACACTAGCCGCGGAAACGGGAGACGAGATGAGGTAAGGGGATATTCGCGGAAGATAGGAATTTACATAAAAAGGGCTGACGTCACAATTTGAACGATCAGCAAGTTCAAGGCCAACACCGAGGCCAAATGCAGTCAGCAACGCGCGCCGATAGACAAACAGAGGGGACCCAATTAAAATAATCGAAATCAGATTACGGAGGTAGGGATAGCGCGTATACAGGGTGTATCCGACCAACATGTCGTGAGCTATATCACGTTGTAGCCAGGAATAAATAGAGCCGAAAGAAGTCATAAAAGTTAACATAAGGTAGGTTAGTTAACGAGTTATTAATTATCAAAGATTGGGCGAAAAAGCGGTAGGCGGCGAGCCGCGGCCATGCTATTCTGATGACGAGACGCTAGAAGAAAGAGAGAAAGGAAGGGAGAGTGAGAGAGTCCGCGTGAGTCGCCAACGTAAGGTAGCGCCGTGGAGGAAAGGAAGAGAGAGAAAGAACGAAAGAGGAAGGAAGAGCGAAAGTAAACAATTCGATGCTCGACCGTCTCGCCCGCCGCTCCCCGCGCCGCTCGCCATCAGATTAGCATGGCCGCGGCTCACCGCCTACCGCTTTTTCGCCCAATCTTTGATAATTAATAACTCGTTAACTAACCTACCTTATGTTAACTTTTATGACTTCTTTCGGCTCTATTTATTCCTGGCTACAACGTGATATAGCTCACGACATGTTGGTCGGATACACCCTGTATAAGACAGGTAGCGGAAGGATCGAGATCGAGAGTTTCTCACGTTTTTCTAATTATCAAATTCTAGTCGGGGGTGAATAGTTCGGAGGCAGGCAGAAGTGCGAGAAATTAAATCGGTTTCCGAGAAGAGGTGCTTTCCGGTGTTTTTCAACTACACCCGTGAGTCATCACGACGGGAGACGGCCTAGACCAAAGGTGTGAGTAGGAGAGAGATAGCTAGCCAGGCAACAGGCACCGAAAGTCGGTAAGAGAAAGAAAGAGAACGTTACAGCGTCTTCCTTAGATACTTGTTTACATTTCTTTCGGATACCTGACTTCCCAGTAGATTAAGCATTAGACTAAGTGTATGTGTGAGCGCGTGCATGAGTGTGAGTGGGTGTGCGTTACAAGCGAGCGACAACAAGAGCCATCAGCTGGGCGAGTGCGTTGACCTAGCGTCAATTCAGCATGACATACATCGAAGACGAAATAATAGCTATTTATCCAACGAGTGGGAAAAGTGGCAAATTATGGTATAGGTTAAATTTCCGAAACGAGCCGATAGTGCGTGCTGTGGAACAGGGGAACGAGTGGGAATTTAATCACACGAGTTCCCCTGGAACACAGCACAAGCAGAGGCGAGTTTTGGAAATTAACCTATACCAGATTTGCCACTTTTCCCACGTGTTGCATACAAGATTTTATGCAATCCATGTTTGGAATGTTCAATTTTCGGAGAAACACACAGTTACTAGATTTATTATTTATATAAAAATACGCTATATAAAAAAAAAACAAAAGTAAGTGGAATATTTTATTAAAAATTATTTATTTCTCATGAAAATGAAATGAAACATTTGTACATTTATTAAACGTAATTTGAAAATTTCTACTTGGTAAATTAATTTTAGAAGAGGAGCTTAAATTTGGTTCATCAATATTCTGGGATGCCGGTTCTAAATCGATAGTTGTTTGTGCTGTCTTAAATAATTTGTTTGGTGGCTCTTCTTCGCTCATAACAGAATGGAAGGTATGATTATCCTTACTTGTCGACGGTGTAGCTATATCTTCTCTTTGTTTTAAATTAATAGATTGCCCTATTTGGTCACAAATTTTTTGTTTGTTATTAATTGACTGCTCAACATATCCTTCAGCTACTTGATTTGATTTCCAGCCTCCATGACGTTTTAATGTCGTTATATCAGCTCCAGATTCAGCTAATAATGTAGCTGAAGTCCGGCGAAAAGTATGGCCAGTGTAAGCATCAGGATCCAGTAAGCCAAGATATGTTGCAATTATTTTTGGCATATTACTAAATTTGTTGATGCCAATTGGTTGTTGTGTACATTTTCCATGTGCATAATATAGAAAGAAACGATTACATTTACAATTTGGAGGACGAAGTGATAGATATTTTTTAACTATATTATAAAACTTATTTGTAATAGTAAAAGTACGCGAAATGTGTGTCTTAGTAACTGCAAGTGTAATTAAGAACATCGATGAATCGAATTCTTTAATATCTTCTATTTTAATTTGGCATAGCTCTTCTCTTCTACAAGCGCCTGTTATACCGAAAATCAAAGCAACCTGTGATTGTAATAGTTATTTGTTAATAAAATTTAGAGTAAGGTTATTTTAATAGTTAAATATTGTTTCATTTTAGATTACCTTTGTTGCCAAATGTACTGAATCTGGAGCTTCATTAAGATATTTTTCAACTTCATCTGATGTTAAAGTTTTCGCCTTCTTACTTCGGAAACCAACGGCTTGTTTTTTCAAAAATGCAGTAAGTTTTAAATATGATTTTACATTTACATTGTGATTATTCATGAGTGTAGTCTTCAACATTGAATATCGTGACCATAGTGAAGATGATTTATATGTTTTTGACAGCTCACTGAAGTAAGCCATCAAAACATTTTCGGAAAATGACGTCGTTTGTTTAATTTTTTGCCACTCAATAAATTTATTATAAACAGCAATATATTTTTTTTGGATTTTTCAGGCAAAAGATTTAATGATGCAGTTTTCGCTGCCTCAACCAGATCGGGTGGTGTTAGCTGTGTTGGTAAATCACTCATCGTAACTAAAATCAATATTTATATTTATAATTATATATTATTATTTATTATATTATCTATTATTTATCTATTATTCTCTACCTATTATATTATTATTTATTATATTATCTATTATTTATCTATTATATTATATATTTATATTGTAATGATAATTTTACCATGTGAACTTGTAATCAAGACCGGAGGAAAAAAAAAAAGAAATAAAATAGAAATTTCTTAATTAACTATTTCTACAATTGATTCCAAAGAAATTTGGGTAATAATTTCCGATCGCAAATTTTCTCCCATCGGTTGGGGTGCCGCTGTTTGCTGGTCCGGCCCTGGGTAATGTCTGCCAGGACGATCCGGACACGGCTTCAAAATATTCCCGATTATTCTATTCGAAATTATACTATCGTATTCGTCTGAATTTTACTTTATTTCATGCAATTAAGCCGAAAAGAAGTTAATCATAACGCACACGAATGATAAAACACGCGAAAATCAAACGGCAATAGCACCTCGTGACTCCGAACGCAACACCTTGAATTTTCATTAATAAATTCGAAAAACTTCGACTCGCGTTTTCGATTATCGGAAAATAATCTACTCAATTCTGTCTGAAGGATTCAAATTGACTCCGCTACTCCCAAGAAAATAATTAGAAATCATTTTTAAAAAGCTCACCTGAAATCGATAGTATATTCAAAGTCAGAATGATTTCGTCCGATCGAAATTGAAACATTAGAAATTACGGAACTATCCGAACAAATCCGAACCTACCCGAACGTGCAAGTTCTTAGCGCCTCCTCTCGGAATCTTACGCAATTAACGCTCGTTCGATTGTTCGATCTCGCGACTTAGTTATAGGGAATCTCACGTGACAATATATTATTATATATAATTTTAATTAAATATAATTTTCAGAATATAGCACGTATATTGCACTGTGATAATGAGATTTACGTAGATTAATGACGATTTAGATGATAAATAATATAGTAATATACATATAAATGAAGTCGAAACTTTTTATTTTACGAGGAGAGCTTGTCAGACTTCAAAAAGAAGGAGATTCTGTATTTGGGGTGTAGATTTGTTTTTTGTATTAGTTATTCTTGGGTTTGGAAGTCTCGAGTTAACGGCTTTCGTCATAGTTTATGAAAAAGTTGCTAAATATATATAGTTCTTTAAGAACTAGTCAATTGTAATACTTCCCAAGAAGCGTCGCTAGCCTAGCGGTCTAGGTGCAAGACCAAAGCGCTGGCGGCCCGGGTTCGAGCCCCGCGAGCGCCGAATTTTTTGTATTTGTACGTGTCGTAAATTAAACTATAGATCGTGAAATAATATTGCCTTGATTGAACTGTGCGGGAAAGTGATGACGTAGCGTGCGGGAAAGTGCCAAACTGTGCGGGAAAGTTCTACCCTGTGAGATAATAGCACATTACAGTATACCCATTGGATATTGGTCACTTTGCGCACACTATCTAGCGCTCCAAAATTGAACTTTCCAAGCATGTATTGCATAATAGCTATTTATGCTACAAGTGGGAAAAGTGGCAAATTATGGTATCGGTTAAATTTTCGAAACGAGCCGATAGTGCGTGCTGTGGAACAGGGGAACGAGTGGGAATTTAATCACACGAGTTCCCCTGGAACACAGCACAAGCAGAGGCGAGTTTTGGAAATTTGACCTATACCAGATTTGCCACTTTTCCCACGTGTTGCATACAAAATTTTATGCAATCCATGTTTGGAATGTTCAATTTTTGGAGAAACATACTTATATAGGCCATAAACTAAGGCCTAAACATAGTTATAGGTCTTAGTTTAAGATAGTTTCTTAAGAACTGGTCAGTTTGTAGTGGTTCCCAAGAAGCGTCGGTAGCCCAGTGATCTAGATGTAAGACTAATGCGCTGGCGGCCCGAGTTCTAGTCTCGCCAGCGCCAAAATTTTTTGTATTTGTACGTGTCGTAAATTAAAGTATATATCGTGAAATAATATTGCCTTGATTGAACTGTGCGGGAAAGTGATGACGTAGCGTGCGGGAAAGTGCCAAACTGTGCGGGAAAGTTCTACCCTGTGAGATAATAGCACATTACAGTATACCCATCGGATATTGGTCACTTTGCGCACACTATCCAGCGCTCAAAAAGTGAACATTCCAAGCATGGATTGCATAAAGAAAATTAAAGGGATCACGATTGCTCATTATTTCACGTTTCCCTTCACTTCCCACTGCCAGTTCTTTCCTGAAAAGGAAAGAACTCGACGAGGAGGTAACAGGATAAGCCAAGGTGAAAAAGGGCTTAACGTTACAATATATTGTAGCGTTTCGCTTCTCTTACCTTTAGCCGCTCACGTTACTTTACCAATTGGTTCGGTCTTTTTGGGACTAGCAGTGGAAAGTGGGAAAAATCATAAAATAAATCACGCGAAAATTCGATAAAGTTTCGTTTATTTAAAGTCTCCCGTCCCTTTTGCCTGGTCGTCGCTCTCGACCAGCTGATCTCGCAGTGTTTATGTTTCTTTTATTCTCGTCGCCGAAGTCGTCGTCGCTCTTACGTGCCTCACACACGCATGCACGCGTCTATAATCATTTGCACACACATCCGCTCGCTCGTCTATACTCAGATGCTCGCTTGAACACACCGGTGCTCGCTTACACCCACATTCGTTCGCTCATCAACACTCAGATGCTTGCTTGGACACACCGGTGCTCGCTTACACCCACATTCGTTCGCTCATCAACACTCAGATGCTCGCTTGGGCACACAGACGGTCGCTCACACACACACTCTTAATCGATTACTTATGGCTAAAGGAGTTTTTAAGGAAGCGATATAATACAATACCAACTTATCCCAGGAGACGTTGTGAGGTATCGCGTATCTAAACAACTCGTGTCGCCGTGTTAGTAACTTCTCCCCTTACCCGCCTTTCACCGCCTCTCCTTCCTTCGAAGATCGTTCCTTCGCTCGAAGGTTCGAACCACTGTGTCGCCGTTTTGATGAGATTTGTATTTTTGCGAAATCGATCGCGAATTTCTCTAACACTTTCTTATAAAATTTCTAGCACTTGAAATATGACGAATAACGAGAGCACTTAGCAATCAGAATCGAGTGAGTTTCCTCTCGGTGATTCCGCTATTTAAATGCTGATTCCCCACTCTTCTACTTCCGCGTGCTCTATTTTTCGGTTATCTAATTGGATCCCCTCTTTATCTCTGGAATGCGGTTATTGTCCTTGCCGCTGGCCATGAACTTGTTGGCCGATCGTTTGGCCATCTAATCACTTTTTCAGGACATTCCGATCTATCCTGCCTATTCCCTTCCTTGTCTTTTCGTGCGTTTTTTCGGTACTTTCGCGGTCGCGTGTCGGTCGACCGGTGCGTTTACCTTTGAAATATCTAAATTTAGCTTTCTTATGGTTTTTTCTCTACTTTCGCGTTAGAGCGTTCGCGCATTCTTTCGATTTTATTCGCCGTGTCTCGAAATGGATAATTTTCTCCCGTTGTCGTTTCTAACTTTTATTCCGTGAAATTATTGATTTTACCGTACCGTCACAACGTCCCCCAAAATAAAATTTGTTCTTTACTTTTTTTAACAAAAAAAACAATTTTATTTTTAATGGTTGATGATGACATCCCATTCCCGTTCGAGGCGCTCCCTTTGTTCCCGCCTTCTGTCGAGGTGGAACTTTATGACCCTCGCCAGGTTATGGAGTGCTCCCCACCGGTCGTATCCCACCTCCGTCGGGATTGGGATCTGGTTTGGGTGTTCGTCTCCCCTTGGTCTCATGTCAAGTATCAACAGCTTTCGCTCCACCTCACTTTCCACCATCCTCCGCTCGTACACGCTCCATCCGTGTCGTCCGCTTTCTGTTTATTTTCAATGTCCGCGAAGTAGTCCGTCAAAGTCGTCGATGGTTTCTCGGCGATGATGTTTGCTATTATTACTTCTCCATCTCTGGTGTCACCTTCGCCACGTGGGATTCTGCTGAGCGCGTCCGCGACTTTGTTTTCTCTGCCTGGACAATGCTCTATTTCCATATCATATTCTTGGATGATAATCGCCCAACGCATGAGTCTTGCACTTGTGAACCTACATGTTTTCAGAAATGTTAATCCTTTATGGTCCGTTCGAATGATGACCTTCGTTCCGATGAGGTAGGACCGAAATTTCTGAAGCGCCCATACTATCGCGAGAAGCTCCTTTTCCGTGGTGTAATATCTTTTTTCTGCTCCTTTGAGTGTTCTGCTGGCAAACGCTACTACTCCCATTTGCCCTTGTTCGTCCTTTTGCGCGAGCTCCGCTCCGAGCGCAAATTCACTTGCGTCGGTATGTAAGTAATACGGTTTACGTGGATCGGGATGTTTTAATATTATGGTTTCTAAGAAGAGCTTCTTCACCCGTTCGAACGCCTTCGTCCTTTCTTCATTCCACTCCCATTTACTGCCCTTTTTAATCATTTCTAGTAGCGGTACGATCTCGCGTGCATGTCTTTGCGTGAACTTAGTGTAGAAATTGATTAACCCCAAGAAACCTCGCAGTTGCTTAATATTTTTCGGCCTCGGATAATTTCGTATCGCCTCCGTTTTTTCTACCTGTGGTTGTATTCCTTCTGTTGTTAGGACGTGACCTAAGAAGTTTACTTCCTTTTGGAAAAATTTCGATTTCTTTAAGTTGAGGGTAACTTTCATGACTCTCAATCTTTCAAATAACTTCCGCAGGTGTATAATGTGTTCCTTCGCGCTCGCTGACATGCATAGGAGGTCATCGACGAAATTAAGCACATTGTCCCCCAGACCCTTTAAGACGTGGGCTAATCCTCTTATTAAGCTCGCGCTGCTGGTTTTTAACCCAAACGGTGTTACCCGGAATTCATAACATTGTCCGTTGTGGAGAAACGCTGCATACTTTCTCGACTCCGGAGTGAGTGGTACTTGCCAGAAACTACTGACCATGTCTAGACTTGACATTATTTTGGCTTTTCCACATTGCTGGAATATCGTTTCCGGCGGCACGGGACACTCGTGATCCGGTAATAGAATTTTATTTAATTGTCGCGCGTCGAGACATAGTCGTATTCGTCCGTCCTTCTTTATGACCGTTACGAGCGGATTTACGTACGGGCTATTTGATCGTTGAATGATACCCTGTTTCATCATTTTCTTTATTTCTTGGCTTACCCGCTCTCGATATGCCATAGGAATCGGGTATGACTTATGGATGTATGCCGTTTTGTCACTCACCTCCAACTTATGTTCGTAGACTTCGATTCTCCCTGGTTGGTCGCTGAACACATCTTTGAATTGCCATAACAAACTTCGAAAATTTTCCTTCTCCTCAGTGGTAAGCCCCTGGCACTCCTCCGCCTTTACCCTTATCTCCTCCGCCTTCCTCCGCATCTCCTCTTCTTTCGAGTTCGCCTCTGGGGAGCCACGCTTTGGGCTCGTCCCCCCGAACTCCTCCACCACTTCTATTCTCCTTTCTCCTTTAGACTCCTCCACGCTTTCTACGCTAACTTCGTCTTCCTTTTCCCCGTCGCTTATTCTTAGCACTCCCTTCCTCATTTCGATATGGCCGTTCAAGTGTGTCAGGCTGTCCATCCCCAGGATGCACGGTCTCACTAAGTTCGGTATCACTAAAAACGTTAATTCAGTCTCGATGCTCCCAATTCTTGTTTTAGCCATCAGCTGCTTTTTTATAAGTGCTGATTTTCTTCCCGTCGCGCCCACCACTCTCATCGTCCTTGTTGGGAGCGTGGGACATTTTCCCCACCTGTCTTTATTTTCTTCGTAACTTTCCTCGGCGATGCAGGTTACCTCGCTTCCTGTGTCTACTAGCGCTTTAACTTCTCTTCCTTCTATGTTTATTTTGATGATAGGGCATTGCCCTCTCGTGTTCGCCTGCATACCTCTCTCTCCTTCTCCTTTTTCTTCCCGCGTTACGAGGTTTATCTCCGTTACGCATTCTTTTTTCCGCACACTATTTTCTTTCGTTGTTTTGCTTGCCGTTTCCGTTTTAGTTTTCCGTGTCGTACTATCGCATGTGTGCGTGGGCCTTATGTGCGGTACGACACTTCGGCGTTTCCCCATTCCGCAGTCGGAATGATGTGTGCATCTGTCGAGCTTGTTTTGGTGGTTTGCTCCGCCGAATTTTCCTCACCTATCATCGCGTTTACGTGTGGTGGTCTCGCTGGCCATCCTCTCTCCCCTTCCCTTCTTACATTTGGGTTGCTCTGTCCTCCCCGGTTCGCGACTGGAGTGGAGTGGCTCGTCGGCGGTGCGGTGAACGCTTCTCCTCCGAATCTCCGTGGAGTAGCATTCATCGCTTGCGTCGGCGATCCTCGTTGCGCGTTCACGGGTCGCTTCAAGTCATGTCTCTCGAGGATCCTTATCAATCCTTCTACATTCATGACTCCTTTTAGGATGATTTCGTCCCGTATCTCTGGTGTGAAGTGCGCCGCTAATGCCTCCACGACTTCTTCCTCTCCGATTCGCGGTGTTAGGTCATATGCGCTTGCACACAGTCGCGAGGCATATTCGACTCTCGTCGTGTTCGCCCGTTCTTCGTAGAATCCGTTGTTAAGGTGTCTCCTAATTCTCACCTGTTGCTCCCGGCTCCAGAAACGCTCAGTGAATTTTTGTGAGAACTCGTCGAAAGTTCGTATTCGTCCCTCCACGATGTTCCACCAGTCCCTTGCCGTGCGTGTTAAACTCTGTTCTACCACGAACTTGAATTTGTGATCACGTACCCGCGCGGCTTGGCAATAGTTTTCTATTTCCCGGAGATATTTCATTGGCCGTTCCCTTCCGGACCCATCGAAATTTGGCGGTGTCCGACGTAGGGCCATTTCCCGGATGTTTGAGTGTGATCCGGCGCTTGTACCTCTCGTCGTTTCCGGACGCGTCTCCCGGTCGCTTCGCATCTCTTCGATGCTTCTTCTTAACGTCTCCATTTCCCGACGATAATCGTCCACGGTGTTCCGTGTTTCACGGAAACTCCTTGCAACCTCGTCCACGATGTTTTCGTTTTCGGCGACCCTCCTGCCGAGTTCTTTTATCGCCCTTTTTACGGGGCCGAGGACGATGCGCACGGTCTTGGTGTGCCCTTCTAAGGTCTGTGAAATATTTCGTGCCATGACGTCGGACCACTCATCAAATTTTTCTTCCATCTTCTTTTCCAAGTCCTTCACCTTTCGGTCGATCTTTAAGTTGATCCTTTCACATTGATGGCCCATTTCCTTTATTGCTTCGAGGACTTCTGCCATCGATACGGCGTTTTGCTGCGGCTGAGGGTCATCCTCTTCTGTCGCGGTTTCTTCGATGATAATCTCCTCTTGTCGCGACGGTGGTCGTCGGGTCATCTCTTCTGCCCCGGCGTTGGCGAGTTCCTCAGCGAGTGTAACACTTCGTCGTGTACTCGCCGCCGGTGGTACGGAGAACGTGAATTCATGGTGGTCGCCTGTCGCAAGCGTGCCCATCCCCGTATCTGACACCGTGCTGCACGATTCTTTTTCCGCCATGGTTGTTCTTAACGTTTTCTCGCACCTTTCGCAACTGCCAGCCCCACGTTGGGCGCCAAATGTAACGTTTCGCTTCTCTTACCTTTAGCCGCTCACGTTACTTTACCAATTGGTTCGGTCTTTCTGGGACTAGCAGTGGAAAGTGGGAAAAATCATAAAATAAATCACGCGAAAATTCGATAAAGTTTCGTTTATTTAAAGTCTCCCGTCCCTTTTGCCTGGTCGTCGCTCTCGACCAGCTGATCTCGCAGTGTTTATGTTTCTTTTATTCTCGTCGCCGAAGTCGTCGTCGCTCTTACGTGCCTCACACACGCATGCACGCGTCTATACTCATTTGCACACACATCCGCTCGCTCGTCTACACTCAGATGCTCGCTTGAACACACCGGTGCTCGCTTACACACACCGATGCTCGCTTACACCCACATTCGTTCGCTCATCAACACTCAGATGCTTGCTTGGAAACACCGGTGCTCGCTTACACCCACATTCGTTCGCTCATCAACACTCAGATGCTCGCTTGGGCACACAGACGATCGCTCACACACACACTCTTAATCGATTACTTATGGCTAAAGGAGTTTTTAAGGAAGCGATATAATACAATACCAACTTATCCCAGGAGACGTTGTGAGGTATCGCGTATCTAAACAACTCGTGTCGCCGTGTTAGTAACTTCTCCCCTTACCCGCCTTTCACCGCCTCTCCTTCCTTCGAAGATCGTTCCTTCGCTCGAAGGTTCGAACCACTGTGTCGCCGTTTTGATGAGATTTGTATTTTTGCGAAATCGATCGCGAATTTCTCTAACACTTTCTTATAAAATTTCTAGCACTTGAAATATGACGAATAACGAGAGCACTTGGCAATCAGAATCGAGTGAGTTTCCTCTCGGTGATTCCGCTATTTAAATGCTGATTCCCCACTCTTCTACTTCCGCGTGCTCTATTTTTCGGTTATCTAATTGGATCCCCTCTTTATCTCTGGAATGCGGTTATTGTCCTTGCCGCTGGCCATGAACTTGTTGGCCGATCGTTTGGCCATCTAATCACTTTTTCAGGACATTCCGATCTATCCTGCCTATTCCCTTCCTTGTCTTTTCGTGCGTTTTTTCGGTACTTTCGCGGTCGCGTGTCGGTCGACCGGTGCGTTTACCTTTGAAATATCTAAATTTAGCTTTCTTATGGTTTTTTCTCTACTTTCGCGTTAGAGCGTTCGCGCATTCTTTCGATTTTATTCGCCGTGTCTCGAAATGGATAATTTTCTCCCGTTGTCGTTTCTAATTTTTATTCCGTGAAATTATTGATTTTACCGTACCGTCACAACATATATACAGGGTGGACCACATAAATGGGAACACCTAAATATCTTCTATATTTATGGTGCTATGAAAAAACTTCATAGGACAAAGTTGTACTACCTCAAGGGGAAATTTAATGGTAAAAAAAAATTTTTTTTAGATACATTTTTTTAAGAAGATTTCAAGGTCATCCGTATTTTTTTAAATGGAACAATATATTTTTTTTACCATAGCATGATAGATAATAAAAAACTACATTCGATTGATACCTTTTCGTGACCTTGACATGACCTTGAAAAAAAATAATCACGTTGATATGTGAAAGATGCAGAAGTTTAATACTTACTTGTTTCAGCCTGAATGACGCGTGTTTTACACCAGGATATGCACCTATTTCTTTGAAAATCATAATAAATGTTCGAAATGGTGGCCGTTCTCATTTATGCAATGTGTCAGTCTTGTAATAAATGACCTGTAGCAATTCTCGATTTCCTGGGAGGTGATCGCTGCGCATGCTGCACTAATTCTTTGCCGCATATCTTGTGGTGTCGTAGGTTTATTTCTGTATACGTCACATTTTATTTTACCCCATAGATAAAAATCCAGTGGTGTCAGATCCGGAGAACGAGGTGGCCATTCCACTGTTCCTTTACGACCGATCCAGCGTGCAGGATATTTAATGTCTAACACAGTTCTGGCATATTTGGAATAATGGGCTGGACAACCATCATGTTGAAACCACATGCGTTTCCGATCGTGCAAAGAAATATCTTCTAACAGATTCGGTAAATCTTGGCGAAGAAATGTTGCGTATTTTACGCCCGTCAGGTTCCCTCGTATAAAGTATGGGCCTATTATTTTATTGCATACAATTCCGCACCATACGTTTACAGTCCACGGTTTCTGTTTCTCTACTTCTCTTAACCATCGTGGATTTTCAGCTGACCAGAAATGCATGTTGTGCCGGTTCACTTGCCCGTGATTAGTAAAAGAAGCCTCATCCGTAAAGAGAACTTTGTGGAAAAAAAAGTTATCCGCTTCCAAATGATGTTGTGCCCATTGACAGAACCGGACACGATTAACGTAGTCCTTTGCAGACAATTGCTGATGTAAACTAATGTGATACGGATGAAATTTCTCTCGGTGCAGTATTCGCAAAATACTTGTTTTACTAATACCGGATTCCCGTTGGAGTTGTCGCGAACTTACATGCGGATCGTTAGATACTGCAGCTACGATATTAATTGCATTCGCTTCATGCGTTACCATTCTTTGTCTATTTCGATTTTTGGAATTTACACTACCACTTTGTTTAAATTGTTTTATTAAAACGGAAAACGCGTGCAGGGAAGGACAAACACGATTCCGAAATCTGTCCTGATACAAACGCACTGCTTGTCTCAAAGATTGATGGCTTTCACCATAAATGAAAACCATATCAATTCTTTCCTGTACTGTATAACGCATTGTAATCACTTGTAAGTTTCGAATTTGAATACTGAAGAAGAACCAACAGATTCATACTAAACGAGTAACTTTCAGCTAAGACTTCCAATGATACGTATCATAACATAAACACGCGCTGTTTACAGTCAATAACTTGACTAACATTATGAAGAAAGACATAAAGAAAGTATTATTATAGAAGCATGTGCAATTTCAAACATTTATTATGATTTTCAAAGAAATAGGTGCATATCCCGGTGTAAAACACGCATCATTCAGGCTGAAACAGGTAAGTATTAAACTTCTGCATCTTTCACATATCAACGTGATTATTTTTTTTCAAGGTCATGTCAAGGTCACGAAAAGGTATCAATCGAATGTAGTTTTTTATTATCTATCATGCTATGGTAAAAAAATATATTGTTCCATTTAAAAAAATACGGATGACCTTAAAATCTTCTTAAAAAAATGTATCTAAAAAAAATTTTTTTTACCATTAAATTTCCCCCTTGAAATAGTACAACTTTGTCCTATGAAGTTTTTTCATAGCACCATAAATATAGAAGATATTTAGGTGTTCCCATTTATGTGGTCCACCCTGTATATATATATATATATATATATATATAGAGTGTGCCAAAAGTTCCGGGACACCTAAATAACTTTTGAACGGCTTTGGATATAGGATTGAAATATATAGGAATACAATGGGTCAAATCAATCTACTATTTAACCACTAAAGCATCAACTTCCGCACCTCGGGGGAAGGGGGGTTAGAAGGGGCACAACATTTTTTAATGGCATGTGGGGTCGAGTGACAGCTCATTCGAAAGGACTTTTTGAGGCGAAAACAACGCAATATCGCCGAGGTTTGTGCGATTATTTTTCGCAGAGTTATGATCATTTGAACATCTCTATTAAGATTTTGCGTGAGTGTCTCATTCATTAATTCTCAGAATTATTGTAATTTATTAGAAAACCAAGTTATATCGGCTGTTCAGGATATTGCTGGAGAAGCTTTTCACATTGTTTGGTTCCAGCAAGATGGAACTCCGGCTCATTTTTCTGGAGCAGCTCGTAATATTCTTAATAATGTTATTAGCGAACGATGGATCGGTAGAAGAGGCACAATAGAATGGCCACCAAGATCACCAGATCTGACACCATTAGACTTTTTTTACTAGGAGTATTTGAAATCAAAAGTTTTTGAGTGAATATTTTTCACGTGCCTGCGTGAAAACTTATTTTTTTACTGATGTCGCTGTGGGCTCTCGCTATTGTAAAACCTCAATAGAGATGTTTAAATGATCATAACTCTGCGAAAATTAATCGCATAAACCTCAGCGATATTGCGTCGTTTTCACCTCAGAAAGTCCTTTCGAATGAGCCGTCACTCGACCCCACATGCTATTTAAAAATTTTGTGTTCCTTCTTTCCCCCCTTCCCACGGGGTGCGGAAGTTGATGCTTTGGTGGTTAAATAGTCGATTGATTTGACCCATTGCATCCCTATAAATTTCAATCCTATATCTAAAGCCGCTCAAAAGTTATTTACGTGTCCCGGAACTTTTGGCACACTCTATATATATATTTTGACGGCACGGCAAAATCAGTAATTTCATATAATAAAATTAAAAGCGAAAACGGTAGAGAATTAATCATTTCGAGACACAGAGAATAAGGATCTTTATGCAAATTCATATGAATTATAATTCATGATTCGTCAAATATTGCAAGTAGAGCTGATAACTGAATAAAAATATGTAAAATACAAAGGATACATGTGACATGTTCAATGGTTTGTCTTACATGTAAAATTTGAAAAACATACGCAATAAGAAAAATATGTATTTGCATAAAGATCCGCAGTCTAATCATAAGTAATAGATTAAGAGTGTGCGAAAGTGTGAATGTGTGTGTAAGCAAGCGTCCGTGTGTTCGAGCGAGCGTCTGAGTATAGTCGAGCGAGCATATGTGTGTGCAAACGAGCGTGGAAGTGTGCATGCGTGTGTGAGTCAAGCGAGAGGGACGACGACTTCGGCGGCGATAAAAAATTATAAACACGGCGCGATCAGCTGGTCGAGAGCGACGGCCGAACAGCAAGGAAAAGGAGTTCTTTAAATAAACGGAAATTAATAGAAATTTCGCGTAATTTAATTTATTAACCGACTTCGAAAAGGAGGAGGTTACTCTATTCGACAGAGGGCGATGTTGCTTTTTTTTTTTTACTTCCCGATTAATGGGAAGTTATTGTAATGACCCCGAAAATCGAAAATCGATTTTTTTATAGATGTTGACATTTCAAGGTCATCTTAACATTTTCTGACCATTTTCGGCTTATGGTCTGTATGTGTGTGTGTGTGTGTATGTATGTCAGGCTAGGGCAACTTGTGGCCCGCGGGCCACTGGCGCCCCACTACTAGTCAAGCGTTTCCCCCACTATCGTACGGCAGACACTCGCTACACGCATATTTACAGTGAACAGGGCAGGCCCTGTAGCGAGTGTCTGCCGTACGATAGTGGGGGAAACGCTTGACTAGTAGTGGGGCGCCAGTGGGCCGCGGGCCACAAGTTGCCCATGCCTGATGTATGTGGTCAAATTTTTCGTGCACGATTACGCCCACACTAGTGACGTGATCTTGGTGATGTATGACTTCATCGATTGGTATTGATGTAATTTGGTGCTGATTAGATTTTGGTCTCATTTGGCCGAGTAGTTTTTTAGTTTTTTTTTAAAAACAATTCGACAGGGTAATCTTTACGAAAAGATAGAATTTTGGGAGCGATTCGCTAAACGTTATTAATATATGATATAATTATAGTTAATATAGGGTTTACCCGTATAAATAAATAAATAAATAAATAATAATATATAAGTTGTGACGTGGTATCTTTGATACGCGCCACAAAATCTCTCCTCTCTCTTTAACCGAGCCATAAAAGAAGTACACGCACGGAACCGGACAATTAGGGACCTGCGCTACCGATAAAAAGCGGGATCGAACGACTTCCGAGGCCTCGAAAAAGCCAATTTGAATCCTTATTTATTATTTTCGATATATTTCATGCATTTCGACCGCTCCGAGAGAACCGACGAAATAACGACGACGAATACGAGATTAAGGGCCGAGCGGCGAACTCCGACGTAAAAGACGCTGCACAGAGCGAACTTCGTCTAATACGAGAGAATCGACACGGCGTAGAGAATCAACGAGAGCTACGAACAACGAATTCGACAGATAACTTCTTGCACGAGCTAAGAGACCGTGAAATTACGAGAATCATCGTCTGCGAAATCTTCGTAGTCAACGTGCAGAGGAGCGACGCAACGAATTCGGAAAAACAACGAAAAGCGTGCGATAGAGTCGAAAAGAGCGAAGCGAACGTAGCGTAAGAAATCTTACGCGTTCGAATTGCGCGCCGGCGAGGCGACAAGCGAGAACGCGGATAGGTTAGGATCCGCAGGATCGTACGAATCCGTTCGGGTAGGTTCGGCCGCCGTCGGCCCAGCTCGGGGAGTTCGATTTTCGGGACAATAGATCCCGAAAAATTATTCTAGTTCCGTGCGTAGAGGGAATCACAGGTGAGGGAATTAACCTCAATTTTGACTTTTTACTACCGGTTCATCGGAGTCTTTGTAAAGTAAATTCTTTGCTTAATTCTATATTATCAATTGAAATTCATATCGATTTAACTTTCCTTTTTTTGCTTTTCGTAAAGATTATTACCTTTTCCGGACACGCGAATCGAGCTTGCGAAGTCGTTCGGTCTCCGTGAAGAGACGATTTCTTTTATCGTAAAATTTTGTAAAGTACCGAATCCGATGGCGTATCGGAAGAAATTGTATCGAATAATTTATGAAATTCGGAATTCGTATCCGAGATCTTTGTAAAATTCTTTTCTTGAGCGAGTCTTTATTAACCGTAATTCGAGAGAGTTCGGCCGGGACGAAACCGTTAGCGAATTCGAATACGGGAGAAATTGTAATTCTTTGATTTCTTTGATTCTTTTATTTATTTTGTATGAGACTCCGACAAACCGAATTATTATAGAATAAACCTGGATTTTATTATATTTCATATCTTGTGCCGTCTTTATTGTCTCGAGTAGAGAGTTATCGAGCCCCTAACCCTTCTGGTTACGAACGCGAATCCTTCTTTGGACAGAATCCTCCTTAATTTATTTAGCGTTCTGTTACCGACATTTTGTACCGAGAACTATCATATTCCGCTTTCGAGAAATTATCTTTTATTCCGTATCTTACTTTTTTGACATCGACAATCCGGGTGGAAACGATTCTCGGCAGGGCTTAACCCTTTCCCCCGACTTACGAATCCGCGAGAGGAGAGATTGTCGTTGCAAAGTATAAAATGTGTATAATATAAGTGTAAAATGTGATTTCGATAAGGTGCAGGTAATTTGGACCACTCTTTTTAATTGATAACTATACGTTAGATGTTGATTGGAAAGATTATTATTGCAAAACAAACCATTTTTTACGAATAAAAAACATTCATTTGTACAAAAATTATACACACACATACATTTTCATTCGTTCATTTCGTTTCATTTCATTCACACAGATTTCGTTATGAAAAAAAGACATACAAAAAGGGTATCGATATTTCAAATAGCTTCGGAAACAATCGTTCGTTACACTTTTTTCTTTTATTAAGTGCATAAAAAAGCTCTTGTAGTCGAACCTAGAAAATACATATAATTTTGAGTGGTCCAAATTGCTAGCATATCTATGAATAACTGACTTTTCAAATAAGTCATATAAAAAATAAAAGAATTAGAAAATCAATGGAAATACATAAAGTAGGTATGTATAGTAATAGTTATACGCGATTACAAAAAAAATGTAATTGAATGAATTAAATGAAAAAAATTTAATGAATAATAAGTCAGATATAACTGAATTTTAGACTTACTGAAAAACTTTTCCAAAAATCAATTTCACTAATTATTCTATCATCCGCACAATCACCATGATAACCGCGTGACAAATGTCATTGTTTTATGTTGTCATGGTTTACTTCTAGTGCGCAGTATTTCCAAAGAGATAGTGTTATTAGTTATTAAAATATTGCAGTGGTCCATATTATCTGCAGTGGTCCACAGTACCCTACTTTCCTCTAATATTGATCGTTTAACTGTAAATTACACTTCAAGAACGGAAATTTGCTTTTGCTATTTTTTACTTCTATCGGTTATTTATTAACAGATTGTTTCAAAATTCACATAATTCCAAATTATTTTTATTACGTTTCCCATTTTGCATCTTTACTATTTTCAAAGTCGGTTTTTTTTTTGTTAAAAATTTTTTTTCTAAGAAGTAATAGGAATAGTAGTAATAGTATTTCAAGTAAATGATTTTTTTATTAATAATACATTACATTTAATTGAAATAATAATAATTTTTTTTATATTGGGTTTTTTTTTATGTATTCGCGGCGGCGACCACGGGCTGCGTACCACGCGGCTAACTAAATCCGATGGTCAGGGTAATATTCACATTTACGATAGTTTATATAAGAATTGTTTGGAAGATGATCAACAAGATTTTTTAAATGCTCTTTACACATTCCGTAAGACCTACATATTCCACAAAGTACAGAGACAGACTAATGGCATTGATTGTGGTGCGTTTGCAATATATTTTGCAACATTATTATGTTTTAATAAAAATCCGAGTAATGAAATACATTATAATGTCCATAAAATGCGAAATCATACATATATCAAACATGTTGTCTTGTAGAAAATTATTGATGTTTCCCGAAAATGGTTATCTAACTTTGTGTTACATATTCTGAGATAAATATATAATACTTTTCGATTAAAGTATTACATTTTAATTTTCTTTTAAATGTGATAACCATTGGTCATTATATTTCAAATAGCGAGTGAGTCACAACGCAATCTTTACGGGAAGATAAGAATTTGCGAGCAGGCGATGCGAATGAACAAATGACCACTTATGTAATCGGGAAGTTCTTAATGTGATTCCTATCGGTATCAAATATGAAAAAAAAGCGATTCCGCAACTAAGCAACACCAAACAATACCCACTACTAACCACAGGCATCCCACTCGCGAGCGAGCGTAACGAGCGAGCAAAGACAACCCCACTGGTTTTTTGTTTGTTTGTCCAGCCATAACTCCGCAACGGATTGACCAATCTAGATGAAACCACTTCCAGTTTCTAGGTTTTGGTTTCCCATTGGTCCCGCTTCACAAATTTTTCCGAAATATTTCTTATTAACAAAGTTATTGCAAAATTAGTGCGTCAGAGTGCGAAACGAGTTCCGAACTTCCGCTATCGGAACCAAACCTTTTCGATCCTTTCGTAAATATTACCCACTTACTAACATAATGCAACACATCTTCAATTGTTGCTATGTTTAAATTGTTATTGCAAAATCATTTGTTTATGCTTCTATATCTCCTCAACGACTTCACCTATCGGAATCAAACCCTTTCGATTCTTTCGCAAATATTCCCTACTTACTAACATTATGCGACACATTTTCAATTGTTGCTACGTTTAAATTGTTATTGCAAAATCATCTGTTTATGCTTCTATATCTCCTCAACGACTTCACCTATCGGAACCCATCTTATCGATCCTTTTGCAAATATTACCTACATAACTTTATTTTCACATCTTGATCGATTATACACTAAAAAGTATGAAATAAAAAAAATTTTAACGAAGAAAATAGAAACCGACTTCGAAAATAGTACAGATGAAAAGCAATGAACGAGATTAATGTAATTTAGAAAAAAGCGCTAAAAAGAATGAAATAATTTTTTATTTATTTATTTATTTATTTACGGGAATAAACCCCTTATATACAAGAATATAATTAGTATGGCGAACAGATAAAAGAATAATAATAAGAAGGATACATGAAGAATAATAAAGAAATAATTACAGTGTGTTCATTAGAGAAGATTTCAAGGAGGATACAGATTGGGCAAAAATATCAACATCAGCATTATACAGATTAATGCTATTAAACATTCTATTGATACTGCTATGATAGCCATAGAGAGTACGATGTTGCTCAGTATGCAATAAAGGACTACTCCTTAAGGACCTAGAGGGTGCATTTAATTTAATTAATTCTAAGATATTAAGAGAGACAATAACGCCTCTGCAGACCTTAGAAATAAGAATAATGTCGCTCATGACTCTCCTTTTATACAGAGGAGTGAGGTTCAGCTCATTTTGGATATCGTCGTAATTATTCGAGTCAAAAGGCATTGGATGTCCCATATGATTGGCAATCAATCGCAAAAATTTGTGTTGTACGCTCTCGATGTCGTTGATGTGAGAAGTACAGTAGGGTGACTGTGACGTCCCATGAAAATTCCACTAATAATTATTATTGACAATACATAGCTTAAATTCAAACTTAAGAATTTTCATGCAACGCCACGCTTACGAATATGAAGCGTGTCCGCCGTACATCTCACGCGAGAGATAAGAAAGCGCTGCGCTACGCGAGGCGACACGCGACCCCTCTCCGCAACAACGTCACGTGCCCAAGCGCTCAAGCCGCCTGATATCGCGACGGGAACCCGACACCCGCTCGATCTCTCTGTAAATTCTTTACATTTAGCAAACACAGAAAATCTTCAAGGGAAAGATAAAGGAACAATATTTCAATTGATCAATAGCAAATTACTTAAAATCCAATTCTATTTAATAATAATCCAATAAGCCTCTCTACTAACCCTCGAAGATTCTCAAATTAGTTATTAAGAGTTTAACCATCATAAATTCACTCCGAAACCATAAAAACGCCGAATCAACGTGAAGAGTACACCACGAAGACACATTAGGCACCAAAATCAAAGGAAGCGGATGCAACCCAACACACAGAAGAAATCGGACTCAAAAATACGCAAGATGAACTCCGAAATCCGGCCTACACAACTCGAAACCAGTAGATAAAGCACGAACAGACAGACCGCTAAAATCAAGATTCCCAGCCGCATCAGCAACCCCCACAACACCACCCTTTCCACGAAAAGACCGAGATTTTGCAAACGACGCACCAGACCTACGACACCAACAGCCAATCAGAAACTCACAAAATCACGACATCAGGCCCCCACCATGGAAAATTACGACTCTTCACGGCTTTAAAAGAGCAATCTTCGTCAATTCTCATCAGTAACCCGCCGAATAGTCTACCCATCAGTAACCCATCAGTCACCCGCCGATCATCACCTGCAGCTTAACACTTTAATTATATTTCTAAATTCAGTACTAAGTAGTGAAAAGTTACACAAGTTAAGTGAACTTCTATTGTACAACTACCACTCGTACTACTACTACTTCTAACTTAATAAACGTAAGTAAAACCAAATAACTATTCCATCTCTTGTCAAACCAAATCTAAACGGGTACTCAATCATCAATCTCTCACTGAATTGTAACACCTCTCAGTTCTACCAAATCCTAATTCCATTTATTAGCCTACCCGTATTTCCTATAATAGATTAATATCTTTTGTAACCCTTGTCGACGGCATTGTTCTCTTAATAAACAAAGCAGACATATTGCAACCCTTGCAGACACATTGCAACCTTTTGCAGATACATTGCAACCCTGCAGATACGCTGCAAACCTGCAGATACACTGCAACCTTGCAGATCTATTGCAATTTTCACGCGACAGACACATTGCCACGAGAACGATACCGAACAAAAGGCGAATATTAAATTGACATAAGTTAGTCTTCCGAACGTTCCATTGATTAACCAGCCGATGAAAGGCAGGTCTCAACTTCTTAATTCATTTACTCATCCACACTTCATTGCGATTCCTCTCCCTTCGATCTCTTGGCCGCCCACGGTAGACGAGGCGTAGGTCTCGTGACCAAAACAGGCCAAATCTTTAAACCGTCCGGGTAGGTGTAGAGTAACGAACGCGTTATTGGCCCTCACCCGAGACGTGACATAATTTTTATGGTGGCAGCGGTGGGATATAAAAGAGATCGTTAAAAGGATAGGAACCAGCGTGAAGTTCTACTAAAACCATTAAGAAATTAGGGAACTGATAGAATTTATTAAAATCCGCGGATAGGAATAATCGAGGGATTAGGAAAATTAACCACTAGAAACTTCTAAATCTTCTAAATCGTACTAAATCCACTTATATCAAAATGACGGACAAACGACAAACGCGTCAAATGGCTACCGCGACTACGGAATCAGAAATCGCACTTATTCAAGAACAACTACTCGCTAAAGAGGCTCGTTTGAAGGAACAATCTGTAAGAATGCAGGAACAGGCAACACTAATTGAAGAACAAACCAGACAATTACGTATGGAAAAAGAGGCTATTGAAAAATCGAAACGCAACGAATCAGGATTACTAGATCAGATCTTAGCAGAAGTACGCGCAGAGTTAAACCCATTACGAAGCTTAGGCGGAAAAATCACCGAATTACAAGATAAAATGGAAGAAATTCAAAGAAGGACACGCGATGCACCACCGAGAAACATAGACGCCGAGACTCTTTCAGAACTTAACCCACCTTCATTAGCACCGCGTGAACCTAATCGTCCTACGCTAAAACTAAAAGACGCGATTGAATCAGTACCGCGCTACGATGGTTACAAAATTCCAGTATATCAATTTGCCAGAGCCTGCGAAAGAGCGCGCGATATGGTAGCCGAAGAAGCCGAACCGGCTTTAGTTAATTTAATAATAAATAAATTATACGGACACGCGTACCAAGCAGTAGAAGATGCTAACGTCACCTCCGTAAATCAACTCATCGATAGGCTAAAATCAATTTTCGCGCCGAAAAAATCTTTAAATCAATATAGGGGAGAATTAGGAAATCTTGTAAAGAGGCATAATGAACATATTCTGGACTACATCGGTCGAGTCAAGGAAATTAGAGCAGCCATAATGGACGGCGAAAAGGCCCTCCGTGGAGACGTCCTGTCGAGCGTTGCTAAACGCGAAATCGACTTAGATGCTCTAGAAGGTTTTATGGACGGTTTACCACCGGATTTAAAAATGCGAATCAAAGTCGAAGGTTACTATGATCTAGACGACGCATTCCTAAAGGCTATCCATATGACCAAAGTCATAGAAACCGAGGCCCAAAAACATCGACGCAGGGATTACACTGACTCGTATCGCAACAGGAACGAAGACAAACGATATACTCCACCGACTCGCGATCAACCCCCTGCCAACTCATACAACAACAACGCATCACCTCAATTCGCTGGAAACCAAAGTAAAGCACCACCTCGAACCGAGTATGTCCCCAACAATCAAGCGCGAAACACTTTACAGGCCGTTGGAGGAGATCCACCAGCTTCTAAAATCTGCCGCTACTGCAAAAACCCGGGCCACGAAATTTCGGAATGCCGAAAATTAGCGTATAGACGCGCAATGGAAGCAAAGGCAAAGACCGAAAACAGCAATCCGGGAAACTCTCGAGGCCGCCCGGAAACGAGCGACGTCCGCCGGGTCGCCCAAGAGCAAGGGCGTCAGATCATGACGATGGAGGAAAAACCATCGACAAGCACCTCGACGTTGCCACAATAAGGCTAGACTAAAAAGGCACCGTCCCCTCTGTTCTCATCAAATCTCCGAATCTACCACATTCTACTTCTTTTATGATCGACTCTGGCTCCGAAATCAACGTACTTAAAGAGAAGGTTCTTGAATCAAATATCAATATCGATCGTTCCATTATACTAAATCTACGCGGGATATCTTCTAATCACGTGACTTCCTTAGGGCTCGTCACAGTCTCTCTCCTAGGACATCCCGTGTCATTTCATATCGTCGACGACTCATTTCCTATTAAACAAAACGGAATCTTAGGATCCGAATTCCTCGCTAAACGAGCGGTTACAGTCGACTATGAAAACAAATGCATACGTTGGAACAACGTTTTCGTACCATTTCAAGAGTACAAGACAGTACTCGTAGACAAACGATCGGTAACTCCTTTCTACTTCCACATTTCTAATCCGGAAATTCAATTCGGATACATACCTCTCTTTAAGCCAGGTGATGGAGTTTATGTAGGCGAAGCTCTCGTTACAAATCGTAAGGGTAAAGCATACCTACCTGTTTTCAATACCTCCGAGGAGGACATTGAAATACAAGTGCCAACGCTGACCCTGCAAGAATACGACACGCAGAGAGACGACGCCGACATCACGCAACAAGGTCATCCCGTAATGACCATACCATATGTACTAGATCCAGAAGAAACACGCGACCAACGCTTCACCGAAATCAAAAACTTACTACGTCTCAATCACTTAAATCCAGAAGAACGTGCTAATATCGAAAAACTAATTCAAGAAAACGCTGATCGATTCCATATACCAGGAGATTATGTAGGAGCAGCCTCAGGAATGAACCATACGATTCATCTCACCGACGAAATTCCAATCAATACTAAACAATACCGTTTCCCACCGATTCACAAAGACGAAATTAACAAACAAGTAAACGAACTTTTAGAAAACAAAGTAATAGAACATTCTAAATCACCGTATAACTCACCAGTTTGGATTGTACCGAAGAAACCGGATTCCCACGGAAACAAACGATGGCGAATGGTTATAGATTACCGCGCGTTAAACGATAAAACGATAGGAGATGCGTATCCACTTCCAAACATAGTAGAAATTCTAGATCAATTAGGAGGAGCTAAATATTTTTCATGTTTCGATCTCGCAACGGGATTTCATCAAATCGAAATGGCCGAAAAGGATAGGGAGAAGACAGCTTTTTCTACGCCTCACGGTCATTACCACTTCAAGAGAATGCCCTTCGGATTAAAGAACGCACCCGCTACATTTCAAAGACTCATGGACAACGTATTATCAGGTTTCCAGGGGAACGAACTCTTCGTCTATTTAGATGACGTAGTCATATACGCTCGCTCGCTCCAGGAGCACGAGGCCAAGTTCAATCGGCTGACGAAGAGATTACGCGAAGCGAACCTGAAACTCCAACCTGATAAGTGCGAATTCTTAAGACGAGAAGTCAGTTACCTTGGGCACATTATAAGCGAAGAAGGCGTGAAGCCCGACCCGAAGAAAATTGAATCAGTTTCAAATTTTCCAAAACCACGCAATGCTAAAAACATTAAACAATTTCTAGGACTCGCAGGATACTATCGTCGATTCATTCCAAATTTTTCTAAAACAGCGAAACCATTAACCGAACTTTTGAAGAAGGATAAACCTTTCAAATGGGAAATCACACAAGAAAACGCATTTAACATTCTTCGAAAAGCTCTTTGCACTGAACCAATTCTACAATATCCTGATTTTACTAAACCTTTCTTACTAACTACCGACGCATCAGGATACGCTATAGGCGGAGTACTAAGTCAAGGTCAAACCGGAAAAGACCTTCCCATCGCATACACTTCACGTTTACTAAATAAAGCAGAACAAAATTACTCAACCATTGAAAAAGAATGTCTAGCTATTGTCTATTGCATTAACCATTTTCGACCATATTTATACGGCAGGAAATTTACTATAATAACAGATCATAAACCGTTAATTTGGTTACACTCCATAAAAGACCCCTCATCTAGACTCTGTAAGTGGCGATTAAAAATCGCTGAGTACGAATATGATATCTTATACAAGGAAGGCAGAATAAATTTAAACGCAGACGCATTATCAAGAAATCCACCAGAAACCACAACATTTCCAATTCACCAAACGCATTCTTATGTAACTATCGAAGACGTAACAGATGAAATTGAAGAACCAACATCTCTCTTAATGATTGAAGCAAATAAACAACTAGCAATTGAATGGAAAAGGGAATTAGAAGAAGTTAGAATGCTGCCTGTCACAAGGAGCATGGCGAGACAGAACCCTCCCAAACCCACCCACATCGAACAGTCATCAAAAAGGAAAAAACAAGAAGAAGAGGAAGAAGAAGAAGATGAAGAAGAAGAAGACGAAGAAGATGATGACGCTCTAAGTTTTCATACCAATTCCACACCAGAACCGTCAAGTGACGAAGACGAACCCCTTATTCCACCCGCTTCAATCCCATACGATTTCAACACTTCTCAAAAGGGACCACAATTCATCGAAACTCGCGATAGTCTATTAACACAAAAATGCGATCACATAATATTTCTATATTCCGACGGAACACCTTTTGATCAAGGCGCACTGGATTACCAAAAGGAAGGAATACTACCCAAATACCAAAACCTTACTTTCGAACGTGCAAAAGTCACATCTATAAAAAGCAAAAAACTAATCGCCATTTCAATAAAACTAAATTCTCGAACTCCAATAACCACGGAAAATCTACTAAATGGAATCAGATCTCTTTACGACGTAGTCATGGAATTACAACTAACAACCATCGCAATAACAAAAACCAATCATTTCGATGAAATACCATGGAAGTATTTTGAAAAGAAAGTTAAAAATATTCTCAGCGATTCTCAAATTACTATTCGCGTATGCAAAAGCCTCATACAAACACCACCAACAGAAAAACGGAACGAACTAATTCACGAAAATCATTCATCAGCCGCAGGAGGACATAAAGGAGTAAACAAAACCTACAAACGCCTCAGACAAAGTTATTATTGGAACACCATGAAAAAGGATATACAGGAATTCATACAACAATGCCGCGATTGCCAAATTAAAAAACTAACTCGAATTAAAACTAAACAACCAATGGTTCTAACAGATACACCCGGTAGTTCTTTTGACAAAATAGCATTAGACATAGTAGGTCCTCTACCATTAACTAGGAAAGGAAGGAAATATATACTAACCATGCAAGATCTATTAACCAAATTTTGTATTGCAGTACCATTAATCGAAGCAACTTTCAAAACCATAGCAGATAAAATTTTGAAAAACTTGATCTGTCGATATGGAGCCCCTCAGGCAATATTGACCGACCAAGGAGCCAATTTCGTTGGCACAATAATACGCTATTTAACAAAGAAATTTAAAATCAAACATTTTAAAACAACCGCGTATCATCCGCAATCAAACGGATCTATAGAACGGTCACACCATGTTTTGACCGAATATCTCAAAACTCACGTCGATCGGAATTCAGATTGGGACGATTGGCTCGATTTAGCAATTTTTAATTATAATACCAATGTACATGAAGGTACTCGTCATACGCCATTCGAACTAGTTTTTGGAAAAATCGCACGTCAACAATCCTCTGATCCACCGATCGAGGAAGACATAGACCTCACCTATCAAGATTACTTAACAAACCTTTTTCATAAAATTAAAGATTCACAGGAACTAGCTCGTCAAAATCTTATAGAAACGAAACAGAGATCAAAACATTATTACGACCGCAATTTAAATCCACAAAATTTCTAAGTTGGAGACTTCGTATTTTGTTTAAAATTACCCCAAACAGGGAAGATGTCAGACCAATACACTGGTCCGCACGAAGTACTCGAAATTATGCCTGATAATAATGTTCGGATCTTAATGTCAGGAAAGCGCCGCGTAATGCATAAAAATAGACTTAAACTTTCTAGAATAAGAGACAGCGCACACTAAATTTCTATTTACCAATTTTAATAAAATACTACAATATTTATGCCTTCGCTTATATGCACATTTCAAATGGCACTTTTAGCCATCATCATTGTAATCCCCTTACCCACCTACGGAACTCTTGGCCTTATCGGATCCCATTGCAATGACTATCATCTCAACGTCACCACGGCATCACTCTCAGGTATAGCGGAATGCGACCTGACCATCTCAACAACTAACATAGAGACCATCCACATACAATATCCACAGCTGTCGGAATACGACACCACCAAGATGATACGGCGCAAGGCCAAATTCTTACTACTCCGTAATGCACTCACGTGTGACTGTAATACACAAGGGTAAACACACTTACCTGATGGATTACAAATTTTGGAAACCAATATCAATCAATATGATGTCCTTTGCAAAAGGCATCGCACACCAATTAGAAGAAGAAAATAGCCAACAACATACCTCCATCGTGTATACAGTAGTGAGCAAAGACATTACAAAACACAAGAGGAATCATTAATTGATTACACTCTCATCCGCACTGAATATTCTATTTATTCATAATCAACTTGGACGTATTTCATTCTTGGACGTATTCACCATCCGTAAATTCGGAGAAGCGCCAGATTACATGGCAATGACAGCTGGAGAGATGATACACTTACAACCAGTAAGGAGTATCCCAATCGAACTAACACTGAGGAGAAGTAATATATGACATGCTCCCAGTGCAGAGGAAAAAACGAACCTCTTTCTTCCAAAATCAAGAGTGATTATTCATTTCAAGAAAAAGCAGAAACAACAGCCTATTACCAGTGATGTACCTCATCGAAGATCCATGGATCCGATTTTCAACAAATCCAATGTCATTCTCTTCTATCGAATCAACAGGCCTTGAGTACCACTATCAGTCCCCAGAAGAAAGAAGAAATCGCCCCCACACGTAAACAATCACTTTTGTAAATTCGAATCCTATTTATTCTATGAAGGCATATCTATCTTCTATTTCAGTTATATTTTATTCTAATTCTCGAATTATCATATTCTACATATCTATTTTATATTTCAATTATATTTTATTCTAATTTTCAAAATATCGTATATTACATATCTATCTTCTATTTCAATTATACTCTATTCTAATTTTCAAATTACCATATTTTACATATCTATTTTATATTTCAATTTATATTTTATTCTAATTTTCAAATTATCATATTTTAATCTCGTTCTCATAAGCATTGTAAACACTATTATAGGCACTTACCTTATTCTCTTATACCTTTAACATATATTTATCAATTATAAATTAAGTATTTCAATTCTAAGTCCATTCACGCGTATATACATTTACTTTTCTTTCTCATTAGAGCATCGCACTACTAATTTATGAGAAAGAACAACCACATAGTGCTTGTTCTTTTTCCAAGGGGGGAGGTGTGACGTCCCATGAAAATTCCACTAATAATTATTATTGACAATACATAGCTTAAATTCAAACTTAAGAATTTTCATGCAACGCCACGCTTACGAATATGAAGCGTGTCCGCCGTACATCTCACGCGAGAGATAAGAAAGCGCTGCGCTACGCGAGGCGACACGCGACCCCTCTCCGCAACAACGTCACGTGCCCAAGCGCTCAAGCCGCCTGATATCGCGACGGGAACCCGACACCCGCTCGATCTCTCTGTAAATTCTTTACATTTAGCAAACACAGAAAATCTTCAAGGGAAAGATAAAGGAACAATATTTCAATTGATCAATAGCAAATTACTTAAAATCCAATTCTATTTAATAATAATCCAATAAGCCTCTCTACTAACCCTCGAAGATTCTCAAATTAGTTATTAAGAGTTTAACCATCATAAATTCACTCCGAAACCATAAAAACGCCGAATCAACGTGAAGAGTACACCACGAAGACACATTAGGCACCAAAATCAAAGGAAGCGGATGCAACCCAACACACAGAAGAAATCGGACTCAAAAATACGCAAGATGAACTCCGAAATCCGGCCTACACAACTCGAAACCAGTAGATAAAGCACGAACAGACAGACCGCTAAAATCAAGATTCCCAGCCGCATCAGCAACCCCCACAACACCACCCTTTCCACGAAAAGACCGAGATTTTGCAAACGACGCACCAGACCTACGACACCAACAGCCAATCAGAAACTCACAAAATCACGACATCAGGCCCCCACCATGGAAAATTACGACTCTTCACGGCTTTAAAAGAGCAATCTTCGTCAATTCTCATCAGTAACCCGCCGAATAGTCTACCCATCAGTAACCCATCAGTCACCCGCCGATCATCACCTGCAGCTTAACACTTTAATTATATTTCTAAATTCAGTACTAAGTAGTGAAAAGTTACACAAGTTAAGTGAACTTCTATTGTACAACTACCACTCGTACTACTACTACTTCTAACTTAATAAACGTAAGTAAAACCAAATAACTATTCCATCTCTTGTCAAACCAAATCTAAACGGGTACTCAATCATCAATCTCTCACTGAATTGTAACACCTCTCAGTTCTACCAAATCCTAATTCCATTTATTAGCCTACCCGTATTTCCTATAATAGATTAATATCTTTTGTAACCCTTGTCGACGGCATTGTTCTCTTAATAAACAAAGCAGACATATTGCAACCCTTGCAGACACATTGCAACCTTTTGCAGATACATTGCAACCCTGCAGATACGCTGCAAACCTGCAGATACACTGCAACCTTGCAGATCTATTGCAATTTTCACGCGACAGACACATTGCCACGAGAACGATACCGAACAAAAGGCGAATATTAAATTGACATAAGTTAGTCTTCCGAACGTTCCATTGATTAACCAGCCGATGAAAGGCAGGTCTCAACTTCTTAATTCATTTACTCATCCACACTTCATTGCGATTCCTCTCCCTTCGATCTCTTGGCCGCCCACGGTAGACGAGGCGTAGGTCTCGTGACCAAAACAGGCCAAATCTTTAAACCGTCCGGGTAGGTGTAGAGTAACGAACGCGTTATTGGCCCTCACCCGAGACGTGACAGTGACCATATTATACTACCATACTCCAATATAGGTCTGATAACACTGTCCAACAAATTTAAACTTTTTTTTCCTTTTCTTATAGCCACTATGATATTCTTATAGATTTTGGCATGCTGAACACGAATCTGAAATCCGTTTTTCTCTATCACGTCCAGTTTTTTAAAAAATCGATTTTGAAAAAAAGGTCGTTTTTCAACTTTGACTTCAATTATCGTCGAAAGTATTAGGGTTAGACAAATTTGATTTCTTTCATTGAATTCTATAGACTTTAACGAATAAAATGATATATAACACTTCCGTAAAATCAGTTTCTAAATATGTTTAAACATTAATTAAAGTGGACAAAACGATTTTGGTGGATATTTTGTGTTCCTCTGTGAAAGCAAAACTTCATTTCTGTCCCAGAAAGATGGTTTTCTATAGAAAAATGTCCACTCTATCGCGTGCAATGGTTAGAATCTATGCTAGACGTCTAGTTTCGGCGGAAAATGTAAAAAAGTACCGTAAAAAAGGTGCTAAAAACGTGTTTTGTCCACTTTAATTAATGTTTAAACATATTTAGAAACTGATTTTACAGAAGTGTTATATATCATTTTATTCGTTAAAGTCTATAGAATTCAATGAAGAAAATCACATTTGTCTAACCCTAATACTTTCGACGAAAATTGAAGTCAAAGTTGAAAAACGACCTTTTTTTTCAAAATCGATTTTTTAAAAAACTGGACGTGATAGAGAAAAACGGATTTCAGATTCGTGTTCAGCATGCCAAAATCTATAAGAATATCATAGTGGCTATAGGAATTGTATTTCACTGTTGGACAGTGTAATCTGACAATAAAGTAGTCTAAATGTCTTTGGATTTTTAAATAATATGGAAGTTCTATAGATAAGCCCTAAAGATTTTAAACTCTTCGCAATAATATTGCCATAATGATGGTTGAAAGAAAGATCAGTTGGAAAAGAGATACCACGATCTTTAACGCTATTGAGAACAGAAAGCGACGCACCATTTAAGGTGTAACAATAATCAGAGTAGTTTTTCTTACGTGTAAAATGAACAACATGACACTTTGCTATATTAAGAGACAGCTCATTAGTGAAACACCAATCCTGAAAACGCTAATGTATACCTACAATATTCTATTTCATCATTATCATACTCAGAATATTGCAACTTTTTCGGAGGCGACAGAAAATTCATTAACAGTACATTAATAGCCATCAATTCACGGACATTGATGGATATTTATGTATAAGGCACTCACTCCTTTGTCCGTGAAAATGACTGTGTTGGAATATTTTGTGTCGCCGTCGAAAAAGTTGCAATATTCTGAGTATGATAATGATGAAATAGAATATTGTAGGTATACATTCATTGCTTTTCATCTGTACTATTTTAGAAGTCGGTTTCTATTTTTTTTGTTAAAAATTTTCACTTTCCCACTTTCCACTGCCAGTCCTAAGAAGACCGAACCATTCAAAAAGGTAACGTGAGCTTCAAAAGGTAAGGAAGGCGATACGTTACAATATACACGAAACCCTTTCCTCTCCTCTTTGGGGTCAATATAGTCTAGTAAAGTAAACTCTAGTCAGCCAGATGGCAGATGGGGTTCTTATTTTTAAAGGATTGCAAGGGTGGGATAGTCAGGGTGGGACACGCACTGACACGGACAGGGCTTGGGGGAGGGAGGCTATGCAATAAGGGAGGGCTTTTTCAAGGGGGACGAGTGGCGATAAGCTACGGGGTTATGGGGACCTCCATAAAAGGTCCCCCCTGCTCGAGGTAATGCCTGACGGCTCTCCGGCGGGGGAAGACCGGGGGGAAGTCTGAGGCTTTTGGCCCCATCTGGGCCTAGGCCGATGATGATTAGAAAAAAAAAGAAGAAGAAGAATGGTTAGTAATCGCACGGGAATTTAAAGAAAAGTGGAATTTCCCAAACTGTATCGGTGCTATAGACGGAAAGCACTGCACCATACAAGCACCTGTTAATGGTGGAAGCAAATTTTTTAATTATAAATCTGCATTTAGTGTGGTATTATTGGCTATTGTAAACGCAAACTGTAATTTTATATTCGCTGATGTAGGTTGTCAGAGAGGAATATCAAATGGCGAAGTTTTCAGAAACACTACTATTAATCAGAAACTTCAAAAGAATGAATTAAGTTGGCCTAATAACCAAAGTCTTCCGGGGAGACAACAAACAATGCCATTCGTATTTGTAGCAAATGACGCGTTTCCATTACAAAGACACATCATGAAGCCATATGCTGGTACTCATGCTAAGAGATCCCCAAAACGAATTTATAACTACCGTTTATCAAGAGCAAGGTGCATTGTAGAAAATGCATTTGGCATACTTTCAGCAGTTTTTCGTGTATTGCGAAAACGTATGTTACTGCAACCAGATAAAGCGTCCCCCATCGTCATAACCTTGTAACCGCATGTATGAGTTTGATGATCAAGTATGAGGTTAATTAACACGTTCGGTTTTAAGATTTTATCTTCATGAATGCAATGTGAGGAAAGGTTCGTCCTGCGGACGGTCAGACGTTCGGGAGCGAGAGAGTGATAGGTACAGAGAGTTATGAATGTATTTCTGACAAATAGAAAAAAAAAAACAAATAAAAGAAAACATATTCTTAAAAACTTTGTTATACAGATTCGTCCGTAAATAAGAAAAATCAACACAAATAACATTAAAAATGTAAAGTGGGCCGTCGCTGTAGTTAATGAAAAAAACAATCGCGCTTTCTTCTGTAACATAAAGATATTAAATGCACTTAATAAAAGAAAAAAGTGTAACGAACGATTGTTTCCGAAGCTATTTGAAATATCGATACCCTTTTTGTATGTCTTTTTTTCATAACGAAATCTGTGTGAATGAAATGAAACGAAATGAACGAATGAAAATGTATGTGTGTGTATAATTTTTGTACAAATGAATGTTTTTTATTCGTAAAAAATGGTTTGTTTTGCAATAATAATCTTTCCAATCAACATCTAACGTATAGTTATCAATTAAAAAGAGTGGTCCAAATTACCTGCACCTTATCGAAATCACATTTTACACTTATATTATACACATTTTATACTTTGCAACGACAATCTCTCCTCTCGCGGATTCGTAAGTCGGGGGAAAGGGTTAAGCCCTGCCGAGAATCGTTTCCACCCGGATTGTCGATGTCAAAAAAGTAAGATACGGTATAGAAGATAATTTCTCGAAGGCGGAATACGATAGTTCTCGGTACAAAATGTCGGTAACAGAACGCTAAATAAATTAAAGAGGATTCTGTCCAAAGAAGGATTCGCGTTCGTAACCAGAAGGGTTAGGGGCTCGATAACTCTCTACTCGAGACAATAAAGACGACACAAGATATGAAATATAATAAAATCCAGGTTTATTCTATAATAATTCGGTTTGTCGGAGTCTCATACAAAATAAATAAAAGAATCAAAGAAATCAAAGAATTACAATTTCTCCCGTATTCGAATTCGCTAACGGTTTCGTCCCGGCCGAACTCTCTCGAATTACGGTTAATAAAGACTCGCTCAAGAAAAGAATTTTACAAAGATCTCGGATACGAATTCCGAATTTCATAAATTATTCGATACAATTTCTTCCGATACGCAATCGGATTCGGTACTTTACAAATTTTTACGATAAAAGAAATCGTCTCTTCACGGAGAAAGAACGACTTCGCAAGCTCGATTCGCGTGTCCGGAAAAGGTAATAATCTTTACGAAAATAAGAAAAGAAGCTAAATCGATATAATTTTCAAGTTACCAGAACGAATTAAACAAGAAATCTACTCTTTACAGACTCCGATGAACCGGTATTCAAAAACTCAAAATTGAGGTTAAATTCCCTCACCTGTAACCTTTGCAGCGCACGAAACTAGAATAATCTTTCGGGATCTATTGTCCCGAAAATCGAACTCCCGAGCTGGGCCGACGGCGGCCGAACCTACCCGAACGGATTCGTACGATCCTGCGGATCCTAACCTATCCGCGCTCTCGCTTGTCGCCTCGTAGGCGCGCAATTCGAACGCGTAAGATTTCTTTCGCCACATTCTCTTCGCTCTCTTCGACTTTATCGCACGCTTTTCGCTGCTTTTCCGAATTCGTTGCGTTGCTCTTCTGCACGTTGACTACGAAGACTTCGAAGAGGATGATTCTCGTAATTTCACGTTTTCTCAGCTCGTGCAGACGTTAACTGTCGAATTCGTTGTTCGTAGCTCTCGTTGTTTCTCTACGCCGTGTCGATTCTCTCGTATTAACGAAGTTCGTTCTTTGTAGCGTCTTTTCCGTCGAGTTCGTCGCTCGGCCCTTTTTCTCGGATTCTTCGTCGTTATCTCGTCGGTTCACTCGGAGTAGTCGAAATGCATGAAATATATTGAAAATCATAAATAAAGGTTCGAAATCGCTTTTTCGAGGCCTCGGAAGTCGTTCGATCCCGCTTTTCATCGGTAACGCAGGTCCCTAATTGTCCGGTTCCGTGCGTGTATTTCCCTTACGGCTCGATTGAAGAGAGAGGAGAGATTTTGTGGCGCGTATCAAAGATACCACGTCACAATGTATATCCTTAGAAACAAGGGTAAAATCTGTTGGGTGGGATTGATCTCTTCGGAAGAGGCGCTTCATACAATTATGATAGAACTTCACTTAAGGTAAGTTCGTTTAATCATTTAATTATATTTCACGCCTCTTCCTCGAGATCAGAATGTAGTTATTCAAAGTTTGTTACGGCATCTATCTAATGCATCAGAAATTTCAGAGATCGTTTATGACCTTGTATTTATCAAAAATTACCAAAAAATATAAAACAGTGCGAGTTACCTCTTATTTAACACACTTATCCAATATAGTTTTCGCAAACGTTCCTTTCTCTATAACAATGTTTCTATCGTAGAACCTAGCAAAGGTACCCGATTTTTCCGTCCAGCCGGCGGTCTCCTTAATAGCCTCTATGTTGACTCCGCTTCGTTTTGCCGCCGAAGTTGAGGCGTGACGCGTACTGTAAGCGTCAAATACAGTCGTATCCACTCCGCTATCTTTCAGCGTCTGCTTAATCCACCTACTTAAGGTCTGACTGGATACGCTCTTATACGGTTTTTTCAATGCTATGAACAGCTTAGTCTCCGACGTTCGCAGGTCTTTTGTTCTCTTCAAATATTCTTCCAACGTCAACGCCGCACAGATATTTCTATTTTCTAAATAGAACGGAATTCTTAAAACTGGTTGAGGCTTGTTCATTTTTGAGGTCTTCAATCTATCCGAAATCTTAATCTCGATCAATTCCGTACTTCTCTCGATGTTTGTAATGTCGATCGCAGCGAGCGTCTGCATACGCTGCGCTGTCACTAGAGCTAACAACGTGACTAGTTTGAGTGTAAGCTTTTTAAAGGAAATCGTATCGTTCGAACCCCATTGTAATACGTAATTCAAAACCAGACTCGAATCCCATGTAGACTCATATTTTGGTTTCCCAGGTCTGAGTCTCGCAAAGCCTTTAAACAACCTCCTAATTCGAGGATCTTCCCCTAAATCCGGTCCATGCAGCAAGGCAATCGCTGATCGACAACTGTTTAAGGAACCATGTGAGGCGCCTTTTTCAAATTCAATCGATAGAAAACTTATTATTACAGAGGTGTCGCATCTGTAAAGGTCAATGAATTTTCCACGGCAAAATGACCACCATTTCTTGAGGCAGCAGTCATATTGCTTGATTGAAGCATCCGAAAGCGACGACAGCATGATGTTAAGTGCTTCCTCTGGTACTTTTCTCTTTTTTAACGCCTCCCTGACAGCACTCATGCAACCAGGGTAATCCTCTGCCAGATCGGGTGCGGCTGCCTATTCAAAGAACGTAAAAGGTTCACATTCGGCTTGAAATAAAGCGGGTCACAGATCAACATAGCGGTAAAAACAGGAAACCAGGCCTGGGCCGGCCAATGTGGTACTACCACGATCCCTTTTGCATCGTCGTCCCTTATTTTCTTTAATACTCGCAAAATTATTGAAAACGGCGGAAAGGCATAAAAAAACCATAAGTTCCAATCGAGCGTGAACGCGTCAACAGCGACTGAGCCCGGATCTCTCGACCAAGAAACGTAGCGTTCGCATTTTGTATTTGTCCGTGTTGCAAATAAATCTATCGTAGGCCTGCCAAACCTCCCCTCTATCTCGCGGAAGGCTGAGTTTGACAAAGCGTATTCCGTTTCCGGCTCGAGGCGCCTAGATTCAAAATCCGCTTCAAAGTTATCTCGAGATGAAACATATTAAGCAACAATCCAAAGATTTCTTTCCTCGCACCAAGTCCAAATCTCTTTTGACAATTTGCTCAACACCACGAATTGAATACCACCCATTTTATTGATATACGCAATAGCGGTAGTGTTATCAATCCTCAATAGCACATCACAGTCTTTATAATTTTTTGCAAAGCATTTTAATGCAAAAAAGGCCGACAACAATTCTAAATAGTTAATATGATAATCTTTTTCCTCTTGACTCCAATGGCCGTGTGTTCGATTACCGTTGCAACAGGCTCCCCAACCTGAACGCGATGCGTCCGAGGAAATTTCGAGGACTGCCTTGAATGGTTTCAGGGAACAGATAGCCTTTTTAATATTTCTACTCCACCATTCAAAATCTATCTGCAAGTCATCACTGACGGACATTTTTGCTTTAAAATTTCCGTTATTTGTCTTGAGTGCTAAGAACTCTGCTCTCTCAAATATCTTCATGTGGACCCAACCATACTTTACTGCTGTGCAACTTGAGCCTAACTTTCCTATCAACCTTGCGAATTCTCGGATAGTACAACGCTTCGTTTTTCGAAATCTTTCTATCATCTCAACATTTTGTGTGACCTTCTCAACTAGAAGCTCGACACTCATCTTGTCTGAATCATAGATAAACCCGAGGAATTTGCATCGTTGAGATGGGATTAATTGGCTTTTCTTATCATTGATAATGAATCCCAATCTCTCGAACAACCGTTTAGTAACCTCGACGTTTTCTAAACATTCTGTATGTGAATTCTCCAGAATTAATAAATCGTCCAAGTATACTACGGATAAATAACCGCACTCCCTCAGATGTATGATTACCGGTTTTAGCAGCTTTGTAAACGTGTAAGGAGCTCTGTTCAGCCCAAAAGGCAAACATGTAAACTCGTACAGAACGCACTCGTAAATAAATCGCAGAAATTTTCGATCCGATTTTGCTATTGATACCAAAAAATAAGCATCTTTTAAATCGATGGAAGCCATGAAACAACCACGAGAAACTACTTGTTTTACAGTTTTTCCATCTTCCAATTTAAAGTGCTCCGTTTCTATGAATTCATTCAGCTGCTTCAAAAATTCAGTATAAAACGATGCGAAACGTCCGGCTTTGGTATGAGAAAGATTTTCGAAATAAATTGACCCGGCTCAAAATTACAGCCTTGTATCGCGCCCTTAGAAAGTAATGACGATCTTAGAATTACGATCTTCCGTAGGGAGACCCTTTTCGATAATTTGCAACGTTACTTCTAAAATTATTCCGGGGAGGTGCCGGATGCACTCCCCGCGAAATAACCGTTTTAAAACAAATTAATTTATTTATAAATCTGCGAGAATCCTCTCCGCAATAAGGGCTCACGAAATACCGCTCACGCAGCCGTAGGGAGTAGTAGGTTGAGGGGGGGAAAGAAATTAATAAAAGTTCCTTCGGAGCGCGATTTACGAAAAAACAATAAAATACGTTTATTTAATTTGAATAAATGAACCTCGGAATTTTCCGTTTGCTACAGGAAACAAGACAAAACCGGAATCTCTTTGTCCGTGTTGTTTATTCAAACGCCCGGACGAACTAACCGCCGGCTACGTACTCGATACCGACACGTGGCCGCCTCGCTTCTCGATGATTCTACCGAGGAATTTATAATTTAATAGCACGCTAATCTTACTATTTAACAACAAATCAGTTACCCAATAATTTAACAACAATTTCGATATATTAGATATACGATTAACCGCGCACCCGGACGGCGGTCGAGGCTGGTTCCGCTACTTGCGAACAAAGGAATCGAACGAGAAAAATCGAAGGATGCTTCTACTTGGTTCAACTAATTAATTTAAACAATAATATCGATAAATCCCCGATAACTCGGTTATAGACTATTCTCGGCTCCGAATAACCCCGGAATTAACCTCACTTTACTGATCCGCCACCCGGAAGGAACTTCTTGCGTGAACAAAGGATTACTCTCGGTTGCTCTAATTATCTCACCTCTAATCTCGCTAAACGTCGCGCACAGAGTAATTTTTCTAGGATCACGCACGCGGTTCCTTACGAGCCGGCCTACCGAAATTCCCCGAGCCCACCCGAAGATAGCCGAGCGCCTACTCGCCATCTCTCTCGCTCTACTGCCTCGCTAGGCGACGCGCGCACGCATGGCCGCTTTTCGCGACTTCGCTCGTAATAATTCCTCCTTGCGAATTTCGACCGGATGACCGCCACCGATGCCCATTCCGGCGGTCATCTCGATCCGTCATTACGCGAAGGGATGCTCCGATGATTCGCTGTCGGGTGGTCCTCGTTGCCTTGGAATTTTGGCCGTTTCTTTCGCCGATCGTCTTTCTGCCTCGCTCGTTCTCGCCGTGCGTGTCCTCTCTCTCGCTCTCTTTATCTTAATCCTTCGGCGGCTCGCTCTCTCTCTCTCTCTCTCGTTCTGCCGTCGCTCCGTCGGCCGCCGTTGCTCTCTCCGGCCTCGTCCTTCCCCTCTCCGGCGTGGCGGTCATGAAAGAGGGTCTAACTTTACTATTTATTCCTTATTCTAACTCAGAACCAGCCTCGAGGCCCTCCGACTCGCGTTACATATCTTCCGCGGTCCACCCGGCGACTCTGTCCGCGACGATTCTTTCCCTAATCCGCGGCGAAGGGGAGAGGATTCTCGTTTGTGACGGGTATTCAAAATACCACGTCACAACTCCTCCCCCCCTAGCCCGCGTTTACGCGGTCTCCCGTTCCACCCGGAACGGCGGATCATCCTTTCTTTAATCACTCGGGTGGCCCCCCCGGCCACGCTTCCTTCGAGTGCCTGACTAACGGTAAAATTTCACCCCGTCTCGACCGGTATTACCCTCCCCGCGATCCTTCGACTTTCCAGCTCGCGGTACCGCGTGGACGGACTTAACTTCGTGACTGGTTCTGATTTCATCTAAGTTTTTAACTCAAGAAAACTCTATCTTGGTATCCAGAAAAAACGATAATTAATTTACTAAATTAAATGGCAATGCAAGAAATATAGCGAACGTAAAAGAAAGAAGCTCAGTAAGAGATAGAGAGAACTTACCAGGCGTTACCATGCTCCTGGCCTCTACCCGGTCTACGGTCTGGTCACCACACGAAAAGGAGGAGGGGGTAACTAAACATAATACAATAATTTACGCACAATATATCCCGACCCTACTACCCTTTATTATTTTCTATACGGTACTACCGTGACTACAACAAAAAAAAATTTTTATGATATGGAATATATAATTTTTCTCTTATTTCTTGGCCATCCCTTTCCCGGCCCGGCGCCAGCCTCCCGCCGGGTAGTGGGCCCCCGTGCCAGTGCACGTCGGGCATGTGGATCTGCGGTACCCTGGGCGGCCGCACCCCTCACAGATTCCCCTCCTCAACGGTTTGGGGCACTGGCTTATCTCGTGCCCCCATTCGTAACAATTCCAGCATTCCTCCTGCGGGAATGCCCTTCTCCTTTCAGCCGCCGGGAGGTGTCCCTGGGTCCAGGCCGGCCTCTCCACCGGAACCACCCGCAAGTCGTATCTGGTGAGGAAGACCCGGGTCCTCCGTAGTAACTCCTTCCAATATTCCAACTCGTTGGGGCTGATCTCGTCCGCCCCTCCTTCTTCCCCCGCCTTCCAGCCGACGGGGATCGCTTGATTGCTCGGGCCCTGTCCCTCTCCCTTTTCCATCTGCCGCCGTAACCGGCTCTCCTTTTGGCGCTTGGCCAGCTCCTCCCCTCTTCCCTTCTCTAACTCTTTAATGGCCACCATGATGCCTCTCTTGTCTACCTCTTTCCTCTTTTTTTTTTTTTTTCTACGCTCTACTTTCTATAACATAAAAAAAAACCCTGATATTACCATACCATCTACTTTTGTCACCCCCACCACTAAAATTTTCCTTGAACGACCCAGGGACGAACACCAAAGACGACGAACACCCTTACTTAACACCGTCACCATTAAAATTCTTCGACAATACACGGACACACATTAAACAAACACACCCCTACTTGTCACCGCCACCACTATTCCCACACCGGTTTTAAATCTTTAACGTGGTGCTTGCCGGCGTCCTTCCCTCGGACGTCGGTCAAGGCCACCACCACCGAGGAGATGATTTTTGTCACGGTGTACGGTCCCGTGAACTTCGGTGCGAGCTTCGCTGCCACGTTTTGCGCCGCTGAGGACAAGATACGATTCTTCTTCCACACGCGGTCACCCACGTTATACTTTGCGTCACGCCTCCGCAGGTTATATCGGCCGGCTTGCGTTTGGAAGGCCTTCTCGAGGCTCTCCCCTACCAGCTCTTGTAACTCATGCAAACGGCTCACTCTGTCTTTCCACCCGTCTGTATCGGGAGCTGCGACCTCTATGTCGCCCTCTTCCTCCACCCGGAGCATTTTCGGAGGCCTAGCTTCCCTCCCATAATTCAAAAATGCCGGGCTAACCCCGATTGACGAATGAACGGCCGTATTGTACGCGAACGCAAATTCTACCAGATGAACGTCCCACTCGCGATGATCTTTCCCTATATACGCCGTCATCATGGTCTTAAGAATTCGATTAACCCTTTCCGTCGGGTTCGCTTGTGGATGGTACGGCGGTACCGTCGAGTGTACGATCCTACATTCGCTCAACACCGAATCGACCGATTTATTAACAAACTCGGTCCCGTTGTCCGTTAAAAGAATTTCCGGTGTTCCCCACCGATATACTACTAGCTTCAAAAATGCATCGGCAATGCTCTTTCCGGTGGCTTTTCTTAACGGTACGCATTCAATCCAGCGAGTAGAAATGTCCAGGAAGACGAGTACGTAAGTGTAGCCCGCTGCGCTCCGTGGAAACGGACCCATAATATCCGCGGCGACTACCGTCCACGGCTGATCGACGATTCGCTTCCCCATTAAACCCGCCGGCGCGACCTGCCCGACCTTGCATTGTTGACACGTGGTGCATTTTCTTACATAATCTTGGATTTCCCGGTGCATTCCCGGCCAATAATAATTTACCGCGACGCGCTGGTATGTCTTTTCGATGCCGAGGTGCCCCGCTGCCGGTTCGTCGTGCGCTTCGCGGAGTACCTCCTCGCGTTTCTCAGGTCGAACTACGAACTTCCACTCGTTCAGATCCGCAACGGCTTTACTTTTAAGGGCGTTCGGTCGCCGGAAATATAACCTCCCGTCTTCTATTTTCCACTCAGGGAAGCGGTTTGGATATTTTTCGACCGCTTCGAGGCGACGGTCGTACCACGTACAGTCTCCCCCGTCCTCCTCCCCTTCCGCGCCCTTATCTTCGCCCTCCGCGCTCTGCGCGTCCGCGTCGGTCTCGCCATCGGGCACAGCCGCGGCCACCTCCACGATTTCCGACTCTTCGTCCTCCTCGAATATACGCGACAGCGCGTCGGGTACGTGGTGCAACGCACCCTTTCGATAAATGACGTCGAAATCGTAATCGAGCAGGTCCAACGCCCATCGGCCGATCCTACCCGTTTTATCGCGGAAATTATAGAGATAGCGAAGATTAGTGTGGTCGGTGATGACGGTGAAGTGCGTCCCCTCGAGATAATGCCGAAACTTTTTGACGGCCCACACTACTGCCAACCCTTCCTTTTCCGTCACCGAATAACGCGTCTCTGGATCTGATAGCGTTCGGCTCGCATACGCCACGACGAACTCCTGTTCGTCCTTGGATTGAGTCAGGACTGCTCCGATACCGAAATGACTCGCGTCCGTCTGAAGGACAAACGGCAAATTAAAATCTGGACATGAAAGAACGGGTGCTGTCGCCAAACTATGCTTTACCGTTTCAAACGCCTTCCGTTGCTCTTTATTCCAACTCCACGTTACGTTTTTCTTTAAGAGATGATTCAACGGACTAACTTTTTCCGCGTACGCATCGATAAATCGTCGGTACCATGAAGCCATACCGAGAAAACGTCTCAACTGACGGATATTACGCGGCTCTGGGAATTTTAAAACTGGTTCGACCTTGTCCGGGTCGACTTGTAACCCGTGTCGATTTACTCGAAATCCCAAATATCGTACTTCTTCCCGACAAAATTCAGATTTCTCCCGGTTAATTACAAGTCCGGCCTCTTTAATTTTTCGAATTACCCGTCGCAACCATTCCAAATGTTCCTCGAACGTTTCCGTCACGATTATAATATCGTCTAGATATGCAAAAGCATGTGGCTCCATTTCAGTACCGATCAATTTATCGAGCAACCGTTGAAACGTGGCCGGTGCTCCCGTCAATCCATACGGCATTCTTTTAAAATGAAATAATCCGCGACCAGGAACCGTAAACGCGGTTACTTCCCGACTCTCGTCTTCGAGCGGGATTTGGGTGGAAGGCCTGACTCAGATCCAAGGTCGAAATGTACCGAGCTCGACGTAACTTGCTAAGTATCCCCTCCATAAAAGGTAAAGGGTACGCGTCTTTTTTCGATACCGCATTGACCTTGCGGAAGTCGCAGCAAAAACGGTAAGAACCATTCGGCTTCTTCACCATCACCACCGGGCTTGACCATTCGCTATTCGATCGCTCGATCACCCCTTCCTTCAACATACGGTCTACCTCCGCGTACATCGCTTCCTGGACAGCCGGCGATACCGGATAATACCGTTGTTTTATGGCAGTGTGACCTTGCACGTCGACTTGATGTCGAATTAGGTCAGTTACCCATTTCGGTGTTCCTCCTGCGGCTAATTCCCGATCTACGAGGCGCAACACCGTTTCCCTCTCGTTTTCAGTGATATCTACGATCCCGTCGCATGCACTAATGCCGGTTACTTCCGACGGAAGACGAAACGGGACTTCTATTCCGGCTAATGCCGAGTACCCCATCCCCCTCTCCCCGTCAATAATGATTTTAAAAGATCGGATTGCGTCCATCCCAAAAATACAATTCGACATAAGCCGAGGAACGACGTGCAAGGTCAACTCCCGCTTTACCCCTCCAAAACGGACTGCAGTAGCGATCGTTCCCTCCACCGTCTCTTTTCTCCCATCGGCGTAATGTACGGACTGCACACTCGACGGTTCTAATCCGCCTATTTCCCCGAAAATTGCCTCGTTTCCGGCCCTCCGGATAAACGAGCGAGATGCACCGGTGTCTAAAAGACCGAAAATCGGTACGCCGTTTACGGTGGCATTTACAAAAATTCTCCCACCCGTTGCATCTATTGTAGCTACCACCGCTGCATCTCTCTCCCTATTTTCGAGAGGCGCCTCCACTATGTCCTCCGTCGAGTCTCTATAGACGTCCGCTCGCACGGCTATTTCCTCTCCACACCGCTCACCTACCCTTGGAGAATCGACTACGCGAGCGCTCCCTTCCCCACTATTCGCGGGTATCTCTAAGGCCTCTACTGGGAGGGGGGAGCGGCCGTCGGCCGGTTGGTCAACTCCCCCTGACCGTTTCCCGCCGGTCTACGCTCGCAATTCGGGCACGTCGCCTTCACGCAATCTTTCCGGCCACACCGGAAGCAAAACCGTTGACGCGGCTTCTTGCACTTCGCGTGCCTATGCCCCGATTCCCCGCAATTCCAGCACCGGACCGGTGGCTTCGCGGAGTCCGGCGTGGGCCTACTCGCGGTGCTTTTATTATTTGCTGCTGAATTTCTCGGCGTAGCCACCGCCGCTACGACCGCTGCCTCCCTACGTGGCTCCTCCACCCTTGACGCGCTAGCCGCTCGTCGCGCTACCGGTTCGCGGTTCTCCGGCGACCTATCCTCCTCCACCGGGTATATTTCCGCGACGCGGGCCGTCCGTGCCCTTGGCGGCTGCCTAACGCTCTCTGCGTACGTGTTCGGACGCGTTACGGGCGATTCTGGACCGGGACGGTACCGCCGTCCCATATCCCATATTCTCTCCCTCTGTCTCCCTAGTTCAGAGAGCCGATCGAAGCTACTTACTTCCAGAGGATCAATTTCCCGCTGATATTCCGGTCTTAAATTCGCATAAGCGATACTGAGCCTCTCCGACATCGGAATCGGCGGCATGACCTTCGCGAGAAGCCCTTCTATTTTAATTAAGTACCGGCTAACATTTTCTCCCGGTCTCTGAACTCGCGTCCGAATCGTTTCCCGTAATCTTTCCTGGGCTTCAAACCCGGAAAACCTGCGTCTAAATGCCCCGCAAAACTCTTCCCACGTAGGCAGAGAACTTCTCCTTAAACGGTACCATTTGAGGGCGAGACCGGTTAAGAGGATCGAAATATTGGCAAGTACTTCATCTTCTAACACTCCCACTCTCGCACTCTCCTCCTCCACCCTTTCTAAAAAGGGCTCAGCCTCCGATTCGTCCTCGCCGTCGAATGACACCCTCCACGCGCGGATCATTTGATCAACCGCGCGCAAATTCCTAATTGCTTCCGCTCTGCGGAAGACCCGAGTATTTTCCGCACGCGACGCTACGGTTACGGGAGATCTTTCCCATTCTACGCGCGGTGTTCTTTCCCCTCGTGACCTCTCTCCGTATGCCCGATCCTCCACCACCTGCGTCCTACTCTCTCTCTCGCTCATCGGAGTGTCAGGTATAAAATATTCGGTTCTAGAGGGACCGAAGGAAACCGCGCGAGATTGCGGCAAAGGAAGATTCGAAAATTCGGGTAGTCTATTCGGTACTCCCACTCCGTATACGCACGCATCGCTATCACGCGTCACGCGTGTGTCGACTCGCTCCCTCTCTCTCTCTCCCACCCGACGGCGGCCGAAGTCGCAACGGAGCCTACCGAAGCCTGCCTCTGGTGGTGGGGATGCCTACGTGCGGGCGAGCTCGGCTGCCGAGCTCTCCCCTCTCCTACGCCGCGCTCAGCTGATCGCGCGGCTAAGGTCGTCGACCGCGCTGGTTGAGCGTGGTGGAACGGCCCGCTTTCGGCCGCGACTATGCCTACTCCCTGTCCCGTCCCCCTACCCCACAGCTCCTCTACCACCACTATGGAGTCCTCTCGAGGTGGAGACGCACGAAGGGACGAATGTGCGACCGGAAAAGCGGAGGTTGGTTCCCATACGGAAGCTAGAAAAGGGTTAGTGGAGACAAATGGTGTAGCTGACACCCTTAAAAACGGATTCGCGGCCGTCGTCCTAGTCGCGGAGGTCGTCGCGGTCGTCGTGGTCACCACCGTTACTCTTACCGTATCCTCCCGGTGAACCACGACGATCGCCTCGGTCGTCGCCCCCTCCACTAAATTTCTGAGCTCGGTGGTGTGTGCTCCACCGTAAGCAAAGGACGGTTCACGCGAACTGTCCTCCGCTTCCCCCTCTGAACTATCTACCTCCGACTCCCCCTCATCCTCCTCCGTCCACGGAACTCCGTCCTCCCCCGCAGCCCTACGCGTGAGTCTATGCATCCTATCCCTTAATATAAAGAGTGAGCCGCTCGCATTAACCCGCAGTGACGCAAGTATATCTGACAGTACTTCACCGGACACGTTGAAGATCCATCCACCCATTGACCGGTGTGACCTTGAGCTCCGCCGGCTGTCCCTCCTTCCTTCCATCCTGTCTTGGTTGGTAGAAGCTCGCACCGAAGTTCCAATTCCGTTCCTCAAAGTCACCGTAATCCAATGTCACCGAAATCCTTTGTCTCACTCACGATTTTCCAAACACCCGCGATCACTTCCGAAGATGTTCGAACTTTCCCGAACCGAACCGGTGTAGGCAACACGTAACAAAAATTTGAAAAGTCCTTCACCAGGACGAACAACAACACAACCCTCAACCGTTCCTTTCTACGACCTTCCGGCTTGCGTGAGCCCCACGTTGGGCGCCAAATTTGCAACGTTACTTCTAAAATTATTCCGGGGAGGTGCCGGATGCACTCCCCGCGAAATAACCGTTTTAAAACAAATTAATTTATTTATAAATCTGCGAGAATCCTCTCCGCAATAAGGGCTCACGAAATACCGCTCACGCAGCCGTAGGGAGTAGTAGGTTGAGGGGGGGAAAGAAATTAATAAAAGTTCCTTCGGAGCGCGATTTACAAAAAAACAATAAAATACGTTTATTTAATTTGAATAAATGAACCTCGGAATTTTCCGTTTGCTACAGGAAACAAGACAAAACCGGAATCTCTTTGTCCGTGTTGTTTATTCAAACGCCCGGACGAACTAACCGCCGGCTACGTACTCGATGCCGACACGTGGCCGCCTCGCTTCTCGATTATTCTACTGAGGAATATACTACTTATTAATGTCTCAATTTTATAATTTAAGCAATAAATAAATTAATAATTATTCTAACAACAACAAGATACAATAAATATTCAATTAACCGTGCACCCGGACGGCGACCGAGGCTGGTTCCGCTCCTCACGAACAAAGGACTCACACGAGAAAATCGAAGGATGCTTCTATTGTTACTAATTAATTAATTAAACAACAATCTCGATCAAACTCCGATAACTCGGTTATAAAATGTTCTAAGCTCCGAATAAACCCCGGAATTGACTTCACTTCTCCGATCCGCCACCCGGAAGGAACTTCGTACGTGAACAAAGGATTTACTTATCTATTGCTCTAATTACCTCTTATTCAATTGAACGTCGCGCACAGAGTAATTTTTCTAGGATCACGCACGCGGTTCCTTACGAGCCGGCCTACCGAAATTCCCCGAGCCCACCCGAAGATAGCCGAGCGCCTACTCGCCATCTCTCTCGCTCTACCGCCTCGCTAGGCGACGCGCGCACGCATGGCGGCTTTTCGTGACTTCGATAATAATTCCTCTTGCGAATTTCGACCGGATGACCGCCACCGATGACCATTCCGGCGGTCATCTCGATCCGTCATTAAGCGAAGGGATGCTCCGATGATTCGCTGTCGGGTGGTCCTCGTTGCCTTGGAATTTCGGCCGTTTCTTTCGCCGATTGTCTTTCTGCCTCGCTCGTTCTTGCCGTGCGTGTCCTCTCTCTCGCTCTCTTTATCTTAATCCGTTCTGCCGTCGCTCCGTCGGCCGCCGTTGCTCTCTCCGGCCTCGTCCTTCCCCTCTCCGGCGTGGCGGTCATGAAAGAGGGTCTAGCTTTACTATTTATTCATTATTCTAACTCAAAACCAGCCTCGAGGCCCTCCGACTCGCGTTACATATTTTCCGCGGTCCACCCGGTGACTCTGTCCGCGACGGTTCTTTTCTTAATTCGCGGCGAAGGGGAGAGGATTCTCGTTTTGTGACGGGTATTCAAAATACCACGTCACAATATTTATCTCAGAATATGTAACACTAATAAGTAAGTTACAAGTAAGTTGTAAGTTAGATAACCATTTTCGGGAAACATCAATAATTTTCTACAAGACAACATGTTTGATATATGATTTCGCATTTTTATTTATTTATTTATTTATTTATTTATTTATTTATTAAACGGTAGAGAAACCCTTTAGCAATATAACAAGAGTACAAAAGAGTAAAAAGAAAACTAATAACAGTAAAGAACAATATTAAGTAATTACACAGAGTCACACTGATTCAGATATATTATAACCTTACGCTTAAATATGGAGTGAGAACAAAAAAAGTCGAGAGAGCCTGCCAGTTTGTTTACGTTAGCGAATATCCTATTCAGGCAATTAAATTGACCATATAAGGTGCTGTGTTGTTCTGTGAATAATAATTTATGGTGACGCAATGATAGAGACACAATAGCAAAGCCAAAGCACGAAACAATCTGACTGCAAGTGATGGACGCACAAAAAACCTTATTCGCAAAAAGTAGGTCAAACATTAGACGACGTCGTTCTAACTTCATGAGATTTAGACGAGATAGAATCGGTTGATAATTGTGATCATAAATTGACATCGGAGAGCCAAGTTTGTATGAGGCCAGACGCAAGAACTTATTCTGTACACTTTCCAGTTCGTTACATAGATAGCGATGATAAGGTGACCACACAATCGCACAGTATTCAAGATGTGGACGAACTAGCGCGCAATACAGCAATCTCAATGTGCTCAAATTAGTAAAAAATCGGGATGCTCTGTGGATGAAGCCAAGTGTTCTGTACGCGACACTACATATGTTAGTAATATGCATGGCGAAGGTAAAATCAGACGAAAACGTAACACCTAAATCTTTAATGCTATCTGTAGAACAAATAATTTCCGCGTTTAATGTATAATTGAAAATTAGTGACTTTTTAAGACGAGAGAACCGAATTACATAGCATTTGGCGACATTAATGGAAAGTTTGTTTCGATCGCACCAGGTCTGTAGATTGTTAAGATCTCGCTGTATAAGTATAGGACTGAGAGGTCCATCAATGGAGTGATACAACTTTAGGTCATCAGCAAACAGAAGAAACAAACAATAGTGAAAGCAATCGGCAATATCATTTATAAAAAGATTAAAAAGCAAGGGCCCTAGGTGAGATCCTTGGGGAACACCCGAAAGAACGTTAATAGCTGATGATAATGTATTCTTAAATTTAACAAATTGAGATCTCCCCGTGATAAAGCTTCTCAGCCATATAAGAAATTTACCAGTTATCCCTAAACTTTCTAGTTTGCAAAAAAGAATGGAGTGGCAGACTGAATCAAACGCCTTTTTAAAATCGGTGTATACCGCATCCACTTGCATTCTTTTTTCCAGCGCATTTGACAAGTAATGATGGTAAAGCAAGAGGTTGGTGCTGGTAGACTTGCCAGAACAGAAACCATGTTGTTGGTCAATAATAACGTTTTTACAGAGAAAAGATAGTTTCTGAGCAATGATAGACTCGAAAATTTTTGGAAAAATACTCTGTATACTGATCGGCCTGTAGTTCTCGATTTTCGATTGATCCCCGCTCTTAAATATTGGCGTAACTATGCATTGCTTCCATAACGTAGGAAAGGTACTGGTTGTAAGTGATTTGTTGAAGATGATCCAAAGGATTCTAGATAAAATAAATTTACAAGAATTAACAGTTATTGGATGGATGCCATCAATACCTGTCGGTGAGCTTAAGCTTAAGTTGTCAATAGAATTATAAATATCAATTAAATCTATGTTAAAACTAGCGATATCGAGGTTACACTTACTGCTAAAAGAATGTATACAGTTGCTGTCCGGTAAGTAAACGGACTCGAAAAATTTGGCGAAAGAGTTAGCTATATCGGTATCATTATCTAGTGGGTTATCATTATAAGTCATATATGAGTCGCAGTTGGAAGATTTAATAGATCGTAAAAATTTCCAGAAGGATTTCGTATTGGTATGAATTCGTGCTTCCGCTAACTGAACATGGTTCTTCCAACATAGATTTGATAGTCTATTACAATCAGACCTGAGCCTTGAAAATAAGAGATAGTCAGAGAAGGAGCCACTCCTTTTATATTGATTGTGCGCACGCTTCTTGGCAATAACGCACCTAATTAACTCCGACGAGAACCACGGTGGAAAAGACGAGTTACGAATAATACGAGTAGGAACAAATAACTCAATTGCATGATTAAGATGATTGTACAGTAGATCAACTGATTCGTCAACTGAGATTTTTTTAAGAGCATAGTCCCAATCAATCGACCCTAGGTATTCATTAATAGAGATATAATCCCCTAATTGAAAATTTTTAATAGAAAAGTGAGACGGGGCCGAAGTACAACTAGAGGAAATGGGTATAGAAAACTGGATAGGAGGATGGAAGGGATCAGGAGGAATAAGGATGTCAGAAGAGGCAGTAACGTTGACATTTTTAAAGGATGAGAACACAAGGTCGAGCACACAATCAAAGGAATTTACGACGGTATTGGACTGATACAAATGCAACATATTAAAGAACGAGTGCACAACAGAGGATTGATCACGAAGAACACGAGAGTTGGAGAAGTGATAAAGAAGATTACCCCTTGAGTCATTTGACCAACTCGTATTTGGCAGATTATAATCCCCTGCGATAAGTAACTCGGTATCAGCTGAGCGCGACAACATCAGCTGATCGACGGAGTTGCAGTGACATGTAAACACACTCGGGTCACTGCCCGGAGGTATGTACACGCAACCGACGACAAGCGATTTAAACGGTAGGCGAATTTCCACAAACACTTGTTCGCAAGCGGCAGAAGATAATAATAATCGACTAGGTAAGGAGTCGTGAACCGCGATCAAAACACCCCCCCCTCTTTGTTTAGTGTTGCCGACCACAGAGCATCTATCGCATCTATATATATTGTAACCGACTAAGCCTAGTTCCGAACTACTAATGCCACAAAGCCATGTTTCCACCAATAAAATAATTTTATAAACTTCACTCGCGGCAGCAATCGCACATCTTAAAATATTAAGTTTAGATCTAAGACTCCTGACGTTCTGATAATAAACTAAAGGGTGACAGTTTAGTTTTTTCGAACGACACGATGAGAACCACCGGAATTCACTATTCTCGGAATGCCGTTAATAAAGCGAATAGTTTTGTTTAAATCCCCAGATGCATGAAGATGGTTGAGCTCGGCCCGTAGATCACGAAGATGAGCCCTTTGTTTGGGAGTCCGATCTTCGGAGATGACTCCAGGTCCTTTGAGTTTATTCTTGCCGCGAAGAACGGTTAAGACGTCCTCCCGGGAACAACAGATGATTTTTAAGGGCCTGGGACGACCGTTATTTTTCGAGCCCAGGCGATAAGCCTTAATAAACGGTACTCCAGGAGGATGAATCTCCTTCAGGATGTCCGAAACTCGTTGCGCTTCTACCAGCCCAGCATCCTGGGTGGATGTTGACGCATGAGGAGCAGTCTCCTCAAGGTTAAAAATAATTAAGTTTCGAGAGCAACGATCTCGATCCGCGATCTCCGCTAATATATCCTCCTCGGTATTCAAATGCGAGGAAGTAGACGAAAGATTTTTTTCGTATTTCTTTTCGATGCTGTCGACTCTATCTTTTAACTTATCCATATCGGATTTGAACTCAGCCTTGAGTTTTTCGATTGACTCGGATAAGATTTTTTCAAAAGCATCAAGCTTTTTGGACAAAATATCCTCCATTTCCTGCCTGAATATTGAGCGGAATTTCGCTAGAAGGCGTGAGTCTTGACAATCCATGGATGTTGACGTGGATGTCGAGGCGGGAGAGCCGTCACAGTCCGAGAACTGGCCATTTCGTAGTGGATGACCCGTCCGAAAAACACAGCCGGGATGCGAAGCAATACCACACTTAACACATATAACTGGTTTTGCAACTTTGGTGTTGCATCCTTTGCAAATATGGCTTTTCATAATAAATAAAATAGAGCGAACCACCAACTGATGAAATTCAACGCTTCGAAACTGACAGTTACTTTGACAGTTAAAGTATACTCGGACAGATAGGTAAACACGTCTGACTCCTACGGTCGATAGAACGAGACTCATTTTATGGACATTATAATTTATTTCATTACTCGGATCTTTGTTATAACATAATAATGTTGCAAAATATATTGCAAAAGCACCACAATCAATGCCATTAGTCTGTCTCTGTACTTTGTGGAATATGTAGGTCTTACGGAATCTGTAAAGAGCATTTAAAAAATCTTGTTGATCATCTTCCAAACAATTCTTTTATAAACTATCGTAAATGTGAATATTACCATGTACATCGGATTTAGTGCATACCCAATGTCCTATTACGTCCGAACCTAGTCCACCAGAATATATAATCTGAATATTTTGTCTATGTCTAGGAATTGGTTCTAAATTTGTCAAAAAAGCTTTTATATATCCCGTGTTCTGTGCAAAATTATGACGACCATGTTCATTCAATGCTCTGTTCATAATTTCCTGAAATGAATTAATATGTGTATCTTGCAAATAACAGTCAGGTCTTCTTATATTTCTACATTCTTCTGTAGACAAGATTTCGATAGAAGTCGAAAATGGCAAAAGCAAATTTCCGTTCTTCAAGTGTAATTTACAGTTATACGATCAATATTAGAGGAAAGTAGGGTACTGTGGACCACTGCAATATTTTAATAACTAATAACACTATCTCTTTGGAAATACTGCGCACTAGAAGTAAACCATGACAACATAAAACAATGACATTTGTCACGCGGTTTTCATGGTGATTGTGCAGATGATAGAGTAATTAGTGAAATTGATTTTAGCAAAAGTTTTCTTTAGCAAAAAGTGTACAATTCAGTTATATCTGACTTATTATTCATTAAATGTTTTTTGTATTAAATTTTTTTTTGTAATCGCGTATAACTATTACTATACATACCTACTTTATGTATTTCCATTGATTTCCTAATTCTTTTATTTTTTATATGACTTATTTGAAAAGTCAGTTATTCATTGATATTCTAGCAATTTGGACCACTCAAAATTATATGTATTTTCTAGGTTCGACTACAAGAGCTTTTTTATGCACTTAATAAAAGAAAAAAGTGTACCGAACGATTGTTTCCGAAGCTATTTGAAATATCGATACCCTTTTTGTATGTCTTTTTTTCATAACGAAATCTGTGTGAATGAAATGAAACGAAATGAACGAATGAAAATGTATGTGTGTGTATAATTTTTGTACAAATGAATTTTTTTTAATCGTAAAAAATGGTTTGTTTTGCAATAATAATCTTTCCAATCAACATCTAACGTATAGTTATCAATTAAAAAAAGTGGTCCAAATTACCTGCACCTTATCGAAATCACATTTTATACTTATATATTATTATTTATTTATTTTTTTTTCTTTTGTTTTTTTTATTTTTATTCATTTTTATTTATTTATTTTTTTTTATTTAATTTATTTTTTATTTATTTATTTTTTATTTATTTATTTATACGGGTAAATCCTATATTAATTATAATTATATCATATATTAATAACGTTTAGCGAATCGCTCCCAAAATTCTATCCTTTCGTAAAGATTACCCTTTTGAATTGTTTTTTTTAAAAAACTAAAAAACTACTCGGCCAAATGAGACTAAAATCTAATCAGCACCAAATTACCTCAATACCAATCGATGAAGTCATACATCACCAAGATCACGTCATTAGTGTGGGCGTAATCATGAACGTAAAATTTGACCACATACATACACACACACACACATACACACACACACATACAGACTATAAGCCGAAAATGGTCAGAAAATGTTGAGATGACCTTGAAATGTCAACGTCTATCAAAAAATCGATTTTCGATTTTCGGGGTCATTACAATAACTTCCCGGTAATCGGGAAGTTAAAAATATATATATATATATATATATATATATACCGCCTTCGTTCCGCCTTCTTTCGCTGATTTCTGTTATTTAATAACTCGTTAACTAAGCCGAATTTCGAAAAAGTTTATTAGACTTTTCGACTCAGTCCATACCTGTGCACATGTAGATCACCGGTGCGTAACCTGAATAAGGACACATATTTAGATTTTTGTTTGTTTGTATAAATAACTTTTCCTAAGTAATAAATGGCAATAAGGTTCGGGAAATTGTGTGTTTAAATAATTGTATGATGTTTAGTTACCCCCTCCTTCGTATGGTGACCGGAAGTAGACCAGGTAGAGGCCAGGAATACAGTATTGCCTGGTAAGTTTCTTTCTATTCTCTTAATTCTCTTTTCTTTTCTTTTTTTTTGTTTTTTTGTTTGCTATCTAAATTAGGCATCTTGCAGAAAGTAGTAATCTCTTCTTCTAGGATACGGAGGGAAAAAAAAAATTTTTTTTTGTTTGGTTAAGAATAGTCTAAGTAAATCAGAACCAGTCACGAAAGCGAAGTCCGTCTACGCGGTACCGCGAACCGGAAAGTCTAAGGATCGCGGGAGAGGGAAGCCGGTCGAGACGGGATGGAAAATTACCATCGACAGCACACTTAGATAAAGCGTGGCCGGGGGGCCACCCGAGGGGGTTCCGGTCAAGATTTCATCGGGATCGGACGTGTGTGTGGAGGCTTTGCTGAATTTTGCGATTTGGCTTACGATAAAGGGATTCGTGAGTTCGGATTGCTAAGTATTAAAGCGGAGAAGTGTCTGTGATATACAGAGCATTGAAATCGATCAGGATTATAAGGGAAATACCAGCTTATCTGATATCGTGTCGATCGCGTGCCGGGTTCGGTTGGCGGGAAGTTTTCGTTAGCCGTCCGCACGGCGGGGCGTGAGGGGACTGACAATTAGGTACAAGAAGTGGATAGTTCGGTTAAGCGAATGGTAATTGGTAATTACCACAAGATTACTATTACTATTAGTGCAAGTGGTACTGAGAAGTGAGGTTGGCGTGCGCGATCGTCGGTTTTTTTTCCCGCCCGGAGGTCGTGTAGCGACCATCTTGGCGCTGGGAGCGGGCGAGCGAAGTGCGTGATTGGCCAGCGGCGGGTGACCATTAAATAATAGTGCACTCGACATTAGTGACTGTGCCGTGTATAATGGGTGGGTAATAATTAATAATTTATAATTATTAATTATTATTATAGTGTTAGACAATTAAGTTAATTAACTAACTTAGTGTAGGGTGGTGAAGTGGTAGTAGTGCGTGGCTATTGGGTGTAATGGTGCGTGAGTGCGTGAGTGCGGTGAACCGGATTTCAGGGGTACTAGCAAGTACCTCTGTGACCTTGAACAATCCGCGAAGCGGGGCCAAAGGCCTCCGCTATGAACGTGAACGTGACAATGGAGGAAAACAGGGAAGGTGTTGAGATGGAAAAGGGACTGGCTCAGGGACACGAGTATGAGAAGCCAGAGGGGCAGGAGGAAGAGATGTCGTCCTCGTCAGGAGATGAGACAGTGGTTATAGAACTGTTCTCTAACACTGAGGAAGAGGCAGCAGCGAAGAAGCGAGCGGGGACAAGATCGATCGCCCAGAGGGGAGGCGAATAGGCTAGTCGAGAAGTATATGCTGAACTCGGAGGTCAGCATATCCTGCTTGGAGAATCGTGCAAAGAACAAGAGGCAGGCTCCGGCATCGTCATCCTCCGAGAATTCGCCAGACGGCAAGAAGAAGAGTAACCGTGTGGTGAAGAAACTAGTGACGGAATTTGAGAAGGAACCCGGGAACAAGGGAAGAGAGATCCAAGGGAAGAGGCGGAGAACGGGAGAAGAGGGAAACGAGGGATCGGAGACAATAATGGAGACGGACGCAGAAACAGTGCCCACTCCATCAGGGTCAAAGAAGAAGGAGGAGTTACTGCCGCTGCCAGCTGGGAGAGCAATGCCAGCAGTGACGACTGTTGCAGCCTACGAGGGAGCGGCCGACACGGAAGGAGAAGGACAAGGGACAATTCCAACAACCTTAGGGCAGAAAAAGAAGAGGAGGAAGAAGAGGAAGAGTGGGTCTATGACCACTGCTGCTACCACTATGGGTCCTAGGGAGGAGCAGAGCTTAATTAAGCAAGCGATCACCGACCTCACAGAGGCTGAAGAAAAGGTTGGTGCGCGATACAACATTGCGGCAGCGAGGCTGGAGGGGTTGCGCGAATACCTCCTCACTAATCGAGGTATCTGGGCGGAGCGAAAAAACGAGATCAGGGGCACGTTTAAAGCGTTAAAGGGGTTGGGTAGCGCCATGGGAGAAGTCGAAAGGCTGCGAGCCTTGCGATGTGAGCTGGATGCGAGGTTCATTGAGGACATCGCATTCATACGTGAGGAAAAACGCGAGGCGGTCCTCAGTAAAGCAGGCGGGCAGGCGACGGTGGAGTCGACGCGAGCGCGGCCAACGGGGCCTGTAACATTCGCGGACAAAGTCAGGGGGTCCAGGCCAGTGATTGTAGGTGTTCAGAGGGGCACATTCGCGACACAGACGGGGGGGTTCAAGTATAGGTAAGGTAGCGTTAGCTTGCGAGCTGAGGGATTGCGGATCACCATCGTTGGCGGGCCCGTCGGCGGCACCCGATCGATGGATCGGGGTCGGGAAGAGGAGACGAGTAATTAGGGAAGAGGTTCGGCGGGGAGAAACGACGACGACCGGCTCCAACTCGGGCGACAAGGGTCCTCCGGCCAAGGGGAAAGAAGTAGTCGCGCGGAAACTACCGACGCAGGACGCGATAAGGGTCAGGGCGCAGTCGGGGACGAAGTTCGATGCGGTGGGTGTGGTAAAAGAAATGCGGGATAAGGTTAACATCCAGAGTACCGGGGCTAGTGTAGGTGCCATCAGAGCCACCAGAGCGGGCGATCTCTTGGTGGAGATGGCTAAGGGGAGTTCGCGTGAGGGCACGGAAGCACTCAAGGCCGCGATCGCGAGTACCTTCAACGGGAGGGCAAAGGTCGACCTTCTTACGCCGAGGAAGGCCATCGAGACTCGTGACCTTGACATGGCCACGACGGGGGCGGAGATCATGCGGGCGTTAGAAGCGGTGGGGGTGGCTACTGATGCTCTCGCCGTGAATACGAGGCCTGCATGGAGGCGGTGCCAGACTGCCGTGGTGGTCTTGTCTGTTCACGAGGGGGATCGTCTCATTGGAATGGGCAGGATCAACGTAGGCTGGCTTAGCGTACGAGTGCGAGTCAGGGATATGCCGATGCGTTGCATTTGTTGCCATGAGTTGGGACATGCGGTTGCAGCATGTGAGTCCGCGACGGATAAGAGGAATGGATGCTTCAGATGCGGACGCGAGGGCCATCAAGCATGGGACAGCGCGACTGTTTCTCGGCGAGGGCTTCAGGGAAAGGGCGATGGGGGGGTCGGAGGAACCCACGGGAACGTTGATAACGTTCAATTCTTAACTGCATCCAATTGAACATGAACGGGTGTTGGCTTGCCCAGCAGCTAGCTGTACGACTGGCGGTTGAGAAGGAGGCGGGGGTGCTTATCGTTAGTGAGCCCCCGACGTGGGTTCCTGTCGATGAGTACTACTGTACGGATCTCACCACAAGGGCGGCAGTTTGGGTGCTGGGCCGCGAACTCGGGACTCCTAGGGTTCTTTGTAGGGGAAGGGGCTACGTGGCCACCAGTATCGGGAGAATCAATGTAGTCGGGTGCTACTTCAGCCCTTCGATGCGACTCGGAGAATTCCGAGAGCAGCTGCGAGAGATGGAGGACAGCATCCGACGTTGTTGTCCGGGTCCAACATTGGTTGCTGGCGACTTTAACGCTAAGTCTCCCTTATGGGGCAGTAGTAAGTGCCATGCAAGGGGGGCGGCGCTGGTCGATACTGCGGCTGCTTTGTGGTTGGTGGCGGTTAACCATCCTGGTTGTCCGGTAACCTTCACCCGGGGGTCGGGGTCGGTCATTGACATCACCTTTGCGAACGATAGCTTGATTGGTCTGGTGCGCGACTGGGTTGTCCTGGACGACGATATCTTGAGCGACCATCGAGCTATCTTCATTTCAATAGGCACAAATGTGTATAGAGAGCAGCAGGCGCCACCGGCGAAGGGTTGGGACCTTAAAAGCTTGGACGAGGATGCGTTTCGCGTGGCCATTGAAGAGGTGGCGGATTACTGGTGGCCTCGGGGCAATGCCGAGGGGGAGGGAATAGACGCAGAAATTGCGTCAAGGGGATTCGCGATGGGAGTCGCTGAGGCCTGCGATCGGGCAATGCCTAGGCGGCGTCCCCATTATAAACATAAAGCGGTGTATTGGTGGAGTCCTGAGTTGGCCGCACTGCGTCGTGTATGCGTAGCGGACCGGCGTCGGTTACAACGAGCCAGGGCTCAGGGAAGGCCTACGGAGCGGCCTTCGTAGGATTACCGCGCGTCGAGGTGTGCGAGGGGAGGCATGGGGAACGCTGATTAGAACCGCGCAGGAGAATCCGTGGGGTCTCCTGTACAAGGTCGTCATGCGTAAAATTAAGAGAAGGACAGTCATACCCGGGGGTCTGCCGATAATTCGGCAGATTGCCGAGGAACTATGCCCACAAAGGGAGGAACAGCCTGTGAGGGTGGGCGTACCTTGCGAAATTCCAAGGTTGTTTGATGAGGCTGAGTTGAGCGCAGCCATTGGTAGACTTGCTGGGGGTAAAGCTCCGGGTCCAGACGGGGTACCTAATGAGGTGATACGCAGGATCGCGGCGCTGAAACCCGGCTGGCTCCTGGCCGTACTCAACTCGGCATTGCGCGAGGGGATTTTTCCGAAGTCCTGGAAGACCCGAAGGTTGGTCTTGATACCAAAGAAGGGGGTAGGGGCAGCTTCCTACAGGCCCCTGTGTCTCCTGGACGCCGCTGGAAAGCTGTTAGAACGACTCCTCTCCCCTAGGATTGAGGGGGCGGTTGAGGCAGCTGGTGGCATGTCCGAGATGCAGTTCGGTTTTCGGAAAGAGCGTTCAGTAATGGACGCCTTTAGGGTTCTGGAGGAGGCCGTTAGGGAGGTTTTTCAAGGGGTTACTCGCGAGGCACCTTTCTGTGCGTTAATTACGATGGATTTTCGCAACGCGTTTAATACCGCGGACTGGGAGGTGATACTTAAGGAGTTGAGGGATACATGGAACCTCCCTTAGTATCTTTTAAGGGTGATCGACGATTATTTTCGGAACAGGGTGCTCCTCCTGGAAGCAGACGGGGTTGAAGGACGTCGGGAACTTACCGTGGGGGTCCCGCAGGGGTCGGCCCTTGGCCCACTCCTGTGGGATTTGATGTCCGACGGCATCCTGCGCATTCCGTTGCCGTGCGGGGTGCAATTAGTAGCTTTTGCCGATGACCGCGCTCGTGGTAAAATCACCGTCAGTGCTCGCTGTAGGGGAAAGGGGTAATAGGGCGCTCCGTGACATTTTAGAGTGGCTGGCTCGCTGCGGTCTCGAGCTTGCGGGTGACAAGACCGAGACCGTGGTATTTACTCGCAGAAGGGGGATCCAGTGGCCTCCCTTCATAGCTGGGGGGTTGGAAGTTCGTCCGAAGACGTCCCTCAGGTACCTGGGGGTCACATTCGACCAAAGGTGGAGTTCCCGACAACATGCCGAGATGGCTGGGAGGAAAGCGGCTTTGGCGGAGACGGCCATCCGCCGTCTCATGCCAAATGTAGGGGGTCCAATGGCGCAGCGGCGTAAGTTATTATCATGTGTAGTGCAGGCCGCCCTGCTTTACGCCGCTCCCTTGTGGACGGGGGCCATGTCTCATTACTTGGTGAGGAGATATCTGGCTCTGGTCTATAGGAGAGCGGCGCTTAGAGTGATCAGCGGCTACCGTACGATGTCGGCGGCGGCGGCGGGTGTGCTGGCGAGCATGCCCCCTGTCGACCTTCTTATTGTGGAGCGCAAAGAGAGAGACGCCCTTAGGACGCGTCTGAGGGACGAACCGGATGATGCCGTGCGAGCGGGGGAATACGCTAGGGGTGCCAGAAAGGCGAGCGAGCGTCTCTTGCGCGACTGGCAGGCGCGTTGGACGGACGATGACGGCACTGGTGCATGGACACGTGTGTTGTGAGGATCTGGACTCGAATTGAGGGGGCAGCGAAGGCAGGGACGAAAAATTCCTCCGCTGGAGGGTCCCTTGGGGGGGCCCGTGGTGGTGTTGCAATCTCGAAAGAGAGTATCCCACCGCCGCGGGTCGATGTGATGCCGGCGACAAACCGGTGGCAGTAGACAAGGGGGGTTTTAGTGAGTAAGAATCTCACACTACCCGTAACTGGGTGCCTATGTAAGGTTTCCCCTCTTGCCTCCAAAAAAAAAAAAAAGGGGGGGGGCACCCGAGTGAGTAGAAAGGAGAGATCCGCCGTTCCGGGTGGAACGGGGGACCGCGTAAACGCGGGCTAGGGGGGAAAGAGTTGTGACGTGGTATTTTGAATACCCGTCCCAAAAGAGAATCCTCTCCCCTTCGCCGCGAATTAGAGAAAGAAACGACGCGGACAGAGTCACCGGGTGGACCGCGGAAGAAAATGTAACGCGAGTCGGAGAGCCTCGAGGCTGGTTCTGGGGTAAAAATAAGAATAAATATTGAAATTAGACCTTCTTTCATGACCGCCACACCGGAGAGGAGAAGGACGAGGCCGGAGGGAGAATAACGACGGCCGACAGAGCGACGACGGAGCGAGAAAGAGAGCCGTCGGATGAGTAAGAGAGAGAGGACACGCACGGCGAGAACGAGCGAGGCAAAGAAACGATCGGTGAAGAAAGGCCGAAATTCCGAATCTACGAGGACCACCCGATAGCGAAACATCAAAACATCCCTGCGCTCTGCAGCGGATCGAGATGACCGCTGGAATGGTCATCGGTGGCGGTCATCCGACCGGAATTCGGAAGAAGAACGAAGAAGTCCGCCGAAAAATTAATTAGCGGAGCCGCGTAAAGCGGCCATGCGAGCTTGCGTCGCCTAGCGAGGCGGTAGAGCGAGGGAGATAGCGAACAGGCGTTCGGCTATCTTCGGGTGGGCTCGGGAAACTTCGGTAGGCCGGCTCGTAAGGAGCCGCGTGCGTGGTCCTTGCGAAATTACTCTGTGCGCGACGTTAGAAACGAATAGAGGTGAGATAATTGAGCCGAGATAGTGAGAAATCCTTTGTCTGGAAAAAGTTCCTTCGGGGTGCCGGATCAGATCGCGAGATCGAATTCCGGGGTTATTAAGAGCCGTGTAACGGTAGATAACCGAGTTTCACGGGGAATTAGTGATTTTTATTATTTTAAAATTAAATATTTAACGAAATAAGTCCTTCGACTTTCTTGTTTGTCGCATTGGTCTGATAGCGGCGGAACCAGCCTCGATCGCCGTCCGGGTGCGCGGGTAATCGCTCGATAAATCGTTCAATTGTTGCTATTGTAATTATTAATTGTTAATTGAAAGAATTAATAGATTAAATTCAATCAAAAGCCGAATTCTCCACGGCGGAAAATTCAAGAAGCGAGGCGACCACGTGCCGGCATCGAGCACGTAGCCGGCAGTTAGTTTGTCCGGACGTACTAGTAAACACCAGAGACAAAGCGAATCCGGTTTTGTATTATTTCTTGCCGTTAACGGAAAATTTCCAATACTCATGTGATAATTTGAATAAATTAATTCTTGTCTTTCTTTGGTTAAAAAGTACTCCGAAGGAACTTTATTAATTTCATTTTCCCCCTCAACCTACTACTCCTTGCGACTGCGTGAACGGTAATTACGTGAGCCGTTTATCGCGGAGAGGATTCTCGCGGATTATAAATAATAATTTGTTGAAACGATTATTTCGCGGAGAGTGCATCCGACACCTCCCCGGAATTTAGGAAATATCGTTGCAATATATATGTTTTAATAAAAATGTACTTGTTCGCCAAAGCCGACTTCACAGAATACAAAAGAATGCCAAATGCCGACTACTCAGCTTCACTAGATGCAGGACACAGAAAGAGTGTCCCTTCAGGGTGCGAGTCGTTTATTTTAAATGGTGTGTAGGTGGGCGTTTCATTATGCTATTGGTTAGTTAGTTTAGTTTCGGGGGTGGACAGTTTCTTATTGGTTTTGATAGGTCTTAGGAGTGGGATTGAGGAGCGGAGTTTTCTTCGAAGAGGGTGAGTTGGAGGTGGAAATGGGTGGTGGGTGGTATAGAGATGCACTTATCGGGTCGGAAGTCATAAATTTACATTTGATATTGGTAGGTGTTTAGGACGACTAAATGCCAGGGTATGAAAACTGACTCCTAGTAAACAAAAGCGAAACCTTCTGGCGCGCTCTGTAGGAGGTACTTGCGATAACCAAAAAATATAACAATGATTCCTCTGGCAGATAGTCTGGTCTGGTGATCGGTTTGTTAGTCTTAGGTTTCGACGAGGAAAATGAGAAGAGTCACGTACGCAGGACATAACACTACTCTTCTCCACCACTTGATTATTATTCTTCCATATACATAATATTTAACACGTGATACGATTTGAATATTTCAAGCGAAAAGTAAAATTTTCACATCATCGTACAAGTTATTTTTTAACCTTTAGAGGACGGGAAATTTTCAGTACAAATCGACCTCTTGCAAATCGTGTAATTCGTACATAAATCGAGTCTATAGGACAGCACGAGACACCAACCAAGCAGGTGGTCCCTATAAGGACCAGTCCCGTCCGCAAGGGAAAGGCCCATGCAAAAAATGGATGAAATGGTTTTCGAGTGTTTTTCAACGTATCTTTTTGCACTGAATCCGGGAAAAATAGTGAAAAAAATCCTGGAGGCATCCTAGACCTTCAAAAAGGTCATTTCAAGGTTAAAATTTTTTTTTTCTACAAACTTCGCATTCCTACGTTTTTTGATGTATTGAGTACGAAGGAAAATAGTAAAACAAATTGTAAATTATATTTGACTTTGAAACAGTTTTGCAGAAAACTAAAGCAATTGTATATTTTGTCACTCTCACACTGTTAGACGCATCCGCATAAGTGCGCGAGGCGCGTACTAGCGGTAATGGAGGAGGATGAGTATAAGTAAGGTAAGAAACTGGAGGTGGAGGAGGAAAATTGGAGTTCCCTGGATTAAATTGATTATTTATTAAATTGACGTTTTGTTGAGCGTTAATTGATCGCTTTTCCAGATATTTGCTGAGTGCTGGACATTTGCTGTAATTAGCAGTATGATCACCGGAGCAATTAATGCAGCGAGGGGTGACATCGTATGGTTTTGAGCATAATGTGGATGAATGGGGGCCTGCACATTTGACACATTTCTCTGGAAGGTTACAGTTATTAGCGGAGTGGCCAAAGGCTTGGCACCTGAAACATTGCGTGTACAGTCTTTTGGATAGGTACTTTTCCCAATATATGTGGTATCGGCGAGTGAATGTGTTCGCATGAGTGTGTGAGTGAGATGCCGCCTGAGCGGATTTTTCCGAGTAAAAGTGCGAGGCGACGCGACAAAGGGCCGCGCGCTCGTGACGTAGGCTAATTTCCAGAATTTCGTGGAGTAGCGACGAAGGCGATCGGGAAGAAAGGACTTGGTTTCAGTTTGGTTTGCGACAGCGTACGAGAAGCACGCATTTTATATGGTTTACTTTTCACATTGTATCTAAATAAATAGCTTTAGAGAATACCTTTTAATAATTACTACATAATTTTGGGGGCTCAGCCGGAATCTCTCGCAAGTTATTTTAATAGTACTGTGTAGTGAACTGCTATAAAGTGTTAAAGACTTAAAGATGGAAAACGAGGGTGCACCAACTCAAGAAGCAGTAAACGAAGGCCTAAATGTTGATGGCATGAAATTGGAAGAGCTGAGGGTGGAATTAAAACGGCGTAAGATAAAAAGCACGGGGAATAAGGCGGAATTGATACGTCGGTTGAAAGCTGCCCTAGTTCTTGATGATGAACAAGAAGACAACGATGAACCCGAAGACGACAATGAGGAAGGCGCTGTCGGTCAGCGCAAAGAGAATATTAAAGTGGACAAATCCGATACGAGTGACGACGACGAGGAGGGTAATCGAGAGATTGCAGACACGAGGTATGTGAGGCAACAATTCCTTACATTTAGAGATGTCGAGGAAACAATGCAATGTTTCCGCGTCGACGATGGCACGAATGTCCGACGGTGGTTGGAAGAATTTGAAGAAATGGCAGAGCTTTGTCATTGGACGGATGTGCAAAAGATGGTGTATTTGAAAAGGCTTTTGAAAGGACCAGCCAAGTTATTCCTGAAACATGAGAAAGCGGCAAAGACTTGGAATAGTATGAAGAGGGCATTGAGAGAAGAATTTTCGCGCACAAGTGATAGCCACAAAATACACCAAAAATTAGCGACTACGAAGAAATTGCAAAATGAGACGTACGAGGAGTACATTTATAAAATGTACGATATTGCTGCGCAAGCAGATGTGGAAGCAACGGCATTAGTGAAGTATATTGTTGAAGGGGTGCAGGACGAAGAAATTAATAAAACCATATTATACGGCGCCACGAATATACGAGAATTGAAAGCAAAGTTTGTCCTTTATGAAAATCTGAAGATCAACATGAAGATTAAAGCGAAACGGGCAGAAGAAAAAACAACGGTGAAGAAACAGCCAACTGATACACCCAAGGGGGGGGCTCGATGCTTCAACTGCGGAGATCCCAAGCATGTACGTGAAGTGTGCCCAACAAAGGACCGTGGCACGAAGTGTTTTAAGTGTAACGAGCATGGACACATTGCGTCGAAATGTCCAGGTAAAAAGAGCGAAGTTAAACAGGTAACGGCGAATGATGATCAAAGCGATTCTCAGAAGTTATGCGGTAAATATGAAAAACAAGTAGAAATAGCGGGTAAGAAATTAGAAGCATTTATAGATTCAGGCAGTCATTTAACTTTGATGCGAGCTAGCGAATATCTTAAGATGAAGCTTCCTGCTTTACAAGAAAAAGTAATAAGTTTTAACGGCATTTGTTTAAAAAATAATAGCACTTTGGGTGGTTTTTGTACCGAGATAACTATAGACGGTGAAAGCTATCCGATAAAAATTCATGTAGTATCCGATACGGCGATGCGTAATGATTTATTAATTGGAAATGATCTTTTAGATAATGTTCGCACAGTTATGGTAGGAGGAAAGGTTTCTATATCACCGTTAAAAGAAAATAACATGACGAACTCGAATGTGCCGGAAATTTTAAAGATTGATATTATAGAAGATAATAGCGAACCGGATTTATCGTACATAACTAAAAAATAAAATATATATATAAAAAATTCAAGATATGGTTACAAATTATAAACCGGATAAAATTCGCGAAGTAGGGATTAAGATGAATATTATTTTAAAAGATGATGTACCTGTCTATGAAGGACCGAGAAGATTATCCCCTCAGGATAAGCAAGAAGTAGAATCGCAAGTACAAACGTGGTTAAACGAGGGAATAGTGAGACCATCTCTTTCTGACTATGCCAGTCCTGTGGTGTTAGTCAGAAAGAAGAATGGAACACAACGTATGTGCGTTGACTACAGACGATTAAATAAAAAGATAGTGAAGGTTCGTTATCCACTCCCCTTAATCGAAGACCAGTTAGATGCTCTGCAAGGCGCAAAGTTATTCAGTACGCTTGATCTTAAAAACGGCTTCTTTCACGTATCGATAGAAGAAGGAAGCGAGAAATATACCTCTTTTGTAGTACCAAGCGGACCGGACAGTTCGAATTTCTTAAAGTACCTTTCGGACTTTGCAATTCGCCTAGTATTTTCCAGAAATTCATAAACGCGGTATTTAGAGATCAAATCGCGGCAGGAACAATTTTAACGTATCTGGACGATTTAATCGTTCCCTCGATTAGTAATGAAGATGGCTTGTGTAGTCTTGCAGTAATTTTAAAAGTGGCAAGTGAGCATGGTCTGCAGATTAATTGGAGCAAGTGTCGCTTTCTTCAAAGTAAAATAGAATATCTTGGATATGTAATAGAGAACGGAAATCTCCGTCCGTCGGAAGATAAGACGAGAGCCGTCATGAGATTTCCGAAACCCACGAACGTTAAGAGCGTGCAAAGTTTTCTAGGTTTAACGGGATATTTTAGGAAATTTATTCCGCAATATTCGATTATCGCTAGACCGTTAACGAATATGTTAAGAGGGGAGCAGAAATTTAACTTTGGCGTAGCGGAAGAAAAAGCTTTCGAACAGTTGAAAGTAGTTTTATCTAATAAACCATTGCTTAAATTATATCATACACAAATAACATTAAAAATGTAAAGTGGGCCGTCGCTGTAGTTAATATAAACAATAAATCGTGCTTTTTCTTGCTACATAAAGATATTAAATCAATGATGCGTCGCATCTTTATTAATAACTTTTTATCAAATATCTATAATTTTAATTTCCATATTAGTTCTTTAGACTTTGTTAAACATTGTTGACTTCATAAATTACACATTCTCCTTCAAACAATTTTACTAAAATAACAATCTCTGTAAAAAACCTTGTACAAAGTACGCGACGGCCCGCTTTCTTCGTAAACGTTAAATATAATATAACATTTTGGTACATCTATCAATCCAGGAACAATATTTAACATGTTTGTATAGATAATAAATAATTCTAATTTTTCGAAGGTTATCCATATACAATTTTTAGATAATTTTTGAAAATTGTTTATGTAGATACAGTAGGGATACAAAAATTTATTTTACTAATCTTTAATCTAAAATTTAAATCAATCGGTGAATTTATGATAACATTTAATTTATTAAACATTTTAATGAATTTATTCAATTTTTATTGTTTCCTAGTTCATAAATAACCGTATAACAACCGTCTAATAACCTGAATCAAGTACATAATTCATTTTCCTGCGCTAGAGTTGCTCCACCCCATGCTTCCATTCATTCAATTAAAAAATACAAAAAGGTAGGCTTCGCATATTGCCAGGTTGTATTTTTTCATTTTTCGAAAAAAAGCGGGCCGTCGCGTACTTTGTACAAGGTTTTTTACAGAGATTGTTATTTTAGTAAAATTGTTTGAAGGAGAATGTGTAATTTATGAAGTCAACAATGTTTAACAAAGTCTAAAGAACTAATATGGAAATTAAAATTATAGATATTTGATAAAAAGTTATTAATAAAGATGCGACGCATCATTGATTTAATATCTTTATGTAGCAAGAAAAAGCACGATTTATTGTTTATATTAACTACAGCGACGGCCCACTTTACATTTTTAATGTTATTTGTGTATGATTTTACATAATTTTGTTATAATAAAAAATCCTTGTTTCAATTTAAAAATAAGAGCAATTATAAATTACAGCGACGGCCCACGTAACATTCCTATTGTTTTTTTATTTTTCGACATACGTAGACTATGATGTTATTATTTTCTATTGTCTCTCCAAGAAAAGTTCATACCTAAGCTCCATTTGACGATCTTTGGCGATTTTTTAGCTACTTTCATACTTAATAGTGTTCTTGAGTGCGTACTCACTAGAAAACTCTTAGGGATCCGAAATTGGATGCTTTTAGAGCAAAGAAATCCATGCGATTCCAAATTAAAATTATACATTTCGAGGAAGATTGCCGGCGTTCCAGTCGTATACTACGACCTTTTTCGAGGAGACCAGGTTAACTAGAGGACATGTTATATTATATTCCAATGTGTATAATCGATGTAATAGGTGTACAATGATGGAAAAATTTACCGAAAAAGTACATAACAGATGTGGTATACATTCAGACTTGTTGCAATATTATTCATAAAAACGTCTACGAAGATATGATAGTTCGCTCTGAGAAACTCCCGGAACGTATCCATATGAACTCATCTATAACATTTACACACAGCGAATTTTACTTATTACTAATTCGAATCTTCTAATGAAGTAAAAAATTAAAATTATCTGAAAAATGATTACATAAAGAATAGTTAGTTCATATCTTTATTAATATGTCGAATGGGATTAAAATTAGTAAGTACGGGTTTTTCTAACCTGCTTGATAACCACTACCCTGTATCTCCTGCGTGTGACGGACGTTATAACGAAAAATTAGCAACTTCTTGTTATCTAAAATCTTCGATAGAATTAACCACGTTCTCAATTAATGAGAAAGAAGTCTACTGCCTTCCTTAATTATCCCTTCTAACCACACATATCCTCTACGTTTCTATAGACAAGGAAGATTGCAATAGTACTGACGGGTACAATAAATAAATAAAATGTGATAGGTTAAGAATATCGACATGTCAAACATTCCAGCGCTAGCTAGATTCCCACCTGATATCGACGCTAACTCCACTGGCTTCACTAACGGCGAAATTAGGAAACTGGACAAAATTCTATATATATAGATATACTCGCAATGTTAACGAAAAAGGTCGGAAAAAAAAAGACTGATAAAATTGATATTTCATAAAATTTCAAAACACATAAATTAGATTATTAACTTATTGGAAGCCGCGATCCTAATAACTTATATATCAACGAAAGGGAAAAAGTTCCAGGATTATGATGAAACAAACCAAAATTATGTAGCACTTCGCGTCGATGAGATATTAGCATTTTAAGGTTTCCCCCTCCCTTCAAATTTACGATTTTGCTGTAAATATACCACCGGCGTTAGTCCGATTTTTTGCGACGGACAGCCTAACTGCCGTTAGTCTGTAATAAGACGGGTTCAGAAACAGAATTGCATACGGATGCATCTAAATTTGGCTATGGTGCAATTTTAATGCAACGCGATGGTATCGATAATGCGTTTCATCCCGTTTATTATGCTAGCGGCAAAACGACTCCCGCGGAAGAAAAGTACACCAGCTACGAGCTAGAGGTGCTCGCGATTATCAAAGCTCTTAAGAAATTTAGGGTGTATTTACTCGGTATACCTTTCAAGATAATTACAGATTGTCAGGCGTTCTCTATGACGATGAATAAAAAGGAACTTTGCGTGCGCGTCGCAAGATGGGCACTTTTGTTAGAAGAGTATCAATATACGATTAAGCATCGTCCAGGTACACGTATGACGCATGTAGATGCGCTTAGCCGAAATCCGTCGCACGCTGTTATGATTGTAGAAGAATGCGAAGAAGGACTTATCGCTAGATTAAGAAAAGCGCAGACGAATGACCGAGACGAAAAACACCGTTTCGATGGTTATGTTATTAAAAATGGTTTGTTGTACAAGGAAATTAAAGATAATCCGTTAATTGTTTTACCGAAATCTATGCAAACGCAGATTGTTAGACAGTGTCACGAACGTGGTCATTTTGGTATAAGCAAAACCGAAGCGTTAGTACAGACAGATTACTGGTTTAAGGGTATGCGTGAAAAAGTAGAAAAAACTGTTAAAAGTTGTATAAAATGTATCCTCGCGGAGCGAAAGTGCGGTAAACAAGAGTGTTTTTTTAGTGCAATTGATAAAGGTGATACCCCGTTGGACACGTATCACGTTGATCACCTTGGTCCTTTGCCTTCGACAAAAAAAAGATATCGCCATATCTTCGCCGTGGTGGATGCATTTACCAAATTTGTTTGGCTGTATCCTAAAAAGTCAACCGATAGTGCTGAAGTCATCGACAGATTAGGAAAGCAAGCAGCAATTTTCGGCAATCCTCGAAGAATAATCTCGGATAAAGGAACTGCGTTTACCTCTCACGCATTCACGGATTATTGTTTAAAGGAAGGAATTATGCACATAAAAACTACAACTGGTGTACCACGGGCTAATGGGCAGATAGAACGTGTTAACAGGACGTTGATACCGTTATTGACGAAACTTGCATTGCCAAAGCCAGAAGAATGGCACAAGCACGTCGAAAAGGCGCAGAAGTTTATCAACGCAACACCGAGTAGGGCAACGGGCACATCTCCGTTTAATTTGTTAATTGGAACCAACATGCGGCTGCAAGACGATATACAGATACAGGATATAATTCAAGAAGAGTGCGTTGCCTTATTTCAAGAAGAACGAGATGAATTACGCGGTAAAGCGAAAGAAAATATTCGTAAGATACAAGAAGAAAATAGGAAAACGTACAATAAAAAAAGAAAACCCTCTATACGATATAAAGAAGATGACATGGTAGCAATAAAGAGAACACAGTTCGGACCGGGTCTCAAGTTACATCCAAAATTTCTAGGACCGTACCGAGTTTCAAGAGTGATGCGTAATGACCGATACACCGTAGAGAAAATAGGAAATCAAGAGGGACCGCAGAAAACGTCTACATCAGTTGACTTCATGAAGCCCTGGGCAGGCGACGAGGATAGTGATATGGAGAACAGTGATAGTGTATAGTACGTGTAATATTCGAGGACGAATAATTAGTACAGGATGGCCGAATGTGGTATCGGCGAGTGAATGTGTTCGCATGAATGTGTGAGTGAGATGCCGCCTGAGCGGATTTTTCCGAGTAAAAGTGCGAGGCGACGCGACAAAGGGCCGCGCGCTCGTGACGTAGGCTAATTTCCAGAATTTCGTGGAGTAGCGACGAAGGCGATCGGGAAGAAAGGACTTGGTTTCAGTTTGGTTTGCGACAGCGTACGAGAAGCACGCATTTTATATGGTTTACTTTTCACATTGTATCTAAATAAATAGCTTTAGAGAATACCTTTTAATAATTACTACATATATTTTGACATTATAGATAAAACTGACTTTAGTTACTGATGAAACAGTAGTGGATGGCGGGAATAGAATTTTATAAATCTGGAATTTAGACGTTGAATTTTTTGGAGTGATAATCGAGCATCCTGTGGGATTTAAGCCGTTGGCTTTTAGTTCTGCGAGGAGCTCATCCTGGGGAATATGTGGAAGCCCTTTAAGGACCATAACAAGAGTCCTGTCTTCCGCGGGACTGAAGGTAAAGAAGGGAACTTTATTTTCCTTTAGGGAATTCTTGAATTTAATATACTTGTCTTGTGAGTGAAATTGGATTCGGATGCTTTTTCCTAGGAATTTCGCTTGGTAAGCCGATGCACCAAAGTCATTGATCATATGCTTATTAAAAACGGGGATATTACCGTTGAAGTTAGAAATATATAATGGAGGAGGTCTTGTTTTTCTCTCGCTTGAAGTCCGAGGCTGATTATTATCCACAGGATCTGCAGGAGCAGGTACAACTCGAGGAGATGGACGAGGAGTGGAGGGAGAAGACAAAATTTCTTCATTAAAGCATGCCAATGCATTATATCTGTTTGAAAGTGGTATGTTCAGTGAGGGTTGAGATGAATGACGTGACAGTGCATGTTGCGCTTGTTGCGCCTGCATACCTGAAATCTCATTTCTTTCTAATTTTTTAGATTTCGGAGAATTGGATGTGACTGGATTATTAACAGTTTTTAAATCTCCTAGATCTGCAGTTAATAAAGGATTGAGTGAAGAATGTGTTGTATCCTCCCGCGGAGGGACTCTTGAGGAGCGATATCCCTTCTCCGAGTCATCGGAGCTGGTTCCCATGATAATTTGGGAAGCGATATCTAAGTCGATACGCCGACCTTCTACTATTATGCAGTGTGGAGCAGATGAGGATGGATCAGGATCGGAAATTAAGTTATCTTTATGAGGTGTGACTGGGACGGCTTTTGTCAGAGCCATCGAAGGATTTACCGGTATTTTAATAGAAGTGTTTGAGTTAGAGCCAATGACCCGCTTGACTGAGAAGTCGAGGCTTCTGTTTGCATTGTTTCCCCACCGGCGGAGCCAGGATGCGGCGGGGAGAGAGGAAGAATCAGCTGACTACTGGCAGCGGCTAAGGTCGTTCAGATAAACACGTAAACTCGTGCGACCTATCCTTAGGTCGCACGGAGCACGCGAGCAAAGGATTCAACCGTTTAACTGGAAGATTTAAGGCAACGGAATGTAGCGATAATGTATATAGTGTTAATTAAAATGTGCTGTAATTAATGTTAATTAAATATTACCGGATAGTTATGTGATCATTATTCAGATGGAGAGAAGTTGTTGAGGGTATTCATACTAGGGAGTAGAACAAAAAGCAGTAGATACAAAAATGTGTGAAAATGAATAAATTGAAATCCTTCCCCTCCGTGGACAAGGTCCTACGGAGGTAAAAACTCACGTGACCTCAATATTAAAGAATAATTGAGCTATTCACAATTATAACTCGAGAATGTGATAGAATTCAAATTTCAGATAACAGTTAATATATCTCGAATGAGCGAAGCACGGTACTGATAGCACGTCCAAACAGTACGGCGGCGCGCGACGGAGTGTTCCCCTTGTAAGTGAGTGCCGAATTTCGCTCGTGCACACACTTATGTACGGGTTCTCCCGTCAATCACGACGCTCGATAGTGGTAGGAGAGAGTGGGGATCGCACTCGCATATTGCGCGACACACGCGGCCGCGATTATTACTTAAATCGAAATTAGATCGATAAGGTAGGTAACGAGAGAACTTATGTACCGTCAAATGTACGGTTACAACCTGCGTATACCTACATAACTATCTGATGAAGAAGAAAGCTTCTAGGATCCTATATAACTCACCTGGTATGATGGGCAGAATTGTAGATGGTTTCATTACTCCAGGCCAGTGGAAAGATTCGGGACCTTTATCATCATTTCTCCTATTTCTCAACACTGGTCGAAGACACACTATAGAGTGTGAAAATATACGGCAAGTATTTTCGGACTATTTTAATTACACTGATTGTTTACCATGGCAAAATAATGTTGCATAAGTTTCATGAACACCTACTTCGAAATGTTTTTAAATGTACCTAATTAAATATAATAATTAAACATATACTTACCGTGTTTTTATTGTGGTTAATGTCAAATTCTAATGTTTACAACTCGGCCACTGCGCCGCTCTTGGATGGTGCTCAAAGTGGCCAGTATACGTCCTACACGTAAAACTTTAGAGCCCTTTTTCTCGGAATCTTATGGCTAGTGCGCGCTATTACTTTGCAGAGCGAACACCCTTTAAGTATACTACAAACCTGCAAAGTCTCATCCCGAAGTCAATTTTCGAGGTCGTGATGTCCCCTTGTCAGATAATGGTACTTAATACTTACATTTATTTAATCGGCAATCCCTAATCCATACATTGGGCCTTCTTCTACTTAAAAATGTACATTTTCTGACGTTCTCGCAGCTAAGTTTGCACTTCTACATGCTTTAGAAGCAGCAGAAGCTCGCAGTTCGGAGCGGTCAATCCGAGTTTCGTCGCGTTTGACAGAAAATGTATGAGCTTCGGTGCCAATAGTGATGCCCATGAGTTTCATAATTTTTAAAATAGGTAAAAAACCTTCATTACAAATGTTAACAGCTAAATAAGTAGCAATTTCAATTGTCTGGGTCTTGGCGTGTATATGCTTTGGAGCAAAAGTCCAGATTAACGAGTTGAGTGACTCATTATTGTTTTGAGTTTCTGAGCCCAAACACCGATGTAATAATTCATCAGATAACAAAGCTTCATAAATTGGCTTAATTACTTTTAAAACTTTGTCCGCTAGAGGGGGATGTTCAAGGACAAAGTCATGATAAGTGCCCCCAGCCAGGGCTTTTTGCCATTTACACTAGCTAGTCGGACCAAGAGGGCAGTTCTGGTGTTGTAGATTTTTATCGCTTGGGCTTTTATGATAAACAGTTGCCCATACATCGTTCTTCATATTCTCCACAGAATCTGGATTCCGACGAATCGCTAAACCATAGTAAACAGTCAAATCTTGAATAAGTTGGTCAGTTAATTTTTCATCGCCTCTGCCGCCAATACCTGGATTATCCTTCTTCGCTTTACGTAACCCTTGCGCCCATAAGTTTCTGCACATGTCCGACACACTCTTTTTTTTCTACAACTGGAATATCACCATACGGGTCCATATCGAGCACACCTTTAAATGTCTTGGAGTTACCATCTCCTATGTATTTAACATACTTAAGGGGAATCATTCCGGAAGTAACGACGCGCCGCCAAGCGGCCATCGTGGACGGTTTTACCCTAGGATTTCGTGTCCGTGAAGCGAAAATTTTTGCCGCAAAATAGCGGCCTCAAAATAGCTGGACTTGTTGATGTCAATGTGTCAAATGAAAGATATGATCCTAATTAAGAGTTCCTCCGTGCCCGATTTTTGAAATTGTCCCTTAAAAATTATAACTAAATGAGAGAGGATCAGTGGTACATCACTCACACACCGTTCTTATACACACACATGCATACCATCGGTTAGTTATAATTTTTAAGGGACAATTTCAAAAATCGGGCACGGAGGAACTCTTAATTAGGATCATATCTTTCATTTGACACATTGACATCAAAAAGTCCAGCTATTTTGAGGCCGCTATTTTGCGGCAAAAATCGCTGTCACGCCGATACGGAATCGTCGCCTGGAGCTTTCAGCCAGTACCTGTGGCGGCGTTGTTGTAGAGGTACAGCGGAGACGTAATGTTTGCAAGGGGCCCCGTGTATTCAAAATTGTAATATGTCACGTCGTGTGCAATTTTCAAGAAAAATTTGTACTAATAGTTCAAAGTGAAATATAAAGTATATGAATGTACGAAAACGTAAATAACGTATGAAATAAATGTTCAATAAAATCAATAAATGTGTCGCTTTACAAGTAAATATGTAATTGTGTTTTAATAAAAAACAGTTATGTGGTACATATTTTTTATTTGCGTATTGAAAAATTAATGCGGTTGAGCCACTAACAAACGATCAAGCTAAATTAGGATTACCTAATCCTTCTTTTTATTGCCCTAATTCATGGAGGGTTATTGCTTTAGTATCAGTAGTTATATGTAATAATAAGAAATCAATATATAATAATAACATGTAATAGATGAATATATTTCATTACAGCCCGGCAATTTTGAAATGAAACTTGATTCTTACAATCATATATATTTACAATACTCAGTTCATATGCAGGGTCTCTGAGCATTACTCTCGAAGGTATATATTCATAAAATATTACGATATTTTAATATCGATATAGCATCGATTGACGACTGAGTTTATCAATTACAAAGATGCACATATAAGGTTTGTTAAGCGCACCGACGATTTGTTGTAAAAGAATAAAAACATGTAACAATATTTCCAATCGACGAAACCATCTAAAACGAAAACATCAACAGATATTCGAACAGCATGTGGATGTTTGTATAATTAAAAAAATTCATTAATCGATATTTGACATATCGCTTATATCGATATGTGACATTCAGCAGCATACTATACACATACGACATAGTCATACTATCTATTAATTTATTTTTCCATCCCTACTCGAGGGTGCTCGGGGGCATGTCCCGGATCGAGCAATGGCGGAGGACAGAAGCGACAGAAGAACAAGAACGAATAGGAAGGAAGTGGTGGGAGGACCAATCGACGAATCACAATTGCGGGTAGCGTCGATTGGTCCTCCTACCGCTCCCTTCCTATTCCTTCTTTTTCTTGTGTCGTTTCTGCCTTCCGCCATTGCCTGAAACTTTCTAAATAGATATAAAATTAAAAAATTTATTTTTATAAATAGATTAATAAACATCACACATTTAACACAAGAGATTACAATTAAGAATAGATATAAAATTAACAAATTTATTTTTACAAGTTGATTAATATACAGCACACTTTACAAATAAGAAAAAAATAGATATATAATAAAATAGATATATTAAAATAGGTATAAAATAGATATAATAGAATATGTATACAATAGATATAATAGATATAATAATAGATATAATAAAATAGTAAAAAAATAAAATAAAAAAAATAAAGAAAAACGATTATTTAAAAATAGACACTAATATATTTATTAGTGGTATTTCCGCGTTCTTGCGTTGAAATATTCGATGCACCATCCGCTGGTGCACCGGCAACTTGCCCACCTTCGTAGGACATCCTATTCGCATGAGCATCTGTAGTATTTGCGACGTCATTGCTGCCTGCACCCCTGGTAGCGCGGCCACCCCTGGCAGCGCGGGTACCCCTGCGAGCGCGAGTATCTCCCTGGACGCGGGTACCCCTGGGCGCGCGGGCACCCCTGGATGAGGTACCCTCCCCCCTGCCTCTCACAACCTGCCATTGGCCCCTTCCCTGGCTCCACGCCCAGTCATTTTTTTCGTGGCGCCTCCTGTGGCCCTTCCGTGGTAGGCGGAAGCCATTTGCATCAAAATATTGCAATATTTTGAGAAATTGCTGAAAAATAAGAAAAAATAGATATTAAAAATCACGAATTTTATTTCTATTTTCTTCGAAATTTCTCGTAACAGTAACATTTATTTTGTAATTACGCTGATCTGATCACGGGATACACTTCAGCGATTTTAATGATTTTTTAATATATTGCCAGGATCCTAATTCTGCGCAACTTTTCCTTATTATTTTGCAACACATTTATTACAACATTTTTGTTACTTTCCATGTTGCGGCTTGTCACACAGTTTGTATGTACGGATATGATCGTATTATACTTTTTATTCGTGTTGCGATCTGCTGAAGAAGAAACCCCACATTTCGTCCAGCTGGCCATTTTTTACAAGCTTTTATTTTTCATTACGTATTAGAAAGAAGGAATAAAGGTATTCAAACCTTGAGCGTTCTATATTAGACGTAAAATGATAAAACAGCCGGCTGGCAGAAACGTGGAGTTTCTTCCTTAGCACATCGTTACGCGAACACATTGTATAAAACGAATCATATCCGCATATATCATCTCACGGAAATGCAACTCGAATCGACACAGAAAGTAAGAACAATATTGTAATAAATATTTCGGAAAATAAAGAAAGGTTGTGCAGAATCATGATCCTGCACAAACATTAAGAGATTATTGGTATCGCTGAGATGTCCCGTGATCTATACAATTTACAGAAATGTTATTTTTGGCAAACCTACCTTCGGCGATATATCATCATCGCTTGATGATGATGACGGGTCCGTCGTTTGGGTAGTGATTGTCCTATATGTCCTTGAGGACATCATCGTCGGGATCGTCGTCGGCGGTGACGACGTGGAGATCGTCGTCGGCGGTGGCGACGTGGAGATCGTCATCGGCGGTGGCGACGTGGCCCTCACCCACATTCTGCGTCTTTCGGCGTGGATGGCCGAAATCGCCGCCGACGTGGATGGCGCCGACGAAGATGCCGCCGACTCTTCCTCACTCCACGAACATCTAGCTTGGATACCTTTTTCTTCCATCTATAACAAATTAAAAGAGAATAAATTATTAAAAAGAATGAACTAACTTTTAATATTATGAAAGGAACACTTACTTTCGCTTTAGATTTTTAATGCTCGGTCGCCGAGATCTTCAAGCTATTCTGCTTAGGGCGGCGACTTGCACGCCCTTTATAGACTCGGGACCGAAAGAGGTGGAAAGAAGAAGGGCGGAGTGGGGTATGAATCGTCATTGGCCAATGTATATCTGCAGGAAGGCCTTCCAAGATGGATGGTACATCTACTTGCTGATTTAGCGCGTAAATCGCCATCATGTCTTTTATTATGAGAAAATCCGATTGCGCATGTAAAGTAGGATATTCTCTCGGTCGGTCTCCTTTTATGTTTTTTTTTCGCTTTCTTTATAATTTATTTCATTTTATACATATATGTGCTGTGCAAATAAGTACAGTGACTCCTTGACTTACGCGGTGTCCTACGTGAGCTACAAGACGCGATTTCTTTATGTTTGGATGTATGTATGTGTATGTCGTTTCGCGTTTGTCGCTCACGTAAGACACCGTCTTACGCGGGTAATTCGTTCCACCGATTACCGTGTAAGTCGAAAAACCACGAAAGTGGAATCTTCAATAAATTCTAATAAGCAAACCACAAGAACCTCTAGTATCCCAATGATCTTTTTCTTTTTCACGTTCTAGTATATTTCCGTGAGTGACGTCGCGTTCTTTGCGAGTATTCGTGCGTCGTGCCTTCTATCGATGTGCGCACACATCGTTAAACACGTGCTCACAAAAAAACACGTGCTACTAAAGCGTTGCGTCTGAAATATCTGAGGTCCACTCATATATGCAAAAAAAAAAATTTTTTAAAAACAAGCTTTTATTTAATCGTACTAAAAAGGAACAAATAATTTATTAATCAGTCTAAACGACAGCCCTTGAAGAATTCCCTCATATGACTAAATAAAAGCGTGGAGCAAGTTAATAGACATTAAATATTTACGCTCCACGCTTTTATTTAGTCATATGAGGGAATTCTTCAAGGGCTGTCGTTTAGACTGATTAATAAATTATTTGTTCCTTTTTAGTACGATTAAATAAAAGCTTGTTTTTAAAAAATTTTTTTTTTTTTAATTTAATTTAATTTTACCTTTTTTAGTCTTGTATTTCGATTAAGGTATAACAGGGTTAGTTATATGAGGTTAAGCTGTCAAAAAGTTGTCGGACAATTTATAAAAAAAAAAATTCGTAAGATATGTGCCAGGAATCGAACCTTCGACATCGGAAACATCAGGCTGACACGCAACCATCTCGGCTACTCATTGACTTGATACACTGTAGCGCTTTTCGATATGTAAGTATCATTAAAAATTATTCGAAAGAACCCTTTACTTTTTGAAAATTTTTTTTCAAAAAACTGTATTAACATCCGAGTTACGTATGTGTATAAAATTTCACGTCGATCGAATATGTAGAAATAGGAAAAAAAAATGTTTAAATTAACCCTTTACTTTTTCGAAAAATTTTTTCCAAAAAAAATGCATTGTCATCCGAGTTACGTATGTCTGCGAAATTTCAAGTCGATCGGATAACTAGAAGTGGGTCAAATTAAGCTTGCAAGATTTGTACCTGACATAGCAGCCAAACTTAATAAAAGCTTGTAACAAAAACGGCCAAAGAATGCAAATGAACCGGAAAAGGCAATTGTAGGGTACAGTGTGAGGAGGGTTTATAAAAGCTCAACTTCAACTTGTCGATGAAGATTTTCTAGGTGCTTTTTGCACCTTCTTGAAAAAGGGGCAAACTTGTTTTTTTTCGATAACTCGTATCTGTACCATGGGTACGAAAATTGCGATTATACACTTCAGTTGCTTTTCTAACGTTGTATAATTAACGTCGTATGAATTGTTCGCCCACCGTTGATCGTTGTTGAGATATCGAACGAGAAAGTAAACAATTTAGAAATTTAAACCTGTTTTTTCCAATGTACTCTTTTTTCGTGGTACATATCGAAAAAATGTCTATTATCTGTCTTGTCGAGCATGCTACTACCTGCAATACTTTTGGTTTTTTATTATTATTATTACAAGCTTTTATTAAGTTTGGCTTAATTTGCTTAATTTGACCCACTTCTACTTATCCGATCGACGTGAAATTTCACACACATACGTAACTTGGATGACAATACATTTTTAGAAAAAAAAAATGTCGAAAAAATAAAGGGTTTTTTCGAGTAATTTGTTATGCTACTTACATATCGAAAAGTGCTATAGTGCATCAAGTGAACGAGTAGACGAGATGGTAACGTGTCAGCCTAATGTCTCCGACGTCGGAGGTTCGATTCTCGGCCATATCTTACGGATTTTTTTTTAAATTGTCTGTCAACTTTTTGACAGCTTAATCTCAAATAACTAACCCTGTTATACCTTACTCGAAACTAAAAATTAAAAAATGAAATTATAAGAATAAAAAAACTTGTTTAAAAGAAACTTTTATTTAGTGTACTAAAAAGACAATAATAACATATGCATGTAATATATTATGTTGAATTCTTGTCTTAAAAGCTTGTCGCGTTATAGAACATAAAGATACATATTTAGATACTTATAATCTCTGTCAAACAATATTAATGCCTTCTCGCGCGCGACAAGCTTTTAAGACAAATAACCCAACATAATATATTATATGTATATGTTATTAATAGATTTTTAGTACACTAAATAAAAGCTTCTTTAACAAAATTTTTTTTTTTTCATAGCTCGCGTTGTTTTGTAGTGTCCACGGTGACAAAAGATGATTTAAATAAAGTTTGTTATTCCGTTCAGACAATATCAGATTGCAATAACGACCAGAAAAAACTTTTCCAGTCATTCTTTTCTAGTTAGCAAAGTCAGAACGTCAAACTCGGTGCTTCGCCGATACGCTTTAGTAGCACGTGTTCTTTGTTTCGGCGGCGAGTAACGATGTGTGCGCACATCGATAGGAGGCACGACGAGCAAATACACGCAAGGAACGCGACGTCACTCACATAAGAGAGAGTGAGACGACGCGATATTCTTTGCGTGATATTTTGTCATGCCCCTTCTGAACCAAATCTTGCAAAGGCCCTTGGGTGAACGCTACCGCTTACTTCCACTGTCCCTCCTTTTTTCTTTTTTTCTTTTTCTACATTATGTTTCAGCGGAGCCGAGCTGCTCTTCATACCGCTTCGTTTATATTCGTCCTTTTTCTTATATCGCTTCCGCCCACCCAGAGCCGGCTTTAGGGCAGGGCTTGGTAGAGCGACCGCCCCAAGGCACGAGATTTTTGGGGGGCGCCTCAGATCATGGAAAATGAAATTGCTGAAAGCTTGGATTTTTTTGACTTGAATAGAGTATTTACCGACAAAAAATCCGAAAAGTACAATTCTATTAGACTTTCTACAATCGTAATCTCACTACAAATATACAGGGTGTATTCGACCATATAGTCAATCGGGATTCCACGTGTAGCCAGCAATAAATTGAGTCGAAATAACTCATAAAAGTTAACATAAGCCAGGTTAGTTAACGAGTTATTAATTATTAAAGATACGGCGAAAAAGCGGTAGGCGGCGAGCAGCGGCAATGCTATTCTGACGGCGAGACGCTAGAAGAAAGAAAGAAAGAAAGAAAGGGAGAGAGAGAGAGTCCGCGTAAGTCGCCAACGTAAGGTAGCGCCGTGGAGGAAAGGAAGAGAGAGAAAAAACGAAAGAGGAAGGAAGAGCGCAAGTAAACAATTCGATGCTCGATCGTCTCGCCCGCCGCTCCCCGCGACGCTCACTATCAGATTAGCATGGCCGCTCGCCGCCTACCGCTTTTTCGCCCAATCTTTAATAATTAATAACTCGTTAACTAACCTGGCTTATGTTTACTTTTATGATTTATTTCGACTCAATTTTTTGCTGGCTACACGTGGAATCCCGATTGACTATATGGTCGAATACACCCTGTATGTTCTTGAATCGTTGTTAACTTACAATAAAAGAAAATTTGCGAAATCACGCTAGTCGCGGATCGAATCCCGGTAATGCAGGCGGCACATATATCTTTTTTTTGTTCTTTTTCTTGTTTATTCGACCACTTTAGAAACATTGCTTCCTATGCGGAAAAACGAGGACGACGTAAATAATTTTGGCATTTGTTTGGTTACATTTTATTTCAAACAGAAACACGAGTATTCTCGAGTATTTCTAATTACTTGTTATTGTTATATATTTACGGGCGGACGAAGTCGTGGCCAAAAGCTAGCTTATATAATGAAATGATATAATGAAATGATATAACTACGACAGAACGGGCATAAGGCAGTGTCTAATCTAAAAAAGCGGATTTTTTGCAGGGAGATGAAATTGTCAGGCACACCGCGCTGCGGCGCGCTGCTCGCTCGCGTGCCGTGTATTATTTTGTTTTCTTCAGTCCTATGCGGGCGCGAGGACAACAATCACGTATCGAGTTTCTAAGTACGTAATTTCTTTCTTAGTTACCAGGCGTGATACCAAAGCAAATTTATCTTTTTTTTTAGTTTCATTGAAGTGTGTGAACTTGAAGATGAAGGTGAAGAGTGTTGTGAGAGGAAGTGAAATGAGTGGTGCACGTTGTGATGAGGTGTGGGTACACCGTTTTACTAAAAAAGGAAAGTTTTGTAAATTAATCGGGAGTGCACCGAGGAAGAAATATAATCCTAGTCGTTTCCAGAGAAAGAAAGGAAATGCGAAGAGGCATAAGGAACTGGGACTGGAACATACAACAGTAGAGAACGAACAATCTCTCTTGTCCGACGTAGAATCACATCCAATTACGGAGGACGAAGAATTACCGCAACGACAATTGCATACGATTTTTGAAAACGAAGAGGAAGTAGAAGAAAATTCGGAAGAAGTGGACATGCTGGAAGAATATTTGGAAGGCATTTCGGAAAGTAAAGAGATACCATCACAATTGCACGAGATTGTTGAAAATCAAGAGGAAATAGAAGAAAATTCAGAAGAAGTGGGGATGCTGGAAGAATATTTGGAAGATATAACGGAAAGTAAAGAGATACCAGCACAATTGCACGAGATTGTTAAAAATCAAGAGGAAATAGAAGAAAATTCAGAAGAAGTGGAGATGCTGGAAGAATATTTGGAAGATATAACGGAAGGTGAAGAGATAACAGATGAGGAAAAAATTGATGAAATGCTGCAAGCTGAAAAAGAAAATATAGAAGCGGAAGACGCAATATCTTCCATGGATGAATTAGTCGTAGATAATAAAATAGACGACGCACAGTGGCAAGTTTCGCCGAAAACTTGGCCAAAAGTAATATTCTCAAATAAAAGACAAATTATGCGAATAAATGATAATAATATGACTTAAAAATAGTAATAGTGTAATTTTTTAATGTTAAATATTTCATACCTCGTAATTAATCAGAATATTCTTCTTCCTCTTCCGATTCGGTGATGTCCGGTATATCAAAAAATTGAATAACATCTTTGGGATAATCCTTGATCTTCTTAGGAGATATTTTCCTTATACTGCTTATAAATGGATCGGACGACACGAGTAAATGATGGAAAATATCTTCCATTGTCTGTGTTCTCGAAAATTTCCGAGAATAATGCTCTCTAAATCTTTTAATATCTTTGTTCCGACTTTCCTTGGTCTTTCCTTTCCATGGTTTCCATCATTTACTCGTGTCGTCTAATCCATTGATAAGCAGTATAAGGAAAATATCTGCTAAAAAGATCAAGGATTATCCCGAAGATGTCATTCAATTTTTTGATATACCGGATATCACCGAATCGGAAGAGGAAGAAGAATATTCTGATTAATTACGAGGTATGAAATATTTAACATTAAAAACTTACACTATTATTATTTTTAAGTCATATTATTATTATTTATTCGCATAATTTGTCTTTTATTTGAGGATATTACTTTTGGCCAGAATTTCGGCGTAACTTGATACAATGAACAAATATTAAAATAACTCATAAGATCGCAATTTATCGCAGAAAAATGCAACGAATCCTGCTTCAGGAATCTTCAGAGCGTAATTTAAAAAAAAAATGGCTGCTTGATCTCGCTTTACACACAACTATTTCCTTAGGAGAAGAGAACAAACATATAGGTCTTGTATTCTCGTCTACCACAGCCGTAAAAAGTGTAATAAAGCAATAAAACCAGAGTATATATTGGTTTAGACTATATCAAATAGCTACCAATACTGAAAGAGAGAATTATAGTTTGATAATAAATTAAAAAGTTATTTGTAACTCTTACCTAAAAATGTCGCTTTACGAAAGTACCAACTTTGAGATGGAATATCTCTACGAGAATTATATAATGAAAAATGGTATTAGTGGGAAATCATACTTTGATTATTCATAAATAAAATGCAATACATAAATCCTGGAAATTAAGATAAATTTTTTTTTACTTTTGGCCAAGTTTGCGGCGAAATTTGCCACTGTGCGACGGCAGATTGCAACCTACCATCATCGAGGGTCGTCGTATCGTGGATCTGAATCATCTGTTTGCTGAAATACATGAAAAATTTGATAATCACTCGCCGCTAGATTGCAACTTCGCCGATTTCATTATCGTTGGATCTCGTCGTAACGGTTTGATAACGGAGATCGAGATGCAGTGCCGTATGTGTTTGTATAAAACAACGATAGCGACGGAAAGTACAAATTGCGACACCATGGATGTTAATCATGGCGCAATTGCTGGTTCTATAGTAACAGGGACAGGATTTTCACAAATGGAAGAAATATTCAGTGCCATGAATATTCCGTGGATGTCTCAGAAGAAATATGACACATGTCACAATGCTATAACGGATGGATTTTTGACGGCAGCGCAAGAGGAAATGTCCGCTGCAGCTGAAGAGGAAAAAGCTATGGCAATTGCACGAGGGGACGTCATAGACGGTATTCCGCATATTTGTGTGGTGGCGGATGGAAGCTGGATGAAGAGGTCATATAGAACTGGGAAATATGATTCTATCTCCGGGGTAGGTGCCATCGTCGGATATCACACTCAAAAAATATTATTTATCGGAGTGAGAAACAAATACTGCAGTATTTGCGAAAATGCGGCACGGAAGAAGCAAGAAGCCAAAGAACATAGGTGTTTCAAAAATTGGAGAAAAAATCAAACGTCCACGAGTATGGAAAGCGACGCAATAGTGGAAGGATTCAAGTGCAGTATCGAAATGCACGGATTAATTTATTCCACGCTCATTGCGGACGGCGACAGCAGCGTATACAAGAAAATAATAGACTGTAACCCGTACGACGATATAAGAGTAAAGAAGATCGAGTGCACAAATCATCTATTAAGAAATTTGGCGCACAAGTTAAAAGAAATTGCAAAAACTAAAGGTCGACTGGGACAGTTACGGAGTGTAATAGAGAAAAATATTCTCCGAATTCGAACCGCTGTCACGAAGGCTGCAGCGTTTCGTTCTCAAGAAGCAGGACCAACGAGGAGAAAAATCTTTAATTTAAAAAGTGACATGAAGAATATTCTTAGCCATACTTTCGGAGAGCACAAAAATTGTGCACAGCTGCAGTACTTCTGCGATGGAAGCAATAAGGAAGGCGAAGAAAATGTTGTTCCAGCCCTCAGAAATGTTGGAGTATACCATAAAATGGAAGAAGCAATAAACAACCTCATCTGCTATGCAGATAGTTTGCTTCACAATGTAAACAGCAACAGCGTCGAAAGCTATAATGCTGTAATCTGCAAGTTTATCGGGGGCAAACGTATAAATTTTGGAAAACGAGGATCATACGAGACCAGATGCACTGCGGCGGCGCTACAATACAACACGCAATCAAGCTTGAGCCGCTTGAACATTTCCATGAATAAAAACCCAGGTGCAATACTACAAAGTGTAGAAAATCGACGAAAAAGAAAAGTGAAGAGGACACAGGGATTGAAAAAATCAATGAAGAAACGCCGATTTGAAACGAGAGGATCTGGAGGAGCAGACGAAGATTATGGACCGTATGCACAACGACCAGACATGGATGAAGACGCTTACAACGAAGAAGTAATAGCGCACAGTAATAGGCTGCGAGAGTGGCAAGAGAATAGACAACAAATCGAAGAAAAAACAAGGGAGCAACAAAATAGCGACTTGTGGCAATCGATACGAAGAAAATTGCTCACAGCGTCCCATTTCGCGCAAGTATGCAAAAGGAGAACCGGTACTTTGAGTGCGAAACTAGTTAAAAATATCTTATATCCGCAACTATTGTCGGTGCCAGCCATCGAATACGGCCGTCAGTGTGAAGAAATCGCACGAGCGGATCTGGAAAAACAAATAGGCGAAAAAATAAACAAATGCGGCTTGTTCATCGACCAAGATATCGAATATCTTGGTGCATCTCCAGACGGAATTATTGGTGAAGATGGTATAGTGGAAATCAAATGTCCATTCTCCGCGAAGGAATTATCCCCTCAGGAAGCCATTGAACGAAAGATTAAACAAGTACACGCTATCTTCGATCCGGAAGATAGTGAAAAAGTGAATGTCAACCATGCTTACTACTATCAAATTCAGGGACAGCTGCACATCACAGGTCGTACATATTGCATTTTCTGTATATGGACACCAAAAGGTATGAAAATTATTACCGTATATAAAGACGATTTATTTTGGTACCAAAAGATGTTAACAAAATTACAGTCATTTTACATTTATTGCATGCTTCCAGAAATTACAGATTCCAGATATAATAGGCATATGCCTTTGAGAGAGCCACACTACATCATGGAAGCAAAAAGGAAAACAGGTCAAAAAAAAATTAATAAACAAACAACAATAAATCTGACAATTCCATACAGAGTAAGTATAAAAAGAAAATAAAAAGAAAATTCTAAACTGTACGACTCCTGGTGGGAGTTGTACGATTAAGAATTACAAAAAATTTTCATAAAGAAAAATATGTACAGCACGACTCCTTATGGAAGTTGTATGTTTAATAAAACTGTACAAAAAGACAATTCTAAACTGTACGACTCCTGGTGGGAGTTGTACGATTAAGAATTACAAAAAATTTTTCATAAAGAAAAATATGTACAGCACGACTCCTTATGGAAGTTGTATGTTTAATAAAACTGTACAAAAAGACAATTCTAAACTGTACGACTCCTGGTGGGAGTTGTACGATTTAGAATTACAAAAAATTTTTCATAAAGAAAAATATGTACAGCACGACTCCTTATGGAAGTTGTATGTTTAATAAAACTGTACAAAAAGACAATTCTAAACTGTACGACTCCTGGTGGGAGTTGTACGATTTAGAATTACAAAAAATTTTTCATAAAGAAAAATATGTACAGCACGACTCCTTATGGAAGTTGTATGTTTAATAAAACTGTACAAAAAGACAATTCTAAACTGTACGACTCCTGGTGGGAGTTGTACGATTAAGAATTACAAAAAATTTTTCATAAAGAAAAATATGTACAGCACGACTCCTTATGGAAGTTGTATGTTTAATAAAACTGTACAGATTTTAATAACAAATAAAGTCTGTACAATACAGACTTAATTTTCTTCTTACAGCAACCTCCATAAAAACAAAGATAAGTATTACAATTCTCTTTTACATATACGTATGTGATAGAATGACTTCTATCGTAATACATATACGTCTAACGCTTCGATTTGGTTTGTTGCAGCTCGCCAGATGAAGAAGGTACTAAAAGGGCAGAGGTACTGGATCATAAGATAAAGATAAGTATAAAGATTCTTTTTTACATTTACATGTATGTGTTACGAAATGAATTCTATCGTAATACATATACGTCTAACGCTTCGATTTGGTTTGTTGCAGCTCGCCAGATGAAGAAGGTACTAAAAGGGCAGAGGTACTGGATCATAAGATAAAGATAAGTATAAAGATTCTTTTTTACATTTACATGTATGTGTTACGAAATGAATTCTATCGTAATACATATACGTCTAACGCTTCGATTTGGTTTGTTGCAGCTCGGTAGGAAAACGAAGCAGTAAGGAGCAAAGAATATACCGATGAAGACGAATATTTTATTACAATTATGGTGTATATATTTTGTGAATATTACAAAATGCAAGTAATAAATGTATTTTCGCGCCAGATGTCTTTTTATAATTTCTTTGTAATCAAATATAATATTTTTTTATGATATATCTATAATTTCAAATATATAAATATGTCATGGACCAAGTGATTAATCATTCATAATGTCTGGGTTGCACTTTTCATACTGCTTGGACATTATCAAGGATGCCCGATTAATCACTTGGTCCATAACATATGTATCGCACTCTTGCGACAAAAGTGTTATAACTAAAAATTTCACAAATTACCTGAAACGAACAAAACTGTTTCTTGAACCGTTTTCTACATCTACTTGTAACATTAACTAATTTTCTCCGAATTTTAAATTATAACACTTTCGTCGCAAGGTTGCGATATATGCAACGTACCCTTAACGGGCAGGGCGACACGCGACATATATTATTACTTCAACTCGGCCCTGGCACCTAAGCTTCCGAAAAGTAACAGTAGAGGCCACTATCATATAGGCTAAGGTTTTTTAAAAATACCAGTAGAATGCGCTTCGATCGATTCGGACTTTCGCCAAATGGAATGATTCCCCTTAACCTTATGCATATCTACCGATCTGTTGAACATCTCTACCACAGCATCAACCTCCATTTTTCAGCACTTCCCTTATGATTTATTGTACAAGAATCCTCATGTTCTTCATACCAGTCAAGATAGCCCTGAATATCTGAGTTCTTCTTCTTTTTCCACTGATTGCAAGCTTGACAGAAACTTGATTTTGCCACTGTATCGACCACTTTCTTACTATATTTGCCAATAAGAGTTGTAACGCCAAAAAGTGAGGTGAATCCTCGCTTTTTCCACGTACCATCTCCAAAAACAGTCAGATGTGTTGGATCTGTGTTAGGCTCCGATTCAGATAATAATTATTGTTCTTCTTTTATAGCTTTGTCTATTGTTTTCTCGTGAATTTTCTGCGCGGCATAATGAAAATTATTAAGACAACCATAGTAAGTACTGATTGATAAACCTTGGCAAATACCCATAATACTGCAGAATATATTTATTCCTTTTCTTCCTATTCCCAATAGCCTCATTGCTGTTACAATCCGACGATTAATCTCAAAAGTTTTCTCTACAAACGGAGATGACTGAATATGCAGGATATCTTCACAACTGCACTGTAATACAATTTTGAATCCTAAACCACGTGGTGTCGTGCGAGAAAATTTAGTTTCTTCTTTACATTTAACACATACGACTAATGAGGAAAGTGTAGTAAAGACAGAGAAAAATTTCAGGATACAGTACCCAAAATTATTTTCAATAATAATCTCTTCATCTCCAGATTTTTTCAGTTTTGCTGCAGATGTGCTAGTAAAACATATCCCGTTCAACGGTGTGCTGATTTCCCCTGAACCTTCTTTTTTTTGTCTATCTGCACGCAAATTACTTCCATGTTTACTTTTTCTATCCATTTCACAATCACAAATTTCAATCAAAACACTTCCAATATTTTATTTTAGATTTATGAAGAAAGCACTTGTCTGCCTTGATTGAAGATTCGAAAAAACTAAGCTCAACCCTAGACATAAAATACGCATTCCAACTGAATACATCATTATCACCTTTGGAGGATCGGTTTTCAAGTAATCGAGTAACATGTGTCGTCTATAGTTCGATTCGCTCCGGCCGGCCGGCCGGTCTAGTTACCGCGCCATAAAAGTAGCTGTAACTTTGAAAATAGCGCGAATTTTGACAAATCCTCTTAAGGACATATTCTTACGCAGTGTCCTACGTGAGCGACAAACGCGATGAGCGCGTTCAAACCAATGTAAATCAATGGAAGCGTCCTACGTAGCAATCTGCGACAAGACGCGACATATCGCGAATTTGTTTTTCCTGTGCGACGACTGCGACAAGAAGCGACGATATCTTCACCGAAAATAGTTGATTCCGAAGCGTTGATCTCCGCAGTGCGTGAGCAGAGATTGTTGTGGAATAAAAAACCCAAACACTATAGGAATCGTTTAATGATTCAGAGAAGTTGGAAAAACGTTGTCGAAGCAGCGGATAGCTCAAGTAAGTTTGGTTAAGTTCACATTATGAATTTTTATTATTATTTATATTTATACATTTTTTTAAATTATAGATAAATAACTTTATATTTAATGTTCATTCAAAAAATTTGTGAATGTCTCTCTTGTTTGTATGGCTGTTGGCTTGAGGGATTATACCTTCTTGATCTTTGTCCAAAATTTAATGATGTAGACGTCGAATATTCACAATTATCCTCAAAGTCACGTATTATGTTGTAAATTAGAGTTATGGCTTTTATTGTATTAATTGTATTTTCAACGTCTCTTTCAATTGGCGTATTAAGTAGTCCAAATCTTGACGCTATTGAACCAAAAGGGCACTCGACCACCATCCTTGCTCGAGACAATCTGTAATTAAAGCGCTCCATAATATCTCCTTGAGTGATTTTTTTTGTGGATATAGCTTCAGAAGATATGTTTTTAATGGGAAAGCAGCACCACCCACGAACACAAATGGCGCTTTAATGTTGGTATCTGGTAAAAAATCTGGTTCTAGTATTTATAAATTTTGATTTTCTATTGCTCGTCGTAAAGTAAATGCGTCGAATACCCCAACGTCGTTATCTTTTCCATACGTGCCAATATCAACTATTATAAACTTATAATTTGCGTCAGTTAAGGCCAATAATACAATGGAGAAAAATTCCTTTATAATTGTAATACATAGAACCAGTTTTATTTGGTTTTTTGATACGTATGTGTTTTCCATCAAGGCTACCAATGCAATTCGGAAATTGCCATTTCTACCAAAAATCTTTCGCAATTCTTTTCCACGTATCGGTTGTGGCTATCGGCATATGTTTTTTTACTAATGTTATCCAAATTCCAGACACTTCATTTATTATCTTCGAAATTGCCGTTTTCGATATACGGAAATTGAATGATAATTTTCGAAATGGTGTTCCAGTAACCATATATCTGTAAATAAAAATGATATTTTTTTAATTTCAGTTGAAGATGTAAAAAAAAGTGGAAAAATTTAAGAGATTCCTATAGCAGAGAGATAAAAACAATTTTAAAACCAAGATTGGGTTCGGATGCTGATCAAAATGGTCAATATCAAGGCGATTGGCCACACTTTGAATCGATGCAATTTTTAAAGAGCATATTGAAGCCCCGTAAAACTGGTGGTAATTTTCAAAATGCAATAACATTATATGAGACTGATATTCTAGACGACGATACAATTATGTCTGTTCGTTCTGAGGAAGCATCATTTAGTAGACATGATTAATCGCAATTTAATACAGAAGATACCAACTCAGCAACAAATGATGGCAACACGACTGATGGTGCAACTGCACAAGAAGTTTTGTCACCTCCCACCCAAAATGATACTTCCTCGATACCTAGTTGTTCAAATGCTCCACCCCTACACGTTGGATCGTTGAATAACCGGAAGAGAAGTGGACCAAAAAAAAATGTTGAAGAAATGATACTAGAACTGGAACAAGAGAAAATAGATATAATGAAACAAGATTTAAATAAAGATGACGACGACGAAGACGTGAATTGGTTTAAGTCTATAATGCCGTATATAAACAAATTGCTATTTCTGAAGAAATTATTATTTTGAACTAAGGTTCAGGAAATGCTCATTAACGAAATATCAAAACTGAATACCTCATCAACTTCAGAAGAAACAATGTCGAGATACTTCATTTCTGATGAAAGATATAATCTGTTATAATACCTTTATTTTGTTAACAATAATAACAAGAAAAAATATGTTAAAGCGTTAAGATGATATGTAAAAAATAAAATATAAAATATGTTAAAAAAAAAACATATTAAAATATGTTTAAGCGTTAGTTTGATTAATTGGTACTCACCGCAATGTTAAAAGTAACCTTTCCTCAACAGAAATAGGTTGCTGAAAATTTGTTGATTGTAATTAAAATTCCGATTTAATATTGGCAACAATGTAATCAAACGTAGATGGTAATACGCCACAATATTGCTTGAATATTACAAAATCGTTTCTTAAGTTTGGGTACAGATGATGGAATTCCCTAAATGTCCTTCTTTGTAAAAATATTATATTTGTTTTCTTTCTTTTGACCGTACTGTATTTTTTTAAAAGTCTGTACTTTAAGTACGAACTTTCGAGCAAAAACGCACTGAACTTCACCATGATTCGAGAACGACTGACGCAGACGACGTAGGACACTCGTCGAGTGTAACATCGCATCGCGTCGCGTTTGTCGCTCACGTAGGACACCGCCTTAAAGATCTAAAAAAAATCGATTTTTGCAAATTTCTAGACCAGAATACCCCCTTAATGTTGCACATCATTGGATTCGTCTCAATGGCTGCTATAAGAAAATAACAACCAAAATATAGCATTCTATAAAAAAAAACAAACTTGACCTTCAAATCTCTGAAGCGTCTCCACCTGGTAACAAAAAAACTAACGTCTGTGGTAATCCGCGCTCGTAAGCCGGCTACCGGTTATCTTTGGAAGCGGAAGGAAGGTGGTGTTTGAGGTATAGATCAGGTTCTTCTTGAGTATAAGTATGACTTTTATTAAAATAACTGGTTATAGGTGAGGCACAAGTAACCCTCCTAACTCTTTGATCGCTCTCGATGATCTGTCTGTTCGTTTCCTCGCTTCTACGCCTGCCACTCCTTAGCGTTCGGTGCTAAGAAGGGAGAATCGCTGAATTGCATCTTAGGCTCGGGACTCGCGATGTCCAGACGCTTGGGTGATGCAATGCTTACACATTACTTTTGGGTCGCCTCTTCGAAAGGCGGCCTTGAATATGATACTACTGTGTCGCTTAGGCGACTCGCGGGTACAACACCCCTCCCCCGCGGGAAAAAAGAATGTGCCACCATTCTTACGCTTGATTACCTTTGGGTATACTTGTGCATTTATAAAGTACAATTTTTTAATTATTCCCGATAACATATGTGTAATATAATCGTTTACCTATATACAGGGTGTCCCACGCAAGCTACAACCGCGAATATACACGTGTCCACATGGATAATTGGAAGCGAAAAGTGAAATAAAAAGTAATAAAATTTGTCCTCGTTAACGAGTTATTAAATAAAATAGATCAGCGAATCAGGAAGCACGGAAGTGGTAGGCGGTGAGTAGCGGCCATGCTAGTCTGAAGACAAGAAGCGATAGCGTAAGAAAGCGTCATGGACGAAAGATTGAGAGAAAGAGAGAGAGAGAGAGAAAGTCAACGAAAGAAAGGGCGAGAGAGAGAGAGAGAGAGAGAGTCAGCGCGTGCAGGCAGCGTGAGGTAGCGCCGTGTTAGGGTAGGAGGGAGCGAGAGAGAGAGATTAGATTAGATTTTTGTTGTGCGTAAGGTAGCGTCGTGAAAGAAAGGTAGAGAGAGAAAGAGTGAGAGAGGAAGAGTGAAAGTCGACACTTTTTCCTGGAAATCTCCTCCTGACCACTACCTTCTCACGCCTGTATACGTGCCAGAACGCTTCGCCCGTCGAAATTTATCGCTTCTTATCTTCAGACTAGCATGGCCGCAGCTCACCGCCTACCGCTTCCGTGCTTCCTGATTCGCTGATCTATTTTATTTAATAACTCGTTAACGAGGACAAATATTCGTTTATTGGTATTTATTTTATTTATACATATATTCTTCATTTATATATTATAGGAAAATATATTTCTTTATTTCTTTATTTTATTTTATTTTATTTTAATTTGTTTTTTTTTTTTTTTTTTTTTTTTTTTTTTGACAATGTTTATTTTTCCCGATGACATGTTTTAATATAATCGTTTATGCTTACATAGATACTTTTCGCTTTTAAATACTACGTTAGTTTTTTGTTTCTTGTTAGTTTCTACTTCTATTGTTAACTCGCGGTTTTTACGCTGTTTTCGCTTATAGTATATGTTATCATACACAAATAACATTAAAAATGTAAAGTGGGCCGTCGCTGTAGTTAATATAAACAATAAATCGTGCTTTTTCTTGCTACATAAAGATATTAAATCAATGATGCGTCGCATCTTTATTAATAACTTTTTATCAAATATCTATAATTTTAATTTCCATATTAGTTCTTTAGACTTTGTTAAACATTGTTGACTTCATAAATTACACATTCTCCTTCAAACAATTTTACTAAAATAACAATCTCTGTAAAAAACCTTGTACAAAGTACGCGACGGCCCGCTTTCTTCGTAAACGTTAAATATAATATAACATTTTGGTACATCTATCAATCCAGGAACAATATTTAACATGTTTGTATAGATAATAAATAATTCTAATTTTTCGAAGGTTATCCATATACAATTTTTAGATAATTTTTGAAAATTGTTTATGTAGATACAGTAGGGATACAAAAATTTATTTTACTAATCTTTAATCTAAAATTTAAATCAATCGGTGAATTTATGATAACATTTAATTTATTAAACATTTTAATGAATTTATTCAATTTTTATTGTTTCCTAGTTCATAAATAACCGTATAACAAACGTCTAATAACCTGAATCAAGTACATAATTCATTTTCCTGCGCTAGAGTTGCTCCACCCCATGCTTCCATTCATTCAATTAAAAAATACAAAAAGGTAGGCTTCGCAAATTGCCAGGTTGTATTTTTTCATTTTTCGAAAAAAAGCGGGCCGTCGCGTACTTTGTACAAGGTTTTTTACAGAGATTGTTATTTTAGTAAAATTGTTTGAAGGAGAATGTGTAATTTATGAAGTCAACAATGTTTAACAAAGTCTAAAGAACTAATATGGAAATTAAAATTATAGATATTTGATAAAAAGTTATTAATAAAGATGCGACGCATCATTGATTTAATATCTTTATGTAGCAAGAAAAAGCACGATTTATTGTTTATATTAACTACAGCGACGGCCCACTTTACATTTTTAATGTTATTTGTGTATGATTTTACATAATTTTGTTATAATAAAAAATCCTTGTTTCAATTTAAAAATAAGAGCAATTATAAATTACAGCGACGGCCCACGTAACATTCCTATTGTTTTTTTATTTTTCGACATACGTAGACTATGATGTTATTATTTTCTATTGTCTCTCCAAGAAAAGTTCATACCTAAGCTCCATTTGACGATCTTTGGCGATTTTTTAGCTACTTTCATACTTAATAGTGTTCTTGAGTGCGTACTCACTAGAAAACTCTTAGGGATCCGAAATTGGATGCTTTTAGAGCAAAGAAATCCATGCGATTCCAAATTAAAATTATACATTTCGAGGAAGATTGCCGGCGTTCCAGTCGTATACTACGACCTTTTTCGAGGGGACCAGGTTAACTAGAGGACATGTTATATTATATTCCAATGTGTATAATCGATGTAATAGGTGTACAATGATGGAAAAATTTACCGAAAAAGTACATAACAGATGTGGTATACATTCAGACTTGTTGCAATATTATTCATAAAAACGTCTACGAAGATATGATAGTTCGCTCTGAGAAACTCCCGGAACGTATCCATATGAACTCATCTATAACATTTACACACAGCGAATTTTACTTATTACTAATTCGAATCTTCTAATGAAGTAAAAAATTAAAATTATCTGAAAAATGATTACATAAAGAATAGTTAGTTCATATCTTTATTAATATGTCGAATGGGATTAAAATTAGTAAGTACGGGTTTTTCTAACCTGCTTGATAACCACTACCCTGTATCTCCTGCGTGTGACGGACGTTATAACGAAAAATTAGCAACTTCTTGTTATCTAAAATCTTCGATAGAATTAACCACGTTCTCAATTAATGAGAAAGAAGTCTACTGCCTTCCTTAATTATCCCTTCTAACCACACATATCCTCTACGTTTCTATAGACAAGGAAGATTGCAATAGTACTGACGGGTACAATAAATAAATAAAATGTGATAGGTTAAGAATATCGACATGTCAAACATTCCAGCGCTAGCTAGATTCCCACCTGATATCGACGCTAACTCCACTGGCTTCACTAACGGCGAAATTAGGAAACTGGACAAAATTCTATATATATAGATATACTCGCAATGTTAACGAAAAAGGTCGGAAAAAAAAAGACTGATAAAATTGATATTTCATAAAATTTCAAAACACATAAATTAGATTATTAACTTATTGGAAGCCGCGATCCTAATAACTTATATATCAACGAAAGGGAAAAAGTTCCAGGATTATGTTGAAACAAACCAAAATTATGTAGCACTTCGCGTCGATGAGATATTAGCATTTTAAGGTTTCCCCCTCCCTTCAAATTTACGATTTTGCTGTAAATATACCACCGGCGTTAGTCCGATTTTTTGCGACGGACAGCCTAACTGCCGTTAGTCTGTAATAAAGCGCTACTAGTACTAAGATTATAATTCCTATCGCCACAAGTGGAGCATGATTAAATACGTGGTTATTATTTTTATACTTGTTAGTATTTGCCTTCCTATGGGAGGTATTCCAATTATTACCGTAATTATTGCGCGTTATCGACTATACGCTTTTACTTCTGTTCCGCGATCTAAGAGGTATCCTGCTTCTATATTTAAGGAATCGGAAAGTTTAGTGCTGTCTATAAGTGTGGTAATGCTTTTTGCGAGTATTGAACTATTTGGGTACACGATAATAACGTAATTGTTGGTCTGTCTGTTCAATGGTGTCAACTTTTGAAGAGTGTGTTCTTAGGTTTCGTGCAAAATCTTTACGTATAACATGTTGTAGGTAATCCGCTAGTATTTTATGATTTCGTTCTACCGTTTTCCTCTCTTTAGTTTTTAATTTTCATTCATTAAAGTGTTTCAATCGGTTCGCGTGTACCGTAATTGTTTTCTTTCCTTTCTTTATAATATAGTTTTCCGCGGATTTCTGCTTTATTATAGTGTATGGTCCGATCCAATAATTATCTAGTTTCTTTGACCGTCCTCGTCTCGTCGCGTCGTCATATAGTAATACTTTGTCTCCTTCGTCGAAATTTCTCGGTCGCGACGTTTTATCGTAATATTCTTTTGCGTGTTCTTTCGCGCGTGTTAAATTCTCTTTCGCGAACGTGTTAGCCGTCCGGATTCTTTCGCGTAATTCAGTAGCATAGTTATCGTAGGTATATAAAGGTTGCGGTTCGCGCTTGATAGAGGTAGGCATTTCGGCTAATCTTCCGAAGACTAATTCATACGGGGTATAGGTAGTCGCCGTATGTGGGGTTGTATTATATGTGAACATCGCGTATGGTAACCATTCGTCCCAATCCGCTTGATCCTTTCCTACATAATTTTTTAGATAATCTGCCAACGTCTTGTGACTTCGTTCTAGCGCACCGTTGGATTGCGGGTGGTAGGCTGTTGTTTGTATCTTTTTTATATTTAATACTTTGCATACTCCTTTAAAAACTTCAGATACAAAGTTAGTTCCTTGATCTGTTAATATTGTTTGCGGTATTCCGTATTCGCAAACTATTTTTTTAGCAAATTTTTTCGCCACCGTATTGGCTTCCTGATTTGGTATAGGGATGGCTTTGCTATATTTTGTTAAATTATCTTGAAATGTGAGTATATACTGATTGCCTCTATTAGAAACTGGTAATGGTCCTACTATATCTAGGCTACATTTTTCGAAAGGTTGGGTAGGCGTATCCGTAATTACCATTGGCATTTTTGTTCGCGTGCCTAATTTATTTTGTTGACATTTCGCGCATTTTGATATATAATTCTCTATATCCTTTCGAAGTCCTGTCCAATTGTATTTTAATTTAATTCTATTATATGTTCTATCGACTCCTTGATGGCCTCCTAGGGGGGGAGTCGTGATATTCGTATAAGATTTGTTTCTTTTCATCAGCGGAAAATTCTCTATGTTCCTTATTTTCGGTGTCGGGTATCGCGTTTGTAACGTATACGCGGCTTAGCGCGTCAGCATTGCTGTTACTCTTTCCTTCTTTGTACGTGATTTGGTAATTGTATTCTTCTAGCATAATACGCCATCGCATGAGGCGTGATCCGGGATCTTTTACATTAAATAGCCACGTCAGCGGTTTATGGTCTGTTACTATCGTGAATTTCGTTCCGTACAAATATGGTCTAAAATGTTTTACTCCCCAGACTATTGCTAATAATTCTTTTTCGGTCGTGCTATAATTTATTTCTGCCTTATTGAGTATTCTACTCGCGTATGCTATTGGTAAATCTTTTCCTACTTCTCCTTGGTATAGAATGGCCCCTAGCGCCTTGTCTGACGCGTCCGTGGTTAGCACAAAAGGTTTTGAGAAATCTGGGTATTGGAGTAAAGGTGTAGATGTTAGTTTATGTTTTAATAATTCAAATGCTTCCTGTTCTAGATCGGTCCACTGGAATGTTGTTCCCTTTTTTAATAATTGCGTTAATGGTTTCGCTGTTTTTGAAAAATTCTCTATGAATCGCCGGTAGTAACTAGCTAATCCTAGAAATGTCTGAATGTTTTTAGCGTTATTTGGTTTGGGGAAATCCGTCACCGCTTTTGTTTTCATGGGATCCGGTTTAATTCCTTCTGGTGTAATGATATGCCCTAGGAATACGGTTTCTTTTCTGAGGAATTCGCACTTTGTTGGTTGCAAACGCAATTTATGTTTTCTTAATTGCTCAAATATTGCTTTTAGTCGTTTATTGTGTTCTTCTAGGCTTGCCGCGTGAATCACCACGTCGTCCAAGTATACGAAACATTGAATTCCTTGTAGCCCTGATAATACTGAATTCATTAATCTTTGAAAAGTCGCGGGCGCGTTTTTTAATCCGAACGGCATACGGTTATATTCGTAATGTCCGAACGGTGTAGAGAATGCTGTCTTGCCTTTATCTTCTTCTCGCATTTTTATCTGGTGGTAACCTGATGTCAGATCTAACGTTGTAAAGTATTTTGCACCGCCTAATTGATCGAATATATCTGCTATATTTGGTAATGGGAAAGAATCTCCTATTGTTACGTTGTTTAGTTTCCTAAAATCTATTACAACGCGCATTTTTGCTTGTCCATCGTTGCCTGGTTTTTTGGGTACTACCAGTAATGGTGCGTTCCATGAGCTCTTGCTCTTACTGATTATCCCTGCTTCGAGCATTTCCTTTACTTGCTTACTTACTTCTTCTTTTTGTTTTTGTGGTAACCTATATGGCGCCACATTTATGGGTGCCGTTCCTGATTCTACATTTATGCAATGCTCGGTCGCGTTAGTACTTTCTAATATATCTCCTTCTAGGTAAAATAAATCGTTATATTTCTCGCAAATGTCCCATATTTTTTGTTTTTCCTCCTGGTTTAGATGCTCTGTTCTAATGCTAGTTCTAAGTTTTTCCATTCTTTCGGCTCCGCTGCTTCTTTGTAGCGTATTTATTTTCGCGCTGACTGTATTATTCGCGTGTTCTTTAAAGAGAATCGCGGGGTCTTTAACTTCTACTGATATGCCGGTGAGCTCGACTTCGTCGTCGGTCGTATTCATTACGCTGACAACGCATTCCCCTTTTTCGGCTTTGGTTAAGCAATTTGCAATATACACTCCCGATTCTATTTCTCTTTTTTCTACTAATCCTTCCCCTTCTGAGGTTGTTTGTACTGTTATAATTTTTTCCGTTCGCGGTGCTATTACGTTTGTTCCTATATTTTTTAACGGTATTATTTCTCCGTATAATGCCAAATGTTTGCGCGGCGTTATCGTTACGTTATGTTTTTCCATGAAATCAATCCCTAATAGTCCGTCGGCTTCTATCGGAAAGTCGTTTCGGACTAAATAGCATGGATGCTGTATTGTCTGCTTCCCTAGTTGTATATTTAATGTTACTTGGCACAGGGGTTTCTGCACAGTTAATCCTATTCCCGTTAATTCTATGTTTGTCGAGCGTGCATCTTTTTCCTCGTCTATTAGCCCGATTTTTACGAGCGTTACTTGGGCTCCTGAATCTACTAACATGGTGGCGTGTCCACCTATTATATCTTCGGACGTGATTTTGCAGTGATTTTTGTGTTCTGTTTTCGCCGCAAGGCTATTTACGTTATATTGCTTTACTTTAGCGTCAGTCGCGTTACTTGTGCTGGGTTGCGTCTGTCGTTCATTTTGGTTGGTCGTCGTCGGCGTTTGTGGTGTCGACGGTCTTTCGTTTGGTCTGTTAGTCAGTCTATTTTCTGGTCTGGTCCGGCAATTTCGCGCCATGTGCCCGGGCCGTCCACAGGTGAGGCACACAATTTGGTTCCTGCCGGGTCCCGTGCCTCCTGTACGGTTTGGTGTATTTCGCGGGTTTATTGTAGTTCGCGCGTAACAGTCACTAGTCGCGTGCCCTACTCGGTTGCAATTTCCACATCGGAGGGTTGAATTTTGCCCGGAGGGTTGGTACGGTTGGGATATTTGATACGTCGTTTCTATGTCTACCGCTCCTACGATCGCTTCTTGCAGGGTTTTGTATCCCTTAGCCTGAACAAGCGTCCCTACTCGCCCCTGCAGGCCATTCTCGAAAACGTGTTTAGCCTGGTCTCTTAGAACCTCGGTTAGGTTTCGCTTGGAATTCGCGTCGTGATGCGGTTTTATCGTTAATCTTGCGAGTTGCATGTATAGCTTTTCTACGCGTTGCCCGAACGCCTGCGCGCTTTCCCCTGGTTTTTGATAGCTTCTATGTAGCTCAGCTTGTACTGCCGATACTGAGCGTTTTTCTAAAAATATTGCTTCTAATTCCGTTTTTAATTCTTCGTACGTATTAAGTTCTTTATATCGCATTTCTTCTGCCGCTTTTCCTACGAGTTTGAGATTTCTTATGTACGCGAATAATGCTGGTCTATCGGTTTCTTTAAGTTGCGCAAATGTATAGTCGCACGCCGTTAGGAATTCTAAAAGTTTGGTGGTTGAACTCCCGTCGAAAGAGTTTATGCACTTGCGTGCTTCCTTGAGGCTTAATTGTTCTGTCATTTCGTCGTCTTAAATTTCTAAAAGCGAAAAATCTAACGTTTCTATTGGGTATTCTCGTCTGGTTTCTATTCGGTCACTAGTCGGTGATTGTAATCCCGATGCGCCGTGGTCTGATTCGCTAAGATCGCTATCCGTACAGAGATGTTTTACGGCTGTCGCGGACAATTTCCTACGTTTACATTCGCTTTCTGGGGTGGTAAATATTAATTTTTCGTCGAAAAACGATTCGAGTGATCGACTAAACTGCTGTTTGTCTGGCAGGAAATATACTTTTGCGGATTTGCCCTGGTCGGACATACGGTCGCTACTTTTACGTTTGTCTTGCGTGCTGAGCTAGGTGTGGATGTTACTCACAGTAGAAGTGTTCGCCACATTCTGCTGGGCTGCCGCCGTTGCTGTCACCTGTTCGCTGGGAGTTGACTGCTCTCTCTCTCGTTCTCCGCGCCGTCCGCAGATAAGCTCGGTGAACTGGCTCGTGCCGTAAGCTGAGCTGTCGATAAGGCTCGTCTCCTCCTTGTCGCTCGTCCAGTCGTCTACTTCCTCGTATGAACCTTGGCTGCCGCCTGGTGTTAGATTGCCTGGTCTGCTTCCTCCGTCTCGGTGTAGTTTACACCGTCCTTCACCTTGGCCTTTGCTTCTTCTGGCGATAACTGCCACGTATTTGCAAAAAATTTTTTGCAAAACGATCCCACTCGCTGCCACCAATGTGGTAATCCGCGCTCGTAAGCCGGCTACCGGTTATCTTTGGAAGCGGAAGGAAGGTGGTGTTTGAGGTATAGATCAGGTTCTTCTTGAGTATAAGTATGACTTTTATTAAAATAACTGGTTATAGGTGAGGCACAAGTAACCCTCCTAACTCTTTGATCGCTCTCGATGATCTGTCTGTTCGTTTCCTCGCTTCTACGCGTGCCACTCCTTAGCGTTCGGTGCTAAGAAGGGAGAATCGCTGAATTGCATCTTAGGCTCGGGACTCGCGATGTCCAGACGCTTGGGTGATGCAATGCTTACACATTACTTTTGGGTCGCCTCTTCGGAAGGCGGCCTTGAATATGATACTACTGTGTCGCTTAGGCGACTCGCGGGTACAACACGTCAAATGAAAGCCCCAATTGTCCCATGCAACATTTGTATCGAAAAATTTTCGATTACTATCATACTTTCGGAGATATTCTAGGTGGCAATTATTCGGGCCTCACCCTGTATATACAGGGTGTCCCGTTTGGTCAAGGACCCCGGTCAAGGTAACGCTTGATCAACGTGTTTACTTATCTCCCTTTTCTCTCACTCTCTCTGTTTCTCTCTCTACGACACTCCCTCCCGCAGGAGGCTCACTCTGACTCTGTCTCTCTTTCTCTCGCTCGCTCACTCTTTCTACGACACTACCTTACGCCGTGCACCGTAGAAACTACTGTAGGCCCACCACGAGATGAGTCCTGTAAGGAATGCGGGTCTTATTGGCCAGAGCGGAAGGTCACGCCCCACTTCACACGCACTCCCATATCTGACAGACGATTTGTCGAAACAATAACAAATCTGAATCGACCGTGCGACAAGGACAGTTAGTGAGACGCACGGAGCTGTGTGAGAGGTATCGAGTCTGAGTGAGAGGTAGCGAGTCTGAGTGAGATAGAGGGATGCAGCAACGTCGAGTATTGCCGTAGACATGAAATATAGATAGATATAGTTACTATAACATAAAAAATTCTTTATTTCTGATAATAAGTCGATAAAATCATTAATATCAAAGTCATATAATATAATATAATGTATATATTATATTAAAATAACATTAGTAATAGAAAAAAAAATAGTAAAACTAGTAAAACAAACATAAAATATAAAATATAATATACAAATACTGTAATGTGTAACATAGGTTAACAAGGTAATATAGTATAACAAGATATATTTTATAGAGATATATATTAATTTCAGCCACAAAGTGGATTCTCCTGCCGTAGGCTTACTAAATTGATCTGTAAAAAAAATATTTCAAGTTATTCTTGTTTATCAATACAATTCTACACGTATAATTACCATTTTCAAAAATAAGCTTTATGTTTTCTTACTTTATAAATCTTCGGAGGGATCGCTTTCATTAGATTGACTATCTGAGTCGGAGCTTCCAATACGCAGGTCCATCATGTCACTTGTAATATCTAGTAAACCATCTTTTTCAAAATAATTCTTTTCTAATTTTTCTACGTGGTCACAAAAACCAATCCAATCGTTTACAGATATTTCTGCTATTGCCTCACTAGTAAATTTTTGTAATTCGGCACTACTTAAAATAGAAGTATTTTTTTCCCTTATAATACGTTTTAATTTAGCCCAAGACAATTCAATAGGGTTTAAATCGCACATATAAGGAGGTAAACGTAAAACATTCTGGCCATATTGTTTTAAAATTTCGTCGGCTCTTAATGTTTTTTCTTCTGTTTTATTTTTTTTTATTAACTCATATAATTCACATTTCCTCATGGATTCTGTATGAGTTATTTTCTTTTCTTTTAACCACTGCAACATATCGTGCTTCGTTCCATATTTTGATGGCGGCTTATTTAATTGTATGCTGTGATAGGGGGCATTATCCATCACCACAACACTATTTATGGGAAGATTAGGGATTAACCTATCTGTGAGCCATTTCTCAAAATTTGTGGCGTTCATTTGTCCATGATAATCGCCAGTGGTTGTCCTGGTTTTAAATATAAGTCCTGCGTCTTGCACAAAACCATTTCGTCCCCCTGCGTGTACGATTACTAAACGCACAGATGAACTCGTGCTTTTTAATATGCCCGGCGTATCTTTACTGTTCCAGCATTTACTAAAAGACAAGGTGTTGTCCACCCAGGTCTCGTCTATATAAATAATATTTCTATTTTCTTGTCTATATTTACAAATAGCTTTAAGATACTTTGTTCTCCAAGACACAATACTCGGTTTCTCAATTAAAACTTGTCGAATCGAATTAGATTTCCTCCATTGGAAGCCTATACTGTGTAATAATGTTCTTAAAGTTTGAAGTTCCCAGGGAAAATCTATTTTTTCTTTAATGGCTGCTAATATTTTTGGACCTGTTGGTATTATTTTTTTTTCTATATAGAATTCATAAATTGTTTCTCTAATAACCTGCAGATCTTCGTCGGTGCATTGTAATCACACTGCAGTTATCTTTGGACGACTCTTCCCCGGTGACGATAGAGCCTCACCTTGACTTTCAGAAGCCTCCTTCCGTATGCGGCAAATGGTGGATTTCGAAACACCTACATAATCTGAAGCGCGAATGGTCGCTTGTTTTAACGGGTGCAATAATGCACTCGTTCGTGCCTCTTCGTCGACTTTTTGGACGACACGGAGAATAACGTTTCTCGCCTCGCTATGAACGGTTTGGCCATGTGTCCGTTCCATAATTATTTTAATTTTTCAATGGATACAGTAGTGCCTCGAGCCAAATTTATGAGAACTATGATTAAACGATAATCGGATTCGATTAATCGAATAATCATGACGTAGTCTCCCGTCTGCGACGCGCCCCCTTCTCTTATTCGTTAAAAAGTAGCCAGTTTAAGGTGGTTGGTCAGATTTGAACCGAGTCCAAATTTACCCTATATTTTAAATATGTAAGTTTACGATTAATCTATAAAATCGATTTTGAAAATCATTTTTATAGAAAATAAAATTTATCAAATCGCGTATAGTCTTATATAGTCTTAAATAACTATTAAAATTTTATAAAATCTCGGCCTGACTAAGTTATTAAATGAAGCAACTAACCTAACTTTTCCCTACATCGGCACTATGTGACGGCGAAATATATCTCCTCATGGACAGCAATTTTCTGCAATATTATAAATTGGATGTATTAATTACGATGCGCTGAATCTATAGCGACAGTGAAAACAATGTGTTATACAATGTGCCACCACTTTCAAAAAACTTATTTGTGAATTTTTATATTTCTGGAAACAATCGGGTTAAGTCTATTTAAAATTCACTAACTTAATGTCAAATTATATCCACGTAAATTTAATGCCTTAATCTCTACAATGTACTCTTCCAGAAAAACACCAAAAATATCTCCTAAGGGGTAGAAAGATAGTGATAATGGTATGTAAAATTTATCAAAATATATTCTCGCTTAATGTATTTCACATGTCATGCTAACCAGAGTATTAATCTTGTTCTTGTAGATGATCTACGTGAAGACATACCCATTGAATCTTTTAGTGTTACTGCTCAATGACATTATTACTGCTCAAATACATTATTATGAAATTATGAGAAATATTCACTGTTTGCAACAGGAGAACATGATGTTACCCAAAGTTTAGTGGTCAATGAGCATGCTACTTTCTCTACAATTTAGCTATGTAAACTGATTTATTGCTTCCAATTATGTCATGTTGCTGTAGTCATTTTTTGTTATTTATATAATTTCAGGTTTCAAGAAAATTTTAATGAATATATAATCCAGACAGTTGAGTTTGCAGCTGATTTATGGCAATCAGACTTACACTAGCATTGTTCGGTAGAACAGAACTTATCAATGGCATAATTACTATTAGGTACTAATAAACGAAAGAAGTCATTTCCTGGGAAACAGTTCTACTTCAGCCTTAGCCCAAGACACTATTGAATTAGATCACGGTTTTGATTTTAACAATGTAGAAATTTTAAATACTGAACCCTGCTGCAGAAAAAGACTGATATTAGAATTGATTTATATTATAAAACATCCAACAGCGGTAAATGATCGTACAGACATTGACCACCTAAGTATTTTCTACCACGAATTGTTCAAAAATACTAAATAGTTTAAAATAGTGACAATCTATAGCATTAAAAACCGATAAGAGTTTCAAAGATTCCCACGAAAAATGTAAAATTACGAATATCCTGGCTGCAGCGGTGCCACCTGTACGCGTTAGTAATAATTCAAAAGAGTTTCGTAGTAGTAGTCATACCATATCGACCTGAAAACCATCCCCTTACATAATACACATTTTTAAATACAGAATCTTTAAATTAAATTAAGTAAATAATAATAAAATTCGTATCTTTCTCCCATCTTATTAGAAAAGGGAGACTTAATTTTCTCCGTCACGGGTTCCTTCCCTTCTTTTATTTATAAAAGGAGGTTATCACCAAACCTCGCGATTGAAAAATGAGGAGGTAATTCAATAATTTCATTTTTTAGCATTTATAATAATTTTTTATCGGCATATGTAACTTGCGTACGGCAAGTTATATGTTGGCGTTATAAATATATCTGCTATGTTGTTTTTGTGGAGATCTTACTTCTTTGCGGCGCGCGACGTATGTTTACAAGTGGGGTTCAGTCGGCGTGAAAAGTGGGAGGTGTGTGGAGTGAAAGCGGGTGGTAGGGTGGAGTGAGAGTGGGGACAGGCGGAGCGTTCGGTTGTCCCCTCTTGCCCCTGTGCCGTCTCAGGACTCATCTCGTGGTGGGCCTACAGTACCTTACGCCGTGCGCCGTAGAAACGACCTTACGCCATGCGCCGTAGAAAGAGTGAGCGAGCGAGAGAAAGAGAAACAGAGAGTCAGCGCGGGCCTCCTGAGGGAGGGAGTGTCGTAGAGAGAGAGTGAGAGAGAAGGGAGATAAATAAACACGTTGATCAAGCGTTACCTTCCGACGATTGTTATTGGTTATTGTGGATCACTCCTCCTACTGCTTCGTCTATCACCTAGTTACGAGCTCCAGCATATCGCCTTCCTCCGCAATTTTTGTTAGTTAATAACTCGTTGACTAAGTCGAATTTTGAAATAGTTCATTAGACTTTTGGACTCAAATCCAGACTTGTGCACATGTAGTTTGCCGCTCAGACACCTTAAACCAGACACCCTGTATATTGATTCTAACGGAAAATTACCGTTTTTCGAGAAAGATTCTATCCGAATAAATGATCTCTTTTTAATTTCAGGTCAAAAATTACTCCGGAGGAACTGTGTTCATTTCTTTTCCCCACTCAACCCACTACTCCTTACGACTGCGTGAGCGGTAAGTTTGTGAGCCCTTTTTCGCGGAGAGGATTCTCGCAGTTTAACAAATAATTTGTTAACACGATTATTTCGCGGGGAGTGCATCCAGCACCTCCCCGGAATTTTAGAAATATCGTTGCAAGTTGTATAGGTTGAGGAGGAGTTGTTTACCGACAGTCGAGAGGTTTGAAGTGCATAGTGAATGTTACCAGGGCCCGGTGATGTGTTTTTTTTTGCTTAAGGACATCTGTTATTTCAGGCATTGTAATTGGCTGATTGACGCTCTTGTCTAAGGTGTTTATTAGTTGAGAGGTGTATTCAGTCTGTTTATGGTTCTTTTTTATGTGTATAAATTTTCCGTCATAGTTTTGATCACTGGAATTTGATGCTATTTGCTCAACCAAGACATCTGCAATGGTTTGAGGTTCATTTATTATTTCATTGTTGCTTAGTTTCAAGTATGGGATTTCTGAAGTCTTTTTATATCCATTAATCTTATTAATTTTTGTTTTTGTCTGGTTAGTCATTGATGAGGTGTAATCAATCCATGATTTTCTTTTATTCTTTTTGATTACTTTTCTAGCTTTAGCTCTTAGTTTTCTAAATTCGATGAGGTTTTCTATAGTATTATGTTTTTTAAAACGATTAAACGCATGATGGCTCATTCGTATAGCCTCTTTACAGGTTTCATTCCACCACGGTACTGGAGGTTTAGTGTGTCTTTTTCTCGAGATTTTTCTCATGGCTTCTTCAGCTGCCTCATTAATAATTTTTTCCATACAGTCCACTGCTTTATTAACATTGAAATGGGAGATATCTAGGTGGGGGTTCGATTCCTCAAGGTTTTTGGTGATACACATAACGAATTTTCCCCAATCTGCTTTTTTGAGGTTCCACGTAGATAGGTTGTTGCTAGTGTTATAACTAGCTCTTTGCTCTGAAGTATTTATTAAGATCGGATAGTGGTCGCTGTCGTATAAGCTATCTAGAATTTCCCAGTTTAATTTAGGTATAAGTTGAGGGCTACAGAGGGACAAGTCAATCGCGCTGGATGTACCATTACTGAGATTGAAGTGAATTGGTGGAAGATCATTCATGAGAACGATGTTGGTTATATCTAATAGTTTTTAAATTATTTTTCCTCTGTTATCTTTTTTGTATGATCCCCACATTGAGCTATGACTGTTAAAGTCTCCCAGCATAATCAAGGGTTTAGGTAACTTGTTCGGGTAAGGAAGGAGATCTCTGGTTATCGGTGAACAGTCTCGTGAATTGACTTTAGCTGTCTTTATTCGTCGTTGATAGCGGGTATCTGAATGCTACTGAAGATGTAGGTTGAAGACGTGGTAGCAGGATAGCTGGCGAAGCTCTGGAATACGCAGGAGTCAGGAGGATGCAGTATGCAGGGGATGCTGAAGCTCAGGAGAAGATCGTGCAGGAGATGATGAAGCTCAGGAGAACGCAGTCTACAGGAGATAATGGAGCTCAAGAGGACGCAGACTGCAGGAGGTCCTGAAGCTCAGGAGACTGTAGACTGAAGACGTTGATGAGAAGCTGGTGTTGTTGTAGCTCAAGGGATGAAGTCTGTAGACGCTGATGTGAAGATGCGGTTGCTCAGGAGGATGTAATCTACCGACGTCGATGAAGCTGAGGAAGCTCAGGAAACTCAGGAAGCTCAGGAAGTGATGCGTCAGAGACTAAGGTGTGATTGATCTCTCGTTCGAGATCCTCTAAAGGGTGTATGATCTCTAGCTCGAGATCCTCAAAAGTGTGTATGATCTCTCGTGCGAGATCCTCTAGAATGTGTGTATGATCTCTCGTGCGAGATCCTCAACTCAAGAAACGTTCTAAGACCGCTGTCTTGAGGGCTAGGAAAGAAGAAACTCAGAGCCCAACAAGACCGGAAAAGTAAACTCTGGTCTTAGAAGCGTGAATTGTCCCGAAGGACACTCGCTGCAAAAGAGAAGAGATTAAAACGGACAGATGTATGAAAAAAACTGTAATAAGTAGAATAGAGTCTGAAACTGTAATATAAAGCTGTAAGAAATAAAGATTTGTAAGAGAATCACTGAACTATATCACTCGCTCGTATTTTACACTTTGAATATGCGCGCACTGTTATTGCCGAAAGACTGACCAAAACTGGCCGCGCCGCCAGGAGATGGCCCTTTTATACTCTCGGCCGGTAATCTCGAAAATTCGAGGCTCGCGGGAAAGATCTTTCCAGCGCGTCGATAATTCCGTAATCGATTATCGATCGTACGTGTTTGTATCACACGTGGTTTACGTAGGTTAAGCTTTTGATGTTGTTATGAAGTGTTTCGTGAGTAATTAAATGAAATTAAATAGTAAAAACGGTGATTTCCGTGGTTGGTGGAAAGTTCGAGATGTCATGGGAACGTGACTCGCGGTGGAGCGCGTTCGATGAAGATCGATCGAAAGATCGAGAGGGAGAATAGGCGAGAAAACTCTTCGTAACCTCAAAATTGACTTTTCTCGAACATGATCGATGTCGAAAAGAATTGTAAGTAGTTTTTCTCCGTTTCTTTTTCTAACATAACTGGTTGTATAGATCTATGAGTTTGTCAATTTCTAAGTTGCGGCTATTGGGAGCACAAATGTTGCATATGCAGGCTTTGATAGGAAAGGATATGCGAATAGCAATTACCTCTAAATCCGAGGTCAGCTGGACCGTTTCGAATTCTAGAGAGTTGTGAATAAATATTGTTACTCCGCCGCTGGCATGGTCAGTATTTCTGATTTTTGAGTAGTCAGTGTAGTCCTTGAGATTAATTATATCTTTTGTTTTAAAGTTGGTTTCTTGGAGACAGATGATCAATGGAGAGTACTGATGGATAACTAGTTTAAGTTGTTCAAGATGTCTGAAGTATTCGTTAATATTCCACTGGATAATAAAGCCCATGTTGTATAGTAATAGTATTGTAGTTTCGGTTGTTTTATAATTTATAAAAATTGGAAGAAAATAAAAAATTTTGGTTGAGTGAAGACACAGAATTTAGAGACTTAGAGAGTTCAATTTGGAGGTGCTGCGTTGGCAGACGTGTTGACAGGTTGGGTTTTTTCCAACTGCTTTTTAGCTAGTCTGCTAAATCTGTTCTTGATGCTTCTTTCGGTTAAGAAAGGGTAAATCGTATGCATCATTGATATTATGGCATCAATTGTCAGTAAACTCTAAAGCAATTTCATAGGGAAATCGCAAGCCTAATGATTTCTCAAAGAAGCATTTGAATTGGCTGTAGTTGAGTATAAAGTTGTTTTGAGGGTTATCTATTTCGTTTTTTGCCGGCTCTAACAGTTCTTCAATTGTTTTTGTCTTATCAGTCATAAGGTCATTCAGTATCCTGCATTTTTTAACCCTTGTTGTACTTTGTATTGGAGTAGTTTCTTTGCCAGAAAGTTCGTTACCATCATCGGAACATTCCGAGTTCGGATTGGTTGAATCTTTTTCTGTAATGAGCATTGTCAGTAGTTGGGTAGAACTAGAGGAGGGAGAGAGCGGTCTTGTAATTCCCGTAGCAAGTGGGTCCGCTTCGACTACCAACTTTTCCGTGTTTTTATTCTCCAGCTCCATGTGAGATTCTTGATTGATGTGCATGTTTAGGTCTTGTTCTCTTGTTTCATTATTTTCTGTCGATTTATATTGTATATTATTAGATGTATCGGTCATATTGTCAGTATTGTTTTGAGTGTTAAATTCGTTAGTATCTTGTAGTTTGTTATGGTTAGGGCACACCTTAGCAATATGCCCTTCCTTGTGGCATAGGAAGCATGTGGTGGATTCGGTGGATATACAGGGTGTCCCGTTTCAACACTCAAAGCGGAAAACGGCAGATAGACTGGACCAATCTAAACAGAAATATCGAAAAATATTTAGGTAAATTCGGTCTAGTTAACGAGTTATTAATTAACAACGATCGGCCATTCACGGAGAGCCAGAAGCTATCGACGGCTTGGGACGTCCCCTTCAATCTCGGTAGTATGTAACGGAGGAAGCAATGGGAGGAGTAATCAACAACAAATAGTAACGCGCAGCGGCACGTAATGCCGTCTAGCATTCAGCGTAAGGTAGTGTCGTAGAAAAAGAGTCGGGGAGAAAGAAATAGAGAGAGAGCGAAGGTCAGTGCGCGAGCCTCTTGCGTACGGAGGTGTCGCACGGCGAGAAAGAAAGAGAAAGAAAGAGAGAGAAAGAGCTGTAGCGCGCGTCGATCCGCCCGTCACTGTTTACAGTGAGTAGCTCTTTCTCTCTCTTTCTTTCTCGCCGTGCGACACCTCCGTACGCAGGAGGCTCGCGCTGACTCTCTTTCTCTCTTTCTTACACTACTTCTCCCTCGCACGCGTGAAATAAATGATATGATGCTATTGGGTAAGAAAAAGAAAGAGAGGTACTCACAGTAAACAGTGATAGACGGCATTACGTGCCGCTGCGCGTTACTATTTGTTGTTGATTACTCCTCCCATTGCTTCCTCCGTTACATACTACCGAGATTGAAGGGGACGTCCCAAGCCGTCGATAGCTTCTGGCTCTCCGTGAATGGCCGATCGTTGTTAATTAATAACTCGTTAACTAGACCGAATTTACCTAAATATTTTTCGATATTTCTGTTTAGATTGGTCCAGTCTATCTGCCGTTTTCCGCTTTGAGTGTTGAAACGGGACACCCTGTATAGATCCAGTATTTGGTTCCATCATATTTTATCCCCAATGTTTGAGGGAGTGCAGGAAGAGATTCGGGCTTAATATACACTTGGCGTCGAAAGCTGAGAATATGATTAAGCTCTGGTTCGGAAAATCCTGCTCTTAAGAATGATATATTCGAGGATAGGTTAATGCCTTTGGTAATTAAAGCTTCTTTGATTGTATCGTGCGGTATTACTGGACAAACATTGGAAATAATAATTCTTACACTAGGAGTTATTAGCGGTCTAACCTCTAGGTCGTTTGTTCCTATGCGGATAGTCTTGTATTTACAAATATCTTCAATAGCACTTTTGTTTGAAAAGTATACGCATATCCTATTATTGAGTCTTGAGGTTTAATTAACTTACTTATTCCGCTAATGTATTCCTTAATCGGGGTATCTTCTATAGCCTGAATTATTATTGCTCGGTCTTTTTTGGGGAACGAAACATTTGCTGTTGCACTTGCGTACGATCTGGCGATTGAACCTGCTTGGTTGGTAACGTAAGGAGCATTTGTGGGTGCAATATTAGATCGCAGACTCCTGTACTCAGAAGACTGCATTCTGTCGAAAGTATTAGCGTATAACACGATATTTAGAAGCCGATAAGGCACTCGTGGATTGTTGTCGCACACGGTCGATTCACTTTTGTTTACACTCCGGACTCGCTGTAAACATACGTCTTAACGCTTCGACTGATCGTACACGACTGGATAGGTCTTATTTTACGCGAAACAAATGGAAAATGAAAGTGATCCGGTTAGGGATGTGTCTTATTTCGCGAGGAGAAACGTGATTTCAAATAATCGGTATTTTAAAGAAAACGTCCAAATCGCGGCAGCCAAACGACTACGGCCAACTGTACTGTACTCTTATAAAAAAAAAACGATCTTTTTGTACAAGCATGCACAAACGTCTGTAGGATAATTTTGTGCAAGCATTTTGCTTGTACAAGCTGATTGATGATTGATTGAATTTTCATCTACATGTTTGAACAAGCAGCGCTTGCGCAAGCATAGCTGAACGTGTGTACGAATTTTCGCGTCGTTGCGCAAGCCACCGTCCTTTTTTCAGTCGCGCGCGAACGCACGAGGTTAGAAAAAAGTATACATTTTAATAATTATGCGATATGTCTACCGACCATCGAAAAGGAAACCGAGAACTTCTCGAGGAGTTTATTAGAACTTATCAAAATGAGCCATGCCTCTGGCGTATTAAATCCAAAGAATACCACAATAAGGTAAAGAGGGACGCAGCATATAGTAGGTTTTTAATTAAATATAAATTAATTGAACCGAATGCCGATCGGGACATGGTCGTAAATAAATTAAATAGTTTACGAACTAATTATAGAAGAGAAAGGAAAAAAATGATAGAATCTCGTCGCTCTGGTTCTGCTACAGATGAAATATATCAATCCTCACTGTAGTATTACCCATTATTTGATTTTTTGGGAGATCAAGATACTCCTAGAAGCTCTTCGACTAATTTAGATGAAAGTGAGGTAAGCTTTATTTATATTATTTATTTATTTACTATACACAATTTTAGGTTAAGTTAGTGTACATAATTCTGTTGCCATGGCGCTTGTCCTTTATTTGCAAAATATTTCGTAAATTCTTCTCTCACTTGTCTCGCGTTAAATGGTATATTTCCAGCGTTGTGAGATCTTTGTAAACGCAACATATTTGAATCATCTGATGTGAAGCCAACGCTAATCGTATTATTTTCGATGTCTTCATAATACAGATTATTTTGCGGAACATAGGTTTGACTGACAGTTGACATTAAATAATTATGTAAAGCACAACTTGCTTTTACTATTAAATCAATTCGTTCTAATTCTAAATTTATAGCCGTGTGAAAAATTCTAAAGCGTGCCAGTAAAATTCTAAAAACATTTTCAATAATTCATCGTGCTCTCGATAAACGGTAGTTGACAATTTTTTTTTCGATGGAGTTCAAATTACTCTGTCTGTATGGTTTTAGCATATCAGTTCTTAACCCTGTCACGTCTACGCCTAGGAGCGTAGCAAGGCCGTAGGAATAATCAAAGGTAGCCCCTGGATAGTTGGAAAAGGATGTGGACGCGCCCAAAGACTCAATGCTTTGGGGTTGCCACTTACGTACAAGGTAAGGTAGGAGACTCAATGCACTGGGGCTGCTACCTTGGGATGATTGGACCTACAGTTTATTATGTTGACGTAGACGTGTCCATTGATCGACGGATTTCGAGCGGCAAAGATTCGTCGATGGTGGGTTTAATCCGTTTTAGATAATGCAAGGAAGAAGGAATTCCGAAATGAATATTATAATTTGAAAAGTAACAATTAAATATATTATAGGGTAAGTCAGGGTTATATGGCCGTAGTTTTTTGCAAATGAAATTTCATTATCTTATTACACAAATAAATGAAAAGTTAAAGATGCAAATTAAAGCTTTATTAATCAACTTTGGTATCACAGACTTTGGTTAAGATTGTTTAACTAATATTATTATAATTAATAAAATAAAAAAAACATGTAACTGGCCATCTTACCCGACATATACGTCTGAGATGGCCATAGCAAGAAGTACAAGATGGTCATATTGTGTCTTGCTCCTTTTTCCTTTACCTTTAACTTTTTCTTTATTCTCCTTGCCTTCACCTTTTATACAAAAAAAAAAAAAAAAAAAAAAAACACCGCCGTTTTAAAAATATATTTATAGTATAAAACTTAAGACGTATTCAAAATTTTTCTTGTAGTCATAATATTAAACCGATAAAATATTTACTTTTTAATATTTTAATTGCACGAGTAGCTGCACTACGTTATGTATTTAGAACATTTGCCAACGTACTAACAAAAAACAGCGACATTTATTAGCAAGTTTCAGAATTATTTCGACTGGCCATATTAAACGACAGGCCATATCACCCTGAATTACCCTAAATATTAAGATATGTGAGTACAATGATATTACAATAAAGGAGAAAGTTCTTTGGTATACGAAAAGATTATAGCCAACTGGCTTCTATCCTTTCACGAGGTTATAGCCAATAGGCTTCTACCTGAATAAGTCGAATCGCGATTATAACCAACAGGCTTTTACCAAATCTACGTTATATCTCTAGATTACGCGTGAGTGAGCGCGGGGACGTTCAGTAAAAGTACCTCGCTAAGGAATGCCTAACAACTACCCTGAGTTGTATGGTAAGAGAGATCTGGAACGATCTCTCAATGAAGTCTCGGACTCTTCTCGGATAAAGTCCACCTTTCTCAGATAAGTAGGCGAGCGGCGCCGCGTAGGCGCACGAGAGAACGATCCTAGTTTCAACGGGAGCTAACCAAGGAAAGAATATTTTAAAATCATGCGAATAAGATTCGGATGTAACAACCCTTAGAGGGCCGGCATGACGCCATATGGCGTCAAGGTCAATTCGACCTCTATTTGTCCCTAATTTTGGAATTTCAGATACCTTTTCAATGGAAATAATGCACTTTCTTTTTGCAATCCCGGCCCTCTAAGAGTTAAAGGAAAAGCATAGTCTACGACGAAAACATACGGCAGTTTTTGTGAACTATTTGGAACGTTTCTTTCTTTGGGAATATTTAACGAATTGTTAGTACATTTCTGAACAAATTCGGTATTTTGAAGAACACATCCATCGGATACCCTTCCATTCGCACCGAAATCAAACATAATAAATCTATATTGTAACGTGACAGTATAAAGCACGAGTAAAGATAAGAAAAGAGTAGAATAATGATAGAAATAGACGAGAAACCGGGAACTTAAAGGTACCGAAAACGCGAAATTAGAGAAAGTTCGAATAATAGATCACGAGCATAGAAGAAATTAGAAGGAAGCTAAATTTAGAATGCTAGAAGCGATAAACATAAAATAAACGCGTGAAGAAACTAAGACGGGAAGCCACGAAGAAACCCGAGCTAGGATGATTCATGCCGATGAACGCTCAGCAAGTTCATGGCGAAGCTAGGCGAGCGGCGCGCGTCGATAGAGACAACGGGGGAAACCAATTAAATAATCAAAATCAGATCCCGCGAAATGGAGAGGAGATGGGGGATGTGCGTTTATAAGACCGGTAGCCAAAAATCTCGATCTCGAGAATTTTCTCACAATTTCAAGTCTTAGTGTTGCGTCGGGGATTTTATATTTCGGAGTTAAGTGCAGAAAGCGTTCGTTTTATCACGTGTCGCGTCGCAAAGTGCGGGTGTACCAGACAGAGAGAAAGGGAGAACACGAGAGCTTCTTCTACGATTAGATCGATGAACAGAGATCGGCAGCGGGAGGCAAAAGAGGTAGCGTGCGAACATAAGCGGTGCGAGAAGGAAAGAGTCAGTTACAACGTCTTTCCCAGATGAGTGTTTATATTTCTTGCGTATACCCGACATCCCAGTACGCTAAGCAGTAGGTTAAGTGTATGTGTGAGCGCGTGTATGAGTCCGGGTGTGTGTGCATGTGTGACAAGCGAGGCGAAGAGGAGCGAGGCAATCGATCGACAACACGATCGATCAGCTGTACGAGAGTGTTGACCTCGCGTCAATTCGGCTCGACAAACCGGGAAAAACTTAATAAAGAAAATTAAAGGGAATACAAGAGTAAGTCATTGCGCAATTCCCCTCCATTTCGCACTGCCAGTTCTGAAAAGGAAAGAACCCGACGAGGAAGTAACAGGTTAAGCAACGGTAAGAAAGGCTTAACGTTACAATATTTTGCATCTGCAATGGCGAGTAGAACCATACTATGCCTTTGTTTGTAGTTAGAAAAACATGAACCACTCCCAGCTGGAGGTATTATTTCAATGTGTTTTTCATCTAGACAACCAAGGCAGTGAGGGAAATTCCACGGTTTTTTCGAAATCACTGGCAATAGTTTTCCAATCATCTTCTGTTTGTGGGAACTGAAATAATATAAATATTATTTTAATTATTGTTATTTTTAGGAAAATGCTGATAAACAGACACCTGAAACCATCTCTGTAGCAGATTTGGAGGAAATTCACAATCAAGACATACCAGAAACTCAAAATCAAGAAATAACAGAAATTTCGATTCAATCAACTTAAAGAACAATCCCGCACGTAAGACTCCCTAAACGAAGATCATCAGTAGACTGCGGATCTTTATGCAAATACATATTTTTCTTATTGCGTATGTTTTTAAAATTTTACATGTAAGACAAGCCATTGAATATGTCACATGTATCCTTTGTATTTTACATATTTTTATTCAGTTATCAGCTCTACTTGCAATATTTGACGAATCATGAATTATAATTCATATGAATTTGCATAAAGATCCGCAGTCTAATCATCAGATAAATGTGATGATGTTCTAGAAGCAATTGGAAATCATTTTAAGAAACCGAAGTTGAAAGATGATAGATATGTTTTTGGCAAAAATGTTGCTATGAAGATGAGAGATATAAAAAATAATACGCAAAAATTGTTAGTCGAGAAAAGAATAAACGAGGCTTTATTTTTGGCTGAAATGGATCAGTCGACAATGTCACATTGTATTCATAAGTCTACGTATACTTTGCCTCAGTATTCAACCTTCAATTATGTTAATGCGCCTTTACCTAATTTATCGATGCCGCCGAGAAGTGATTCTGAATTAAATTATTATTCCCATGAAAGATCTTTCTCTGCACCGCCTGTTAATACTGCTTATCCAGACCAACATCACATCTCATCACATATTTCTACGTACAATAACTCTACTGACAATCCCAGTAACGATTCTAAGAACTCACTGACTTCGTATATTTCTAATTACAATTACATTTAATTTTCTTTTTTATGTTTTATGATCTTCATTAAATGTAGCATAATAAAAGTATTTTATTCATATACATACCTTTAAATAATTTATTTTCAGCACATTATAAATTGCATAGCAGGTTTCAAGAACTATGTAACTTAATGCTTGTGGTGAAATTCTAGTTGAATATTTAAAGTCTTCATGGCTCCTTCCAGTCGCAAAAAATCGCAATGTTGCAATCAATCTCTCATGCGGTGTTATTACTTCTCTCATGTTTGTATCATTTTTTTTAATTAAAGGAGTGACAAGTGATAAAAGGTTTAAATAAGTTTCTTCGTCCATTCTTAAATAATTGTGCCAATCACGAGGATATATTTTTAATTAATTTAATAAATTAGTATGAGATTGATTTTTTCTTCTCAATAGCCACTCCTTACACCATATACTTCGTTTTCTATTTCATCTTTTCCTTTTGGAAATTAGGAATAGAGCAGCCAAAGCGAGCGCGTCGTCGTCATCCGAACTCAACATGATTCAAAATCAAACTAATGCTGTCTAAGCATGCTTGTACCGTGTGGTGGCTATATGGACATTGTGCATATTTGCACAAAATGATCGTTCATGCATGCTTGTCTAGTATTCAGTATCGTCTGTAGCCGGCTTAATACGAAACAGCAAAGCTGTTTCTTTCGGGAGCCTCGCGACCCCCTACGGCTGGTTATTACATAGTTTTCTGCGGATTTTTGTTTTATTATAGCATACGGTCCAATCCAGTAGTTGTCTAGTTTCTTTGATTGTCCTCGTCTCGTCGAGTCATCGTATAATAGTACTTTGTCTACTTTCATAGTAAATAGTGTTCTTGAGTGCGTACTCACTAGAAAACTCTTAGGGATCCGAAATTGTATGCTTTTAGAGCAAAGAAATCCATGCGATTCCAAATGAAAATTATGCATTTCGAGGAGGATTGCCGACGTTCCAGTCGTAAACTACGACCCTTTTCGAGAGTACCAGGTCAACTGGAGAGCATAATATATTATATTACAATGTGTATAATCGATGAAATAGATGTATGTACAATGATGGAAAAACTTACCGAAAAAGTACATAACAGATATGATATACATTCAGACTCGTTGTAATATTATACATAAAAATATCTACGAAGATAGTTTGCTCTGAAAAACTCCCGGAACGTAACCACATGAACTTATCTATACATTTATCTGAATTAGAATAGTTAGAATCTTCTAATGAAGTAAACAATTAAAATAAATTTTACTTCGATTCGTTCAGCCGTTTAGACGCTAGAGTGGACACACACACACACACACACACACACACACATTTAGATCTTGTTATGAAACATAAAGATCCAAAAGGGTTTTTGGATAACTCGAATAGTTTCGGAGATAATCGCCCGTTACACTTTTTGCTCGATCGAGAGCATAAGGAACTCCCTGCGGTCGTGCCTAATTAGTAAGTACGTGTTTTTAACTTGCTTGATAACCACTACCCTGTACATCCGGCGTGTGAAGGACGTTATAACGAAAAATTAGCAACTTCTTGTTTTTGTAACGATGAAATGACCAACAAACGAAAAATCCGTGTTGATGTCTTTATTCGTTTCTCAGTGGGAGGAATAAATAGACCCAGGAATCGCCGTCCTGGTATACAAAAATATTACAATGAATAACGGGAAATAGATACAATAAACGAACGAAATATATACGATAAACGAAATAATTGATATTACTTGGGTCGGTGCTATGTATCTCACGTGAAGGCTTACGATCGAGTGGGACGAGGCCCGTGGCAAAAGCGCGATTTCATAGAGATACGAGAGAGGGCCTTACGCGAAATCGGGAATTACCATAAATGGTTCGCGACCTCCACCCTCTCACTCGACCGCGCTATTCAAATAGCGACACCGACCACACACATTTTCTAAAAACTTCGATAGAATTAACCACGTTTTCACTAAATGAGTTACAAGTCTACTGCCTTCCAATTACCCCTTCTAACCGCACATATCCTCTACGTTTCTATAGACAAGGAGATCGTGACAGTACCGACGGGTACGATAAATAAATAAAGTGTGATAGGTTAAGGATATCGACATGTCAAACATTCCAGCGCTGGCTAGATTTCCACCTGATGTCGACGCTAGCACTACCGGCTGCTAGTGGCGAATTTGGGAAAGTGGACGAAAGTGATATATATTCGTCATATGTAGATATACTCGCAATGTTAACGAAAAGGTCGGAAAAAATAACTCTAATAAATTGATACTTTAAAACACGTAAATTAGATTATTAACTTATCGGAAGCCGCGATCCTAATAAATTATATATCAACTGATGGCAAAAAGTTCCAGAATTATGATGAAACAAACCAAAATTATGTAGCATTTCGCGTCGATGAGATATTAGCATTTTAAGGTTTCCCCCTCCCTTGAAATTTCGATTTTGCTGCAAATATACCACCGGCGTTAGTCCTATTTTTGCGACGGACAGGCCTAATTACCGGTAGTCTGTAATGTTTTAAGTAAGCAAATGAATAGACAATATATTCTGACAATTTAGATAATACTGATATAAAAAACTTTCTTATACTACGGTTATTTCCCGTTCTTCGGAGTTACATAAAAGAAAATAATGCGTGTGCTATGTGTAGCAGTGCTCGGATACTATGCCAATTCGGTAAGATACGCATAAGAAGTCGCGTGTTGTAGTAGTCGCGTGATTATCACGTATACTATTTCGTATAATGGCGCTTTTAGATCGTAATTGGATTTCACGCTCGCTTAGTTCGGTTCATGTAGAAGAAGTGTTTGTATAAGTCAAGTGGTGTGTTCGGTAAGTAGCAATAGTTCTTATTTCTTCATAAACACTTTCTGTTTCTTATAGGCAAACAAAAAAAAACAAAAGCAACATCGCCCACTGTCGAATAGAGTAACCTCCTCCTTCTTCGAAGTCGGTTAATTAAAAACTTGAATTATTATGTGGGCGAAGGATCACGAGCGGCACTTATTAATCCAGTGGGCGACTCAATCTCTTTGGCACGATAATCATTCAAGGTAATGCACTGGAAACAGACGGTTCTTATCAACGGACGTCGGCATAACCCTTACGGAATCACGGGCAACGTTGGTATAAAATAATCCACTTCCAGTGAGTATTAATGTTCAAATTTAGATATTCAATGGAATATATTCTTACGAGCTTTTTATGTTGTAGGAGCGTATTTGAGCTGTGATGCCGGCGAAATAGTCCAGTTATTCTATCCAAATATAAAGCCTATAAATGCAATTGAAGATGCACAGCTGATTTTTGGATATGTTGTAGGGAGTGCCTATAAAAGCTTAACTTGAAATTGTCGACCGAAAAAACCTGGAGCTTCGTCCGCCATCTTGGAAAATGTAAAATTTTGTTCTTTGGCGATAACTTCGCTCTCCGTCATGGTACGAAAATTTCGGTTATATACTTTTGTATCTTTTTTAACGCTCGATAATTAAGATTGTATACATTTTTTACCTACTGTTGATCCTTGTTGAGATATCGAACGAGAAAGTGAAAAATGAAGAAATTTTAACTTCCTCTACCCGGTAGTGGAAGACCTTCCGAGAAAGACGGTCGACGATAATAAATTGCTCGCGGAAATGGAAAAATTGCATACCGAAATGAACGCACTACGGCAAAAATACGCCGAAACAGACAAGCTCAACACAATCGTACATACTCTCAGCTCGCAACTCCAAGAATTAAGCCAAAAATTAGAATCACAGCGTATAGAAAGGGAACAAGGCGCGAGATGCCCGAGCCCATACAATCCCGCGTTCGAATACGGGGTTCGAGCGCGGGACGTAACACTACCATGGTTCTCGGTTTCTGTTAGCGCTGCCCTCCAGTTTATTGTTACGTCCCTCGCTAACGCCAGAGTGCGTAAATAATCAAGATTTGCTCCTTTTCGAACGGGTAGGATCCTGGTGAAGAAAACGTTGGGCTTCGATAGTACAGTAGAACCCGCTTAAGACGATCACGTTTAATACGATTTCTCGGGTAATACGCACTTTTACTATGGTCCCCATAATTGGAGGACATTTTTCATACATTTAATCACGCCTAATACGATTCATCATCCCGTGTAATACGCCATATCCAACGCCTCCCCCGCTCATTACCGCCCGTTTTCCCGCATGGACAAGATTGCAATTGTTTATTCGTTGTTATTTGTTATAACGAGTGACGTCTTTAGAAGCTATTGAGAGTTATTGGTTAAGTTGATATTAAAAGAAATGTCAAAAATTAAAAGTGTTATCTCTTCAAGATAAAGTCAAAATTTTTAAACGTTACGATGAAAATTCTCATTAAAAAAATCAAACTCAGTTGGCCGATGAACTTGAGTTACCAGTTTCTACATTACGCACTGTTTTAAAGAACAGGAAGGATATTGAAGAAAAATGTAGATTGGGTGGAGTGCAGCGAAAAAACTTTAAGCCAGGAAAGTTTAACAATTTAGAACGTGTTTTGGTAGAATCGCTTCATCAAACGCGTGCTACAAAATTACCGATAAGTGGTTTAATATTATGCGAAAAGGCACGAAAAATTGCGAAAGGTCTAAAGATTTTTGATTTTACAGCTTCGAACGGTTGGATTGATCGTTTTAAAAATCGACACGGTATTGTGTATCGTCAAATTAACAAGGAATCAGAATCTATGCCTCAACAAGATATCGAAACATGGATTGACAATCTTTCTGAATTGGTACGAAATTATGCACCTCGAGATATTTTTAATGCCGATGAATTTGGCTTGTTTTATTAACCGACTTCGAAAAGGAGGAGGTTACTCTATTCGACAGTGGGCGATCTTACTTTTTTTTATTTTTTTTTTTTTTTTTTTTTGTTTGTCCGGCCATAACTCCACAACCGGTTGACCATTCGAAATGAAACCACTTCCAGTTGCTAGGGTTAGGTCTCCCATTGGTCCCGTTTAAAAAATTTTTCCGAAATGTTTATTATTAACAAAGTTATTGCAAAATTAGTGCTTTATTAAGATTTATCGCAATATCTTTTTGAATGGAATTGATTTATTGTAATGAAAGAAACTATTACTACCTTCTTAGAAATAATTTGCATATATTAATTATATAAAAAATTTATTAATTGTTGCAACATAATTTGTTTATTCCTCTATATCTCCTCAACGACTTCACCTATCGGAACCAAACCTTTTCGATCCTTTCGCAAATACTGCTCACTTACTAACATTATGTGACACATTCTCAATTGTTACTATGTTTAAATTGTTATTGCAAAATCATTTGTTTATTCCTCTATATCTCCTCAACGACTTCACATATCGGAACCAAACCTTTTCGATCCTTTTGCAAATATTATCTACATAACTTTATTTTCACATCTTGATCGATTATACACTAAAAAGTATGAAATAAAAAAATTTGTAACAAAAAATATAGAAACCGACTTCGAAAAAAGCGCTAAAAAGAATGAAATAATTTTTTATGTATACCTACAATATTCGATTTCATCATTATCATACTCAGAATATTGCAACTTTTTCGGAGGCGACAGAAAATTAATTAACAGTACATTAATAGCCAGAAATTCACGGACATTGATGGATATTTATGTATTAGGCACTTACTCCTTTGTTCGTGAAAATGACCGTGTTGGAATATTTTGTGTCGCCGCCGAAAAAGTTGCAATATTCTGAGTATGATAATGATGAAAATGAAATTTTGTATGTATACATAAAAAATTATTTCATTCTTTTTAGCGCTAATTTTTAAATTAATGCCCGACAAATCCTATGTGTTCAAAGAAGAAACATGTCACGGCGGCAAAGCAAGCAAAGAAAGATTGACTGTATTAGCGTTTGTCAATTCCGATGGCCCAGAAACGTTACGTTTTGTTAGTTATCGGTAAAGCAAAAAGTCCACGTTGCTTTAATAACAGACGAACACTCCCTGTAAATTATGATGCAGAATCTCGCGCCTGGATGACAGGCCTCCGTTTTGTGGAATGGTTAAAAACTTTGGATGACTACTTTGTGATCAAATGCAGAAAAATAATAATGTTCATCGACAACTGTCCTGCTTATCCAAAAAACGTGGAGCTACGGAATATCAAACTTATTTTCTTACCACTAAATGCTATAAGCAAATTGCAGCCCATGGATCAGGGCATTATACAGATTCTTAAACAAGACTATAGAACACGATTAGTACATCGTTATCCGACGGAAATGGAAGATCCTGGCAACAAAAAACCATTGAATGTGCTTGATGCGATACTGTATACCGCAGCTGCATGGGACGCAATGAAATCAACAACCATACAAAACTGTTTTAAAAAAGCCGGTTTTAGCCGTACAGATATATGCCAAAATAGCATCGGAGAAGAAGCAGAACCGGAAGTCTTGTTGAATTTGCCTGGATATTCTTCCATAGACGACGATGTCGCTACTTCCGAAATGCGTTCAGTCGAGGAACTTATTAAGGATAATAATAATAATACCACTCTAGAGGCCACTACAGAAGATGATGATATTGATTCCGGTATTATCTAATGCTCAGGCTTTAACTGTGGTAAACGATCTAAGGCGATATGTATCTTTACTAGGTAATAGTGAAGATGCACTCCAAAAATTAAACTTAATTGAAAATATAATTATTCATAATGCATCAAAATCTTTGGTTCAAACTAAAATAAACGATTTTTTCAAGTGAAATTAATGTGATGTTAATTACTTCACTTGTGTTGTTTTCAATCTTCCCGCCTAATACGTTTTCACGCATAAGACGTTATTTATGCGTGACCCCTTCACAGTCGTCTTAAGCGGATTCTACTATAATTGGAAAAAGCATACAGTTTATTTAGTATATTTAAAAAAATAAATTTTTTATCGTGGATTGTGTAATAAGTTATCTGTGGCACCCCCAGTAATCCGGGTGGGGTTAAGGAAAGATGATGGAGTGCAAGAACCTTTTATGCGACGAAAAAGAAAATTGGAGGTAAGTTTCCCACGGGAAAAAGAGCAAAAGAACGTACGAAGGGGAGGAAAGGCACAAAGGGAAGGAAAAAATAAAAAAGTTGAAGATGTGATCACAATTAACCCCTTGCCTTACGATTTAATTTCTAACTGTGCGTGCCAAAAGCGACACCAAGGTCGGTCACACGTAGGTACATAAACAATTTGGCCAAGCGTTCGAAATTGTACAAATTGCAAACGTCTTATGATTTGTATGTACACGTGCACGGTACAATTAACTTTGCAAGATGTTTGATAAATAATTACGATTAGTTGATTATTGAACAAAAAAAAGATTTATTGTTGCAAATTGCATAATACATTAATTATAACATCTTTATTTTAATACAAAAATTTAGTAATCTTCCATGGTATGGTATTTCTCAAAACACGTTGCTACATGTAATGCAACTTTGCATTTTGTACATTCCCACGTGGTCTCGCTGCGTTTTTTATGCTTTCTGCAAACAATACAGTTTCTTGCTGGGTTTAATTTCGCCGGCGTTGCATCTATATGCTTGGGAAAATGACTCCAATGCTGAGCGTTTAATCTTTGTGGTAAATCTCCATTTGACAACCGTCCTTTACGATTATATTCCGGTAATGGTGTATTTTTCAATAATAATTCGGCTATTTCAACCCTATATTCTGCGTATCTCTGTCTTTTTCCAATATTTATTTTGCTATACAAAATGTAAGAATTAAATAAAGCCATGTCAAAGAGGTAGAAGAAAATTTTGCGATACCCCTTCATACACTTTCTCATCACAGGGAAACACGCTAACATTTGATCTTGTCGATCAACTCCTATCATCCCTTTATTGTATTGGACGATACATTTTGGTTTCCAAATAAGATCGCGTTGATTTTTCTTTTGCTCAGTCATAGCTACTGTTGTGTGCTTTGTAGAAAGAATAAAAACGTCTCGTTTATCTTTCCATTTTATTGCCAGTACTCCATTGCAACTTCTCATTTCATATTCCCCTTTTTTTAATTTTGTTTTCAATAAATCTTTCGGCATATTTTTTCTGTTTGCGCGCACTGTTCCAATAACATTAGTTCTACCGTTGACTAGATTTACAAAAAGATTTGGTGAAGAATACCAATTGTCTAAATATAACGTGTGTCCTTTGTGTAATATTGGCTTTGTTAGTTCTTTGACCACAGTTTCAGATGCACTATCTGTAATATCTATTTTGTCACTGCCAGTGTATATTTTAAAACTATAACAGTAACCTGAACTTGACTCACATAATTTATACACTTTTATACCGAATCTTGCTCTTTTTGACGGATTATATTGTTTATAGGTTAAGCGTCCTTTAAATGTGATTAGTGATTCGTCAATTGTAATGTCCTCTTGCATTGTATATATTTCTCTAAATTTTTGATTAAAAAAATTTATCACGGGTTTTATTTTGTTTAATTTATAACTTTTGTTGCTCGTATTATTATTTGCAAAATGCAAAAATCTACTTATCTGTAAAAATCTTTTATACGGCATCGTTTGTCTAAATATCGGAATTTCAATAACGACCCTCTTAGACGAATACATTTGAATTGCAGGCTTCTTTACTTCAGCCATAATTATACATAGTGCAATATATATTTTTATTTCATTACAGTCAACAGGAAACCAAGTTTCATCAATTTTTCGTCTTTTATTTTCATTGTTTATTGCTTGTTCCGCGTATCGATTTGTCTCTGTCACAATATTTTCCCAAAATATACTATTAAATATTGGGGTCCATGACGTTTGGCCGCCGCCGTTTGGCCGCCGCCGTTTAGCCGCCGCCGTTTGGCCGCCGGGACGGTTGGCCGCCGAGACGGTTGGCCGCCGAGACGGTTAGCCGCCGGGACAGTTGGCCGCCGAGACGGTTGGCCGCCAAAACATTTCGCCGCCGGAACGTTTCACCGTGATGTCGGTTTGTTTTTCAATAATTTCGTAGGTATAAAAGAATAATTTTCTCCGGCTATTTCGCATTGATATATATATATATATATGTATATATATATATATATATATATTTTTTCTTTTTCTTTCTGAAACATACCAATAATGAAATAACGTTTAATTTCAAACGTTATAATTTTCGTTAGAATTCCTTTTTCATTTTTTTTTTCTGTAAAACATTTCTTATTTATATACACTTTACGCTCGAGACCTAGACCCACCCCCACCCGGACCACATTTATTTTACATTCGTTTTCTGTAAAACAATTCTTATTTTAGTACACCTTTTGCTCGCGACCTAGACCAACCCCCACCCGATTTACCTTTAGTTTTCACGCGTCCTAGAACTAAATGTTCCTGGCATGTAACACTTTAAAAAACGTGATTACTAAATACGACAGAGAGCGATGATGTTTATTTTGTTTATTTTTATGTATTTTAACAATAGTAAGGTAGAGAAATAGAATAAAAAACATGAAACGAATCATTTTTTATATTTTTTGACACTTTTTGTATTTGAACATTGCAAAATCGTTTTGTCTTTTTTTTTTACAATTTTCTAGGAATATTAAGTATTTTTTTTGTATATTAATTTTTTTAATCTTTTCTATTTGTATGTTTTAAGATGATTATTGTAATAGAATAAAATTTAAAATAAAACAAAGAAAACCAGAGGAAAATAAATAATAATCAATAAAAAAGTGTAATTAATTTATCCAGCAATTGTGGGCAATACCACGCAGGTATTCACCTACAGATCTACCATCAGGATTATCTCGAAATGCCAAAATTATTTTTAAAATATTCTCATCTGTTCTAATATACTTCTTTTTTTTTTTTGGTGGCTGATCACCACGAATAAACTCTTCAAACTTCTTATCTCTTCCAGCTTGAATTTTTTTAATTCCGCTAATGAATCCCCAGATTGTAGGATGGTCTACTCCAAATTCTGTTTGCATTCTACGATGTGCGGCTTCAACATAGTTATTCGTACGCGCTTCTCCATTTATAGTTCGCTCGTAAACATTCCACATATTTAATGCAAACATAGGCAACCGTCTGTCACGTTTTCGTTGTGGCCTGCCTATATAATAATCCTCGAGCCAATTTAATATTGGCTCCAACTCTTCTGGAAATTCATTTACACAAAATTCAAATGCTTCTTCAATTTTGTCTGGCGGAACAAATGCAATTGCTGCGATCATCTTGACTTGCAATGCAAATGTCGAATCATTATTGTAGCGGGATGTTAGACCCTCTTGCGCTATTTTTTTTTTTAAATTTTGTACAAAATGAAAATAACACCCGTTTATTTGTGCATCTGGGAAGACTGTCCTAGCAGCATTTATTTCTGCTCTCTCAAAATCAACAGAAATTGATTCTGGATTAAAATCTGGCCACATTTGTTTAATTTCTGCAAATACTCGATTGTACGTTGATTCTTGTTTATTTGGTAGCAGTGCATAAATAACTGGAAATATAAACTTTTCTCTTTCCACCATGACGACAAATACTTGATGGAACAAGTTAGGGGCAATTTTAAATGAACCATCAACATAAATTCTTTTCATATTCTTTGCCCAATTTTCATGAGAATGTCTGCCAAATATAAGTATTCTATTTTCGTCTAACGAATCGAAGAGTAAAAATTGTTCAGTTTTCCCTTGGCTGTATTCATACACACTATAAGCGTCTGGAATAATGAGAGAAGCTAAATCTTGTGGCTGAGGTGGTGGTGCTTGTATCATATTTCTTTTCCTCTGAATCATTTTTGTCAGCGCGTCATTGTTGGGTAACTTACCGCGTACAGCAATACTCATATGTTCGTAGTGCTTATTTAAAATTACGATTGGAGTTTCTTGTGTCTCCACCGCATGACGTTTGACGCTAGTACGAATTACGCTAGCTTCAACATTGGCAGCATCGCTACCATGATTATGTAAATTAATTTTTTTTATTATTGCATCAGTGTCAGCATTAGTGTGAATCCTTGCTTTGCAATGATCTGAATGTCTATTTACACATCTCCAATATTTTAATACTTTGTCTGAGCTATATTTATCAAACCAGTATTGGAAGCCATCATGACAAAATACTTCTTTATCACGTTTTGATCGGTGTGTCATATTGATAAAATAATTTTATCAAAAAGTTGTATACAACTAAGGAGATAGGTAAAGAGATATATTAAAGCGCTAGAAGAAACAATGAAAGATAAGAATGTTGCTTTAACTAGATGCAAGCGCAGAGAGTGTAGCGAGAGTTTGGTAACGCAGTTATATGCTGCAGCGTAACGATTCGGCAGTAGACCGTCTTACCGCATAAGAAACAAAAATGGTACGAATGCCAACGCTGAACAAGTGAAGACGTCGATGTCTTAAGCGGGCCGTTTGGTGGGGGTAGCTCGCAACGCCGAAAATCGGCATAAAGAGGAGAACCGATTACAGTGAGAGCGACCATGCTAATAGAGTGAGAAAAATTAATAATAATAAATAATTAATAAACGATGTAAAGAATATATTCACGGTGATCTGCTACCATGAAACAGACAAAAGGATAAGGGAATAATTCTAAGGATTTCATTATTGATATGTTTCGAAAAAAAAAAAATTATATATATATATATATATATATCAATGTTAAATAACCGGAGAAAATGATTGTTTTATAACTACAAAAATTATTAAAAAGCGAACCGACACCGCGGTGAAACGTTCCGGCGGCGAAATGTTTTGGCGGCCAACTGTCCCGGCGGCCAACCGTCTCGGCGGCCAAACGGCGGCGGCCAATCGTCCCGCTTCGTAAATATTGTAGTCCGCGAACGCGAGTGCAAAGGAACAAGGAGCTTTATTAGTAAACGCTGAACAAGGAACAAGCTTTATGGTACAACAAGAACGTTCGGGTTTAAATAATTCCGGTAGCAGCTTCCGAAAACACGTCCGTTCGCTACGAGATCCTTCTCAGAACCAAAGACAGTCGGCCCCTGTAAACACGGCCGTGGCAACCCTCTTGACAGCAATGCGAGCCGACTCGGAACGAAACGCCAACTTCTCCCCGCGGAAAAAGGCGCGATCGGCCGGTCGCAACAATATTATATTAAAAACGTCTATTTCCTTTTTGCTGGTACCCAAATGATCTAACGTTGCCTCTTTTATTCCTGGAATCTCCATATATTTCCAGATTTTTGGTTGGTTATCTGTTTGTTTCCAAATCCACAATTCAGATTGTTGATAGTAATCCTCATCATCGGTTTCTTCGTTAATCACCAGTCGCTTACCAACTTTTCGCATGATACGTACAATGTCACTACCACTGTCACTACTACTATCTAAACAGGTAGTGAAATCATTGGTGGGGATGTTATCACTGTCCGCAATGCGAATTTTTCTTTTCGAACACATTCTGATAGGTGCTTTTATAATATCTCTTAAGATATCTGTCGAATGCGGTGAGAAGTGACTGACTGTCGTATATCTACTACGCCCCACCACGTCTCTGAGACGTCTTGTTTATGTTTGGCCCATTAGATTTACCACGTCTCTGAGACGTCCTGTTTATGTTTGGCCCGGTAGACCTACCACGTCTCTGAGACGTCATTGTAAGCTAAGGGGTTAAACATCGGGATAACGATTCTTTTGCAAACGTAACGGATTAACCCCGTTATTCTATCTTAAATAAAGGACCTTTTGGTATGTGGATTCAAGATAGGGGTAATTCTAAAACATCGGGTATAACAAAAAGGCTGAACCCGTATAAAGTAGGCAGGATAATCTGCAATAAGTACAAAAGCGTGTAATACATTTTACCTAAGACCAATAAGAAAATCGAAGTTATTTTTAGTAATATAATTGATGCTAACAACTTAATAGATGATTGTGAATTGATAGCCAGTGGGTATGAGATATTCATTCCGTCAGTCCGTATAATAAGGAAGGGAGTGATCAGAAGAGTTGATGAAGATATTTCTGAGAAAGACATATGGTATGGGATTGAATCTAAAATAAATGTTGTGCATGTTAAAAGACTGTTTAGAAGAAATAAGGATCCTAATCGTTTACCAGATGATCCGAAGTGGATACCTGCCAATTCAGTTGTTATTTCTTTTGAAGGACAATCATTTCCTAGTGAAATCTTTATTCACCAAATTCACCATGAAGGGGTCCCGTTTGTTATGGCCCCAATATTTTGTTTTAATTGTGGTCAGCCGGGTCACTCAAGTAAGAATTGCAGAAATGAAACAATATGTAAAAAGTGTGGTGAACCGTCGCACGAAGGTCAATGCAAGAGCATAAGACCTTACTGTATAAATTGTAAAGGCGAGCATCAGTCGAATGATCGTAAGTGTCCAATTTATGCTAAGGAAGCAGAAGTCCATAGAATTATGGCTTATGAAAACATATCTATGGTTGATGCTAGAAAACTAGTGTTCTGTGAGTTAAAAAGGAAAAGTCCTTTCATTACCAGAGAAGCTTTCCCGACGTTAGATGATAGAAAACAGCACTCATTTAGTTATAGTACAGTGGTCGGGGGTAACGATTCAGGCTAAAATAATTATGAAGAAAAGAATGCTGGCCGAATTCAGTTGCAACAGGTAAAGCAGTCTCAACAATAGTCTCAAAAACTACAGAAAAGTAGAGATCTGTTGTTAGAACAAAAGGACAGTCAAATTCGGATTTTACAAAGACAAATCCAGTCATTACAACAGTACATCCAAAATAGTGAGAAGCTATCAAACAGTCAAAGGTCACAGGGAAAGACGTCTCTCGAACCTATTAATTCTCTCAAGAAACAAGCAGAAAATTGTGCATTTTTCATTGGAAGTAGAGACTGTGAAGTCTGTAAAAAGGTATTACGATGCAGGGACTTGCGGGTAAGAAAAATTCCAAGGAAAATAAAGAGGAAGAGGGGATAGCAAAGAATTCTTCGAACAATAAACCTCAAATTAATAGTATCGTGACACTTACATCGGAAGAGGAATTGTCGTAGTTTGTGAGTCGCGGTAACCCTATGCTATCAGATAAATTAACAGGTTAAAACAATCGTTAGCTGACCCTGAAATCGGAGGAGTCGAAAAGGAAGTGACTGAGATAAGGAAAAACAATTCTAGTAATAGTTTAAAGGAACTCAGGATATATTCAAGAAACTCAAAGGAACTTTAATTAAGTTAGTAGTTAGCATCTATAGCAAGTTATGAATAATCAAATGAACCTGAAGATTTGTCAGTGGAATTGTAGGAGCGTCAGAGGAAAGATCTTTGAATCGGAAAGATTTTCCAATAATTGGGATATCATTATCCTAATTGAAACTTTTTTAAAACCAGATCAACCCCCTTTTCAATTAGTTAACTTTGAGATAGTTAGATTCAATAGGTAGACGCATAAAGGAGTGGGTATTGCCTTTTTAATCAAAAAGGGCATTTTATATAAGGAAACCAGGTTAACATTCCAGCATTGGGCCCTAGAAACAGGCGCGGTTCTTGTGAGTACTACGAAGAGAGACTTAGCTATAGTTACTGCTTATAGATCTCCCACTGGTAATAATAATCTTACTGGTAATGAATGCCAACAGTTCTTAGATTCCGTAAGTAGATGTTCAGATTAGTTTTTCATTGGTGGCAACTTTAATGCTCACCATCATGCTTAGGGCAGTCTAGCCAATTGTAGAAATGGTAAGATTATTTTTGATTTAACTGACCCTGAGGTTTTCTTTCTTCTAAACAATGGAAATCCGCCATGTGTTACGGGTCCCAATTTTACTCAGTCATGCATTGACTTATCTTTCATATCCGCTAATTTAGCTTTAGATTGTCAGTGGGAGTTAGAAAGAGACAACTGGAGAAGTGATCATTTTCCAATCAATATTGAGATTGGGACTAGCCCAAAGTCGCTCCCTAAGAGCCAATTAAGGTATAATGTCGATAAAATTGATTGGAACCTTTTTAAAGATAAGCTATCAAAAGCTAAAAAAATGTTTAACTCTTTAGAATTTTTAAATGCACAAGTTAATGTTAGATACTCTATTTTTGTGGAATAAACTGTAAAAGCTATTGAAGCTTCTCTTCCTTACTTGAAAAAACCTAATTGTGATAGTAATAGTATTCATGGTATTAGGAATAATAGAAATGAGTTTAATAAGACCAGCCGTAGGGGGACAGAGGCTCCTCCCAACGAAACAACCTTGCTGTTTCGTATTAAGGTGGATCCAGACCAACCGCGCTGCGCCGCGGCGAGAAACGTCGCGCGGACGTGCGCACCCCGGCGCAGCGCTGCGCGGAACAGCCCAAATTTTGGAAGAAAAATCCCGAGTCTCAGTTTCGTTCCAACTGGCGCGCAAACGTTTTCGTTTGATGTACCGACACTCGGCGGATCGCGTTCGCTCTTGCTCGAAGTGGCGCACTTTTGCGCGGGTTGTCGTCCTCATCTAACGCGCGGCGCCGCGCTAATTCGAGCCGCGCGGTACGGCGCGGCGCAGCGCGGTTGGTCTGGATCCACCTTTAGGCACGACCGCGGTAATTATTCGCACAGGAAGTCGGCTCGCTGCGCTCGCCTCTCCCTTTTCTTATGAGAGTACAGGACAGTGATGCCAGAATCGAAGACGGAGGACCGAAGCGCTTACCCCCACTATGACCTACCGGCGTCTCCCACTTTACCTCCACGGCGCTTACACACACAGCACCCTACTCTTGTCCGTGTGTACCGCTTGTTCGCAGACAGTGCACACGGACAAGAGTAGGGTGCTGTGTGTGTAAGCGCCGTGAAGGTAAAGTGGGAGACGCCGGTAGGTCATAGTGGGGGTAAGCGCTTCGGTTTTCCGTCCTCGATTCCGGCATCACTGGTACAGGATAGCCGATTGCGGCCGTTTGACTGCCGCTATGTGGCCGTCGAGATATTTTTTTTTAAAATACCGATTACATTAAAACTCGTTTCTGCTCAAAAAATAAAAATGTTTTTTCGTTCGTCATGTTGTATTGTTTCACTGAAAAATTTTGAAAAAATGTACGTTATTAGTTATCACTATTTTACATACTTTTGCAAAGTTTGAATTGTTTCCCTATTATAGCAGATTTTTTATAAATCTTTTAATGTTTAAAATGACCGCCATTTTGAAACCGGAAGTTGAATTAATTCGAAATTGTTAGTGGATCTATGTTGGGAAGAACTGGATTTTCCGTGTAAATTTCAGCTTTATCCGTTCAGCCGTTTAGGCGCTAGAGTCGATAAAAATATTTATTAGTCCGCCATTTTGTACCGTTTTGCTGAAAAATTTTGAAAAAATTCATGTTATTAGTTGTCATCATTTTACATATTTCTGCAAAATTTCAATTATTTTGCTCTTATAACAGATTTTTTAAGAATTTTTTAATATTTAAAAGGCGCGCCAGTTTGAAACCGGAAGTCGGATCGAATCAAAATTGTTAGGGGATCCTCGTCGGGTGTAACTGGATTTTCCGTGTAAATTTTACTTCGATTCGTTCAGCCGTTTAGACGCTAGAGTGGATACACACACTCACACACACACGCACACACACACATACATACATACATTTAGATCTTGTTATGAAACATAAAAATCCAAAAGGGTTTTTGGATATCTCGAATAGTTTCGGAGATAATCGTCCGTTACACTTTTTGCTCGATCGAGAGCACAAGGAACTCCCTGCGGTCGTGCCTAAAAAGGGTTGTTCATGTGAACAATCTTCCTTCATAGATTGTGCGAAATGTAATAACATTTTTTGTTTTCAATGTTTCTATGATAATTATCATTCTGGACCTTGCATATAAAATTAAAAATTGACAAAGACGATATTCACGAAATTTCATTGATAGAAAAAATTATGTATGATAAACTTCTTCATATTAGTATGTCATTAACTTTATTTCACAGTTTTTATAATTTTTTAAAGAATTGAAAAAAAAGAAAAAGTTTCCACTCGCAGGATCGAACACGGATCGCCCGCGCCGCAAGCGAGTTCGCTACAACTCGGCCACTTCGCTGTTCTTGGATGGTGTTCAAAGTGACCGGTATACGTCCTACACGTAAAACTTTAAAGTCATTTTTCTTGAAAGTTTATGGCTAGTGCGCGCTCTTACTTTGCAAATCGAATAGTCTAAAGGTATACTACAAACCTGCAAAGTCTCATCCCGAAGTCAATTTCCGAGGCCGTAATGTCCCCTTGTAAGAAAACGGTAATGGCATGCATGACTGTACGATGTTCATTGTCACGCATTGAAGTCATCATCATACTCAATTCCACGATATTTTCAAAGTCTAATCCTGTCAACACCTGCATTTGGTTTTCAAAAGGACTAGTTATTGTCTGAAAAAGTTTATTAATTTCTTTTGCGGTAAGTGACGATGAATTGGAAACAACTCTAATAGCATTCAAATCACTTTCATAAAAACGATTCTTAATTAAGTGTGTGCGACAGCACCGATTGCCACAAGGAATGTAGATTTTTCGTTTGGCATAAGTTTGCGGTACAGCCTCTTAAGGAACAACAACTATACCGCTCTTTTTTCCGCAAACACAGCAGTAAGCGTGTGTCGATACTGTTCTTTGTATAGACAGTTCTATGTACTCGTCATTCGAACTGCTAGAAGTGGCCGGTACTGATGGTATGTATTCGGGATCTTCTTGGCTTGATCGTGAAGTTCCTGCACCGTCTGATTTTAAACATTTAATAATAATAAGTAATATATACGTAAACACATAAAGATACGATACATAAAAAGTAACAAAATTATTTAGTTAATCACCTAATGAACCCTCGTAGACAACTCTAGATGTGCTTGAAAATTCTTCACTACCTTGTTTTGTAAAGCTCAATTCTTGTTCATTCTCACTTTCACTTCTTCCTCTTTTACGGTAAGAACTTTTACGACACTTTTCACATATAATATTTCCTATGACTAATGGTAAATTAGTCAACACGGAAAATAAAGAACAGTCTTCTAATGTTTCTATGGTTCTTTTCTTACCGGGAACTTTATTCAGAAATTGACCACAACTATCGCATTTAGGATTGGAACCGGTAGATGACATTGTACTTAATATAATTATACGCGTAAAATCAAGTAAGCACTATTTGTGGCTCATTGAAAGTAACTTGCTAGGAGAGTAATTTGTAGCTGTTACATTCTTCCGTAATACGACTGCGAGCTGAGACAGAGTCGCAGCGAAAACAAAAACGCAGCAGAAATAAAACTGTACTATAAACAAAAGTGTAGCGAAACAATTGAGCGCACTTTCTAGATAGGCAACTACTAACAGGCAACTCAAATAAAATAATTACTTCAATTCTAAATCGAAAATCACATTTAACATTGAAATAGAACAAAATGGCTGGCTTCGTAAAAAGCTCCCTTTTCAAGCACTGTCTTCCACGGATGTACTCGATTTCCCAGAAATGACAGAAGATGGATTGAAAATATTTGTCACAGGTACATATCAATATAATCAGGCAATTTCGTATCTGGCGGAAATGATGAATGCAGACGGTTATATAAATATGCATTTTGTTCAGGATAGAACTAATATACTATTAAAAGTGCAAGTCCACTCACGCCATATTTTGAAAAAAACATATCGTTGTTTTGTAGAATATGTGCCAAGTAGTACTGGTATTTCCGGAATATCACGACATTATTGCGAGCAATCATTTATTATTTATCTTATGAAAGATATTTAGCGAAAATAGTAAGACCTGCTGAAATCCTGACAGAATTATTTAAAAATAACCACACAACTGTTATTATTGAAGAAAATAGTGACGAGGATTAAATATAATATTATATGTAATATTTAACTCTATATTTATATATATATATAGATAATATAAATATAATATTATATGTAATATTTAACTCTATATTTATATATATAGAGAGATAAATATTACATATAATATTATATTTAATCCTCGTCACTATTTTCTTCAATAATAACAGTTGTTTATATACAGGGTGTATCCGACCAACATGTCGTGAGCTATATCACGTTGTAGCCAGGAATAAATAGAGCCGAAAGAAGTCATAAAAGTTAACATAAGGCAGGTTAGTTAACGAGTTATTAATTATCAAAGATTGGGTGAAAAAGCGGTAGGCGGCGAGCCGCGGCCATGCTATTCTGATGACGAGACGCTAGAAGAAAGAGAGAAAGGAAGGGAGAGAGAGAGAGTCCGCGTGAGTCGCCAACGTAAGGTAGCGCCGCACGGTGGTCAAAAATTAAAATTTAGGATTCCAAAAATATTTTTTTTATATATGCTAGACGACACTAATACTATTATAGTTTTCCTTGGAGATAATTGTCAAAAAGGAATTGCATAATTACAACGCTTCCTGGTGATCGCTTTGACGAAAACAATCGAAAGAAGCACAATGAATACATACGCGATTGCGCGACAGCGCGAATCATTTGACTTGCAACCATTTCAGCTAGTTGTCTTGTTAGCAAGTTCAAATTGTTTATCTCTTTTTCTCAAGATGGTTTACATTCTTCAAGGTACGTATTATAATAATATACTATAGACTTCGTTTCCACTACTTTCGATTTATTATTATTAGAGCGTCAGAACTTTAGCTGTTTCCCTTTACTAGAAAAATGCAAACTTCATTTAATCAGTACTTTTTTAGCACACTTCAGCACAACTTTATTTTAACGTGATTGTATTCAATAATTGTTGTGCTTTCAATCGATACTATTTACGTCTTCCACAACGCTTCACAACCTTACAATATTTTGTATATTTTATAAAGGTAAACGTGCAAGCTTCTCGCGACTCGACCTATTCGAGCTTGTAAGAACGAAAAGTCCATTTCGTCCTATGGAGGTGAAATTCAAGAATTTACTCTTCGATCACATCACTAACGTCATTGGGAGTAATAACGTTACTGCCCAAAATAAGAAAATAATTGAAAAGGCCATCCACACCTTTTGCATGACATTGTGGAGGAAATGGAAAGAAAGCCACGGATTTGTATCCAGATTTATGGACAAAAATACGCAATGGCTTAATGAAAACTTGATTATATCTGATGCCGTTAAATCATCATCTTCTGGCTCAAAATCGTCTGTTCGTGGTCGACCAAAAATATCGTTTGACGAAGCAAGCCAGCAAACGAAGCGAAGAATGGTACAAGCAGATGTGCAATCAAAAAGCGTAGAAGAGCTATGTCTAGCTGCTCAAATGAAGTTACATTTGTGTGGGAAGAGGGATGCTGCAGCCATTGTACGTAAGGTTACATATTCACCTAAAAGCGCAAAACGCCTTAAGAAGAGCGAGCTCAAGAAAGAAGATATGATATCTTACTCGCCCGAAGAAGCTCTCGCATTATTTATAAGTTTAAAGCTGACTCGCAGTCAATATATTAGTTTGAGGGAGTCCGCGAAGAGCAAAAATTTAAAAAATTTATACCCTACTTATTACAAAATAATAGAAGCAAAGAATAAATGTTATCCTTCGAGTAACGTCACCGTGACTGAAACATCAGTCGAAGTTCCGCTACAGACTCTATTAGATCACACGGTTTCCCGAATTGCTGAGGTACAAAATGGAGTGCTATCATCTTTTGCTAGCAATAAGTCCACTATAGATATACATATGTTCTATAAATGGGGTGCAGATGGTAGTGGTAGTCAGAGCAATTACAATCAACATTTTGAAATAGAAAATAATTCAGATCAAGTAAAACATGATGACTCAAATATTTTAATAACATCCATAGTTCCTTTTCAAATGTATTATCAAGATCAACATTCAAAATTAATTTTGTGGCAAAACCCACGTACTTCTTCAACACGTTTTTGCAGACCCATACGGATTCAATTTTTAAGAGAAACGAATGACGTGATAAAGTCAGAATTTTCATACATCGAGGATCAAATTCGCAACCTTGCATCTACCAAATTAAATATAAATGACAAGGAATTCATTGTTCATCACAAATTATTGAAAACCATGGTAGACGGGAAGGTATGTAACGCTTTAACTTCAAATTCTTCTTCCCAAAGGTGTTACATTTGTAAAGCTGGTCCATCAGAATTTAATCAAATAGATAAAGTAAAATCGCGCACTTACGACATTTCTTCTCTTGACTTTGGAATATCTCCTTTACATGCTTATATTAGGTCATTTGAATGTTTATTACACATAGCATACAGACTAGATTTGAAGACGTGGCAAGTTCGTGGTGCTACAAACAAAAACTCATATAACGGCAGAAAACAACAAATTATTACATCTTTCCGTAACGAATTGGATCTTTTAGTGGATACCGTGAAACCTGGCTTTGGTAATACGAACAATGGTAACACTGCTCGAAAATTTTTCGCTCACCCAGAATTGTCATCACGTATTACAGGTATAGATCAAACTCTAATTTATAAATTTAGTGTGATTTTGAAAACGTTAAATTGTAATTATAAAATCAATTCTACTCTTTTCGGACAGTACGCGTATGAAACTGCACAGTTGTACGTGCAATTGTACGAATGGTATCCAATGCCGCCAACTGTGCACAAAATACTTTTACATTCAAAACATATTATTGATACATTTTTACTTCCAATTGGTCAGTTAGGAGAAGACGCCCAAGAGTCCAGACACAAAGAAATTAAATATTACAGGGAACATAATACTCGCAAGATATCGCGAAAAATGACAAATATAGATTTATTTAATATTTTGTGTGTTTCGTCAGATCCAGTAATTTCTAGTTTAAGAGTTTTACCACTTAGGCAAAGTGAAGCTATGAATAAGGATGTTATTTTACTATTAGAGTCTCCAGAAGTGCCATCTAATGAAATTGATTTCGATTAATTGTGCAATATATAATATAATACAAAATGATACCGTAGAAAGATTGTAAATAGATAAAAAATAAACATAATGTTAACTGTTAAATGATAACACTTATCTTGTGGAATCTTCCTAAGCGATTTTTAACTTGCATTTATATTACATATATTTTTAAGATACAAGAATGAAATACGAAGAATACGCAAACAAATTCTATAACTCAATGATTTTTGGAATCCTAAATCTTTATTTTTGATCACCGTGCGCCGTGGAGGAAAGGAAGAGAGAGAAAGAACGAAAGAGGAAGGAAGAGCGAAAGTAAACAATTCGATGCTCGACCGTCTCGCCCGCCGCTCGCCATCAGATTAGCATTGCCGCGGCTCGCCGCCTACCGCTTTTTCGCCCTATCTTTAATAATTAATAACTCGTTAACTAACCTGGCTTATGTTAACTTTTATGACTTCTTTCGGCTCTATTTATTCCTGGCTACAACGTGATATAGCTCACGACATGTTGGTCGGATACACCCTGTATAACACTATACAGGGTGTCCCACGGTTCGATGTCAGACGAAGAATGGCATGTGCGACTGATTTTTCTGAGTCGAAAGGAGTCATAAAAAGTAACATATGCCAGGTTAGTTTTCGAGCTATTAATTAATAACGATCTGCCAATCGTGAAGCGCGGAAGCGGTAGGTGTACTCTCGCCGCCATACCAAAACTCTAGCCGAGTTATGATTGGACCGGCGGGCGATAGAGAAAAAGCGAGAGCGAGAGTGAGAGAAAGAATGAGAGGCCTGGTGGTCCGTCAACGTAAGATAGCGCCGTAGAAGAAAGCTAGGGCGAGAGACAGAGTGAGCGAGCGAGCGAGCAAGAGGGAGAGAGAGAGGGTCGGCGCTAGCCGCCAGCTTAAGATAGCCTCGTAGCACTGACTCTCTCTCTCTCTCTCTCTTGCTCGCTCGCTCGCTCACTCTGTCTCTCGCCCTAGCTTTCTTCTACGGCGCTATCTTACGTTGACGGACCACCAGGCCTCTCATTCTTTCTCTCACTCTCGCTCTCGCTTTTTCTCTATCGCCCGCCGGTCCAATCATAACTCGGCTAGAGTTTTAGTATGGCGGCGAGAGTACACCTACCGCTTCCGCGCTTCACGATTGGCAGATCGTTATTAATTAATAGCTCGAAAACTAACCTGGCATATGTTACTTTTTATGACTCCTTTCGACTCAGAAAAATCAGTCGCACATGCCATTCTTCGTCTGACATCGAACCGTGGGACACCCTGTATATATATGCGTGCGTGTTTGTGTGTGTGTATCAATAAATAATATTAATATAACTGTAATGAGCGTAAACGTTGTTTTATTTACTTAACGATTTTTAGACAGGAGACTGCCGCGCCGAGGAGTCCAAGTAGGAACTTATATAAATATTTATATGTTATACCTTTTCAAAAATTTTGAAATTTATATATGTTACATGGGTACATAGGAGGAATATATAGTCAAAAATTGGTGACTGCCCCCCGAGTACAAGGTCTTTTTTAAATTATTTTTAACTTAATTTTTTATATTTTCCACATTTGTTGTACAGCGGAAATAATTAAAAAAATACTACTAGTGAGTCTTTAGTACCTTTATAAAGCTACGTAGGTCCCATGTGATTCGCAACAACCATTCACGAGAAAAAAATGTTTTCTGATATTTCTCATTTTTTTTTTCTCGAAAAGTAGTATTTTCTAGAAGCTAATATTTAGCATGGTTTATAGTTGCATAAAGAGGAACCCGTGAAAAAAAATCAGTCAAATTAGCGCAAAGGCACATTTCCCATGCTTACCCGGCTATAGCCTTTGTTTTTCACATAAAAAACCGTTCTTTAGGCCCTTATAACTCTTTCCTGGGGATCCCTCAGGGCTGCATCTTAAGTCCTCCTCTATACAGGGTGTCTCACGCAAGCTACAACCGCGGAAATACACGTGTCCACATGGATAATTGAAAGCGAAAAGTGAAATAAAAAGTAATAAAGTTTGTCCTCGTTAACGAGTTATTAAATAAAATAGATCAGCGAATCAGGAAGCACGGAAGCGGTAGGCGGTGAGCTGCGGCCATGCTAGTCTGAAGACAAGAAGCGATAGCGTAAGGAAGCGTCGTGGACGAAAGATTGAGAGAAAGAGAGAGAGAGAGAGAGAATGTCAACGAAAGAAAGGGCGAGAGAGAGAGAGAGAGTCAGCGCGTGCAGGCAGCGTGAGGTAGCGCCGTGTTAGGGTAGGAGGGAGCGAGAGAGAGAGATTAGATTAGATTTTTGTTGTGCGTAAGGTAGCTTCGTGAAAGAAAGGTAGAGAGAGAAAGAGTGAGAGAGGAAGAGCGAAAGTCGACACTTTTTCCTAGAAATCTCCTCCTGACCACTACCTTCTCATGCCTGTATACGTGCCAGAACGCTCCGCACGTCGAAATTTATCGCTTCTTATCTTCAGACTCGCATGGCCGCAACTCACCGCCTACCGCTTCCGTGCTTCCGGATTCGCTGATCTATTTTATTTAATAACTCGTTAACGAGGACAAATTTTATTACTTTTTATTTCACTTTTCGCTTTCAATTATCCATGTGGACACGTGTATTTCCGCGGTTGTAGCTTGCGTGAGACACCCTGTATAACATATACACCAGGAAATTTCACGAACATATTGATCATAACTCTTCTTTAACCCAGTTTGCCGATGACACTACTATTTACTCCGCTTGTAAAAATATCGCAGACTGCATCCATTCACTACAACTCAGTATTAATTGTGTGACTTCTCACCTGCAAGAAAAGGGCCTTGAAATCTCTCCAGACAAAACTAACAAGGAAAGTTAGGGAACCCGGTGATCCCAAAAATTTTGAAACTTTGCACACAAGTAGGGTATGTTATCCATAATACATCCTATTTTCCTTTGGTGCCATAATTCGGTTTTAACCACTTGCCTTACGATTTAATTTCTAACTGTGCGTGCCAAAAGCGACACCAAGGTCGGTCACGCGTAGGTACATAAACAATTTGGCCAAGCGTTCGAAATTGTACAAATTGCAAACGTCTTATGATTTGTATGTACACGTGAACGGTACAATTAACTTTGCAAGATGTTTGATAAATAATTACGATTAGTTGATTATTGAACAAAAAAAAGATTTATTGTTGCAAATTGCATAATACATTAATTATAACATCTTTATTTTAATACAAAAATTTAGTAATCTTCCATGGTATGGTATTTCTCAAAACACGTTGCTACATGTAATGCAACTTTGCATTTTGTACATTCCCACGTTGTCTCGCTGCGTTTTTTATGCTTTCTGCAAACAATACAGTTTCTTGCTGGGTTTAATTTCGCCGGCGTTGCATCTATATGCTTGGGAAAATGACTCCAATGCTGAGCGTTTAATCTTTGTGGTAAATCTCCATTTGACAACCGTCCTTTACGATTATATTCCGGTAATGGTGTATTTTTCAATAATAATTCGGCTATTTCAACCCTATATTCTGCGTATCTCTGTCTTTTTCCAATATTTATTTTGCTATACAAAATGTAAGAATTAAATAAAGCCATGTCAAAGAGGTAGAAGAAAATTTTGCGATACCCCTTCATACACTTTCTCATCACAGGGAAACACGTTAACATTTGATCTTGTCGATCAACTCCTATCATCCCTTTATTGTATTCGACGATACATTTTGGTTTCCAAATAAGATCGCGTTGATTTTTCTTTTGCTCAGTCATAGCTACTGTTGTGTGCTTTGTAGAAAGAATAAAAACGTCTCGTTTATCTTTCCATTTTATTGCCAGTACTCCATTGCAGCTTCTCATTTCATATTCCCCTTTTTTTAATTTTGTTTTCAATAAATCTTTCGGCATATTTTTTCTGTTTGCGCGCACTGTTCCAATAACATTAGTTCTACCGTTGACTAGATTTACAAAAAGATTTGGTGAAGAATACCAATTGTCTAAATATAACGTGTGTCCTTTGTGTAATATTGGCTTTGTTAGTTCTTTGACCACAGTTTCAGATGCACTATCTGTAATATCTATTTTGTCACTGCCAGTGTATATTTTAAAACTATAACAGTAACCTGAACTTGACTCACATAATTTATACACTTTTATACCGAATCTTGCTCTTTTTGACGGATTATATTGTTTATAGGTTAAGCGTCCTTTAAATGTGATTAGTGATTCGTCAATTGTAATGTCCTCTTGCATTGTATATATTTCTCTAAATTTTTGATTAAAAAAATTTATCACGGGTTTTATTTTGTTTAATTTATAACTTTTGTTGCTCGTATTATTATTTGCAAAATGCAAAAATCTACTTATCTGTAAAAATCTTTTATACGGCATCGTTTGTCTAAATATCGGAATTTCAATAACGACCCTCTTAGACGAATACATTTGAATTGCAGGCTTCTTTACTTCAGCCATAATTATACATAGTGCAATATATATTTTTATTTCATTACAGTCAACAGGAAACCAAGTTTCATCAATTTTTCGTCTTTTATTTTCATTGTTTATTGCTTGTTCCGCGTATCGATTTGTCTCTGTCACAATATTTTCCCAAAATATACTATTAAATATTATATTAAAAACGTCTATTTCCTTTTTGCTGGTACCCAAATGATCTAACGTTGCCTCTTTTACTCCTGGAATCTCCATATATTTCCAGATTTTTGGTTGGTTATCTGTTTGTTTCCAAATCCACAATTCAGATTGTTGATAGTAATCTTCATCATCGGTTTCTTCGTTAATCACCAGTCGCTTACCAACTTTTCGTATGATACGTACAATGTCACTACCACTGTCACTACTACTATCTAAACAGGTAGTGAAATCATTGGTGGGGATGTTATCACTGTCCTCAATGCGAATTTTTCTTTTCGAACACATTCTGATAGGTGCTTTTATAATATCTCTTAAGATATCTGTCGAATGCGGTGAGAAGTGACTGACTGTCGTGTATCTACTACGCCCCACCACGTCTCTGACACGTATTGTTTATGTTCGGCCCGGTAGACTTACCACGTCTCTGAGACGTCATTGTAAGCTAAGGGGTTAAGGGGTGATATCACCCCTTAAAAAAAATTGAGAATTTTCTTTTTTAGGGAATATCTCAAGAACGGTCAACGATATCTAAAAAAAGTTTTAATAAAAGTTGCATGGTTTTATTGTGTTTATAAAACTGCGTAAAAATATTTTTTGAAAAATTCATGATTTTTGAGTTACCACCACCCCCCCCCCCCCACCACTATACCTTACAATATATATTTTTTACTATCTATGGTGAAATACCTCAGGAAACCCTCTTTTCATACCTATAAATGACTTATGTGTTAAATTTTTTTTTAAAGAAATAAAACCATTACTATTAAATTTGAAAACCATTCCAGCGGTTGTCTTTAATATATTGTTTTTTATGACGCATACTTAAACAATTTACATACATTCTAAGTTCATTGTCACTTCTTTGTTTTCCGGAATTAATTGCTGTAATTGATTTGGGCAATGTCCTGACCACGAATCGAGCAAGAGCATACTTTTACGGCCAGTATTTGGTAAATATACTTGGCTAAACCATGTTTTGAAGTGTTCCGACGTAAGTTTCCCCGATTTGGAAGCTTCGATGTAAATGTTTGTTGGACGGAATAAAGTTTCTACTACTTGCGGACCAAATGTTCCTGTGGGCTCTTTCAAAACTACGTATAATGGTGAGAGCAGACGTCCGCTTGCTGAAATAATGGGCATGATGGTGTAACTATGCGTTGTTGAAGATACCGATTGAATTACTGCTTCTACTGTTTTTTCTCCTGATTTTGCCAACGTTCGCCCGGAATGTATTTCAAGGTTGAAGCCACTTTCGTCTGCATTATAAATTTCTTCAACTCCGATAGTTGGAATATTAGACTTTACGTATGAAACAAAAGTTTTTGCATCATTTTGTAGATTTCCAATATTTTCAATCGTAGATCGCCTTCTGAATGTTGTTATCTCGCGGGACACGATTTTATGCACATTCTTGAATTTCCAAATCCACCATTTACTTGCCTTAAATTCGGGTAAGTCCACCAGGTCTTTTGCCTCTATAGCCCATAATCTCAAATTCACGTCATGAACAATAGATCTCCTATCACAAGCTTCTTCAAACTTTTGCAATACATATTCCGTAATAAATGTGAATTTGTCTGCGTTTGTTCTACCTTTCTCGAGACTCGTAGCCCACCTGTATAGCTGCTGCACGGTTTTCACCTTCCGGAAGTTTCTTTGTACGGTAGTAAGTGGTCGAAGAGCTTTTTTTCCACTTTTCCAAAACTCTACTGCTTTCTTCTTATAATTTAAGCCGACTTTTCCACCTACATCATCAACAAAGCACTCCTCAGGGTCAAAATTATCTTCTTCTTCTTCTGCAGGCGTAATGTACTCTACGATTTGGGCACTATGTGGTTCTGATGGATCGGCAAAATCCAGCACATAATCATGTTCAATTGATAAAGTGATATACATATTTTCAAAATTATACAGGGTGTATTCGACCATATAGTCAATCGGGATTCCACGTGTAGCCAGCAATAAATTGAGTCGAAATAAGTCATAAAAGTTAACATAAGCCAGGTTAGTTAACGAGTTATTAATTATTAAAGATAGGGCGAAAAAGCGGTAGGCGGCGAGCCGCGGCCATGCTAATCTGATGGTGAGCGGCGAGGGGAGCGGCGGGCGAGACGATCGAGCATCGAATTGTTTACTTGCGCTCTTCCTTCCTCTTTCGTTCTTTCTCTCTCTTCCTTTCCTCCACGGCGCTACCTTACGTTGGCGACTCACGCGGACTCTCTCTCTCTCCCGTCCTTTCTCTCTTTCTTCTAGCGTCTCGCCATCAGAATAGCATGGCCGCGGCTCGCCGCCTACCGCTTTTTCGCCCTATCTTTAATAATTAATAACTCGTTAACTAACCTGGCTTATGTTAACTTTTATGACTTATTTCGACTCAATTTATTGCTGGCTACACGTGGAATCCCGATTGACTATATGGTCGAATACACCCTGTATATAATATCACGAATTTCATTATGCAATTCAACTTCCATCGGCTGTATTGGTGTCTGAGTTATACTCACGACGTGAAACGTAGTGGTTAACATGTTTATAACGTTAGCGACATTAATCGAATTCATTTTAAAGAAATTGCTTTAAAGCAATGAGTACTGACTTTTTCTAATTGAATGGCACTATCTACACTTGACTGTTCTGGTAAATGCAACTGTTAATGAGCTCTATCCACGGGTACATTTATATGAAAATATAATCACAAATAGATAACACTTCAAGAATAAATGGCATTGTGACCTTGTTTGAAGATTAATTTTGGTAAAATAAATCTTTAACCTTCATCACGCTTAATCACATGACTCCGATATCAGGTCGTATTGCAGAAGGATGTGGTGTATAACTGGATAAAAGAGTTGTGCAATTATTACAGTGACTGAATATTGATTGAAATGAATGACAAGTGATAAGTAAATTACTTATTGTTGTAAAAATACTTTTATTGTTAATTCCTTACATTAGTCATGAGTAGTCACTCACCACTTTTTAATCACGATCTGCAAGTAACGGGTGATGTGACAAAATTTTCGTGCGATGTACTTTGAAAAACAATTAAATTTTGATAGCGGTAGAGACCAGGGACTAATTGTAAGGATCAAAATGTGTGTTCTGTGAATAGAAGTTCACGGATAAAATTGCATATACGTAAAAATGAAAACAATTTGACGAATAAGTAATGAGTTATGTGTAACGATTAAAATAATCACTCTTGTTTTTAACGTGACGTTTTAACATTAATACTCGAGAAAACATTTATTCGAGCAATGTCTAACTCTGCTAGATAAGCGAGCCTTACGAGATATAATTCTTTTTTGCAAGACAAAAACTGCGCTATGCAGCCAACGTATGATGTTACATTCGTTTGCTACTTGCATAACTACTTGAAATGTAAAAATATTCAAAAAGAAAATGCAAATGTCTAAATATACATTTGATGAATGAAAACCATTATACTCTTATAATTAAATTTAATATTAATAATTTTCACGTAAATGAACTTAGAATGTATGTAAATTATTTAAGTATGCGTCATAAAAAACAATATATTAAAGACAACTGCTGGAATGGTTTTCAAATTTAATAGTAATGGTTTTATTTCTTTAAAAAAAAATTTAACACATAAGTCATTTATAGGTATGAAAAGAGGGTTTCCTGAGGTATTTCACCATAGATAGTAAAAAAAATATATTGTAAGGTATAGTGGTGGGGGGTGGGGGTAACTCAAAAATCATGAATTTTTCAAAAAATATTTTTACGCAGTTTTATAAACACAATAAAACCATGCAACTTTTATTAAAACTTTTTTTAGATATCGTTGACCGTTCTTGAGATATTCCCTAAAAAAGAAAATTCTCAATTTTTTTTAAGGGGTGATATCACCCCTTAAAACCGAATTATGGCACCAAAGGAAAATAGGGCTGTATTATGGATAACATACCCTACTTGTGTGCAAAGTTTTATAATTTTTGGGATCTCCGGGTTCTCTAACCTTCCTTGTAAGAGTAGTAGGAACAACGGGACGAAAATCAGCAATAATAAGGAAATAAATGATGGCGAGCGCCAGAATCGAGAGCATGAGAGCGGACTTGACGTTCTTAATTATTCCAAGTTTAGTAAGAACATGCATCCTAAGAATGGACAGCCTAACACATCGACGATGCAAAATCGAAATGGGGAAGGGAGTGGTGAGATTCAGAGAGGGGGAAAAAGAGGTAGAAATAAAAGTGGAAAGCGTGGAAGAGTCGAAAGGAGAGAAGAGAGTTGAAGTAGTGGAGGAGTTCGGGGGGTCGGACCCAAAGCGCGCGTTCCAAAGGCGAACTCGGAGGAGGAGGAAATTCGCTTGAGAAGGGTCAAAAAAGCGATACGTTACAGTATTGCAGATCTCTCTCCAATTTTTATTTGTCCTTGCTCCTCTTGCTGCCTGAAACGATAATAAGTTATTATAATCCGATGACAAAATTATTTAAAAAAAGAATAGATATACTTACGCCTGGCCGTGAACTGTTGATACTCTTCATTTTGCATTGATGATGCTGCTCCCCTCATAATCTAATTAAACAAACTATACAAATAATTAGTTACAAATATTTACAAATATATACAAATATACAGGGTGTATTCGACCATATAGTCAATCGGGATTCCACGTGTAGCCAGTAAGAAATTGAGCCGAAAGAAGTCATTAAAGTTAACGTAAGCCAGGTTAGTTAACGAGTTATTAATACACAAAGATAGGGCGGAGGAGCGGTAGGCGGCGAGCCGCGGCCATGCTAATCTGATGGCGAGACGCTAGAAGAAAGAGAGAGGGAGTCCGCGCGAGTCGTCATCGTAAGGTAGCGCCGTGTAGGAAAGGAAGAGAGAGAAAGAAAGAAAGAGGAAGGAAGAGCAAAAGTAAACAATTCGATGCTCGATCGTCTCGCCCGCCGCTCCCCGCGCCTCTCGCCATCAGATTAACATGGCCGCGGCTCGCCGCCTACCGCTCTTTCGCCCTATCTTTAATAATTAATAACTCGTTAACTAACCTGGCTTATGTTAACTTTTATGACTTATTTCGACTCAATTTATTGCTGGCTACACGTGGAATCCCGATTGACTATATGGTCGAATACACCCTGTATACAAATATTTACAAATATTTACATATTTACAAATATGCACATATCGACAAATATTTACATATTTACAATATATATCGCATACCTAGATAAAAACTGTAACAGCTAAAAAAAAAACCTTTTTTCTAAAAATATCAAAAAATCTTCATTTTTGAGATGAAGTTGTTTTGATCTCGGTGTGCGATATACCTACATACTATAATGTACAATATCTAATGGTACTATTTTAATTTTTTGGAGCCTTGGATGTTTCACGTTCAGAAAAAATTCGTTGCGCTTCTAAAATACGCTTCGATTCGCGAATTGGAAGATCCCGAGCTGTACGAGAATCGACGATTTCGGTCAATAAACATTCGTGATAAAATATCGTAAGCTTTTCTTCCATTTTTTGATACCAAAAGCAGTAATTTCTTTCAATTTGACTAACAATCATTCCTTTCGGCGTCCAAACAATGAAATAGCACCATTGTCTTTGAGTGACGTGTAAAAGATCCTGAACTTGATACATGTAATTATCATGTAGTCTTTTAATTTTGTCACTCCATTGTCGAGGTGCATGAACGTAATTTTCTTACGTTCAATTCCCTCTATTGGTGTCATATCCTTCGCCGATGCAGGGCATTTTACTTCGACGAGGGAATCAACACCGATTAGCCCATCGGGAGAAGCCGCCAAGAACGGTTTTTTTCGTGTACAATTAAACCGCACCGTTGAACATCGAACCCGTAATCGATAGAGAATTGATTAATTGCCAATGGCTCTTTTTCAATTCCCCACTTCGTATTTATATTTCCCTTAAACAGGGATATCGAATTGATTCGACCAATTTAGAACAAGAAGTATGTATCCTTTTTTTGCATATTTGTCCAAAAACTGAAGCAGTCAGTCGTTTGCGACGCTGTTCAGTCCATTCACTAGACGCGAATTGTCCGCGAGTTTTGCGTTCGATTTTCAATGGGTCTTTGGTTGCAAGTTTTTCTAAAAATTCTTCGCTCTTGCAAAGTATTTCTTCGTCACTCAAATCAGAGATCTAAAGAGAAGCCGCGTTAGGACCATAATCACCGTCGACGGTTTGCACATTATAACGATTATTATTCGCGTGACGCTGAGGGTTCTTTTCGCGTCTTGAAACGCGAGCACGAAGTTTTTGCTTAACAAATTGTGAAGTAAATTTGCCCAAACCTTTAGTTGACAATTTGTTTTGAAATTCACGATGCAGCGCTCCATCGGAATCCATACTGATTACCGCAGCTTCGCATTGAGTCTGGTATGAGCCACGTAGGGCAAAATTTATTCGTTTACCACCAATAAATTTCGCAACGTACGAATTATATAATTTCACAATATTGTTATCAACGTCCCATATCAAACTCGAGGCGTTTGCCGCAACTCGATGCATCGCCGATAGTATTTCCGGAAAAATACGCGATTGCTCCATAGCCTGGACGAGATCCGTTTCGCCAGGCTTTAATAAACCGTTACAAAAATATTGTCTATTCAGACAATTCGCGTGGTGGCCGAAAACATGATACGGTCCGTTCAAAATATCTTGAGTCAATTCCTCCACGCGGCGATATTCAGGCAGATCTTGTGCCTTTCGATATTTAAGTGCTGCACTAACGGCAGTTCTCAGGCGCATCAGATTTTTCCTCAAGATATTTCGATGCGCAACGGTACCGACCTTTCTATTTAAACAAACAGCTTGCAAACGATTGCTGTAATTTTCAAAATATGGTTTCGGCACTCTACTTTTTCAACAAGAACAGATGGACCATACGGCAATGCATCTATGAGCTTCCGATGAACGCTACTATCTCCGTCGCCAATCAAGCGAGTATACTTCAATCCATGCGTTTCGACACAAAATCTAAAACCTTCTACAATTCCGTCCGACTCCATACGCGTACTAGGACCATTAAAATTTTTAAAGCAAGTATGCTCGCGGTCAATTACATTTCCCCGACTACGGTCGCAAAAAGAACAATACTTGTTTCGGACCCCGATATATAAAATTTTTTTGGTTTCGAATCCTGCAATCGCGGCAACGCCCGAAAGCGAGTCATACTTAGTTTTATATGAACGCTTTGTCCAAGACCCATCGGCGACGACGGTGATGCACGCAATGACGTCATTGTCGACTGCTCCCTTTAAACGAGCGATTCTCCCTTCCTCCTCGGCTGCTTTGGCCATCAAATCTAGCGCGCTATCGTGGAATACCTGTGACACGATGTCGTGATATTTCGCCCACGATTTATTTGACAAAGTAGGCATGTCTATCACGGCACAAATGTGTACCGTGATAGACATGCCCTTTTAATTGGGAATGTCCACTACCTGCAGATATCATGCCGGATGCCCTACAGGCGTTGACATTCCTATTGTTACTCCTATCCTCAGTTTCTATTGTTTTAATCAAACCGCACATTTTACATTTGATTTTAATTGCACTAACAAAACCAATGCGGGATTCCGACACTGGATACATATCTGCAATAGTGCAATTGAATGGTGTATGTACTGTGACGTGGTATCTTTGATACTCGCCACAAAATCTCTCCTCTCTCTCTAATCGAGCCATAAAAGAAGTATGTACGCGCACGGAACCGGACAATTAGGGACCTGCGTTACCGATGGAAAGCGGGATCGAACGTCTTCCGAGGCCTCGAAAAAGCGATTTCGAACTTTTATTTATTATTTTCAATATATTTCATGCAATACGACTGCTCCGAGATAACCGATGAGATAACGACGACGGACCCGAGAAAAAGGGCCGAGCGACGAACTCCGAGAGAAAGACGCTACAGAGAAAGAAGAGAATCGTAGAGAAGAGATTTCGTAGAGAATCGACGAAAGCTACGAGCAATGAATTCGACAGCTGACTTCTCGCACGAGAAAGAAATCACGTGCAATAACGAAAATCATCGTCATTGAAGTCTTCTTAGTCGACGTACGGTGGAGCAGTGCAGCGAATTCGGCAGAACAGCGAACAGCGTGCGATAAAGTCAACAATAGCAAAGCGAGCGTAGCAAGAGAAATCTTACGCGTTTGAATTGCGCGCCTGCGAGGCGACAAGCGAGAACGCGGATAGGTTAAGCTCCGCAGGATCGTACGAGTCCGTTCGGGTAGGTTCGGGCGGCCCAGCTCGGGAGTTCGATTTTCGGGACAATAGATGCCGAAAAATTATTCTAGTTTCGCGCGTTCGAGGATCAACAGGTGAGGGAATTAACCTCAATTTGGAAATTTTGAATATCGGTTCATCGGAATCTGTCTCGCGTAATTCTTTATCTAATTCTTTCTTTAGAACTCAAAATTATATCGATTTGTCTTTCTTTTTTTTGTCTTAGAAAAGATTATTGAAATTTCGGGATACGCGAATCGAACTTATCGATTTCTTTTCTAGTAGAAACTAAAGTAGTACCGAATCCGATTGCGTATCGGAAGAAGAATTGTATCGAGCGATTCCTAGAATTCGGAATTCGTATCCGAAGATTTTGTGTTAAAAGTTATAGAAAATGTTCCTATAACATTCAAGTATTGTTTAATCCGAATAAGCCGATACAGAGGTCGTTCGCGTCGAAGTGCTGCCATCTCGGCTAGTGCTTAGTCTTCTTTGTAAAACCACGTAATTATACTGTACTCTTTTACTACTGTAATCTCTCTGTTACCTGTCGCAGAATATATCTGTATTATTCTCAAGCATCTTCACCAATATTTACTTTTTCTGCGAAAATATTAACAGGTTATGGGCCCAGGTACGATGAAAGTAAATATTTAAAAGAGATGTAAAGTTTTTTGAAATATTAAAAGTAAAAGTAGTGTAACGTTATTGAATTCTATTTGATTTCTATATTCTTATCGGGCCCCACGTTGGGCGCCAATTGAAACGTTGTTGATTCTTTTTGATTTTGTTTCTTTCTTTCTTTAAATGAGTATTAAAATCAAATAGCCACGACCAGGTCGAGTGTTCGGCCTTTCTGGAGGAAAATAGGAAAAAGGACGGGTGGTGCAGTCAGAAAAGAGTTGTTTGCTATGGTTAACGTACCTAAGCTTTATTCCTCCGTTACGAGGGTACAAACGTAATAGATCACCCTATATGGATGTCGCACAACTCCCCTCGAAGTGAAAATGTAATTATATTGACTGACGACGATCGTGTATAATGAAAACGGATCGGAAATGTCAAGTAAAACACCGGGTAAGTGTATATATATATATATATACAGGGTGTATCCGACCAACATGTCGTGAGCTATATCACGTTGTAGCCAGGAATAAATAGAGCCGAAAGAAGTCATAAAAGTTAACATAAGATAGGTAAGTTTTTGAGTTATTAATTAAAAAAGATAGGGCAAATCACGACGCGCGGAAGCACTAGGCGGCGAGCCACGGCCCATGCTCGAGCGTTAATGCCCCACTGCTTGTCACTTTTTCGTGGAAAGCTCCTCCCGACCGCCCCTCTCCCACGTATGTAGACGGCTCGGGCGCCCCGCCCGCTCGCCACTCACCACGCGCCGCTAGATTAGCATGGCCGTGGCTCGCCGCCTAGTGCTTCCGCGCGTCGTGATTTGCCCTATCTTTTTTAATTAATAACTCAAAAACTTACCTACCTTATGTTAACTTTTATGACTTCTTTCGGCTCTATTTATTCCTGGCTACAACGTGATATAGCTCACGACATGTTGGTCGGATACACCCTGTATATATATATATATATATACACATACCCGGTGTATATATATATAGTTGACAATCAATATTTTAGAAATATTTTAAGTAACGCCAAAGCATTTATTTAGAATTGGTACTGACGTCAAGTTCTCGCTGCTAGACACAACATCTAGTATGAGTATCGAGTATCACAAGGATCGTTAACCTCAACGGATTCACGCGTATGAATAGAATGTCGGAAAATTATACTATTACAACCCTACGATTAAACTATAGAGACTAAACTATAGAGACTATTTTAATAATAACTAATACAGAAGCTAAGTTCTCGCTACTAGAAGCGACATCTAGTAGGAGTATCAAATATGACAACATTTGCCAAGAACGATGGGTCTACATGACCGAGTAGCACGTTAGAAAACGATATTACTAAAACCATACGATTAAACGGAAGACTATTTATGATTAAAACCTAATAATTAAATCTTTGGATTACGTAGGAACAATACGTGTTGATTGAATGTGGCTAATAATGACTCTAAGTTCGCTTAAATTAACGAGACGTTAATTAAGTGGATCAAAACTTTATAATTATACAATACGTGAAATTTATACATCCGGCAATGAAACAGTACTAATCAGAAACTAAATTCTCTCTACTAGAAGCGACATCTAGTAGGAGTGCAAAAGAAGTGAATGGGTCGCCGCTGTATCCCACGCGCCGTCGCGAAGTTCACAACCGGTTTTATTAAAATTTGGAAGAAGTTACTGATTCTAAATTTCAAATGTACAGAGTAGTATGGCAACACCTTTCGCACCGATACCTAGATCAATGGTTACTGAGCAGTCTTAACTCTTATGTACCGGCCATACAGAAGATCTAATTTATCCGATACTTGGTCAGAAGCATTAGACACTGTGGGGGTTTAATATCTCGCGACGTAATCAAATTTATGATTATTCCCCAATTCGGCCACACAGAACGTCGAAAATACCTTGCAGTGAAAGGCTATTTTCCACACTGTGGGGTTATGTTGTACTGACACATACAAACGCTCTTCATACCACACTTGAGAAGTATTTCTAAGCATATATGGCATAACATGGATAAATCCGATACTTGGTCGTGATTATCTATGATGCCTGGTTATTAATTACACGTGACTCTACTACCCGAAAATTCCTTAATGACTCGACAATTCCCCTTTTAGTCCTTACAGGTAATTAATTATCAATTGTACCGGGTGTGACCTTCGCGACGGTGTCTTCGAGACGGCTTGCTCGAAGGCTCCTCGGTTTGAGGCGCGTGCAGCTTCCCGTATATAAAGACGGTTTGCTTTAAGATACAGGTCGGCTTGACCTAGGACAGCTACACCGTTTCTTGCCGGACGGACTTCTCTCCGAATGATAACCCTGAAAAGGGCTGTAAGAGTGGAACTGAGAGTAAACTCGGGAAGCGAGCTAAGATGTTCCTTCCAGAATAGGCGATCGAGAAGTGAGTGAGGAGCGTTCGGCGCTCCCATATTTATACTAGTGTCAATACGCAAAAGATCGTGACTGGCTAATTGCCGGGTGGTGGGGCCTCATCTTCGCTAGCGAATTTCAGTGGTCCTTTCTAATGTGGAGGGGATGATTCGGCTCTCGATGCATGGACGACGAGGTTCTAGGTGAGCGCGTGTCCGCGGGGCGCCATCCTTCGGGATGCAGCCGGACCGTGGGCCGCGTGGAGGGGATACGTCCTCTCTCCAGCATCCAGCTGATCGATGCGCGAGATCGATATATCTAATATCTTAAAGATGTTCTATGTAACGGAACCGTTACAGTAGTGACCACGTGCCTTGAGTGCGAAGAGGTTATTTCCGCCATAGTGCAAAAGAGAAAATATAACTTCATCAGCCAAAAAGGATGGACACAATGGATGGAGATATTTCAAAAGAAACATTGAGCATAAAGAAGCTCAAAGGTGCAGAGGATTGGAACGTGTGGAAATTCCAAGTAAGAATTATATTAAAGGCTCAACGGGCATGGGACGTTGTGAGCGAAACAAAGGCTCTGTTGGAACCGTTGGCGGAAACAGCACAAGAAACAGCCAGAAGGGAACGTGCGAAAGAAATCGCAGATTGGCACAAAAGTGACGCAACAGCGCAAAAGGTAATTGTTACAACTATTTCAGAACAATGCATGATCCATATCATGAATTACACCATGGCCAAGGACATGTGGAAAAAACTAGAAGATATATATGAGCAAAAGTCAGAAGTGTCGACACATGTTCTCCAACAAAGATGGTTCACCGTTAAGAAGGAAGCGTCAGATAACATGGCTACTCATGTAGCCAAATTGGAGAATTTGGCATATAAATTGCAAGCAGCAGGTGAGGCGATATCAGATAAAATGATAATGACTAAGATTTTGCCAACTCTACCTACTAGTTATGACCACTTTGTAAGCGCTTGGGAGTCAACACCAGAGGCAGAGCGCACTAAGAATAACTTAATCGCTAGACTTACTATAGAAGAATTTAGGCACAATCAAAGGGAAGAAAGCGATAATAGTGCTCTTACCTCAAAAGTTAAGTATAAAGGACAGAAAGGCCAAGGAAAGAAGGGCTCATGGAAACCGGGAAGATGCAATAATTGTAACAAACCAGGGCACTGGGCAAAGGAATGCCAAAGCAAGACTGGGAGCAGTAAAGAGAAGGAAGCTACTCGTGGAGAAGGCTTAATAAGTGAAGCGTTGGCGTCCTTACAGCATACAAGCAAATTTATAGACACATGATATCTAGATTCAGGTGCTTCGGAACACATGACACATAAAAGAGAATGGTATGTATCTTATGAACCTTTAAGTCAAAAGATATATGTACGAATTTGTTCGCGCGTTTGCTAGAAATTTCTTCGGTTGAAATCGGGTGCCCTACGAAAGAGACCGAAGACCCTTACGGTCGTTGCTACGGAGAGACGCGGGCGGCTTGAGCAGGACGAAGGGAGGGGGAATTCGGAGTCAGTAGGACTTGCGTGCGAGATGGGGACCGACGCGGTCATAGAAATTAGGGCGATCCCTTGCGAGGGTGAAATCGGTACGGTCTTCGGTTTGAATCTTGATCGGGTTCGCGATCGAGCGTCTATCGGCTGTCGTAGGTGGTCTAGTTGAGACATTATTGTCTATTTTGTGCTGCACGGTTCGGATTGTTGGGGCTCTTGAGCCAATTTTGTTGCCTTTGAGACAAGTCGCGTAATCAGTGCGGGTTACTTTGGAGCGACATGTCGCGTAGCCAGTGGGCTACATGGATGCGACACACATCGCGTAACCAGTGGGTTACATTGATGCGATGCTCATCGCGTAATCATGTGGATTACATTTGTGCGATGCCGATCGCGTAATCAGTGGGTTACATTGATACGATCCGTGACCGGCCGTGCAGTCGGTGAGCGGCTTGGCCAGGCCCCCACCTTGGAGGAGAACCACGCCGACTAGCCGTAGCGCTTCCGAGAAAGAGTCGGTCCCCGGAATATTGGTAAGAGAGCTCTCTCGCGATCGATTATCGATATAACTTACTTGAATGATCATTCAAGGTTTTACAGCAATTTCCAGCATACATTTGAACTTCAATATTAATAATAATTCATGTATTCTTGTTTCTTTCCTTTTGCTTCTTTGATAAAATATCATGGCTTTTTCCCCACTTTGAACTGGGGTTTTTTACTGCCGATATTCTTTAACGTAAACTCATTTCATTACTTCTGAATAAAGTGATTTAGTTGATTTACAGTATAACCAACGCTTATGTTTATTCAAATAACCAGTCTGGCCGATTCCATCTCATATCCCATCTCACTTCCTTTAATTATAAGAACTCACGTCATCGAATATATTATTTAAACATCATCCATCTTTATTTATCTATTGATTGAACCATTTTTTTGGTGCCTCGGGTGAGGAATGAGATGATTGGCTAAGACTGGATTTATTTGAAAATTTGTTTTCTTAGTTGTTTGGAAAGAGTAAAAAGCTGGAGATTGCATAGCACGGTTAGTCATAGGGACGGTTGGTCGGCGTCATATTACATAGAGCGCCCTTTGTTCATGCCTTCGCTCGGCAGAGTACAGCGTTGCCGGTCGACTTAGACTTCGGATAAGGGAATTTTCCGCGGAAAAGAACCCTTCGAAAATAAGGAAAATTTTAGGACGTGGCAACCTTGGGTTTTGGCGTGCGTCCTCATGTTAGTCCAGTCGGAATATACATAAAAATTACCAAGTATTGCTCAACGAACCCAGAGCATCGCCGATTTTTTTTTAGGTAATTTGACCCCTCAGAAACACAACTTTAGTTTTTCGACAAAATCCTACCTGCATTTTAGCAATAAAAAAATATTGAAAAAAAAGTCAGTTTTTTCACGTTTGTTCGTTTAATATAAGATTTATGAAAAAATGCTTCCGACAAAATTTGTGCACCATAACGATCTCTACAAAATAGGTCCTATGAAAAAATCACGTAACATTGTTAGTTTACCGGTGAATTGCTAGTGAAAAATTCAAATCTGCTTTTGCTATTTGCGTACTCTATCAGACATTTATCGACATATTGTCCTAAAACTGATACATTATGTAGGAATATAAACGCTCTAGAGATATACGTGACAAATATCGATCTATGTTATACAGTTTAGCAACAATCCCCGATCTCCGCGAAAAAAGCACGTGCCGATTGCCAACTCCGAGGAAGGGTTACAAGGTTGAAAAAAATCAAGGTGGTTCCTGACAACATTTAGTTTTAGGATTTAACAAAAAAAATCAAATTTTTTAAAAGAAACTTCCGATTTTGGACGATTTAAAATTTTGGCTTATAAACAAATAAGAATAACTCCTTACATTATGGTGCTAAATGAAATATTCTTCGGGATTATTATACATTTGTGCGAGACGCATAATTTAAAAGAAAAATAATCTCAATATCTTCATTATTAACCGAGATATGGACACTTTTACGTTTCTTTGAATAACTATTGTTCTAATTAATATTTTCGCGTAATTCCAATTGGAGAGCCCTCTCAATACTTCTAGGCACAACATCCCATATGATTCTAATGTTCATCTCATTGCGGAGAATCTTCGCCCGCGCGTGTATCACCGAACAGCGACTCCGGCGCGGCTGACCGGCACGCCGCCGCGCGGTGGGGGTACCGCGTCTCACCCCGCAGCTCCCCTCGACGACTTGGTTAACAATTTCCATAACTTCCTTATAAATGGTCGTAGAGCGTTGAATTTTTTTTTGTTTTTACCTATTTTTTTCTAGCGAACTCAAAAATGCCCTTAAAAATCATTTTTATCAGATAGTTGGCCCTTTAACTATTCTTTCACTTTAATTTAAACATGGTTGGTCTTATAAATGACTTTTTAGCATAGTTTTCACTTTTTTAAAAATATTTATAATGTAATTGTTGTAAAGCACGACATTTCGTATAAAGCAGAGTTTATTCATCCCACCCTTACCTATTCGTAGGAAAAAATGATTCATCATCAATGATGATGATATTTTTACAAAAGTGAAAACTATGCTAAAAAGTCATTTATAAGACCAACCATGTTTAAATTAAAGTGAAAGAATAGTTAAAGGGCCAACTATCTGATAAAAATGATTTTTAAGGGCATTTTTGAGTTCGCTAGAAAAAAATAGGTAAAAACAAAAAAAAATTCAACGCTCTACGACCATTTATAAGGAAGTTATGGAAATTGTTAACCAAGTCGTCGAGGGGAGCTGCGGGGTGAGACGCGGTACCCCCACCGCGCGGCGGCGTGCCGGTCAGCCGCGCCGGAGTCGCTGTTCGGTGATACACGCGCGGGCGAAGATTCTCCGCAATGAGATGAACATTAGAATCATATGGGATGTTGTGCCTAGAAGTATTGAGAGGGCTCTCCAATTGGAATTACGCGAAAATATTAATTAGAACAATAGTTATTCAAAGAAACGTAAAAGTGTCCATATCTCGGTTAATAATGAAGATATTGAGATTATTTTTCTTTTAAATTATGCGTCTCGCACAAATGTATAATAATCCCGAAGAATATTTCATTTAGCACCATAATGTAAGGAGTTATTCTTATTTGTTTATAAGCCAAAATTTTAAATCGTCCAAAATCGGAAGTTTCTTTTAAAAAATTTGATTTTTTTTGTTAAATCCTAAAACTAAATGTTGTCAGGAACCACCTTGATTTTTTTCAACCTTGTAACCCTTCCTCGGAGTTGGCAATCGGCACGTGCTTTTTTCGCGGAGATCGGGGATTGTTGCTAAACTGTATAACATAGATCGATATTTGTCACGTATATCTCTAGAGCGTTTATATTCCTACATAATGTATCAGTTTTAGGACAATATGTCGATAAATGTCTGATAGAGTACGCAAATAGCAAAAGCAGATTTGAATTTTTCACTAGCAATTCACCGGTAAACTAACAATGTTACGTGATTTTTTCATAGGACCTATTTTGTAGAGATCGTTATGGTGCACAAATTTTGTCGGAAGCATTTTTTCATAAATCTTATATTAAACGAACAAACGTGAAAAAACTGACTTTTTTTTTCAATATTTTTTTATTGCTAAAATGCAGGTAGGATTTTGTCGAAAAACTAAAGTTGTGTTTCTGAAGGGTCAAATTACCTAAAAAAAAATCGGCGATGCTCTGGGTTCGTTGAGCAATACTCATGTACATTCCGACTGGACTATGTGGCGCGCACGTGTGGCGACAACGGTCGCGGTCACTTTCTCTTTTGGGCCTTACGGGTGGTTTCGTAGAACACGCCGATTGCAAGGGTGCTAGCCACGTTGCATTTTTCGATAATTAAGAAATTGAATTTTCTTGATACGTTTGCGTATTTGTACCGTTCAAATTTACATAGACTTTGTTACGCAGTCTAGTTATCGCACTGCCAAGAATTCGTAATTAACTAACCCAGGATAACGCGAATTAATTGCGTCACGGGAATTTAACGGTAAACAATTATTAAAATATGAGACTTATTATTTAAAATTGACGCTTTCATTTCTTAACGACTAAATAAAATTCAGAATTTGATTGTCAACGGCCATAATTCGAGTTTCTTGTAATTTATATATTTTTCTGGCATTTTAGCGGGCGGACGATCGCGTACCCACGCGTACCGGTCAACGGTTGACGACCCCCACTCCACCGTAATTTCGGTAAAAACATGAGCTTTCCTGGTCGAGGTAAAAGGGACGCTCCTTCGCTCCTTCGGGATATCTCGTACTGATCAGTTCGGTGACTCTGACTTGCTCATCCTAGCATCGTTTTTTGGTAAAGGTCGCGAGTTCTAGATTTTTCTAATTATTCGTTGTGAGTAATTCGGTAAGGTCAAGATGCCACCTATCGCTTTGAGAAGGCTTACGACCTTGCAAAATTCGCGATTGGCAGAGATTCAATCGGCGAATACTCGATTGAGAGGAAGAGATCGTGATACGTTTAATCGTAACATGGTTGCATCGCGTATCGAGTCGCTTACTCAGATTGGGAGAGAAGCGCGCTCGACGCATACGGAGATTGTGGTCCGCGAGGGTCCTGAGCGAGACGCCTACATCGCGGACAACGTATTCGACCGTCTTCAGGCGTTGCTGGAGGAGACGCTTGATTTACTTTTTGGCATTCAATCGGACTTGGAAAGGACGGAACAGCCTATCATACCGCCTGGACCATTGCGTGGTAATTCTTCGACGGATGTCGAACTGCGACCAGCTAAGCTTCCAAAGTTAGACTTGCCGACATTTTCGGGTAAATATGAGGATTGGGAGAACTTTTGTGATCTATTTACAATGCTCGTACATAGCGCACCACGGTTAGCTGATGCGACGAAGTTACAATATCTAAAATCTTGCCTGAGAGGCACCGCGGCCGGTTTAGTAAAAGATGTAACTACGACGGACGCGAATTATGCCGCCACTTGGCAGGCTTTAAGAGCGCGCTTTCACAACCCGAGATTGGTCGTAGATAATCACCTGACGGCACTCGCGGATTTGCCGTATCTTAAAAGAGAATCCGCGGTAGAATTACGTGCGTTCGCGGACGAAGCTCAACGCATTATTCGCGCGTTGAAGAATTTGAAAATGCCGGTTGCTCATTGGGACGTGTGGCTCGTTCACACCTTAAAGAAGCGGTTAGACCCCGAGTCGCGAAGGGCGTGGGAGACCGAGTTGAGCGCGAAAAACCGTCGCATCGTTTTGAATACGGATCCTGCCTCTTTAGACGCGAATCCTCTGGATCGTTTTCCGAAATTCGTAGATTTCTCGGAATTTTTAGAAAAGCGTGCACAGGCGCTTAGCATGCTCGCGCCCGAGACTAGTAGAACGGGAAAAGGAACGGTTGCACCGCCGAAAACGGTACTTGGCTCGCGGAAGGTGTTTCACGCATCTTCTTCTCGATATCCCGTTAAGGCAGCACCGAAATGTCTTTTATGTGCCGGGACGCATTTCCTTAATAATTGCGCTAGATTTCAATCGTTAAACCCCCTTGAGCGTCATGGCGAGTTGCGCCGCTTGCAGCATTGTTTTCAATGTTTCGGACAGCATAGGGCTTCGGAGTGCAAATCGACGCGTCGGTGCACAACCTGCAAAGGGAAACACCACCCGATGCTTCATTTTGGACAGGCTGGCAAATATTCATCGAACGAAAGAAGCGCGACCGCTCAGAGTAGACCTCGCGATGAGAAACCGATCGGCGCATCGGGAGTTAACGTGCACACCGCTAATATTACGTCTCGAAGACATACGGTTATTTTAGCGACGGCTCAGTTAACGCTTGTAGGACCGAACGGTGCGCATACTCGTGTCCGTGCTTTATTAGATCAAGGCTCGGAGGCTTCGTTCGTGTCGGATTCGGTTGCGAAACACTTAAATCTGCAACGACGTCGCGTCGACGTCCCTCTGGTGGGCCTCGGGACGAAATCCATGGGCACTGCCCGTGGCGTCACGCAACTTACACTGCAATCATTGATTAATCCGTCGTTTCAAGTAGATATTGAGGCTCTGATTCTCCAGAAGCTCACTTCGCAGCTTCCAGCTCGTTGTGCAATGGACCTAGATCTCGGAATGTTCGCGGACTTGATTTTAGCAGACCCGCAATTTCACGTGTCCGACTCGGTGGATATGATCTTAGGATCGGATATTTACGGCCGATTGGCACGTTCAGGGTTCCGACGGTTACCTCACTCGTCTTTGATCGCGCAAAATACGGCTCTCGGATGGGTAAACTCCGGACCGGTGGAAGCAGGTGTTCCACGGCGGGCGGAGACACCTTCGCGAATGCCGCTACGTACGTTACATTGCGCGACGGACGCGGAACTAACCGAGTCATTGCAGCGATTTTGGACTCTCGAGGAGTTACCTGCAGTAATTGCGTCGTTTGACCCGGTGGATGAAGCGTGCGAAACGTTGTTTAGAGAGTCGCACACTCGTAATTCGGAGGGCGCCGCTTCGTCGTGCGGTTACCGTTGAAATCGGAGCCGCCCGCGGTCGCGTTGGAGACGCATAGGATGGCCATGGGCTCGCTATCTCATACTTATCGTCGGTTTGCTCGCGATCAGAAACTTGCGGATAAATATCGGGAGTTTATGGCCACGTATGAAAAACTCGGTCATATGGAGCGCGTACCTGCGTCTGAATTAGGCAACGCACGAGCATGGTATTTACCGCACCACGCGGTCGTACAATCAGGTCCAACTAATCGGAAGATTCGTGTGGTTTTCGATGCTTTGCGTAAGACTCGCGCAGGTCACTGTCTGAACGATTTTCTTATGTCGGGACCTGCGCTTCAACGTGACTTATCGTTGATTTTATTGAATTGGCGGCGGTATCGCTATGTGTTCACGGCGGACATTGTTAAGATGTTTCGGCAGATTAGTGTTGCGCCCGGTGATCGGGATTTACAAAGAATCGTATGGGCTCCTAGCTCATCGGAGGCTCCAGTGGAGTACCGGTTAACGACCGTAACTTATGGGACGGCCTGCGCTCCGTATCTCGCGATACGTACACTCCTTCAGCTAGCTGAGGATGAAAAATCGCGTTTCCCCCTCGGGGCTGAATGTCTAGTCGCGAGGACATATGTGGATGATACATTCGCCGGAGCTGACGAGCTCGCCTTGGCCGTGCATACTCGTCAGGAACTTGTTGAGATTTTGCGTTCGGCCGGGATTGAACTTGATAAGTGGTCTGCGAACCACCCGGACTTGCTTCCCCCTCGCACGCCGCAATGCGAGGTGGACGAATCGAAGCCAATAGGCCTCGACGCGTTCGTCAAAACGCTAGGAATTCAGTGGAATCTACGTGAAGACGAATTTCGATTCAAAACGTTAGACTTCGAAAGCTTGGCTGGAGCGTCGACAAAACGGTCGGTTCTTTCGAAAATCGCGCGGTTGTTTGATCCGCTTGGTTGGCTCGCGCCGATTACGGTAACTGCAAAGATTTTAATGCAGGATCTTTGGATATTAAAGTCTGGATGGGACGATAGTTTGCCGGCAGAAGTCCACCAAAGGTGGCTCGAGTATTGTAATTCGCTTTCGGCTTTGCCGGCCTTATCTATTAACCAGTGGTTGGGAGCCACGGGCTCAGTAGATTCGCAAATCCATGGGTTTTCGGATGCTTCATCTCGCACGTTCGCTGCGGCCGTCTATATTCGGATCAAGGAAGGAGATGGGCGTTTTCGCGTCTCACTCTTAGCCGCGAAAAGTAAGGTCGCTCCCGTGAAGACCGTAAGCATTCCTAATCTGGAATTGTGTGGCGCGGTACTTCTTGTCAAACTCATTCGGCAGGTACGGAATCTCGACTTCTTGCAAAACTTACCTGTTTTTGCGTGGACTGACAGTCAAATTGTATTGACCTGGCTTCAGAAGCATCCGTGCCATTGGAAAACCTTTGTTGCAAATCGTGTTTCGTTTATCCAGACCAAGTTGCCGAGTGCCTCGTGGGCACATGTACCCACTAAAGAGAATCCTGCAGATTTGGCAACACGTGGTTGCAAACCGATTGAATTGATTCATGCAGATCTGTGGTTTAGCGGGCCCGCGTGGTTGGCGGCTCACGAAGAGCACTGGCCCAAGGCGGTAGCCGCCCCGCAGATCTTGCACGCGACGGCTCCGAGTGAGCCGGAGCTTTTGGATAGATTCTCTTCTTTGACTCGGTTAACTCGTGTCGTGGCTTATTGTTTGCGTCCATTGATTCGCCTACGAAGGTGTAAGGACAATCTCGATGAATTGCCCGAGTTTTTAACGGCGGTTGAATTGAGCGGTGCGCGTACCGCGATAATTAAAGTGGCACAAGCTCACGCATTCGACGCGGAGATCAAGTTGTTGCAGGCGGGAAAGAGTTTACCGAAACGTAACCCGTTGCTCGGTTCAAACCCAATGTTGGATAGGACAGACGGTGTGTTGCGCGTTGGAGGACGCCTGGCAAATTCGAACTTGCCTTACGATCGGAAACATCCGCCGATCTTGCCTCGTCGTTCGCCTCTTAGTAGATTGTTTGTACGTTACGCGCATCGAGCTTGTCTGCATGGGGGACCTACGCTCACTCTGAGCACACTCATGCAGCACGCGTGGATTTTAGGTCGAAATCGGTTAGTGAAGACGGAAATTCGACAATGTGTAACGTGTCAGAGGATTAAGCCACGTTTGGCACATCAGATGATGGGGAATCACCCGGCAACGCGTGTGAAACCAGCGCGACCATTTTCTTCGGCCGGAGTAGATTACGCCGGGCCTATTCAGATTCGCACCACGAAGGGCCGCGGTCATAAATCGTATAAAGGCTACATTGCGCTTTTCGTCTGCTTCGCGACGCGGGCGATACATCTTGAGGCCGTGAGCGATCTGACGACGCGAACCTTTCTGGCCGCGTACAAGCGCTTCGCAGGGCGTCGTGGACTGTGTCGGAATTTGTACAGCGATAACGCTACGAACTTTCAAGCCGCGGATAAAGAATTACAGTCAATGTTCAAGGCCGCCTCGGAATTTTATAAGAGTGCCGCCGCGTCGCTCTCCAATGACGTGACTACGTGGACGTTTATTCCACCGAATTCGCCTCATTATGGAGGGTTATGGGAGTCCGGTGTAAAATCGGTTAAACACCATTTGAAGCGTGTAATCGGAGATAAAACGCTAACTTTCGAAGAATTATCGACTACCCTAGTAGAGATCGAAGCATGTTTGAATTCGCGCCCCCTTTGTCCCTTAAGTGCCGATATCGAGGATCTCCAGGCATTAACGCCCGCGTATTTTCTAATTGACGACGCGTCGGGATTAATTCCGGATGAAGCACCTTCGGACGTGGCAGAGAATCGGTTAGAGCGGTTTCACGTACTGCAAAAGATTCGTAACGATTTTTGGGACCGATGGTCAAAGGAGTACCTCCAACATCTCCAGGAGCGCGCGAAATGGCGAGGACCAACGGAGAATTTCGCGATCGAGCAATTAGTTATTGTACGGGACGATCGGTATCCTCCCTCGAAATGGCCTCTAGGGCGCGTAATCGAAACGCATTCAGGACCGGATGGATTAGTAAGAGTAGTTACTGTGAAGACCGCAACCTCCACCTTACGACGTCACATCGCGCGTCTTTGTCCACTAGCTCTGGAGCAAGATCAGCCCCAATTAGAGCCGAGCGACCCAATAACTTAAAATCGGTATGGAAGGATTCGTCCGGCGGACGAAGGCGGGCGGTGTGTTCGCGCCGTTCGCGCGTTTGCTAGAAATTTCTTCGGTTGAAATTGGGTGCCCTACGAAAGGGGCCCAAGACCCTTACGGTCGTTGCTACGGAGAGACGCGGGCGGCTTGAGCAGGACGAAGGGAGGGGGAATTCGGAGTCAGTAGGACTTGCGTGCGAGATGGGGACCGACGCGGTCATAGAAATTAGGGCGATCCCCTGCGAGGGTGAAATCGGTACGGTCTTCGGTTTGAATCTTGATCGGGTTCGCGATCGAGCGTCTATCGGCTGTCGTAGGTGGTCTAGTTGAGACATTGTTGTCTATTTTGTGCTGCACGGTTCGGATTGTTGGGGCTCTTGAGCCAATTTTGTTGCCTTTGAGACAAGTCGCGTAATCAGTGCGGGTTACTTTGGAGCGACATGTCGCGTAGCCAGTGGGCTACATGGATGCGACACACATCGCGTAACCAGTGGGTTACATTGATGCGATGCTCATCGCGTAATCATGTGGATTACATTTGTGCGATGCCGATCGCGTAATCAGTGGGTTACATTGATACGATCCGTGACCGGCCGTGCAGTCGGTGAGCGGCTTGGCCAGGCCCCCACCTTGGAGGAGAACCACGCCGACTAGCCGTAGCGCTTCCGAGAAAGAGTCGGTCCCCGGAATATTGGTAAGAGAGCTCTCTCGCGATCGATTATCGATATAACTTACTTGAATGATCATTCAAGGTTTTACAGCAATTTCCAGCATACATTTGAACTTCAATATTAATAATAATTCATGTATTCTTGTTTCTTTCCTTTTGCTTCTTTGATAAAATATCATGGCTTTTTCCCCACTTTGAACTGGGGTTTTTTACTGCCGATATTCTTTAACGTAAACTCATTTCATTACTTCTGAATAAAGTGATTTAGTTGATTTACAGTATAACCAACGCTTATGTTTATTCAAATAACCAGTCTGGCCGATTCCATCTCATATCCCATCTCACTTCCTTTAATTATAAGAACTCACGTCATCGAATATATTATTTAAACATCATCCATCTTTATTTATCTATTGATTGAACCAGAATTGGAGATGGGACCTACTTAGCAGCATATGGTCGAGGTAACATTAATGTGTTGGCTTACGACGGGGAAAGGTGGAATAGAAACCACCTGACAAATGTGCTGTATGTTCCTAAACTGAAGTACAACCTATTTTCATTAGGGGTAACTTTAGATAGAGGATTGAAGTCTGTATCTGACCAAAAGTATTGTCAATTTATTAAAAACAAAAAGGTTGTTGCAATAGGAGAACGAGAAGGTTCACTATTTGTTATGAAATTTAAAATTGATAATCCAGAACTTAAACATGACACAGATGAAGCACAGGTCAGTTTATCAGCTGTAGCAGCAAAAACCAATACGTTAAATGACTGGCACCAGAAATTTGTGCATCAAAGTTTTGCCAGAACAAAGGAAATCCTTAAACAGCATAATATTAAAGCTCGAGAGGACAAAGATGTAACATTCTGCGATGCATGTTCAATAGGTAAAATTCACAGGTTACCATTCCCTAGCAGTGAGACTAAAACAACAAGGATTGGAGAATTGATTCATGCTGATCTGTGCGGACCTATGCAAGAACGCTCCTTGAAAGGGTCTAAGTACTTTCTTTTATTGAAAGATGATTTTTCTCATTTCCGTACCTTGTATTTTGTAGCAGCCAAGTCAAATGTGTATAGTTGTTTACAAGATTATATCAGAAAAACTGAGAAATACTGTCGAAAAGGGATGAAAACACTGAGGACTGACAACGGTTTGGAATTTGTAAATGCACCAGTCTCGGAACTCTTGAAGAAATTTGGGATTCAACATCAAAGGACAGTTGCGTATACGCCAGAACAAAATGGGTCAGCGAAAAGAGAAAATAGAACCCTAGTAGAAGCAGTAAGGACTATGTTAGCAACCAAAGTTTTTGAAAAGAAATTTTGGGCAGAAGCAGCCAATACTGCAGCTTATGTATTAAACTGCACCGGTACGAGTACCATTGAGAATAAATCCCCGTTTGAACTCTGGTATGATAGAAGACCAGATATTAAGAGTTTGCATATTTTTGGTGAGAAAGTATACATACACGTGCCAAAAGAGAAACGAAGAAAATTAGATGATAAGGGTATTCTAGGTTTATTTGTAGGTTATGAGCAAAATACTAAAGGTTATAGAATCTGGGTTCCAGAGACTAATAAGATAGAAATCTCAAGAGATGTAATTTTCACAGGGATAGTAGAACCTGTGAAAGAAAACAAAGAAAATTGTGATTTAGTATTAAGTAAATCCTTAGCTGTAGAAGAAAACTTACCTATAGATGAAGACTTACCTGAAGAAGAAGGCAGCTTTTACGAGAAAGTATCCAATGATAGCTTACCTGAGATACAAGAGAGAGAAGAAAACCAATTACCAGCAGCATGTGCACCTGGAAGAAGAAATTTGAGGACAGAAAATGAGAGAACAAAACCAAAGAAATATGGCGACTATGTAGATATAGATAGTGTAGAAGTTGAAGATCTTTTCGTTGCAGAAATTTATGAACCACTTACCTATTCTAAGGCAATCAATAGTCCAGAAGCTGATGAGTGGAAAAAGGCCATGCAGGAGGAGATAAATTCCATAAACAAAAATTATGTTTGGACATTAACACAATTACCTGAGAAACAAAAAGTCGTGGAAGGTCGATGGATCTTCAAGTTGAAAAGAGATGCCAATGATAATATCCAAAGATACAAAGCTCGAGTAGTTGCGAAAGGTTTTTTACAGAAGAGGGGAATAGATTATAAAGAAACTTTTAGCCGTGTTATAAGATTTGATTCAATAAGAATAATACTTAATGTAGCAGCGAGAGAGAAATTACTCTTAAAGCAGTTTGATGTAAAGACTGCTTTCCTAAATGGAGATATAAAGGAAACTATTTATATAAACCAACCACAAGGTTTCTCTGATGGAACGTCAAGGGTATGCAAATTGCTCCGAAGCTTATATGGTTTGAAGCAATCATCAAGATGCTGGAACAAAAGATTTACAGCTTTTCTAAGTAGACATGATTTAAAAGCAACAAGTGCAGATCCATGCATTTTTGTATCAACTAATAGTATTAAAAGACTGATTTTAGGTATTTATATTGATGATGGCATCGTAGCAGCTCAGAATGAAAAAGTAATCAATGAGTTTTTGTCAGAACTCAAACGAGAATTTGAAATTACTTACCACGAGGTAAACACGTTCCTAGGATTGCAGATAGAATATTTGCAAGATGGATCTTTCTTCATTCATCAATCAGGATATGCAAAAAGGATCCTGGATAGATTTAATATGCAGAATGCTAATCAGGTAACGATACCGACAGATACAAATTCGGAGATGTGCACACAAGTGCATCCGACGGATCAAGAGAAACTGACTAATACACCGTATAGAGAGGCTATTGGAAGTCTAATGTATCTATCAACTGGAACTAGACCTGATATTACCTTTGCAGTCAATCGTGCAAGTAGATATATGGAAAAACCGAATAAAATTCATTGGAACGCTGTCAAAAGAATTTTGAAGTACGTCAAAGGTACTTTAAACCTGGGACTTCATTTTAAAGCAACCAAAGAAGTTCAACTTCTTGCATATAGCGATGCAGACTATGCAGGAGAGACAGAGTCTAGAAAGTCAACCTCGGGATATGTAGTTACTTGGGAAAAGAATATATTGACTTGGAATTCTCGTAGACAGTCCACGGTAGCGCTTTCGACAACGGATGCAGAATACATCGCCGCGTGTGAAACCTCGAAAGAAATCATGTGGCTTAAGAAACTTATTAAAGAAATTTGCAATCTAGAGCAAGTGCCCACCACTCTTTCTTGACAATCAAAGTGCTATCAAATTGGTTAAGAACCCAATATTTCATAAGCGCACAAAGCACATTGATATAAAGTATCATTACATTAGAGAAAGATACGAAGAAGGAGATTTTAAGCTGGAGTACGTTAATACACATCAACAACTAGGAGATATATTAACCAAGCCCTTGGTAAAGAAGACTTTTGAGCAACACAGAAATGCCATGTTAAGCGATATAAATCTTCAGTGATATTATTTTTAGATATACAGTGATGAGCAAAACTGAACACACTTTATACCACTTTCAAGATTGCCTATATTTATTTAGATACACAACGTTGTATTATCGTCAATGAGGTGATATACAGGGTGTCCGCTTCCTATATGTCAGGAGTAGAGATGTGCCGGGTATCCGTATCCGTATCCGTGTCCGCGGATATCCGAGAAAATTGAAGATCTTTATTCGTATCCGTATCCGTTTTGTTTTTCGCGGATCTTGAACGGATTTTTTACATTAATGAATTTCATTATATGAAATTTTAAAGATGGGTAGCAATAAAATACTATTGACTTCAAATTATTTTTTAATTTAATTTTAATTTATTTTACTTTTTTATTGTAAAAAGCTTATAATAGTAATAGAAAAACAATTAATTATCGTAATTAAAATTAACTAAAGGTAAATTATATTTTAAGAAGAGCAGCTTGGCAGCCTTGTCCCCCATAAGTCTATTACGATGCGGATCGTAAATAATTCCTGCTGCACTGAAAAGCTGCTCACTTGGAACGCTTGTTGCCGGTAACGATAAATATGTGCGAGCCATGTGACTTAGGCCTCCAAATTTTTTACTATTAATCTGCCAATACTTTAAAGGATCTTGGTCTCTTGATAATCTTTTTTCTTTGGCATATTCTGTGAGCAACTTGGAATTAGTGTAGGATATTTGGTTTTCAGATACCTCATCATCATCGTCACTATCTAACATATTGGCCATAGAGTCTTCTAAATTATTGTAGTGTTCTTTTCTTACAGCATTTGGTTTTTTCGTACTAATTTTTGTTGTTGTGAGATTTACTTCTGTTTCTAAAACTGTAAGTAATTTCTGTTTTATATCTCCGATGAGAAAATCGCTGAAGAATTTACCTTTGTAACGAGGGTCTAAATAAGTTGCTATTTGATATAACATATTTTTGTCAATTTCAGAAAATCGATAATCTAATTCATTTTTCAAAGAAGACACAAAAGCAAGAATGGCGGGTGTGCTGAGAGTTTCCACACTATCATCAGGTTCAGAAATATTAATCTCGTCATACAATTTATTTAATGCTCGTACTAGAGGAATAACATCGGATATACAGATGTTTTGTCCGCTCAATTTTTTTGTGGTATCCTCAAGAGGCTTCAGTACTCTCACTAATTCCTTAATCAAAATCCACTCTTCGGCATCAAATTGTTCTATTTTATTATTAGTAGAGTAAAGCGACAACGAATCCTTAATACAATCAAGTCTTTCTAACATATAATAGCTGGAATTCCAGCGTGTCGGTGAATCTTGCAAAACTTTTAAACTTCTTTGATTTAGTCGAACTTGTATTTTTTCTAATTCTTGTTTTGCCATTGTAGAATGGTTGAAATGCCCTGCAATTTTTCTGCATTTTGTGAGTAACATGGCGATTGCATCAACGTTTCTAATAGCTTCTTTGACCACTAAATGCAGCTGATGTGCTGTACAATCAATATTATTTAAGTCAAATAAAGTGCAGGCGCGTTTCATGTTGGATCCCCCATCTCTTACCATGCAATGCACATTCTGTTTTGGGATTGCCCACTCTTCAAGCATACTTTGAAATATTGTCGAAATGTAATCTCCTGTGTGGCGTTCTTCAAGAATCTCCGCTTTCAAAACAATATTTTTTCTTACAAAATCTTTTGTAATGCCATGACATGTTAAGGATAATAATGAAATTCCTGACGAAGAGTCTGACCAAATATCTGATGTGAAAGAAACTTTTTCAAAATCCTTCAACATATTCTTTATTTTTGATGAAACTTTGTCGTAAAGTTCGCTGCAAACAAGTTCCGTAATATATTTCCTGCCTTTTAGAACATAATTTGGAACAACATGATCCATCAATCGACGAAACCCCAAACCTTCTACGTGTTGAAAAGGTAAATCGGATAAAACTATCATTTCTGCAATTAAATAGTCAATTTTTATTGACTTAGGATTTGTATTATCCCACATTTTTACTTTTTCTAAATATTCGTTAAAATATGTTTGTTTAAACTCTCTTTTTGTCGCTTGTAAAGATGTTCCCTGCTGAATGTTGTCGTCGGCACTCTTCTTAGTGGAGTCTTCTTTTAGGAATAAATCATATTGTTGTGGATGTATTCTCTGAAGATGATTTTTTAATGAAGTTGTACCTTTACCCTTACGAGAATAGTCCCTTTCACAGATTTTGCACTTCGCACTTTCGTCATTTACTAATGTAAAATATTTCCATATAGCACTACTAAATTTTTTTGTAGACATTGCTTTCTATATTTTAAATTAACTCGTAAATTCTTAAAAATTACAAACGCAACCTATGCTTTCCTATGGCCACACTAAACTATGAAAAAAACACGCGCAGCGCAAGACAAAACACGTCCGTCGCTTCGGTCCAAAGCAACACGCATCGGTGCCCATTATAAATAAACGAAAGTTGAGATCCGTATCCGTATTCGTATTCGCGGATCTAGACACTAATAATCCGTATCCGTGTCCGTATCTGCGGATATACATTTTTAACGATCCGGCACATCTCTAGTCAGGAGCTAAATCACGTGTAGCCAGGAATAAATAAAGCCGAAAGGAGTCATAAAAGGTAACATAAGGTAGGTAAATTAACAAGTTATTAATTATAAGAGATTGGCAAATCTCTTGTACTTTGTACAAGGTTTTTTACAGAGATTTTTATTTTAGTAAAATTGTTTGAAGGAGAATGTGTAATTTATGAAGTCAACAATGTTTAACATGGTCTAAAGAAACAATGTGGTAATTGAAATTATAGATATTTGATAAAAAGTTATTAATAAAGATGCGACGCATCATTGATTTAATATCTTTATGTAGCAAGAAAAAACACGATTTATTGTTTATATTAACTACAGCGACGGCCCACTTTACATTTTTAATGTTAGTTGTGTATAATTTTACATAATTTTGTTATAATAAAAAATTCTTGTTTCAATTAAAAAATAACAGCAATTATAAACTACAGCGACGACCCACGTGACATTCCTATTATCTTTTATTTTTCCACATACGTAGACTATGATGTTATTATTTTCTATTGTCTCTCCAAGAAAAGTACATACCTAAGCTCCATTTGATGATCTCCGGCGATTTTTGAGCTACTTTCATAGTAAATAGTGTTCTTGAGTGCGTACTCAAAAACTCTTAGGGATCCGAAATTGTATGCTTTTAGAGCAAAGAAATCCATGCGTTTCCAAATGAAAATTATGCATTTCGAGGAAGATTGCCGACGTTCCGGTCGTATACCACGACCCTTTTCGAGAGTACCCGGTCAACTGGAGGACATGATATATTATATTACAATGTGTATAATAGAACGATCAAACGAACTTACCTGTACGTGAAGTTCGATCGTTATTATATGAGAATGTCGCTCGAGATGATTGTGGGACTTGATGTCGGTATATATTATACCGAGGTCCACATTTATTTGAAATGACGGATCGATGGATCTAAACGGTCTTACTGGTTTCACAATAATTTATTGTCTCCTATACACCTCTTTACAAACTTTCTCCACGCTCTTTCAGTCTAACTTCTCTCGTGACAAAGTCGGTTCTGACCGGAATGGTTGGCGACGCTCAACCGTTCCGCATAATTCTTGTCCACGCCGAAGGCGTCGCTTCGGTCGTGGTCAGCAGCCAATCAGCTGCGTGGCGTACGCACGCTAGGGAATAGAGGACGCACAATCCCCACATGATTACAAATGCAGTGCCATCTGCAGTCGATTAAATCCACACAGTTTAGAGTAATTAGAAAAGAAGAAAAAACTTCTTTACCATCTTTAGCGCTCCTCTGTCTTCCTCTTTGACGGCGTTCACGGTTTACTTTTCATTCTTTTAGAGTACAGTCGGAGCAAAAAATTTTTTTTTTTTTTTTGGGCTGAAAACTATTTGGGATGAAAAAACAAGGGTGGGTTGTAATCATCTCGAGCGACATTCTCATATAATAACGATCGAACTTCACGTACAGGTAAGTTCGTTTGATCGTTCTATTATATTTCGAATGTCGCTCTTCGAGATTACAAATGCAGCTGTTTAGAGATGAATGAAAAAATAAAAAATTTTTGTGTTAAGATCTATCCCTATCCTTTATTGTATGTATTACCACTGTTTCTACTTTTACATCTCTGATATTCGTCCTACTTAATTGCTTAGTTTTTTTTTTTTTTTTTTTATACATTAAGAACGGTTGAAGCTAATGATTTATTACTCGCCACAATTGGACGGTTGTAGAATTTGGCAAACATCAGCGATTTAGCAGACCAGCCTGCTGTCCGTTTAATAGACTCTAAGTCTACTCCTTTTGCCATTGCCGCAGACGTGGAAGCATGTCTGATACTATATGCTGAAAACACTTCTGTGTCTATTCCAGCTTCTTCTAAAGTCTCATTTATCCACCGGCTTATCGTCTGGACTGACAAGGGGACATCACGACCTCGGAAATTGACTTCGGGATAAGACTTTGCAGGTTTGTAGTATACCTTAATAGTAATCGATCTGCAAAGTAATAGCGCGCACTAGCCATAAGATTCCGAGAAAAAGGGCTCTAAAGTTTTACGTGTAGGACGTATACCGGTCACTTTGAACACCATCCAAGAGCGGCGCAGTGGCCGAGTTGTAGCGAGCTCACTTGCGGAGTGGGCGATCCAGGTTCGATACTGCTTATGGTAACTTTTTTTTTTTCTTTCAATTCTTTTGAAAATTGTTACAACTTTTAAATAAAGTTAATAATGACATACAAATATTATGAATTAAATCATACATAATTTTTTCTTATTAATAAAAAATGACTGTTAGGGTTTTATTTATATAAAAATTCTTACGATATCGTCCTTTTTTAGCAATTTCTCATTTTACATGCAAACACCAGAATGATAATTATTATAAAAACATTGAAAACGAAAAATATTATTACATCTCGCACAATTTTTAAAGGAAGATTCTTTACATGAACAACCTTTTTTTAAAAGTTTGCAACGATATTTCTAAGTTATTCCGGGGAGGTGCCGGACGCACTCCCCGCGAAATAACCGCTTTAAAAACAAATTAATTTTTCTTTATAAACTAGGAGAATCCTCTCCCTAATAAGGGCTCACGAATTACCGCTCACGCGGTCGTAGGGAGTAGTGGGTTGAGGGGGAAAAAAAAAAAGATTGTTCAAGTCCCTTCGGAGTCTTTTTCGTTTTCAAATTAATAAAAGAATTTATTCAGGATCTACGTGTTATAATTTGAAATTTTCCGTTCGATAGCGGATATAGAAACAAAACCGAGACCTCTTTGTTCGCTATGTTTACCGGTGCGTCCGGACGAATTAACCGCCGGCAACGATTCTAGCCGGCACGTGGTCGCCTCGTTTCCCGATGCTTCTACCGAGGACTTACAATAATTATAGCACTCAATAATTACTTAATTAACTTTACAATACAGAAGTAATATAGTCGAAACGATAAACCGCGTTCTCGGTCGGCGATCGAGGCTGGTCCCGATACTCGTGATCAAGAACTCGAACGAGAAACTCGAAGGTTAATTTTCCTCAGTTAATTATCTGATTATTTAAACAATTAAATAATGATCTGAACCACCCGATGACGAAAAGCTTCAATACTGAACAAAACCCCGGAATCTACCTCTCTTTCCGATCCGCCACCCGGAAGGAACTTGATGCGTGATGAAACAAAGAAAAGGATTTTTCTTGACTTTCTCTAATTACCTTTGTACCAAACGAACGTCGCGCACAGAGTAATTTTTCGAGGATCACGCACGCGGTTCCTTACGAGCCGGCTTACCGAAATTCCCCGAGCACACCCGAAGATAGCCGAGCGCCTGCTTGCTATCTCCCTCGCTCTAACGCTTCGCTAAGCGACGCGCGCACGCATGGCCGCTTTTCGCGACTTCGCTCGCAATAATTCTTCTTGCGAATTTCGACCGGATGACCGCCACCGATGACCATTCCGGCGGTCATCTCGATCCGTCATTAAGCGAGGGGATGCTCCGATGATTCGCTGTCGGGTGGTCCTCGTTGCCTTGGAATTTCGGCCGTTTCTTACGCCGATCGTCTTTCTGCCTCGCTCGCTCTCGCCGTGCGTGTCTTCTCTCTCTCGCTCTCTTTATCTTAATCCTTCGACGGCTCGCTCTCTCTCTCTCTCTCTCGTTCTGCCGTCGCTCCGTCGGCCGCCGTTGCTCTCTCCGGCCTCGTCCTTCCCCTCTCCGGCGTGGCGGTCATGAAAGAGGGTCTAACTTTACTATTTATTCGTTATTTTAACTCAGAACCAGCCTCGAGGCCCTCCGACTCGCGTTACATATTTTCCGCGGTCCACCCGGCGACTCTGTCCGCGTCGTTCCAGTCTCTAATTCGCGGCGAAGGGGAGAGGATTCTCTTTTGTGACGGATATCCAAAATACCACGTCACAAGTTCTATTGGAAAACATACTTCATTTAAGGTAATTCGGGGGAATATGCCACGTCGGGTAATATGCCACTTTTCAATAATTTCCAAAATAATCAATAGATAGCGTTAGTTGAACGTTTGTTTCTTTAGGTTAAGTGCAAACGTTACGATAGCAACGCTTATTAACTTTTTTGTTCATAATTTTCTGCATACACCAGGTAAGTTAGAAAAGTACTGTTTTAATCTAATTATGTACTGTTACTTAAAGTTAAATTATTCATTTGTAATGACTCAAACGTAATTATTCAAATCACTACCTAATAGAGTAACTATCGGTGTATAATATAACCTTTAAAACAATTACTAATATCTTGTGCTTTGTATAAAAATTTATAACTTTTATTCGTAAACCTATATTGGGGTAATATGCCAGTAGTCGATCGGGGTAATATGCCAGTAGTCGATCGGGGTAATATGCCACCTGTGATACTTCGGTGCTGTAATTTTGTTTCTATTCTTATTTAGTTTTTCGCAATTTTACATACTTTTGAAACGTTTGAATTGTTTCCTTCTCATAACAGATTTTTTATAAATCTCTTAATTTTTTTATTATCCATCAGTTTTAAACCACAAGTCGGATCGAATCGAAATTGTTCGTGGATCCTTCTTGTGTGGAAACTGATTTGCTGTGCGGTGTGGTATGCGTGTGCTGTGTGTGTGTGTGTGTGGTGTGGTATGCGTGTGTGTGTGCTGTGTGGTGTGGTATGCGTGTGTGTGTGTGGTGTGGTATGCGTGTGTGTGTGCTGTGTGGTGTGGTATGCGTGTGTGTGCTGTGTGGTGTGGTATGCGTGTGTGTGTGTGGTGTGGTATGCGTGTGTGTGTGTGGTGTGGTGTGGTATGCGCGCGTGTGTGTGTGTGGTGTGGTATGCGTGTGTGTGTGTGTGTGGTGTGGTATGCGTGTGTGTGTGTGTGGTGTGGTATGCGTGTGTGTGTGTGGTGTGGTATGCGTGTGTGTGTGTGGTGTGGTGTGGTATGCGTGTGTGTGTGTGTGATGTGGTATGCGTGTGTGTGTGTGTGGTGTGGTATGCGTGTGTGTGTGTGTGGTGTGGTATGCGTGTGTGTGTGTGGTGTGGTGTGGTATGCGTGTGTGTGTGTGTGGTGTGGTATGCGTGTGTGTGTGTGTGTGTGGTGTGGTATGCGTGTGCTGTGTGTGTGCGTTAACTGCAGCGTCCTAACAGCTGATCGAATCGTCACACATTTATATTTTGTGATGAAACGTAAAAATCTACAAGGTTTTTTGGATCTCTACGTTCATCACCCTAAACTTTGGTGATGTAATTTAGTTTTTATTCTTATTAAGTATATTAATTTTTTTAACAGAAACATGCCTCGAATGTACATACGAACTTCAAATCGTGGGAGTTGGTCAGAAGACAATTTAAAAGAAGCCATGCAGATGGTGAACGAACTTCGTACTAGAATTTGGGACGCTTCGATAAGGTACAATATACCATATCGAACCCTTAAAAGAAGGATAGCTGTTGGCAACAATAGCAAAATTCCTCTTGGACGGAAACCATGTTTGAAAAATCATGAACCAGATTTAGTACGGTATTTGCAGGAAATGGAAAAATCAGGCTATCCTATGACAACACGATCAGTACGTCAATTAGCGTATTCTTTTTCAATTGCCAATAATATACCAAATCAATTCAATATTGATAAAAAAATGGCTGGTTATGAATGGTTTAACGCGTTTCTTAAAAGGAATCCCGAATTAAAAATACGCAAAGCTGAAGGTGTTTCAGTTGCTCGGGGTTTGGGTATGTCGAAGGATGAAGTAAACCAGCTATAGGGCGGCTGGGGCCCCCCGAACGAAACAGCCTTGCTGTTTCGTATTAGGCACGACCGCGGTAATGATTCGCATAGGAAGTCGGCTCGTTGCGCTCGCCTGTCCCTTTTTAGTTGTCACTATTTTACATATTTTTGCAAAGTTTTAATTGTTTCCCTATTATAGCAGATTTTTTATGAATTTGTTAATGTTTAAAATGACCGCCATTTTGAAACCGGAAATTGAATCAATTCGAAATTGTTAGTGGATCTATGTTAGGAAGAACTGGATTTTTCGTATAAATTTCAGCTTTATCCGCTCAGCCGTTTAGGCGCTAGAGTTGATAAAAATATTTATTAGTTCGCCATTTTGTACCGTTTCGCTGAAAAATTTTGAAAAAAATCAAGTTATTAGTTGTCACTATCTTACATATTTGTGCAAAGTTTTAATTGTTTTGCTCTTATAACAGAATTTTTATGAATTTTTTAATATTTAAAATGCCCGCCATTTTGAAACCGGAAGTCGGATCGAATCGAAATTGTTAGTGGATCCTCATCGGGTGTAACTGGATTTTTCGTGTAAATTTTACTCCGATCCGTTCAGCCGTTTAGACGCTAGAGTGGATACATACATACACACATACACACATACACACACACATACACACACACACACACACACACACACACACATACATACGGACATTTAGATCTTGTTATGAAACATAAAGATCCAAAAGGGTTTTTGGATATCTCGAATAGTTTCGGAGATAATCGTCCGTTACACTTTTTGCTCGATCGAGAGCATAAGGAACTCCCTGCGGTCGTGCCTAAAAACTACTTTAAGTTATTAAGTGAAACTTTGGAAATCCACGATTTGATGGATAAACCAAATAGAATTTATAATGTAGACGAAACCGGACTCCAATTAAATAATGTACCCGGGAAGGTTGTTGCGACAAAAGGAGTGAGGATAGTAAGCCAAGTCACCTCTGCAGAAAAAGGCGAAACTATCAGTGTGGTGGCTTGCTGCAACGCAGAAGGAAGATTTATCCCTCCCTTCTCCATATTTAAAGGTCTTCGTAAAAAGAATGAATTTGAAGACGGAATGCCACCAGGCTCCTGTGTATACATGAACCCAAAGTCTGCATATGCAACCAGCGAAATTTTTCTTTATTGGCTAAAAGAACATTTCTTACCAAGAAAAGAGAACGGCAAAGTTTTGTTGATTTTAGATGGACACAGCTCCCATTGCTCCGACATTCGTGTTCTCGATTTTGCAAGGAACAATGAGATCATTTTAATGTGTCTTCCCAGCCACACAACACATTATTTGCAGCCTTTGGACCGATCATTTTTTAAGTCTCTAAAATCGTTTTGGAGAACAGCAGCTGCTTCATGGATTTTTAACCATCCAGGTAGAAGACTTTCCAGATATCAATTTGGAACACTTTTAAACGAAGCCTGGTCCAAAGCAACAACATTAAGTAACGGGTCTTCAGGATTTAAGGCATGTGGGATTTACCCCTTCGACGAAAATGCAATTCCCGAATGTGCATTTACGGTATCACAGAATGCTCGTCAACCTGATGAGCCAATTACAATTGATCAGGGCGAAACAAATAAAAATACAGAGGTACAAAACAATACTCTTTCACAAAATAGTAGTCCTTGTACTTCAGGCCTCAATGGGACAGTCACTTGTCGTCCATTATCCAATAAATTAACTAATTTCGAAGATATCATGCCCGTTCCATCAGTATTAAAATCAAAAAATGTAAAAAGAAAGCAACATGCTGAAATTTTAACTAATCAAGAAAATATTGAATGTGTAAGAGAGAGAACAAGAAAACGAGAAGGAAAAAAGCATGAAGACGCGGTACCAATAAAAAAAATCAAGAAGGAGAAGAAAAAAGTTCAATTGAAAAAACACAAAATCAATAATAAAAATAATAAAAAGGAAAGAATCAGGACATTCTCATGTAGTACAAAAAATATTTCTTGTGATGATCCAATTGATGTGGAAACGGATAACTACTGTGCTATATGTAGTCTTTATTATTATGATAAGAAAGGTCCTCAATGTGATTGGGTAAAAACAAGTTGTTGTGAGAAATGGGTTCACGAAGACTGTATTAAAAACCAAGAATGTTTAGTATGTAAGAGATAGTATTTTTTAAAGTTATGTTTCTTGTTCATTTTTTAAATTTGTTTATTATATTGTTAACTATTGTGTTTTGTTCCGAATTTATAAAAAATTTTAATAAATGTATGTTTTTTCCCATAAAATATCAAGTGGCATATTACCCCAAGTCTTGTGGCATATTACCCGACACGTCGGTAATTTGCCACTTTCGACAAGTTCAGAAAATCCGTGTTCCTCTCTTCAATTATAAAATTTTTATAATATGTTATTTATGTAAGATATACAGAATTAACCATATTTTCAGTTGGCTATTTGTTTTTGTCTGTAACGACATAAACTTAGGAGATATCGTATGTCAAAGTTAGCTGTGGCATATTCACCCGAATTACCTTACATTCATGAAAATTTCTCTTTCATCAGAAAGCTTGGAAGCATACCAGGCATACCGGATAGGGATGGGCAAATGAAAAAAAAATATCGATATATATCGTATCGATAATTTTAAAAACTATCGATATGTATCGAGTCAAAAATATCGATATTTCGATATAGCGATATTTTTTCCCAAGGCGCGATTACTTAAAAGTATTCTCAAAATATAAAAAATTCGGAAAATTAAATACACATGTACAAGGTATAGAGTATTTTATTTATTATTAAAATAACAATTTTAATCAAACCAATAGTCATCCGATCTGGTCATCAGGAGCACTCTTTGTTTGATGTGCTCGCCCGTCAATCTACTTCTATTATCCGGTACTGCTAAATTAACAGCCGAAGTCACTCTTTCGGACGATACCGAAGAAGCTTGGCATATTAGATATTTCAAAGCTATTTTTGACAGAACCGGCGTAAAATGGCGGCAATTCACCCAAAATTTTACTGGGTCTGATTTTCGTTCGTTCAAAAAATATCGAATTTGATATGATTTTGATACTCGAAAATAAATATCGAATATCGAATATCGATATATCGAAATTAAAAATACCGCCGATATATATCGATTATTTTACGAAAAAATATCGATATTTTGATATATTGATATTTTTTACCCAAGACTAATACAGTTGATGATGCACTATTGATTGTATTTTTATGCAGTCCTCACGAGAATTTATTTCTCTGTTATTTTCAATAAGATAAGCGCAATTCTGTATACGTTTTATTAAATTTTTTACTTGTCTATAAAAATATACAACACAAGGTTGAACAAGGGGAGTACATTTTGGAGGAACAACTTTAATTGTGCAAGTAGGTGATTTCTCGTCATCCTGAAAGATTGTAATATGTAAAGATGTAATAATATTTTTCGTTTTCAATGTTTTTATGATAATTATCATTCTGGTGTTTGCATGTAAAATGAGAAATTGCTAAAAAAGGACGATATCGTAAGAATTTTTATATAAATAAAACCCTAACAGTCATTTTTTATTAATAAGAAAAAATTATGTATGATTTAATTCATAATATTTGTATGTCATTATTAACTTTATTTAAAAGTTGTAATAATTTTCAAAAGAATTGAAAGAAAAAAAAAAAGTTACCATAAGCAGTATCGAACCTGGATCGCCCACTCCGCAAGCGAGCTCGCTACAACTCGGCCACTGCGCCGCTCTTGGATGGTGTTCAAAGTGACCGGTATACGTCCTACACGTAAAATTTTAAAGCCATTTTTCTCGAAAGTTGATGGCTAGTGCGCGCTCTTACTTTGCAAATCGAATAGTCTAAAGGTATACTACAAACCTGCAAAGTCTCATCCCGAAGTCAATTTCCGAGGTCGTGATGTCCCCTTGTGAGACTCTCTTGTATGGTCTACGAATTGCAATGAATAAACTGAGTTCATCTTTCCTTAATTTTTTAGTTGCCATCATGTAAGAAATTAAGGTTGAGGCCACGCATAATCTTGGTTATTTACGTAAGAAAGGCAGAATAAGTAGGGGCTGAACTGCTCCTGGACGTGCGGTTTTTAAACGGGCTGGAATCTTGATCTTTATTTCTTCCTCTGATACTTTTATCTCTTCTATGTTAATGCTTGAAATAGTCTGTAGTCTCTGACCGGTCGCTAAAGCAAGTAGAATGACTGTCTTCTTTGTTAAATTAATCAAGGTTAATTTGTCTGTAGACCCTTTTTTATAACTAAAGTCTAATATCTTATCGGTATCCCATATATCATCATACTTTGGCTTTGATGGTTTTAGATTAAAAATGCCTTTGAAGAAGCGTCCTATCAATGAGTTATCCCTTGACTCTTTCTTGTATAAAATATTGATTGCTGACCTAGCACAGTTTAAAGTACTGTAAGACGCTACCTCATTAAATCTTGTTGTGAGAAATTGTAAAACTTTATCTTCGGAACCCGAGAAAACATCTAGTTTGTTACTAGTACAGAATGTCCACCATTCTCTAAGATGTACTGCAACGACAATCTCTCCTCTCGCGGATTCGTAAGTCGGGGGAAAGGGTTAAGCCCTGCCGAGAATCGTTTCCACCCGGATTGTCGATGTCAAAAAAGTAAGATACGGAATAAAAGATAATTTCTCGAAAGCGGAATACGATAGTTCTCGGTACAAAATGTCGGTAACAGAACGCTAAATAAATTAAAAAGGATTCTGTCCAAAGAAGGATTCGCGTTCGTAACCAGAAGGGTTAGGGGCTCGATAACTCTCTACTCGAGACAATAAAGACGACACAAGATATGAAATATAATAAAATCCAGGTTTATTCTATAATAATTCGGTTTGTCGGAGTCTCATACAAAATAAATAAAAGAATCAAAGAAATCAAAGAATTACAATTTCTCCCGTATTCGAATTCGCTAACGGTTTCGTCCCGGCCGAACTCTCTCGAATTACGGTTCATAAAGACTCGCTCAAGAAAAGAATTTTACAAAGATCTCGGATACGAATTCCGAATTTCATAAATTATTCGATACAATTTCTTCCGATACGCAATCGGATTCGGTACTTTACAAATTTTTACGATAAAAGAAATCGTCTCTTCACGGAGACCGAACGACTTCGCAAGCTCGATTCGCGTGTCCGGAAAAGGTAATAATCTTTACGAAAATAAGAAAAGAAGCTAAATCGAGATAATTTTCAATTTACCAGAACGAATTAAACAAAGAATCTACTCTTTACAGACTCCGATGAACCGGTATTCAAAAACTCAAAATTGAGGTTAAATTCCCTCACCTGTAACCTTTGCAGCGCACGAAACTAGAATAATTTTTCGGGATCTATTGTCCCGAAAATCGAACTCCCGAGCTGGGCCGACGGTGGCCGAACCTACCCGAACGGATTCGTACGATCCTGCGGATCCTAACCAATCCGCGCTCTCGCTTGTCGCCTCGCAGGCGCGCAATTCGAACGCGTAAGATCTCTTTCGCTACGTTCGCTTCGCTCTCTTCGACTTTATCGCACGCTTTTCGCTGCTTTTCCGAATTCGTTGCGTTGCTCCTCTGCACGTTGACTACGAAGACTTCGAAGATGATTATTCTCGTACTTTCACGTGTTCTTTGCTCGTGTAAGAAGTCAGTTGTCGAATTCGTTGTTCGTAGCTTTCGTTGATTCTCTACGTCGTGTCGATTCTCTCGTGTGCGACGAAGTTCGTTCTTTGTGGCGTCTCTTTTCCGTCGGAGTTCGTCGCTCGGCCCTTTATCTCGAATTCGTTGTCGTTATCTCGTCGGTTCTCTCGGAGTAGTTGCAATTCATGAAAGATATCGAAAATAATAAATAAAAGGTTCGAAATCGCTTTTTCGAGGCCTCGGAAGTCGTTCGATCCCGCTTTCTATCGGTAGCGCAGGTCCCTAATTGTCCGGTTCCGTGCGTGTACTTTTCTTACGGCTCGATTAGAGAGAGAGGAGAGATTTTGTGGCGCGTATCAAAGATACCACGTCACAGTACATTATATTGTTTAAGTGTGAACTTCGTTATTGATGCGAGTAGAACCTCGGCTGTCTTTTGAGGAATATTCTGTCTTAAGTAGCTTTCCATGATAAGCGTGCTGCTACCAGGGAAAGTTTGTCGGCCAATGGATGACGAAGTGTCCTGCATGGGGAACTCAATAGATTATTAGAAGGCCTAAATTCGATAGTCTCTCCCTCAATCATCGATTGAAACAACGTATACCATGGTTGTGTGGGCCATAAAGGCACTACCAAGATACCGCAGGCTCTGTCAATCCTGATTTTTTGGAGAGTACGTAAAATGAGAGAGAATGGAGGAAACGCATAAAAGTTCCAAGATGACCAATTTAACGTGAAAGCGTCAACTACATAAGAGTCTGGATCTCTTTGCCAGGAACAATATGTTTTGCATTTCGCATTGATTCTCGATGCAAAAAGATCTATGTCAGGTTGATTAAAATTTTTAACTATTCTCTGGTATGCCTTCTCCGATAACTCCCATTCGGTGTCAATATTACTGACCCTAGATTCACGGTCTGCTTCGGTGTTATCTTTAGACGATATATAGGAAGCAAAAACCCATAACCGTCTGACCTCACACCATTGCCAAATCTGTTTAGCTAACTTATGTAAACTTGATACGTGAGTACCACCATATCTATTAACGTACGAAACCGCGGTTGTATTGTCGATGCGTAAAAGTATCTCGCAGTCTGTTAGATTTGCTGCAAAGGTTCTAAGTCCTAAGAATACCGCCGTTAATTCCAGGTAATTTATACTTTTTGTTCTCTCGTTTGCTGTCCAGAAACCCCCTACTGACTCATTCTCGCACGATGCACCCCGCCCGTTCAGGGAGGCATCTGAAAAAATTTCAACAGAGAACTGTTGCCGCCGAATAGGGTTTGAACCTCTACCTACTATTTCTCTCCACCACCTCAAATCATCTTTGACATATTGAGGAACCTGCATCGTTCTGTCAAAATTGTGGCTATTCAAACTTAGGGCTATCGTTTTTGCTCTCTCTAAATCCCTGCAATATAAGGGACCGTATGCAATGGCAGGACAAGCAGCAATAAGAAAACCAATTAATTGAGCTAGTTCTCTAATTTTACAACTCTCTTTCTTTAAAAATATATCTACATTTCTGTACAATGACCTTCTCTTTTCGTCTGTTAATTCTAATCTAAAGATTTTGGAGTCAATAATAAAGCCTAGATATTTGCACCTTTGCGTTGGAACTGTCACACTTTTACTAAAATTTACCACGAAACCTAACCTATTTAGGAGATTAATTGTTTGTCCTATGTTCTCTAGACAGGATTTAACAGAATTACCGAGACAGAGAATATCATCTAAGTATATAGACGAAATGAAACCTTTCTCTCGTAGCCAATCTATAACCGGTTTCATAATTTTCGTGAATACGTAAAGAGCCGTTGACAAACCGAATAGGAGACAAGTGAATTCATAAATTCTCGCTTCAAATATAAATCTTAAATATTTTCGATAGTTCTTATGTATAGAAATAAGGAAGTAGGCATCTTTCATATCTACTGAGCCCATAAACATATTCCTATCAATAAGTTTTAGGGCTGTTCTAATGTCCTCTAATTTAAAATGTTGTTGATCTACGAAATCATTTAATTTCTTTAAATTTAGAATAAATCTTTTCGTGCCATCAGGTTTTGGCACTAAGAAGAAACTAGAGATAAATTGGCCATCACAAATAGAACTTTCTCTGATTGCACCTATTCGCAATAATTTATCCATTGCAAGTCTAATATCTCTGATTTCATTGATAGAACGCTTAGGCTCGACTGGTACAATTTTCTGTACCACTGGAAATTTAAAAGGGATCTTGTACCCCTGAATATACTATAATATTACAGGGTCTTTTGAAAGCCTTTCCCATTCATGCAAAAAATGTCTTAAATTTCCTGCTCTTACCTCTATCGTCTCGTGTTCGAGTTTCGATAAAAGTTTGGTTGTTTCCGAAACTGTTGATGCCCCTGACTGCGACTGGAAATACCCAGGTTTGTCGTCGTTTTGTAATTCGACCCCTTTGGAGTCTTCCGAAACGAAAAACGAGACGTTGTTGCTGTTCTCTCGGCCCCCTGTGTCTGTTTCCACTGACGCACAGGAGGCAGTTTCTAGTTTAAAGGTCTGCCACCAGACTTTGTGCTGACTGTCTTGGCCTTTAAGTCCTCACCTACTCTAGCAATAGCTTTAGCTGACTTAATCTTCTCTGATAAATTTTCACCATACAAGAGAGTGTCAGGACTTGACTCCTCTAGAGTTGATCTGCATTCCTTGTTGACCGTAGGAGTTATATAGGCTCTTCTTGCCTGCGAGAAATTATAATGTAGCTGTGCTACCATCTTTGCAGAGTCGCTCAACTTCTCAATCATGTCGAATTTGTCAACATCTTCTTCTGCTGTTAATAAAATATTAATCGCCGACGAAATAGCAACCAAGGCAGAACCAGCAATATTCTGATTTAAAAGAAAATGTTTGTCTCTCTTGACCGTTGACTCAAGAGAGGACGACGCTATTTCTAGGTTAAGTTTTGGAGCCTCAACGATACAATCCTCAACATTACAAGGATATTTCTGCAAAAATTCCTTTTCTAGTTCTTTTGCATGACTGTCTTTCAACCAATCATTTAACAATTTTCTTAAATCTGGTTGCAACTTTAATGCCTCGACCTTCTTCGGCGCTTCAACTCCTAATGCCCGAAGCACCTCTTCATCGAGATTAGGATTTTCTATTACCTCAATCACTCCTTCTGATTGAGGTCCTTGATCTGTTGACTGTGTCAACGCATTATCAAAATTCTCCTTTGGAGCGATATCTTTTTCATTTTCCTTTTCTTGATTTAAGTCTAAAAATATATATTATAAAATTATATATTCTTATTCCTATATATAAAAAACAAAAAACGTTTCAACTGCATATACAGGCTCGTGTAGGGGAGACCGGGGACAAAAGTAACACTTTGTGCTTTAAGGTCTGATTTCTGGCTACTAATAAAATTTTTATAAAATTCATATTGCCATATGTAACTTTCGTCTATGCTCTACAAATATACATTTTCTTTTATTTAATATTATTTAGGTTTTAAGAATTACAAAGCTGAAAAAACAAATTGACGATTGTTACTTTCGTCCTCAGGGGCAGGACAAAAGTAACACGGCGTGGGTCGAAAGTAACATCGTAAAAGCTGATAAAATTCCCGTGAATTTCTAGTTAGGTACATAATAAAAAAGAAACAAAAGTTTACATTAACGAATTATTTATTAGAAAAGTAATGAACAATAAAACAAAAATTTAAATTATTCTTCTCATGAGTAACAAAAAATAATAACAATTTCTTCTTAAAAATAATAACAATTTTTTCTTAAAAATAATAATCTACTCTTAGGTAACAATTAGATCAATTTTTACAATATTTATTCTTCTATTATGCCTGGCAATTATGGCAAACGTAATATGCATTATTTTTGACGCATTCAGCGTGAGACCATTTTTTACAATTCAGACATTGTACCCACTGCTCATTTGGAAAACTTTTACTAAAAAGCTCAGAACAAACAAGGCAATAGCTATCTTCGTCATCAGAAGAATCATTGTTTGCGATTGATTTGTTCTCCTTTGCCTTTCTTGTAGGTAGCTTCCTCGTCTTCTTTCCTTTTTCTTTTCCTTTGGCAGATGGTTGTAAAATTTTTTTTTAGCTTTATTTCTTTGGTTATATTCCTCTTCAATCGCCTTTTTTTCAGGCGTGTCCGTTAGTATCGCAGTCTTACGTTTTTTACGGCCTCTAGTAGTTTCAGTTCTTGGACCAGCTCGCGGTAGAGGTCTAATATCTTGGGGTGAGAAAGGAATTACCTGAGCAAAAGTTGGTTGGAGTCCGCTAGATCCTGGCTTTGGTCAGTTTAGTGATGGATCAGAGATGGAGTCATTTAAAAGCTGATTAACATCATCGGTTCGTATGTTCGATAAAGTCCGGAGAGTTGGTGATTCGAAATCGTTGGGTTTAATCGAAGAATCATCAAGTTTGTTACTCGGTCCTAGTTCTGGAAAATCATTAGTTTGTGTAGTATTTGACACAATTTGAAAGCTGATGGTTCGGGAGCGTCAGGTCAACGTATTAGGTTGAATTTCGTTATTATCTTGCAAGGGACGATCCGTTACAGAAGATGGCGCGAAGTCAACGGCGCTAAATATATTTCTGTCAAATGGACTTATACCAGTGCAGGCAAAACCAGCAATAGCATTTCTATCTGTAACGGCAAGAGGAAATGCTTCTCTGACAATCCCAGGAATGTAATGGATAGTCATCGTTTGGCCGGGATGATTTCGCATCCAGTTATCTGTAGCAGTGTTTATCTTTGCCTTGAATGGTCCAAATACTGCTCTATCCAGGGGTTGCAGTTTGTGTGTGCAGTGGGGAGGAAACGACAGCAAGACGATTCCATTACTTTTACAAAAATCAAGGGCACGGATAGATACATGTGATGCGTGATTGTCGAGTAATAGGAGGCATTTTCTATCAATAGTAGGCTTGGCTTGTTTTTTGAAGTGCTCCAAAAACAGCAAAAACTCTGCTTCTTGCATCCAGCCGCTGGCATTTCCAGCACCAGCAGATCCGATAGGACCTTCACGTATCATGTGGTCTTGATATCGCTTTAAGGGAAATACAAAAAATGGAGGTATGTGTCCCCCTTGAGCATTTATAGCAACAGCAACAGTAACTAATCTCCCACGTTCGCCAGAGGTTACCGCACCGACTTGTTTAATTCCTCTCTGAGCTACTATTTTGCTTGGTTTTTGGACTGTGGTCACCCCTGTCTCATCCATATTCCAGATATCTTTTGGCTCAAGTTTATATCTATCCATAACTTCTGATAAGTTATTAAAAAATTTGTTGACATTATGTTCATTAAAGCTCGATGCGCGAGACAGGCTCGTTGCTTGTGGTACTCTCAGAGATAGGGTTCTATGGCGTTTTAAAAATCCAGCTAACCATTCCTTGCCCGCCATGTGAGTGTCATGCCACTTCTCCGGAAATATCTTTTTATATTTAACCGCTAATTCGTATGCCAATTTTCGCACTTCAATCGGGACCAATCCAAAGTATACACTAGAGCACTTAATTAAATATTTTTCTAAAATCGTTTCTTCTTCGGGAGAAAAGACACGGTTAACGCTACGGTAGCCTACTTTTGCATCAGTATCCCCTGCATTCAGTTTTTTTATGAATCTGTATAATGTCACATGACAAACACTATATTTTTTTGCCAGTCCTCTAATCGTCGCATTATTCTTTAGGTGCTCATCAGCTGCTTTTCTATAGACCTCTGTGTCAGTGGTCCCTCTCTCTGTTTTCCTAACACGTTGCCGCGGCATTCTGTTTCAAGAAGAAAAAACGCATGCTGATAAGATTCGTCTGAGGACAAAAGTAACATGTTATGTTTGTCCCCGTCGTATTATGTTACTTTTGTACCCAACCACGTTTTAGTTATTACATACGACAGTACTTAAAAACTGTATATGCTACAAACATTAATTATATCATTCTATAAACAATTGAATCAAGAATGAGTAGGCACATCGACACATCATTAACATCATCTTAAAACTATGTAAACATTAAATAATTAAACATAAAAAAACTTACTTTTGCACCGTAAAATCACGTAGCGTCCTCTAACATAACCTAAGAGCGCGGTACGCGGGTGGCGATTGTTTAAAAGCGCGGGGGGCATCGTCAGCTGACCACCAACAGCCGCGCGCGCCGTTTCAGCCATTAGAAAATGTTATAGAGCGTTTGTTACTTTCGACCCGCCGTTACTTTTGTCCCCGGTCTCCCCTACATGCCTGGCAGTGTGTATACAGGGTGTCCCACGGTTCGATGTCAGACGAAGAATGGCATGTGCAACTGATTTTTCTGAGTCGAAAGGAGTCATAAAAAGTAACATATGCCAGGTTAGTTTTCGAGCTATTAATTAATAACGATCTGCCAATCGTGCAGCGTGGAAGCAGTAGGTGTAGTCTCGCCGCCATACCAAAACTCTAGCCAAGCTATGATTGGACTGGCGGGCGATAGAGAAAGAAAGAGAGCGAGAGTGAGAGAAAGAATGAAGGGCCCGGTGGTCCGTCAACGTAGGATAGCGCCGTAGAAAAAAGCTAGGGCGAGAGACAGAGTGAGCGAGAGAGAGAGAGAGAGTCAGTGCTACGAGGCTATCTTAAGCTGGCGGCTCGCGCCGACCCTCTCTCTCTCTCTCGCTCACTCTGTCTCTCGCCCTAGCTTTCTTCTACGGCATTATCTTACGTTGACGGACCACCAGGCCCTTCATTCTTTCTCTCACTCTCGCTCTCTTTCTTTCTCTATCGCCCGCCAGTCCAATCATAGCTTGGCTAGAGTTTTGGTATGGCGGCGAGACTACACCTACTGCTTCCACGCTGCACGATTGGCAGATCGTTATTAATTAATAGCTCGAAAACTAACCTGGCATATGTTACTTTTTATGACTCCTTTCGACTCAGAAAAATCAGTCGCACATGCCATTCTTCGTCTGACATCGAACCGTGGGACACCCTGTATATATGTAAATATAAATACACACACATCTACATATATATACGTATATGTATGCATACATGTGTATGTGTATTATATCAGACTGGATGACTGTCCTATGGATAAGTTCTACCAGCTGATGAGTACGACCTACTAACTCTTGATCGTCTCCATAATATAAAATATCTTTACCTAAGGCAGAAAACACCCGATGAGAAAATTTATTTTGGGAAGCGTCTCTCTCATTTTCTGGGCTAAAACTTGATGGCGTCTCTGACGCCGTCTCACTTCGGTTAATCTTTTCGAGTAGTTTTAATATCTTCTTCTTTATATAAACTTCCTCCTCCTCTCTAGATTGATGTTTTCTCTTTGATTTACCCATTTCTTGAAAATTCTGGATTATTATTTAATTTATTTTGAATAGAAATACTCTAATGCGTGTAGATCTTACGACACACGGAAAAACAATGAAAAGTAAACCGTGAACGCCGTCAAAGAGGAAGACAGAGGAGCGCTAAAGATGGTAAAGAAGTTTTTTCTTCTTTTCTAATTACTCTAAACTGTGTGGATTTAATCGACTGCAGATGGCACTGCATTTGTAATCTCGAAGAGCGACATTCGAAATATAATTGATGTAATAGGTGTACAATGATGGAAAAACTTACCGAAAAAGTACATAACAGATATGGTATACATTCAGACTCGTTGCAATATTATACATAAAAACATCTACGAAGATACGAAGATAGATCTATGAAGAAAGTTCGCTCTGAGAAACTCCCGGATCGTAACCACATGAACTTATTTATACGTTTACACATAGCGAATTTTACTTATTACTAATTAAAATCTTCTAATGGAGTAAAACATTTAAATTATCTGAAAAGTCATTAAATAAGTAATTGTTAGTTCATATCTTTATTAATATGACGAATGGAATTAAAATTAGTAAGTACGTGTTTCTAACCTGCTTGATAACCACCACCTTGTACCTCCTGCGTGTGAAGGACGTTATAACGAAAAATTCGCAACTTCTTGTTATCTAAAAACTGCGATAGAATTAACCACGTTCTCAATTAATGAGATAGAAGTCTACTGCTTTCCTTAATTATCCCTTCTAACTGCACATATCCTCTACGTTTCTATAGACAAGGAGATCGTGACAGTATCGACGGGTACAATGAATAAATAAAATGTGATAGGTTAAGGATATCGGCATGTCAAACATTCCAGCGCTGGCTAGATTTCCATCTGATGTCGACGCTAGCACGACCGGTTGCTAGTGGCGAATTTGGGAAAGTGGACGAAAGTGATATATATTCGTAATATATAGATATACTCGCAATGTTAACGAAAAGGTCGGAAAAAAACCACTAATAAATTGATACTTTAAAACACATAAATTAGATTATTAACTTATTGGAAGCCGCGATCCTAATAAATTATATATCAACGGATGGGGAAAAGTTCCAGGATTATAATGAAACAAACCAAAATTATGTAGCTCTACGTGTCGATGAGATATTAGCATTTTAAGGTTTCCCCCTCCTTTGAAATTTCGATTTTGCTGTAAATATACCACCGGCGTTAGTCCTATTTTTTTGCGACGGACAGGCCTAACTACCGTTAGTCTGTAATGTCAGTCAGTCTCTGGTACAAAAAATAAGAAAAAAATATTGCGCCAATACACCAACATTATTTGGAGGGCGACCCAAATTATTAACGCCGCAAGAAGGTAGATTGTTGGGTAGATATTCAAACTGGTGAAGCTTCGAGTACTTCTATGGCTGCAAATATATTCCAGGAAACCACAGGAAAGTCGATTAGTAAATGGACAGCGATGAGACAATTAAAGGATCAGAACTATATATGTGATGAAAAGAAATCAAAACCTATGATATCTAGGAAAAATGTAAAAGCACGCTTGGCATTTGCAAATAAGTATAAAGATTGGACCATTGATCAATGGCGATGTGTGATATTTTCTGATGAAACAAAAATTAATCGAATATCATCAGATGGCAGAGCATGGTACTGGAAGAGGAAAGGTGAAAGCCTTAAGCGACATCACGTTAAAGAAACACTGAAACACGGTGGTGGCTCCATTATGATATGGAGATGTATTACATCTTATGGAACAGGTTCTATACACCGAATAATTGGCAACATGAACCAGTATGGCTATAGGACAATTGTAGAATCTCATCTACCGGAAATGATAGAAAACATGCCATGTCCTGAGGATGAAGTAACGTTTCAGCAGGATCGGGATCCCAAACACATGGCAAAGTCAGTGCAAAACTGGTTAAATAATAAAAATGTTAAATTGTTAGATTGGCCTGCACAAAGTCCGGATTTAAATCCGATCGAAAATTTATGGGCTCATTTAAAAAAAAAAAATTACATTGCGAATATCATACAATGCCAACATCACTGGACAATCTGTGGACGAGAGTTCGAGAAGAATGGGACAAAATCAATCCAGATTACTGCGAAAGATTAGTGCCGAGTATGCCTCAAAGGATACATGCAGTACTAAAGGCAAAAGGTCTCTGGACAAAATATTAAGTCCTCGATAAGTATCCGGTGCAAAACTGAGTATAATGCTATCTGTGTTATTAGACGATATAAAAAACATAACGACCTTTAAGTAGACTAAAAAAACTTGATATATAATTACTTTTCATATACTGTTTACAAATTTATATTATATTGTTAACATTTTGAAATATATTAATTTGTTTTTAAAAATGTGTAAAGTGTGTTCAGTTTTGCTCATCACTGTATACAGGGTGTCTCACGTAAGCAACAACATCGAATATACACGTGTCCACATGGATAATTGGAAGCGAAAAGTGAAATAAAAAGTAATAAAATTTGTCCTCGTTAACGAGTTATTAAATAAAATAGATCAGCGAATCAGGAAGCACGGAAGCGATAGGCGGTGAGCTGCGGCCATGCTAGTCTGAAGACAAGAAGCGATAGCGTAAGGAAGCGTCGTGGACGAAAGATTGAGAGAAAGAGAGAGAGAGAGAAAGTCAACGAAAGAAAGGGCGAGAGAGAGAGATAGAGAGTCAGCGCGTGCAGGCAGCGTGAGGTAGCGCCGTGTTAGGGTAGGAGGGAGCGAGAGAGAGAGATTAGATTAGATTTTTGTTGTGCGTAAGGTAGCGTCGTGAAAGAAAGGTAGAGAGGGAAAGAGTGAGAGAGGAAGAGCGAAAGTCGACACTTTTTCCTAGAAATCTCCTCCTGACCACTACCTTCTCATGCCTGTATACGTGCCAGAACGCTCCGCCCGTCGAAATTTATCGCTTCTTATCTTCAGACTAGCATGGCCGCAGCTCACCGCCTACCGCTTCCGTGCTTCCTGATTCGCTGATCTATTTTATTTAATAACTCCTTAACGAGGACAAATTTTATTACTTTTTATTTCACTTTTCGCTTCCAATTATCCATGTGGACACGTGTATTTCCGCGGTTGTAGCTTGCGTGAGACACCCTGTATACAGGGTGTCCCACTTCAGGTTACGCACCGGTGATCTACATGTGCACAGGTATGGACTGAGTCGAAAAGTCTAATAAACTTTTTCGAAATTCGGCTTAGTTAACGAGTTATTAAATAACAGAAATCAGCGAAAGAAGGCGGAACGAAGGCGGTCTACTCAAGCTCGTAGCTAGGTGAGCGACAAAAGAGTAGGAGGAGCAATTCACAATAACCAATAACGATAATCGGAACGAAAGGCATCAACACGTGTTTACTTTTCTCCCTTATCTCTCTCTCTCTCTCTCTCTCTCTCTCTCTCTACGACACTCCCAAACGCTGGAGGCTCGCGCTGACTTTTTCTGTCTCTCTTTCTCTCACTCGCTCACTCTTTCTACGATACTACCTTAGTACCGTACGCCTTGAGTAGACCGCCTTCGTTCCGCCTTCTTTCGCTGATTTCTGTTATTTAATAACTCGTTAACTAAGCCGAATTTCGAAAAAGTTTATGAGACTTTTCGACTCAGTCCATACCTGTGCACATGTAGATCACCGGTGCGTAACCTGAAGTGGGACACCCTGTATATGTGTACCAAGCGAGGTTCCCCATTTCAATTATTTCTCTAGATTTAGGCCGGATCTACATTATCGAACCGCTCACTCTTCGCTCTCGGCCCGGTTTAAGATTATTCTATGTTATGCAAAAGTGTCTATGATCAGCTTTACTACTTCCAGAAATCGGCTGTCTAAAGAAAATGAAAACAAAATTTTGGTTCAGACGACGCACATCGAAACCTTTTTTCTTTCATAAAAATTGATATTTTTAAGTAAGTATGATATTAAAACAAGACCTTAGCAAAATCTGAACTGACCAATGACACTTTTCGCCCCCCTCCGCCAAATTCTTTCGACCTTTGCCTCTATAAACGGCGTGCACGTCTCCACCGGAAACAGAAAAGCGCGAAACATCGAAGAGAGAACAGTCGAGAACAGACGAGAACAGTAAAATAGAAAAAGAAGAAGAAGAAGAAGAAGAAGTGAGAAGTGAAAAAGAAATAAGAATAGTAAGTATCATTTTTATAGGAATTGTCAGATATTATTTTTGATAGTGCTAGACGTCTAATCAAGTACTACATTACTAGTTATAATTGTTTATTACTTTTTTACAGATGATTCAAGCTATTGAAGAAATAGAACTTGATATAAAATCGTTGCCGTTGTCGTCGCCTTCATCGCCGTCAAGGCAACGACGACGACGACGACGACGACAACGGCGACGGCGTGGACGTCGAGGCCATCGACGTTTTTTTTTTTCTCATTTTACAGCAATTTGATGACATCGTTGAGATGTTTAGGGAGAACGGGTACCGCCTGGACAGGCGCGGCCGTCGTCGCCTACATGCCGGCACCGTTGGCCAGAACAGCGGTAACACGCCGTGGCGGTGGAGCCGTGGCGATGGAGCTGTCGAAGTTGAAGGCGCGGAGGGCCAAGGACGCGGCGGCGGTCGAGGACGCAGCGACGGCCGAGGACGCGGCGGCAGACGAGGTGGACGAGGGGCGGGAGGCAAAATTTATGTTTACTTTAACCAGTTTTAATAATAAAATAAAAATAAATAAAATTAAATAAATAAAAATGAAAAAATAATTTATTCGTGTTAATTTTTCTTTTCGAAAGCAGAGCGGACACCGGGTTTTATTTATACTAGGGATGTGCCGAATACTCTTATTCGTTTTCTTATTCGTATTCATATTCGCGAATAAATATTTTGTAGTAATCGGCACACCCCTACTATATACCGGGATTTATAAGATTATTAAATATTTTGTTGACAAGTGTAGGAGTCCGGGAGACTTGCTTAGGTAGGACATTCGAACCACTCGAATATTTCATTTTATGTAAAATTGCAGCCTCATAATAACAGCTCGAGTTCGTAACGAGGTGTCAAATGAACGATCGGATCCTTGTTAATTGCTCTACCGCGGCCGATTTTTAAAATTCGCCCTATAAAAAACTAAAATATTAAAACAAGCCGAGAGAAGATCAGCTTATCTGACTCACACACATTTCTCACACAAACACATGGAAAGCGCTGATCTTTTATCGGCTTGTTTTAATTTTATAGGGCGAATTTTAAAAATCGGCCGCGGTAGAGCAATTAACAAGGATCAGATCTTTCATTTGACATCTCGCTACGAACTCGAGCTGTTATTATAAGGCTGCCATTTGGAGGCAACAATTTCTCGTCTCACCGATACGAGGTGTGACGGACACCCTACACCGGGTGTAGGGTGTCGCCACCACGCGGCCACCGTGAGCGGCTCGAGGCGAGGATTCGTATCGGTGAGACGAGAAATTGTTGCCTCCAAATGGCAGCCTCATAATAACAGCTCGAGTTCGTAGCGAGATGTCAAATGAAAGATCTGATCCTTGTTAATTGCTCTACCGCGGCCGATTTTTAAAATTCGCCCTATAAAATTAAAACAAGCCGATAAAAGATCAGCGCTTTCCATGTGTTTGTGTGAGAAATGTGTGTGAGTCAGATAAGCTGATCTTCTCTCGGCTTGTTTTAATATTTTAGTTTTTTTATAGGGCGAATTTTAAAAATCGGCCGCGGTAGAGCAATTAACAAGGATCCGATCGTTCATTTGACACCTCGTTACGAACTCGAGCTGTTATTATGAGGCTGCAATTTTTAGGCAAAAATTTCTCGCCTCACCGATACGAATCTTCGCCTTGAGCCGCCCACGATGGTCGCGTGGTGGCGACACCCTACACCCGGAATGATTCCCGTTGCCCGAACATACAACGTTAAAAAAATACACATCCTAAATGTAATAAAATTGTAATAAAATCAAATTGAATTTGGACAATTGATTACAATCAAATTGTAATCAAAAGTCAAATTGTAATAAAATTTATATGGAACCATCTCGGAAGCATAGGGGGTGTCCGGTGGATTTGCTCAGGAAGGACACTCGAACCACTCAAATATTTCATTTTAAATTTCGCGCTTACTTCGCTCACTGACGAATCGGACAATTAGCGGCCAATATGTAGTCGCACTTAGCTACTCCGTGCGGGTGTTCCTTGGACTGTCAGCGAAGCCGGTAGCACGAAACATAAAATGAAATATTTGAGTGGTTCGAATGTCCTACCTAAGCAAGTCTCCCGGACTCCTACACTTGTCAACAAAATATTTAATAATCTTATAAATCCCGGTATATAGTTGAGGTGTGCCGATTACTACAAAATATTTATTCGCGAATATGAATACGAATAAGAAAACGAATAAGAGTATTCGGCACATCCCTAGTATAAATAAAACCCGGTGTCCGCTCTGCTTTCGGAAAGAAAAATTAACACGAATAAATTGTTTTTTCATTTTAATTTATTTTATTTTTGTATCCAATTTAATTTAATTTTATTAATTTTTTTATTAGGAAGTGTACTGATTGAAGTAAACCAAAATGTTGCCCCCCCCCTTGTCTGCCGCCGCGTCCTCGGTCCTCGGCCCTTCTACTACTGCGGCTCCACCGCCACGGCTCCACCGCCACGGCGTGTTTTGTGAGCCGGCATATTGGCGACGACGGCCGCGCCTGTCCAGTCGGTAGACATTATCTTGGAACATCAAGACTAGGTCATCGAATTGCTGGAAAATGAGAAAAAAAAAATTAAATTAATGAAGAATTTTGTATTTTCTGTGAAATTCTTTAAGAATAATTTGTCGTAGTAATAAAAGAAACGCTTTACATGTTTAGGTGTGATAGTTCCTTTTATTATTACACAAATTCTAAAAAATGGTAATATATGCAGTGACTCACATCAATATTTTGAGACTATATAAAGCAGAATAACTTTTTAATAATCGAAGCAAACAATTTGAATTTTCGTAATAATATAGAAACTTTTTTTGACTATATTTCCTGTTTTCGTAGTTAAAAATCAATTGAAATTTCTGTAATTACGAGGAAAATAAAAAAAGGCATTTTTCAACTTTTGCACCTGAGCTTATAATGAAATTTTAAAAATTCCCTTTTGCAGACTTAGATGTGATATATGTTTTGTGACGTGGTATCTTTGATACTCGCCACAAAATCTCTCCTCTCTCTCTCTAATCGAGCCATAAAAGAAGTACACGCACGGAACCGGACAATTAGAGATCTGCGTTACCGATGGAAAGCGGGATCGAACGACTTCCGAGGCCTCGAAAAAGCGAATTCGTACCTTTATTTATTATTTTCGATATATTTCATGCATTGCGACTACTCCGAGTGAACCGACGAGATAACGACGAAGAATCCGAGAAAAAGGGCCGAGCGACGAACTCCGACGGAAAAGACGCTACAAAGAACGAACTTCGAACCACTCGAATATTTCATTTTATGTTTCGTGCTACCGGCTTCGCTGACAGTCCAAGGAACACCCGCACGGAGTAGCTAAGTGCGACTACATATTGGCCGCTAATTGTCCGATTCGTCAGTGAGCGAAGTAAGCGCGAAATTTAAAATGAAATATTTGAGTGGTTCGAGTGTCCTTCCTGAGCAAATCCACCGGACACCCCCTATGCTTCCGAGATGGTTCCATATAAATTTTATTACAATTTGACTTTTGATTACAATTTGATTGTAATCAATTGTCCAAATTCAATTTGATTTTATTACAATTTTATTACATTTAGGATGTGTATTTTTTTAACGTTGTATGTTCGGGCAACGGGAATCATTCCGGGTGTAGGGTGTCGCCACCACGCGACCATCGTGGGCGGCTCAAGGCGAAGATTCGTATCGGTGAGGCGAGAAATTTTTGCCTAAAAATTGCAGCCTCATAATAACAGCTCGAGTTCGTAACGAGGTGTCAAATGAACGATCGGATCCTTGTTAATTGCTCTACCGCGGCCGATTTTTAAAATTCGCCCTATAAAAAAACTAAAATATTAAAACAAGCCGAGAGAAGATCAGCTTATCTGACTCACACACATTTCTCACACAAACACATGGAAAGCGCTGATCTTTTATCGGCTTGTTTTAATTTTATAGGGCGAATTTTAAAAATCGGCCGCGGTAGAGCAATTAACAAGGATCAGATCTTTCATTTGACATCTCGCTACGAACTCGAGCTGTTATTATGAGGCTGCCATTTGGAGGCAACAATTTCTCGTCTCACCGATACGAATCCTCGCCTCGAGCCGCTCACGGTGGCCGCGTGGTGGCGACACCCTACACCCGGTGTAGGGTGTCCGTCACACCTCGTATCGGTGAGACGAGAAATTGTTGCCTCCAAATGGCAGCCTTATAATAACAGCTCGAGTTCGTAGCGAGATGTCAAATGAAAGATCTGATCCTTGTTAATTGCTCTACCGCGGCCGATTTTTAAAATTCGCCCTATAAAATTAAAACAAGCCGATAAAAGATCAGCGCTTTCCATGTGTTTGTGTGAGAAATGTGTGTGAGTCAGATAAGCTGATCTTCTCTCGGCTTGTTTTAATATTTTAGTTTTTTATAGGGCGAATTTTAAAAATCGGCCGCGGTAGAGCAATTAACAAGGATCCGATCGTTCATTTGACACCTCGTTACGAACTCGAGCTGTTATTATGAGGCTGCAATTTTACATAAAATGAAATATTCGAGTGGTTCGAATGTCCTACCTAAGCAAGTCTCCCGGACTCCTACACTTGTCAACAAAATATTTAATAATCTTATAAATCCCGGTATATAGTAGGGGTGTGCCGATTACTACAAAATATTTATTCGCGAATATGAATACGAATAAGAAAACGAATAAGAGTATTCGGCACATCCCTAGTATAAATAAAACCCGGTGTCCGCTCTGCTTTCGGAAAGAAAAATTAACACGAATAAATTGTTTTTTCATTTTAATTTATTTTATTTTTGTATCCAATTTAATTTAATTTTATTAATTTTTTTATTAGGAAGTGTACTGATTGAAGTAAACCAAAATGTTGCCCCCCCCCCCCTTGTCTGCCGCCGCGTCCTCGGTCCTCGGCCCTTCTACTACTGCGGCTCCACCGCCACGGCTCCACCGCCACGGCGTGTTTTGTGAGCCGGCATATTGGCGACGACGGCCGCGCCTGTCCAGTCGGTAGACATTATCTTGGAACATCAAGACTAGGTCATCGAATTGCTGGAAAATGAGAAAAAAAAAAATTAAATTAATGAAGAATTTTGTATTTTCTGTGAAATTTTTTAAGAATAATTTGTCGTAGTAATAAAAGAAACGCTTTACATGTTTAGGTGTGATAGTTCCTTTTATTATTACACAAATTCTAAAAAATGGTAATATATGCAGTGACTCACATCAATATTTTGAGACTATATAAAGCAGAATAACTTTTTAATAATCGAAGCAAACAATTTGAATTTTCGTAATAATATAGAAACTTTTTTTGACTATATTTCCTGTTTTCGTAGTTAAAAATCAATTGAAATTTCTGTAATTACGAGGAAAATAAAAAAAGGCATTTTTCAACTTTTGCACCTGAGCTTATAATGAAATTTTAAAAATTCCCTTTTGCAGACTTAGATGTGATATATGTTTTGTGACGTGGTATCTTTGATACTCGCCACAAAATCTCTCCTCTCTCTCTCTAATCGAGCCATAAAAGAAGTACACGCACGGAACCGGACAATTAGAGATCTGCGTTACCGATGGAAAGCGGGATCGAACGACTTCCGAGGCCTCGAAAAAGCGAATTCGTACCTTTATTTATTATTTTCGATATATTTCATGCATTGCGACTACTCCGAGTGAACCGACGAGATAACGACGAAGAATCCGAGAAAAAGGGCCGAGCGACGAACTCCGACGGAAAAGACGCTACAAAGAACGAACTTCGTTAATACGAGAGAATCGACACGGCGTAGAGAAACAACGAGAGCTACGAACAACGAATTCGACAGTTAACGTCTGCACGAGCTGAGAAAACGTGAAATTACGAGAATCATCCTCTTCGAAGTCTTCGTAGTCAACGTGCAGAAGAGCAACGCAACGAATTCGGAAAAGCAGCGAAAAGCGTGCGATAAAGTCGAAGAGAGTGAAGAGAATGTGGCGAAAGAAATCTTACGCGTTCGAATTGCGCGCCTGCGAGGCGACAAGCGAGCCGTCGGTGAGGACGCACGCCTAAACTCTTGTCAATAACAACACGTGCTCGTGTCTCAGTACGCACGAAATTCGATTAAAACTCGATCAATAAATCGCGGTTAAAATTTGCACTCAACATGGATGCAACCATCTGCAGAGGCTGCAACACTAAGGTGGCCAAGCCAATAACATGTGCATTGTGTGGTGTTGCATCACATCCTGGATGCATCCACCGCACCGGACACCCAGTGCTAAACGGACAGTTTACGGATTGTCGTGGAACTCTCGCTTCATCCAGTACTGAATCCCAAGACACAAGACTCCTGAGTAAATTCAGAGCTATTTTCAGACAGGAATTAGAAGAGGTTCTAACAAAAAGGCTCGATCAATTTGAGAAGAAGATCGTTGAAACGATAGAGGTCTTCAAAACACAAATTAAATCCGAGTTAGACAGCCTGAAGGTCAGAGTCAGCGATCTCGAAGAAAAACATACATCCGAACTGTCAAATTCGAAAATTGAGGAAGACGTTCTCGCCGAGATTGCCGAACGTGACCGCTGCTCGCGCAATCTCATGGTTTTTAATTTGGAAGAGGTGGACCAAGCGCAGGCATCGAATAATAACGCAAGCAGCACAAGAAGTGGTATAACAGATGGACAGCTCGTAACGGATATATTAAACCACATTCATCCACCGGGAGTTTCCGTTTTAAAAACACTTCGTATTGGAGCAAAGCGTACGGACCGACCTCGACCTCTGAAGGTGATCTGTAATTCCCGGGAAGACATGCTGACGGTTCTACGGAAAAAGGCGAACTATAAGGGTCCTGCAGCGATTTCCGAAGACCGAACTCGTAAGCAACGAATACATCTTCAAGATCTCCGAAAGGAACTCAACCGCATCCACTTGTCCGGCGATTTGAATAGAACTATCCGATACGTAAACGGTATTCCAAGGATTGTGCACGCGACTAACCACCATCAAAGTCAAAAAAACTAATGCGTAACCCTTTAGTGTATTATCAAAATGTTAGAGGATTAAGGTCAAAAATTAATATTCTTAAATCTACACTCGCTGCAGCTACTGAACCTTATAAAATAATTATTCTAACTGAAACTTGGCTATGCGAAAACATCGAAAGTTCCGAACTAGGTTTAAATGGCTTCAATGTTTACAGATGTGACAGATGCTCGACGTCAAGCACTAAACGGATGGGAGGTGGTGTGTTGGTAGCGGTGCATGAGTCACTGCCTTCCCGTCCATTAGTACTACCTACGTCACACGTTGAGCAAGTATTTGTGGAAATCCGTGTACCTCTTAAATCTATCGTCATCGGTGGTATTTATTTACCTCCGGCCAGCGACCCGTACCTATACAATAGCCACTGCCGATCCGTCGAAAATCTAATGTTATCACTCCCTTCTAATACCGACCTCATTATTGCAGGGGACTTTAATTTACCTAATACCATATGGACAAATGACTCGGATGGTAACTTACTCTTTTCCTTTACATCTCCTCATGTTCTTCGCTCTCATTCTTCTATCATATGCAATAGCTTTAACCTCCTCCATCTCCACCAATATAATAGCATCCGAAATGAGTATAATGGGACATTAGACTTAGTATTTTCATCTTTTAAAAATCTCAATATCACTCCTTCCTCTGACTACCTTATTCCAATTGATCCATATCACCCTCCCCTCCAATTCCTTATTCCCTTCTCCTATGTTAATGCTCCGTTGGCCTCCTTCTGCCATATAAGAGACTTTAATAGAAGCGACTACTTATCAATGAACGACTACCTTTGCTCATTTGATTGGGATAACGGATTACAGCACTTATCCGCCGAGGAATCAGTCGAAGTCCTCTACTCCTATCTCAATCACGCCATCGAATTATTTGTTCCTACGAAAATAATCCGTAAGTCTTCCTATCCCTCTTGGTTCTCGACCGATCTAATACTGCGTATCAAAGCCAAGAAAAGTGCACACAAACAATACAAACAGACCTACTCCTTGTCCGATTACCTAACCTTCTCCAAGCTCAGAGCTGAGTGCAATGCCATATCATCTCAGTGTTGGAAGGACCACATTCAACGCATTGAAACTAATATATCGTCTGACATTAGATCGTTTTGGAAATTTACACGTTCTCTTAAGAGACCAAGCTTAAATCCTACTATGTCTTATAACAACGTAACATTAAATGACGACAGCTCTATTGCCAACGGTTTTGCTGAATTCTTCAGTTCTGTCTACTCTTCTGATACTGGCCATACTCCGTCTCTTAATTCTAATTCTAAGTATAATATTGATATCTGTAATTACACAATAGATATAAGTGATATTTATACTAGTATTGATAGTTTAGGTTCAAAATCAATGCCAGGTACTGATGGTATTCACCCGTTAGTTATTAAATCGTGCAAATTCATCTTATCTAGGGTTCTGTGGATTGTTTTCAACAAATCTTTGTCTTCGGGGTCCTTTCCCATTCTATGGAAGTCATGCCTGATTAAACCCATCTTTAAAAGTGGTGATCAGTCAAAAATTGAAAACTACAGACCAATTAGTCATCAAAACCTATTCGCGAAAATATTCGAAAGCATCATTGCACATAAACTATCAGCGTTATGTAGGCACGTAATTATCGACGAACAGCATGGATTCGTCTCAGGCAGATCTACTAACACTAATTTAGCGATATACCATCACTATCTGTCAAACTCGTTAGAGAATGGAATGCAAGTAGACGCTATTTACACTGACTTTAAAAAAGCATTCGACTCAGTATCCCACTCCATTCTTTTCGCTAAACTTAGAAATCTTGGAATCTCCGGTATGTTTCTCCAATGGCTATATAGCTTTATCACAGGTAGAACTCAGTTTGTCAAATATAATAACGCATTTTCTGTTCCCATTAAGGTGTTGTCAGGCGTACCTCAAGGCTCTCACCTTGGGCCCCTGCTCTTCATCCTTTTTATCAATGATATTGCTGAGTGCTTTCAATACTGCTATTACCTATTATTTGCTGATGATCTAAAGCTATATCGTGCCATTGAAGATTCACAAAGCCACGATCTAATCCAACGGGACATCTCCAGTCTTAAGTTCTGGTGCGAGCGAAACAAGTTAGATCTCAACACTTCAAAGTGCTTCGTCATCCGCTTTGCAATACGGAAGAGCATAAGAGCTTATGACTACTTCTTGAATGGTACCAGACTTACCACCACGGAAAACATTCGTGATCTTGGAGTCATATTCTCTCACGACCTTACTTTTACCAAGCACATCAGAAAAATCTGCGGTACTGCTTGTAAAACTTTAGGCTTTATCTATAGAGCATCGAAATACTTCAGGTGTACCTCTACTCTAAAGATCTTGGTTCGCCCACACCTAGAATATTGCTCGTTAATCTGGTCACCATATCACCGCTATGTGGTAGTCCGCGCTCGTAAGCCGGCTACCGGTTATCTTTGGAAGCGGAAGGAAGGTGGTGTTTGAGGTATAGATCAGGTTCTTCTTGAGTATAAGTATGACTTTTATTAAATAACTGGTTATTGGTGAGGCACAAGTAACCCTCCTAACTCTTTGCTCGCTCTCGATGATCTGTCTATTCGTTTCCTTATTTCTGTGCGTGCCACTCCTTAGCGTTCGGCGCTAAGAAGGGAGAATCGCTGAATTGCATCTTAGGCTCGGGACTCGCAATGTCCAGGCACTCGGGTGATGCAATGCTTATACATTACTTTTTGGTCGCCTTTTCGGAAGGCGGCCTTGAATACGATACTGCTGTGTCGCTTAGGCGACTCGCGGGTACAACACCCCTCCCCCGCGGGAAGAAGAATGTGCCACCATTCTTACGTTTGATTATCTATGGGTATACTTGTGCATTTTATAAAGTACAATTTTTTTAATTATTCCCGATAACATATGTGTAATATAATCGTTTACCTATATATATATATATATTCTTATCTTATGCTTTATTCTTTTATTTGTATTTATTTTGTTTATACATATATTCTTCATTTATATATTATAGGAAAATATATTTCTTTACTTCTTTCTTTTATTTTATTTTCTTTTATTTTATTTTTTTTTTTTTTTTTGACAATGTTTATTTTTCCCGATGACATGTTTTAATATAATCGTTTATGCTTATATAGATACTTTTCGCTTTTGTTCGCTTCTACATGCTATGTTAGTTCTTTCTTTTTTTTTATTTGTTTTCTTTTTGGCGGTTGTCTATTCTCGTTAGTTTCTACTTCTATTGATAACTCGCGGTTTTTACGCTGTTTTCGTTTATAGTATATGGTGTAGAACGCTACTACTACTAAGATTATAATTCCTATTGATACGAGTGGGGGGTACGCGAATGTGTGGTACTCATTATTATAAAGATTCGTATCTACTTCTTTTTGTAACGCTGTTAGCCGCGTGCTCGCTAATTTTAGTTCTTCTGGATTTCTAATTATCGGTTGGAGGTCTATTTCTGCTACTTGGTTTCGTGTAATTTTTTCGGCTACCTCCTGAGTAATATTAAGTGTTAAATTATATGCTGGTAAATAATCTAGCTGTCTCTTTTCTTTGAATTCTTGTACTGTTTCTATTGTTACTTCTGATGTCGAAATTATGCATTTACCTTTTATATCTAATATACCTGAATCTTTTAAGATTTTATGTATGGTGCCTTTCCCGTTGCAGGTTATTGCTAACGGTTCTTCTTTTGGGGCAACGAAAATCCATGTTTCTGGTGCTTCTAATTCTAGTAATAAGGTCCTTTCTAATTTGAGGAGCCTTGTTTTGCACTTTTCTGGTTGTTTATTGATTTTATTGTACATGCGTACTTCGCACGGTCCGTGTGGATAAATTTTGTGAATTGGATGTCTTGATGAGCACAGAAACTGGGTTTTGGTTGTCTTACATGCTTGTATATCTGTTTCGCTTAGCGATACATATTCGCGTCGGATTTCGTCGACTATCGCATAACGCTCGCTTGTCTCGATTATAGCGTATGTACTGTTGTTCATACGCGCTGGTATCGGGTGTACTCTTTTAATTTGAAATATTTGTGTCCCTATGAGGGGTATTATGATTACAGTAATTATCGAACGTTGCCGACTATATGCTTTGACTTCTGTTACCCGATCTAAAAGATATCCCGATTGTATGTCTAGGGGGATTGGAAAATTTAAACCTACTGGCAGGTGTGGTAATGCTTCCTGCAAGTATTGAATTATTTGCGCGAATGAGAATACGTTGGTGTTTATTAGTCCTTTGCGTATGTCTGTTACGTAATGCGTCAAGTCTTGTACGTCTTCTAGTAAGTTATCTATCATTAATGTGATTAATGTAAATTGTTCGTCCATCTGTTCCCTAACTTCTTGTCTGTGTTGACGTGTATTTAACATTTGTTCTACTTGTGCCATCGCTTTTGCTAGAAGTTTTTCTCGTTGCTCAACGTTACCAAAGCTATCGTTAAATATTTTTATACTGGAATTAATTATTTGTATTTGCTGCGATAATGCATGCCAAACTCTTGTTTCGCTTTTCTCTAATTTTTCGAGGTGTACATTTATACGTTCCTCGTCGTTAGCATCCATTAATCCGAATAAATATTTTCCTGCTGTTCCTAAGCCGTTGATGAGACCGCGTTTTGGTCTCTGTTCTACTCCTAATGTCGCTCGTATGGAATTTAATTTCCCTGTAATCGATCGTAATTTCGGCGTGATTGTATTTATAAATGGTCGGCAAATTGTTGCGTGCCATGCCTGGTGCGCCAAACAAATTTGCGTCAACTTATTGCAATATGATGCTAATTTTTCTTCGCGAAGATAATAAGGTATCATATTGATTTTTAACACTAATTTCCACGTGTCTTTGTAGAGGTGTAAGTTTCCCACGTTTTCAAAATATATTCCCGGTTGGTTCTCGAAGTTCCGAATTTCTACGGAGTTCTCTATGTTGCCCGTTAGATAAGGGCTCGCTGCTCTTGCTGCCGCAAGTATTCTGTAAGATGAGTTAGTGTATCGATTGCTTTCTTTCACAACCTTTAATAGTCCTACTATATCTAAATTGTATGTTTCGAAAGGTTGACTGGGTGTGTCTGTAATTACCATCGGCATTTTTTTACGCGTGCCTAATTTGTTTTGTTGACATTTCGCACATTTTACTATATAATTCTCTATATCCTTTCGAAGTCCTATCCAATTGTACTTTAATTTAATTCTATTATATGTTCTATCGACTCCTTGATGGCCTCCTAGGGGGGAGTCGTGATATTCGTATAAGATTCGTTTCTTCTCATCGGCGGAAAATTCTTTATGTTCCGTATCATCGGTGTCGGATATCGCGTTTGTAACGTATACGCGGCTTAGCGCGTCAGCATTGCTGTTATTCTTACATTCTTTGTAAGTGATCTGGTAATTGTATTCTTCTAGCATAATACGCCATCGCATGAAGCGTGATCCGGGATCTTTTACATTAAATAGCCACGTCAGCGGTTTATGATCTGTTACTATCGTGAATTTCGTTCCGTACAAAAATGATCTGAAATATCTTAATTCCCATACTATGGCTAATAATTCTTTTTCCGCAGTACTATCTTTAATTTTTGCTTTATTTTGTCTTCTACTAGAGTATGCTGTTTGCAAATCTTTATTTATCTCATCTTGGGCGTCTACTTTTGGAAAGTGTTTTATAATTTGGTAATAATTTACTGAATCAAGAAATGTTTCTACGTTCTTTACGTTTACCGACTTTGAAAATTCGTTTGCTATCTGCACTTTCATGGGATCCAGTTTTATCCCTTCAGAGGTGACGGTATGGTCTAAGTAGGTTGCTTTTTTTCTTAAAATTTCGCCTATTTCTAGCTGTAGCCCTAATTTATGTTTTCGTAGCTGTTCCAATTTATTGGGTACTGTTAATCTGGGGGCGTTCCATGAGCTAGATCCTTTACCTATTATTCCGGCCTCAGTTATTTCCTTTGCCTGCCTATTTATTTTTTCTTTTTGTTTTTGTTTTAATCTATATGACGCCACATTGATAGGTGCCGTTCCCGGTCCTACATTTATGCAATGCTCGGTTATGTCGGTACTTTCTACCACATTTCCTTCCGAGTAAAATAAATCGTTATATTCCTCGTCAATTTCGCAAATCTTTTGTTTTTCCTCTTTGTTTAATTTCTCGGTCCTAATGCTAGTCCTAAGTTTTTCCATTCTTTCGGTTTCTCTACTGCTTTGTAGCGTATTTATTTTCGCGCTGACTTTGTTACTCGCGTTTTCTTTAAAGAGATTCTCGCGGTCTTTGACTTCTACTGATGTATTTGTTAGCTCGGCTTCGTCTTCGGTCGTATTCGTTACGTTAACTACGCATTCACCGTTTTCGGCTTTGATTAAACACTTTGTTATGTATATTCCCGCTCCTAAATCTCTTCTTTCTACTAATCCTTCCCCTTCTGAGGTTGTTCGTACTGTTATAATTTTTTCTGTTCGCGGTGCTATTACCTTTGTTCCTATTTTTTCTAGCGGTATTTTTACTCCATAAAGCGATATGTGACTGGGTGGTTCTATCTTTACACGGTGTGCTTGCATGAAATCGACGCCTATCAATCCGTCAGCCTCTATTGGAAAATCGTCCCTGACTAAATAGCACCGATGCTTTATCGTCTGTTCTCCTACTTGTACGTTTAAAGTTATCTGACACAGGGGCTTTTGCACTGTTAACCCTATTCCTGTTAATTCTATCTTTGTCGGGCTGGCTTTTGTTTTATTGTGCACTAACCCGATTTTTAAGAGTGTCACTTGTGCTCCTGAGTCTACTAGCACAGTGGCGCGTCCGCTTATTAAATCTTTTGAGATAATTTTACAGTGATTTTTGCATTCTGTTGCTGTCATTACGCTATTTATTTTGTATCTTCCTACTTCGTCATTAGCTACGTTACTAGCGTTACTTGTGTTAGGTTGCGTTTGTTGCGCGTTTCGGTTGGTTGTCGTCGTCGTTTGTGATGTCGACGGACTTTCGTTTGGTCTGTTAGTTAGTCTATTTTCTGGTCTAGTACGACAATTTCGCGCCATGTGCCCGGGCCGTCCACAGGTCAGACACACGATTTGGTCCCTGCCGGGGGCAGTGCCTCCTGTATGGTTTGGGGTATTCCGCGGGTTTATTCTAGTTTGCGCATAGCAATTGTTAGTTGTGTGCCCTATTCGGTTGCAATTTCCACGTCGAGGTGGGGAATTCTTTTGAAATGGGTCCTCATTTTGGGACGATTGCGTGTATTCATAACTTTGACTTTCTCCGTACTTTATTTCTGCCTCTGAGGCTCCTATAATCGCGTCTTCCAGGGTTTTGTACCCTCTCGATTGAACGATAGTCGCTGCACGTCCCTGCAAACCGTTTTCAAAAATAACTTGAGCTTGTCGTTTGAGAGTGGCGGTTATAGCATTGTATCCCGCTTCATCTGGTTCTGATTCGATGGTTAATCTGACTAATAGCATGTGAAGTTCTTCTACGCGCCGTCCAAAAGCTTGCGCGCTTTCTCCCGGCCTTTGCCGACTTTTATTTAACTCGATCTGCACGGACGCTAGCGACCGTCGGTCTAGAAATACTTTTTCTAGTGCTATTTTAAATTCCTCATAAGTATCAAGTTTTTTATATCGCATTTCTTGGTGCGCCTTTCCTGCTAATTTTACGCTTTTAATTGTCCTGAAAAGTTTCGGTTTGTCTGCTTCATTAACTAGTTCGAGCGCACATTCGCATGTCTCTAAAAATTCGGATACTCTGACCGCAGGGCCTCCCGTAAAAACTTTTACGCACCTTAGTGCTTCTGAGATAGTCATATCTCCGTTCGCCATTTCCGGGCTTCGTACGTCTAACAGAGAAAAATCTAATCGTTCTATCGGGTATTCTCGTCTGATTTCTATTCGGTCACAAATCGGTGATTGTAATCCCGATGCACCGTGGTCTGATTCGCTAAGATCGCTATCCGTACAGAGATGCTTTACAGCTGTCGCGGACAATTTCCTACGTTTACATTCGCTTTCTGGGGTGGTAAATATTAATTTTACGTCGAAAAACGATTCGAGTGATCGACTAAAATGCCGTTTGTCTGGCAGGAAATATACTTTTGCGGATTTGCCCTGGTCGGACATACGGTCGCTACTTTTACGTTTGTCTTGCGTGCTGAGCTAGGTGTGGATGTTACTCACAGTAGAAGTGTTCGCCACATTCTGCTGGGCTGTCGTCGTTGCTGTCACCTGTTCGCTGGGAGTTGGCTGCCCTATCTCTCGTTCTCCGCGCCGTCCGCAGATAAGCTCGGTGAACTGGCTCGTGCCGTAAGCTGAGCTGTCGATAAGGCTCGTCTCCTCCTTGTCGCTCGTCCAGTCGTCTACTTCCTCGTATGAACCTTGGCTGCCGCCTGGTGTTAGATTGCCTGGTCTGCTTCCTCCGTCTCGGTGTAGTTTACACCGTCCTTCACCTTGGCCTTTGCTTCTTCTGGCGATAACTGCCACGTATTTGCAAAAAATTTTTTGCAAAACGATCCCACTCGCTGCCACCAATGTGGTAGTCCGCGCTCGTAAGCCGGCTACCGGTTATCTTTGGAAGCGGAAGGAAGGTGGTGTTTGAGGTATAGATCAGGTTCTTCTTGAGTATAAGTATGACTTTTATTAAATAACTGGTTATTGGTGAGGCACAAGTAACCCTCCTAACTCTTTGCTCGCTCTCGATGATCTGTCTATTCGTTTCCTTATTTCTGTGCGTGCCACTCCTTAGCGTTCGGCGCTAAGAAGGGAGAATCGCTGAATTGCATCTTAGGCTCGGGACTCGCAATGTCCAGGCACTCGGGTGATGCAATGCTTATACATTACTTTTTGGTCGCCTTTTCGGAAGGCGGCCTTGAATACGATACTGCTGTATCGCTTAGGCGACTCGCGGGTACAACACCTATCTCATTGATGAGCTAGAAAGCGTACAGCACAAATTCCTCAGAATTGCTGCATATAGAATAAATTGTCCATTGGAGTATTGTGATCATGATTATTCGCATATTCTCTGTCAATTTAACTTAATGACCGTCGAACGTCGGCGCCTCATGCATGATTTAGTTTTTGCACACAAAGTCCTCAATAGCGCGGTAAATTGTAAAGAGATTATATCTCTCTTTAGGCTAGACACATCATGGTCAGCGCTCAGATATGGAAATTTGGAAAATTCAACACACTCAATCGCATATTTATAAGTGTAAACGTGGCTGCAAGATCGATCAATTTCTTTTGTTCTCCCTCTCAATTCAGACGCCAACTGGACAAATACATGTTCTCATACAATAGCTCTTTATAACCGAAACTACGTACTAATACTTCTTCACTAATTCTATCATACTATCTTATATCCTAGTATATTGTCATCTTCGCTCGTTACTGTATTTCTATATTGTATCAAATCTTGTATACTAAAGGGTTTCACTACCCGTTAATAAAGTAATTAATTAATTAATTAAAAAAAAGCGAGAGCGCGGATAGGTTAGGATCCGCAGGATCGTACGAATCCGTTCGGGTAGGTTCGGCCGCCGTCGGCCCAGCTCAGGAGTTCGATTTTCGGGACAATAGATCCCGAAAGATTATTCTAGTTCCGTGCGTAGAGCGAATCACAGGTGAGGGAATTAACCTCAATTTTGACTTTTTACTACCGGTTCATCGGAGTCTTTGTAAAGTAAATTCTTTGCTTAATTCTATATTATCAATTGAAATTCATATCGATTTAACTTTCCTTTTTTGCTTTTCATAAAGATTATTGAATTTTCCGGACACGCGAATCGAGCTTGCGAAGTCGTTCGGTCTCCGCGAAGAGACGATTTCTTCTATCGTAAAAATTTGTAAAGTATCGAATCCGATTGCGTATCGGAAAGAATTGTATTGGACAAATTATAGAATTCGGAATTCGTATCCGAGGTTTTGGCAAAAGTCTTTTCTTTGGCGAATCTGTGTTAACCGTAATTCGAGAGAGTTCGACCGGGACGAAACCGTTAGCGAATTCGAATACGGGAGAACTTGTGATTGTTTGATTGCTTTGTTTCTTTATGATTTTTGTAAGAGACTCCGACCAACCGAATTATTATTGAATAAACCGAGATTTTATTGTATTTTATATCTTGTCTCGTCTTTATTGTCTCGAGTAGAGAGTTATCGAGCCCCTAACCCTTCTGGTTACGAACGCGAATCCTTCTTTGGACAGAATCCTCTTTAATTTATTTAGCGTTCTGTTACCGACATTTTGTACCGAGAACTATCGTATTCCGCTTTCGAGAAATTATCTTTTATTCCGTATCTTACTTTTTTGACATCGACAATCCGGGTGGAAACGATTCTCGGCAGGGCTTAACCCTTTCCCCCGACTTACGAATCCGCGAGAGGAGAGATTGTCGTTGCAGTTTATATGTTATATGAACAATATTGATAAGAGTTTTTGTATAAAGCTTGCGCGTTCGTTCGCCTCGTTGTGTTAGTCGAGAAAAAGGGACGAACAAACGCTATAAGTTACGGTTATTCTAATACGCAGTACACTTCACGCAAGATTAACAGAATAGCGCGTTTTTTCAGAATAGCAATTGTTCTCGGTAATCGGTAGAAATTCTGTAGAAATTTCCATTATGAGATGAGATGAAAAAGTAGTAAAAAAGTTTTCCCTTCCCTTTGGAAAAGAAAAATTATTTGTTTTGAAACAACGAAAATACGATATTTAGTAAACTAATCCTTCTACAGGGTGTCCGCTTCCATGTAGTCAAGCGGAGGACTACATGTATACATCAATGACTTGAATCGAAATGTCTAATACCATTTTTCGAAATTCGACTTATTTAACGAATTATCAACTAACAAAAATCGGCCAATTACGACGATTAGCAAAGGAAGGCGGTTCACTCGAGCTCGCAACTAGGCAAGAGACGAAGCGGTAGGAGGAGCAATCCACAATAAACAACGTTACATGTCGCTGCTCGCCGTAATTGACCGATCTTTGTTAGTTAATAATTCGTTAACTAAGTCGAATTTCGAAAAATGGTATTAGACATTTCGATTCAAGTCATTGATGTATACATGTAGTCCTCCGCTTGACTACATGGAAGCGGACACCCTGTATATTATAGATCAGACTAATCGCTCTATGTATAGATATGCTTGAATTCTGTGCGTACAGCCTATTCGCGGAGACTACGAAACACAATGGAGGCAGGTAACGCGCACTTGTCTTAAACTTGCGTGAATTTTTGTGCGTATTAGGATAACCGTCACTTATATCGAATATTCGACCTTCTTTCTCGACTAACACAACCAGACGAACGGTCGCGCAAGCTCTTTGCAAAAACTCTTATCAATATTGTTCATATAACATATAAACATATATCACATCTAAGTCTGCAAGAGGCAATTTTTAAAATTTCATTGTGAGCTCAGGTGCAAGAGTTGAAAAATGCCTTTTTTTATTTTTTTCGTGATTTCAGAAATTTCAATTGTTTTATAACAACGAAAACAGGTAATTTAGTTAACAAAAGTTTCTATATTGTTACGAAAATTGCAATTGTTTGGTTCGAATACTAAAACGTTATTCTGCTTTATAAAGTCTCCGAATATTTCTGAGATTCACGGTGAATAAAAATTTGAAACACTTACTTCTTGGGTCATCCTCCTGGCAGGAGCGGCCGTCGTCGTCGTTGTGATCGTCCCCGATGTCGCTATGGACGTCTACGCACCTGTCGCTGGTCGTCTGCTTACGGCGTCGGCTCACGACGTCGATGGCCTCGACGTCCACGCCGTCGCCGTTGTCGTCGTTGTCATTGACGGCGGTGAAGGCGACGACAACGGCGACGATTTAATATCAAGTTCGATTTCTTCGATTGCTTCGATCATCTGTAAAAAAGTAATAAACAATTATAACTAGTAACTATGTAGTACTTGATTAGACGTCTAGCACTATCAAAAATAATATCTGACAATTCCTATAAAAATGATACTTACTGTTCTTATTCTCCTTTTTCTCTTCGATGTTTCTCGCTGGAGAAGTGCCGGTGAAGATTTCCGGTTGAGACGTGCACGCCTTTTGCACGCGGCGGGAAATTTGGCGGGCGCGGGGGGGGGGGGAGTAATAAGTTCATTACACTGTCCAACAAATTTAAACTTTTTTTTCATTTTCTATATCCACTATGAAATTCTTATAGATTTTAGCAAGCTAAACACGAATCTCAAATCCGTTTGTCTGTGGCACGTATAGTTATTTCAAAAATCGCTTTTGAGCAAAAATGTATTTTCTCTACTTTGACTTCAATTTTCGTCGAAAGTATTAGAGTTAGATAAATGGGATTTATTTCATTGAATTTTAGAGACTTTAACGAATAAAATGATATATAACACTTCCGCAAAATGATTTTCTAAAAATGTCTAAACATTAATTTGAGTGGACGAAATACGTTTTTAGCAGCTTTTTTACGGTACTTTTTCGCATTATCCACCGAAACTATACGTCTGTCATGAATTCTAACCATTGAACGCGATAGAGTGAACATTTTTCTATAGAAAACCATCATTCCGTGACAGACATGGTGTTTTGTTTTCACAAAGGAACAAAACATATCCGTGCAAGTCGCGCGGGCGCGTGGGCCGCTGTCACGAGCGCGCCAGGTTGCTGATACTACGTGACTTGCGCGGAATTTTGCTTTCTGACAGATTTCCGTAAAACCAGGACTTGAAAACGGTATTAATATCGGTTAAAGTTCTTCAAATTGTTCTGAAGAACTTTGATTTTGAATAACCGTTTCGAAGAACCTAAATCGATATTCTAACTGTTTTCAATACCTGCTTTAAAACTATGTTATTAAAAAAAATCCTAAATTTTTCGATGCGCTAATTGCTGAAATATTTTTTTTGGTGATTGTGAAATTCTATCGCAGTCTTCATTTCTCCGAGACTAGACGCGCTGGAGTAACTCTTTTTATCGAGAACAATTTTCCAATGAAGTTTTTTGTACACGTTCATAGCACGTTTCGCGCGGAATGATGGAAACAAAAGTCTTACGAAAAAACGTTGTAGTGCGTAGTGGTGCGCGCTTAGCCTTATTTTGTTAATCCCTCGCGAACACGGGGACAAGCATCACGCCGGGCGATTAGCAAGATTACGAGGTAAGTTTTCTTACTTTCTTTGTTGCCGGACGTGAGGCTGTCGTAAAACTTTTCGAGTTTTACAGTGAGTGATAGAGTGAGTGTTTAGTGTAGAGTTTTTTTAAGAAAAAGGTGTAGGAATAGTGACAATGAATGTGGGTGCGTGTAGTGGTGAGAAGAAATGTGCAACGAGACATAGAAAAAGAGGAAAAAGTTGCCATTTAGTGTCAAGTGCACCGAAGAAAAAATTTAACCGTGGACGTTTCTCGAAGAAAAGAAAGAGTGATTGTATTGCGGAGAGGCTCCAGAGAATGGGACTAGAAAGTGCACCAGATCGAAAGAAAAAGGAAATCTTATCGGTGGAGCAATTACGAGAAATTTTAGAGGATGAAGAAGCACCTGAAGGAAATATACAAGGAATTTTGGAAAAAGTGCAGGAACCAAGTTTACAAGAAATTTTAGAAGATGAAGAGGTTCCAGATGAGCATTTCAGGGAAATTTACGAAGATGAAGACGAAACCGATGAAATGCTGCCAGTGGGAAAAGAAAATATTGAAGCAGAAGATCCCATATCGTCTACGGAGGAATTAATAGAAAATAAAGAATTAGACGTAGGCCGATTGCAGCCAACCAGCATAGAGGGTCGTCGTATCGTTGATTTGGATCATCTGTTCGCCGAACTTTATGCCAAATTTGATAACCACTGCCGTGGAATAGAATGCCGCTTCGCGGATTTTATCATCGTTGGATCTCGTCGAAAAGGATTGATAACCGAGATCGAGATGCAGTGTCGTATGTGTTTGTACAAGACAACCATCTCGACGGAAAACAGAAATTCCGACATCATGGATGTGAATGATAGTGCAGTGGCTGGGTGCATTGTGACAGGTATAGGATTTTCGCAAATGGACGAATTGTTCAGTTCTATGAATATTCCATGCATGTCATCAAACAAATATGATACATGTCACCGGAATATCGAAGAAGGTTTTTTGACTGCGGCACGAGAAGAAATGTTTGCTGCTGCTGAAGAGGAGAAAACTTTGGCGATTGCAAGAGGAGACGTAATAGATGGCATTCCACATATTCCCGTAGTGGCAGATGGAAGTTGGATGAAAAGGTCATACAGAAGTGGTGTGACCGTTCCGTCACATAAGAATACGTGAAGACGGATCGATACATCGATCGCGAGCATCGATCAGCTGGAAGCTAGGAAGACCATCCCCTCCACGCGGCTCATAGTCCGGCTAATTACCGAGGAGCGGCGCCCCGCGGACGCGCGTCCACCGTGGTCCTCACCGTCCGAACGCCGAGAGTCAAATCATCCCCTCCACTTCTCAAAGGACCACTGGGATTCGTGGGCGAAGATGATGCCCCACCACCCGGCAATTGACCATTCGCGATCTTTTGCGCATTAACATTAGTATAAATATGGGAGCACCGAACGCTCCTCACTCACTTCTCGATCTCCAGCTTAGAGAGGAACATCTCAGCTCGCCTCACGAGCTTGATCTCACACAAGAGCCCTTTTCAGGGTTATCATTTGGAGAGGAGTCCGTCCGGCAAGAAACGGTGTAGCTGTCCTAGGTCAAGCCGACCTGTATAACAAAGCAAACCGTCTTTGTATACGGGAAGTTACACGCGCCTCAAACCGAGGAGCCTTCGAGCAAACCGTCTCGAAGACACCGCCGAGAAGTTCACACCCGGTACAAATAATAATCTAATACCTGAAAGGATAAGAAGGGACAAGTCATCAAGGATTTGGGGAGTCGAGTCACGTAAAACATCACCGTGCATCATAGATAATCACGACCACGAATCGGATTCATCTATGTTATGCCCGTGTGCGGTACCGTAGACCATATATGTTCTAAAGTACTTCTCAAGTGTGGTATTAAGAACATTTATATGTGTTGGTACACCATATCCATACAGTGTGGATAAATAAATTTTTAACAAAAAAAATAGAAACCGACTTCGAAAAAAGCGCTAAAAAGAGTGAAATAATTTTTTATGTATACCGACAATATTCGATTTCATCATTATCATACTCAGAATATTGCAACTTTTTCGGCGGCGACACAAAATATTCCAACACGGTCATTTTCACGAACAAAGGAGTAAGTGCCTAATACATAAATATCCATCAATGTCCGTGAATTTCTGGCTATTAATGTACTGTTAATTAATTTTCTGTCGCCTCCGAAAAAGTTGCAATATTCTGAGTATGATAATGATGAAATCGAATATTGTCGGTATACATAAAAAATTATTTCACTCTTTTTAGCGCTTTTTTCGAAGTCGGTTTCTATTTTTTTTGTTAAAAATTTATTTATTTCATACATTTTAGTGTATAATCGATCAAGATGTGGAAATAAAGTTATGTAGGTAATATTTGCAAAAGGATCGAAAAGGTTTGGTTCCGATATGTGAAGTCGTTGAGGAGATATAGAAGAATAAACAAATGATTTTGTAATAACAATTTAAACATAGTAACAATTGAGAATGTGTCGCATAATGTTAGTAAGTGAGCAGTATTTGCGAAAGGATCGAAAAGGTTTGGTTCCGATAGGTGAAGTCGTTGAAGAGATATAGAGGAATAAACAAATAATTTTGCAGTAACAATTTAAACATAACAACAATTGAAGATGTGTCGCATAACGTTAGAGAGTGGGTAATATTTGCGAAAGGGTCGAAAAGGTTTGGTTCCGATAAGAGAAGTCGTTGAGGAGATATAGAGGAATAAACAAATTATTTTGCAACAATTAATAAATTATTTATATAATTAATATCTGCTAATTATTTCTAAGAAGATAGTAATAGTTTGTTTCATTACAATAAATCAATCCCATTCAAAAAGAAATTGCGATAAATCTGAATAAAGCACTAATTTTGCAATAACTTTGTTAATAATAAACATTTCGGAAAAATTTTTTAAATGGGACCAATGGGAGACCTAAACCTAGCAACTGGAAGTGATTTTATTTCGATTGGTCAATCCGTCGCTGAGTTATGGCCGGACAAACAAGAATAAAGCACTAATTTTGCAATAACTTTGTTAATAATAAACATTTCGGAAAAATTTTTTAAATGGGACCAATGGGAGACCTAAACCTAGCAACTGGAAGTGGTTTCATTTCGATTGGTCAACCGGTTGCGGAGCTATGGCCGGACAAACAAAACAAAAAAAAAAAAAAAAAAAAAAAAAGCAAGATCACCCACTGTCGAATAGAGTAACCTCCTCCTTTTCGAAGTCGGTTAAAAATAGCCTTTCTCTGCAAGGTATTTTTGACGTTCTGTATGGCCGACTGGGGAATAATCATAAATTTGATTACGGCGCGAATTGTTAACCCATACAGTGTCTAACGCTTCTGAACACGTATCGGAGGAATTAGACGTTCTTTATGGCCGGTACACAAGAGTCATGACTGCTCAGTAACCATTGATCTAGGTATCAGCGTGAAAGGTTTCGACATGCTACTCTGTACACTAGTAATTTAGAATCAGATAAATATTTTCCAAATTTTAATAAACCGGCTGTGAGCTTCGCGACGTCGTGCGCGTCGAAGACATCGGCGACCCATTCAACTTTTTGCACTCCTACTAGATGTCGCTTCTAGTAGAGAGAATTTAGTTTCTGATTAGTATTGTTTCCTTGCCGGACGCATAAAATTTCACGTACTGTTTTAGTTTTAAGAGTTTTTGATACACCTAATTAACGTCTCGTTAATTTAAGTGAACATAGAATCATTACTATTCGTATTAGACATCACGTAGTGTTCCTACGTAATCCAAAGATTTTCAATGACGAGTAATTAACTTATCCGTTTTATCGTATTGTTTAGTCCATTACTTGGACACATAGGTGTCTCGACATTGTTGATTTGCTCAACTACTTGATACCCCTACTAGATGTCTCTTCTAGTAGCGAGAACTTAGCTTCAGTATTAATTACGACTATAGAATAGTTCTTCCGTTTTATTGTATTGTTTTAGTTCCGATTCGGACTTATGAATATTCCTATAATAGGAATACACTCAGTATTAGACACTCTTACTAGATGTCGCTTCTAGTAATGAGAATTTAGCTTCCGTTAGAATTCCGTATCAAATAGATTAATGCTTCTGCGTTACTATTATAGATATCAAACATTTGTCATCCGTATAAACCTTTCCTTATTGATTAAAACGAGGGGAATAGCTCAACATCCATATTGGATGAATTGTTATGTATGTACCCTCGTAACGGAGGAATTTATTTATTTATTTTTATTTATTTATTTCAATAAACGGGCAGTGAAAAGCCCTTTAGCATACAAATAGATATAATATAAGATAACAATAACAGATAAAAGTAGAATATAAAGATATAACAGCTTAAAGTGAATTATTATGGTATAACAATGAATACAAAGAGCGCTTAAACTGAGACTGAGAACAGAAGTAATTGAGAAATCTTGAATAATGATTGACATTGTAGAAAATCCGATTAACACTATTAAATTGTCCATACAAAGTTCTATGATGCTCAATAAATAATAAATGATAGTGACGAAGAGACGTAATCGAAGTGCAAAGTCCAAAAAGAGAAACGATATCTGTACAGGTAATTAACCCATTTAGCATTTTATTAGCAAAAATAAGGTCACACATAAGTCGACGCCGCTCAAGAGTAACCAATTTGAGCCGAGAGAGAATATGATTATAATTGTGGTCATAGATGGACATCGGACAATTTAGTTTATGCGCAGCAAGCCTTAAAAATCTATGCTGGACACGTTCCAATTCAACAATTAAGTAATGCTGATAAGGTGACCAGATAATTGAACAATACTCCAGGCGAGAGCGAACTAAAACGCCATACAGAAGTCTAAGAGTGCTAACGTTAACAAAATGCCTGGATGTCCTATTAATGAAACCTAATATTCTGTAAGCCGCACTACAAATATTCATAATATGTTCGGAAAATGATAAGTTATAAGAAAAAATAACACCTAAATCACGAATAACGTCCACCGAGTTTAAATAAATATCGCTGATGGTGTAATTATAACTGACCCTATTCTTTAAAAGAGAAAATCGGATGATATAGCATTTAGATAAGTTAAGGTAAAGCCTGTTACGCTCGCACCACGCAGCAAGATTATGAAGATCATTCTGTATATGGAGTACACTAGTGAGATCATCAATGGTATGGAACAGCTTTAGGTCATCCGCAAATAAGAGAAAATAACAATAGCGAAAGCATGAAGATATGTCATTAATAAAAAGATTAAAAAGCAGGGGCCCAAGGTGAGAGCCTTGGGGGACCCCAGATAGTACTTTAATAGAAGAGGAAAGACAATGTTTATATTTCACAAATTGAGATCTGCCTGAAATAAAGCTGCCCAACCACGACAAGAACACACCAGTAATACCCATGCTTTTAAGTTTAGATATAAGAATAGAGTGACTGACAGAATCAAAGGCTTTTTTAAAATCGGTATAAATCGCATCAACTTGCAACCTTCTCTCCAAGGAATTTGCCAGGTAGTGATGATAAACCAGTAAGTTCGTACAAGTGGATCTACCAGCTATAAAGCCATGTTGTTCATTGATAATAACATTTTTACAAAGGAAGGAAAGGTTACGTGCAACGATCCGCTCAAAAATTTTTGGAAATAGATTTTGCAAGCTAATTGGCCTATAGTTCTCAATCAATGACGGATCGCCACCCTTAAAAATAGGTCTAATAATACAAGATTTCCACAAAGTCGGAAATACTCCTGTAGACAGAGACTTATTAAAAACAAACCATAGTATCCTAGATAAAATAAATTTACAAGACTTAATAATTAACGGGTGAATACCATCAATACCAGGCGAGGAATTTAAACTTAAGTTATCGATACTATTGTAAATGTCAATAATATCAATAGAGTAATTCGAAATGTTTAGATTAACATTATTGTCGAAGTTTTGATTCGAATTATTGTCCAAAGTGTAAACAGACTCAAAAAATTTAGCAAAGCCATTCGCAATAGAAGTATCATCTTCTAAGAGAGCACCATTAAAGAACATCGATGGATTCGCATTCGGTTTACGTATGGAGCGTGTAAATTGCCAAAAAGACCTTATATTAGTAGGAATATTTGATTCCATTCGCAAAGCATAGTTTTTCCAGCAAAGATGAGTAAGTTTTTTACATTCTTCCCTAAGTTTGGAAAAAACTAGATAGTCCGACAGTGAGCTGCTCTGCTTGTAAAGCGTATGCGCGCGCTTTTTAGATTTAATGCAACGAATTAAACTAGAAGAAAACCAAGACGGATAGGAAGATGAATGAAAACGTTTGGTCGGAATAAAGGAATCAATAGCATAATTTAAATGAGAATAGAGCGTTTCAACTGACTCCTCAACCGGTAAGTCCCGTAATAGGTTATCCCAATCAAAGGAGCATAGATAATCGTTCAAAGCCGAATAGTCACCTGAACGAAAATCCCTAACTACGTGATAGGTGCGTAAGAAAGGAGATGAGGAAGCCATAGGAATAGAGAACTGGAGAGGTGGGTGGTAAGGATCGGATGGGATAAGGATATCACAGGAAGGAGAGACATGTAAGTTACAAAAAGAGGAGAAAATAAGATCTAATACGCCACCATAGGAGTTCTTAATAAAGTTTGACTGGTAAAACTGTAAGATGTTAAAGCACGCCTGTAAAATAGAGGACTGATTTCGGAGAATATGTGTCGAAGTAAAAGAAAAACTTAGATTACCCATGGGGTCATTGAACCAGGAAGTATTCGGAACATTGTAATCGCCCGCAAGAATAATATCAGTGTTGGTAGGAAAAGATGATAACAGCTGCTCAATCGAGTTACAGTGACTTATAAACACAGACGGATCGCTAGCCGGGGGTAAATAAACCCCGCCGACTAATAGAGATTTAAAAGGAAAACGAATTTCTACTAACACTTGCTCAACACATGGCGATGACGACAATAATACACGGCTGGGTAAGGACTCATGTACCGCAATCAAAACACCTCCCCCCATTCGACTACTGTTTTCGACGGAGCATCTGTCACACCTGTAAATATTATAACCGTTTAAACCAAGTTCGGAACTGTCTATGCCGCTACAAAGCCAAGTCTCAACAAAAATAATAATTTTGTAACATTCAGATGCAGCGGCTATTGCACACCTAAGAATATTCAGTTTAGATCTTAAACCTCTCACATTTTGATAATAAACTAAAGGGCAAGAAACTAGTTTCCCTGGGAGGAACGATGCGCATTATTAGAGTTCACTATCCGCGGAATACCGTTCACAAAGCGAATTGTTTTATTGCTTTCACCGGAAGCATGTAGACGGTTAAGTTCATTACGAAGATCTTGCAGGTGAGCACGTTGCATCGGCGTACGGTCCTCCGAAATCACTGCGGGCCCACTGTAATGACGTTTCTTCCGAAGAGCAGTTAAGACGTCCTCACGGGAAGTGCAGACCACCTTTAGCGGTCTCGGACGATCCGTATTTTTCTTCCCCACGCGAAAAGTTTTTGTAAACGGAATGCCAGGAGGATGAATTAGCTTGAATATCTCCGTAACCCTTTGCGCATCTTGCGAACCTTGCTCGTGGACAGCAGCATCACGGGCCGAAGATCCTTGTTGAAGATTCACCTCCTCAAGGTTGAAAATAATAAGGTTCTTCGAGCAACGGTCGCGATCGGCCATCTCCGTTATGACATCCTCTGTACTATTTAAATTATGCGGAGTAGAGGAGACTCTAACCTCCAAACTGTTAACTCTCGACTTAAGGTTGTCGATGTCAGTTTTGAATTCGGCTTTCAAATCTTCTAACGACTTGAGAACCGACTTTTCAAAGGTCTCAAATCTTGACGACAGCTCTTGAAGCTCTTGCTTAAAAATCGCCCGAAACTTACTCAGAAGTCTAGAATCTTGTGTGTCGGCAGGAGAGGCAATTGAGGAGCCAGAACAATCCAACTGACCGTTGATAACAGGATGGCCAGTGCGGTGGAGGCACCCAGGGTGCGAAGCAGTGCCACACGATGCACAAACCACAGGTTTTGCTACTTTAGAGCTGCAGCCTTTGCAGATATCCATGATAGAAAATAATAATTTCTAAACGAGAGAGAACTACAAAGCCCCGGACGGTAAAGTGTAACGGATAACGGTGACACTCGGAGCAAGCGTAAACACGTCAGTTCACCTCGAAAGACTGAAGATAATAGAATAAAGAAATAGAATAAAGCTTAGGTACGTTAACCCTTACAGATAAGATTCTTTTCTGACTAAACCACCCGTCCTTTTTTATATCTCCTCCAAAAAGGCCGAACACTCGACCTGGTTGGAATTATTCGTATGAGTAGTATCATAACTCGATAGATTCACGAAAAATAACCAACAACATTTCAGTGGGAAATATGATTCTCTTTCCGGAGTAGGTGCCATCGTTGGATATCATATTAAAAAAATACTATTTATCGGAGTGAGGAATGAATATTGCACCATATGTGAGAATGCAGCACGGAAGAAAGAAGAAGCAAGACAACATAGGTGTTTCAAAAACTGGGGAAGAAATCAAACATCAACGAGTATGGAAAGCGACGCGATATTGGAAGGCTTCAAGAGCAGCATTGAAATGCACGGATTGATGTATTCCGTTCTCATCGCGGACGGCGATAGCAGTGCCTACAAAAAAATAATCGACAGTAACCCGTACGACGATGTAAGAGTGAGGAAGATCGAGTGCACCAATCATTTGTTAAGAAATTTGGCACACAGATTAAAAGAAGTATCAAAAATTAAAGGTCGCTTGGGCCAGTTGCGCAACGTTATTGAGAGAAATATTATCCGAATTCGAAACGCTGTTACGAAAGCTGCAGCGTTTCGTTCCGAAGAAGCTGTATCAACGAGGATAAAAATTCAAAACTTAAAAAATGATATGAGTAACATACTTAGTCATATTTTTGGAGAACACAAGAATTGTGCACGGCTGCAATACTTTTGCGACGGAACAAATAAGGAAAACGAGGAAAACCTTGTTCCAGCTCTACAAAATGTTGGCGCCTACCAGAAAATGGAAGAAGCGGTAAACAATCTCAGCTGCTATGCTGATAGTTTACTGCTCAATGTAAATAGCAATAGCGTTGAAAGCTATAATGCTATAATCTGCAAGTTCATCGGAGGCAAGCGTATAAATTTTGGAAAACGAGGATCTTATGAGACTAGATGCACCGCGGCGGCAGTACAATATAATACCCAAGGAAGCTTGAGTCGCCTAAGCACCGTTATGAACAAAAAACCATTCGCAATACTGGAAACTTTAGAAAATCGTCGAAAGAGGAAAGTGAAAAGGACGGAACAATTAAAAAGAACAATGAAGAAACGTCGATTCGAAGCGAGAGGATCTCGAGGAGCGGACGAAGATTACGGACCAAATGTACAACGGCCCGACATGGATAAGGATGTTTATGAGGAACAATTAACATTGCACATCAATAAGCTGAAAAATTGGCAAGAAAATAGATTGCAAATAGAAGAAGATACAAGGAAGCAACAAAGTAGTCACTTGTGGCAACATATTCGAAGAAAGTTGCTTACAGCGTCTAACTTTGCAGAAGTATGCAAAAGAAGAGAACAAACTTTGAGCGCAAAACTCGTAAAAAAGATTGTATACCCGCAACTTTTGTCGGTACCAGCCGGAACCGATCGGAAAAGTAACGTAAGCTGCTAAAGGTAAGAAAAGCGAAACGTTACAATATATAGGACTTTGTTTAAAGCAGACTGATATATTACTTTAGGTTTAGAAAAAAAAGGGGCTTGTTATATAGAGTTGTACCTTTACTTTTAGAAATTTAGAATTAAGATGATGTTATAGAAACAGGGGAAGTGTTAAAAGTTATAGAAAATGTTCCTATAACATTCAAGTATTGTTTAATCCGAATAAGCCGATACAGAGGTCGTTCGCGTCGAAGTGCTGCCATCTCGGCTAGTGCTTAGTCTTCTTTGTAAAACCACGTAACTATACTGTACTCTTTTACTACTATAATCTCTCTGTTACCTGTCGCAGAATATATCTGTATTATTCTCAAGCATCCTCACCAATATTTACTTTTCCTGCCAAAAGATTAACATTTTGTAAAGATCTTTTTCTTGTTAGAATTTTTGTTGGCCGTGAATCGAGAAAGTTCGGCCGGGCCGAAACCATTAGCGAATGCGAACACGGAAGAAATTGTAATTAGTAGATTTCTTTGATTCTTTTATAATTTTTGTATGAGACTCCGACCAACCGAACTATTATTGAATAAACCTTGATTTTATTATATTTTATAATTTGTATCGTCTTTACTGTCGCGAATAGAGTTCATCGAGCCCCTAACCCTTCTGGTTACGAACGGGAATCCGTCTTTGGTTAGAATCCTATTAATTTATTTGGCGTTCAGTTAACCAACCTTTCTTTACCGAGAACTATCGTTATTCCGCTTTCGAGAACTTATCTTTAATCACGTAAACTTTTTTGACCTCGACAATCCGGGTGGAAACGATTCTCGGAAGGGCTTAACCCTTTCCCCCGATTTACGAATCCGCGAAAGGAGAGATTGCCGTTGCAAAAATTGGCATCCCTTGTGGGGAGCTCGATAGAAAGACCGAGAATTCTCGAGACAATAAAGAAACTTTCTGTTTGTATCGTCCAATATTTCTTGCATTGTATTCTTTGTTTGATCTGGTGCTTGCTTGTATTTTTTCCTTGCGAGTGTTCAGGAGTGACCGCGACTGACCGCGAGTGATCGCGAAATTTCAGTAGAAAATAGGAAATTTTGGTACTTGAATTCGAAAATGGACAAAGGGCAAAAGGCTCGAACGTTCGTTAGGCGTGAGTCATACCCGGGATCGTGGGCCTTCGACCTATCGGCAAGGGCATTGCGCGGTATATTGGCTATGATGAATGTAAACAATATCGGGAACGAAGACGAGCTCCACGACCGTTTCATGAGGATAAGCAGGCGGGTAGGCGGAGAGCGGGGAGTACGTGTGGGGCGACGAAGACGAAGCTAACGACGCAACCGATACCGAATCCGTAGATAGCGGGAGGGAGGAATCGGGTAGGCCGTGTGGAAGGGAAGGAGCTGCGTTTTACGAATTCGACGAAATAACACGCTTTTCCGAACCCGAGGTGCGAATAACGACTCGCGAGGCCGCGAGCGTTGTAACCACGACCGCGTTAGCAACATTCGCGACACGGGAGGAACGTCGTCCACCTACACGACATTTACGACGCTATCAGTAGTTCCGACAGTAAAAATAGAAGAAATGGGGTTGAATCCGAATGTCGCGCCGTTTGAACCGTCCAAGGGCCCGCCAAACCGCGCTAACCCGATCGCACATTCAACGCTTCGTTGGCCACCCGTTAGAAGCGATCCAAGCGTAGTAGAGGGGATAGCGAGCGCCGTAGCACAGCCGGAGCCGATGCGTCGCGTGGCCCAGAACCGCCACGACCGAGTCGAATTCTCGGGCGAGTCCGCCGAGACTTCGGCTACCTTCGCGAGCGCGAAAGATAGGGTGGGGAGGCCGGTGACAGGCGAGCCGAGCACGCGTGAAGGCACGGGAAATAGCGAAGATGTGACGATCTCGAAAAAGGAATTATTAGAAATAATAAGTTTAACGATAGAGGCGAAATTGTTATCGTTAGGACCTCCGCAGAATAGATATTTTAATTGAGACAAAAGATTAGAAGCTAGGGCGAACGAACCCGTGAGAGCGGAGGATAGCCGACGCGAAGATAGAAATATTTCCCGTAATAATTGTTCGAGGCAAACAAGAGATAGCGTCGGGCAGGCCACCGCGTCCGCGAGATTTACGAGTCCGAGCCGCCAGCGGGTAACAGCTGATCGACACGTCACGAATTCGTCGTTATATTTTGAAAGCCGCCGCTCGAGTAAGGAGCTTTATGCGATACTCGGTCGGTGGAACTTAGAATTCGGAAAGCCAAACGGACCGTCCGTCGAGGAATTTTGAGAGAGAATCGACGAGGAACGGGAGATAGTAGAAATTACCGACGAAGAGATGCTTCGTGTCGTTGCGCTTTTATTAACACTTGGCCGACCAATCGGGGAGATCTCCCCGTTTCAATGTAGGTCGGTGCCCGACCCGATCGCGGAGATCTCTCATATTGACCTTAGCAACGCGTTTTCGTTTATTTATCTACATAGTTACGTTGGAGTTGTTCGCTTGATCTCGAGTTGTTATATGTTATACAACATATGTTATATTATATACAAAAAAAACAGCGTAGTTTGGGTTGCTCGAGCGTGGTCGGCTAAGTGTTAACAGGACCCGCGCGTCAATGGTACCGATTGCGTAAAAACCAGTGGTTGACGTGGCAGGATTTCGAATTCGCGATAGTGAAGAAATTCGGCGCCGTCGATCGACCCGAGCGCGCATTAGACCAGGCACGCGCGCTGGTCGTACGCAAGGGCAAACGGAACGGGTGGAAGATTACCTTATTAATATCGAACGTCTATTAAGTCGAGTTTATCCGCCGTTACTGTTGAAAGAGCGAGTTCGAATGGCGTACGTTAATTTACGACCGGAATTTCAACGGGATATTAAATTGACAGATTCAATTTATTATTGAAAAAAGACGTACGGTGGCAGTGGGAAACGGAACAAGTCGCATTCGATACCGTAAAGCAAAGTTTAGCGACTGCTCCCGTATTATCTTGTCCGAATTTCGACCTTCACTTCGTTTTGCAAACCGATGCGAGTCACTTCGGGATAGGAGCCGTTCTGAAACAAACCGAAGGCGATATCGAATACGTAATCGCATACGCAAGTAGAACTTTAACCGACGTAGAAACGAGATATTCGGTAACCGAGAAAGAAGGGTTGGCTGTCGTGTGGGCGATTAAAAAGTTCCATCATTACCTTGAAGGATCTCACTTCACGGTAATTACCGATCACGCGAACTTACGTTATTTGTATAATTTTCGCGACAAGACAGGCCGAATAAGCCGATGGGCCCTTGATTTACTCGATTACGATTTCGATATCGTCTACCGAAAAGGCGCACTTCATAACGTTCCTGACGCGTTGTCGAGGATGTATGAGGAGGAACCCGAGGGAGAATTAACCGTATGCGGGGAAATAGCCGAGGAAGAAGAAGCGTCGTGGTACGATCGTCGCGTAGAAGCCGTTAACCGATTTCCGAAATGATTTCCGGGGTGGAAAGTGGAGGACGAAAAATTATATTATCGCCGTCCGAATCCGTTAAAAAATCGAGCGTTACCGGACTTAGAGGAATGGGAGCTCGTCATCCGCCCGGAAAAGCAGGAGGAGGTTTTACGTGAATCGCATGACGAGCCGTCCGTCGGTCATTTAGGCGTCGAGAAAACGTATGAACGCGCGATAATAAATTATTATTGGCCGGGAATGTACCACGATATTCAAGAGTATGTTCGGAAATGCGTGAAATGTCAGACGTGCAAGTCTAGTCAGCTCGCGCGGAACGGCTATATGGGGAAATGTATCGTAGATCAACCATGGGCGATGGTTTGCACCGATGTCATGGGACCGTTTCCAAAAATTACCGCCGGATTCACTTACATTTTGATATTCCAAGACGTATTTACGCGATGGATAGAATGTATGCCGCTTCGTAAAGCGAACGGGAAAAGCATTATCGATGCGTTTTGAAATCACGTCATATACCGTTGGGGAACGCCAGAAATATTATTGACCGATAACGGAACCGAATTCGTAAATAAGACCGCTGACACCGTCTTAAACGATTGCCGAATCATTCATTCGACCGTTCCACCGTATCATCCCCAGGCGAATCCGGCCGAACGCGTGAATAGAGTAATAAAAACCATGATTACCACTTATATCGAAAACGATCACCGCGAGTGGGACGTGTTGTACCCGCCCCAGACGACTAGACGAGCGACAAGGAGGAGACGAGCCTTATCGACAGCTCAGCTTACGGCACGAGCCAGTTCACCGAGCTTATCTGCGGACGGCGCGGAGAACGAGAGATAGGGCAGCCAACTCCCAGCGAACAGGTGACAGCAACGACGACAGCCCAGCAGAATGTGGCGAACACTTCTACTGTGAGTAACATCCACACCTAGCTCAGCACGCAAGACAAACGTAAAAGTAGCGACCGTATGTCCGATCAGGGCAAATCCGCAAAAGTATATTTCCTGCCAGACAAACGGCAGTTTAGTCGATCACTCGAATCGTTTTTCGACGAAAAATTAATATTTACCACCCCAGAAAGCGAATGTAAACGTAGGAAATTGTCCGCGACAGCCGTAAAACATCTCTGTACAGATAGCGATCTTAGCGAATCAGACCACGGCGCATCGGGATTACAATCACCGATTAGTGACCGAATAGAAATCAGACGAGAATACCCAATAGAAACGCTAGACTTTTCGCTTTTAGAAATTGAAGACGACGAAATGACAGAACAATTAAGCCTCAAGGAAGCACGCAAGTGCATAAACTCTTTCGACGGGAGTTCAACCACCAAACTTTTAGAATTCCTAACGGCGTGCGACTATACATTTGCGCAACTTAAAGAAACCGATAGACCAGCATTATTCGCGTACATAAGAAATCTCAAACTCGTAGGAAAAGCGGCAGAAGAAATGCGATATAAAGAACTTAATACGTACGAAGAATTAAAAACGGAATTAGAAGCAATATTTTTAGAAAAACGCTCAGTATCGGCAGTACAAGCCGAGCTACATAGAAGCTATCAAAAACCAGGGGAAAGCGCGCAAGCGTTCGGGCAACGCATAGAAAAGCTATACATGCAACTCGTAAGATTAACGATAAAACCGCATCACGACGCGAACTCAAAGCGAAACCTAACCGAGGTTCTAAGAGACCAGGCTAAACACGTTTTCGAGAATGGCCTGCAGGGGCGAGTAGGGACGCTTGTCCAGGCTAAGGAATACAAAACCCTGCAAGAAGCGATTGTAGGAGCGGTAGACATAGAAACGACGTATCAAATATCCGACCGATCCCAACCGTACCAACCCTCCGGGCAAAATTCAACCCTCCGATGTGGAAATTGCAACCGAGTAGGGCACGCGACTAGTGACTGTTACGCGCGAACTAGAATAAACCCGCGAAATACACCAAACCGTACAGGAGGCACGGGACCCGGCAGGAACCAAAGCGTGTGCCTCACCTGTGGACGGCCCGGGCACATGGCGCGAAATTGTCGTACTAGACCAGAAAATAGACTGACTAACAGACCAAACGAAAGACCGTCGACACCACAAACGCCGACGACGACCAACCAAAACGAACGACAGACGCAACCCAGCACAAGTAACGCGACTGACGGTAAAGTAAAGCAATATAACGTAAATAGCCTTGCGGCAAAAACGGAACACAAAAATCACTGCAAAATCACGTCCGAAGACATAATAGGCGGACACGCCACCATGTTAGTAGACTCAGGAGCCCAAGTAACGCTCGTAAAAATCGGGCTAATAGACGAGGAAAAAGAGGCACGCTCGACAAACATAGAATTAACGGGAATAGGATTAACTGTGCAGAAACCCCTGTGCCAAGTAACATTAAATATACAACTAGGGAAGCAGACAATACAGCACCCATGCTATTTAGTCCGAAACGACTTTCCGATAGAAGCCGACGGACTATTAGGGATTGATTTCATGGAAAAACATAACGTAACCATAACGCCGCGCAAACATTTAGCATTATACGGAGAAAAAATACCATTAAAAAATATAGGAGCAAACGTGATAGCACCGCGAACGGAAAAAATTATAACAGTACGAACAACCTCAGAAGGGGAAGGATTAGTAGAAAAAAGAGAAATAGAATCGGGAGTGTATGGGAGTGTAAAAGGGGAATGCGTTGTCAGCGTAATGAATACGACCGACGACGAAGTCGAGCTCACCGGCATATCAGTAGAAGTTAAAGACCCCGCGATTCTCTTTAAAGAACACGCGAATAATACAGTCAGCGCGAAAATAAATACGCTACAAAGAAGCAGCGGAGCCGAAAGAATGGAAAAACTTAGAACTAGCATTAGAACAGAGCATCTAAACCAGGAGGAAAAACAAAAAATATGGGACATTTGCGAGAAATATAACGATTTATTTTACCTAGAAGGAGATATATTAGAAAGTACTAACGCGACCGAGCATTGCATAAATATAGAATCAGGAACGGCACCCATAAATGTGGCGCCATATAGGTTACCACAAAAACAAAAAGAAGAAGTAAGTAAGCAAGTAAAGGAAATGCTCGGAGCAGGAATAATCAGTAAGAGCAAGAGCTCATGGAACGCACCATTACTGGTAGTACCCAAAAAACCAGGCAGCGACGGACAAGCAAAAATGCGCGTCGTAATAGATTTTAGGAAACTAAACAACGTAACGATAGGAGATTCTTTCCCACTACCAAATATAGCAGATATATTCGATCAATTAGGCGGTGCAAAATACTTTACAACGTTAGATCTGGTATCAGGTTACCACCAGATAAAAATGCGAGAAGAAGATAAATGCAAGACAGCATTCTCTACACCGTTCGGACATTACGAATATAACCGTATGCCGTTCGGATTAAAAAACGCGCCCGCGACTTTTCAAAGATTAATGAATTCAGTATTATCAGGGCTACAAGGAATTCAATGTTTCGTATACTTGGACGACGTGGTGATTCACGCGGCAAGCCTAGAAGAACACAATAAACGACTAAAAGCAATACTTGTGCAATTAAGAAAACATAAATTGCGTTTACAACCAACAAAGTGCGAATTCCTCAGAAAAGAAACCGTATTCCTAGGGCATATCATTACACCAGAAGGAATTAAACCGGATCCCATGAAAACAAAAGCGGTGACGGATTTCCCCAAACCAAATAACGCTAAAAACATTCAGACATTTCTAGGATTAGCTAGTTACTACCGGCGATTCATAGAGAATTTTTCAAAAACAGCGAAACCATTAACGCAATTATTAAAAAAGGGAACAACATTCCAGTGGACCGATCTAGAACAGGAAGCATTTGAATTATTAAAACATAAACTAACATCTACACCTTTACTCCAATACCCAGATTTCTCAAAACCTTTTGTGCTAACCACGGACGCGTCAGACAAGGCGCTAGGGGCCATTCTATCCCAAGGAGAAGTAGGAAAAGATTTACCAATAGCATACGCGAGTAGAATACTCAATAAGGCAGAAATAAATTATAGCACGACTGAAAAAGAATTATTAGCAATAGTCTGGGGAGTAAAACATTTTAGACCATATTTGTACGGAACGAAATTCACGATAGTAACAGACCATAAACCGCTGACGTGGCTATTTAATGTAAAAGATCCCGGATATACGCCTCATGCGATGGCGTATTATGCTAGAAGAATACAATTACCAAATCACGTACAAAGAAGGAAAGAGTAACAGCAATGCTGACACGCTAAGCCGCGTATACGTTACAAACGCGATACCCGACACCGAAAATAAGGAACATAGAGAATTTTCCGCCGATGAAAAGAAACAAATCTTATACGAATATCACGACTCCCCCCTAGGAGGCCATCAAGGAGTCGATAGAACATATAATAGAATTAAATTAAAATACAATTGGACAGGACTTCGAAAGGATATAGAGAATTATATATCAAAATGCGCGAAATGTCAACAAAATAAATTAGGCACGCGAACAAAAATGCCAATAGTAATTACGGATACGCCTACCCAACCTTTCGAAAAATGTAGCCTAGATATAGTAGGACCATTACCAGTTTCTAATAGAGGCAATCAGTATATACTCACATTTCAAGATAATTTAACAAAATATAGCAAAGCCATCCCTATACCAAATCAGGAAGCCAATACGGTGGCGAAAAAATTTGCTAAAAAAATAGTTTGCGAATACGGAGTACCGCAAACAATATTAACAGATCAAGGAACTAACTTTGTATCTGAAGTTTTTAAAGGAGTATGCAAAGTATTAAATATAAAAAAGATACAAACAACAGCCTACCACCCGCAATCCAACGGTGCGCTAGAGCGGAGCCACAAGACGTTGGCAGATTATCTAAAAAATTACGTAGGAAAAGATCAAGCGGATTGGGACGAATGGTTACCATACGCGATGTTCACATATAATACAACCCCACATACGGCGACTACCTATACCCCGTATGAATTAGTCTTCGGAAGATTAGCCGAAATGCCTACCTCTATCAAGCGCGAACCGCAACCTTTATATAACTACGATAACTATGCTAATGAATTACGCGAAAGAATCCGGACGGCTAACACGTTCGCGAAAGAGAATTTAACACGCGCGAAAGAACACGCAAAAGAATATTACGATAAAACGTCGCGACCGAGAACTTTTGACGAAGGAGATAAGGTACTATTATATGACGACGCAACGAGACGAGGACGGTCAAAGAAATTAGATAATTACTGGATCGGACCATATACAATAATAGAACAGCAATCCGCGGAAAATTACATTATAAAGAAAGGAAAGAAAACAATAACGGTACACGCGAACCGGTTGAAACACTTTAACGAATAGAAACTTAAAAACTAAAGAGAGGAAAACGGTAGAACGAAATCATAAAACACTAGCGGATTACCTACAACATTTTATAAGTAAAGATTTTGCACGAAACCTAAGAACACATTCTTCAAAAGCTGACACCACTGAACAGACAGACGAACAATTTACGTTATTATCGTGTACCCAAATAGGTCAATACTCGCAAAAAGCATTACCACACTTACAGACAGCACTAAACTTTCCGATTCCTTAAATATAGAATCAGGATACCCCTTAGATCGCGTAACACAAGTAAAAGCGTATAGTCGATAACGCGCAATAATTACGGTAATAATTGGAATACCTCCCATAGGAAGGTAAATACTAACAAGTATAAAAATAATAACCAAGTGTTTAATCATTCTCCACTTGTATCGATAGGAATTATAATCTTAGTAGTAGTAGCGCTTTACACCATATACTATAAGCGAAAACAGCGTAAAAACCGCGAGTTATCAATAGAAGTAGAAACTAACGAGAATAGACAACCGCCAAAAAGAAAACAAATAAAAAAAGAAAGAATTGACATAGCATGTAGAAGCGAACAAAAGCGAAAAGTATCTATGTAAGCATAAACGATTATATTAAAACATGTAATCGGGAAAAATAAACATTGTCAAAAAGAAAAAAAAGAAAAATAAAGAAATAAATAAAGAAATATATTTTATGCAATCCATGCTTGGAAAGTTCACTTTTTGAGCGCTGGATAGTGTGCGCAAAGTGACCAATATCCGATGGGTATACTGTAATGTGCTATTATTTCACAGGGTAGAACTTTCCCGCACAGTTTGGCACTTTCCCGCACGCTACGTCATCACTTTCCCACACAGTTCATCAAGGCAATATTATTTCACGATATATACTTTAATTTACGACACGTACAAATATAAAAAATTTTGGCGCTGACGAGACGCGAACTCGGGCCGCCAGCGCATTAGTCTTACATCTAGACCACTGGGCTACCGACGCTTCTTGGGAACCACTACAAACTGACCAGTTCTTAAGAAACTATCTTAAACTAAGGCCTATAACTATGTTTAGGCCTTAGTTTATGGCCTATATAAGTATGTTTCTCCAAAAATTGAACATTCCAAACATGGATTGCATAAAATCTTGTATGCAACACGTGGGAAAAGTGGCAAATCTGGTATAAGTTAAATTTCCAAAACTCGCCTCTGCTTGTGCTGTGGAACAGGGGAACGAGTGGGAATTTAATCACACGAGTGGTTTAAACAGGGGAACTCGTGTGATTAAATTCCCACTCGTTCCCCTGTTCCACAGCACGCACTATCGGCTCGTTTCAGAAATTTAACCTATACCATAATTTGCCACTTTTCCCACTTGTAGCATAAATAGCTATTCCTATAATGTATAAATGAAGAATAAATGTATAAATAAAATAAATACCAATAAAAGAATAAAGCGTAAGATAAGAATATATATATATATATAGGTAAACGATTATATTACACATATGTTATCGGGCATAATTAAAAAAATTGTACTTTATAAATGCACAAGTATACCCATAGGTATTACCATAGGTGATCAAGCGTAAGAATGGTGGCACATTCTTTTTCCCGCGGGGGAGGGGTGTTGTACCCGCGAGTCGCCTAAGCGACACAGTAGTATCACATTCAAGGCCGCCTTCCGAAGAGGCAACCCAAAAGTAATGTATAAGCATTGCATCACCCGAGTGCCTGGACATTGCGAGTCCCGAGCCTAAGATGCAATTCAGCGATTCTCCCTTCTTAGCACCGAACGCTAAGGAGTGGCATGCGTAGAAGCGAGGAAACGAACAGACAGATCATCGAGAGCGAGCAAAGAGTTAGGATGGTTACTTGTGCCTCACCAATAACCAGTTATTTAATAAAAGTCATACTTATACTCAAGAAGGACCTGATCTATACCTCAAACACCGCCTTCCTTCCGCTTCCAAAGATAACCGGTAGCCGGCTTACGAGCGCGGATTACCACAGACGTCCACTTAAACGAATTCGCATTCGCTTATAATACGGCCATCCACTCTTCTCTTGGTGGTAGTCTTGCGTATTTGAATTTCGGCCGCGAGCCGAGATCGCCGCGTTCACTTAGAAAAACGGAGGAAGATGACCTCGAATTTACGGAACCGGACGTAGAGGGGTGGAAAGATCGCGTAGGGAGGTTGCACGAGCTGCAACAAAATTGTAGGCAGAAATTTAGAAAAGGCCTATCGTACGCAATCGTCCCATTATAACGCTCGAAAACGAGAAACCGAATTCAAGGTGGGAGATAACGTGTGGAAGCGTAACCGAGTCATGACGCCAGCGGCTCGAAACGTAGCTTCAAAACTCGCACCGAAATTCGCAGGTCCGTTTACGATTTCGAAAATATTATCGCCCGTTGTCGTTGAATTAGTGGACGTACGCGGGAAGGAAGCAGGCAAGCACCATGTCAAGGACCTTAAATTAATATTAAATTAAATTAAGCTAAAGCGACACCATATCTAATCTATTCTTTCTTTTCTTCCGGTTCTTTCTCTATCTCTCTCTTTCCGCCACTCGCCCCAAAATTATTTTTTCCTTTTTTTTATTACGGGGTATACAGAGTATAGAACCAAAAAGAGAGTAGGTAGCGATACCAGACCGACATCCGAACTCGAAATCAAAAGGTAAAGTAGAAACAGAGAACATGGTGCTGATTACCGAAGTGGAGGAGCAGTGCCCAGGTCAAAGCTGCCAGGAGGCCGAAGTGGAGGGAAAATGCATAGCCTGTTACTATGCATGGAGCAGCCGAGCCTGACGAGACCTAGAAAGGGAGGAGGAACTCCAGGAGCAGCAAGAGAGGGCGACAAGGGAGCGGGAAGCGGCTCGCCAACCTGATCCGGATTCGGCCCAAGGGGATACAGAAACGGAGGAGAAAGGTGCGAAGGCGGAGGTAAAACCGCAAGAACTCGTAGTAGCCCCCTTGAAAAAGCCGTCCGAGCTAACTGGGCTGTGGAAGAAGCGCCCGGAGTGGAGCCTGGGACCCGCCATTTCACCCCCGCGCGTTGGCAACCGCCAGCGCCCGGGGTGTTGGAATTGCGGTGATTTAGCGCACCCGTTTAGATTGTGCCCCAAGCCGCTGCAAAAGTTCTGCACTTCATGCGAACAGGTGGGGTTAATCTGGAAAAATTGTGGGGCCTGCCGAAAAAGGATGGAGAAAGAACAAATCGCAAAAAGCCAAATCGAGGCTAAGAAGAGGGAGGAGGGATCACAAGAGGATAATTAATCCCCTGTCTCTGGACTTGTTTAATTTCCTCCGTATAACCGTTTGATTTCGTTTAACTCAATTTCTTGTTATTCCCGATTATAATGTAAAGGAAAAGTGACGAGCGGGGATAAACTCCCCCCGAAAAAGAAACCGTCCACGAACCCGATTTCGTTTAGTTTGGAGATTTTGTGTAGAAGATCCGCGGAAAGAATAATTGTTATTTTGACGGTAGACCGCGAAAAGAAAAATTGTTTGTTTTGATTGTAGAGAAGGGAGAAACCCGGACCCGAATAAATGACATACTTGTGTAGCATACTTAGATGGGAACATTGGGACCTTTTTTTTTCTCCCTTCCTTTCGATCCTGCAGTAGGGCGACTGCAACTTATCCATTCTTATTTTCTTTTCCTTTCTTTTCACTTTCTTTAATATCGTACTCATTATATTTTATATATATTTTTTTTTTTAATTATCGTTACAGCTCGTCAAAGGCTTTGGAAGTTCGATCCGCTAAAGTAGAGAAATCTGACTCCAATACCGAAAAATTGAAAGAAGTAAGTGCCGATTAACACGTTGACTGCCACGCGAGTTCATAAAAAACTCTCCGTCTAATTTACCTCGTAAGCACTCAAATAAGCGAAATAAGAATAAGGGTGATGCGGCCTAATCAGAATTTTTGCCGTCACCCGAATATGGGTGACACGGCAGTCAACGTGTTAAGGAGGGAGGGGTTGTTACGTGGTATCTTTGATACTCGCCACAAAATCTCTCCTCTCTCTCTAATCGAGCCATAAAAGAAGTACGCGCACGTAACCGGACAATTAGGGACCTGCGTTACCGATGGAAAGCGGGATCGAACGTCTTCCGAGGCCTCAAAAAAGCGATTTCGAACTTTTATTTATTATTTTCAATATATTTCATGCAATACGACTGCTCCGAGATAACCGATGAGATAACGACGACGGACCCGAGAAAAAGGGCCGAGCGACGAACTCCGAGAGAAAGACGCTACAGAGAAAGAACTTCGTTTCATACAAGAGCGACGACGCGACGTAGAGAATCGACGAAAGCTACGAGCAATGAATTCGACAGCTGACTTCTCGCACGAGAAAGAAATCACGTGCAATAACGAAAATCATCGTCATTGAAGTCTTCTTAGTCGACGTACGGTGGAGCAGTGCAGCGAATTCGGCAGAACAGCGAACAGCGTGCGATAAAGTCAACAATAGCAAAGCGAGCGTAGCAAGAGAAATCTTACGCGTTTGAATTGCGCGCCTGCGAGGCGACAAGCGAGAACGCGGATAGGTTAAGCTCCGCAGGATCGTACGAGTCCGTTCGGGTAGGTTCGGGCGGCCCAGCTCGGGAGTTCGATTTTCGGGACAATAGATCCCGAAAAATTATTCTAGTTTCGTGCACAGGAGTGCTCATACCCAGATTTGAACACGGAACCTCTGGGTTATTAGACTGACCCGCTACCGTCTCGACCGCTGAAGCCCTTGACGAAGAGTAAATCTTTTTCGTATGTAAGCGTATAGGACATTTTTGAAGCGTTTTTTCTTAAAATTGGCTGGCCAGTGCGTTTTCTCCGTTGAACATAGTAACACCCTAAGGCATTACTACAACCACACGAAGTCTCGTTCCGAACTTCATTTCCCAAATCGTGCGGTCCCCTTATAAGTTCGTTGAGTACCCCGGCTTCTAGATTTAGAATATGTGCGAGGTCTTCCTGTGATTCTACTAACTCGCGCGGTTCCTGTGCGGGAGGTTGAGACGGCGGCGGCAAAGCGGTCGAATCGGACGAGTCTTGGGATTCCGCGTAGGTGGTAGCAACGGGATCCCCTAGCGGCTGGGCTATGACGGTATGCATCGAACTCAGAGTTAATACTGAGTCGTCGACTCGTTCGACCGACGATCCTTCCCTCCCCGGGGCGGTAAGCTGTTTCCCTAGTCCCAACGATTTCTTTAATCGACTGCGACAAACGCACAAAATTCCTTCGGTAGGCAAGCCACGCCTCTCTAACTCCGCTTTTATTTCTTTCGCGGTAAGGGATAAGACCCAGTCCTCTATTTCCTTATCCTTCGTGACCGGCATTATCGGTATCAAGTACTAGCAAAGCAGGGAAAAAGAAAGAGGGAGAGGATAAAAAAAAATTTCTCTACCCGACCGTAATTGACTTCCACTCGACCAGCTAAGTACGTCTTAATAGACACTGAGAAATAAATTAATAAACGAATATAACGCCTCTATATGCACGGAAATTTTTAATAAATTAAAAAACAAATACAACGCCTCTATAGGCACAGAAACTTTAATAAATTAAGACACGAACGCGACGCCTCGAAAGGCACAGAACGGAAATAATTAAAGACTTCACAAAATTTGTAATAACTTAATTACCGCTCCAAACCGCGGTATTCGAACCTTGAAACGCAGGTAATAAAGTAACCAACAAAAAAAATTAAATAATCCGACGAGAGAAAAAGGAGAGAGAAAAAAAAGTAAAAAAAAATTTTCAATTCTCCCCTCTAATTCAAGTCAGGGAAATTATATTACAATTCTATGAATAATTAGACCAGATTAAATAAACACTTGGACTACGCTACTGAACCAAGTAAAAAAAAAAAATTCTAAAACGAATTTCCCATTATCGTAATTCAATACGGTAATATTCCGACAATTACTAGTGTTCGAGAAGTCGAACGGACAAACGATGTAAACACGCCAGTGCTCCCACTCGTAAATTTTAAATAAACCTAGATTGCAGCTTAAATAAACCCAGAAAAAACCTAGATTTTAAGCGCGACCCCAGATTCGACTTACGGTTTAAAAATGGCGGGAATTTAAAAAATGAGAAATTCGGAGTCCCCTGTGCGAGTTGCACAGCATCCCCGTACGCTGCTTATCATGACTGGCAACACAAATAATATTACACTTATCATTCATAAATATCTTTTATTTAACTCTAATCATAATTTTCTTTCCATTCAGTTCCCTTCCACAATTGAAGTTCTTTTAATTTGTTTAAACGTGCTTCATATCTTCTATGACAAGTTCCTTGTATAACTTCTTCCACTAATTCTGATTTAGGTTTCCATGTATAGCAATTTTGATTTGATCTATTTATCGCCTGTTTTGCCATGAGTCGATCTTTGACAGTTTCTGGTTTCAATGAGTTTGTGACTTTTGTTTTTATATGGTTTATCTGGGAAAAGATTCTTTCTACGCTTGCCGAAGAGTGAGGTAAAATAGTTAGATTAGTCATAAGGTTAGATAAAATCCCATATTTGGGATTACCAACTCCGTCTATTACATTACGTAATAGATACCAAAACTCAGGGATGGTTTTGTACAGGGTTGCCAACTCCAGAAAGAGGTTTATCCCTAAGAACAATTCTAAATACCCCTAAAAAACCCTAAATTCAAATACAGTAGTCTCTCGATAATCCGACAGATATCAGACCAAAGGGCTGCCGGATTAACGAAAACGCCGGATTAGTGGAGGTTCATTTAAAAAAACGTATTTTAATAGTAAAAAGCTATGTTTATTGCACAAGGTATATATATATACTTAAATGAAAATTAAATTTAAACTGTTCTAAAAAAAGTTAGGTTAAAACAGGTCTAAAAAAAGTGTCTATTTTCTTTTGTTTTTTCGCTTGAAATGAAACTTTTAATACTTTTTCTTGAAGTCGTTTTAAGACTAAGATATCGCTCGCGGAAACACCATTTTCTTCTGCCCATGTAATGGACGTAGCGAAGGAATCTATGGCAGCGTTGTGAGGTATTGTTCGAATAGCCGCTGCAGCTTCTTCCTCCTCACCTTCCTCCTCACCCTCTTCTTTAGTCATCACTTCTTCGATTATGTCGTCATCTGTCAAAAACTGATTGTTTTCTTCTTCCCCACCGGCGAGCCACTTGCTTACATCGTCTGTTGTTAAATCGTCTGCTGTATCTACGAGCTTCTCTGCAATTGTATCTCGAAGTTGATTTAATTCATCACTAACGCTTTCTTCATCGTCGTGATGTCCTTCGTTTTGAACAGCTTTCTTCTGGTTGTATTGTTCTAACAATGGCATGTTGGGCCACAAGTTTTTCCACGAACAAACGATTACCTTTTCACTTACGTTTTCCCAAGCATTTGCAAGAGAGAAAACCACATCCTTTAAATTGGTTTCTTTTAAGGATTTTATAACATTGTCGTTGTTAGACAAAACCTTGTACAGCAGGTTCTTTTTGTACTGCATTTTAACCGTCTGAATAACGTTTTGATCCATGGGCTGTAAGAGTGGCGTAACATTAGGAGGTAAGAACATGACACGAATAAAACCATCTTTTGATTTTATGTCATCTTCATTAGGATGACCGGGGCAATTGTCTAAAATAAGCAAGGCGTTGTTGTTAGGTAACTTCTGTTTCTTCTGAAAATTTTCCACTGAAGGTACAAATATTTCATAAAACCATTCGGCAAAAACTGACTTAGTCATCCATCCTTTACTTTGACTTTTGTAATCAACCGGAAGATTAACATTTTTTAAAGCTCTAGGATTTTTCGCCTTGCCGATCACTAGTAACTTTAACTTGTGTCTACCGCTGGCATTCGAACAAGGCATAAACGTAACTCTGTCTTTGGCTATTTTTCGTCCCGGAGCACTAGCTTCCGCACGATGAACAAATGTTTTTTTCGGCAAGAGCCGCCAAAACAAACCGCTCTCATCTGCGTTATAGATTTGGTCAGGAGTTAATGCCAATTCCTCAATAATGTTTTGAAGCTTTTGTTTGAACGGCTCAACCGCGCCAACATCACATGACAGCTTTTCACCCGTAACACTCAATAGTCGAATACCGAAACGATTTTTAAACTTTTCTAGCCAGCCATCACTAGCTTGAAAATCATCTTTGTTTTTTATTTTTCTGTAAAAAAATTGAGCTTTTTCTTTTAAAATTTCCCCAGAGATACAGACGTGCCGATTACGCTCTTGCAAAAACCAATGATACAGGGTATCCTCAACTTCCGGAAATTCGCCAGTTTTTAATGTTTTGCGCGAATTTTTCAAAGTTTCATTGGTTTTGATAAAAGATTTAATCTTTTCACTATTTTTTTTTATATCGTGTATTGTAGCACGGCCTATTCCGAATTCTTTAGCGAGGTTCACTAATTTTTCACCTTTTTCAAGTCTCGTTAATATTGCGTGTTTCTCAATTAGGGATAAAGTTTTATGCTTTCGTTTGCTCTGTAAGGACATTTTTTACTCACTGTAATAATTAGAGCCGAAATAAAAAAACGTGCGCGTGGAGTTGCGTTTACACACTGCGTACAGATCGCATACATCAGAGCACTTCCAATCCAAAATAAAAGACTAAGGGAAATAAAAGACAGCAAAATAAAAGGTAGAGCACGTGAAAAGTGAGAGTAAGCGAGATGTCTACGTTTATCGATTTGTCTTTTTTTTATTATTAGCCAATTTGCTATACGCTCATTTTTTTTGTCGCGCTCTCCACGCGCCTTCCTGAAAACGCCGGATTACTGGAGAGGCCGGATTGGCGCAGTGCCGGATTATAGAGAGACTACTGTAATGAAACTCCTAACCTAAGACACCAGATGGCGATGTCGTCTCCTTGCACGGTCCTTATTAGTTGCTTTCCATTCGCACTTAAGTGATACTGAGCTACTCAGTTCTGTGAGTCTATAGGTGCTTTCCATTTGCACTTAAGTGATACTGAGCTACTCAGTTCTGTGAGTTTATAGCTGCTTTCCATTTGCACTTAAGTGATACTGAGCTACTCAGTTCTGTGAGTTTATAGCTGCTTTCCATTTGCATCGAAACTCAGTAAAATCTCACTTGTGACGTCATGACTCAGTTGAACGCACGTTCCTTTCAATGTTGGCAAGTGAGATTCCACTAGATTTAACTGAGTTTTCTCTGCACAATTGAGCTCGATCGAGACCGTGTGCTTTAGTGAGTTTATAAGCTCATATGAAAAGTCTCACTTGCGCGTTCCTTTTACACACTGAAAATGACGTCATAGCTTGAATCTAATAAACTCACAGAACTGAGTAGCTCAGTATCACTTAAGTGCAAATGGAAAGCACCTTATCAGATTCAAGCTATGACGTCATTTACAGTGTGTAAAAGGAACGCGCAAGTGAGACTTTTCATATGAGCTTATAAACTCACTAAAGCACACGGTCTCGATCGAGCTCAATTGTGCAGAGAAAACTCAGTTAAATCTAGTGGAATCTCACTTGCCAACATTGAAAGGAACGTGCGTTCAACTGAGTCATGACGTCACAAGTGAGATTTTACTGAGTTTCGATGCAAATGGAGGCAGCTATTGAAAGGAACGTGCGTTCAACTGAGTTATGACGTCACAAGTGAGAATTCACTTAGTTTTGATGCAAATGGAAAGCACTTATTATATAGTCAAGAGCAATGAAAGCGGGTCACTTTATATATATTCTATACAAGCCGTATACCAGTTTTCATTGCTCCTGAGTGTATATATTATAGTCTGCAGAATTGTGTATGTAATAGTAAAATCAGAAATATTTAAATTTCGAATGTCTACAAAAATACGATACTACTACATACACAATTTCACGTATTCGCTAGTATATCTATAATAAACAATACCAAATAATTATCACAAATAAATTAAACAACTACAATATGTATACCTTTTTATTTACAATGTTTTGAAGATTTCAAACACAAGAAATCTGTTTCCGGATTTCCGTATTTCCTGTTTCCGTATTTCCGTATTTCCTGTTTCCGTATTTCCTTGTTTCCTCTCTTTTTTACATATATAACTACTACGTTTGACATTTTTTCAAAAACCCTAAAATTACCCCTAAAAATATTAGGCCCCTAAAAAAAACCCATTCGACATGTTTACCCCCTAAATCTAGGGGGAAAACCCCTAAGTTGGCAACCCTGGTTTTGTAAGGGAAATCTAAATCATTATTTAATCTAAATGATCTCCATTCATCATCTAGAAGATTTAATTTGTCTTCAGGCACAAGATGAGGGAATTGTACTGCTAAATCGCAAATTGAGAATGGCGATTTGGTGAGATCATGTACCACTATTGGATTAAGAATATTGAGTCTGGCGATAATTCCATCGTCATTTAGAGGAAATATTTTTCTGATTTGCATAGATATTTCAACGAGAAATTTTAAGCAGTCATTTCCTAACCTGTTTTCACTTTCACCAAGTGGTTGTGAATTTAATAAGGCCACACAACAGCCTCCCAAGTATATATTATTCAAAGATTTGTGATTGATGGCATTGCTTGGATTAATTTCAACTAGTTTGCTCTTAGTAATGACTTCTTCTTTTACGAAAAAACTAAGAATATTCTTATACTCCATTGAAACTATTGAATAGAGTAAGTGCAATCTGAAATGCTCAGATTGAAATTCAATATTCAGGAGGTTTATTTTCCTCAGTATATATTCTAAAAACAGCAGCATATGTTTAGTTCCTTTAGCAATCATGGTATTGTAAATATTTCCTGCACCATCGATTTTGTCGATTTTTGTTTGAGACTGAAAATAAAGAACTAATGCATCCCACTGTTCAATAATAATTTTTATGCAATCCATGCTTGGAAAGTTCAATTTTGGAGCGCTGGATAGTGTGCGCAAAGTGACCAATATCCGATGGGTATACTGTAATGTGCTATTATCTCACAGGGTAGAACTTTCCCGCACAGTTTGGCACTTTCCCGCACAGTTCAATCAAGGCAATATTATTTCACTATATATACTTTAATTTACGACACGTACAAACACAAAAAATTTTGGCGCTGGCGAGACTCGAATTCGGGCCGCCAGCGCATTAGTCTTACATCTAGACCACTGGGCTACCGACGCTTCTTGGGAACCACTACAAACTGACCAGTTCTTAAGAAACTATCTTAAACTAAGGCCTATAACTATGTTTAGGCCTTAGTTTATGGCCTATATAAGTATGTTTCTCCAAAAATTGAACATTCCAAACATGGATTGCATAAAATCTTGTATGCAACACGTGGGAAAAGTGGCAAATCTGGTATAGGTTAAATTTCCAAAACTCGCCTCTGCTTGTGCTGTGGAACAGGGGAACTCGTGTGATTAAATTCCCACTCGTTCCCCTGTTCCACAGCACGCACTATCGGCTCGTTTCGGAAATTTAACCTATACCATAATTTGCCACTTTTCCCACTTGTAGCATAAATAGCTATTACTGCTTGATAAAGCCCTTCTGAAGTACCTGTTTCAATACAAACTGTGTCAAGTAACATATTTACAACATCAAGTTTTTCAATATCAAAATACCTAACAACAACAGCTAGAATTTGTGATACAGATATATCTGTACTTTCATCTATTATCATTGAAAATTTGTTGTTTCTGCATATGTTAGAAATGTATATTTTTTCATGATACGCTATGCCATCTTGTATAAGATAAGACACTTTAGTCGGCTTCATCTGAACTTGTTTTACAATATTACTATCATGAAATGCTTTCTTACATATTTCTACAAGGTGATCACATTGCGCAGATGGCACATTATGTTCGGAAATAAATGCAGCAATTGTTAACTCTGCCTTCGCTACTTTTTCTTTTTCAGTAGGTCTACTTTTTGTGAAGAACGTCTCTAACGTTGTACTTGTCTTAACAATATTTGCACTCGTTTTATGCTTCACTGTATTTTTATGTGCTAATAACATTGATTTATTAGCATTCTTTAATTTAATTTCGCAATAACTACAATTGTTGTACCCGCGAGTCGCCTAAGCGACATAGCAGTATCGTATTCAAGGCCGCCTTCCGAAAAGGCGACCAAAAAGTAATGTATAAGCATTGCATCACCCGAGTGCCTGGACATTGCGAGTCCCGAGCCTAAGATGCAATTCAGCGATTCTCCCTTCTTAGCGCCGAACGCTAAGGAGTGGCACGCACAGAAATAAGGAAACGAATAGACAGATCATCGAGAGCGATCAAAGAGTTAGGAGGGTTACTTGTGCCTCACCAATAACCAGTTATTTAATAAAAGTCATACTTATACTCAAGAAGAACCTGATCTATACCTCAAACACCACCTTCCTTCCGCTTCCAAAGATAACCGGCAGCCGGCTTACAAGCGCGGATTACCACATTGGTGGCAGCGAGTGGGATCGTTTTGCAAAAAATTTTTTTGCAAATACGTGGCAGTTATCGCCAGAAGAAGCAAAGGCCAAGGTGAAGGACGGTGTAAACTACACCGAGACGGAGGAAGCAGACCAGGCAATCTAACACCAGGCGGCAGCCAAGGTTCATACGAGGAAGTAGACGACTGGACGAGCGACAAGGAGGAGACGAGCCTTATCGACAGCTCAGCTTACGGCACGAGCCAGTTCACCGAGCTTATCTGCGGACGGCGCGGAGAACGAGAGATAGGGCAGCCAACTCCCAGCGAACAGGTGACAGCAACGGCGGCAGCCCAGCAGAATGTGGCGAACACTTCTACTGTGAGTAACATCCACACCTAGCTCAGCACGCAAGACAAACGTAAAAGTAGCGACCGTATGTCCGACCAGGGCAAATCCGCAAAAGTATATTTCCTGCCAGACAAACGGCATTTTAGTCGATCACTCGAATCGTTTTTCGACGTAAAATTAATATTTACCACCCCAGAAAGCGAATGTAAACGTAGGAAATTGTCCGCGACAGCTGTAAAGCATCTCTGTACGGATAGCGATCTTAGCGAATCAGACCACGGTGCATCGGGATTACAATCACCGATTTGTGACCGAATAGAAATCAGACGAGAATACCCGATAGAACGATTAGATTTTTCTCTGTTAGACGTACGAAGCCCGGAAATGGCGAACGGAGATATGACTATCTCAGAAGCACTAAGGTGCGTAAAAGTTTTTACGGGAGGCCCTGCGGTCAGAGTATCCGAATTTTTAGAGACATGCGAATGTGCGCTCGAACTAGTTAATGAAGCAGACAAACCGAAACTTTTCAGGACAATTAAAAGCGTAAAATTAGCAGGAAAGGCGCACCAAGAAATGCGATATAAAAAACTTGATACTTATGAGGAATTTAAAATAGCACTAGAAAAAGTATTTCTAGACCGACGGTCGCTAGCGTCCGTGCAAATCGAGTTAAATAAAAGTCGGCAAAGGCCGGGAGAAAGCGCGCAAGCTTTTGGACGGCGCGTAGAAGAACTTCACATGCTATTAGTCAGATTAACCATCGAATCAGAACCAGATGAAGCGGGATACAATGCTATAACCGCCACTCTCAAACGACAAGCTCAAGTTATTTTTGAAAACGGTTTGCAGGGACGTGCAGCGACTATCGTGCAATCGAGAGGGTACAAAACCCTGGAAGACGCGATTATAGGAGCCTCAGAGGCAGAAATAAAGTACGGAGAAAGTCAAAGTGATGAATACACGCAATCGTCCCAAAATGAGGACCCATTTAAAAAGAAGTCCCCACCTCGATGTGGAAATTGCAACCGAATAGGGCACGCGACTAGTGACTGTTACGCGCGAACTAGAATAAACCCGCGAAATACCCCAAATCGTACAGGAAGCACGGGCCCCGTTAGAGACCAAATCGTGTGTCTGACCTGTGGACGGCCCGGGCACATGGCGCGAAATTGTCGTACTAGACCAGAAAATAGACTAACTAACAGACCAAACGAAAGTCCGTCGACATCACAAACGACGACGACAACCAACCGAAACGCGCAACAAACGCAACCTAACACAAGTAACTCTAGTAACGTAGCTAATGACGAAGTAGGAAGATACAAAATAAATAGCGTAATGACAGCAACAGAATGCAAAAATCACTGTAAAATTATCTCAAAAGATTTAATAAGCGGACGCGCCACTGTGCTAGTAGACTCAGGAGCACAAGTGACACTCTTAAAAATCGGGTTCGTGCACAATAAAACAAAAGCCAGCCCGACAAAGATAGAATTAACAGGAATAGGGTTAACAGTGCAAAAGCCCCTGTGTCAGATAACTTTAAACGTACAAGTAGGAGAACAGACGATAAAGCATCGGTGCTATTTAGTCAGGGACGATTTTCCAATAGAGGCTGACGGATTGATAGGCGTCGATTTCATGCAAGCACACCGTGTAAAGATAGAACCACCCAGTCACATATCGCTTTATGGAGTAAAAATACCGCTAGAAAAAATAGGAACAAAGGTAATAGCACCGCGAACAGAAAAAATTATAACAGTACGAACAACCTCAGAAGGGGAAGGATTAGTAGAAAGAAGAGATTTAGGAGCGGGAATATACATAACAAAGTGTTTAACCAAAGCCGAAAACGGTGAATGCGTAGTTAACGTAACGAATACGACCGAAGACGAAGCCGAGCTAACAAATACATCAGTAGAATCTCTTTAAAGAAAACGCGAGTAACAAAGTCAGCGCGAAAATAAATACGCTACAAAGCAGTAGAGAAACCGAAAGAATGGAAAAACTTAGGACTAGCATTAGGACCGAGAAATTAAACAAAGAGGAAAAACAAAAGATTTGCGAAATTGACGAGGAATATAACGATTTATTTTACTCGGAAGGAAATGTGGTAGAAAGTACCGACATAACCGAGCATTGCATAAATGTAGGACCGGGAACGGCACCTATCAATGTGTCGTCATATAGATTAAAACAAAAACAAAAAGAAGAAATAAATAGGCAGGCAAAGGAAATAACTGAGGCCGGAATAATAGGTAAAGGATCTAGCTCATGGAACGCCCCCAGATTAACAGTACCCAATAAATTGGAACAGCTACGAAAACATAAATTAGGGCTACAGCTGGAAATAGGCGAAATTTTAAGAAAAAAAGCAACCTACTTAGACCATACCGTCACCTCTGAAGGGATAAAACTGGATCCCATGAAAGTGCAGATAGCAAACGAATTTTCAAAGTCGGTAAACGTAAAGAACGTAGAAACATTTCTTGATTCAGTAAATTATTACCAAATTATAAAACACTTTCCAAAAGTAGACGCCCAAGATGAGATAAATAAAGATTTGCAAACAGCATACTCTAGTAGAAGACAAAATAAAGCAAAAATTAAAGATAGTACCGCGGAAAAAGAATTATTAGCCATAGTATGGGAATTAAGATATTTCAGATCATTTTTGTACGGAACGAAATTCACGATAGTAACAGATCATAAACCGCTGACGTGGCTATTTAATGTAAAAGATCCCGGATCACGCTTCATGCGATGGCGTATTAAGCTAGAAGAATACAATTACCAGATCACTTACAAAGAATGTAAGAATAACAGCAATGCTGACGCGCTAAGCCGCGTATACGTTACAAACGCGATATCCGACACCGATGATACGGAACATAAAGAATTTTCCGCCGATGAGAAGAAACGAATCTTATACGAATATCACGACTCCCCCCTAGGAGGCCATCAAGGAGTCGATAGAACATATAATAGAATTAAATTAAAGTACAATTGGATAGGACTTCGAAAGGATATAGAGAATTATATAGCAAAATGTGCGAAATGTCAACAAAACAAATTAGGCACGCGTAAAAAAATGCCGATGGTAATTACAGACACACCCAGTCAACCTTTCGAAACATACAATTTAGATATAGTAGGACTATTAAGGGTTGTGAAAGAAAGCAATCGATACACTAACTCATCTTACAGAATACTTGCGGCAGCAAGAGCAGCGAGCCCTTATCTAACGGGCAACATAGAGAACTCCGTAGAAATTCGGAACTTCGAAAACCAACCGGGAATATATTTTGAAAACGTGGGAAACTTACACCTCTACAAAGACACGTGGAAATTAGTGTTAAAAATCGATATGATACCTTATTATCTTCGCGAAGAAAAATTAGCATCATATTGCAATAAGTTGACGCAAATTTATTTGGCGCACCAGGTATGGCACGCAACAATTTGCCGACCATTTATAAATACAATCACGCCGAAATTACGATCGATTACAGGGAAATTAAATTCCATACGAGCGACATTAGGAGTAGAACAGAGACCAAAACGCGGTCTCATCAACGGCTTAGGAACAGCAGGAAAATATTTATTCGGATTAATGGATGCTAACGACGAGGAACGTATAAATGTACACCTCGAAAAATTAGAGAAAAGCGAAACAAGAGTTTGGCATGCATTATCGCAGCAAATACAAATAATTAATTCCAGTATAAAAATATTTAACGATAGCTTTGGTAACGTTGAGCAACGAGAAAAACTTTTAGCAAAAGCGATAGCACAAGTAGAACAAATGTTAAATACACGTCAACACACACAAGACGTTAGGGAACAGATGGACGAACAATTTACATTAATCACATTAATGATAGATAACTTACTAGAAGACGTACAAGACTTGACGCATTACGTAACAGACATACGCAAAGGACTAATAAACACCAACGTATTATCATTCGCGCAAATAATTCAATACTTGCAGGAAGCATTACCACACCTGCCAGTAGGTTTAAATTTTCCAATCCCCCTAGATATACAATCGGGATATCTTTTAGATCGGGTAACAGAAGTCAAAGCATATAGTCGGCAACGTTCGATAATTACTATAATCATAATACCCCTCATAGGGACACAAATATTTCAAATTAAAAGAGTACACCCGATACCAGCGCGTATGAACAACAGTACATACGCTATAATCGAGACAAGCGAGCGTTATGCGATAGTCGACGAAATCCGACGCGAATATGTATCGCTAAGCGAAACAGATATACAAGCATGTAAGACAACCAAAACCCAGTTTCTGTGCTCATCAAGACATCCAATTTACAAAATTTATCCACACGGACCGTGCGAAGTACGCATGTACAATAAAACCAATAAACAACCAGAAAAGTGCAAAACAAGGCTCCTCAAATTAGAAAGGACCTTATTACTAGAATTAGAAGCACCAGAAACATGGATGTTCGTTGCCCCAAAAGAAGAACCGTTAGCAATAACCTGCAACGGGAAAGGCACCATACATAAAATCTTAAAAGATTCAGGTATATTAGATATAAAAGGTAAATGCATAATTTCGACATCAGAAGTAACAATAGAAACAGTACAAGAATTCAAAGAAAAGAGACAGCTAGATTATTTACCAGCATATAATTTAACACTTAACCTTACTCAAGAGGTAGCCGAAAAAATTACACGAAACCAAGTAGCAGAAATAGACCTCCAACCGATAATTAGAAATCCAGAAGAACTAAAATTAGCGAGCACGCGGCTAACAGCGTTACAAAAAGAAGTAGATACGAATCTTTATAATAATGAGTACCACACATTCGCGTACCCCCCACTCGTATCAATAGGAATTATAATCTTAGTAGTAGTAGCGCTCTACACCATATACTATAAACGAAAACAGCATAAAAACCGCGAGTTATCAATAGAAGTAAAAACGAGCGAGAATAGACAACCGCCAAAAAGAAAACAAATAAAAAAAGAAAGAACTAACATAGCATGTAGAAGCGAACAAAAGCGAAAAATATCTATATAAGCATAAACGATTATATTAAAACATGTCATCGGGAAAAATAAACATTGTCAAAAAAAAAAATAAAAAAATAAAATAAAATAAAATAAAATAAAGAAGTAAAGAAATATATTTTCCTATAATATATAAATGAAGAATATATGTATAAACAAAATAAATACCAATAAAAGAATAAAGCGTAAGAAAAGAATATATATATATATATATAAGTAAACGATTATATTACACATATGTTATCGGGAATAATTAAAAATTGTACTTTATAAATGCACAAGTATACCCATAGGTAATCAAGCGTAAGAATGGTGGCACATTCTTTTTCCCGCGGGGGAGGGGTGTTGTACCCGCGAGTCGCCTAAGCGACACAGCAGTATCGTATTCAAGGCCGCCTTCCGAAAAGGCGACCAAAAAGTAATGTATAAGCATTGCATCACCCGAGTGCCTGGACATTGCGAGTCCCGAGCCTAAGATGCAATTCAGCGATTCTCCCTTCTTAGCGCCGAACGCTAAGGAGTGGCACGCACAGAAATAAGGAAACGAATAGACAGATCATCGAGAGCGATCAAAGAGTTAGGAGGGTTACTTGTGCCTCACCAATAACCAGTTATTTAATAAAAGTCATACTTATACTCAAGAAGAACCTGATCTATACCTCAAACACCACCTTCCTTCCGCTTCCAAAGATAACCGGTAGCCGGCTTACAAGCGCGGATTACCACACAATAAGACATTCCTTTTTCGTTACTATCTTCTTTTAACCAGTCTTTTAAGTCAGGATCTCCTAACCATTCATTTTTTAAATTTTGTGCATACCACCGTTTGCTTTTCTTTCTTGGTGGGGACGAAGTATCGCTCATTGTCGGTATGTCTAATTATTCTATTTAATCCTATTTAAATATATTTCATAAAATAAAAATTAAAGAGTAATAAATTAACATTAAATTTTTTTATAAAAATAAACAAAAATAAACAAAAAATTAAAATTTATTGCATCAGTTTATTTAGTAGAGGAATAAATGTAAAAAGCATACCAAATATTATATTAAATTATATTATATTATATTATAATACTCCCACGAATAATCAAAACACTGCTTTATGGCCGTCTTTGAACTTAACAGGTGAACCCCTGATTGAGCTAATTTTTTTCGTCTGAAGTTACTATAATAAAGATTAGGGTGCAACCTTTTCGGAACTTTATCCCTAAATTTAAATAAGTAATAGCAGGTAATAGTTATTGGCCGGGTTGTTCCAACTTTACCGTAAAATTACAGGAGGAATAAATGGTTAAGTCCCTAGTCATTGGCCACTTAAAAGCCACGTATAGACATTTACGGACGAAATAACTTTACAGGGAGGTTGAAACAACCCGGCCAACGACTTAAAATTAAAAATGACCGAAAAACACAGATAATGAGATGTTTTAATGAAAAAAACCTATCAACCCAGATTACAATCAAAAAACCCAGATCTGGGTGGAAAAACCCAGGAGTGGGAGCACTGAAACGCGCTCGGCGACGAGCTTTATTCTCGCTCGCGTGCCTCTCGGTCGCGCGTTCCTCTGTCCTTTTCGGTTACGCGAAACTTCTATGCGGTGGTTAAATTCAGTTAATCGTATTAAATTGTGGTAATCCGCGCTTGTAAGCCGGCTACCGGTTATCTTTGGAAGCGGAAGGAAGATGGTGTTTGAGGTATAGATCAGGTTCTTCTTGAGTATAAGTATGACTTTTATTAAATAACTGGTTATTGGTGAGGCACAAGTAACCCTCCTAACTCTTTGCTCGCTCTCGATGATCTACCTATCCGTTTCCTTATTTCTGTGCGTGCCACTCCTTAGCGTTCGGCGCTAAGAAGGGAGAATCGCTGAATTGCATCTTAGGCTCGGGACTCGCAATGTCCAGGCACTCGGGTGATGCAATGCTTACACATTACTTTTGGGTCGCCTCTTCGGAAAGGCGGCCTTGAATATGATACTACTGTGTCGCTTAGGCGACTCGCGGGTACAACACCCCTCACCCGCGGGAAAAAAGAATGTGCCACCATTCTTACGCTTGATTACCCATGGGTATACTTGTGCATTTATAAAGTACAATTTTTTAATTATTCCCGATAACATATGTGTAATGTAATCGTTTACTTATATATATATTGTGACGTTTCGTCCGTCACAAGAAGAGAAGTGCTTCGATCGACGCGTCGCTCTCAGGGCATAATAATAAGAAATATAAACGTTTACTAATTGAACCCGTACGCGTTTCATGATCACTCCACCGAAACACCATCTGCGAGGGAGAGTCGACATGGGAAAAGAAATGCTACCGATCAACGTAGCAAGACGCTCAAGAAGAGAGTCGTCCACCGAGATCGTCGCAAAGTACATCACCTAGTCGCTATCGTCGTGGGAAACCAACACCTATTCCTCACACAAGAGACATCTAGAATCGACGCATCGATCAACACTGAGAAGATCGATAATGAAGAGCGTCGGCGTAGCGTATCGACGCGGAAATTCGGCGTCGCATAAATTATCGTAAATCAGGTAGAGGCGCACGTGGCGAAAAAGTCACGTGATACTTGCGAGCCGGTCCGGTGGTCGACAATGAGCATAGATCGCTTCACTTAGCGCAGGGCTTTCGTAGAGCACAGTCTCTTTCCATTTTCGTCTTTGCTACCGTTCCTAGTAGTGTTAAAGTCAGTCGAGTCACGGGAGATAGAGAGATTTCCATCGAATCCCGACGACCAGGCTACCGAGGCACGAGAAATCGAAGGAAGGAAGTCCCCACGACCTGGACGAATTGACGAGGCAGGAGAGAGACGAGAGCTACTGAACCATCGAGTAAACGGGCGAGTGGTAAGCCGGCCATTTCGAACATCCACCCTTCGGGAGGATTCCATCACCAAAGTCATAGTCTCTAGTTAGAGTATAAAATTCGCTTTCGTTTGAGGGTTAGTTCGTAAGATTTTCGGGGAGAATTCTGAAACGCCGGCATTGGCCACGTTTCCATACTCCACCTTTTGATTAGTGGTTAGATAATAAGTTTCGAAGATTTATAAAGGTCGATTTTGGTAAAAGAGAGACAAAGACTTTGGCCGATGATTCCGCTCCCGGTCGCGACTCGCTACCGTTATTCTGCGTTTTGCGTATCGTCCTGAGAGTGACAAGGTCAAGCGTCGATCCGTTAATAAAAGAAAGAAAGCACTAGTTATCGTACCTTCCCTTTGCGCTAAGTCCATTATATGTTCTTTGTATTGAATTGTCGCGTTAGAAAGTGAATTGCGTCTTTGTAACATTTCGTATGCTTCCGTAAGAAATTATGAAAACGAATTTGTAGCAAAATCGACTAACATTATATATCGAAGATCTTCTCGTTCACTTGCAGAAGCTATCGTCGTCTTTAATAATAGGTTAACGTAAAATCAAGCACGTATAGTTTCTCATTATCGCGGACGGGCATAAACACTTGTAATGAGTAGGGAACCGTTCGTAATTTTCTGTATTTGTATCACCGAGAAACTTAACTAATTTATTGACCATCTGCTTCCGTTAACAAGCTTTTCATCGAGAATATCTGTTAAAATATCTGATTTACATCTTCTGAAATAAACCAATGTTCTTTTGGTCTTAGAAATTTAAACAGTAACGTTCTCGCAATCTTTCGCCTTCCCCGCCCCTCTCCGTCACCACCTTGGTGGGCTGAGCAGCCGGCTTTCCGATTCCGCTTCACGCACCTCCTCGGAAAATTATTCGTTTCATCTTATATAAATTACTAAGGCTCGAGTGGTAGCCGTAAGCTACCTGGCGCCCAATTAAAACATATCTTCATAACCGATTATCCGTTTAAGCCTTTAAAAAGTATTCCGAGGAGGAGAGCGTGGCGAAGGTGTGTGCGACTTCTCGTGGAGAAAGAGAAGCCGTCACAAAATGGCGCCCGCACGTGGGGCTCGAAAGAACGAAGAGTAGCGAGTAAGAAAAAGAGAAGAATCCTTGGTCGAACGAAATAACGAGAAATAGAAAATTTTTTTTTTCTTCCATATAGAGAAAAGTCGATAAAGCTACCGCGAGAAAGTACGGAAAATAGATAGAGGTGACCGTTGAAAGTCACGCATACGAAAACCTTTGTTACTCTCAGGAACGCAGAAATTTCGAGAATTTTATGATAATGTGTGTGTATGAATGTGTGTTTGTCCGTTTATATGAATAATTATGCCATTTTTTATGAGACTCTGCTTGGTTATAAAAATTTTCGTGTGTATATAAACTAAAGAATTTTTGGAAGGGTTGCGTCTTACTGGTAAAAGGAAAAATTAATATCGAGGAAAATTCAAGCTACCGTGTCTAAAAGCCACGTGTTATACATATCTTGAAATTCGTTACCGTTGGGAAGATAGATCGAAAAGTTCGATCGAACATTCTCAACGTTTCTAACAGTTACCGTAGCTTCAAAGTCAAACGTGTTGACATAGAGCCTCGCGCGAACTAAGGGTAGAAAAAACGGCCGCGCGTGTATCGCTGCCGTGTAGTCGCGTGCTACGACGTTAGTACGGTATAACGGGTGACCTAAAAGACACCATTTATATACGGGGTGACCAAAAAGTAAGAATTTCCTCACGTTCTAGTAATTGCTACCGGGGACCAAACTCGAGTAGTGGAGTCTACAATTTAGTGCATATTTGTTATTGAAAAATTATTTATTTATTTATTGAAATTTTTTTTTTCGGATCTTTGAGATTTCGGAAGTAATTAGGAATACCGTGTATCACGGTGGAAATTTTGATTACGTTCAAGTAATTATAGCCTATTCTTGTCGACTCGTGTGTCGAATTTAGTTCTTTTTCCAATAATATACCTCGAAGTTTTATTCGAGAAACTAAATTCTTGTATATTTGTCTTATTTAACGAGATTTCTGTATCGTGATAGTCTGAAATACATTAACGTGCCGTCAAGTATTCCGCATCGCTCTCGTATCGGGGCGTAGGGACTAGAATTTTTTTTCTGTACGGTGGAAGCGAATATTACCGGGAATGGACGGACGGTCGTTGGCCGAATGGGTGTCATCGCTACCGGCGGACGAAGTTAAAGCTTTATTAATACGTCACCAGCTACCGACGGAGGGTATCTTGTGCGTTTGTCGAAATCGCCTCCTAAAATTTCTCGTAAGGGAGGAAGAACGGGCACGCCGAGCCACCATGGCCAATCAACCGGAACAGATACCCGAGTTTGCTCCAACACCAAGCACCTCCCGTACGGTGGTTTCTCGTTCTGCACCGGGTGAGGTACCTCCCACCCCTTCCCGACGTACCTCTCTCTCGCAACCTTCGCTACCGCGCAATTCTCCTTTACCATCCCCTCGTGAACGACGTCCAAGCTCACTTCCGGTGGACGCAATAGAAACACGCGGTGACGTCGCAGAGGTTGGCGATTTGGTAGAAGAGTTGAGGGAAATCGCAGTCGCTGAGGAGGAGGAAGAGCTACCGCGAGCTCCTAGGCAAAATAACGTGCCGGTTAGGCGAACTCTTTTCCACAACAGTAGGGTCCCTCCACCACACGCAGATGATCCTTTCGAGGAGTGGTACGCTCCCGCAGACGAGGACGGGTGGCGTCGTCCACGTCGAGATATGAGAGATCGTGCGAATACAGATACCGTGTATAATAGAAACGGACCGCGTTATGGCAGGACACCGGCTACCGCGGCGTACGAAATTATGAGAAGGTGGAATCTTAAGTTCACTGGAAGACGCGACGAAGACGGAGAGGCGTTCCTCGCTCGAATTTCCGAAGGTCGACAAATCGCTAACGTCCGCGATGAGGATGTCTTCGCGTGTCTCCCTTTCTTCTTAGACGGCATGGCTTTATATTGGTTTCGTGCTCGACGAGAGGAGTTTAGGACTGGGTTCGACTTTGTACGTGCTTTTCGCTCCCGGTTTCAAGAGACTGATTTTCAATTTGCCCTTCGAGAGGAACTTTTTCGTCGGACTCAAGGTGATCGAGAACCCGTCGTTGATTATTTAACTTGTATCCGAGCTTTAGCGGAACGTGTTGAACCACCGATGAGCTCTCTGGAGTTGATACGCTTAGCGCATAGAAACATGCTCCCGCGATTACAGATCTCTATCCACATTGTAACGTAACGCTTGGGTATCATAAGGTAAAATAATGAAAATTAAAAAGAATAGAAATAGAAATGGAAATAGGCAAGCTAGGAATCCGATTAATCAAACAAAAGATCAGAAGTAATATAAGAAACGTGAAGCAGGCTAAATTTAGATGCCGAAACGGCAATAACAAGCAAAAACACGATAGAAGAAATTAAGACGGTTAGGAACGAGGAAGCCCGAGCGGTGACGACGCGGGCCGATGCCGATCGGCAAGCTCAGGGCCGAGCGAGGCCAGCGGCGCGCGACGAAAGGTTCACACGGGGGGGACCCAATTAGGTAAGAAAAATTCAAATCTCGCGAGATGAAGAAGAGTGGGAATAGCCCTTTATATAGCGCAGGAACGCATAGCTCCAGACGAAAATGAGGATCGACCGAGAATTTTCTCAAAGTTTCGAAGAGTTATAGTGTTGCGATTAAATCTAAAATTTCGGAGTGAAAGATAAGTGTTTGATATAAAATCATTTATACGCGTGTGTCGGCGCCAGGGCAATAAGAAGAGAGGTAGCAGCTAATCCAATTAGGCAACAAAAGCGTGGCAACGTTACAAGGTCTCCACAGATAAGTGTCAACAATTATTGTGTACACCCTTGAAACCCGGTAGGATAAGTAATAGTATAAGTGTATGTGTGAGCAGCGTATATGAGAGAGAGTGTGTGCGTGGCAAAGTCGAGAGCGACCAACGATAAATAAACACGGAATCGATCAGCTGATCGAACGCGAGTCGAAGACGAACATAGAAAGGCATTAATAAACGAAGTTAACGAGACATTTCGCGAAATTCTTTTTATTTGCATCCCTTTTCCACTGCCAGTCCCAAAAAGACCGAACGAGGAGGAAAAAGTAACGTGAAATTAAAAGGTAAGAAAGGCGATACGTTACAACATAGAGATGCTGTATAGCATGGACCATCTTGAGGAGATGGCGAGTCGAATCGAGAAAAGCCACGAGCTCGCGTTAACGTACCGACCACCTCCACCTCCAGAAAGGTCACTTCTACCGGACTTAGCCTATCGTGGTTCTCGTGCTACTCGGAGAATAGCTACCGCTGCTCTCACCGAGGATTACGAGTCCACTCATACGGTTCTACCACCGAGGTCATCGCGAGTAGATCCGCATCCACCACCTCCTCCACGATATCCGTTAGCTACCGAAACCGCGCAGCAATCGTTGAACGCCGTAGCTACCGTCACCGCTCCACGCAGGAATATTCCAGTTACCTGCTGGAATTGTCACCAGCCGGGTCATGTTGCGAGAAATTGCCAAGCTCCGATGCGTAGAAGATGTTTCACGTGTAATCGGGAAGGTTTCACCCGGAACACGTGCCCTCAGTGCTCGGGAAACGAGACAGGAGGTCGGTAAGAGGCGCTGCACCGCCTCCTCCTTTCGAGATCGCGCCCGTTATTCCATCTAACACGCCTATCTGTCCCTTAGGACCCGATTACGGGGGAATCTTATTATATCTAACAGTCTTCATCCAAAACCATCCAGTACGTGCTCTCGTTGATTCAGGTGCGAGCCGTACGTTCTTAGGTCCCGAAATGACTAACTTAATCGAAGCCTTGATACTGCCGGCTGTCGTGAATGATCCTCTCGAAATTAGGACCGCTACCGGCGCTCAAAGAGAGTTGACTAGGACGATCACTTTACCACTTTCCATAAGTGATAAATCTGGCTGCGTGTACGCTCGGTTGCTCCCGTCGTTGTCGCTACCGTGCATCTTAGGCATGGATTTTCTACGAACGTTCCAAATCTCGATCGATTTCAACACCTTGAGTTGGCATTTCGCGACGAATCCGACGAAAAAGTTCTCGTTCGAAAAGGTAGACGATCCTTCGGTTAGCGTAGCGAGTCTATATGGCTTAGAACACCTCCGTACTCACGAGAGCTCTCGGTTAAAAGATTTATTAAAGGAAGAAATCCCTCCACCTGCCGAAAAACCGGGACTTACCACATTAATAGAACATCGTATTGACGTAGGTAATAACTCACCAATCAAACAACGCTATCGTATAGTTTCTCCGAAAATACATGAGGCGATTATGGTGGAAGTAGACAAGATGCTGGCGGATGATATTATAGAACCGTCTCGTAGTGAATGGTCAACCCCTATCGTAATGATCAAGAAACCGAATGGCAAGTATCGCTTTTGCCTCGATTTTCGAAAAGTCAATAGTGTGTCGAAGAGAGACGCTTATCCGCTACCGTACATGAGTGCGATATTGGATAAGCTGAGACGCGCCAAGTATATTTCCACCATAGATTTAAGCCAGGCGTATTTTCAGGTACCATTGGAAAAGCAGAGTAGGGAAATTACCGCGTTCACAGTCCCAGGTAGAGGGTTATTCCACTTTAAGCGCATGCCTTATGGTCTCACAGGAGCTTCCGCGACCTTCCAGAGGTTGTTGGATAAATTAGTAGGTCGGGAGATGGAACCGTACGTTTTTGCATACCTCGACGACATTATCATTGCTACCGAGACTTTTGAAGAGCATCTAACGTGGTTGAGACGCGTCTTGCGAAAGATACACGGAGCCGGTTTGACTATCAATGCCGATAAGAGCGAGTTTTGTCGCTCTCAAGTAAAATACTTAGGATTCGTTGTGAATCAAGACGGCTTACAGGTTGATTCAGAGAAGATACAACCCATTCTCGAATACCCGGCTCCCGTCAATCTCAAACAGTTACGTCGATTTCTCGGTATGGCGTCGTGGTATCGCCGTTTCATGTCCGATTTTGCTACCGTCATTGCTCCATTAACGCGGTTATTAAAAAAGGGACAGAGATGGAATTGGGGCGAGGAACAACAGAACGCCTTCGATCGCGTCCGCTCCAGTTTAGTCACCGCGCCTACGCTCTCGCGACCAGATTTTGAGCTACCGTTCGTTTTGCAAACGGATGCAAGTTCGGTAGGGTTAGGTGCTGTGTTAACACAAACACATAACGGAGTCGAAAGTGTGGTAGCGTACGCGAGTCGATCTCTCTCAGACACCGAGAGAAAATATAGTGTAACGGAGAAGGAGTGTCTGGCAGTCGTATGGGCCGTAAAGAAATTCCGAGCTTATTTAGAGGGTTACCGTTTCACCGTAATTACCGATCACAGTAGCCTTCGATGGCTTCATAACTTAAAAGACCCTACTGGTCGTCTGGCCCGTTGGGCCTTGGGGTTATTAGAATATGATTTTGAGATTCGCCATCGAAAAGGAGCCCTCCACCATGTGCCTGACGCTCTTTCACGTATTTATGAAACGACTACCGCTACCGTCGCCACCATAGATTCTAACATTACCGTCGCTGAACCGTTTCAAGATCCGAACGATGAATGGTACCGCGAGCATTTTGAAAGAACGCGGAAATCTCCCGAAAAATACCCCGATTGGACGATACGTGATAACCGCTTGTACTATCATCACCATGAGCCTCGCGCTACCGTAATTGACACTGACGAGACGTCCTGGAAATTAGTTATTCCTCGTAAAACACGCACGCAGATCCTTCGCGAATGTCATGACTTACCGCAGGCCGGACATTTGGGCGTTGATAAGACCTTTAAACGAATAGCCAATCAGTATTATTGGCCAGGGATGTTCCAAGACGTTGTTCAATATGTACGGAAATGTGTCGTCTGTCAAAAAGCGAAAGTCGAGCAATGTGCTCCCGCGGGTCTCATGAGCTACCGACGCGCTGAAAAACCATGGAGTGTCGTCGCGGCGGACGTAATGGGCCCCTTTCCTCGAAGTAGCGCGGGTTACTGCTACGTTGTAGTATTCCAAGATTTATTCACAAAGTGGATAGAATGTCGTGCTTTACGTACTGCTACCGGGCAGAGTATTAAAAAAGCACTCGAGGAACTTGTCCTCCACCATTGGGGTACTCCACGTATAATTTTAACCGACAACGGGACTGAATTCCTTAATAAAACCATGAAAGCTCTCGCGACCGAGTATGGTATGACTCACGTGACGACGCCAACGTACCACCCTCAAGCGAATCCGGTTGAGCGTGTTAATCGCGTCTTAAAGACCATGATAATCTCGTTTATAAAAGAAAAACATACGGAGTGGGACAAACATCTAAGTGACTTTAAATTTTCTTATAACACGGCAGATCACTCATCCCTTCAATGTACTCCCGCGATGCTTAATTTGGGTCGAGAACCGCTACCGTTACGATCGCTACGAAAAGACGCTGAAGCGTCCGAGGTGGAGGAACCTCAAGAGCCGTCGTTATGGTTAGCGAGGATGAAAAAACTCGAACATCTGAGAGAATGGGTAAAACGGAACTTAGAGGATGCGTCGCGCCGTCAGGCAAATCGTTATAACCTCCGTCGACGTAATATTCGTTTTCAGCAAGGAGATACCGTACTTGTTCGCTCTCGTCCATTATCCTCAGCAGAGAGAAAATTTTCCGCTAAGCTAGCACCCCGATACGAAGGTCCTTTTATTGTAGCTCGAGTTTTGTCACCCGTCGTTTATGAAATAAGAGATACGCTCAATCGTTTGGTTGGGAAAATACACGTAAGCGATATAAAGAAGTACCAGTAAGACGTCAACCAAAAAGTTCGTAACCGTATTGTCTGTAAACGTAACGAAGGGAGAAAACTCTATCGACTTCCTTTTTTTTTTCCACTATCCTCAGTCATCCATTATCCATCCACAAGCAACCGTACGATGTCCGGGTTGAAGAACCTGTGGGACCGCCTCATAGACAAGGTCCGATCAGTGCGAGATGGAGCGAAGAGCGATCCGGAGCCTCCACCTGTGGAGGAGAAAGTGCCTATGGCTACCGTGGCAGAGGGGGGCGAGACCAGTGCGACCTCCAGCGACTCTGGATCGGCGAACCCGATAAGCGAGAGGAGCGCGGGGCTGGAAGAAAAACTACGCCCCCGGGCATCCGCGGGACGGGGAGTGCAACTGCGGCAGCCTCCAGCGCCGAGGAGAGATCCTCCCATGCGAACACCTACCGGTCATGGCATCCGCAGAGAACAACTACTGACTCCAGCGGATGAGCTGATAGGGATCCGACCACTGGACGCCATACGGGGCGAAGGGCTCGCGAGACGCGAGGAGAGGCACCCTTCGGGCTGCTTCAACTGCGGTTCACTGGCGCACCGGTACTCCCGCTGCCCAGCGCCCCGCGGTATATTCTGTTATCGGTGTGGACGGAGGGGAGTCACCATAAAGTCGTGCTGGAGCTGTGTCCGCGAGTGGAGACAGGAAGGTCCGTTCCGACCATAATTACGGAAGGAACCATTAGCTACCGTCTCCCTATCTATCTATAGACCTGTTTAAGAGTTTTTTTTCTTTATGTTAGTACGGTTCTTTAGTTTTACTCCCGTATTTTTTTTTTTTGTATTATCGCTACCGTTACGTAGCTTCTGTAAGAGCCAGATATATATAGATAAAAAACGTCAAAACGTACACGATGACTTATTCTTTCATAATGATAACCTAAGCAGAGTACTCCTTAGCGTAGTAAAAAGCTTATATGGTAAAATGGCTGTGTGAGTGCAACGCCGGACGGCGTACACGTATGGAAAATGGTATGTGTCTGAACTTTTGTGTGTAAAAATTTTTTTGTTTGTTCTCGTTTTGTTTGCGCCACTCGAGACAGCGTGTCGCGACCGAAGCACTTTGAGATTTGGGGTAATTTCGTGTAAGTTCGAATTGGTCGGCCCGTTGGACCTCGTTTGGGGGGGGGGGGCATTTGTGACGTTTCGTCCGTCACAAGAAGAGAAGTGCTTCGATCGACGCGTCGCTCTCAGGGCATAATAATAAGAAATATAAACGTTTACTAATTGAACCCGTACGCGTTTCATGATCACTCCACCGAAACACCATCTGCGAGGGAGAGTCGACATGGGAAAAGAAATGCTACCGATCAACGTAGCAAGACGCTCAAGAAGAGAGTCGTCCACCGAGATCGTCGCAAAGTACATCACCTAGTCGCTATCGTCGTGGGAAACCAACACCTATTCCTCACACAAGAGACATCTAGAATCGACGCATCGATCAACACTGAGAAGATCGATAATGAAGAGCGTCGGCGTAGCGTATCGACGCGGAAATTCGGCGTCGCATAAATTACCGTAAATCAGGTAGAGGCGCACGTGGCGAAAAAGTCACGTGATACTTGCGAGCCGGTCCGGTGGTCGACAATGAGCATAGATCGCTTCACTTAGCGCAGGGCTTTCGTAGAGCACAGTCTCTTTCCATTTTCGTCTTTGCTACCGTTCCTAGTAGTGTTAAAGTCAGTCGAGTCACGGGAGATAGAGAGATTTCCATCGAATCCCGACGACCAGGCTACCGAGGCACGAGAAATCGAAGGAAGGAAGTCCCCACGACCTGGACGAATTGACGAGGCAGGAGAGAGACGAGAGCTACTGAACCATCGAGTAAACGGGCGAGTGGTAAGCCGGCCATTTCGAACATCCACCCTTCGGGAGGATTCCATCACCAAAGTCATAGTCTCTAGTTAGAGTATAAAATTCGCTTTCGTTTGAGGGTTAGTTCGTAAGATTTTCGGGGAGAATTCTGAAACGCCGGCATTGGCCACGTTTCCATACTCCACCTTTTGATTAGTGGTTAGATAATAAGTTTCGAAGATTTATAAAGGTCGATTTTGGTAAAAGAGAGACAAAGACTTTGGCCGATGATTCCGCTCCCGGTCGCGACTCGCTACCGTTATTCTGCGTTTTGCGTATCGTCCTGAGAGTGACAAGGTCAAGCGTCGATCCGTTAATAAAAGAAAGAAAGCACTAGTTATCGTACCTTCCCTTTGCGCTAAGTCCATTATATGTTCTTTGTATTGAATTGTCGCGTTAGAAAGTGAATTGCGTCTTTGTAACATTTCGTATGCTTCCGTAAGAAATTATGAAAACGAATTTGTAGCAAAATCGACTAACATTATATATCGAAGATCTTCTCGTTCACTTGCAGAAGCTATCGTCGTCTTTAATAATAGGTTAACGTAAAATCAAGCACGTATAGTTTCTCATTATCGCGGACGGGCATAAACACTTGTAATGAGTAGGGAACCGTTCGTAATTTTCTGTATTTGTATCACCGAGAAACTTAACTAATTTATTGACCATCTGCTTCCGTTAACAAGCTTTTCATCGAGAATATCTGTTAAAATATCTGATTTACATCTTCTGAAATAAACCAATGTTCTTTTGGTCTTAGAAATTTAAACAGTAACGTTCTCGCAATCTTTCGCCTTCCCCGCCCCTCTCCGTCACCACCTTGGTGGGCTGAGCAGCCGGCTTTCCGATTCCGCTTCACGCACCTCCTCGGAAAATTATTCGTTTCATCTTATATAAATTACTAAGGCTCGAGTGGTAGCCGTAAGCTACCTGGCGCCCAATTAAAACATATCTTCATAACCGATTATCCGTTTAAGCCTTTAAAAAGTATTCCGAGGAGGAGAGCGTGGCGAAGGTGTGTGTGACTTCTCGTGGAGAAAGAGAAGCCGTCACAATATATTGTGACGGTAGCGACTAAATCATAATTAAATCGTAGAAATAATAAAGGATAATCGGATAGGATACGCGAAAAAGATAACAATTAGAATAAAAGTACGGGACGCGAGAAAGTACAAAGATGAGGTAAGAACAGAAACGCGTAATCGGCTAAAATTAGAACGGAGAAAAGGTGACAAACACATAAAAAAGAGTAAGATAGATAGAAAAGGACGGGAAGACAGGTAGGCCTTTTTTTTTTTTTTTTTTTTTTTTTTCCGTGGAGGAAATCTTGCATAAGACACCTCGCCGAAGCGAGGTAGTGTCGGATTCCTACCGACTAAAACCTCCACGTTGGTCTCTGGCCCAGCCAGTAGACCGCCTCCCCGGACCCCACCCCCTGGAATCACCCGTTAGGGTACACATCACGAGGGGGGGGCCTCTGTGGGAGTATGGGCCGTCAGGACGCACCTTGTGCTGGGTCGTGCCCGGCGAAGGGCACCCCAAAATCCTGACGTGGGGACTCAGCCCCTATACCCTTTCGGCCTTACTGCCGCACCCCGCATACCCGCTCACCAACTACCAAGCCCGTGCCGACTTACGCCGACGCCGGGCCGGGCGGCTGGTTTGCGCCCGTTCGCACCTGGTCGCGTCCACGCAGTGAGGTCGGCTCCTCACCGGTCCTCCCCGCGGGTCGCGGCCACCTCACTCACACACCCCGCGGCGTCGCAGCGGGCACGGGCCGTCCTAGGACGGACCCGTTCCCGCTGGTCCCCACGGGTCCCAAACTCACACCCCCCAAGTCCCCGCACGCTCGCACTCCCCAGCCCCGGTCCAGGCCAGCTTACGCCGACACCAGTCCGTGTGTCCGGTTCGTGCACATTCATACAACGACCGCCGCCACGCGGCGAGGACCGGCTGTTCGCCGACGCCCCCCCGCGGGGGCAGGTCGTCCCCATGCATCCTTGCCCGTGGCTCGGGTACTGGGTCTGTCTGCTCTTGCAGAGCCAGTCCCAGCCCGGGTCACGGCCACCACACTCATACCCCCGCAGCGCCACGGCAGGCTCGGGCCGACCTAGGCCGACACCGTTCCCGCCGGGCACTGCGGGCTCACTTACTCGTCACCACCTCCTCCTCCTCCTCCTGCGGCGGGCGGTCCTCGGGGGAGGCTCGTGGCCCCTCCTTCTCTGCCGCTCCCGTCTCCTCTCGTCTTCCTCCCGACGCCCGATGATGGCCGCGATGAGGTCCGCGACGCAGTGCCAGGCTTCGGAGGACCGCAACATCACGGCGACGAGGTTGTCGGGGGTGAGGTCCACCCCCAGCAACCCCGCCGTCCGGTCACGCTCCTCCTGCACTGCCCCACACTGGAACAGTGCATGCTCGACACTGTCCCGCGGATCCCCGCACAGCCAGCATTCGGGCGTCGTCCTCCTCTTGAACCGGTGGAGGTACTCCCCGAAACATCCGTGACCGCTGAACGCCTGCGTCAGCCGGTAGTTCATGTGACCGAACTTCCGGCTGACCCAGGGTCCCAGCTCCGGGATGAGTCGGCGAGTCCACTCACCGGTTCCGCCCCCCATGGCCCATCGCTCCTGCCACCTCTCCTGCAGGCGAGCACGAGCCTCCCTCCGCACACGCGCGAAGTCACCCTGCAGGTCCGCGTGGCCTTGGCCCCTCACCCCCCTCAGGCCTTCGTAAACCTCCTGGCGCTCCTTGGCCAGGAGGTCGAAGGGGGGGATCCCCGCAATAGCCTCTATGGCGTCGGCCGACACGGTGCGGTAAGCGCTGACCACCCTCAGCGCCGCCCGCCTGTGCACCGGAGCCATGATGCGCCGCATGGTAGCGGGCCGCATGACCCCAGCCCACAGGGGGGCCGCGTACAGGAGGGTGGCCTGCACCACCACACCGAGCAGCTTCCGCCTCGGAGGCTTTGGCCCCCCGAGGTTTGGCATCAGGCGCCCGATGGAGGCCTCCGCCACCGATGCCTTCGCTGCCGCCGCGATGACATGCTGGCGGAAGCTCCACCGGGCGTCGATCCTCACCCCGAGGTACTTCACCACCTCGCCGGGCACTACGGTTGCCCCGGCGACCCTGAAGGTGACGGGTGGGGGTCGCCTCCTCCGGCAAAAGATCACCGCCTCGGTCTTATGTCCGGCGACGGTGAGCCTCTGCGCCCCCATCCACGCCACCACGTCCTCCACTGCTCTATCCGCCAGTATAGCCAGGCCTGGCACCGTGCGGGCCACTACCAGGACGGCAATGTCGTCGCAGAATGCCACCAGGCTTACCCCGCGTGGCATGGGGAGCCCCAGGACCCCGTCAAACATCGCGTTCCAAAGGAACGGACCCATGACGGAGCCCTGGGGAACCCCAGCCCACACCTCGAGACGCTCACTGCCGTCCTTGGCCACAAGGAGGATCGTCCTGCCGCGGAGGTAGCAGTCCACGATACATAATAGGTATGGCGGAACCTGCCACCCCCGCTCCAGCGCCTCGATAACTCGGGCCCAATCAGCCGAGTTAAATGCGTTCTGGACGTCCACCGTGATCAGTGCGCAGCAATTAGCCGTGCGTGCAGGACCACGATGGACGCCTGAGACCGTCTCGGCCAAGACAGGTAGGCCTAGCAACGGATGACGTACACTAGTGAACGACCGACGAATTTTCCCGAACGATAGAAAGACAAAGGTAAAGGCAATGACCCAGGCGCATCGGAAAAGTAGGGAGCCAATTAAGATGCGGAAAAGACATCACGCGAGGAAGGAAAAGTAGGGAAATCGCCTTTAAAAGGACCGCGAAAGAAAGGAAAAGGCAATCCGTTCTTTAAAGTTTTGAGTATCGAGTAAGAGTATAAACGAGTAGCAGTAGTGCGCGAAGAGAAAATTAACGAAGTGCAAAGTGATCAAGTAGAGAAGCGTCGGGGAAACTCTGGCAACCGTTTTGGGTGGAGAGCAGGGAAATCGGCCGCCTCAATATTAGAATATCCAAGTAAGATCACCGATAGAAAGAGAAAAAGAGACGACCTGTACGTAAGTGCTTTACATATTTAAATTACTTATACAGTCAAACGACACAACGTCTCCGAAGGTAAACGTAATATTCTCATTTCACACACCTAAACTATCGAATATAACGTGTTCGTGTTAGTCCTAGTTTTTATACGTAAGTTAAAATAGAAATAAGCCATAGCTTAATAATAGTGTGTGTGAGAACGCTTGAGTGAGAGAGCGTACGACAACAGACGCGTGAGTGAGAGAGAGCGAGCGTATGGGTAAGCGAGCCGAAGCGTAGACATAAGCATTCTTAGGTAAGTGTGAGTAAGTAAACGCGTCGTCGACTAGCGCGTCGAAATCCTAGGCATAAAAACCATCCGGCCGAACAGCTGATCGAGAGCATCGACCGCAACGTGCGGATTAGCAGATAATAAAGAAAATATACGAGAATCCGGTGTCGTTATTTGCGAGATCCTTTCCTTTTCCCACTGCCAGTCCTTTTGAGGAGCGAATTGTGAAGGAGGTAACGTCCAGAAAGGGGTAAGAAAAGCGATACGTTACAATATATATATTCTTTTCTTACGCTTTATTCGTTTATTGGTATTTATTTTATTTATACATATATTCTTCATTTATTTCTTTATTTTTTTTTTTTTTTTTTTTTTTTGACAATGTTTATTTTTCCCGATGACATGTTTCAATATAATCGTTTATGTTTATATAGATACTTTCCGCTTTTGTTCGCTTTTATTTACTATGTTAGCTCTTTGTTTTTTGATGTGTTTTCTTTTTGGCGGTTGTCTATTCTCGTTAGTTTCTACTTCTATTGTTAACTGGCGGTTTTTACGCTGTTTTCGCTTATAGTATATGGTGTAAATCGCTACTACTACTAGAATTGTAATTCCTATTGATACGACTGGGGGATACGCGAATGTGTGGTAATCATTATTATAAAGATTCGTATCTACTTCTTTTTGTAACGCTGTTAGCCGCGTGCTCGCTAATTTTAGTTCTTCTGGATTTCTAATTATCGGTTGGAGGTCTATTTCTGCTACTTGGTTTCGTGTAATTTTTTCGGCTACCTCTTGAGTAAGGTTAAGTGTTAAATTATATGCTGGTAAATAATCTAGCTGTCTCTTTTCTTTGAATTCTTGTACTGTTTCTATTGTTACTTCTGATGTCGAAATTATGCATTTACCTTTTATATCTAATATACCTGAATCTTTTAAGATTTTATGTATGGTGCCTTTCCCGTTGCAGGTTATTGCTAACGGTTCTTCTTTTGGGGCAACGAAAATCCATGTTTCTGGTGCTTCTAATTCTAGTAATAAGGTCCTTTCTAATTTGAGGAGCCTTGTTTTGCACTTTTCTGGTTGTTTATTGATTTTATTGTACATGCGTACTTCGCACGGTCCGTGTGGATAAATTTTGTAAATTGGATGTCTTGATGAGCACAGAAACTGGGTTTTGGTTGTCTTACATGCTTGTATATCTGTTTCGCTTAGCGATACATATTCGCGTCGGATTTCGTCGACTATCGCATAACGCTCGCTTGTCTCGATTATAGCGTATGTACTGTTGTTCATACGCGCTGGTATCGGGTGTACTCTTTTAATTTGAAATATTTGTGTCCCTATGAGGGGTATTATGATTATAGTAATTATCGAACGTTGCCGACTATATGCTTTGACTTCTGTTACCCGATCTAAAAGATATCCCGATTGTATGTCTAGGGGGATTGGAAAATTTAAACCTACTGGCAGGTGTGGTAATGCTTCTTGCAAGTATTGAATTATTTGCGCGAATGATAATACGTTGGTGTTTATTAGTCCTTTGCGTATGTCTGTTACGTAATGCGTCAAGTCTTGTACGTCTTCTAGTAAGTTATCTATCATTAATGTGATTAATGTAAATTGTTCGTCCATCTGTTCCCTAACGTCTTGTGTGTGTTGACGTGTATTTAACATTTGTTCTACTTGTGCTATCGCTTTTGCTAAAAGTTTTTCTCGTTGCTCAACGTTACCAAAGCTATCGTTAAATATTTTTATACTGGAATTAATTATTTGTATTTGCTGCGATAATGCATGCCAAACTCTTGTTTCGCTTTTCTCTAATTTTTCGAGGTGTACATTTATACGTTCCTCGTCGTTAGCATCCATTAATCCGAATAAATATTTTCCTGCTGTTCCTAACGGAACAGCCGGTGTAAGCCGTTGATAAGACCGCGTTTTGGTCTCTGTTCTACTCCTAATGTCGCTCGTATGGAATTTAATTTCCCTGTAATCGATCGTAATTTCGGCGTGATTGTATTTATAAATGGTCGGCAAATTGTTGCGTGCCATGCCTGGTGCGCCAAACAAATTTGCGTCAACTTATTGCAATATGATGCTAATTTTTCTTCGCGAAGATAATAAGGTATCATATTGATTTTTAACACTAATTTCCACGTGTCTTTGTAGAGGTGTAAGTTTCCCACGTTTTCAAAATATATTCCCGGTTGGTTCTCGAAGTTTCGGATTTCTACGGAGTTCTCTATGTTGCCCGTTAGATAAGGGCTCGCTGCTCTTGCTGCCGCAAGTATTCTGTAAGATGAGTTAGTGTAATAGTTCGCCGTGTATGTGTTGTTTTTATGTATTTTTCTTTCGCGTCAGCTTTTCGGAGGATGCGCTTTCTTCAGGGCTCTTTCTCGCCCTGGAGCTCATTCCTACGAGCGCTCTGACACGGTGATTACTATGGAACCGTTCTCCTACTTTTTTCTCCCTGGTCACGGTTCTTTCCGTGTTTCCTTCACGCATTCTTGCGTGGTAAGTAACGAGTATTTATTATATATACAGGGTGTCCCGTTTCAACACTCAAAGCGGAAAACGGCAGATAGACTGGACCAATCTAAACAGAAATATCGAAAAATATTTAGGTAAATTCGGTCTAGTTAACGAGTTATTAATTAACAACGATCGGCCATTCACGGAGAGCCAGAAGCTATCGACGGCTTGGGATGTCCCCTTCAATCTCGGTAGTATGTAACGGAGGAAGCAATGGGAGGAGTAATCAACAACAAATAGTAACGCGCAGCGGCACGTAATGCCGTCTATCACTGTTTACTGTGAGTACCTCTCTTTCTTTTTCTTACCCAATAGCATCATATCATTTATTTCACGCGTGCGAGGGAGAAGTAGTGTAAGAAAGAGAGAAAGAGAGTCAGCGCGAGCATTCAGCGTAAGGTAGTGTCGTAGAAAATGAGTCGGGGAGAAAGAAATAGAGAAAGAGAGAGCGAAGGTCAGTGCGCGAGCCTCTTGCGTACGGAGGTGTCGCACGGCGAGAAAGAAAGAGAAAGAAAGAGAGAGAAAGAGCTGTAGCGCGCGTCGATCCGCCCGTCACTGTTTACAGTGAGTAGCTCTTTCTCTCTCTTTCTTTCTCGCCGTGCGACACCTCCGTACGCAGGAGGCTCGCGCTGACTCTCTTTCTCTCTTTCTTACACTACTTCTCCCTCGCACGCGTGAAATAAATGATATGATGCTATTGGATAAGAAAAAGAAAGAGAGGTACTCACAGTAAACAGTGATAGACGGCATTACGTGCCGCTGCGCGTTACTATTTGTTGTTGATTACTCCTCCCATTGCTTCCTCCGTTACATACTACCGAGATTGAAGGGGACGTCCCAAGCCGTCGATAGCTTCTGGCTCTCCGTGAATGGCCGATCGTTGTTAATTAATAACTCGTTAACTAGACCGAATTTACCTAAATATTTTTCGATATTTCTGTTTAGATTGGTCCAGTCTATCTGCCGTTTTCCGCTTTGAGTGTTGAAACGGGACACCCTGTATACTTTTTTTTTTTTTTTTTGTTTTAAGTACTTATGTTTGATTGTATTTTTGGTTTTTAGTTTATCGATGTGGACCGTATGGAGGGTTTTGTTAACCGCGCCGCTATGGCGGAGGTGCGGCGGGAAAGGTTCGAGTCCCGCCTTTTGCTGGCTGATCGCCTGCGCTTAATGTGGGAGAGAGATCCCACTATCGGACTCGAGTATCTATTTGGCGATGTGCCTTACCCGGAGGTGGAGGATTGGAATTAGGAGAATTAGGATTATTTTGTTGTTCTCCGGCCCCGTTAGTGTTTGATAGTTGTTTATTTTGGGGTTTTTTTTTTTTTTCTTTTTGTGTATTGCTAAATAAATTTGGTTTTAGTGTTTTTGTGCGTTCTGTTTGTGTTCTCCTTTTTTACTTGGCCTTTTCCTTTTTCCCTTTCTTTAGTTTTTAAGTTTCTATTCGTTAAAGTGTTTCAACCGGTTCGCGTGTACCGTTATTGTTTTCTTTCCTTTCTTTATAATGTAATTTTCCGCGGATTTCTGTTCTATTATTGTATATGGTCCGATCCAGTAATTATCTAATTTCTTTGACCGTCCTCGTCTCGTTGCGTCGTCATATAATAGTACCTTATCTCCTTCGTCAAAAGTTCTCGGTCGCGACGTTTTATCGTAATATTCTTTTGCGTGTTCTTTCGCGCGTGTTAAATTCTCTTTCGCGAACGTGTTAGCCGTCCGGATTCTTTCGCGTAATTCATTAGCATAGTTATCGTAGTTATATAAAGGTTGCGGTTCGCGCTTGATAGAGGTAGGCATTTCGGCTAATCTTCCGAAGACTAATTCATACGGGGTATAGGTAGTCGCCGTATGTGGGGTTGTATTATATGTGAACATCGCGTATGGTAACCATTCGTCCCAATCCGCTTGATCTTTTCCTACGTAATTTTTTAGATAATCTGCCAACGTCTTGTGGCTCCGCTCTAGCGCACCGTTGGATTGCGGGTGGTAGGCTGTTGTTTGTATCTTTTTTATATTTAATACTTTGCATACTCCTTTAAAAACTTCAGATACAAAGTTAGTTCCTTGATCTGTTAATATTGTTTGCGGTATTCCGTATTCGCAAACTATTTTTTTAGCAAATTTTTTCGCCACCGTATTGGCTTCCTGATTTGGTATAGGGATGGCTTTGCTATATTTTGTTAAATTATCTTGAAATGTGAGTATATACTGATTGCCTCTATTAGAAACTGGTAATGGTCCTACTATATCTAGGCTACATTTTTCGAAAGGTTGGGTAGGCGTATCCGTAATTACTATTGGCATTTTTGTTCGCGTGCCTAATTTATTTTGTTGACATTTCGCGCATTTTGATATATAATTCTCTATATCCTTTCGAAGTCCTGTCCAATTGTATTTTAATTTAATTCTATTATATGTTCTATCGACTCCTTGATGGCCTCCTAGGGGGGAGTCGTGATATTCGTATAAGATTTGTTTCTTTTCATCGGCGGAAAATTCTCTATGTTCCTTATTTTCGGTGTCGGGTATCGCGTTTGTAACGTATACGCGGCTTAGCGTGTCAGCATTGCTGTTACTCTTTCCTTCTTTGTACGTGATTTGGTAATTGTATTCTTCTAGCATAATACGCCATCGCATGAGGCGTGATCCGGGATCTTTTACATTAAATAGCCACGTCAGCGGTTTATGGTCTGTTACTATCGTGAATTTCGTTCCGTACAAATATGGTCTAAAATGTTTTACTCCCCAGACTATTGCTAATAATTCTTTTTCAGTCGTGCTATAATTTATTTCTGCCTTATTGAGTATTCTACTCGCGTATGCTATTGGTAAATCTTTTCCTACTTCTCCTTGGGATAGAATGGCCCCTAGCGCCTTGTCTGACGCGTCCGTGGTTAGCACAAAAGGTTTTGAGAAATCTGGGTATTGGAGTAAAGGTGTAGATGTTAGTTTATGTTTTAATAATTCAAATGCTTCCTGTTCTAGATCGGTCCACTGGAATGTTGTTCCCTTTTTTAATAATTGCGTTAATGGTTTCGCTGTTTTTGAAAAATTCTCTATGAATCGCCGGTAGTAACTAGCTAATCCTAGAAATGTCTGAATGTTTTTAGCGTTATTTGGTTTGGGGAAATCCGTCACCGCTTTTGTTTTCATGGGATCCGCTTTAATTCCTTCTGGTGTAATGATATGCCCTAGGAATACGGTTTCTTTTCTGAGGAATTCGCACTTTGTTGGTTGCAAACGCAATTTATGTTTTCTTAATTGCTCAAATATTGCTTTTAGTCGTTTATTGTGTTCTTCTAGGCTTGCCGCGTGAATCACCACGTCGTCCAAGTATACGAAGCATTGAATTCCTTGTAGCCCTGATAATACTGAATTCATTAATCTTTGAAAAGTCGCGGGCGCGTTTTTTAATCCGAACGGCATACGGTTATATTCGTAATGTCCGAACGGTGTAGAGAATGCTGTTTTGCATTTATCTTCTTCTCGCATTTTTATCTGGTGGTAACCTGATGCCAGATCTAACGTTGTAAAGTATTTTGCACCGCCTAACTGATCGAATATATCTGCTATATTTGGTAATGGGAAAGAATCTCCTATCGTTACGTTGTTTAGTTTCCTAAAATCTATTACAACGCGCATTTTTGCTTGTCCATCGTTGCCTGGTTTTTAGGGTACTACCAGTAATGGTGCGTTCCATGAGCTCTTGCTCTTACTGATTATCCCTGCTTCGAGCATTTCCTTTACTTGCTTACTTACTTCTTCTTTTTGTTTTTGTGGTAACCTATATGGCGCCACATTTATGGGTGCCGTTCCTGATTCTACATTTATGCAATACTCGGTCGCGTTAGTACTTTCTAATATATCTCCTTCTAGGTAAAATAAATCGTTATATTTCTCGCAAATGTCCCATATTTTTTGTTTTTCCTCCTGGTTTAGATGCTCTGTTCTAATGCTAGTTCTAAGTTTTTCCATTCTTTCGGCTCCGCTGCTTCTTTGTAGCGTATTTATTTTCGCGCTGACTGTATTATTCGCGTGTTCTTTAAAGAGAATCGCGGGGTCTTTAACTTCTACTGATATGCCGGTGAGCTCGACTTCGTCGTCGGTCGTATTCATTACGCTGACAACGCATTCCCCTTTTTCGGCTTTGGTTAAGCAATTTGCTATATACACTCCCGATTCTATTTCTCTTTTTTCTACTAATCCTTCCCCTTCTGAGGTTATTCGTACTGTTATAATTTTTTCCGTTCGCGGTGCTATCACGTTTGCTCCTATATTTTTTAATGGTATTTTTTCTCCGTATAATGCTAAATGTTTGCGCGGCGTTATGGTTACGTTATGTTTTTCCATGAAATCAATCCCTAATAGTCCGTCGGCTTCTATCGGAAAGTCGTTTCGGACTAAATAGCATGGGTGCTGTATTGTCTGGTTCCCTAGTTGTATATTTAATGTTACTTGGCACAGGGGTTTCTGCATAGTTAATCCTATTCCCGTTAATTCTATGTTTGTCGAGCGTGCATCTTTTTCCTCGTCTATTAGCCCGATTTTTACGAGCGTTACTTGGGCTCCTGAATCTACTAGCATGGTGGCGTGTCCACCTATTATATCTTCGGACGTGATTTTGCAGTGATTTTTGTGTTCTGTTTTTGCCGCAAGGCTATTTACGTTATATTGCTTTACTTTACCGTCAGTCGCGTTACTTGTGCTGGGTTGCGTCTGTCGTTCGTTTTGGTTGGTCGTTTGTGATGTCGACGGTCTTTCGTTTGGTCTGTTAGTCAGTCTATTTTCTGGTCTAGTACGACAATTTCGCGCCATGTGCCCGGGCCGTCCACAGGTCAGACACACGATTTGGTCCCTGCCGGGGGCAGTGCCTACTGTACGGTTTGTGGTATTCCGCGGGTTTATTCTAGTTTGCGCATAGCAATTGTTAGTTGTGTGCCCTACTCGGTTGCATTTACCACATCGCGGTGGGGGTCTCCTTTGTAATGGGTCCTCATTTTGGAACGATTGAGCGTATTCGTAACCTTGACTCTTTCCGTACTTTATTTCTGCCTCTGAGGCTCCTATAATCGCGTCTTCCAAGGTTTTATACCCTTTCGATTGGACGATCGTCGCTGCGCGGCCATACAATCCGTTTTCGAACACGACAAGGGCCTGCTGCTTGAGAGTTTCCGTTACTGCGCTTTTCGCGATTGTATTCGATTGCGGTGCCACGGTTAATCTTATTAGTATCATTAACAGATCTTCTATGCGTTTTCCGAACGCCTGCGCGCTTTCTCCCGGTTTCTGTCGGCTTTTATGTAGTTCGACCTGTACCGAGGATATTGAACGTTTTTCTAAAAATACTGCTTGTAACGCCGCTTTTAACTCTTCGTACGTCTCAATTTGTTTGTATCGCAATTCCTGCTCCGCTTTTCCTTCGAGTTTGACGTTTTTTATGTACTCGAATAATGCTATTTTGTCGGCTTCTTTGGCCATCGAATACGCGTAATCGCACGATTTTAGGAATTCTACTAGTTTGTTGGTGGATCGCCCATCGAAAGTTTTTACGCACCTAATTAGTTCTTTAAATTCTAATTTTCCTGCCATGTCGTCATCCCGCTCTTCTAACGATGAAAAATCTAGCGATTCTATTGGGTATTCCCGTCTGATTTCTATTCGGTCGCTGGTCGGTGACTGTAGTCCCGACGCGCCGTGGTCTGATTCGCTTAGCTCGCTATCGGTACAGAGATGTTTTACAGCTGTCGCGGATAGTTTCCTACGTTTATACTCGCTTTCTTCGGTGATAATTTCTACTTTTGTTTCAAAAAACGATTCGAATGATCGACTAAAATGCTGTTTGTACGGTAGGAAATATGATTCTGCGGGTCTGTCCTGGTCGGACATGCGGTCGCTATTTTTACGTTTGTCTTGCGTGCTGAGCTAGGTGTGGATGTTACTCACAGTAGAGGTGTTCGCCACATTCTGCTGGGCTGCCGCCGTTGCTGTCACCTGTTCGCTGGGAGTTGACTGCCCTATATCTCGTTCTCCGCGCCGTCCGCAGATAAGCTCGGTGAACTGGCTCGTGCCGTAAGCTGAGCTGTCGATAAGGCTCGTCTCCTCCTTGTCGCTCGTCCAGTCGTCTACTTCCTCGTATGAACCTTGGCTGCCGCCTGGTGTTAGATTGCCTGGTCTGCTTCCTCCGTCTCGGTGTAGTTTACACCGTCCTTCACCTTGGCCTTTGCTTCTTCTGGCGATAACTGCCACGTATTTGCAAAAATTTTTTGCAAAACGATCCCACTCGCTGCCACCAATGTGGTAATCCGCGCTTGTAAGCCGGCTACCGGTTATCTTTGGAAGCGGAAGGAAGGTGGTGTTTGAGGTATAGATCAGGTTCTTCTTGAGTATAAGTATGACTTTTATTAAATAACTGGTTATTGGTGAGGCACAAGTAACCCTCCTAATTCTTTGCTCGCTCTCGATGATCTGTCTCTTCGTTTCCTTATTTCTGTGCGTGCCACTCCTTAGCGTTCGGCGCTAAGAAGGGAGAATCGCTGAATTGCATCTTATGCTCGGGACTCGCAATGTCCAGGCACTCGGGTGATGCAATGCTTATACATTACTTTTTGGTCGCCTTTTCGGAAGGCGGCCTTGAATACGATACTGCTGTGTCGCTTAGGCGACTCGCGGGTACAACAAAATTCAAAAGTATCTTTTACGGAATACGGAGACCATGAAATATAAATCGTTGAAATTATACTTTTTCCGATCGAATGGTATGTCAGAAAGCGTATCAGTAGCGTTTTACCAAATACATATAATAATGCAATAAATTAAAGGTAATAAATAATCATACACATAAGACAACATAACACACATATACAAAGATCGCGAAGAAGTATTTTCTCGTCGTCGTGAGAGCGGTTACGTGCGTGCTATCGCTTGCTTAGCAGTACGAGCGTCGTTGTTTACTTCGCCGTCCTTATCCACACTACGACCTTTTACAAGGGGACATCACGACTTCGGAAATTGACTTCGGGATGAGACTTTGCAGTTTTGTAGTATACCTTTAGACTATTCGATTTGCAAAGTAAGAGCGCGCACTAGCCGTAAACTTTCAAGAAAAATGGCTTTAAAGTTTTACGTGTAGGACGTATACCCGTCACTTTGAACACCATCCAAGAGCGGCGCAATGGCCGAGTTGTAGCGAGCTCGCTTGCGGAGTGGACGATCCAGGTTCGATACTGCTTATGGTAACTTTTTTTTTTTCTTTCAATTCTTTTAAAAATTATTACAACTTTTAAATACAGTTAATAATGACATACAAATATTATGAATTAAATCATACATAATTTTTTCTTATTAATAAAAAATGACTGTTAGGGTTTTATTTATATAAAAATTTTTACGATATCGTACTTTCTTAGCAATTTCTCATTTTACATGCAAACACCAGAATGATAATTATCATAAAAACATTGAAAACGAAAAATATTATTACATCTCGCACAATTTATAAAGGAAGATTCTTTACATGAACAACCTTTTTTTAAAAGTTCTATTGGAAAACATACTTCATTTACATTCATGAAAATTTCTCTTTCATCAGAAAGCTTGGAAGCGTACCAGGCATACCGGATCATTTCATTACAAATTGGCGATGACAGTTGATGATGCACTATTGATTGTATTTTTATGCAGTCCTCACGAGAATTTATTTCTCTGTTATTTTCAATGAGATAAGCGAGTCTTATCTAAGGTGTCGATAACCACTCGACGCGTTACTTTATCGACGCGTCAGATTTACGGATCGCTCGATTTCTGATCGCACGCGGTCGATGGCCATGCAGTCATCTACACATTCCGGGGCGGAGGCTGATGTTCTCTCTCTCTCTTGCTCCCACGGTGTGCTTGACGGTACTCCTTTTCGGCGACGGTAAGTAGGTAGAGGTGCTCCTGGATGCTCTTTCTCTTTTTAATATACTCCTCTGGTTCTTCCTTAGAGGAAGAGAGACGTGCGACGAGCGGAGCACGAGTACTCTTCTTGTGACGGCGTCACAATCTTTTATCTTTCAAATGAGTATCTGATCACCAAAATCGATCAAAAATTGTGATTAGGAGAACTCACGACGCAAATCATTGCAAAGCGCTATACGGGTTTCTTGCGCCGTACGCACTCCTCTCGTTCGCATCTATCCACGGCAGAAATTCACCTGATCGATATTCTTGATTGATTTTGATGATTGAATACTCTATCGAAAGATAAATATTTTTGAAAGAGTACTATCCTATCCGATTTTTAATATCTTTTCTTTTTTTGGTATAAATGGATCTAGAACATATGCATAATTAAACATCCTTTTTCTTACTGAAGATTTTATATTTTTGAAATTTGGAAAAGATCATTCTTCCAAATAATGCCTTATCTTTCAAATGAGCCTTCGTTTATCAAAATCGATCAAGAATTGTGGCTAGGAAAGTACATAACTTGAATCGTTTATCGCCGTACTACATGGGTATACATACAGAGTGTGCCAAAAGTTCCGGGACAACTAAATAACTTTTGAACGGCTTTGGATATAGGATTGAAATTTATAGGGATGCAATGGGTCAAATCAATCTACTATTTAACCACCAAAGCATCAACTTCCGCACCCCGGGGGAAGGGGGATAAGAAGGGGTACCAAATTTTTAAATGGCATGTGGGGTCGAGTGAGGGCTTATTCGAAATGACTTTTTGAGGCGAAAACAACGCAATATCGCCGAGGTATGTGCGCTTATTTTTCGCAGAGTTATGATCATTTGAACATCTCTATCGAGGTTTTACAATAGCGAGAGCCCACAGCAACATCAGTAAAAAGATAAGTTTTCACGCAGGCACACACGTTCCCGTGGGTGTGCACGTTTGTATGTGCGTGTATCAGGTTGTGAACACTGAAGTGTGTAAAGAATAAAACACACTAATTATTTTATTAATTGTTCAAATTGGCGTCCTTCCGCAATTTGGCAGTAACCTAAGCGAACGTAAAATGTAACGATAACAATGGTTAAAAAGTCGGGTGTGATTGAATTAGAAACGTTCACTATTTTTTCTCGCAGTTCTTGTAAATTTTCAATCCTAGTCTCATAAACTTTTGATTTCAAATACTCCCAGTAAAAAAGTCTAATGGGGTCAGATCTGGTGATCTTGGTAGCCGTTCTATTGTGCCTCTTCTACCAATCCATCGTTCGTTAAAAACATTATTAAGAATATTACGAGCTGCTCCAGAAAAATGAGGATCCCCCAAACATTGTGAAAAGCTTCTCCAGCAATATCCTGAACAGCCGGTATAACTTGGTTTTCTAATAAATTACAATAATTCTGAGAATTAATGGATGAGAGACACTCACGCAAAATCTTAATAGAGATGTTCAAATGATCATAACTCTGCGAAAAATAATCGCACAAACCTCGGCGATATTGCGTTGTTTTCGCCTCAAAAAGTCCGTTCGAATGAGCCGTCACACGATCCCACATGCCATTTAAAAATTGTGTGCCCCTTCTTATCCCCCTTACCCAGGGGTGCGGAAGTTGATGCTTTGGTGGTTAAATAGTAGATTGATTTGACCCATTGCATCCCTATAAATTTCAATCCTATATCCAAAGCCGTTCAAAAGTTATTTAGGTGTCCCGGAACTTTTGGCACACTCTGTGTATGTATGTATGTAGCGCGGTGTCTTCTTCTTCTTCTTCTTATTCAGTGGCCGCGACACACATGCGCAGTCTTAGGCCATAACCTGGTGGCTTTTTTTTTTTTTTTTTTTTTTTTCATAAGTTGGTAATAGTAGAAGCGAAGCGTCATGACGTTACGCGAAACGTAATGGAGTAAAGAACGGAGTGAAAGTTGGGAAGTGCTTTTATAACTGAATAGAGGCTTGTTTGAGAAAATTAACTAGAAGTGAGGAAATGTTTGATGCAGGTTTGTTAAGGAATAGGATGGGATCAAAAGGAGCGGAGAGACCGTGTTTCGTTAGCTTGTCTATGAAGATTCTACGCGGATTGGAGTAACGGAGGCAGTCCCACAGGACGTGTTCTAAGTCTGACGGAAGGCCACAAGTGCAAAGGTAATTATCAGTTAAATTTGTTCTAAACAGGCTAGTAGTAGTAGTAGGCTCTCAGTCTATTGAGACACACAATATGAAAACGACTTGCCGTAAATTTACTAAACCAAGGTCTGCTGTTGTCTTTGTAGAAGTTGTTGAAGTAAAAGGAACCCTTGTGCGTACCTAGATATTTAAGGATGTGACAGAAACTAGCACGGACTTTGTCTGCATAATATACTGTTGTACCCGCGAGTCGCCTAAGCGACACAGCAGTATCGTATTCAAGGCCGCCTTCCGAAAAGGCGACCAAAAAGTAATGTATAAGCATTGCATCACCCGAGTGCCTGGACATTGCGAGTCCCGAGCATAAGATGCAATTCAGCGATTCTCCCTTCTTAGCGCCGAACGCTAAGGAGTGGCACGCACAGAAATAAGGAAACGAAGAGACAGATCATCGAGAGCGAGCAAAGAATTAGGAGGGTTACTTGTGCCTCACCAATAACCAGTTATTTAATAAAAGTCATACTTATACTCAAGAAGAACCTGATCTATACCTCAAACACCACCTTCCTTCCGCTTCCAAAGATAACCGGTAGCCGGCTTACGAGCGCGGGTTACCACATTGGTGGCAGCGAGTGGGATCGTTTTGCAAAAAATTTTTTTGCAAATACGTGGCAGTTATCGCCAGAAGAAGCAAAGGCCAAGGTGAAGGACGGTGTAAACTACACCGAGACGGAGGAAGCAGACCAGGCAATCTAACACCAGGCGGCAGCCAAGGTTCATACAAGGTATCCGAATTTTTAGAGACATGCGAATGTGCGCTCGAACTAGTTAATGAAGCAGACAAACCGAAACTTTTCAGGACAATTAAAAGCGTAAAATTAGCAGGAAAGGCGCACCAAGAAATGCGATATAAAAAACTTGATACTTATGAGGAATTTAAAATAGCACTAGAAAAAGTATTTCTAGACCGACGGTCGCTAGCGTCCGTGCAAATCGAGTTAAATAAAAGTCGGCAAAGGCCGGGAGAAAGCGCGCAAGCTTTTGGACGGCGCGTAGAAGAACTTCACATGCTATTAGTCAGATTAACCATCGAATCAGAACCAGATGAAGCGGGATACAATGCTATAACCGCCACTCTCAAACGACAAGCTCAAGTTATTTTTGAAAACGGTTTGCAGGGACGTGCAGCGACTATCGTTCAATCGAGAGGGTACAAAACCCTGGAAGACGCGATTATAGGAGCCTCAGAGGCAGAAATAAAGTACGGAGAAAGTCAAAGTGATGAATACACGCAATCGTCCCAAAATGAGGACCCATTTAAAAAGAAGTCCCCACCTCGATGTAGAAATTGCAACCGAATAGGGCACGCGACTAGTGACTGTTACGCGCGAACTAGAATAAACCCGCGAAATACCCCAAATCGTACAGGAGGCACGGGCCCCGGTAGAGACCAAATCGTGGCGCGAAATTGTCGTACTAGACCAGAAAATAGACTACCTAACAGACCAAACGAAAGACCGTCGACATCACAAACGACGACGACAACCAACCGAAACGCGCAACAAACGCAACCTAACACAAGTAACGCTAGTAACGTAGCTAATGACGAAGTAGGAAGATACAAAATAAATAGCGTAATGACAGCAACAGAATGCAAAAATCACTGTAAAATTATCTCAAAAGATTTAATAAGCGGACGCGCCACTGTGCTAGTAGATTCAGGAGCACAAGTGACACTCTTAAAAGTCGGGTTAGTGCACAATAAAACAAAAGCCAGCCCGACAAAGATAGAATTAACAGGAATAGGGTTAACAGTGCAAAAGCCCCTGTGTCAGATAACTTTAAACGTACAAGTAGGAGAACAGACGATAAAGCATCGGTGCTATTTAGTCAGGGACGATTTTCCAATAGAGGCTGACGGATTGATAGGCGTCGATTTCATGCAAGCACACCGTGTAAAGATAGAACCACCCAGTCACATATCGCTTTATGGAGTAAAAATACCGCTAGAAAAAATAGGAACAAAGGTAATAGCACCACGAACAGAAAAAATTATAACAGTACGAACAACCTCAGAAGGGGAAGGATTAGTAGAAAAAAGAGAAATAGAATCGGGAGTGTATATAGCAAATTGCTTAACCAAAGCCGAAAAAGGGGAATGCGTTGTCAGCGTAATGAATACGACCGACGACGAAGTCGAGCTCACCGGCATATCAGTAGAAGTTAAAGACCCCGCGATTCTCTTTAAAGAACACGCGAATAATACAGTCAGCGCGAAAATAAATACGCTACAAAGAAGCAGCGGAGCCGAAAGAATGGAAAAACTTAGAACTAGCATTAGAACAGAGCATCTAAACCAGGAGGAAAAACAAAAAATATGGGACATTTGCGAGAAATATAACGATTTATTTTACCTTGAAGGAGATATATTAGAAAGTACTAACGCGACCGAGTATTGCATAAATGTAGAATCAGGAACGGCACCCATAAATGTGGCGCCATATAGGTTACCACAAAAACAAAAAGAAGAAGTAAGTAAGCAAGTAAAGGAAATGCTCGAAGCAGGGATAATCAGTAAGAGCAAGAGCTCATGGAACGCACCATTACTGGTAGTACCCAAAAAACCAGGCAGCGACGGACAAGCAAAAATGCGCGTCGTAATAGATTTTAGGAAACTAAACAACGTAACGATAGGAGATTCTTTCCCACTACCAAATATAGCAGATATATTCGATCAATTAGGCGGTGCAAAATACTTTACAACGTTAGATCTGGTATCAGGTTCGCGAGTCGCCTAAGTGACACAGCAGTATCGTATTCAAGGCCGCCTTCCGAAAAGGCGACCAAAAAGTAATGTATAAGCATTGCATCACCCGAGTGCCTGGACATTGCGAGTCCCGAGCCTAAGATGCAATTCAGCGATTCTCCCTTCTTAGCGCCGAACGCTAAGGAGTGGCACGCACAGAAATAAGGAAACGAAGAGACAGATCATCGAGAGTGAGCAAAGAGTTAGGAGGGTTACTTGTGCCTCACCAATAACCAGTTATTTAATAAAAGTCATACTTATACTCAAGAAGAACCTGATCTATACCTCAAACACCACCTTCCTTCCGCTTCCAAAGATAACCGGTAGCCGGCTTACGAGCGCGGGTTATCACAATACACTCAGGTCGGAGTGGGGAAGAGGAATGCTCATAAGCCTTCCAGAAGTACGTGCTTCATTTGCGAGTGAGTCTGTCATTGAATTACCACGAATACCCTTGTGGCCAGGGATCCATTCGATTCTGATGCTGGACTGAGCCTGGAAGGCAAGTAACAGATATCTCTTGATTTCCAGGATCAAGTATGAGCTACATGATTGAGGGGAAGGGGAGCAAAGAGATGAGATGACCGATTGTGAGTCAGTGAATATAATGGCTGCTTTGATATTCAGAGAGACTACCAGGCGAACTGTGAAAAGGATAGCTATGGCTTCTAGTGAGAAAATGGTTGCAAATGAAGGAAGTTTGAATTTGAAACTTCTGTTAAGAGAGGAAGAGTAAATGGCGAGTTCTCCAAATGTGTAGTTATCAGTTTTGGATCCGTCGGTGTAAAATACTGTATGAGTTTGGAAGAACTGCGAGAATTTCTCCATGAATTTATCATAATGGTTGTCGCAGCGGGCGATTTCTGTACCTGAATCAATATTTGCAGTAGGGCTGAAATGCACTATATCTTGGGAGTAATAAAAGGGAAGGGGAGGGTCGGACTTAAACACATATTTGAACTTATAGGCGGTATCATTGAACGCGATGAAAAGAGGAAGACTGTTAGAGATGTTGTAGGAATCACGTTTACGGAGGGAGTAACTAAGATTGTAAAGGATGTCTGCTAGAGGATGGTTGTTTGAACTGGCTACTTTCGCAATAAACTTCCCTGCTAAGATTTTGAAGCGGTATTTCAAAGACAGTTCGCCGGATTCGGCAAGTAGAACACTGATTGGAGTGGAGTTGCGATAGCCTAAAAATAACCTCATGGCTTTATATTGAATTTTGTTTAGGAGTCCAAAAGAGTTGTGGTTATTAATGGCCATAAGAAAAGCATTGTAGTCCAAGATGCTACGGACTAGGGCCTTGTAGATGTTCATAAGAGTGGAAGGATGGCTACCCCACCAAGTACCTCTGAGGCATTTGATAATATTGAGCGACCGGGTGGCTTTTGCAGAAATGTAATTAATATGTGGAACCCATGTAAGTTTTTGGTCCAAAACCATGCCAAGATATTTGACTGAAGAGGATGGGTGGATATTGGAGCCTAATATTTTGACAGAAAATCCGTTAAGGTTATGCCTTTTCCTGTTGAAAATGACTAATATGGTTTTTTGCGGAGAAATGTCAATACCAGTTTTTTGTAAGTAGGGGATGAGGGTATCGCAACTCTTCTGAATGGAACTAATGCAGTCTTCTAGAGATTTGCTACCTGAGAAAATGGTGGTGTCGTCTGCAAATTGAACCATGGAGGAATTAATATCAATGTGCTTGTGCATATTCCTAGTGAAAATATTAAAAAGAAGAGGACTTAGTATGCAGCCTTGAGAAACCATTAGGTGAGAGAGAGGGACCTAGCAAGACACCTAAAACTTTGAAAAACAATTCACGATTAGTCTGTAACGTGGCGTTTTTAAGAGCGCCCGTTACAAGAGGAGTAACGCGCCTAAAGAGTGGCAACCCGCGTGCGCTGGGATGAGCGAGCGAGGCGAGGACCGGCGAATTGTGTGGGCCACTTCGAACCTCCGAGTCCGCGACGCTTCGACGGCCGAAAAAGGAAGTTCAGCGATGTCCGAGTGGCGACCTTGGGGGCGTCCGCCGAGTGGAGGTGCTGGTCGAGGTGGCCCGCCAGCCAGGGTTGCACCCGAGCCCTCCACCGGGGATTAGCCGTGTGTCAGAGTCGTGGCGCGTCTCAGGAAGAGAGTGCCCCGGCTCAAATCGCGCGCGTCTCGTACCGTGTAGGACGAGCGCGTGGCAACGCGTGGAGCCGGCACTCGGACCAATCAGGGAAAGAAATCGTCTGGACAAAGGCGCGAAGATTTGGCGACACCGCGAAAAGGAACTCGGGAGGGGAGAAGCACCACGCGATCCAGAAAGGAAGCCGGAAATTAGTCTGAGAGGAGTCTTCGGCGAGCTGCGAGATTCACCACGTGCGGTTAGCGAAAAACGTAAAAGTGTAGAGTGAGTGGGTGGGAAGGGAAAGCGAGGAGAGACGGTCCCAAAAAGGAGAAAAGGAAAGGACAAGGAGGCGATAGGAGATAGCGGCGATGTGAGTCTTAACCCTTAATAACCTAGAATTTCAATTTTGATACCAATCTTTTAATTTTCTTTATGGCCTTAATGCCTGAAGTATCAAAATTGATACCTGTTTTTTTTTTTCTAAATAAATATGTAAAATAAATATTGTGATTTTTTAGCTATTTTTCCCTTCATCTAGACCCTCAAGCAAACACAGTAATATTAAAAAAAAATCACTTTTGTAAATCAGGCTACTAAGAGTTAAGTAAACATTATTTTGTACGCGCCATGGATCGGTGAGAATATCTTTCGCACCCGTAATGTTCTTTTGCCACCTTAACTCCCCGAGACGAAAAATACTCCCGGTCGATCCATCGGACGCCACCTATATCTCCGAGAATGAGTGTTCGTGATCATCTAATTCGTCGTCCTTAGAAATCTATCTCCCTCTCTCTCATAATGGCTGTCTCGTCGCGTCTCACTCTAGCTAGAACGCGCATACAACCTGCACTTTCAACTCGCACGAACTCGCTCGCTATGGCATAGAAAAGGCCTTATTGCCTCGTATAAGAGAGAGACAGAAAGGGAAGCTCCCCTCAAGAACTGGGGTTGAGCCGAGTATTTTTACATCTTGCATTACAGAATTTAAAATTCGTTCGTAATACGTCGTTATCTTAGTGAATTCATACCGATTAGCGCTGTCTTTGTCGGAGAGGCTACGCAGGACGAAGCGAGGCCCCGATGACCGCTACACGCCCGCCGTCGACAACGACGCGCGTGATAGTCTAAGAGCCAGCTACATAAAAATTTCATGTATAAGGTACAAGAAATATTTATACCAGAAGAGAGTCCACTAGTGTACCCGAAGACTACATGACCAGTCCCGAGTTATCGAGGCGCTGGAGCGGAGGTGGCAGGTTCCACCGTACCTATTATGTATGGTGGACTGCTATCTCCGCGACAGGGCGATCCTCCTTGTGGCCAAGGACGGCAGTGTGCGTCTAGAGGTATGGGCGGGGGTTCCCCAGGGCTCCGTCATGGGACCGTTCCTGTGGAACGCAATGTTCGACGGGGTCCTGGAGCTCCCCATGCCACGCGGGGTAAGCCTGGTGACGTTTTGCGACGACATTGCCGTCCTGGTAGTGGCCCGCACGGTGCCAGGCCTAGCTACACTGGCAGACAGAGCGGTGGAAGACGTGGTGACGTGGATGGGGGAGCAGAGGCTCACCGTCGCCGGCCATAAGACCGAGGCGGTGGTCTTCTGCCGGAAGAGGCGACCCCCACCCGTCACCTTCAGGGTCGCCGGGGCGACTGTGGTGCCCGGCGAAATGGTCAAGTACCTCGGGGTGAGGATCGACGCCCGGTGGAGCTTCCGCCAGCATGCCATCGCGGCAGCAGCGAAGGCATCGGTGGCGGAGGCCTCCATCGGGCGCCTGATGCCAAACCTCGGGGGGCCAAAGCCTCCGAGGCGAAAGCTGCTCGGTGTGGTGGTGCAGGCCACCCTCCTGTACGCGGCCCCCCTGTGGGCCGGGGTCATGCGGCCCGCTACCATGCGGCGCATCATGGCCCCGGTGCACAGGCGGGCGGCGTTGAGGGTGGTCAGCGCCTACCGCACCGTGTCATACGACGCCATCGAGGCTATTGCGGGGATCCCCCCCTTTGACCTCCTGGCCAAGGAGCGTCAGGAGGTTTACGAAGGTCTGAGGGGGGTGAGGGGCCAAGGACACGCGGACCTGCAGGGGGACTGCGCGCGTGTGAGGAGGGAGGCTCGTGCTCGCCTGCAGGAGAGGTGGCAGGAGCGATGGGCCACGGGGGGTGGAACCGGTGAGTGGACTCGCCGACTCATCCCGGAGCTGGGCCCCTGGGTCGGCCGGAAGTTCGGTCACATGAACTACCGGCTGACGCAGGCGTTCAGCGGTCACGGATGTTTCGGGGAGTACCTCCACCGGTTCAAGAGGAGGACGACGCCCGAATGCTGGCTGTGCGGGGATCCGCGGGACAGTGTCGAGCATGCACTGTTCCAGTGTGGGGCAGTGCAGGAGGAGCGTGACCGGACGGCGGGGTTGCTGGGGGTGGACCTCACCCCCGACAACCTCGTCGCCGTGATGTTGCGGTCCTCCGAAGCCTGGCACTGCGTCGCGGACCTCATCGCGGCCATCATCGGGCGTCGGGAGGAAGACGAGAGGAGACGGGAGCGGCAGAGAAGGAGGGGCCACGAGCCTCCGCCGAGGACCGCCCGCCGCAGGAGGAGGAGGAGGAGGTGGTGACGAGTAAGTGAGCCCGCAGTGCCCGGCGGGAACGATACCGGCCTAGGTCGGCCCGAGCCTGCCGTGGCGCTGCGGGGGTATGAGTGTGGTGGCCGTGACCCGGGCTGGGACTGGCTCTGCAAGAGCAGACAGACCCAGTACCCGAGCCACGGGCAAGGATGCATGGGGACGACCTGCCCCCGCGGGGGGGCGTCGGCGAACAGCCGGTCCTCGCCGCGTGGCGGCGGTCGTTGTATGAATGTGCACGAACCGGACACACGGACTGGTGTCGGCGTAAGCTGGCCTGGACCGGGGCTGGGGAGTGCGAGCGTGCGGGGACTTGGGGGGTGTGAGTTTGGGACCCGTGGGGACCAGCGGGAACGGGCCCGTCCTAGGACGGCCCGAGCGACGCCGCGGGGTGTGTGAGTGTGAGTGAGGTGGCCGCGACCCGCGGGGAGGACCGGTGAGGAGCCGACCTCACTGCGTGGACGCGACCAGGTGCGAACGGGCGCAAACCAGCCGCCCGGCCCGGCGTCGGCGTAAGTCGGCACGGGCTTGGTAGTTGGTGAGCGGGTGTGCGGGGTGCGGCAGTAAGGCCGAAAGGGTATAGGGGCTGAGTCCCCACGTCAGGATTTTGGGGTGCCCTTCGCCGGGCACGACCCAGCACAAGGTGCGTCCTGACGGCCCATACTCCCACAGAGGCCCCCCCCCCTCGTGATGTGTACCCTAACGGGTGATTCCAGGGGGTGGGGTCCGGGGAGGCGGTCTACTGGCTGGGCCAGAGACCAACGTGGAGGTTTTAGTCGGTAGGAATCCGACACTACCTCGCTTCGGCGAGGTGTCTTATGCAAGATTTCCTCCACGGAAAAAAAAAAAAAAAAAAGACTACATGACCAGTCTGCCTGCGCGGTTAGGGAGATTAAGGCGGGGGCGGACGGTCAAAGATGACAAATTTCACAAGGAAAAAAATGATAAGGTACAAGAATAAAAATTACGGGAATATTTAGTATTTGTTACAATAAAATGCGGATAATCATTGGCAGACCGTTTCCTGGAAGAGAAAGAGCCGGCAGACCGCAACAAAGCGGCGTAAAATTTGAAGTGAAAAAAATGATAAGGTACAAGCTTGAAAATTATTCTTAGTATTGTTTAACCCTTCACAAAGCTATGTGTAAAATGGCAGATTAAAATACGGAAGATAACATCGGGGCAGACTGTGATAAAGGCCCGTATTCAGAGTCGTGTCTTAAACATAGACTTAAGCATGTCTTTACTAAGTTCGCCTTATTCATATAAGTTTTGCTTAAGACGTTATGTATTCACAGTCCGAAACTAAGGTGTTCTTCAATAAGGAAAACCCCCTTAACAGATGCTTAAGAAATTCTTAGCAAAGCAAATGCTTAAGATTGCCTTATAGGACTTCGGTAATCTTCGGAATTTTTCTGATGGATCAACCAATAAGAGATTGCAGCGTCATGACGTCATGCAGCACAATAATCAGTTTGAAAAACAGAAGAGCGCGCAAGAAGAAACAAAGCCTTTTCTGTTTCGAGTACACGATTAGAAACAACGTAAAAATAGTGCGTCCATATTACCCACCGTCAGAATACAGACAAGTGTTTCATTATTATAATAATACAAAAAAATAAAAATGAACAAAAAACATTATTCGGACACGGAGAAACGACTCTTCTTAAATATTTTAAAAAAATTTTCGCAAATAATTGAAGCCAAAAAAAGTGATTCGACTACCTTAAAAAATAAAGAGGAAGCATGGGAATTGATTTGCGATGAGTATAATAATTCATCGATTATTTTGACAGAGGTATAAAAATCTATTTGAGTGTTTGATTGTTTTTTTTTTTATTAAATATCACTCGTTATTATCACAGTGGTGGTCCTGAAATCGCAGCAGCTGAAGTCGATCCAGACATTGCTGAAATTACCCCTAATTTAATGATAACAGCACCTACAATTTCCTCGTCCAATGTGCCCATTGAAGCATTAGAAGGTTTGTAATTCTAATTTATTGATTTTGAAATTGTAGTTTTTTCACTAAGCTTAAACATTACTACCTTACAGAGAGAGAGTTCGCAGTTTTAGAAGATACGAATAATACTGAATATTTACTTGAGGATGAAATCCAAGAAGAATCTCAGTTGGTAATAGATCCATGATTAACAGACGAAGAGTTAGAACAGCCAAGTACGTCACAAAGGAAACGTTCGAGGGAAAGCAAAGGTGAGACCAGTAATGAATATAATAATGTTTTAATTTTACATGGATACAGTTATAAAAATATTCTTACAAACAATATTGTTTTGTACTTTAGCGATTACACCAAGAAAAAAACAAAAAGCAGTGATCCATGGGGAAAATGATGAAGAGAAAGCTCTGAAACTTAAACGGATTCAGAAGATAATGAAGCAAGAAGAAGAAATGGGACTTTTGAAAAAAAAATATGAGGAGGAAAAACAAATATTGGAAGTGCAATATTTACAGGGCAAATGCCAAATAATGTAAAAGGAGTTGGAATTAGTAGAGTTAAAAATAAAACATGAACAAGAAAAACAACAATTAGAACTTCAATGTTTAAGAGAGTCGATTGTTTAGTTTTTAAAAAATAGTTTAAAAGTGTTATTCATTTTAAGCAAATAAAAAAATGTATTTACAGTTTATTTATTGTTTTATTTATTTATTTATTAATATAAAAATTTATTTACATTTTATTTATTTTTATTTATTTCATTATATATAATACAAACATATAACATATCTAATATATATATATATGTCGGAGAAGCGTTGCTGAAGAACCGGTTGCTAAAATAAATCAAGGAAAAGAAGAAGAATTGTTTAGGAATTGAAAAACGAAAGAATCTCTAAAACCACCGACGAGTATAGACGTGCTCTTGAATTATCCGCTTTATTGATATCCCTTGTTCTCGTTTATAAATTTAACAACGTTCAAAAGTTACTGAGTTTCGTTCTGTTCAATAGTTCTTGAGTTTAATCCTGTTCTTCGTTAAAATACTTCTTGTTATAAAGTTCTTTGTATTTTAAATATCTTGTATTCATTTGATTGGACGGGACCATGTCCAATCCTTCTTCGCCCTTGCACGATTCGACATATATATTGTAAGCGCGATTAGAAATTAAATAAACCAAATATATATATATATATATATATATATATGGATAAGTGTATATTCTTTCAATGGCCGACACGTCTGTATGTACGATTCTATTGCTTTCTTACGAATGCAGCTTTCTTTTCTTTTTGGCTTTCTTCCTCGCGAACGTCGCCTTCTCATCCGCGCTCATTACGATCGCCGCTTATTTATATAATATTGAGTTTACCGACGGTACATAATTGTTCCATTTAGCGACTGATATAATCGCTTACATTCATTACAATATATGTCCTTTTTTTGGGTTTTTTTTTTTACATGTTAATTGAACATGCGTGCAATCAATGCTTCGCGAGTTGCAAAACCATCAACAGCATGCAAATTAGGTGCATTAGGGACAGGTACCTCATCTTCATTGTAGAATTCGTCATCTTCAGGTAATGCGTCATTAAAAATTAAAGATAGATTGTGCAATACTGCACAGGCAACTATAGTTGTTGTAGAACCAATAAGTTTTGTTGTCAGTCCTTTTGACAAGCACGGAAATCTTCTTTTCCAAATTCCAAAAGTCCTCTCAACTATTATCCTGGTTCTGGTATGAATTTGATTGTATCTATAATCAAGAATAATCATTAAACAAAAATTAAATCTCTGAGATTCTTTCGAATTGATTAATATAAAAAAGCTAATGTTTACGCCAATTCCTCATCGGTTTCAGGATTTGCTATTGGTGTCATAAAAAATGGTAGGCATGGATATCCTCGATCGCCTACCAAAATTCCATCCAAATGCCTTTCTCTATATTTCATATATAGTAACGAATTTTGAAAAATTCTACTATCGTGTGCACTGCCAGGCCATTCAGGAACAAGATCCAAAAATTCTGTATGTGGTCCAACAACAGCCTTTAAATAAAGAAATCTTCTTCAAAAAAGAAATACTTACAAAAGATGTTAAATGCAGAAATGGAGGAAGACTTACTTGAACATTGAGTGAAAAGTACCCTTTTCTATTTCTATAAACTTCATCAATATTGTGGAACCTTGTGTCAACCAATCTGATGTGAGTACAATCAATAGCTCCATCCACACCAGGTAAACCAATAGCTCCATGTCCTTTACCTAAATTATTAAAGAGTTGGCGATTTTCATTGCGTTTTTCCTGGTCTTGAGACATTTTTATATATTGTCGCAGTAAACTTGCAAGCAGCACACTCACACGAAACACTATTCGTGATATTGTTGGTTGTGATACATTCATCGTATCACCAAGAAGTAGCTGTAAATAAAGAAGCCATAGCTACATTCTTTTCAAATCTATGTTATTAAAAACAAATCTATAAACTTTGAATGCTTATAAGTATGTAAAATAACCTGGAAACTAGCTGTTGCATAATATCGCAAACAAATTAAAAGCTGCATCACCGGTGAAATCGGTAAACCGCGATTAGTAGCTTTTGCAAGTCCTGCTTCAATTTTGGGTAGTATGCCGAAGAGAATTGAATCTTTATCGAATCGATACCGTCTTTTGAATTCACCATTGTTATAAAATTCAAATGGATTCATTCCATCACGAATATATCGTCTCGGAATATATTCCACATTTTCATCATTTTCAGCATCACTATCAGAAATGTCCGGAATATCTTCAATGTCGCTGTATTCTGAATCGTAATCCATTTTAATAACACCAATTCATACGTCTAATACTTTCACAAACAAGATAAACTTAGCTTTCGATCACTACTTCACTCTACGCCACTCTACGCACTAACTGCCGTTAGTCTGTAATAAGATCGTCTTAAGTCGTCCCTGTTGTTGACTTGAAGATCTAACCTCACTTTCAAATAGATCAGTTCTTATTTGGGTTAAATAAGATCGCCTTATTTGACTGTGAATCAATGCAATATTGAGCTTTGCTTAAGAAGCGACTGTGAATCACGCCCGAATAAGTTTGACTTGAATAAGTTCACCCTTAAGTTATTGCTTAAGGCAGTGCTCAATTTATGACTGTGAATCTGAACGGTGTCTTAAGCATGTGCTTAAGCCGATCTTAAAAATAAGGCACGACTCTGAATACGGGCCAAAGAGTGCGGACTGATGCTCGAACGCTCTCAATAAGCGACTTTTATACTTTCTATATTATTTCGCTATTTATATAAATATATAAAATGCATAATAAGTAATAATAATATAATTAAAAATGACGTACATTTTATGTTAACAAAACGCTCTAATTATTGAAAAAAAAACAAATAGAAAAATAGTTTCACTGCTTATTCTATTTCACTATTTACGTCAGACTCATCGTACTCAATGTCTTCTTCGCTATCGCAATCAATGTCATCCTCAGATTCGATCTTTTCAACATCTGCTAAAAAACAATATTAAAAATTATTATTGAAAAATATTTTAATTGTATTCTGTGCGCACAAATATTCATACCTTCAGATTGTTCTGAACCAATAATAACATCTTTAACACTGGGTGGTAGCTGAGGCCCATCAAACCATTGAAATTCATATTTTTCATCTATTTTTAACCATCCGCAGTTTTCTGGTGTTAAAGTAGTTGGTATCTTTTTATATGCGTGTCTCCATAATCTGGCGATATACATTGATCTCAAAACATGCTGTTTTAATTCAGCTGCACAAGGAGGCATCGACGAGGCATCCACATTTTGTAGCTTTTTTTTTTATACGGTTCATTAATGTCGTAAACTTGATACGTTTTTAAAAATAGCACAAAACGAGCATTATTGACAGAATCAAGAGATTTTAAAGCGTATAATGCACAGACAAATTTTTCAATAGTTTGAAAGACATTTAAATCATCAGGTAAATTATAATTTTCACTGCCTAATTCAGCGAACGCGCTTTGAAATTGTTCACAATTTTGCAATAATTGTAGAGGTCGCTGTTTCCCTTTTCTATAAAAGGCTGGATTAAAGTCGCATCCAGTCATCGCATGGAACCCTGCTAACGATTTGCAAAATAATTTACCATGTTTTTCGTATAATGCTGAAACTTCAATTATACGCTGCCTGTTCAAAATACCCGTTTCAATCCAAACTCTACTATTATTTTTTACCTTATTCATGTTTGCTAACATTATAATTAGTATATCTGTATCGGAACCTTTTATCATAATGTTAACTTCCGATGGAATATTACATGCGTGAAAAACAATTTTCGTATCTGCTTCTTCGTGAGCTTCAATTATGTAAATATCATTTCTTGAAAATATAATAGTCTCATTGTAAACTTTATATTCATAACATTGATCAAAATTAAGTAAGATGTTTTATTTCCTAAGAATGGTACTATTTCTTTACTTTGCCAATTTACAGTAAAAAAACGTACAAGAGCTTCTTTAAAATTACTATTTCTAAGCTCTTTAACAAAATCCGCAGCTCGCGTTTGATCTGGTCCAGAAATCAGGTACATACGATCAACACAGTTACCAGCTCGAAGAGATCTTTCGTAATCTTTAATTGAAGGTGTAAAATATCTATCAAAAATTACGTGTATTTCACGAGCTTTATTGTTTGTTACCATTTGAAGAATTTTTTGTTGAAATATTTCCAAAAGTTTTCGGTACTTCTTTTATACAATGTATGAGATAAAAGCCGTCTATTAAACAAATGTCTGTGTATGTAGGAGCTATACTTTTTACATGTTTTTCTAACAATTTAAGTAAAACTGATTTATCCGTCTTAAATATCGATCCATCTAAATGGCACATAGACATAGGCACAGGTGTTAATGGATAGCTTAAAATTTTCTCAATATTTGCATTTTCGGTAATTGAAATCGCTAACATGCGGCCAAATAAATCGCGCTGTAATCTAACTTCTTGCACTTTATTATTGATATTACTTATTTTTTTTTGCAGTTGAATTTTAGTGATGGACGGCAAGACAAGAATTTCAAGATCTTGACAAGACAAGACTTGATTTTTCAAGACAAGATTACCAATTTCTTGTTCTTGATAAAATCGAGACAAGGCAAGATTTGTCCTTCAAGATCAAGACAAGACAAGAAAAATCTATCAAGATTCTTGATTCTTGATAACTGAAACTACAATTATACGTATGTAATTATAATTTTATATATAAAGGGCCATATATATCGGGGTTATGTAATATTATAATCACGTTGAGATCCTTCCGTCTATTTTCAATTTTAAATGATTAAATGCAAAATTTAAATTAATTCGAAACAATAAACTTTATAATTTTACTGAAAACTGCAGTTTATTTTTATTGTAAATTGTGACGTTGCAGCGGCGCGTCACGGCAAGAGAAGCGAGACGGGTAGGGATGCGTGAATGTATGAGTGAATGGGTGAGTGAATGAGGAAAGGAGCACCGAAGAAGAAGGTAAAGACCGAGCTCCGAAATAACGACGCCAAGAAGCACGGAGAAGGCGACACCAGGAAGGTGGAAGGGCGATCTGCGGAGGTGTCGAAGCCCGAGTACCCCGACGAGCCTCCTGCGACGAAAGAGCGGCGAGAGCCAAGAAAAAGGAGCGACGAGAGCCGGGAAAAAGAGCGGCCCGAGAGGCCACCGTGGAGAGCGAAAGAAAGAAGGAGCCTGGACGAGCGGACCGTCGAGTAACCTCGCTCCGAGGTGAGTCGGGTGGAGGTAGACGAGGTCCCTCCCCGACTCGGGGTGACGGAAGCGTCCAGCAGCGGGTGGCCGAGCACCCGATGCCCAAACGGGACCGGCTGCACCCGGGCAAGCGACCACCGCACCCCGACCTCGGAGGGAGCAGGCTTCGCCGGCGAGCAGCACGAGCGCCTGGAGGCAGGCAACCGGCCGACGACATCACGGAGAGCGGCACGCCCGGGAGCAGGCGCCACGCGTGGCCGGCGAGAGAGTAGTCGCCGGACCGGCAAGGAGGGGGAAACCGGCGAGAGACCGTTCCGTAGATCGCCCGGTAGTCGAGTTCAAGGAGCGAAAGAGAAGAGAAAGAGAAAAGGAAAAGCGACGAAAACGCGAGTAGGACGGAGTGTAGCGAGTGTGAGAGAGTGAGTGAGTGACGGAGAGGCGCGAGCGAAAGGGAGGAACGACCAGGGTCGAGCGAAAGAGAAGAGAGACGAGAGAGAGGAGAGCGTGAGAGAGGAGAGACGAGAGAGAGGAGAGACGAGAGAGAGGAGAGAGAGCTGAAGCGGTAGGAGGAATTAAAAATGAATTCATAGGCGGGAACGAGTGTAGGCGCGGCGCCGGCGACCTTCTAAGTCGTGGACGGCCACCAAGGGCCCGACCGACTCCTAAAGAGAGCGCATTAGAGGAGGGAAGGCCGCCGACGCCGGCGCAAAGGTGGAGGGCTGTCTATGTCGTACGCGAAACGTGGACGGGCCGAGAAAACGGCCGCCGACTCGTCGTAGAAAACGGTTAGCTGTCGGGTCACGCGGCGTAGCGCGACGCGCGGACCAAAACAAACGGCGCGCGGTAACCTTCCTCGGAGGACACGCGAACGGTTGGTCTTTAAATACGGGTTCGAAATCCTCGGAATGCCGCGGAGTACCTTCCCCTCGCGTTCTTTATCCAATGTACGCAAGATCGGAAGGCTATTAGATATCTACATGTAATGAGAAGGGCCGAACGCGAAGGGAAGGCGCGAATAGCGAGAAACGAGGAACTCGCGAATACGTGGGATTACGAGCGGGAACGGCGAAATCTCGAAGGCGGCGCGGATAGGAAGCGACGGGAATGTATTTCCCCGTTAATAGTAAGAGGTCGAAGGATGCACCGGCATCCCACGTTGTACGCAATGCACCGCATTTTTTTTTCGCGACTCCACCGAACGGGAGAGCATGTATATCGACGTAAGCGAGGTCGCAAATAAAGGTAGAAATATGGGAACACGAGAGAACTTTATTAATGTGGCGGGCATATACGTTTCCCATCCTTGTCCGAACCCGTCCATGCACCCGACGAATCGTCCTCCTTGACGGACCGGCCCCTCTACCGCACCGCCGAGCGGGGCTGAGCTATCGCGGGAAGTACCGGTCAACGAGGCTCTCGATCCACCTTCTGAAGGGCGTAGAAATAAATTCGACGCCGTTGGCGTCTGGCGCCCAAAGCATGTATCCTTCGTTTGTCTATTGGAAGACTGATAACCCTTGAGGAGGTCACGCGATCGAGAGGAACGTTCCGAAGTGTAACGTTTCGGAAGGAGGAGCGGAGCGTAGGTGAAACTTTAAAGATGAATTTTTATATCGGGGAATGTAAACTGTGAGCGAGCGAGTAAGTCGGAACGGAGGTCCCCGTTAGTCGCGTATTTTCTGGATTTCCCCGCTCCCCGGCCAGGTCGAGGTGCTCCCTGCAACCGAGGACGGGTGGAGATCGTCAATCCGCGAACCACGAAGGTCCCTCCCTTCCTCCGAAAACCGCCACCGAGTAAAACAACGAGTAGAGACAAAAATCGCTACCACCTCCTCCCGAACCGCGGACGGCGGGACGACCGAAGGGACGTTCCCGTCCTCCGCGTGGCGCGTACGAAGAGGCACGTTACAAAATATATGAAATCTCTATTTTGTAATGATGTGTCCTCAAACGTGCTCTTAAGTGCGTGCGTGAAGTAAACTAGAGACCTTAAGCTTTGAAATAGTTTTTTAAATTTTCTACTACGAACATTTGTAGCTTATATAGAGTAATTTAAAAATGACCTAAAAATTTCAGGAATTTTCTTGTTCCTTTAATTTTTATGACCAGTAGAATTTAAAAAAGATATTTTTCAATAATTTTTATAAAAATTTTCAAAAATAATAAATCAAGGTGTGGTAAATAAATATTTCTAGATATTATAAAAATATCAAGAATCTTGCAAGATTCTTGCAAGAATCAAGAATCAAGACAAGAAATTGATTGTCAAGATCAAGACATACTAATTCTCGATTGTAAAAAATCAAGACAAGACAAGTATGTTCGATTCTTGTCTTGTCTTGTCTTGAATCCATCACTATTGAATTTGCAAAATTCAGTATTTTATTTTGCTTAATAGTTGCTTCAAACCTAGTTGACGAATCTGCGCATTCAGAAATAAACATTTCTCTTAATGAATTGCCATTTTTCTCTACGTTTAACCCTTAGTAGCCTGATTTACGAAAGTGATTTTTTTTTAATATTACTGTTTGCTTGAGGGTCTAGATGAAGGGAAAAATAGCTAAAAAATAGCTAAAGAATTAGTAGGTAGGTTTTATGTAGGGCGGAATGCCTGAAGTATCAAAATTGATACTCACAAAGATAGCACTAGTTTCTTCAAGTAAAACATGCACTCGCAAAAAATAATTATATCTTAGCGAAAATAATATATTCACTTACCTCAAAAGTATTTATATTCTTCAGAAAAAGAAAATATATCAAATTTGTATTCAACAATACTTTTAGTAAAATGTTTTTACTTGTTCACTTTGTCGCGCAAGTAATATGTCATAGATAAAATAAAACAATAATGACATTTGATTTTTTGGTAAATATTAGGTTCAGAGGACCCCCTTCCAATGACCTTGACCTTGACATATGCTGTCAAGGTCACTCCCCTGAGTGACCCTCAGAAGGTTTTAACCGTCGCTCATAGTTTGTTAAAAAGTTATTAACAAAAGAAATTTGCAAAATTTAACACTTATTTTGGGTAAAGTTTGAGTCTGGGTTGGGTCTGGGCCAAGACACACCCCCAACTGAACCATCTTTTAATCTTCCTTCTTTCTGTGAAATACTTTTGACCTAAAATTATGATATATGTATATGTATACATATATCATATACGAATACTGTTGTTTTGACTTTATCTAGGACGTAAATTGTATAGTTAGATAGTCAATAGCACAGAATACAATTTACAAAACCAAGACCCATCCCATCCCGAACAGCTTTATGAGCAGAAAGGTTGTTTAAAATAAAAGGTATTTATTAGGTAAAAGTGAAAAAAATAACTGTGTGCATGGGATAGTAATATAGAATAATATAAAGACCCAACCCAGACTCAACCCAGTTATTTTTTTCACTTTTCCCTAATAAATACCTTTTATTTTAAACAACCTTTCTGCTCATAAAGCAGTTCGGGTGGTGGGTGAGTCTGGGTTGGGTCTTTATATTATCCTATATTACTATCTATTATCCTATAGGGCTATCCCATAGGGCCCTTATCTTGCAATATATTGCGGTTGGTGGCCCAATATTTCGCAAACTTCATTTGTTAATAACTTTGTAAACAATAACGAGCGACGGCTAAAACCACTTGAAGGTCACTCAGGAGAGTGACCTTAACAACATATGTCAAGTTTAAGGTCATTGGAGGGTGGTCCCCTAAACCTAATATTTACCGCATAAATTTTCAACCCATATTTGGCCGGCTTCGAGGGTATACAGGGTGTCCCATTTAAGTAAGGCCACCTTAATATCTCTCAAGGTTATTGCGATAAAAAAAATCTTAGTTACGTAATGTTAATGGCATCAATGGATCAATATCTGTTAAGAATATTTTTTCCTCAAGGTCATTTTTTGCAAAGTTATCAGTGTCATCGGTGTTTTTTGACACATAACTACATATTTTTTTTATTACATCGTGTAGCTGATCAAAAAATACGTTGAAATGTGTATAATAACATGACCTTGAAATGGTCTGTATTTTCGCTGTAATTACAATCATACACAAATAACATTAAAAATGTAAAGTGGGCCGTCGCTGGAGTTAATATAAACAATAAATCGTGTTTTTCTTGCTACATAAAGATATTAAATCAATGATGCGTCGCATCTTTATTAATAACTTTTTATCAAATATCTATAATTTCAATTTCCATATTGGTTCTTTAGACCATGTTAAACATTGTTGACTTCATAAATTACACATTCTCCTTCAAACAATTTTACTAAAATAACAATCTCTGTAAAAAACCTTGTACAAAGTACGCGACGGCCCGCTTTTTTTTAAAAATGAAAAAATACAACCTGGCAATCTGCGAAGCCTCCTTTTTTGTATTTAATAATTGAATGAATGGAAGCATGGGGTGGACACCTCTAGCGCAGGAAAATGAACTACGTACTTGATTCAGGTTATTATACGGTTATTTATGAACTAGGAAACAATACAAATTAAATAAATTCATTAAAATGTTTAATAAATTAAATATTATCATAAATGCACCGATTGGTTTAAATTTTAGATTGAAGATAAGTAAAATACATTTTTGTATCCCTACTGTGGTAACTTTCGAAAAATTAGAATTATTTATTATCTAAACAAACATGTTAAATATTGTTCCTGGATTGACAGATGTACCAAAATGTTATTAAAGCGGGCCGTCGCGTACTTTGTACAAGGTTTTTTACAGAGATTGTTATTTTAGTAAAATTGTTTGAAGGAGAATGTGTAATTTATGAAGTCAACAATGTTTAACATGGTCTAAAGAACCAATATGGAAATTGAAATTATAGATATTTGATAAAAAGTTATTAATAAAGATGCGACGCATCATTGATTTAATATCTTTATGTAGCAAGAAAAACACGATTTATTGTTTATATTAACTCCAGCGACGGCCCACTTTACATTTTTAATGTTATTTGTGTATGATTTTACATAATTTTGTTATAATAAAAAATTCTTGTTTCAATTTAAAAATAAGAGCAAATATAAATTACAGCGACTACTCACGCGACATTCCTATTATCTTTTATTTGTCCACATACGTAGACTATGATGTTATTATTTTCTATTGTCTCTCGAAGAAAAGTACATACCTAAGCTCCATTTGACGATCTTTGGCGATTTTTAAGCTACTTTCATACTAGATAGTGTTCTTGAGTGCGTACTCACTAGAAAACTCTTAGGGATCCGAAATTGAATGCTTTTAGAGCAAAGAAATCCATGCGATTCCAAATGAAAATTATGCATTTCGAGGAAGATTGCCGACGTTCCGGTCGTATACTACGACTTTTTTCGAGAGTACCAGGTTAACTAGAGGACATGATATATTATATTACAATGTATATAATCGATGGAATAGATGTACAATGATGGACAAATTTACCGAAAAAGTACATAACAGATGTGGTATACATTCAGACTTGTTGCAATATTATTCATAAAAACGTCTACGAAGATATGATAGTTCGCTCCGCTCTGAGAAACTCTCGGAACGTAACCAAATTAACTCATCTATACGTTTACACACAGTGAATTTTACTTATTACTAATTCGAATCTTCTAATGAAGTAAAAAATTAAAATTATCTGAAAAATGATTACATAAGGAATAGTTAGTTCATATCTTTATTAATATGTCGAATGGGATTAAAATTAGTAAGTACGTGTTTCTAACCTGCTTGATAACCACTACCCTGTACCTCCTGCGCGTGAAGGACGTTATAACGAAAAATTAGCAACTTCTTGTTATCTAAAAACTTCGATAGAATTAACCACGTTCTCAATTAATGAGATAGAAGTCTACTGCCTTCCTTAATTATCCCTTCTAACCACACATATCCTCTACGTTTCTATAGACAAGGAAGATTGTGATAATACCGACGGGTACAATAAATAAATAAAATGTGATAGGTTAAGAATGTCGACATGTCAAACATTTCAGCGCTAGCTAGATTTCCATCTGATATCGACGCTAACTCCACTGGCTTCACTAACGGCGAAATTAGGAAACTGGACAAAATTCGATATATATAGATATACTCGCAATGTTAACGAAAAAGGTCGGAAAAAAAAAGACTGATAAAATTGATATTTCATAAAATTTCAAAACACATAAATTAGATTATTAACTTATTGGAAGCCGTGAAACTAATAAATTATATATCAACGAAAGGGAAAAAGTTCCAGGATTATGATGAAACAAACCAAAATTATGTAGCACTTCGCGTCGAAGAGATATTAGCATTTTAAAGTTTCCCCCTCCCTTCAAATTTACGATTTTGCTGTAAATATACCACCGGCGTTAGTCCGATTTTTTGCGACGGACAGGCCTAACTGCCGTTAGTCTGTAATTTGTAATGTACATTATGGCACACACATGTACATGTGTACACACATCCAGATGTATGTAATACACATACAGTCCTGTATAGACTGTAGTTTTCGCGGATCAAGGTCATTTCAAGGTCATATTATTATACACATTTCAACGTATTTTTTGATCAGCTACACGATGTAATAAAAAAAAATATGTAGTTATGTGTCAAAAAACACCGATGACCTTGACAACTTTGCAAAAAATAACCTCGTGGAAAAAATATTCTTAACAGATATTGTTCCATTAATGCCATTAACATTACGTAACTAAGATTTTTTTTATCGCAATAACCTTGAGAGATATTAAGGTGGCCTTACTTAAATGGGACACCCTGTATACTGACGAAATCCACATCTTCCTCTAAATGCCACGAGTTCTTCAGCAATAGTCAAATATTCAAACGATACATAGGCATTTTGACAGTTTTTGACAAATATGTCAAATTTATCTCTTATTGGTGCCAAGCGATCAATAGCTGCTCTTTCTGCACGAGTAAACGCATCATCAAATCTCAAGTTGTTTATCAAAAATGAGAATCTTTGTCTTGACATTGTGTTTCTAAATATTTCGATTCCTGTGCCATCATTACTCCATAAGTCTATAAGATTTTGTCTGCCACATCTAAATAAACCTGCCAAGAACAACAATCCAAAAACGGCTTTCAATTCTGCTTTGTTCGTTTCCGCATATGATGGATCGGGTGCAGAGTTTTCCATCCAATCACTTTGTTCCAACAAAGCTGCTCCAATATCATCATATTGCAAGTTACGAGACATATTAGACATCAATACCGAAAATAAAAATAATTCTGTGTAGGAAAAATATCTAGTTTCTAAGAGATCTCCTCGCCAGAAATAAAGAGAGATTTGATGGAGCAAAGCCACCTCCCGTAAAAGAATATAACAATATGCACAATCTGTTCTCCTTTCTTGCTCGACTTGGACTGACGATATTTAGACCATACAACTTCTATACATACACTTCCGCGAAAAGACAAACGTGTCGAGGTACAGCACATTTGTCGACGGGTCGCGTTTGTTTCAAAAGCCCTACGCCGCGCGCCGCACGGTTCCGCGAATCAATGCGTTTCGAAACTTATAACACGAACAATCGATTACATCTATATAAATAAAATATGAATTTTAAATACAAACAACTAAAAAGACCCAAGACTGGAAACTTACTTTTTTAACGACGTTCCGTACAACGTGGGGTTAAAAACGCCCATGGCCCACTTTGTACGCGAGCACACACGACGATAGCACTCGCAGTACTAATTCAACGTTATGACGCGATGCGGTAATATTTAAACTCCAGCTACTGAGAAAATCAACCTATTTAGTAGCGTTTTAAGGAATAATAAAAGCATTTTCAAAGTATTGGGGTTAAAATAACCCCACCTTGTATGCCGAGGGTTAAGTGTTAACGTTAGAAAATTATAGTTATCAACCGGGTTATTGCAAAAGGCAGGGATATTGTTGTTGGGATCGATGCATTTTAATTGAGAGTAGAACTTCTTATCCAGCTTAATGAGGTTAGTTTTATTAGATATGGGGGAGAGGATGGGGGGAAGATGAGTATGTATGGTGGTGATAACAGGAAGGTGGTCACTGGTGGGAGAGTCTGAGTAAGCTATCCATTTAGTAATCGGAAGGAGGGAAGAGGAGATGAGCGAGATGTCTATAACGGAATGGGAAGGAGTATTTATGTAGGTTCTAGCACCATTATTAAGAATACTGAGATCAGAATTAATGATTGCAGGGAGCAAATGGTCGTTGTTCTGGCAATTGAAGTGCGAACCCCAAGCCATATTGTGGCAATTAAAATCGCCGCCAACGAATACCGAAGGAAAGCTGGAGAGAGAGTTAAAGAAGGAGTTCCATACGGAGGAGCTGATGAAAGAGTCAGGAGGACGATAGGTTGCTATTAAAAGAAGATTAAAAGATTGATAGCGATTGATTCAAACTGGTTTGTGACTGGAAGGATTGATTCTCCCAAGTTAAATTTAATGTCTTTTTTTATGCAAATGCAAATACCGCCCCCTATATGAGGGTGGCGGTCTTTACGAATTATATTAAAGTTTCTTAAGGAGAAGTGGATATTGGGTTTGAGCCAAAATTCGATCAGGATTAAAACATCGAACTTTTGACAGACTTTGAAAAGAAGGTCTTTTTTGTTATGAATACTGCGACAATTCCATTGAAAAATACTGAAATTTTTATGAATCACTTTGCAGGACTAGCGGGGGTCAAAGACTGGTAAGAAGATGAGGCCTGAGTGAGTGAAGCGGCAGGAGTAGGGGAAGAGGAAACCGGGATACAAGGAGTAACGTTAGTATTAGAGTATGGGAGAAGGGAAGAGAGGTGATTGGATAAGAAGTGAAAGGATTTCATACATTCATTTAGGCAGCTTATCACGTCATCTAGAGAAGGAGAGACATTTCTGTTACTAAGAAGGCCAAGGCCGTTGATAGAGGAGGAAGGAATTCTGCCATTTGGGGAGACAAGACTATCGCGGTACTGAGTGGTTGAAGGATTGTTTGAGGTTCTCTGATTGTTGGAAATTGTAGAAGACTGCTTAGAAGTAATAGGTTGTATCACAGTATGATTATTGGACGAGGCGGAAATACGGGCGACTGAAGAATATGAGGAGTTAGCGGATGAATTATCGAGAAGACCATCAGGAGTAGGGGCCTCAGATAACGAAGGGAAGTCAGAGAAATTAAGGTGAACCTTTTTCTTTTTGGACTCTCTAAACTTAATGAGTTCTGACATAAACGAGATATTATTTTTGACAGCTAGGGAGTGGATTGTGGCTTGAGTAGCTCTCGCGGGGCAATTTCTAGAGGTGGACAGGTGTGGGCCGTTACAATTAACGCAGATGGGGTTAGCCTTATGGTCTGTACAGTCAATAACGCTGGAATGACCAGCATTGCCGCAGTGGGCGCAACGAGCTACGCTTTTGCAGATCTTACTTACGTGTCCCAACCTTAGGCAGTTGTAGCACTGCCTTACCTGTGGGTTGTATTCCTCTACAGCATACCGGACTTTGTATATGGGGATCCAAGAGGGGCGGGGTTGCCCACTAAAAGTCAGAAGAAGAGTGAGGGTAGGTGTGCGGATAACGTCCCCGTTTTCATTTTTAGATCTTCTAGAAAATCTTTTGGCTTCTAGGATCTTAGCTTTGGATTCTGCCTGGGAGGTGAACTCGCTTTCATCGACGTCCAAAGGAACTCCTTTGATGATGCCGAGCTTTGTGGCACACTGCTTGGGGATAAAGGCTGTGAGATTTTTACTGGCAAGTAAGGGGTCATTAATAAGTTTATTGGCCTTAAGGGCGTTATTTAAGGTGACAGTGACTTTAGCTCTGCCAGATTGTTTTATCTCGGAAATGTCATTGCGATAAGAAGGAACAAGCCACTTCCCAATCGCAACATCCTGAATCCTATTGATGTTAGATAAAGAGGTAGGCTGAATTATAACGCAAAAGGGACCTGAGTGTGAGCTTTCATATTTATATATAGTGCGTGGAGATTTATCTAGAGGTTCCTTTGTTGTAACTGAAGTATCGCTAGTAAGTTTCTTTTTAATGCTAGAGTCCATAACAGTAAGATTGTCACAAAGGGGTATTTTTTTCGTGGAACTGCTTTGGGAAGACACGTTACCAACAGGCCGAATGACGAAAAACAGGGTTTGCGCCGTTAGGCCGGGTTGTGCCAACTTTCTGATAAAGTGTCGGGTAGTTAACAGCCGGATAAATTTTACCAGCCAGATAAATGCGTGAGCGTTGTGCCACCGACATTTATCCTCCAATTAGTTACCAAGGAGTATATGGGGTTTTTTTACTTTCAAAAGTATTGGTGCCTATATTCAAGCATAAATATTTTGTGGAAACCAGCGCCGTCAGCGCGCAATTAGTAGAGTTTTGAATGTTCAGAAGTGCACACGCGATTATAATTCAAAATCATTGTTACCTTTATTCTTTGTTAGCTTCATTCTTTAGCGTTATTGTTTCTCGTCATAAGTTATTGATCTTTGTTGACTGTCATTGTTATTTATTATTATAGATTGTTATTGTTATTTATTGTTTTTATTACGTGTCGCGTTCGTACAAAGAACAACAACGAAGTAAGATATAAATAATTATTTGTATGTATGAACCGTTTATGATAAGTCTATGGAAAAATCTCATCGAAAAATGCAAAACGACGCAATCGCGCTTCTTTGTTTCATATCGAACAATGCTAGAAAACCTGATTGCGTTCTCTAATTCCATGTAGAGAAATACCATTTGTCTCATTAAATTCATTGCTCTTGTAGCTTTACGATGAGTTATAAGCAGAAAATATTTTGTTCAATAATTTCGAAATAACAAGAGAACAAGAAAAGTGCGATCGCGTTAAAAATGTTTCATTTTGTTGGACAGTGTAATTTATTTATTTTCATCATTTGTTATAAATAGATGGCTGAATTAAAAATAAAACGAGAACGAGGAACAAATTGGACTTCGGAAAAAATTAATTAATTAATCCGAATAATATCGGACCATAAGAGCATTATAGAATGCAAGAAAACTGATAGAACGATGTGGAAACAAAAGGATGCAGCGTGGGACCAAATAGTTAATAATTTGAACGCTAATAGTTCAATCCCACGAATAAAAAAAACAAATACGAAGACATAAAAAAAAATATTCGTAAAAAATGTGCGAATAACAGAATGGAAATGTTTAAGACAGGCGGCGGTATTCCACATTTTATCGACTTGTCAGAGATGGAGAATAGTGTAGCACAAATAATGGGGAGCACAATAGATGGTAATTTATCTATGACTTAGTTTACACCGGAGCTCTTAATCCCGATTCACTTCGCTCCGAAAAGAATTTGGCCGCGTGTAAACGCGTAAAAGTCACTTCACTTCAATTCCGTGTGGCAAGGGGATTGAAGTGAATTGAGATCGGATTAAACGTGGTGTAAACCAATGTAAACGTGTTTTGCGGAATTAACGGAAGCGTTGCCAATCGCAAAATGGCGTAGATTTAAATTATAATTGGGTTAGATTTATATGCAGATAGCAAACAAATTATTATTCTAAGATCGCGCATGCGAATTAAAAAAAAAAAAACAAAAAAAAGAAACAAAGAAGAAGAAGAAGAAGCAAAAATGGAGAAACGAGGTAGAGATGTGTGGTTGCATGATGAGACAAAAACTTTGTTAAATATTTTAAAACCGAAACAAATTGCAGATTTGATGGACACTAAAAAGTTTCGGACTGTAGATATTTTTAAATCATTAGAAAAAGACCTGCAACACCATAAGATACAGAGGACTGCAAAACAAATTCAAATAAAGTATAAAAGTTTGAAACGTATGTATATTTGTACATTTATGTAAAGCTATGATTTTATAATCTGTATTTTTTTTGCTTCATGTATTTATTATTACAGAAAGCTTTAATAACACTCGAAGGGTGCTGTCGCAGAGTGGTGCTGGTGCATCTGTGAAATGTCCTTACTTTGAAGAACTGCAGGAAATCTTTGGACATCGTCCAATTTGTATTCAGGAAGGTATCGACTCGATCACCATTGATCCTGGAATGTACGATAACTTACCTGATCCATTAGATGGAGCAATGCCTGGCACATCATCGAGTTCGATGGTGTCTGAATATTCTGAAACTTTCGCGAGTAAAGATTTGGCTACAGATCCTGAGACAGAGGCAGAGCTAAATAATGTGAACAAAAATGACAAAGGTACAACAGTAAAGGTACAAAAAGACAAAAAGAAGTGCACATTACAAAGTAAAAAAAGAGAAACCTTTGCTCAAACTTTTGATAAAGCTGTGGATAAAATAATTAATTCGAATATAGAGCAGACAAAAATGCTTGTAGAAAATACAAACAAAACAATGATGGCTATGATAGAAAATGAAAAAAAATTAATAGAAGAGCAAACTCAATTATTCTTGCAACTTTTTAATTCACGTAGCACTTCAACCATGCCACCGTCTCAGTCAAGGCGACCAATCTGTTTAGAAAGAATAAACGAGTCCTCTAGACCACTTATTTCGAATTCATCGCCACGGTTTGTAAAACTTCCATTAAGTGTAGTGGAGACTGCGCGTACGTGTGTTTCGCCAAGATTTATCACCCCGCCGCCTACTCCAACATCATTTGCTCTGTCTCCATCGAACGTAACCAAATTGAAGACAATTTATAAGAAGGTTGAGACTGATAATGTTAAAAATGATTAGCTTGTAGTAAGTTAGCTTGCTTATAGTATAAGTGCAATTATAAAAGTTAAGTGCAAGTTCAGTTTTTAATTAATTTTATTTTATTTTAATTTCCTTTTTTTTTTTTTGTAAGATTAAGGTACAAAAAAGTATTTAATATTTCATGTGATAATGAAAATATGCATGTGATAAATAGAACTGTAAGATTAAGGTACAAAAAAATATTTGATATTTCATGTGATAATGAAAATATACATGTGATAAATAGAACTGTAAGATTAAGGTACAAAAAAGTATTTAATATTTCATATGATAATGAAAATATGCATGTGATAAATAAAACTGTAAGATTAATGTGTACTGTGATAAATAGAACTGTAAGATTAAGGTGTACTGTGATAAATAAACTGTAAGATTAATGAAAAAAATTTTAACGTTTTTTATTATTCGAGCGACTTAAAGGTTATTACATAAGAACTTAACTTAGCGAATAACAATAACAATAACAATAACAATAACAATACATAATAACAATTTGAAAAATTTCAATGTTATTAATTAGCCAAGCGACTTACAAGATAATTACACAAGACTTCGCGAATCTCAATTGCATTAAAATTGTCGGCACGTCTACGAACTAAGTTCTCAGGTTGTGGGAAAACATTCTCATTTTCCCTGACCGACTGTTGCCAAGTACTTAAAACCGGATCTTTTTTAGTCTCTAAAATGTTATGTAGCGTACAACAAGCTGCAACTACATCTTGTACAAAACGATAATCTAATTCGCAGTGTTTCAATAGTGTACGCCAGCGGGATTTTAGTCGTCCGAGAGCCATTTCGATGTGGACTCTTCCTCGGTTTAAGCACGTACCGAAGATTTCTTGTTCTGCGGTTAATTCCGTATTTGTGTATGCTTTCATCAGCCATGGTAAAAGTGGGTAGGCACTATCTCCAATTAGAAAGTAAGGTACATGCACACCATTGATTTCTTTTGAAACCTGTAAAATTCCAACCATATATTACTTCGTAATGTATTCGTAAATATAATTGTAAATTTTAATCTATTTAACTTACACTTGGAATTGCAGTTTCTGCATTTTGGTACAGTTGCGACTCCCTCAACACAGCTGAATCATGTGAACATCCGGGTGCTTGGCAGTTTATGTTTCTAAACCTGGAAGTAAAGTAACAAAAATATTAAAAACAAACGACTACATGTAATAAATTATGTTCTATTTAAAATGTCAATTTTATATTTACTTCATTTTCTATTTTTTCATACAAATTTTGACTACCTTAGAGTTGAATCCACTACTCCTTGGAGTACATACGATGGCCATCCTTTTCGATTCACAAAATCTCTATAACCTTCGGAAGGAGCTAATATTGGAATGTGAGTGCCATCGATTGCTCCAATTATTTGAGGTATTTTTGCCAACTTTTCATATTCAGTTGATATGGTTCTGCATTCAATTTCATTGGGCATTGTAATCCATTTAGGCATGAGGACAGCATTTATTGCAGCAACGACAGCATGCATACATTTCCAAACTGTCGATTTGTGAATGCCAAATAGGTTTCCAACAACCCTGTATTCGCAGCAACTTGCTAAATAAAATAAAACAACCGCTACTTGCTTTTCAACGCTCAGTGGTGTTCTTGATATAAGTGGAGGTTTCGAAGGTGTAAGTACCTCCGTAACTCTTCGCATATACAGCGTGTCCCATTTAAGTAAGGCCACTTTAATATCTCTCAAGGTTATTGCGATAAAAAAATTCTTAGTTACGTAATGTTAATGGCATCAATAGAACAATATCTGTTAAGAATATTTTTTCCTCAAGGTCATTTTTTGCAAAGTTATCAAGGTCATCGGTGTTTTTTGATACATAACTACATATTTTTATTTATTACGTCGTGTAGCTGATCAAAAAATACGTTGAAATGTGTATAATAACATGACCTTGAAATGGTCTGTATTTTCGCTGTAATTACAAATACAAGAGAATTTAGAAGAGTTCTACCAGTTGAAGTATTCCAGTTTACCAATTTTATCATTATATTATAATTTGTGATATACCCTGAGATATTGCATCTAAGGAAACATAGGGGATATGTATAATTAGAAGAGATAGATTAAGGAAGGCAGTACATTTCTACCTCACCAGTGTTAAAATCAAGAGAATGGACATAAAGTATGCCTGAGAAAGAATTAAATGGACCATGATGTTAGGGTTTGTGAGACTTATACGCATTTTTACATAGATTTACACTTAATTTTTTAAACTTTCCAAATTTTTTTTATAGTTATTTAATTGATTATTTTGTAATTGAAACAAGAATTTGTTATAACAAAATGATGTAAAATCAACACAAATAACATTAAAAATGTAAAGTGGGCCGTCGCTGTAGTTAATGTAAAAAACAATCGCGCTTTCTTCTGTAACATAAAGATATTAAATCAATGATGCGTCGCATCTTTATTAACAACTTTTTATCAAACATCTAAAATTTCAAATTCCTCATTGGTTCTTTAGACTATGTTAAACATTGTTGACTTCATGAATTACACATTCTCCTTCAAACAATTTTACTAAAATAACAATCTCTGTAAAAAACCTTGTACAAAGTACGCGACGGCCCGCTTTTTTTAAAAAACGAAAAAATACAACCTGGCAGCCTGCGAAGCCTACTTTTTGGTATTTAATAATTGAATTGGAAACATGAGCTGGAGCAACTCTAGCGCAGGAAAATAAACTATGTTCTTGATTCAGGTCGTTATCATACTAGAAGAATTATTCTACGTTATACGGTTATTTATGAACTAGGAAACAATAGAAATTGAATAAATTCATTAAAATGTTTAATAAATTAAATGTTATCATAAATGTACCGGTGGGTTTAAATTTTAGAAAAAAGATTAGTAAAATAAATTCTTTTATTCTTACTGCACATAAACAATTTTCAAAAATTATCTGAAAATTGTATATGCATAACCTTCGAAAAATTAAACTTATTTATTATTTATACAAACATGTTGAATATTGAACCTGGATTGATAGGTGTACCAAAATGTTATATTTAACGTTTTCGAAAAAAGCGGGCCGTCGCGTACTTTGTACAAGGTTTTTTACAGAGATTGTTATTTTAGTAAAATTGTTTGAAGGAGAATGTGTAATTCATGAAGTCAACAATGTTTAACATAGTCTAAAGAACCAATGAGGAATTTGAAATTTTAGATGTTTGATAAAAAGTTGTTAATAAAGATGCGACGCATCATTGATTTAATATCTTTATGTTACAGAAGAAAGCGCGATTGTTTTTTACATTAACTACAGCGACGGCCCACTTTACATTTTTAATGTTATTTGTGTTGATTTTACATCATTTTGTTATAACAAATTCTTGTTTCAATTACAAAATAATCAATTAAATAACTATAAAAAAAATTTGGAAAGTTTAAAAAATTAAGTGTAAATCTATGTAAAAATGCGTATAAGTCTCACAAACCCTAACATCATGGTCCATTTAATTCTTTCTCAGGCATACTTTATGTCCATTCTCTTGATTTTAACACTGGTGAGGTAGAAATGTACTGTCTTCCTTAATCTATCTCTTCTAATTATACATATCCCCTATGTTTCCTTAGATGCAATATCTCAGGGTATATCTCAAATTATAATATAATGATAAAATTGGTAAACTGGAATACTTCAACTGGTAGAACTCTTCTAAATTCTCTTGTATAACTAACAAGGGGACCACGCGATTTGGAAAATGAAGTTTGGCACGAAACTTCGTGTGGTTGTAGTAATGCCTTAGGGTGTTACTATGACAACCGGAAAAAATGCACTGGCCAGCCAGTTTTGAGAAATAACGCTTCAAAGATTTCATCTACGCTTACATATGAAAAAGATTTAGTCTTCAACTGCTTCAGCGGTTGAGACGGTAGCGGGTCACTCTGATAACCCAGAGGAGAGGTTCCATGTTTGAGTCTCGACACGTGCACTTTTTTTTCTTTGTATTTTCTAATTTGTGCATTTTATTCAACCATTTTTGCTTTTTACTTTTTATTTGCACTTTTTCACGTATTTTGTTTATTAAAAAATAATTTGTGCAATGATGTGAAAATTTTACTTTTCGCTTAAAATATTCAAATCGTATCACGTTTTAAATATTGTGTTTATGTATTTTTGGGAACACTGTTCGTTTGAAGTACACAATATTTAAAACGTGATACGATTTGAATATTACAAACGAAAAGTAAAATTTTCACAACATTGCACAAATTATTTTTTAATAAATAAAATATGTGAAAAAGTGCAAATAAAAAGTAAAAAGCAAAAATGATTGAATAAAATGCACAAGTAAGAAAATACAAAGAAAAAAAAAGTGCACGTGTCGAGATTCAAACATAGAACCTCTCCTCTGGGTTACCGGAGTGAACTGCTACTGTCTCAACCGCTGAAGCAGTTGAAGACTAAATCTTTTTCATATGTAAGTGTAGATGAAATCTTTGAAGCGTTATTTCTCAAAACTGGCTGGCCAGTGCATTTTTTCCGTTTGCCATAGTAACACTCTAAGGTATTACTACAACCACACAAAGTCTCGTGCCAAACTTCATTTCCCAAATCGTGTGGTCTTCTAGTAAAACAATGCTGCTGCTGGATAAGGCTTGGAGTACGCTGAGCGAGTCAGAGAATATTGCAAATACATGAAAAGGATTCATTATTATGACATCCAGAGCATTAGATATTGCTATACTTTCTGCTATGTAAATAGAGAAATCATTGCGAATACTGTAAATCTCATAGTAATCCAAATCTATACAGGCTGAAGAAATTCTGGTGGAAGGTTCCGCTTTAGTTTTGGAACCATCTGAAAAAGTATTAATGTATTTATTTAATAGTCACCAGACTGTACTTCAACTAAAATTGTAACAAGACTTTACCTCGACTAGAATGATAGCCAGACTTTACATCGGTTGGAAATGTAGTCATACTTCACGTCAACTAGAATGGTTACAAGACTTTACTCGACTGGACTACTAGACTTACCTCGATTAGAATGGAAGCCAGATTTTATGTCAACTGCCCTCCTTAATTATCCCTTCTAACCGTACATATCCTCTATGTTTTCCATAGACAAAGTGGTGAACGTACTGACAGGTACAATAAATAAATAGAATGTGATAGGATAATAAGGGTAGGATAATTAGCAACAGAGATAGACTATTCCTATTATGCCTTAATAAAGTTAAAAAATATGCTGATATAATATTCTCCGAAAATGAATTTGTGTGAAATATCTCATATTATAATGATATGCTGATATAATATTCTCCGAAAATGAATTTGTGTGAAATATCTCATATTATAATGATAAAATCGGTAGACTGCAATACTTAAATTGGTAGAACTTTTAAAAATTCTCATATTCTGAATATAAAGTTTACAGGGTATGTTAGTACTTTCAATAATACGTACATTAATATTTTCTCAGATGGTTCCAAAACTAAAGTGGGACCTTCCACACGGATTGCTTTAGCCTGTTTAGATTTAGATCACTATGAGACTTATAGTATTCTTAATGATTTCTCTATCTACACAGCCGAAAGTATAGCAATGTCTAAGGCTCTGGATATCGTAACGATATTCTCTGACTCGCTCAGCGTACGCCAAGCCTTGTCCAGCAGTAGCTTCTCAATTAACACCAATAAATATATCATACAATTTAAAGAAAAATTAGAAATAATCAATAAACAAGGAAATCGAGTTAAATTCACATAATACCCGAAACTTGATTCTTAATGAAAAAAATAAAAAAATGTGATAGGTTAAGGACATTGACATGTCAAACATTCCAGCGCTGGCTAGATTTCCACCTGATGTCGACGCTAGCACCACTAGCGGCGAATTTAGGAAAGGGGACAAAATTCGATATATATAGATATAGTCGCAATGTTAACGAAAAGGTCGGAAAAAAAAACACTGTGACAGAATTAATTCCTCAAAACACATAAATTAGATTATTAACTTATTGGAAGCCGCGATCCTAATAAATTATATATCAACGGATGGGAAAAAGTTCCAGGATTATCATGAAACAAGCCAAAATTGTGTAGCACTTCACGTCGATGAGATATTAGCATTTTAAGGTTTCCCCCTCCCTTGAAATTTCGATTTTGCTGTAAATATACCACCGGCGTTAGTCCTACTTTTTTGCGACGGAGAGGCCTAACTGCCGTTAGTCTGTAATTTGTAATGTACATTATGGCACACACATGTACATGTGTACACACATCCAGATGTATGTAATACACATACAGTCCTGTATGGACTGTAGTTTTCGCGGATCAAGGTCATTTCAAGGTCATATTATTATACACATTTCAACGTATTTTTTGATCAGCTACACGATGTAATAAAAAAAAAATATGTAGTTATGTGTCAAAAAACACCGATGACCTTGATAACTTTGCAAAAAATGACCTTGAGGAAAAAATATTCTTAACAGATATTGTTCTATTGATGCCATTAACATTACGTAACTAAGATTTTTTTTATCGCAATAACCTTGAGAGATATTAAGGTGGCCTTACTTAAATGGGACACCCTGTATACTCAAACGTAGATTTTTTCATCCTAAATGTTGATATCCAATCTTCATTCGTATATTGAATATTCACTATTTGTTCCCACCAATGCTGATCTCGTTGTTTCATCCAAATTCGTCTGGGTATTCGATTAAAATATTTTTTCGATTTTAAAAGCATACATATATCTCCTAATATATTTTGTTGCACTTTTGCAATATTTTGCTGTAGCGCACTTAGTGCTGTCAATTTAAGAGCATTAGAATTGGACATAATCTTTGAAATGTTCGCCAAATACATCATTACCAATTCTTCATCATCCATGATCGAAGAATGAACAAAATTGTACAAAACACTCACAACTCAATTTCCTACGTATGTTTAGCTACATGAGAGGTTATGTTTATTGTTTACAGAATTTTCAAAGTTGATTCTTCGAAAGTTGATCAGACTGCCTTTTGTTGTGCGAAAAGAATCGGCAGAGAGCGCGCCAGTATAATTCATCCCTAAAACCGACTTCGTTTACACACAAGCAGTTAATCCCGATTCAATTCAGTTCAATTCCGTGATCGGTGTAAACTAAGCCTATGTGGGATTCTGATACTATCCCAGGTGAGTGAGGTTTTTTTTATATTTATTTAAGCTTAACAAATTATTGTAATTAAATTTGAATTTTTTAATATTTCATTTTATTTCAACAGGATCAAGCAAAGAACATGGCAATGCTGCCACAGATACATTTCAATTTGATGAAATGCAAGAGGTATGTATACCATAACTGAAATGCAAAAATATCCTTCATCTACAAAAAGAATAAATAGATATGCTTGATTTTAAACAGGACAACCTGGAATTTCCAGTAGAATTCTCAAGTTATGAATTTCTGGAAGATGCTGAAGAAGAAAAAGCGGATGAAAGAAGAGAAGGTAGGCAGGAGAAAGGTGTTAGCCTGTTAACCAAGCCAGTAGCACCAGAAATCAGACCGCCGATAAAAAGGAGGAGAACAGAACAGATGCGGCAATATGTTTGCGAATGTAAAAAGGAGAAAAAAACAGAATTGCATGAGATGAGAATGAAAATATTAAAAAAAGAATTCGAAGTTGAGGAAGTAAAGTTAGAAGCTGCACGATTAGAAGTAGAAATAAAAAATAAACAATCAATCTTTGAAGATGAAAGAATGAAACAATTATTGAATTAATTTTGTAATAAATTAAAAACCGAAAAAAACGTTTCTTCTTTATTATACTGTACCCGATTTCTTGTTTCTTAGAAAAAATGATAAAAAAAGTCTCTTTTTAATTAGTATAGATTGTGACGTGGTATTTTCAATACCCGTCCCAAACGAGAATCCTCTCCCTTTCGCCGCGGAATAGAAAAGGAACCGTCGCGGACAGAGTCACCGGGTGAACCGCGGAAGAAAATGTAACGCGAGTCGGTGGGCCTCGAGGCTGGTTCTGGGGGTGGAAATATGAATAAATATTGATATTAGACCCTCTTTCATGACCGCCACGCCGGAGAGGACAAGGACGAGGCCGGACATGAAAGCATCCTTTCGCTCTGTAGCGGATCGGAATGACCACTGAAATGGTCATCGGTGGCGGTCATCCGACCGGACTTCAGGAGGAGCCGAAGAAACTCGCCGAAAAAGAAAATTAATTAGCGAAACCGCGTGAAGCGGCCATGCGAGCGTGCGTCGCCTAGCGAGGCGGTGGAGCGAGGGAGATAGCGAATAGGCGCTCGGCTATCTTCGGGTGGGCTCGGGAAATTTCGGTAGACTGGCTCGTAAGGAGCCGCGTGCGTTATCCTCGAAAAATTACTCTGTTTGCGACGTTAGAAGTGATTAAAGGTGAGATATTAAGCCGAGAAAGTGAGAGATCCTTTGTCTAGAGAAAGTTCCTTCCGGGTGGCGGATCAGATCGCGAGGTTATAATTCCGGGGATTATTGAGAACCGTGTAGCGGTAAATAGTCAAATTAAAAAGGGAAATTGTGATTTTTATAATTGAATAATTAAATTCTTAGAGGAATAAGTCCTTCGATTTGCTCGTTCGTCGTATTAATTTATTAGCGGCGGAACCAGCCTCGATTACCGTCCAGGTTCGCGGGTAATCGCTTAATAAGTTTATTGGCTTGTTGTTGATTTAATTATTAGTTGTAAATTAGAGAAATTAATAGATTAAATTCAGTCTAAAGCCGTAAATTCCACGGTGGAAAATTCGAGAAGCGAGGAGACCACGTGCCGGCAGCGAGCACGTAACCGGCAGTTAGTTCGTCCGAACGCGCTAGTAAACACCGGGAGCAAAGAGAGTTCGGCTTTGTAATATTTCTTGCCGTTAACGGAAAATTTCCAATACTCGTGTGATAATTTGAATAAATTAATTCTTGTCTTTCGTTGGTTAAAAAGTACTCCGAAGGAACTTTATTAATTTCATTTTCCCCCTCAACCCACTACTCCTTGCGACTGCGTGAACGGTAATTACGTGAGCCCTTTATTGCGGAGAGGATTCTCGCGGATTATAAATAATAATTTGTTGAGACGGTTATTTCGCGGGGAGTGCATCCGGCACCTCCCCGGAATCTTAGGAAATAACGTTGTACTTATTATATATAATTTACCAATTTACAACGTTATAAACGGTTTTACCTTCTTCCCTATCCAACTGCACCCATGAGAGGCCTTTTTTTTTTTTTTTTTTTTTAAAGTGGAGGAAATCTTCAAAAGGCACCCCGACCGAAGTCGAGGTAGTGTGGGATTCTTACCCACTAAAACCTCCACTCTAGCCCCCGACCTTCTGCCGCAAGTTTTTATTGTAGCCTGTATAACAAATAATAATATTGAAATAGATACATCGAGAAGAATATTTATATATGTACATATATATTATATTATACTGCAAATAAATACTGTTTGCGTCTGGAAAGTTGGCACTGCTTTTCTCACTGACACAAGTCTCATTAGAACTTCTGACCGCTTCGATCAATAGTACAGTAGTACGGTCAAATATGCTAGTGAGCCGTAATGGGACACGACCAATCAAACCCGTATTCCTTACAACTACCAACATTCGAAACGCCAGCAGTAAGTATATATATATATATTGTTACGGTATAGCTGCATCGACGATTAAATATAATAAAAGTAAAATCGAAAACAATTAAGTATAATAAATAATAAGCAAAACGACATAAAAGTTATAATCTCGACACACGAACGAAGGAATGCGCGAATAGGCTAAAAATAGAATTTATAAAGGTAAACGCACCGAGAGATCGGCACGCGAACGCGAAAACAAAAAAAAAAACGCGCATGTAAGACGAGGAAGGAAATACGCGAAATAGATCGGAATTCGGCGAGATAGGAATTTGATGGCCAACGAGTTCAGGGCCAGCCGCGAGGACAATAACCGCAGGTAATAATTAAGAGAGGGGATCCGATTAGACAATAGAAATTCGATCGCGCGCAAGTAAGAGCGGTGGGGACAAGCATTTAAATAGCAAGCCCACGCAACGAAAAGTAGTGCATTCCGAGTTTTCTCTTAAAGATCGCAGTTCGTAGAAGTTACAGTTTCGTGCATAATCAGAATTTTAAAGTACGTGAAACGCTCTTAAAATCACGGGTTGAAAAAGTGCTTTCGCGAGTGTCGAGAAGCGGCGAAGCAAGGATCGACGACAAACGGAGGGTGAGAGGGGAAGGCACGAACACAGATACAGTGCTACGGCGTGCGAAGCTATACCATACACAACGTCGCCTAAAGTAAGGTGTATCGCTTTATTTCCATTACCTCTTTGTACCATTAGTCATAAGCAGTAGATTAAGAGTGTGTGAGAGCGTCTGGGTGAGCAAGCGTCTGTGTGTGAAAGTAAGCCTAGGTGCGTGCGAACCGAATCGAAGAGTGTGTGTGAGAGCGTCTGGGTGAGCAAGCGTGTGTGTGTGAAAGTAAGCATAGGTGCGTGCGAACCGAGTCGAAGAGTGTGTGTGAGAGCGTCTGTGTGTGCAAACGAGGATCTGAGTATCGTCGAGCGAACGTAGGTGTGTGCGAACGTGTGTAGGCGTCAGGCGAGATCGGCGAAGACGTAGACACTTAGAAAAAAGATAAACACGGCGCGACCAGCTGCTCGGGAACTACGAGCGAACTCCGAAGAATACGAGGCTTTAAATAAACGCAGATTAATCGAATTTTCGCGTATATTATTTATTAATTTTCCCACTTTCCTCTGCCAGTCCCAAAAGGACCGAACCGTTCGGTAACGTAACGTAAGCATTAAAAAGGTAAGGGAGGCGAAACGTTACAATATACAGGGTGTCCCGTTTCAACACTCCAAGCGGGAAACGGCAGATAAAATGGACCAATCTAAACAGAAATATCGAAAAATATTTAGATAAATTCGGTCTAGTTAACGAGTTATTAATTAACAACGATCGGCCATTCACGGAGAGCCAGAAGCTATCGACGGCTTGGGACGTCCCCTTCAATCTCGGTAGTATGTAACGGAAGAAACAATGGGAGGAGTAATCAACAACAAATAGTAACGCGCCGCGGCACGTAATGCCGTCTATCACTGTTTACTGTGAGTACCTCTCTTTCTTTTTCTTACCCAAGAGCATCATATCATTTATTTCACGCGTGCGAGGGAGAAATAGTGTAAGAAAGAGAGAAAGAGAGTCAGCGCGAGCCTCCTGCGTACGGAGGTGTCGTACGGCGAGAAAGAAAGAGAGAGAAAGAGCTACTCACTGTAAACAGTGACGGGCGGATCGACGCGCGCTACAGCTCTTTCTCTCTCTTTCTTTCTCTTTCTTTCTCGCCGTGCGACACCTCCGTACGCAAGAGGCTCGCGCACTGACCTTCGCTCTCTCTTTCTCTATTTCTTTCTCCCCGACTCTCTTTCTACGACACTACCTTACGCTGAATGCTCGCGCTGACTCTCTTTCTCTCTTTCTTACACTATTTCTCCCTCGCACGCGTGAAATAAATGATATGATGCTCTTGAGTAAGAAAAAGAAAGAGAGGTACTCACAGTAAACAGTGATAGATGGCATTACGTGCCGCTGCGCGTTACTATTTGTTGTTGATTACTCCTCCCATTGCTTCTTCCGTTACATACTACCAAGATTGAAGGGGACGTCCCAAGCCATCGATAGCTTCTGGCTCTCCGTGAATGGCCGATCGTTGTTAATTAATAACTCGTTAACTAGACCGAATTTATCTAAATATTTTTCGATATTTCTGTTTAGATTGGTCCATTCTATCTGCCGTTTCCCGCTTGGAGTGTTGAAACGGGACACCCTGTATATATATACAGGGTGTCTCACGTAAGCTACAACCGCGGAAATACTCGTGTCCACATGGATAATTGGAAGCGAAAAGTGAAATAAAAAGTAATAAAATTTGTCCTCGTTAACGAGTTATTAAATAAAATAGATCAGCGAATCAGGAAGCACGGAAGCGGTAGGCGGTGAGCTGCGGCCATGCTAGTCTGAAGATAAGAAGCGATAATTTCGACGGGCGGAGCGTTCTGCAGTGCTACCACCTTAGGGGAAATTCCCCTAAATTTGGGGGATTTTTTTATGTTCAAGGGATTTTTTGGGGTATAAAATTATTTAGGGGATTTTTTAGGAGAAAAAATTATTTAGTGGATTTTTTAAGGGAAAAAATTATTTAGGGGATTTTTTGGGAAAAAACTATTTGGGAATATAATGCGTTGTACGCGTGGGGGAAGTACCGAATACTTCTTTGTTTCGCGCCATTAACCCATGTCATTGAGTTTTAAACCGGCTTATTTTTACTCTATTGTGGTTTGAATAGTGACTAAATTATGACTTCTGATAGTCATGGAGCGAAATATAAGCAGAAATATTGTCACCGTTGGGAAACAGATGCTTTATTGAAAGGTAAGTGTTCTTCTTCAATGGCTTTTTATTAGTACAATCAAAAGGACTAATTATTTAGATCACGAGGCACCTCACCGATTTCAGTGATTTATGAATATGTTATTAGGATCATAATTCCGAGCAACTTTTCTCAATAAAAAAATCATCGTTCAACTTTAATTTCCGAGATATTTATTTAAATATTTTTGATTGTATAGACATACTCCTACAACTTGGGCTGTGTATTCCGGCGTGAAACAAAAACACATCACGGGAGGAACACATTATACAATCGTATTCGTAGGTGAAGCTCTTGTATGTAGGGGAGAGTGGGGTAATTGCGAACACCTAAGGGAGAATTGAAATAAAACGAAACCAGATTAAGTTACGAATGCTATTTAATACTCAAAGTTTACTTAAACTAATCAATCTTAAGTTCTCATAATCAACGTAAATAAATTTTTAAAATAAAATCTAATTTTAACAAAAAAACAAAACTTTGGTATCCGGGATTACCCCACAGCGCGTGGGGTAATTGCGGATGGTGCGTGAGGTAATTTTTTTTCGTTTTTCGTCGTAGCTCTTTTATTGACTTTTTGTTTCTTGCGCGGTATGTTCCTGTCTTGAGCCTTCATTTTAATATTTTCATCTGAAAATATTAAATCCTCCGTTTAATGGTATTTAGAATCTTTTCACCTTCTTTCATCTCCTTATTTGTCCTTTTTCGTTCTTTGTCTTCTAAAGCAACTTTCATAGTAGTACTGGTTATTATAGTTGAGTGTTTTTTTCTAGAAGTTTGTTTACTTTTTGATTGTGGCAGTTGGGGAACATTTACAATATCTCCAAGTGAAATTGATTTGTTTAACACAGCTAAAGGGGTTACTGGTCTCTGCTGCGCATTTGATGTCGGTACTATCTGCGAATCAGGTGTCACTGCTCTTCGCAAATTGCCAATGGAATTTTCATATCCTGATGTCGCATCTACGAATTGTTCATCAAATTTAGTCGTGTCTAATGGCCAAATGCCAGCCGCCCGGAAACCGTTTGCTGCTTTCTCTAAGTTACTGATGCGATTGAAAGCTTTCGTAAAAAGTTCAACAACTTCATACTGCGTAATTTTGCGGCCTACATTTGCAGCCATGTATAAATCGCATTCTTTGTTGTATGCAGTCTTTAGGGGTCCAAAAAACGTTAAATCCAGTGGCTGCATACGATGCGATGTATGAGGTGGAAGGGATAATAATATTATTCCATTTTGGCGACAAAGCAGATAAGAATTAAGACTAACATGACTTTCATGATTGTCTAGAACAAGTAGTATTGGCTCTTCAACAGTCGGCTTAGCATAGGAGATAAAGTGATATAACCAATCTACGAACAAGTTCTCGTTAATCCAACCTGAATCGCTAATTGCTGCTACCATATCAGCATTGCCTCCTCGCAATAGATGAGGATTCATTCGTTTTCTCTTGAATATAAAAAACGGAGGAACATACTTTCCGGATGCACTAAATGCGCAAACAACTGTTGTTGTAATGCCTCTTTCACCACTTGTTGCCATGCCGACTTGTTTCTGGCCTTTTGGTGCTAAAATCTTTGAATTTCTTTGGACATTAGAAATACCTGTCTCGTCAATATTATAAATACGATTAGCATCAAAGTGATGTTTCGTTTGCAAGGCTTCCAAGTTGGAGAAAAACATTTTCACTTCCGTTTCATTAAACGCTGTTATTCTGTTAATAGAAGTGGATTCGGGTTTACGTAGCGAAATGTTAGGATGCCTTTTTCTGAATCCATAGAACCATTCTTTTCCAGCCATTTGCGATGTTTTGTTAAAATTATGCTTCAAATTATTTATTTCAGCAAATTTAAACGCTAGTTTTCGCACCATCTCTATGGTTAAACCATAAAATAATTTACTGCATTTTATAATATGTTGTGCTAATTCCTCTTCTTGTGCATGTGTAAATATAGCCTTCCTTCCACTTTTTGGTGTATTTATAATCTCTTTCTTGAGATAGTCGTGTATGGTACTTTTCGGAACAGAATAAGTTGTAGCAGCTACTCCTAATGACATTGTTTTGTTCTTGACATTCTGAATGGCTCTTTCTAGATCTTCTAATTTATATTTCATCTCTGTCTTTCTCTGGTATTTTCGTGGCATCTAAAATAGATATATTTGAGTAAGTATATAAATCGTGAATTAACAAACAAGTTCACGTACAGTGCAGGTTATTTGCTGGAAGCAATTAAAAAAATAGGTTGTAGATGACACGAGAAATAATATGTGAAACTAGTCGCGAAACCTACCACAGTTGACTGCTAGACATAAATTATAAATAAAAGATGATAATTTGATTCTTTAGGGGTAATTACGGACGTCCGAGATTACCCCATGTAAATCGTCCGCAATTACCCGACACACACAAAAACGCAAAACTATATTTTTTTTTAAGGTTAAAATCGCGTGATGCACGTGGCGAGTATTTGAAAACATTGTTGCATTAGACGTTAATTCACTTAAATAATACCGGATTCCTATGTCATACCTAAAATATTATATACCTATTACAATGTTACCGTAAAATTAGATGAAATTATAGGAAAACAATCAAATTAACCTACCTTGGACAATGAGCACGGCCTCGCTTCACCACTCACTGTTCGACACTATGTTCAGGCTTAACTCGCGATTGCGTCATTGGGAATACCTTCAATTTTTTTCTAACATGGCTAAACTGGCGTGTCCGCCATTACCCGCCGTCCGTGATTACCCGACTCTCCCCTACACTCGGCGGCATATATGGCTCCCCAGTATGAAGTTGACGATAATTAAATTTTATGAGAATTTCTATAGTATTTCTGTTATTGCTAACTTCATACTGGGTGGCCATATATGCCGCTGATTGTACCATGGGACACCTTTTTTCGAAAGACTGTAACTTTTGTTTTTGGAAGATACTAGTTGAAGTCGTTAAGCTAAGTCTATAAATTTTCATTTTTTTCAGATTGGATTGCTCCAGATCCTACAGGAGAAAATTGTGTATATTGTAAATATTACACATAAGAAGGGGCTTCTATACCATGCTAGGAGCAAGAAACACGAAAAAACTGTTTCTTTAAGTAAAATAGCAAAATCTTGTCAACCATTAACTTTTGTGAAATTAGTTCCTAATGAAAAAAAAATTGTCGAGCTGAAGCTAGCCGCTTACATTGTTGAACATTCTTCAACAAATAATATTGATCACTTGAGTGAATTGCTCCCCAAACTTGATCCCAAGTCTGAAATCTTAAATAATGTACAGCTTCATAGAACGAAATGCAGCATGTTAATTAAAAATGTTTTAGGCCCATGCATGTTTCAGGAACTATTAGAAGAAATTGGAAACTCTCCTTATTCCATAATTGTAGACGAGACTACTGATATAACTACCACAAAAGTATTATGTATGATGTTGCGCTTTTTTTCAAAGAAGAAGAATGACATTGTTACAACTTTTTATAAAATTGTCAAAGTTACAGATTGCGATGCAACATCTATTTATAATTTATTCTGTCAAACTTTACAAGAAGATGGGCTTCGCATCAAAATGTTAGTTGGTATTGGCTTAGATGGGACCAATGTTATGGTGGGAAAAAATCATTCCTTTGCCACTCTTTTAAAGCAAAAGTTACCGGATCTGATCGTTGTAAAATGTACAAGTCACTCCTTGCATTTATGTGCGGAAAAGGCGGCAGAAACTCTGCCACGTCAACTCGAGTTTCTGATACGTGAAACGCATAACTGGTTTGCCTACAATTCCAAACGTCTGGATGCGTATAGAGATCTATACGAAGTTATGAATAATAGTAGGACTCCAAAGAAAATTTCAGGTTTCTGCGGAACTTGTTGGTTGGCGCGATACAATGCCATGCGTACAATCCTTGATCAGTGGATAGAATTGAAGCTTCTGTTCTCAATATCAAAGAGAGAGGATAGATGTTACATGGCTGAAAAATTACACGATATAATGGCTTCTGCTATCTTCAAATGCTATCTTACATTTTTAAGTGTACAACTTAAACCTGTAACAAATCTTAATATGTTATTTCAAAGTGAAAATGTAGAACCTGTTAAATTACTGGAGGACGTTTATTTATTACTGAGAGGAATCTTACAAAAACTGGTTGTACCAGCACAACTTGAGAAAGTGAATGACAAAGATTTAATAACATTCGACTTCAAAAAATATTTAATGAATACAAGTTCGATTTATCTTGGATATGACACTGAAAACCTATTGCGTGAACTAAACGATAATGAATCACGCGAACTCCGTGAACGTTGCAAAAATTTTATGATCACTTTGTGCTCAGAGGTGCAAAGTAGAACTCCTGAGCACATTCATAAATTAAAGTCTGTATCAATGCTGACTCCACAAGTTGCTATCTCGCAAACGAAACCCGATCTGAAAACTTTTTAAAAAATATTCCAAAGACAAGAGGTTTATGGAAATAAAAGTGATGTAGAAAACGAATGGAATAATTTACACCATAAAACGTGGAAAAACATTTCGTCCAGCTCTAGCAGCGCGTCATTCTGGGCAGATGTAAATGATGATTTGGATGCCGGAGGAAACAAAAGGTTCGCCGCAGTTTCTAAATTTGCTTTAGCCGTTTTAACTATGCCACTATCAAATGCTACAGTGGAAAGAGCTTTCTCCATTTATTCAATTATTAAAAATAAACTTAGAAACTAATTATCTATAGAAATGTTACAACATTTGATGCTAGTAAGGTACAGCTTAAAATTAAATTATAAGTCTTGCGTTTTATTTACCCCAAGTGAAAGAATGTTATTAAAATTCACTAATGAAATGTATGACTACAAAAAAAAAAATATTCTAAACTTGGAATGTGTTACAATGGATGCTTTTCAAGAGTGTTTATGTGAAGAGCATCCAATATAAATAAAGTTTAATAAAAAAAAAAACATTAATTTGTGTTTTATTTTGTAAATAAACTTTTAGGGGAAAAAAGTTTGAAAAGTATTAAATTTAGGGGATTTTTACAAGGAGTTAGGGGAAAACCAAAATCATAGGGTTGCAACACTGGCGTTCTAGCACGTATACAGACGTGAGAAGGTAGTGGTCAGGAGGAGATTTCTAGGAAAAAGTGTCGACTTTCGCTCTTCCTCTCTCACTCTTTCTCTCTCTACCTTTCTTTCACGACGCTACCTTACGCACAGCAAAAATTTAATCTAATCTCTCTCTCTCGCTCCCTCCTACCCTAACACGGCGCTACCTCACGCTGCCTGCACGCGCTGACTCTCTCTCTCTCTCTCGCCCTTTCTTTCGTTGACTTTCTCTCTCTCTCTCTTTCTCTCAATCTTTCGTCCACGACGCTTCCTTACGCTATCGCTTCTTGTCTTCAGACTAGCATGGCCGCAGCTCACCGCCTACCGCTTCCGTGCTTCCTGATTCGCTGATCTATTTTATTTAATAACTCGTTAACGAGGACAAATTTTATTACTTTTTATTTCACTTTTCGCTTCCAATTATCCATGTGGACACGTGTATTTCCGCGGTTGTAGCTTACGTGAGACACCCTGTATATATATATATATATATATAGCAATCTTACATGAGGTGGAATGGAGCAGCACAGTCACGGCGTATATCTCATGTCGTTGCCTCGTTCATGTCCTGTAGAAAAAAAAATAAGTGAATTTATGACAGTGATTTAAGAAAAATATGAAGCTACTTGTACACACGTGAGTACATGATTTTAATGTTTTGATTATACAGGAAGAGTTTACGGAAACGCAGCTAAGTTAGATGGAATACAAAACTAACCTCTTCTTTCAGTTCGCATCTTCGGTACCCCAAAAGTCCTCCGCAGGTGGAATTCCAGCATTCTGTGGCTTTCTTCCTTGGCTTCGCACTCTCTCCTTAGCAGTGCGAAGCGCCACTTTTAAAAATTCAGCAATTTCCCTGCGAGATGGTACAGGGTAATGCCTACTATGGAGTACGGCGTCTGCAAATGAAACGTAAGCAAAATCTTAAGTATAGGTTAGAGTATCACAATTAAATGAACAATGATTCTTACCGTGAATAGCACGGACGGCTCTGCTTTGGCATAACGCCGACTTATCTTTTTCGTAGCCCAGCCAGCTGTACGATGTTAATAACTTGTCGCAAAATGTTTCCTTGAAACATAATGCGACAGCTTCTTTTAAAGTGAAACCGCCTACGTACTCAAAATAATCAACCTAAACAAAGCAAGTGATCATTGACATTTACTAGATAAAGATGAATGCAATCAAACTTTAGTTTCACTTACAGCTTTCTTGTAGCCATCTTCATCAATATCCTGAAACTGGGTCATTCCAGCCTGCGTGAATATTGGGAGGAACGAAGGCTTCTGTGGGGCTCCTCCTCGGCATTGCAGCAGCTGCCGCTGCTGCCTTACCACCTTGTCCAATGTTGCTTGCATGTTCCTGCAAAGGTAAATTATAATTATAGATATTTTAATAACAACAATGCAATCGATACTTACACCACCATGGATTCCAAATTTTCCATCTTCTGGTATAGGTCCCTGTAACCATTAATATATGTCAGAAAATGTCTTTAGGCTGTGACGTGGTATTTTGAATACCCGTCACAAAACGAGAATCCTCTCCCCTTCGCCGCGAATTAAGAAAAGAACCGTCGCGGACAGAGTCACCGGGTGGACCGCGGAAAATATGTAACGCGAGTCGGAGGTCCTCGAGGCTGGTTCTGAGTTAGAATAATGAATAAATAGTAAAGTTAGACCCTCTTTCATGACCGCCACGCCGGAGAGGGGAAGGACGAGGCCGGAGAGAGCAACGGCGGCCGACGGAGCGACGGCAGAACGAGAGAGAGAGAGAGCGAGCCGTCGAAGGATTAAGATAAAGAGAGCGAGAGAGAGGACACGCACGGCGAGAACGAGCGAGGCAGAAAGACGATCGGCGAAAGAAACGGCCGAAATTCCAAGGCAACGAGGACCACCCGACAGCGAATCATCGGAGCATCCCTTCGCTTAATGACGGATCGAGATGACCGCCGGAATGGTCATCGGTGGCGGTCATCCGGTCGAAATTCGCAAGAGGAATTATTATCGAAGTCACGAAAAGCGGCCATGCGTGCGCGCGTCGCCTAGCGAGGCGGTAGAGCGAGAGAGATGGCGAGTAGGCGCTCGGCTATCTTCGGGTGGGCTCGGGGAATTTCGGTAGGCCGGCTCGTAAGGAACCGCGTGCGTGATCCTAGAAAAATTACTCTGTGCGCGACGTTTGGTTAAATAAGAGGTAATTAGAGCGATCGATAAATACATCCTTTGTTCACGTACGAAGCTCCTCCCGGGTGGCGGATCGAGAAGTGAGGTCAATTCCGGGGTTTATTCGGAGCTTAGAACATTTTATAACCGAGTTATCGGAGTTTGATCGAGATTGTTGGTTAAATTAATTAATTAGTAACAATGGAAGCATCCTTCGATTTTCTCGTGTGAGTCCTTTGTTCGCGAGGAACGGAACCAGCCTCGGTCGCCGTCCGGGTGCGCGGTTAATTGAATATTTATTGTATCTTGTTGTTGTTAGAATAATTATTAATTGATTTATCGCTTAAATTATAGAATTGAGACATTAATAAGTAGTATATTCCTCGGTAGAATAATCGAAAAGCGAGGCAACCACGTGCCGGCATCGAGCACGTAGCCGGCGGTTAATTCGTCCGGACGTTTAAGTAAACACCGCGGACAAAGAGATTCCGGTTTTGTTTAGTTGTGTAGCGAACGGAAAATTTCGAATGTTTGCAATAACTTTATTTGAATAAATTCTTTTATTGTTTCTTTTTCGTAAATCGTGCTCCGAAGGAACTTTGTTAACAATTTCTTTCCCCCCTCAACCCACTACTCCCTACGGCTGCGTGAGCGTTATTTCGTGAGCCCTTATTGCGGAGAGGATTCTCGCAGATTTATAAATAAATTAATTTGTTTTAAAACGGTTATTTCGCGGGGAGTGCATCCGGCACCTCCCCGGAATAAATTTAGAAATAACGTTGCAAGGCATATAAAGAAGTAAGGCATACATTCTTTATTCGCAGTATTTTATGAGAGAAGAATGAACATACAACTTACGTACTTGTCGAATTAGTGGGTGTAGAATGTCCATCCTGCGGCATCCCCAAATTCCATGCAGATGATGGCTCCCTGGCAGGTGTGGTCTGCGCTGCACCTGCAACATATAAATTTTGCATGTAATGCAGGTCATTAGCTGCGTGTGGCCTGCATGTATCTGTGCGTTCGTTGTATATGTTTCCGTCTTGTCCTTGTATGTTCGTTCTGTAAATGTTTTCTTCTCGTGCTCGTATGTCTGGTCTATAAATGTTTCTGTCCGGTCCTTGTATGTCCGTTGCGTATATGTGTCTGTCTTCTACGTAGGAACTAGTAAAATTTGGCCCTGTGGCATCCTCTTCTTCCAGCGTTGCTCGCAGCTCAGCGAGGTCCGAGTGCACATTTCCGGGAGCCAACCTCATCCTCTTCCTGGGCTCCTCGTCGGAAGAAGTCGTCTGATAGCGCGCCGGCTTGCTGGCTACTCGCTTCGGTCGTTGTTGTTCCATTTCGTTTTGTAATGAAATAATGTTATAAAAAAATTGAAAAATATTTATGCATATCCGCAATACACGTAATTGCTATAATTAAAAGTCATACTTACATTACAATTCATCCGTCTCGTTTATTAATCTTTTTATAATTTTCTTCGTCGTCTTCTTCGTCGTCTTCTTCGATTATAAAAATCAGTACGTATTCGTCACTAGTCAGAATACGACTAGCGAAACAATCGTTTCCGCGTCCGTTCCGTTAAAAAACAAAATACATAATACATACATTTGCGCGGGAGGTATTACCATTGGCCGTAAAAAACAACGTATCCCCTAAATCAAATGTACGGCCACAGCCGACTCTAGTACTAGCCGTGCTGAGAATTGTGGCAACACCGCTAATGGCGGATCGGGAGTCCTATTTTCAATAGTAGAGTTTTGTGTCAGCGTTATAATTAACATCATTTTGTTGTTTAAAATTATACTAATATACAGTAATTTTGATTAATTATGAATAAGCAACACCTAAATATCAAAATTATAGTAAGTAGAAGTAATATAGAAGTATACTAATCTTAAAAAATGTGGTATATATTTTGTGGACTCTCGGAAGAGTTTGGTGTTGTGATGCATTATATTTGAAATATTTATAGAGATTTCAAGAAAAGATAAGTGTGAAACAAAATAAAATCATCTTTGAACCAAATTGAAGGATTTAAAAATTGTTAAAGGTATGTATAAGTTAATAAAGACCTGAAATAAACCAAATTATTGGTGCGATGCCAAATAGGTTAAGTGTACACTTGGAAAAGTCTAAAGAGGTTAGTATAATTCGCTATTGAACGGAACAACTATGCAGTTAATTACAAAATCGTGTTATAGGACATTTAATGTGAAAGCCCCCACCCGAGGGTGGAGAGCTTACGCGACCTCGCCTGGTCAGGCATACGCAACAAAGTTCCATCTACCATCCAGTAACCACTACTACCAAGTAAAGAACGCGCAAGGAAAAATCCAGCAGCACCTGCGCGGCGGCGCAGGGTGAGCAGTTTCGCCGTGGTGCAGTGATGACGCGGCGCGCCACACCAGCACCACGCCCACGGGGAACCTCGGGGAGGCCCGCTCACTGTGTCACGTCCCTTGACACAAGCCCTGCAAGGATCGGATCGGTAGGGATGGGGAAGGAGTAGGGTAGGGAGTGGAAAGACAAGGAACCTGAAAAGAAAATGGGGATTAGTATGGAGATTAGATGGGGGCGAAGCATCCGAGCTCGCCCCCTTACGCGCGCCCTAAGCCGTTCGGCGGCAGGGTTCCCCCGAGAGGGTGACGGGGCCCTGCATCCATGGCAGAGGATTCCGACAAATCCTCTGCTGAACGGCTCCCGAACAATATACTTAAAAACTACGCGCACAAATCACTACACTCACTCGTAGCACGACACAGGCACGATCACGATCACTGCGCTCACGCAGGTCACTAGCACCTGCATTTGTCCCTATTCTATTGAGTCGCAGGCCCTAAGTTAGCATGCACACGTGCCCCCGGCTGGCAGCATCCATCGTAACATTCTCTCCCGCGCACACATTCACACCTGAATTTAAATTCGACCCCTTTACTGGCTGCCCTTTAGCCAGAGGGTCTCGCGACAGAAATCGTCGAAGAGCGAGAATGCTTCTGGTGACGCCACTAAGCAGTGGGCCGCCTCCGGCCATTCTCGCTTTTCCATAAGGTCCCGCAAAGCGACTCTTTGCGGTTCGAAAGCCGGGCAGTGAAAGATGTGGTGCCGGGCAGTGTCCACCAACCCGCACTCGCAAGTCTCATGGGTGGCGAGTCCGAGTGAATGAAGTCTGGCTCGGAAATCGCCGTGTGCCGTGAGAGCTTGCGAGACGTAGTGGTTGGGTTTTACCCACCCCGCACGCACTCTCTCCCTCACATCCGGGAAGAAGGCAAAGGTGGTGCGGCCCATTTCAGAAGAAGCCCAGCGGGCCTGCCACCTGTTTATTGCCTCAACCTTGGCGCTTTTGACTAGCGCTCTTTTTCTTGGAGTTTCCGCGGGCTCGGGGTTTTTCCTAATTCTGTAAAGTTCCCTACTCTGTTATAGCATAATGTCAATCGGGAGCACACCTGCTACAACCTGGAGCGATTCTGTCGCTGCCGTGCGATACGCGGAGGTCATCGACAGAAGCGCTTCGTGTTGCAGAGCACTGAGGATTCTAAATTCTCTTTCAGTGCAAAGGTCGGACCACCCTGCAGCTGCATAAGCTACTGTCGTACAAATACTCCGCGGTAAATTGCCGCAAGGGTTCCGAAACGCAGTCCCCATTGACACTTCGCTAGCCGCCCTAGTTTCGCGAAAAGCGACCCTACCTTGTCGCGCAAATAATGGCAATGGGTTGTAACGCCCATTCCTTTGTCTAGATGAACCCCGAGGTATTTGACGGTCTCCCTAAACTTAATGCTTTTATTTCCTAATCGGATGGTAGGCGCCCTATCGCTCATGTCGCTTTTCTTTGCCTTTGTCTTCCGCTTTCGATCGGGACGCGCACCTCCCCGTCTTCCTATCGGGGCCCTCCGTATCCAGTCAGACTTCAGGACGATTCCCTCAGTCTTCGTTTCTGAGATACGGAGTTTGGCCGAACTGCACCAATTAACGATCGTGTCGACGACCCGCTGGCCGTCGACTTCAATTTCGCGGCGCGAGTCGCCCTCGACGAGGACCAGGAGGTCATCGGCGTAGGCGACGAACTTCAAACCAAATGAGGCTTCTAGAAGCCTCAGAAGCTGGTCGAACATGAGGTTCCAGCAGGAAGGACCTAAGACAGAACCTTGGGGACAACCCCGCGAAGCCTTTTTGGAGACCTCATGCTCTCCCCATACGATCTTGACCCTCCGATCGCCGAAGTAGCTCTTTAGCACCTCGAAAACGTTCTTCGGGCAATCTCGCCTGCGCAACGAATCTAACACTAAGGGCCACACGTTGTCGAATGCACCGGAGATATCGAAGAGCAGCGCGACAGCGTACCTCTTTTTGGAGGCAGAGACCATTCGTCGCAGCTCGACGATTGCATCCTCCGTCGACCGTCCGGCTCTGAAGCCGAATTGCCGATCGGAGAGATTCCCAGGCGCGAGCGACGTGGTGGTGAGGCGCTCTTTGAGCAGCCTCTCGAAGAGTTTCCCTACAACGGAGAGGAGACAAATCGGGAGCCCTCCCCCTTCAGGAAAACTCTTAAGGAGCCCTCCTTCCAGGGTGAAGGAAAGACGCCCCACTGAAGGCATCCGTTGAAGAGCCGCACCAGCTGACCGGGAATAACTCGGAAAGCCTCCTTCAGCACACGAACCTCGATGAGGTCCGGTCCAGGAGCCTTTCCGTTTTTTAACGATTTTACGACCTTGCTCAGTTCCTCGACCGTGAAAGGAGGAGCATCTGGCATGTCCACCATCCCTAATTTCCCGTTGAACGGGGCTATCTTCGATTTCCCGGTCTTCGGGAACGTGAGTCTCCAGGAGGCAGCTGGCAGTTTCGCGCATGTTTGTTGTGGAGTCGTCGTCACGCCTGAGAGTACTAAGGACTCTGTCTACTCGGAGTTTATTCGCCTGGTGCTTATATACGAAGCCCCAGGGATCCGAGTTCCCGTGCGACGTGACGAAGCTCCTCCAGCTGTCCAGTTTGATTTTTCTCACCTGCCTGCTATACTTCCGCAAAGACGCGCGGTACTCTAGCTCTTTGGCAAGGCGAGCTTCACCAACCTGTTCCTCCTGCAAAGCTCGGCGTAGCCGGTATACGGTCTTCTTTAGGGTCGTAAGTTCGGGGGTCCACCACGGGTTAGAGCGCCTGAAAAGTTTCTTTCTTGGCATCGACTCTGTGCAAGCGTCTGTGAGGACGCTCGCAAGTGTCTCCGCCATTTCCTCAACGCGATCCGCAGACGTCAGGTCGATCACCTCCAGCTTTGAGACGGAGAGAGCGGCTAGCGTCACGGCGAACTGATCCCAGTCGGCCCTCCGAGTGTTGAACCTCGTGTTCACAGAATGCCGCGCCGCACCGCAATCACTACTCTTGGCCTTCGGCGCACCGATCCTGATATCAACGGAGTTGTGGTCGCTGTTCGTCCAATCCTCCCTCACCTTCCACTCGCCGATGAACTGGCTCATGTTGGACGACACGAGGGTGACGTCAATATACGACGAGCCTCGTGGAGTCCAGTAGGTGGGTGGCTGACGAACATCGTTCACAACCTTTAAGCCAAACGCCCGAACGAGGTCCTCCAGCTTAGATCCTCTCTCGTCGGTTCTCTGGGGACCCCAGAGTGACGAGCGGGCGTTGGCATCCAACGCAACGAGTATTCTCTGCCCCCTCAGTGAACGGAGCACCATGTCGAGGTGCCTGAGGTGCTTCTCGATGTCGTCGCGATACTGGAAGTAATGCGAGACGGCATAAAACGAGAAGCCGGGTGCCTGCACTTCCACGCAAACGCAGTGGGTTGTGCTCAGCTGCGAGACTTTGACCATGCTATACTCGGGGTTGCAGACCGCTACGGCCGCCCAGGGCTGCTCGACGCGGTCCGCAGCTACTTTAGCAGTGGTCCCTAAACCAACAAAAGCCCAGGTCTTGCCAATCTTTCGGACGTATGGTTCCTGCAATAACAGGACGTCCAGTCGCTTCTGGCTAATAAGATCCCTGACTTCACCCGTCACTACATTTGAACGGCCCATGTTCAATTGTAGGACCCTAATACCCGTGAACGCAGGCGCGGCCTCCGCCGGCGGAGGAAGCAAAACCGAGGTCTCTCGCGGTGGGACCGGACACGCACGCGTCGCGGAAGGAGTCGATGTGGGGGACGCAGGGTTCGCGATCGCGGATATAACGTGCCTCACGCTTGAGGACTTCGCTGACGCTAGCGCGGAATCTATTTTCGCGATGTCTACTACGCGGACTATAGGGTCGAAATTGACCCTGCGCCTAGCCCTAGAAGATGGCTTGGGCACCAACCTATCACACCTTTCTAGGACGACACGGACGGTACGAAGACCGAAAACCTGGGACTGCAGTCCGTCGCGCGATGGGCCAGGGGCGCAGCGGGAAGCAGGTCGGCAAGGCGCCATGGAGGAACCTCCCCGACGAGTGGCCGCGACCCTGCACTGCCCTTCGCCGGAGCTGCATCCCTTCGTGGCGCGCGCGTCAGGCATCGAACGAGCAGCCAGACGCGCGCTCTTCCTTGCCACGTTGGTCTCTTCTGGGATAGCCTCCACCCGGAGATCCGATTGGGAGGCTAGTTTACCTCCGGAATATTTTATCCCAGAAGCGACCATCATGGAGTTTTATAGGCAATTTTCTCTATTGAAGTTCGGAAAGAAAATGCAGAAAAGAAACCGACAGCTGAAAAGAAAAACCTGGAAATAAATGGGGGGGTGCCTCCCGGTTCCGTCGCCCAGGCAGTCAGGAGACTGCCGAGACGCGGGCCTGGGTTGCTGCGACTCTGCGATGGGAAAAGCACAGAGCCGCGGGAAGGAGAGGATAAGGACGGGTTGTGAATGGGAGTGATTAGGAGAGGACGGAAGTGTAGGTTATGATAGGTGAGGGGAGGAAAAAGGATGTGGGAAGGTGGGGAGGGGGAACCAGAGCCCCGTTGGCCACTGCGCAAAGACGCAGCGTTGCCCAGCTCTCACCACGAGGAGGTGGGGTTGTCATATGGCTGCTAGGGCTAGAGTCGTTCACCCTAGTAGCCTTGAGAGCCCGTGTTATAGGACATTTAATGTCGAGAACGCCGACTCCAAATGCCGGTCGTCCCTACTACCTCGCCTATATAGGCATACGCACCTCATTAACCACTAGCCAGCGCTCCCTAGCCAGGGTACTAAGGATGGAAAAACCCTCAGATATTCCCAGGCGTAGGAATGCGGTGACTCGGCCACGGAACGGCTCACGTTCCGCGCCCACGGGGAGCCACGGGGAGGCGCACCGCTTGGTGTCCGTATCACCCCGACACCAACTCCAAGTATGTCGTTCCGGGTTGTGTATAAAGGGCCACGGAATCAAGCACACTTCATTGCGTTCGAAAACCCTTGGAACGTTCGACTGTAACACCTCGCTATATGTGGGCAATACCAGCTATACCAGCACGCAGGGCAAGGGAACCCTACGGCTGTCGTAAGCCGCGTTCGAAGCGAGGTGGCGGAAAAGCAGGAGCCCCAGTCCTCATCAGCACCAGGCTTCCCTGGACGGACCTGTACCGGTGCGCGGGCATGGCCGGCGGGCGTTAATCATCGGGGTCCACTGCCCCTTCATAACCTGCAATTCCTTCTTTGTGGAGGCAGACCCTTGTTAGCTACGATTTCGTAGACACAGGGATACCACGGGAAGGTCGGGTCTGCCTAAGTAGAGAGAGGCTTGGCCCGTTTATAAGTACAAGCCGTGGCGGGTCCTCGAGGCACCCCATAAACCATCTCCGTTTCGCCTAACTCTGTCGAGCTTCTTCACATTGAAGCTCAGAGCCTGGGGAGAGGCCACGTCGTACATTATCACCGTTCTGTTACGCCGGTTTGCGCATCTACTACCTTCACCCCTCGTGTTATAGGACAGTATTATAATTGTGGAAAATTTCCTCACCACCCTAGGGGTATTTACCATGGCGCGTTACCTTTTTTTTTATTATAGTGGGTGGTTCGCCAATAGCCCTATTATCCCACTTTATAAAATAAAATAAACATTTTTAACAATAACAAAAACATAACTTTTGTATTCATAAAGAAATAAAGTATTACATTTTGCAATAATAATAAATAATCTTGAATAATATTAATAACAAAACAATATAATATACTCTTGAAATAATACTAGTAAAACCTTAAATCTTGTGAAATAGTACTAAGCAAATAAGTAAAACTCTATTAATGTAGTAAAACATATTGAAAATCTAGTTTGTATAAGTTTTTAATTTACGACTTTTAGATGTAATGTTCGCACGCGTTTCCAACTGATTATTATTCACAGTTTTTTGTATAATCATTTAATAAAATATTTGAAAAAATTGATAATAACTGAAACAAAATATTGTGATATGCTTCACCACAAACACATGAATCTGAAAATACTAAATAATGTCTATCAGATTTCATGCTAATATAAGTTAATTTACATAAAATATGCTTATGATTTTCAGAACGTATAAAGTTGGATTCCAAATAATCATCATTTATTATGGCCTCCATTATTGCACACATGTGAATAAATGTGGTTATCACTTCTTCAGTGGGAACAGAAAATCCTCCTCTTTGTAAGTGATCAAAAAATATATTGCCTATAGTTTTACCTTTATCCTCCACAATTAATAAACGACATATGTTACAATTTAATTTTTTAGCAACAGAATGGGACCCATACCCGGATATGTAAATTTTTATGGAATCATCAACAACGCAATCAGCCAAATATGTGGAATCGAAGATTCCTAAGAAACAACTTACATCAATGGAGAGGTCATGAATATCGTTATTATTATCATCGCAAATTCGAAATTTATTTTTGATTTCAGTAAAAGAAAACGAACTTGCCGATTTTGTAAATATATGTTTTAGTCTAATATTTTTTTCGGCATGAATTGCTTCGGTATAAGATATATGATAATTACAACCAGATAAAAGTCTATAATTTCCAAATCTTTTCTCTAATTTTTCGGTTGTAAATTTTCCAGCTAAAAGATATGATATATCAAAATTTTGGAAACAGTACTCTGTAAGTTGCAAAAGAACTGTAGTACTTTGATGCAGAGCTTTGAAAGTATCTAATGTTAAATGCCCATTTGTCTCTAAATTTTGCCAAGAATTCAACCATATTAGAAGTTTCTTTAAAAATTTACATCTATAATCATTAACATTCAAAATCGGTTTACAAAATTCGTTTCTTTTCCTGTTACCTTTCACACTACTTGTATTGTTCACGATGTCCCACCAATTGCGAAATATTTTTAAAAACTGAGCAGTATCGGTATAATTGAAATCTTTCATAGCTGCTATTGTAGACTGATGGAATACATTATCAACGAGGAAAACCTTTTGTCGGTCAAAATTATTTGGATATAGTGAATTATAGTTTAATTTATAAGCTTTCTTAACAATTAAATGTTTTTCGGAATCATAAACCGCACGTAAATCATTAAACTTTGCTAATCTTGGTTCCTTTGTATAAAAGTCGGGAAAAACGAAAGTTTTATCTAAATTTTTTAAATTTAACCAATTATTTCTTATATTTTTCATTATATGAACAAAGTCGTAAGAAAGAAAAATAGTTTTATTAGATTGCGAAGGATTAGGAAAACTTATACCATTATTAGATAATTTATTAAACATACTTCTATTGATCCTATGATTATCTGTAACAATACATATTATTTCGAAACCACATTTTTGGATAAATTCTATAATTTTATATATAATCGGTATCATTTCATCCCCGGTAATATTGAAAACTGGTAATAATTTAACAATTTCAGAAAAATTACCAAAAGCTGAACTTATCATAAAAGCTAAAATAGTTTTTACCAATGTATTAGAATTTGAAGCACAACCTGCAAGTCTATTTGATTTATACTGTAATTTTGAGCTAATATAAATTTCATCAATTAATAAAATCACTACTTTTTCCCTAGTTGTTAAATTTGATGATATGTTAACAAGATAACATTCATTTTTTATATCATTATCAGGTGTTATAGTCATATTGGAAGAAAGATATTGTAAATACCGTTTATGAGGTAATATAACAAAACTTCTTAATAAATTGTATGCAGCCGACGATTGGCTATATAACGAGAAGGCCATAATAATAGTGCATGAACTATATCTATTTTTTTTATTTTTTATTTGCCTTATTTGATCTGATACTATTTCCAGATTTTTGGTGTAAGCGAATTCAATTGACTCTGCAATAAGATATGCCTTATTGAGTTCATTTAGAGACTTCTCAAGATGTTTTTCAATAAGACATATATCAGTGTTAGGATCTGTATCATGTAATACTTTATATCTATTTAATAAATTCTCAAGCTGAGACCACCTAGACAATTTTTGATCATCAGGTAGTACCCACTTTAAATCGTTAAATTGCACTTCGTTATCTTTTTGAAAAACTTGTAATTTCATGTCGTGACTAATCACAATCTGTGTAGTAAGTACCAAAAAATCAAAATCATCATTACGTACAAGCATGCAAAAATAAATTTTTGAATTTGTTATTTTAACAGTCCAACAATTTGAAATTACAAGCTTTTTTGTATAATTATTTATTAATTCGAAGAAATTACTAATCAAATCAGAATTATTAAATTCTTCTACTAAAGATTCATTTCTTTGGGTAATTTCTTTTTTACGCTCTACAGGATCTTTTCTTGGTGGTACCACGCATTTTGTTAAGTAAGATGGTAAATTAGGAAAAATGGATGGTACTGCATCTGCTATAAGCCTTGGACACCTTAACAAAACATTCTCTAGTACACCATCGGGCGATAAAATACGCTGGTACCTTTGAATAACGTTTTCAGGAAAATGTAAACTACAGACAGCAGAATATTTTGTTGGTGTCCAATGTTTACGAGGAATAGCCACCATCCATTTTTTCCGCAATTCCTCATCTTTGGGGAATGAAAATATAGAATTGTAATTATTATTTTTTAAATTACTATCATAATTTCCCTTGCAATTGGGAACACAGCAACGTCGTGGCATTATTGACGAATAAATTAAATTTATAACAAAAATATATATAAAACAAAATGTCCAAAAATGCTATAGATTATTTTAAATAAATGTGCTACACACAAAAATAAGAATCTGTAGAGTTATTTAAATAAATAAAATACCTGGAACATTGCACCGTTTTTTATATTCATGTGACTTTTAACTACATAATATTCAAACATTTGAAAGATGGGCGGGAAACTAAAATGCCGGTAGAGCGAGACTGGGTAGCCGGGAGTCCGGTGGGTGTGGGAGTAGGTTGGGTTAGGTATATGAGAGCCGGACTCCCGCAGTGTTGCCATTTTATCCTTCAGCACGGCTAGTACTAGAGTCGGCTGTGGTACGGCCAATGCAAATGCCTCCTGGGGAAATTTATGTACCGTTTTTTGTTTTATAACGTAACAATAGGGTAAAGCAGTGTTTCCCAAACTGTCGAAATTTATACAAGGTGTGTTCGACCATATAGTCGTGAGCTATATCACGTTGTAGCCAGGAATACATAGAGCCGAAATAAGTCATAAAAGGTGACCTAAGCCAGGTTAGTTATCGAGTTATTAATTAAAAAAGATAGGCAAATCACGACGCGCGGAAGCGGTAGGCGGCGGGCCGCGGCCACGCTAATCTAGCGGCGCGAGGCGAGTGGCGAGCGGGTGGGGCGCCCGAGCTCGTCTACATACGTAGGTGATGAGCGATCGGGAGGAGCTTTCCACGAAAAAGTGACAAGCAGTGGGGCATTAACGCTCGAGCATCGAGTAGACTTTCCCTCTTCCTTCCGCTCTCTGTCTTTCTCTCTCTTCCTTTCCTCGACGGCGCTACCTTACGACGGCGACTTGCGCGGACTCTCTCTCTCCCTCCTTTCTCTTTTTCTTCTACGGGTGGAGCATCGCGTAGACATTGTTTAAAATGTCCCCCTCTTTCTCTCACGCACAACTCAGTCCGTGTAACAACACTACGCGTTGCACGCTGAATCATATGTGCCGGAATCGTAGAAAACGCGTGTGCGATTGCTGCACGCATTTCGGCCTCTGTCCCGCCACGCGTGTCTTCCACGAGATGTTTTACGCAAAGCTACGCGATGCTCCAGCCGTAGAAGAAAGAGCGAAAGGAAGGGAGAGAGAGAGAGTCCGCGCGAGTCGCCGTCGTAAGGTAGCGCCGTCGAGGAAAGGAAGAGAAAGAAAGAAAGAGAGAGGAAGGAAGAGCGAAAGTAAACAATTCGATGCTCGAGCCGTAGAAGAAAGAGAGAAAGGAAGGGAGAGAGAAAGAGTCCGCGCGAGTCCCCATCGTAAGATAGCGCCGTGGAGGAAAAGAAGAGAGAGAAAGACAGAGAGCGGAAGGAAGAGGGAAAGTCTACTCGATGCTCGAGCGTTAATGCCCCACTGCTTGTCACTTTTTCGTGAAAAGCTCCTCCCGATCGCTCATCTCCTACGTATGTAGACGAGCTCGGGCGCCCCACCCGCTCGCCACTCGCCTCGCGCCGCTAGATTAGCATGGCCGCGGCCCGCCGCCTACCGCTTCCGCGCGTCGTGATTTGCCTATCTTTTTTAATTAATAACTCGATAACTAACCTGGCTTATGTCACCTTTTATGACTTATTTCGGCTCTATTTATTCCTGGCTACAACGTGATATAGCTCACGACTATACGGTCGAACACACCCTGTATACTTCTATAATTTGAATAACAATAATTGTAAGTGCCCCTCGTCCAAAAAACCATTACATATACTGCAATAACAATCAAAATCTGATCCAAATTGAAAAATCAAAAACTAATTATTTAAATGCGCGCGCGCGAGATAGTAAGGGTTAGAGAGAGAGAGAGAGAGAGAGAGAACGGGAAAGAAGTGAGAGAAAAGTTCAGATGGCGTTGCTGGCTACTTAACCACGTCCGCAGGAGAGTCGCGCTTTCGACTCTAGCCTACTATTGGTCGAAACGGTCACGCACACTAAGCGGCTCGCCCGACAAAGAACGGTGATTGGTCCTAGGGATAGACCTCTCTTGCCCTTGTCCGTCCCGCTAACTTTATTTCCAGTGGTCCTCACAGTATATACTGTGGTTTCATCAGTCGTATTCTGGCGATGACTTGCGCGCGAACAGTCGACCTGAGCGGACGTGTTCTTAGTTCGTGCGTGTTATTTGAATTTTCTCATTGTTCTCTGCGGGACCTTTGTCCCTTTCAGTGGTTGAAACTTCATTAGTTAAATAGTTAAATAATAAACTGTAATTCAGTTACTTAAGTTTAATTTTAAATATGTGAGTGTTAAGTCCCGTAACCCACAGACGCCTCCAAAGTACTCCGCTAGATGTCCTATCCTCTTTCCTAATTCTCGTAAGCACTGAAATCTCACCCTATAACAATATATAGAACTCCTAAGATACCTGACCGTAGCGTCTGGGGTAGGGTCCGCCTGCATCAGCCCCACTGATGAGTCTGCAGTCGGACCCAAGATGAAACGCACTTTCCTTTCCTTTTCATTTTTCTAACACCAAACCATCTCCTCAACACCCCCATCCCAAAGGAGTTTCTTCGGAGGACGAATCCGTTACGCGTCCTGAGCCCAGTGGATCCGGCACGTAACAGTGAGTGAGGGTGGAAAAATCGAAGACTTTCTTTTTAACACTGGACTTTGTTAGTCTTCCATTTCCTTGAACTATCCCGATTCATCCTGCAGCTGGTAAGGTATTACATTCACCTGTCAATTTATTACGTATTCTAAATAGTATACAGGGTGTCCCACGCAAGCTACAACCGCGAATATACACGTGTCCACATGGATAATTGGAAGCGAAAAGTGAAATAAAAAGTAATAAAAATTGTCCTCGTTAACGAGTTATTAAATAAAATAGATCAGCGAATCAGGAAGCACGGAAGCGGTAGGCGGTGAGCTGCGGCCATGCTAGTCTGAAGACAAGAAGCGATAGCGTAAGGAAGCGTCGTGGACGAAAGATTGAGAGAAAGAGAGAGAGAGAGAAAGTCAACGAAAGAAAGGGCGAGAGAGAGAGAGAGAGAGTCAGCGCGTGCAGGCAGCGTGAGGTAGCGCCGTGTTAGGGTAGGAGGGAGCGAGAGAGAGAGATTAGATTAGATTTTTGTTGTGCGTAAGGTAGCGTCGTGAAAGAAAGGTAGAGAGAGAAAGAGTGAGAGAGGAAGAGCGAAAGTCGACACTTTTTCCTGGAAATCTCCTCCTGACCACTACCTTTTCACGCCTGTATACGTGTCATAACGCTCCGCCCGTCGAAATTTATCGCTTCTTATCTTCAGACTAGCATGGCCGCAGCTCACCGCCTACCGCTTCCGTGCTTCCTGATTCGCTGATCTATTTTATTTAATAACTCGTTAACGAGGACAATTTTTATTACTTTTTATTTCACTTTTCGCTTCCAATTATCCATGTGGACACGTGTATATTCGCGGTTGTAGCTTGCGTGGGACACCCTGTATAAAAATCACAATCTAGCCTCTTGGGCTAGATAAATTTCAAATGTCGGGTTCTCCCGAACATTCGGTCCCTCCGGACAAAGGTAGACATAAAGACAAAGACAAAGACATTGACATAGACGAAGAATGTACAATGGACATCGAACTAACGAATAGCAATAATGACGCTATTGATAAAAATGATAATTACCGAACAGTAATACTAAATAACAATAAAATAAGATCCCTGGACGAAAACACCAACGTAGTCACAAAGCGAAAACCGGAGATAGGCACGCCATCGTTGCCGCTAAAAAACAAATACGAATCAAGTCACTCGGGTCCGTTTAAAGTAATAATTCAACCAGATCCCCTTTCTGAAACAAAACATATTCACGACATTACAATTGGTAAATGGCTGGTTCCCATTTATCCAAATGAAATATCCGAAATAAAGCAATTCGGTAGAGCTAAAGTAGCCGTTACCTTCAATAGTGCTTCTAAAGCGAATGAACTTTTAGAAGATCCGTTTCTGCAAAGTAAAAAGCTTGTTGCATTTATTCCGAAGCAATGTGCCACCAGGCTGGGGATTATAAAAGGGGTCCCAAAGGAAATCGATGTCACTGAAATCATTAAGAATGCCGAAACTAAATATAGAATATTAGAGTCTAAAAGGTTTGAAAGAAAAATAACCAGTGAAAATGGTGATATTACACATGTCGCCACTCAAACAATTCTACTTACTTTCAGTGGCCAGATACGCCCTACAAATATCGCAATCTACAAAGTAAGATATGTTGTAGAAGATTATATTCTGCTAAAACAAACAGTTTGTGATCTTCGGGTTCCGTGGGTGCCTCAAACCGAGGAGTCGTGGTAGCAAGCCGCTTCACGGCACAACCAACGCATTTGAATTCTTTATTTCTTAACTTCTTTGAAAACTTTGGACAGAGTCACGCGTATCTTACTTTATTTCAAGACGTGTATGATTCGCAATTTCGCGCAATAAAGTAACGTTAATGTAAGTCTATCGAAGAAAGAATTGTTTCTCGGCTCTAAGTACCTTTGAACGATTTTCCTTCTTTCGATAGAGGCACATTCATTTAACAGTATATAGTTCTTAAATACTTTATTCTGATTAACATTCTCCACGCTATTGTCGTTCTGGGTGTTGATTCGTTAATAAAGTATCGAATATCTAGTAATATTGGAGAGGCAAAGATTGGTCCCTGGCTCATTGTATCCTTTGGTCAATCGTCTTCCTTTTCTTCAATATTACTCAATAAGTGCATGCATAATCTAAATACTTTATCTTATAAAGCATACGAACAACGTAATGGTACCTCGTATGTCGAATTTTCGATAAAGTATCCGCGTCAGTAAAATCGAAAGAGATCAACTGCCAAACTATCGGACGTACGCAATCCTCTAGTTAGGCAGGCGTATTTCCCAATCTTACTTATTGTTTGTTTTCATTTCGTATTACTTAGCATATGCCCGACTTCTCGGCTTGGGGCATTCACGCTCACGCACTATACACTAAGAACGGTTTCTCGGATTTTTTTTAAACTTTGCAGGTTTGTAGGGGACTACGATAGAAGTATCAAGCAATTTTTTTATCGGCGATAATTCGGTTCTTCAGGGTGAAAACAGCCCTTAAAGGTAGATAGGCGTTTTCCTATTTTCCCGTATATCTTTAAAATTACAATAGATACAAAAAAATTGTAATAACGAAAATTGAATGGCTTTTTATGTTCTATAAAACAGTATTCTTAAATTGTTAAACATTCGTTTTTTAAATAAACAAAAAGCCCCTCCACCATTATTTTGACTTTTTTAATTGTCTGTAACATCTAAAAAGATGCAGAACCTGATTATAAATACATACATATGTGTTAAACTGCCCAGACAATATGGTATTTAGATCATTTAGCGATACGTGCATGTTGGACGTCTCACACTGCACTGCGAACAAAGCGCTATTAGTTACCAAGTAGCTATGTGTGGAAACTTGTATACTGCAATATTTTTATCGTGCGACGCAAAATAACAGTGGCATGACAATCTAGTGTAAACAAGCTCGGGAGATGAGTTACTTATCTTCGGTCAAAACAATGTTTTGAAAGCCCGCATTGTTGCGATGTGCATGGTGTAAAAAGTATCTTTGTTTTCAGCACTTTTTTGAAGAGTACCACTATTGCACTCAATACGAACAATAAAAAACAAATGCTGCTAAAACCATACAAAAATGAAAAAATTTAAGATACCATATTATACATGTTATACTTGAGTTACATTCTCCCTAATACTAATTGTAATACAGCCATGTCTTCTACCAATCAATAATAAAGTGTGACGTTACACGAGGAGGAACTTTGCAGACTACCTCCTCACGGCGATAGTGTCCCCCAAGGCACGCACCTCTTCGGCACCCCTCTCGATAATATCCCCGATCGTTAATTTTCGGGTGATCGGAAAGATAGGAAATTATATTGGGCGCCAGGTGAGTTACGGTCACCATTCGTACGATCGGAGAGGTGGTAGGATATATCAGAGTTAAGGGTATCCAGACGGATGAACCGGCACAAGACTTCCGGCTAGTCAGTCTCCTATGGGAGTCACGAAGAGGCGAGGGTTCTTACATTCACGAGAGAACACATAGAAGAAAATGAGAGCGAGACGTGAGATAAACTGTGTAGCCAAAAGAAATGAGATTTATTCATAAGTAATTAGATGGTCAGATAGGTAGTGGCGATGGTCGAGAGGTTACAAGAAAACGTTCCCGTCGCTTTACGCGATCATACAACTCTCGGCTGCTACTTCGTTCGGTTAATATTTCAAATAATAGTTTAAGCCACTCAGATAATTTCTCATATAAAACACAAGAGATCGATTAACAACTTCTATTTCAACATGTACGAAATTCGTGATCTCAGAAAAGGAAACAAAATATCGAAACTCGTGCGTCTCGTCCTTGGACGAAGTCGCGTACACACAAAGACATTCAAACGGAACGCGGAACGCATGAGATAGACAAAGACCAGCAATTCGATAAGGTCATTAAATAATGCTTAAGATTTCTTTACCATACGAAATTCGGCCACAGATAACAATATTATACATTAGCTCAAGCGGCGGACGGTTTACCGGCTTAAAACGGTCATTCACGACCTCTCGGAAGGTCGCAACTTCCGTGCTCATGTTTCGAAAATTAAAATCGACCGATCACCAGAGCATAGAGGCCTGCCGAAAGATAGTGTACAAAAAATTTCAATTTACAATTATGCAAAAACTATTTATCCCACAGGGTCTGAATTATGCATACATAAAGTACTTCTCAATACCTACTATCTCGCAAAGAGTCAGCGCTACATATTGAAAAATGGCGGAGTTACGAATTTTTAAAAAAATGAGTATGATAATGATGAAATCGAATATTGTAGGTATACATAAAAAATTATTTCATTCTTTTTAGCGCTTTTTTCTAAATTACATTAATCTCGTTCAGTGCTTTTCATCTGTACTATTTTCGAAGTCGGTTTCTATTTTTTTTGTTAACAATTTTATGAGTATTATGATTGCTTCATTCGTTTCCATTTTATAAGCGAACAACGAAAAAAAAACACGAATTTTTCATGTTTTTTGTTTATAACTCTGTACCGACTGACACCGGTTTCATCCAGCTATGAATTTTGTCACGAAAAAATCTTTATTGCTTGGCCTACACGCTCGGCTGGTCTCGCCTTACTTCTACGGAGAGTTCTTGTGACCCCGTCACAAAAGTTTAACGAAATCTTATTAAATTTTACAATTGTTATAAGGTTAGAGTTAATATTTCTATTTCTGTTGTTGTTTAAACTGTTATTTTGCGCCGCACGATAAAAATATTGCAGTATACAACAAATTTCCACACATAGCTATTTGCTAACCAATAGCAAATAGCTTTGTTCGCAATGCAGTGTGAGACGTCCAACATGCACGTATCGCTACTTTGATCTAAATACCATATTGTCTGGGCAGTTTAACACATATGTATGTATTTATAATCAGGTTCTGCATCTTTTTAGACGTTACAGACAATTAAAAATGTTCAAAATAATGGTGGAGGGGGTTTTTGTTTATTTAAAAAACGAATTTTTAACAATTTAAGAATACTGTTTTATAGAACATAAAAAGCCATTCAACTTTCGTTATTATAATTTTTTTGTATCTACTATAATTTTAAAGATATACGGGAAAATAAGAAAACGCCTATCTACCTTTAAGGGCTGTTTTCACCCTGAAGAGCCGAATTATCGCCGATAAAAAAAATTGCCTGATACTTCTATCGAAGTCCCCTACAAACCTGCAAAGTTTAAAAAAAATCCGAATTTTCGGGTTACCGAATGTCCCTTGTTAATCGAGTCATGGCGCAAACCGTACAACCATTTTTCCCTGAAAAATTACAATGTTATTAGAAAAGATCGCTCTATACAAGAAGGGGGCGGTCTATGTATTGCAATAAGGCGAAACTTTAATTTCAAGATAATAGAATATATTCTCCCCTCTAATAACCAGGCGGAAATATTAGCAATCAATCTGATTAGTAACTCGATTAACTTACTTGTAACAGCTGTATACCGTCCGCCCGATGCATTTGTCTCAAAACTGGAATAGTTACGATTCTTCAATTCCTTATCCCCATTCAATAATATTTTCATAGGGGGTGACTTTAATTGCCATAATTTAGCGTGGGGCTCTTATCATAATTGCCCTAATGGTGATCAGCTACTACCTGTAATTATGAATTCTAACTTAAATATTCTTAACGATGGTTCCAAAACATATATTAATTCAATCAATCATTCAGCCATAGACATCTCTTTAATTTCAACGTCGTTGTTAACCCCCACTGACTGGGTAACTTATGAGGATTCCCTTTTCAGTGACCACCTTCCTGTAATCACTACCATATATACAGGATATCCCACCTAACTTGAGCATCACGAATATCTCGCTTATTTTGTATGATAGAAAAAAATGTCAAAGGAAAAAATCTTTGACCCTAGGGGGAAAATATGTTGATATAAAAAAAATTTGCTCAAGGTCATTTTTTACTAGATTTCAAGGTCATCGATGTTTTTTTTAAATGGAACCATATATTTTTTTATCGTAGAATGATAGCTGAGGTCAAGGCGAGTTTACTGACCTAAACACTATGACCTTCACATGACCTTTAGTACAACAATTTTATAAGAGTTTGGAGATGATGAAAATAACAGAAAAACTCTAACAGAAGGCCTATTAAACCAAGTTTTATTTTAATAAATGTTCAAAAAGATGACCGTCAACTTCAATACATTTCTGCTAACGATAAATAAACAATTCTCTAACACTGCTTATTGTTTCTTCACTGATGCTGCGACATGCTGCTCTGATGCGTTCTTTCATATTTTCCGGTGTTGTTGGTATGTCGTCATACACTTTTGATTTAATGTAACCCCAGAGAAAAAAATCAAGAGGTGTAATTTCTGGTGAACGCGCAGGCCATCGAACATTTGCACCACGTCCGATCCAACGTTCCGGAAATTTTTGATTTAATATTTGCCGAACAATTATTGCATTATGTGCCGGACACCATGTGTTGAAACCACATTTGATATTTTTGTAATATGGGTATATCTTCTAAAAGTCCAGGTAGCTCGTTTGTTATAAAATTTGCATATTTTGCTGCATTTAACGTTCCATCGATAAAAAAGGGCCCAATAATACTATTACCAATAATACCACACCATACATTTACACTCCATGGATGTTGATATACGACTTGGCGAAGCCACCTCGGGTTTTCAGTGGACCAATAGTGCATATTATGCTTATTTAATTGTCCATGATTTGTAAAAGTTGACTCATCAGTAAAAAGGACATTGTAAAAAAAGTTTCTGTCCCTTTGTAGTTTCTGTAGTGCCCATTGGCAATAAACGACACGATTGTCAAAGTCGTTACCATACAGTTCTTGGTGTAATGAGACATGGTATGGATGAAGTTTGTGTTGTTGTAATATTCGGCATACACTTGATTTAGAAATGTTCGAACAACGAGCTATTTTTCTACAACTTGTTCCCGGATCATTATGGACTGTGGCTAATACGAATGTTTCAGCATCTTCCCCAGTAGCAGGCTTTGATCGCTCCCTCTTAAGTGATTTAACACTGCCGGTGTTCAAAAATAATTTTATAAGGCGGTCAATACTTTGTCGCGAAGGATGGTTTCGGTATGGATATCTTTCCGCGTATAACCGCACAGCTTCAACAGAATTTCTGGCGGCCTCTCCATAAATTAAAATCATCTCGATTTTCTCTGCTTCACTGTACAAGACCATGATTTTCAACGATCGTAATTAGTCAAAGTTACTAAGTTACAAAGTTACTAAGCCAAATGAAAGGCAAATGTATAAATATTTACAATTTACTTCTATCAGTAACATTGACACATAGTCTGTTAGCCAGGCGCGAAAGTAGCTCATTAATATTTTCATTTTGTTAAAATAACATTTATTAAACATTTATTAAAATAAATCTTTGTTTAATAGGCCTTCTGTTAGAGTTCTTCTGTTATTTTCATCATCTCCAAACTCTTATAAAATTTTTGTACTAAAGGTCATGTGAAGGTCATAGTGTTTAGGTCAGTAAACTCGCCTTGACCTCAGCTATCATTCTACGATAAAAAAAATATATGGTTCCATTTAAAAAAAAACATCGATGACCTTGAAATCTAGTACAAAATGACCTTGAGCAAATTTTTTTTATATCAACATATTTTCCCCTTCGGGTCAAAGATTTTTTCCTTTGACATTTTTTTCTATCATACAAAATAAGCGAGATATTTGTGATGCTCAAGTTAGGTGGGACACCCTGTATAGTCGGACCTTCTATGTACGAATCCTCATCAAAGAAGATTAATTTAAAAAAATTAGACAAAGTCAAATTTATAAATATTCTAAAGGAATATAACCCCTTAGATCAAATCAACGACTCTAACAAGTCTTCAATAAGTAGCTATGAATACCTTACAAATAAAATAAATCAAGCCATATCCGATTCATCGCCCTGTCGCCCCAACAAATTCTCCTCAAATAGTAATAAAATCAGGCCATCTCCCTCCCCTTGGTGGGACGAGAATTGTGACGTATTAATAGCAAAACGCAAGTCGGCACTCAAAAAATTTATAACTTCACCTAACTTAAAAAATCTAGTAGAGTACAAAAAAACAGACGCATTAACTAAAAGGGAACTTAAAAAAATCAAAAAGAAAAAGTTTGTGGAATTCACCGAAACTCTGGATAGATGTGCCTCCCCGTCTTATCTGTGGGAGGTGGTTAAGAAATTTAAACACCGTTTTTCACCAAGAAATAAAGTTCAGGTAGAAAATGTCCAAATTCTATCCTCCATACACAACTTTATAAAATTAATGTGCCTAGCGTCATGCATCACACATTACACCTCTTTAGCAACCCCTACACATCTTCCAAATTATTCTTTAGCCAATCCTTTCTCGTTCAATGAGCTCTCCGATGCCATAAAATCATTCAAGAAAAAATCATCTCCTGGGCTGGATGGGTTCTGCTATAACATCATACAACTCCTTCCGGAAGAGTTTAATCAGTTCCTCCTTATGGTCATAAATAAAACAATAGAAAGCAAAACTATGCCTGACAACTGGAAAAAGTTCCTCGTTATCTTACTACCGAAGGATCAGTCTAATAAGTTCCGACATATTTCTCTCGCCTCCTGTTTTCTAATACTTTCCGAAAAAATGATCTTCAATAGGCTCTCTCACTACATTGAACATAACAACCTACTTCCTAACTGTCAATATGGTTTTCGAAAGGGTAGATCATGCGCTGATTGTCTAGCTATACTTAACCACTCACATCTACAACTCCTTCTCGGCCAACCGTTATACAGTATATTTGTTTTTGGATATTAAATCCGCCTTTGATAATTTGCATCCGTCAATTTTAATGCAGGATCTAAATAATATAGGGGTTCCAAATAACATAAAAACTTTCATACACAACTTAATAGTCGACAGAAAAATATTATTCAAAATAAAAGACCTGCTTAAGGGCCCATATTCCCTGAACGTTGGGGTGCCGCAAGGGTGTATTTTAAGTCCTCGTCTGTACAATATCTATACAAGATGCCTCTACAGATTTATCGACCCAAAATCAGACATGTTCCAGTTCGCTGATGATAAGGTAATTTGTTCCTCCTGCAAAACATTAGAGGAAAGTATTAATTCAGTCCAGAACAGCATAAACCTACTCAGACCCTATCTGCAGGATAGGGGATTAGAGATTTCCTCAGAAAAGACTAAGCTTGTTGTCTTTACCAGGAAAAAGAAGGTCAACAACGTAAATGTTACAATTTTAAATACTACTATTAAACCCTCACCCTCTGTAAAATATCTGGGAATGATTTTGGACCAAAGACTATCATGGGGTCAACATATAAATTATATAGCTGCTAAGGCTTTGAAGTCTTTAAGAATAATGAAATGCTTAAGGAATACTTGGTGGGGTAGCCATCCTTATGTTATTCTAAACATTTACAAGGCATTGACCCGTAGTATTCTGGATTATAACTCTTTTGTCATGCTAATTAACAGCCAAAAACTCTACAGCCAGATAAATAGTATTCAATTTAAAGCCATTAGACTTGCATTGGGCTACAGAAAATCCACTCCAATAAATATCCTGTTGGCAGAATCTGGTGAAGTTATATTAAAATTCAGAGCTCAGATATTAGCAGGAAAATACATTAGTAAAGTTACCAGTTTAGAACACCACCCTTTAACTGATCTCTTATACAATCTTAGGTCCTCACTTCGTAATAGAAATGTGTACAATCTTTCCTCTGGCCTACCTCTCTTTGTTGCCTTCAAAGATATCATCTATAGAACTAAATACACCTTTAAATCCAGCTGTCATCCGATGTATGCATATGAACTGGAGGTTATTAACTTTCTTCCTAAAGCTAGTAAGGAAGCAAGCCTTGAAATCAGTAGGAATAACAAACCGCAGGACAAATTTGTCCAATCTTTCTCAAAATATTTCAATGACCATACCTTATTTTACACCGATGGATTTAAATCCAACAACTATACTGTAACCTACTCTTTCTTTTACGTGCTTAGCTGCGTGAGAGATTGATTCGATTACGGGGTGGGTTCGAATCTACGATTATGAATGAGATAGCTCGATGAGGTGGTTGGAATATTTGAAAGGAAAACAAATTGAGATTCTTTATCTCATAAGTAACGAGACCGATATATTTCCCTTTGTTACATAAAGGCTGACGAGTTTAGCCTGTCTACAACGATCTTTTTATTTTAGATTTAGATTATTGAGTTTGGATCACAGAATAATTTCTGAAGAGAGGCGTGCGACTTTCCTCTAACCCGGAGAATGCGGAAGCAGAAAATAATACGTTAAGTAACGTCTCGGCAGAGAACTGACGGACGTTAGAATTTTATATATAAAAAAAAATAACAATACTTGGTGCGGACACCCTCGCTAAGACGGGACCGCTCGCGGTCGAAAGGTTTCAAAGAAGCTAAGAAATAAAGAATTCAAATACGTTGGTTGTGCCGTGAAGCGGCTTGCTACCACGACTCCTCGGTTTGAGGTACCCACGCAACCCGAAGATCGCAAACTGTTTGTTCTACGTCTTAGCCGGTTTTGGCTTGCAGTTACCGTGTCGTTTTTCACCGAACAGACCTGATTCTAAGAGACTAACTACTTGTCTAACGTTCCGGAGCAGAGTGACGAGAACGCGATCGACGATCTACTCCCTCGGATCGATGTGATCGATACGCATGCGTTAATTTTTCTCTCAGGAGGGGATATCGATCAATCGTGATAGCGCCGTCGTGCGATAATTTCTACAATTCAATATTCGAGTCGATAATGTCGGTTTCTATGGAACCGAACGGTTACAATACATATGGTGGTCTGGCCAGCTTTTCTCCCTTATTAGGGAAGAGCTATAAATGCAAACTCCAATCCTGGACCTCGGTATTCACCTTGGAAGCAATTGCTGTTCTATTCACGGTCCGACTCATTTATTCCCTAAAGATAAAAAATTCCATTATTTTCACTGGTTCTCAAAGTTTAATAATAGCACTCTCCTCTGAGAAATCACAAAAGAATTACACTTACCCAATTTTAGAAATTAAAAAGTTTCTATACCTTGCTAACCAAATTCAATTAAACATCCTGCTTGAGTGGATTCCAGGGCACAAAGGTATACAGGGAAATGAGATGGCTGACGTACTGGCCAAGGAGGCTCAAAGAGATGGGCGACACATGTGTACACCCCTCCCTCCTGAAGACCTCGGTGCATATTTTTCCGAAGTAAATACGTCTCTGTTTTATAATAAATTAAAGGCTTGGGGAAATCGCTAAGGCATTTACTATTTTAGTAACTTTTTCAAAGCTAATAGTAAACCTTGGTTTAAATATTCTACTGCGCACCGTAGTATTATAGTTAGCGTTAATAGATTAAGAGCCAACCATTACGCACTCCCGGACAGCTTACATAGAAAAAACATAGTTAGCAATCATTTGCCAATGTGGACGCCCAGCGGATATCGACCATGTACTCTGGATATGTCCATTATACAGAGTGTGCTAAAAGTTCCGGGACACCTAAATAACTTTTGAACGGCTTTAGATATAGGATTGAAATTTATACGGATGCAATGGGTCAAATCAATCTACTATTTAACCACCAAAGCATCAACTTACGCACCCCGGGGGAAGGGGGGGAAGAAGGGGCACAAAATTTTTAAATGGCATGTGGGGTCGAGTGACGGCTCATTCGAAAGGACTTTTTGAGGCGAAAACAACGCAATTTCGCCGAGGTTTGTGCGATTATTTTTCGCAGAGTTATGATCATTTGAACATCTCTATTGAGGTTTTACAATAGCGAGAGCCCACAGCGACATCAGTAGAAAAATAAGTTTTACACAGGCACACACGTTCGCGTGTGTGTGCACGTTTGTATGTGCGTGTATTAGGTTGTGAACACTGATGTGTAAAGAGTAAAACACACTAATTATTTTATTAAATGTTCAAATTGGCGTTCTTCCACAATTTGGCAGTAACCTAAGCGAACGTAAAATGTATCAATAACAATGATTAAAAAGTCGGGTGTGATTGAATTAGAAACGTTCACTTTTTTTTTTCGCAATTCTTGTAAATTTTCAATCCTAGTCTCATAAACTTTTGATTTCAAATACCCCCCAGTAAAAAAAGTCTAATGGGGTCAGATCTGGTGATCTTGGTGGCCATTCTATTGTGCCTCTTCTACCAATCCAGCGTTCGCTAAAAACATTATTAAGAATATAACGAGCTGCTCCAGAAAAATGAGCCGGAGCTCCATCTTGCTGGAACCAAACATTGTGAAAAGCTTCTCCAGCAATATCCTGAACAGCCGGTATAACATGGTTTTCTAATAAATTACAATAATTCTGAGAATTAATGAATGAGGGACACTCACGCAAAATCTTAATAAGTATGTTCAAAAGATCATAACTCTGCGAAAAATCATTGCACAAACCTCGGCGATATTGCGTTGTTTTCGCCTCAAAAAGTCCTTTCGAATGAGTCGTCACTCGACCCCACATGCTATTTAAAAATTTTGTGCCCCTTCTTCCCCCCCTTCCCCCGGGGTGCGGAAGTTGATGCTTTAGTGGTTAAATGGTAGATTGATTTGACCCATTGCATCCCTATAAATTTCAATCCTATATCCAAAGCCGTTCAAAAGTTATTTAGGTGTCCCGGAACTTTTAGCACACTCTGTATAATGGACATATCCAGAGTACATGGTCGATATCCGCTGGGCGTCCACATTGGCAAATGATTGCTAACTATGTTTTTTCTATGTAAGCTGTCCGGGAGTGCGTAATGGTTGGCTCTTAATCTATTAACGCTTTTTTTTTTTTTTTGTTTTGGTTAAGGGTTAATAAGGGCTCTATAAGTAACCAGATATGAAAAAAGGATGGATGGGGTAATAAATAATAATACAAAAATCGCATGAACTACAAATTTTTTGTGTCACACTATGAATGAGTATTCTTTTATTGTCAGCTGACGTTTTATTAGTACAATGAATTTGTTAAACGACGAAAAACAATTGCGAAGAATGAATCTATCTCACTATTTATTTAACAGACGGCTTTTTTAACATATATGTATCTCAGGTGCCCCTTCTAATTAGCCGGCTGGCGGGTTTAGAAGGCTAACGGGTTAGCGGGTTTAAGGGGCTAGCAGGGACTGCACTCCTACTCGGGGACTACACTTCTACTCGCGGATCTAGACCTCGGCGGGCTAGTTACTATACGAACAAAAGCAATAAACACGGTTGGCAGCTTTGCGTTCGTTAGTGCTGCCCTCCAGTTGATTATTTTCCACAATGCGCATGCGTGAACGGCGGGGACTACGTTAAATTGCCAAGGTGGTGGAGGTAAGGAGTTTCCACACCCTGAGTGGCCCTAGCCAACTCCGCCCCTACTTCGGGTCATATATTGTCGCCGTCCGCTATGTGGCGCTGCAGTAGATTACGGTCATTGTCTTATGGACTAGTCGAAATGACCGAAAAAGTTATGACCGCTATGACTTCTTCTCCTTCCCGCTTTTCCCCTTTTCATCTCTTCAGCCGTAATCGACGAGAGCGAACCTAGCAGATTTGGTAGTTTCGGGGACAAAATCGGACCACCTTTTAAGTACATGTAGGATAGGGAGTCGGATAGGGCTGATTTAAGGCTGTTCGCCACCTTCTGCGCGCGATTTCAGCGACGAGAGCGGAGAATATAAGAACTACAGGGAAACGAGCAAAACCCAATGCTTTTATAAGGGTTTACGCCGGTAGTTCTCCTAATCATAATCGGTAACTGCAGAAATGTGGCTTTATCTTTTATCTTTCAAATGAGCATCTGATCACCAAAATCGACCAAGAATTGTTATCAAGAGAACTAAGGCCGGGTTGTGCCAACTTCCTGGTAAGGTGTCGGATAGCTTACTCGGAGGATAAATGCCTACCAGCCGAATTGCCAACTCTCAGGTAGAGTTATCTGGCTGGTAAATGTCTTTAACTGGCTGTTAGTTTAACCGCTCTGAAAAGTACTGAATAAGTATTTATCCTGCTGATAAATCTGGGGAAAATAGTAGTGGGGATAGAAAGACCCGCGAAACGTCGGCTATTACAGACTTCAAGACAGAGGAAAGGTTATACTTATTGTGTAGCATTGTGTAGCCGGATTACTTAAAGCGAAATTCATTGTTCGAAAAATGGAAGATTTGTGCGAAAATTATTATATTTTCAACGAGAAAGATGATGCCAATGTTTACGACGTCGAAGTAATTGTAAGATTGAGAAGACCGTGTGTAGTACGACCGCGTCCCGATCTTATAAACAATTATAATGATGAGTAATTTTTACAAAGATTCCGATTCACAAAGAGGACATTTCACATGATACTCGGAATTATTGATGAAAGAATAATGACCAAGACTGATAAGTAAATATACCCAGTCAACCAAGCCTGCTATGGCAGATTCTGTCGGGTTCCTGTTGCCAGGTTTTGTACGCAGATTGGCGACAGATTTGAAACAGGATCTGTTAAATCCAACTCTCGCAGCAAATCGGCTGCGGATCTGCAAGTAGATCCTGCCAGCAGAATCGAGCAGCAGATTGGCGGCAGATCCTGCAACATAACCTTTTTTTTTTTTTTTTTGTTGGCCAGAGCGGAAAATCTTGCATAAGACCCCCCAGGTTCACTTGGCAGATCACCCGGGGGAGTGTCGGATTCCTACCGATTAGGTATGGATGACTTGCGCCATCAACAGCACCACCTACCACAGGGACCCGGCCTGTGGGATCGCCGTCAGGCATACTTCGCCAGGCCGGACCCTTTGGCTGTGGCCAAGCCGCTTCATACACGTACCCTTTCATACTGTGGTGGTGGGGCGCTACTCCCATCACCACCCCACTCATGGCCGCGTGGGTTTTTCCCCCTCTCCGGCCCATTCATACCGGGAGAGGCACCAGGACGGCTCAGGTTGCTACACCATCCCCGCCACCAGCGCCTCCCCCCCATTCAGGCCGCGGTGGTCACCCACTCTCCGGCCCATTCACACTGTGGACCAACCAGGACGATCCAGGGTGTTACCCCCGGCGTCGCCCAGGTCAGTCGACACTCATGCATTCACATTCTTACAAAACACACACTCGCACACACACAAGCATAATCCCATTCAGACCGCGGTGGTCACCCACTCTTCGGCCCACTCATATTGCCGCGGGGACGATTCAGGGCGTTACCCCCGTCACGCCCCCGCAAGCCGGCGCTCATTCATACCTAGGCACACACACGCACAGACACACACACACACCCACCTCAAGGCGCCTTAGCAGCGTCTCGAAGCCCGTCTCGAGGTCCGTCGGTCGCTCTTTTCGCCCCCCTGTTGCGACACTCATAGACTTTGTGGCCTGCCTCCTTACATAAGAAGCACAGGCCACTCCTGTCTTCCAGAGACTTACATGCGAACGCAGGGTGCCCAAGCTCGTGGCACTTGGCGCACCTACCGTTCCTATTTCGCTCGGCAAGCATTCCACCCAATTAATAGCCTGCCCTTGTCCAACATGTCCTTGGCAGCCTTGTCCGGTAGCGTCACAGTGGCTATACGCTGGCCACCCCATGCAGGTCTAGTGCTGACCCCCGTAATATCATCTGGATTTAAATCCAGCTCCCGCACTATGGCATCGATCACCTCCTCCCGGGTGGTACAGAGAGATGCATTAATGGCGCAGGGTGGGGATGCCCTCTCCAGTTACCCAACGTTCCCTCTCCATATGCCCACTTCTCCGTCTCCGCTGGTATCCTACGTCACGCGCAATGCTGCGCGCGTCGGGTAGCTGGCGAGAGTCTCCCCACTTCCCTATCCATGTCGCCGCCGCTGTCGGTTCGGTTACGAAGTACCCAACGTTATCGACACTCATATCGATTTTCTTAAAATTTCGATTTCGTAAAATCAATTCGATACCAAAGTACTTGATTTTGAAGTATCAATTATTATCAAGTATTAGTATCAATTTTTGACACTGATACTTTCTCAATATCGATATTACAATATTTTCCTGTTTTATATCGACATATATCGACACTTTTATGAAAATGCCAAAATACAAAAAACTTATTTGATACTTCTGTGAAAAGAAGAATACAATCAGCTAAGGTCAATTCGTTCGATCATTCGCATAAATAAAAATTCTAAGAGAATTGATACTTTTCAATACGTCGCTTACGTCATCGATAATAGCGAATCGATATTTGTAAAACGGTATCGATAGTATCGATACAGTATCATTCCCACCTGTAGCAGTGCTTCAGGCGCTTGGGGAAGAAGCGACGATCGCTAATAAAAGAGTGGATCTCAATATCTTTTTTTTTATTAGAAAAGTGCAAGATATGATAAATATTATACTATTTTCATGAATTTAATATTGAAAACAACAAGAGTCAGCAAATTTCTTTAAAAAAATGACAGATTTTATCTTTCTTTTTTTAAAATTTTAAAAAATCTTTATATCTTTATTTCGCGTCTCTGAAAAAAATCTGAGAAGTCCTGAAAAGGACTAATGTTTTTTCGACCTCGTAAACTTACGTTTTCGAGAGATGTTCTTTTTCTGAATATATTGGTGGCTCTGAAAAGAACCTGTTGTGTATTTAAGCCTAATAGTCTGTCCAGAAGCCGTTCCTTTGTATTACTTGATCCAACCTTGCTGGAATTGAGCGGTGAAGATTCTCCAAAAATTGGGGCTCCTGGCGCAATCCCTCCCAAACCATTTTCGCGTGCGCAATAAGGGCAGCCTTGGTTCTCTCGTTCTCCGGTTGCCACATATTCACAACTCTCGCCCAAACATTCTCGATTAAATTCAAATCGGGAGATTTGGGTGGCCAGTCGACTACTTGAATTTCCGAGTGACGGCGGAACCATTCCCTCACGATATGTGAGGTGTGGACAGCGCTATTGTCTTGAACTAGCCGAATTATCAGCACATCTTCCTCGGAATATATCGCCCGAACACTAGGGAGTAAAACATGCTCGAGAATATCGATATATTCCTCGGAATTCATATGTGCCGATACTTCGACTAGTTCACCCGGACAATGAGCGCTAATCCACCCCCACATACCGCAAGTTATCCGACCACTTCGGTCTTGCATGGCTACATGTCTCGGATCTAGCCTTTCATTATTTTGCCGCCACACTCGCAGGTAGCGACTATCCGACGAACAAAACACCTTCTCGTCTGTCCAGATTGTTCGCTCCCAATCTTCCGCCGAAGTACCCAATTGCTCGAGCGCGAAACCGACGCGAGTTTCTCTATGATTTGGCGACAAAGTAATTTTTTTCGCCACTCGACGGCAATGGATCCCCTCCTCGTGTAATCGCCTACGAGCTGTAGTCGCAGATATTTGGAGCTGCAATCGATTTATTGATTCCGACACCGGCTTAAACGGACTTTCTTGGACATTATTTTTCAATAATTCTATTTCTTCCGGAACTGTGATTCGCGGTCTGCGATTATCTTTCCGCGCGTCCAAAAGTGCCTCCTCTCCACCCTCTTCCCACCGATCTATCCACCGAGCCACGGTGTTTTCATGGCACCCCGTTCTCCGTGCGATGGCTTCTATAGTCCAGCCAGCCTCCCGCAAACCCACTATGCGTCCACGCATCACGGTACTTATTACTGGTGCCATTTGAATATATATTGCAAATCACTTTTTTTTTACTCTTTATGAATCTCCGTCCGCCGTTTATACCGTTTTTACACGGTCTGAAACTAGGTAATCTCGATAAAAAACAATAGAACAATATCGCTACTTTTTTGTTAAACTCTTGCTGTAGTGATATTATTCTATTGTTTTTTATCGAGATTACCTAGATTCAGACCGTGTAAAAACGGTATAAACGGCGGACGGAGATTCATCAAGTGTAAAAAAAGCGATTTGCGATATATTTAAATGGCACCGGTAATAAGTACCGTGATGCGTGGACGCATAGTGGGTTTGCGGGAGGCTGGCTGGAGTGATTACTAGGTTTAAAAACACAACAGGTTCTTTTCAGAGCCACCAATATATTCAGAAAAAGAACATCTCTCGAAAACGTAAGTTTACGAGGTCGAAAAAACATTAGTCCTTTTCAGGACTTCTCAGATTTTTTTCAGAGACGCGAAATAAAGATATAAAGATTTTTTAAAATTTTAAAAAAAGAAAGATAAAATCTGTCATTTTTTTAAAGAAATTTGCTGACTCTTGTTGTTTTCAATATTAAATTCATGAAAATAGTATAATATTTATCATATCTTGCACTTTTCTAATAAAAAAAAAGATATTGAGATCCACTCTTTTATTAGCGATCGTCGCTTCTTCCCCAAGCGCCTGAAGCACTGCTACAGGTGGGAATGATACTGTATCGATACTATCGATACCGTTTTACAAATATCGATTCGCTATTATCGATGACGTAAGCGACGTATTGAAAAGTATCAATTCTCTTAGAATTTTTATTTATGCGAATGATCGAACGAATTGACCTTAGCTGATTGTATTCTTCTTTTCACAGAAGTATCAAATAAGTTTTTTGTATTTTGGCATTTTCATAAAAGTGTCGATATATGTCGATATAAAACAGGAAAATATTGTAATATCGATATTGAGAAAGTATCAGTGTCAAAAATTGATACTAATACTTGATAATAATTGATACTTCAAAATCAAGTACTTTGGTATCGAATTGATTTTACGAAATCGAAATTTTAAGAAAATCGATATGAGTGTCGATAACGTTGGGTACTTCGTAACCGAACCGACAGCGGCGGCGACATGGATAGGGAAGTGGGGAGACTCTCGCCAGCTACCCGACGCGCGCAGCATTGCGCGTGACGTAGGATACCAGCGGAGACGGAGAAGTGGGCATATGGAGAGGGAACGTTGGGTAACTGGAGAGGGCATCCCCACCCTGCGCCATTAATGCATCTCTCTGTACAATCGTCCATGCCAACAATGTCCAACGTAGTCCTTGGCCTAAGGACGTCTATTCTTGCTTGCCCTTGAAATGTCATGGCAATCGCCTCACGAAGCCTGTCTACTTCTTCCTTCGGCCGACCCTTGGCCATCTCAATGAGCAGGTCCCCGGTCCTGGTGTTTCGGATTCCGGAGACCTGCACATTCAGCTCTTTGATGTTTACCTCTGTCCTGAGCCGCCTATTGACGGCTGCCGTATCTAACCTCTGTCCCTCAGGCCCTCTAACCCGGACAGCATCGTTGTCTGGTCTCTTCCTGGACCTCGAGCGCGGTCTTTGGGCATTCGGAGCTCCCCCCTCCGTCGTCCTTCCATCGCGTTGCTCCCCTGTACCTTCGGTCAGGTTAGCCTTCTTCTCCTTTTTTCCCCTTCTTCTGGCCTTGACTTCTGCCCACCTTTCTCTCTCCGGCTCCGCACCGCTCTCGGCTACCGAGCCCCTCTCTATAAACTTCCCTTTCTGCACCGATATCACCTGCGGACGCGCACCTCTCCTCTCCTTCCCGGCTTCCCCTCACAGGGTTTTTGCATACGTTTTTTCCTCACTTGTCGCTGCCGTGGGTTTCTTTGCAGCCGCAACTTTCCTCGGCTTCTCCTCCTCCTTGCTTCTAAGTCTCCTTATGTATCTGACATCCTCCATAAAGAGGATGTCGATCTCCTTTCTGACAAGCGTCACCGCCCGAAGATCTTCGCTAATCTGTTGGAGGTTTGCCGTCTCCTTTTCCACTCTCTGTTTTACATTCTTGTGGACATTACGATTCGACTTCAGATAGTCGCTCAGTTCTTTAAAGCTTTCGACAAATCCCGTATGTGCCTTACGAATCCGGTCGTCTAACTTCGTAGCCTTTTCTCTAAGCTTCTTGTATTCGGTTGTTATCAAGTCATCCCTAGGTGGTGGTGTCAAACTTGGAGGCTCCTGCTCCGTCATACTTCCCGCGTAATCTTCCTCTTCTGTGGAGAGCACCTGGCGACTATCGGTCCTCGCCTTTACCGCATTTCCTTTCGCCTTTGATGTGGATGCACGATTCACCGGATCCACCCCATCCTCTTCCATGTCCCCAGTCTTCCCTCTTCGCCACTTCCGTTTTTCCTTCTCTATAAATTGAGAGAAGGACGCAACGGTCTCCTCATCCAACTGTTCTTAGCTCTTTCCCTCCTCTTCCTCACACGCACGGATTTTTGGTGCTGGCTGCGGGTCCGGAGATCGTGACGCTCTTGTTTTCCACGTTTTCGGCCCGGAAAGCGTCCAAACCTGGTAGTTCCTCAGATACCGCCCTTGTGCCTCTATTGTCGGGAATAACGCCCAGCTTTTCCAACCTGACGAACTTGGATGCGCTGATCGAGCAGCTCGCGACCTCGGTCAAGTTTTCAACCGACATGGCGGAGCCTGAGCCAGGACTGTCTAGTGTCGTGTCCGAACCGCTAGTTTTGTTCTTAGCCATCCGCCATTCCACGTCTCTATCACTAGTCTTGTCTGCCTCTTTCTTTCCCAGACTCGGCTTCGCCATCTGGTCCACGTCCTCGTCTGATATCTCTAGGATCTCTACCGGGTTTGGACTACCTACCGGGCTTGTCCTACTGTGGGGTCTACTGTCCTTCGACGCTTCCTCGGTCTTCTCAGTACCAGTGCCTACCATGTGAGACTTCTGAAGCTCGTCGAAAACATTCAGACAGGCCCACGCAGAGCTGTACTTATCCCGTTCCACGTATCCTATCCTTTGTCGAGAGTCCTCCGATCGACTTCTCGTTGAGGCTTTCTTCTTCGTTCCCTTCTTCTTCGCGGTCGCAGGTTCTCCTGCAGCGCCCGCGGGGCACGTTGCAGGTGGCCCATCGTGCGATGACGACGGGGAGGAGCTGGGACAATACTCCCCTTCCGCCGGGACCTGAGGGGTCCGATCCCTCTGGTCCGGTAAGCTTTTTCCATTATTGGTGTCCATGTCATATAAGTCCGATCATGGTTTGATTTCGGTGTGTCCTTCACCTAGGATGGCTGCTAAAAAGCTAAGATTGCTCTTAGTCTGGACACTCATACACGACCTGTCCGGCATGGTAGAACCTGCCAGGAGCCGAAGCTCCCGCCGGCATAGCTCGTGTAATCATTGTGCCACACAAGCCCCCCCACCACGACAAGGTGGCAATCCACGGGGGGGATCCTGCAACATAACCTGTCGGCAGATTGGCGGCAGAAACGCAGCAGAGCCTGCGCGCAGACCATGATGGCAGATTTGCAGCAGATTGACGACAGATCCTGCCACTCGGGCCATTTAAATTTTAAAGGGACGCGCATATACATATATATACAGGGTGTCCCGTTTCAACACTCAAAGCGGAAAACGGCAGATAGACTGGACCAATCTAAACAGAAATATCGAAAAATATTTAGGTAAATTCGGTCTAGTTAACGAGTTATTAATTAACAACGATCGGCCATTCACGAAGAGCCAGAAGCTATCGACGGCTTGGGACGTCCCCTTCAATCTCGGTAGTATGTAACGGAGGAAGCAATGGGAGGAGTAATCAACAACAAATAGTAACGCGCAGCGGCACGTAATGCCGTCTATCACCGTTTACTGTGAGTACCTCTCTTTCTTTTTCTTACCCAAGAGCATCATATCATTTATTTCACGCGTGCGAGGGAGAAGTAGTGTAAGAAAGAGAGAAAGAGAGTCAGCGCGAGCCTCCTGCGTACAGAGGTGTCGCACGGCGAAAAAGAAAGAGAGAGAAAGAGCTACTCACTGTAAACAGTGACGGGCGGATCGACGCGCTCTACAGCTCTTTCTCTCTCTTTCTTTCTCGCCGTGCGACACCTCTGTACGCAGGAGGCTCGCGCTGACTCTCTTTCTCTCTTTCTTACACTACTTCTCCCTCGCACGCGTGAAATAAATGATATGATGCTCTTGGGTAAGAAAAAGAAAGAGAGGTACTCACAGTAAACGGTGATAGACGGCATTACGTGCCGCTGCGCGTTACTATTTGTTGTTGATTACTCCTCCCATTGCTTCCTCCGTTACATACTACCGAGATTGAAGGGGACGTCCCAAGCCGTCGATAGCTTCTGGCTCTTCGTGAATGGCCGATCGTTGTTAATTAATAACTCGTTAACTAGACCGAATTTACCTAAATATTTTTCGATATTTCTGTTTAGATTGGTCCAGGCTATCTGCCGTTTTCCGCTTTGAGTGTTGAAACGGGACACCCTGTATATATACGGGCATTTAGATCAGAGCCGTCGTTTTGTAGCTCCTTTATTGTTTTGTTTAATAAAAATATTACCCATTTTCCTTTATATGATTTTTATTTAATACGTAAATAGTGTACAATCGCATTTCGCACCTTGTTTCGTAAATTTGTTATTACTTCGTAGTTTATAACGTATAGCAAGTTTATGTAATGGATATATTAAAGAACCAAAATAAAAAAAAATATTTTTGCCTCTCAGGTTTTTTAGAACTACCAAAGCGGTCGAAATTACTGATTGCGTGTTTCTTAGATTACTATTTATGTAATAACTAAACGACTTTTGTACCAATTATCTATTTTGTTTATTTGATATTTATCATAAATGATAGGAAATAACATGTTTCTTTTTTTATCTATAAAACAAATATTAGAATACATTTATTAGAAAACATTTATACACAAATAACATTAAAAATGTAAAGTGGGCCGTCGCTGTAGTTAATATAAACAATAAATCGTGTTTTTTCTTGCTACATAAAGATATTAAATCAATGATGCGTCGCATCTTTATTAATAACTTTTTATCAAATATCTATAATTTCAATTTCCACATTGTTTCTTTAGACCATGTTAAACATTGTTGACTTCATAAATTACACATTCTCCTTCAAACAATTTTACTAAAATAAAAATCTCTGTAAAAAACCTTGTACAAAGTACGCGACAGCCCGCTTTTTTCGTAAACGTTAAATATAACATTTTGGTACACCTATCAATTCAGGTTCAATATTTAGTATGTTTGTATAAATAATAAATAAGTTTAATTTTTCGAAGGTTATGCATATACAATTTTTAGATAATTTTTTAAAATTGTTTGTGCTGTAGGAATAATAGCTATTTATGCTACAAGTGGGAAAAGTGGCAAATTATGGTATAGGTTAAATTTTTGAAACGAGCCGATAGTGCGTGCTGTGGAACAGGGGAACGAGTGGGAATTTAATCACACGAGTTCCCCTGGAACACAGCACAAGCAGAGGCGAGTTTTGGAAATTTGACCTATACCAGATTTGCCACTTTTCCCACGTGTTGCATACAAGATTTTATGCAATCCATGTTTGGAATGTTCAATTTTTGGAGAAACATACTTATATAGGCCATAAACTAAGGCCTAAACATAGTTATAGGCCTTAGTTTAAGATAGTTTCTTAAGAACTGGTCAGTTTGTAGTGGTTCCCAAGAAGCGTCGGTAGCCCAGTGGTCTAGATGTAAGACTAATGCGCTGGCGGCCCGAGTTCGAGTCTCGCCAGCGCCAAAATTTTTTGTATTTGTACGTGTCGTAAATTAAAGTATATATCGTGAAATAATATTGCCTTGATTGAACTGTGCGGGAAAGTGATGACGTAGCGTGCGGGAATGTGATGACGTAGCGTGCGGGAAAGTGCCAAACTGTGCGGGAAAGTTCTACCCTGTGAGATAATAGCACATTACAGTATACCCATCGGATATTGGTCACTTTGCGCACATTATCCAGCGCTCAAAAAGTGAACTTTCCAAGCATGGATTGCATAAAAAAATTTATTTTACCAATCTTTAATCTAAAATTTAAACCCACCGGTACATTTTGTGATAACATTTAAATTATTAAACATTTTAATGAATTTATTCAATTTCTATTGTTTCCTAGTTCATAAATAACCGTATAACGTAGGATAATTCTTCTAGTATGATAATGACCTGAATCAAGTACATAGATCATTTTCCTGCGCTAGAGTTGCTCCACCCCATGTTCCCAATTCTATTATTAAATAACAAAAAGTAGGCTTCGCAGATTGCCAAGTTGTATTTTTTCATTTATAAAAATAAGCGGGCCGTCGCGTACTTTGTACAAGGTTTTTTACAGAGATTTTTATTTTAGTAAAACTGTTTGAAGGAGAATGTGTAATTTATGAAGTCAACAATGTTTAACATGGTCTAAAGAAACAATGTGGAAATTGAAATTATAGATATTTGATAAAAAGTTATTAATAAAGATGCGACGCATCATTGATTTAATATTTTTATGTAGCAAGAAAAAACACGATTTATTGTTTATATTAACTACAGCGACGGCCCACTTTACATTTTTAATGTTATTTGTGTATGATTTTACATAATTTTGTTATAATAAAAAAGTCTTGTTTCAATTAAAAAATAACAGCAATTATAATCTACAGCGACGACCCACGTGACATTCCTATTATCTTTTATTTTTCCACATACTTAGACTATGATGTTATTATTTTCTATTGTCTCTCCAAGAAAAGTACATACCTAAGCTCCATTTGATGATCTCCGGCGATTTTTGAGCTACTTTCATAGTAAATAGTGTTCTTGAGTACGTACTCACTAGAAAAATCTTAGGGATCCGAAATTGTATGCTTTTAGAGCAAAGAAATCCATGCGTTTCTAAATGAAAATTATGCATTTCGAGGAAGATTGCCGACGTTCCGGTCGTATACCACGACCCTTTTCGAGAGTACCAGGTCAACTGGAGGACATGATATATCATATTACAATGTGTATAATCGATGTAATAGGTGTACAATGATGGAAAAACTTACCGAAAAAGTACATAACAGATATGGTATACATTCAGACTCGTTGCAATATTATACATAAAAACATCTACGAAGATACGAAGATAGATCTATGAAGAAAGTTCGCTCTGAGAAACTCCCGGAACGTAACCACATGAACTTATCTATACGTTTACACATAGCGAATTTTACTTATTACTAATTAAAATCTTCTAATGGAGTAAAACATTTAAATTATCTGAAAAGTCATTAAATAAGTAATTGTTTGTTCATATCTTTATTAATATGACGAATGGAATTAAAATTAGTAAGTACGTGTTTCTAACCTGCTTGATAACCACCACCTTGTACCTCCTGCGTGTGAAGGACGTTATAACGAAAAATTCGCAACTTCTTGTTATCTAAAAACTGCGATAGAATTAACCACGTTCTCAATTAATGAGATAGAAGTCTACTGCCTTCCTTAATTATCCCTTCTAACCGCACATATCCTCTACGTTTCTATAGACAAGGAGATCGTGACAGTATCGACGGGTACAATAAATAAATAAAATGTGATAGGTTAAAGATATCGGCATGTCAAACATTCCAGCGCTGGCTAGATTTCCACCTGCCCTGCCAGCCATTTGGTAGCAGATTGGCAGCAGATGCCCGTAGGATCTGTCAGCCAGCAGAACCTGTCGACAGATTCAAGCAGCAGATTGGCGGCAGATTGGCGGCAGATCCTGCTAACATAACCTGCCGGCAGATTTGCGGCAGAAACGCAGCAGGGCCTGCGCACAGACCATGATGGCAGATTTGCAGCAGATTGGCGACAGATCCTGTCACTCCAGTCATTTAAATTTTAAAAGGACACGCATACAAGGGCATTTAAATAAGCTTTTAGAATAATTATTTTTATTAATTATTTTTAAAATAAAAAAAGGAAATGTCATAATATTTGTATTTATTCATGAATTTGTATTTTTTACAATATTTTGTCTTTTTATTATAAATATATCTGCTAGTTATTATGAAAGTGGTGTAAGTCAAAGTCTTTCATTTAATATAACGGTATAATACACTAGAACAGACAAGTTCAATAATTTTACAATTAGACTTACACCATTTTCATAATAACCGTCATATAAATGTATTTATTACTTTGCAATACACCTAACCCTCTTTTTACACGATATGTTTTTACATGATTTTAAAGTTACGTGGTTTTTCATTAATACAATTTGTACATTTAATATATTTCTGCCAATCAGAATTTGAATGGCTTTTTTCGCACGATTTTCTTTTACTCAATAAACTTTCACCGTGTAAAAGTAAGGTCAGGTGTACATATTACAATTACGGTTTTCACTTTAACATTTACAATTTTTGTGAAGTAATTTACAGTGGGTAAAATAAAGTATTAGTATACTCTTTAAAGCCGAATAACTTTTAAACGTTTTAACCTTTTCTTGCAGAAGGGGAGATAATGAATGTGGACAACGATATCGACCCTTACAGAAAAGTTCGCAAATCAGTGATTTCGGCCGACTTTATGTTGCAATCTTTAAACGTTTATTGCTCGGAACAACATTAATCGAATTAGATGAAACTTACAATATGCATACATCTTAATTAAATGTACAAAAGGCTTTTTGTAACTTTAAAAAATTCGATTTTTTCGGAACAACGAAAACACGATATCTAGTAGACTATGCCTTCTATATTCTTTTAAAAACTTGAGTCGTTTGGCTCAAATTTAAAAAAGTTTTTCGGCTTTAAAGAGTGTACGAATACTTTTTTTACCCACTGTACGTTTATTTCTTCTTTGTTGCGATGAATCAGCCGTTTCACCCCTGCATTTTGGCTGATGCGTGCGTGCACCATGAATCCAGTTACTTCTCTCCATTGCCGTACATGAAAACGAAAAATAATACAATGCATTAGTATTAATCGAAGAAACAAGTTACAACAGTCAATGGAGCATAATTAGCTACAAAAGTGGAGCCCACTGAATTTCCTAAACACACTTTTCACTACATTTGCGAAAGTGAAATCAAATGATGGTCGTATGTATATAGAAAAGTTGTTCAGGAGTAGCGAAATCGGTGAGAGGTACACTTTTCTAGATAATTACTATATACGATTGGAAAGCATATTAATATAAGAAGATAAGAAGTTAATGATTCATACCTTGAGATCAAAGGATCCTACTTCCACCTGCAATAATAAATGGATGTATTAAATGATGTTTACAGAAGTACTAATTTAAAATGATCAAAGAAAAAATATTTGTTTGGCGTTCGTTCAGGTCGTGTTTGGAAAAAGAGGTTAATATAAACTTTTAATTTTTGAAAAAATGAAGTAAAATAACATACGAATTTATGTAGATGGATGTACTACAGTTAAAAGCGGATTATTTTACCATCCAACGTTTCGGCCATATGTTCATGGCCCTCTTCAAAAGAGCAAAAACAAATACGTTTAATCAGTAATACATCATCCTTAATCAAATTCTGAAATTCAAAGAAAGGACGATGTAAAAATTGATTAAAACAAATTAATAAAACATATACAGTACTGGTGAAATGTAAGTTATTAGACTACTTACATGATATTCTGATAGAGAAAGGGCTTTTCTTTAAAAAATATATTAATCTACATGATTGAAGTGCGAAGTTATAAACCTTGGAAATTAATGTGAAATCACTTGGCTGAATATGTAATAAAAGCCATTATAAATGTGAACTCCGTGATGTTCTCACTAAGAGGTACGGTGCACGAGTGAGGAAGGTTATTAGGCAACTGATCAGTTTTTTTTCTCTTGTATACATATTTTTGAAAAGTCCGTGAGGTGGTGGATAGAAACGATTAAGCGTACCGGTGATTTTAATATTTTGAAACCTCCCGCAGCACTAAACCGTGCTGGAGAGGGGGTAAGAATCTACATTGGATGCTAGTGTGGCTACGTTGGCCAATCGTGAGCATGAAACTTTGTCGTAATGAAACTAACTGCGCGCCAACATTTGAACATATTTGCGTTCCAAGATAAAATAAACCATACAGAAAATTAATGTGAAATGAAATTTAGATACGAGGTATCATAAGAAACCTACGATTCAAACGAACAGTTTGATGATGTTGGTAAAATAATCATTTACCTCATTATTCTCTGTACGAGTGTTTACGGTGTTATTTAATAATATATGGAACGTTTCTGCTATTCTCCTTTTTCTTGTATCACTTTCGTAATGGAGAATATTTATGTTGTTAAGATCAAATGTATGGCCAGTGTCCATAAAATGATTGACAACATCCGTGTGATGGTTATGTGGATGTGTTATACTTAGTTTATGTTGGTTTATACGACTCGACAGGTATTGGCCAGTTTCACCCACATAACATTTTTGACAATTGTTGCAATTGAATTTGTATACAACATTCGGTGTTTTGTCAATATTAGGTTTGTCTTTAGTAGATTTAAATATTGTTCTTAGACTGTAATGCGAGTTGTGTGTAATATGGTAATCATATTGTCTAAAACAAAATTAAATTAAACAAAATTAAACATCCATAATAAAAACGTTGTTGTACTAATTTAAAATGTTACAAATGTTCTTATCTTTTTTTGGTGTTTAACTTTTTATAGGTCGCTTCATCCTGGATATTCATTGGACACCTGCTTGCGTTTTTATTGTAGCCTGCAAAACAAATAGTAATGGTAAAGAGATAAGTTGACTTGAAGAGTATCCTAGTATCCCGGAGATACTGCTAAAGACTGCCAGCCTTATGGGACTTCGCGAGTCAGAAAAATTATCCGTTTTCATGACGCCCTCTAGAATATATTGCGGTTAAAGTAAGAAGCATAAACTGAATTACAGAAAATCTTATCTGTAACGTGCGTAAATGGTGCAGTATCGTAGGTTTAATAAGTTTTAAAGCAAAATAATATAGGTACACGTTTGAAACGGTTATATAATCGATAATATCCAACATTGCTAAATGCGTTTACCGACGGAACCCAAGCCTACCGGGCCCACTTGCTGGCTCGCCGGTTTACACGGGGGCTGGCAGTATTTAAGAGTATCTCATCGGTGGTTCAACTGACAAAGATTGGCTTCACGAAAACGTTCGAGTAGGATTGGTCATAGTCACGAGGATTATTGGAGTGTCGGACGAGATGGAGATTACTGTTGAGTATATTAGCCACGATTAACTATGGGAAAAAACGGTTAATACGAATCTATTGGGAAATTTAACGTACTTTAATTTTCTTATATTCTTTTTCATTAGTTTCTTATAACAAATTCTTTAATTTCGGACACGCGAGTCAAGTTTTCGAGATTGTTCGGTCTCGAGAAAAATTCCGTATTCCCATTTCGAGAATATTTTCGTATCTTTCTCTCTAATTTTTTTACTAACAATAATCCGGGGAGGACCACGTATCCGCGAAAAACGGGTGAAAATTATCGTTACAATACATATCTATCTTACATGTTGTCAGAGTGAAGCATCACAGCTATGGCGTATTCCCTTCTTTCTTGCTCTTCCTCTTCATTGGCATCCACGTTGTCACTTGGAAAAGGCATCCTGAAACACTTAGCACGAATATCATTTGGATGAATATAAAACTCAGGGCCCAAGGTACTACATTTATACAATCCTAAAACAGAGGATTTTACACCAACATCAAAAATATCACCGACCTCTATGAATTTAGAGACCCCCAATTGGAATGTAGTTCCATCTGAGGAGACGTTGTAACGCTGTCACGCTTTTGTTCCCTAATAGGATCAACAGCTACCTCGCTTTTGATTGCCCTGGCGCTGACACACGCGTCGAAATGATTTTAAATTAAACACTTGCTTTGCACTCCGAAATTTTAGATTTATCGCAACACTATAACCTTTCGAAACTTGAGAAAATTCTCGGTCTCCCAGTCAGTCATCCTGGAGCTATTCGAGTCCCTTGCTTATAAAGTACTATTCCCACTGTTACCTCATCTCGAGAGATTTGAATTTTATTATCTAATTGGGTCCCCCCCGTGTGAACCTTTCGTCGCGCGCCGCTGGCCTTGCGCGGCCCTGAACTTGCCGATCGACATCGGCCCTCGTCGTTTCCGATCGGGCTTCCTCGTTTCTAACCGTCTTAATTTCTTACGCCGTTTCTTGCTTGTTGTCGCCTTTTCGCGTTTCTAAATTTAGATTTCTTCCCGTTTCTTATATTACCTATGATCTATTGTTTGATCAATCGAATTTCCTAGCTTGTCTATTTCTATTTCTATTGTTATCTTTTTAATATTAATTATTCTAACTCTGATTTCATGCGTTACGTTACAATGTCCCCCCATAATAATTTTTATTTTTATTTTAACTTAGAAAATTAAATTTATTCTAATCTCCATATTATATTAGTAGCTATATAGGGCCGGTTCCAGATATTGTCGCGTGAAACAGATCCCTAACTTACCGACCTTCTCCAACGGAAAGTCGACAAAGCGATGGATGAGGGGGTGGAGAGGTGTAAAGAGGGAGGGTCTCGATGGGGACGAGGGGGTGTAGAGACGTGAAGAGCAGATATTGTCGCGTGAAACAGATCCCTAACTTACCGACCTTCTCCAACGGAAAGTCGACAAAGCGATGGATGAGGGGGTGGAGAGGTGTAAAGAGGGAGGGTCTCGATGGGACGAGGGGGTGTAGAGATGTGAAGAGGGGTCTCGATAGACGAGGGGGTGAAGAGATGTGAAGAGGGGATCTAGATGGGTAAGGTGAAGCGGAGGGAGGGGCGGGGAGACGCGAAATAGATATGAAAAAGAGAATTTTTAAAATATGCGACGAAGAAAAACGAATGTCTCAGTATATCCCACCGTGTGATACATAGTCGCCTCCATACCTTCTCGAAAGATTTAAATTTGTTTAAATAAAGAAAATGTACGATTAAGAAACGAATCACTCGACTTTAGTTACCGCGTATCGCATAGCCACCTCATACCTTCTCGACAAGACCGCTCGGCACGTGCTCACCCCCTTTCTCAAGTTTCCGTTCCGACAAAGGTTCCGATAAAGGAACGAATCACTCGACATACATCATCACCTATCGCATAGCCACCCCATACCTTTTCGAAAGATTCAAATTGTGCATCGCTAGACTGACGACATCGTCACATATCGCGTATACATTCCATCACGATTAATCCGATGCATGTTCATGATTGGTTTTGAAAAAGCGATGAAAGTGACGCTGCAACCACCACCGTCGCCGTCGCAGTCATATAAATATTAGACGCTTCGACGATGCCCTCACTTGTATCATAATCATAAATAGATCTATCATCGCTCTGGTTATTCGCGGGTATCGTTGTTAAGAAAAAAAAAAAAAAACAAATATAGAAGAAGAAATAGTGCTCTCGTGAGATGGCATTAACCGTGAAGAACTTTAACATTTTGAAGACCAAGTCGACATTGGTGCAAACGAGGGAAGAGTACATCGAGTGTGATCAAGAGTGCAACGAGGCCATACAAAGTACCGTTGTTTACTTGCAAAACGAGAAACGTAGCTTGTCGATCGGGGGGGAACGTAAAATAATATCCATTATCACCCGTCTTCTAACATGTATAAAAACGTTGATGCGGAAACGCTTCTCACGAGTGGGTGGAGGCCTCAACGACACGAGTCGCGATGCGAGAGCGTCCTCCCTTATCTGGGAGAACATTGAATCGGCGTTTACTAATCGTATTTTCACCGGTGTTGTTATCAACGTGGAGCACATCGATCCTCGACGATTTTTAGAACATGCACAAGATATGGTGGCGAGTCACATTACGGGGGCCATCGGTACGTACAACTACGCATGATGTTGGACGTGAAAAGTTTCAATACGCGCAACATCGAGCTATGCGACACATCGAATTTGCAGGAATGGTATTCCAAGGACGTGGCGGATCCGATTCTGAATGCAATGGACGAGTTTCAGGAGCGTGACAGTGGATGGGCCTTGTCAAGAATATTATTTAATGTTGATGATAAACGCTAACAAGTGCCAACTGATGCACGCGGGATGCCACATCCCGATACCGAAGGAACTGGCATTGAAGAATGCAATCATCAATGTCAAGTGTGCCTCTAACAACGACGATAATGCATGTTTCTTCAGAGCGGTTGTAGCGAGCCTCTATCCAGTCATCAATAACGCGAGCGTGGAATCATCATATCCACGATACACCGAAGTACTTCAAGTCGATGGCTTTCCATCGCCCATGACGCTGAAGGATATCAGGAAATTCGAGCATCGCAACGATGTTTCCATAAACGTGTACGGATGGGATAAGAAGCTCTGCACACCGCTTCATCTAACATCGAAGAAACGAGACAGGCATGTTAACCTGCTCATAATCCATAGCTCGATGCGAAACCATTTCGTCTCCATCAGAAATCTTTCACGTCTGGTCTCCGGTCAAATAAATAGGCACAATCATAGAAAGTACATTTGCGATCGGTAAGTTAAAGATCTCTTGTTATTCACAATTTTTATATTTTTTTTAAAATTGCTTATCACGAAACGAATTATGATTTCGATTGGTTTTTAGATGCCTTCACTATTTCCCACCGAAGACCCACGTGATTGACTGCTCGCAGTTAAATAATTGCAGCATCAGGATGCCCACGGAAGAGGACAAGTGGTTAAGTTTTAAAAACTTTTCGTACAAGGAGCGCGTTCCCTTCGTCGTGTACGCGGATTTCGAGTGTATGCTCGCAAACGTTAACGCGAACACGAACCAACGAGGTGCACGACCGTATCGACAACCGTATCAACATCATGCGTTCAGTGTAGGATATTATGTATACTGTTCATACGACGCGTCATTGTGCGAGTACCGTTCTTATCGACACGAATCTGGCTGTGTTGAGTGGTTCGTGAAGGAGATGCGTGAGTTGGGACTTCGACTCGACTTGATCTTTCAAACGGCTATCCCGATGAGACGGCTCACGGAGGAACAGGAGTCAGAATTTCAGACATCGACCTTTTGCCATATTTGCGAAAAAACTATTCACGATACCGACAACGACAAAGTGCACGACCATTGTCATTTTACAGGCGCGTATAGAGGTCCCGCACATTCGACATGCAATTTAAACTATCAAACATCTTTCATGGTACCGATAGTTTTTCATAATTTATCCGGTTACGACGCGCACTTTGTGATCGAGAAAATCGCTACCGCGTTCAAAGGTAAAGTGGACCTGTTACCCCTCACGAAAGAAAAGTACATCTCCTTTACGAAACACATGACGGAAACGTGTCACGCGCATCGGGATACCTGGAAAAGTAAGAAGGTGAAGTACGTCAAATTTAGATTCATTGATTCGTATAAATTTTTGAGTGACAGTTTGGATAAATTAGCATCATATCTTCAAAAAGCTAAATTAAAAATTTTGAAAAGAGAATTTCACTCTCTTAACGACGACGACCTCGATCTTCTCACTAGGAAGGGTATCTTTCCGTACGAGCATGTAACGTCCTACGATAAGTTAAGGGAGACACGATTGCCCGAGCGCGACGCGTTTTATAGTAGATTGAACGGTATCGGGATATCTATCAACGATTACGCACACGCTGTTAAAGTTTGGACACGCTTCCGCATCGAAACGTTAGGCCAGTACAGCGATTTGTACCTAAAAATTGACGTTTTACTATTGACAGATATTTTTGAAAATTTTCGCAACGATTGCCTCAGTAGTTATAATTTGGATCCGGCTCATTACTTTACTCTTCCGGGTTTCACGTGGGACGTGATGCTGAAGTACACGAACGTCGAACTCGAGCTACTGACTGACATTGACATGTTTATGTTCGTCGAGCGGGGAATACGCGGCGGGTTGAGCCAGTGCTCGCACAGGTACGCGCGCGCCAACAACAAGTACTCGCCTTCGTACGATCCGTCGAAGCCCTCCACGTATCTTATGTACTTTGACGTTAACAATTTGTATGGTTGGGCGATGTCGCAACCCCTTCCGCACAGAGGGTTTCGATGGATCCAAGAACAACAACCACTGCTCGAGTTCGACGTTAATTCGATTTCGGTGGACGGACCCACGGGATATATCCTGGAAGTTGATTTAGAATACCCCCGCGAGCTCCACGATTCGCACGCTGATTTACCGTTTTGCACAGTTCATGACAAACCACCCGGTAAACGCGAACAAAAATTGCTCGCAACGTTGCAATCGAAGGAGCGGTACGTGGTACACTACCGCTAAAAATTCACCGCATTTTGGAGTTTCAACAGTCGTGTTGGTTGCGCGAGTACATCGATTTAAACACTAAATTTCATGCTTGTGCAACGAACGATTTTCAAAAAAATTTATTTAAATTGATGAACAACGCGGTATTTGGCAAAACGATGGAAAACGTGCGTAATCACAGAGATGTCAAGTTAATTACACGATGGGACGGACGATACGGCGCGGAAGCGTTAATCGCGAAACCGAACTTTCACAGCCGAACAATTTTTTCTGAAAATTTAGTTGCAATAGAGCTAAAAATATTGAATATCAAATTGTATAAGCCTGCTTATGTAGGAATGTCTATACTAGACATTTCGAAAGTATGCTTATACAATTTCCATTATGAATACATGCGATCGCGTCTCCCCCAAAAATCCAAAATTATGTATACCGATACGGACAGTCTAATTTACGAGCTCGAGTGCGATGATGCGTACGAGATACTCAAACGGGATATAGATCACTTTGATACGAGCGATTACACCGAAGATAATCCATATCGAATTCCACGAGTTAATAAGAAGGTCCTCGGATTAATGAAGGACGAGAACAACGGCTCGATCATGACCGAATTCGTGGGATTAAGATCCAAAATGTATGCACTTCGTGTGAGCCGCGGTGATGTAAACGGTGAGATAATCGACAGCATCACGAAGAAGATAAAAGGCGTGAAGAAGAACGTCACGGCCAAGTGCATACAATTTGAGGATTATCTTAGGTGTTTGAAGGATAAGACCGAAAAAGTAGTCTCGCAAAATCGTATAGCGTCCGAGCGTCACCAAGTTTTAACCGTCAACGAGCAAAAATTAGCGCTCAGTCCGTGCGATGACAAGAGATTCGTCGTGCCCGGTTCCACCCGTACTCTTCCATGGGGTCATTATGAAATATCGAAATACATCGTGTAAAAAGTATATATTTATTGTTTGTAAATAATATATATATTTATTGGTTATAGTTAATACATTTTTTTATTGTTTATGAATATTATATATATATATTTATTATTGACTTCACAAAAATACATATATAATTATACGAATTCACTTCGTACGTTACTACTACTACACCACATCCCTCTTGTCGATCCATGAGTTATGAGAAGCGTCGAATCCCAGCCACTTCACGTACAACTTACTTCCTTTCTTGCGCAAGACCTTTTCGACGAGATGCACGTCCGGACACGCGGTCACGCGTAGTTCGTGCTCGTAAAATCCTCCAGTGATGGAATTTCCCTTGTAATCCTTCAACAAGTATGTAACCGGATTCGTTCGTTTTACCGCAGCGACTTCGAACACCTCCGCGGACCAGTTCGGTGTGTATCCTTTGTCGAACACAGTCTTGTACTTACTCACGCGTACTTTGTCACCAACTCGGAGTTTTACCGGTCCAGCGATCTTCAGTCTGCTATACACGGTCGACAAGAGGCGTCTTTCGTTATGACGGGTCACGTCAACAAGTCGCATGCCAATGGTTCGATGATTTCGTCGATTGTAATCAAACACCAGAGTGGAAAGGGAATCGATCCAGCGATACGTGCCGTTCAACGAAAACGACTTCCACATCGCGTTCTTGAGCGTGCGTTTGAAGCGTTCCACCACGGAAGCCTTCATGACGCTGTGCGTAGAGTAATGATTGATATTACGTTTCTTCATGAGAGACTGAAAATCTACATTATAAAATTCTTTTCCCTCGTCAGTTTGTAAATTTGTTGGAATTCGTCCGTCCGTTCTCAGCACACTCGCGAAGGCCTTGGTCGTGTCGCTTCCGTTCTTACTCTTCAAGGGTATCGCCCATGCGTACTTGCTAAACACATCGAGAACGGTGAGTATGTATTGGTATCCACGATTATGTTTCACATAAGAACGAACGTCGACTAAGTCAGCCTGCCAGAGATCGTCGAATCCGCGTACGATGACTCGTCTGCGCGCAAAGTTACGCCTCGCAGGTGCATGCAGCTCATCCACCAATTTCACTCTCTCCATGTTGCGACCGACCCTCGCCCCGACCTTCCGTCTTATAGCGAAAAAGTATTTCCAGCACGCGTATAAAACAATCCATACATTTGACACAGCGCTCGTTATTCGCATCACCTAACGATATCTTTTGTTCCGTTACCTTCTTCGTTATCTTTATAGGCATAGCGAGAAATGCATCGTTTAACTTTCGATCGACGACTGACCAATGTTTCCCCCTCTCTTATTTTATAGTCACCAACTCGGCCCGTAACGCACTCCCGTAAGCTCGCATCTGTTCGCCGTTACGGTGTATTCGTTCGCTCAATACGCTCATCTTTTCGTACAACAGTTTCTCGATTTGATCTCGTTCGAACTTCAGCATTTTTGTAATCGTATCGTGATGCTTGAGTATCCGTTCTTTGATGACATCATCCATCTCGCCTTTCGCTTGCGCTTTCATTCTCTTCGACATTTCGATACACGCCACACGCTGAGCGTGAACGTCTTCGTCGAATGCGTTTAGGCGTTCGGTCATTGATTTCTCCAGTTCGTTCTTTAAGGGCGTTCACCACCTAATGCGTTCACGCCAACAACTCTCCTGGTCACAATTTTTGACCGATTTTGACGAACAAGGGCTCATTCGAAAGCTGAAAGAATTCTGGAGGAGATGATCTTTTTAAAATTTTCAAAAAAAGTTTTTTTATGTTTTACTTTGATTTTTTTGGAGAAATAAGTATTTTTTCAAAATTCTAAAAAGATCATCTCCTCCAAAAATCTTTCAGCTTTCCGATAAGCTCTTGCTCGTCAAAATCGGTCAAAAATTGTGACCAGGAGAGTTGTTGGCGTAAACCCCGTTTTTGGGCGATTTTGGCGAGTAAAGTCGACAAACCAGAGCGCCACCTCTATTCGTGGCGCACGAGCCGAAGCTCATGCCCCTACTCCGTCACTACACGGACACGGATGCGGCAATGTTTGTAAGTCGACAAAAGAGAGTAGCGCCTTTCCTTGTGTATATACATGTAACTAATTCGGAAGGAAGAAAGTATCGCATGGGCCGTAGCTCAAAGCTTCAAGCAAGCGACGCGCTACATACATACATATATGTATATCCATGTACGGCGATAAACGATTCACGTCATGATTTTTCCTAACCACAATTCTTGATCGATTTTGATGACCGATAGCTCATTCGAAAGATAAAAGATTTCTGGAGGAGATGATCTTTTTCAAATTTTTCATAACCTTTTTTTTCGGTATCTAAATGACACTACAACATATGCATAATTAGACATCCTTTTGCTGACTGAAGATCGCATGATTTCGATTTTTGGAAAAGATCATCTCCTCAAGAAATCTTTTATCTTTCGAATGAGCTATCGTTCATCAAAATCGATCAAGAATTGCGACCAGTAGAATTTCTGTCGTGAATAGATGCGAGCGTGAGGAGCGCGTGCGGAGTGAAAAACTCGTATAGCGCTCGGCAAAGATTCACGGCAGAAACTCTCCTGACTAGAATTCTTGACCGATTTTGATGAACGATAGCTTATTCGAAAGATAAAGGATTTCTTGAGGAGATGATCCTTTCTAAAGTTCGAAATCATGCGATCTTCGATCAGAAAAGGGATGTTCAATTATGCATATGTTGTAGTGTCATTTAGACATCGAAAAAAAAGGTTATGAAAAATTTGAAAAAGATCATCTCCTCAAGAAATCCTTTATCTTTCGAATGAGCTATCGTTCATCAAAATCGGTCAAGAATTCTGTTCAGGAGAGTTTCTGCCGTGAATCTTTGTCGAGCGCTATACGAGTTTGTCGCTCCTCACGCTCGCATCTATTCGCGACAGAAATTCTACTGGTCGCAATTCTCGATCGATTTTGATGAACGATAGCTCATTCGAAAGATAAAAGATTTCTTGAGGAGATGATCTTTTCCAAATTTTTCAAAACCTTTTTTTTCGATGTCTAAATGAAACGACAACATATGCATAATTAAACATCCTTTTTCTGACCGAAGATCGCATGATTTCTGAAATCGGAAAACAACATCTCCACAAGAAATCCTTTAGCTTTCGAATGAGCTATCGTTCATCAAAATCGATCGAGAATTGCGACCAGCAGAATTTTTGCCGTAAATAGAGGTAACGCGTGCAGCGTGTTTAGCGCGAGAAAAACCGTACAGCGCTTCGTACTGATTTACGGCAAACACTCTCCTTGCTATGATTATGCATCGATTTTGATGAACGATGGCTCATTCGACAGGTGAAGAACCACTTGTGCTGATGTTCTTTTCCAAATTTCGGAAATGTGAATTTTTTGATACAAATAAGGGCGCTAAATTATACGAACGTTCCAGATCTATTTATTTGTATTAAAGAAGAGTTATTAAAAATCTGAAAAGATCATCCGCACAAGTGGTTTTTCACCTGTTGAATGAGCCATCGTTCATCAAAATCGATACATAATTGTAGCAAGGAGTACAGTGTTTGCCGTAAATCAGTACGAAGCGCTGTACGGTTTTTCTCGCGCTAAACACGCTGCACGCGTTACCTCTATTTACGGCAAAAATTCTGCTGGTCGCAATTCTCGATCGATTTTGATGAACGATAGCTCATTCGAAAGCTAAAGGATTTCTTGTGGAGATGATCTTTTCCAAAAATCGAAATCATGCGATCTTCAGTCAGCAAAAGAATGTTTAATTATGCATATGTTGTAGTGTCATTTAGACATCGAAAAAAAAGGTTATGAAAAATTTGGAAAAGATCATCTCCTCAAGAAATCTTTTAACTTTCGAATGAGCTATCGGTCATCAAAATCGATCGAGAATTGCGACCAGCAGAACTTCTGCCGTGAATAGCGCGTGCGAAGCGACAAACTCGTATAGCGCTCGGCAAAGATTCACGGCAGAAACTCTCCTGGCCAGAATTCTTGATCGATTTTGATGATCGTCAGATTGTTCACAGCTGAGCCAAAGCGAGACGTGCTCTACGTGTGCGTATGTGTGTACATACGTGCGTACGCACCCTACACACGTTTCGATTTGGATCAGCTGTGAAAAATCTGACGATCACACACGTAATGTTGCAAAGATCTTGGGCGTCTTCCAAAATCAGAGGGACAAAATTGTCTGAGACTATCTAGTCTTGCAGACATAATAGAAAAGTGAGTACCTGCTAACTTAGAAAAACGTGAATATTTTCCGGATACCCACGCAGATAATATTTTTTTTTATGACACCCAAGTATACCAAATGCATATATTCAAATGGAACCTGAGATACCATTCCAAACGGTAGCGAAGATCAGGGACTGTTACTTTCTTTATGATGGTCCTCGTCCACACATTGAGAATATTGTTCATCGCTCCTAAGGAGGTGATTTATGCCATTGAAGACATATCTACCCGCACTCTGTACACCGGAGACTTTACACTTGGAACAGGGCTTGCTGGACGTATGGCCACGGTGGTTCAAGATGAAGGCTCTTGCTGGTGCATCAGCAATAAAACACCGTAATTTTATTGGTGCCTTAGTACCATGAAAATCTACACCTCCATTGGCAAGAATGTGGGTTATGTTCATGGTGAACATATTGAAGAACTTATTAGGATCACACGGCTTCTGTGAGCCCTTATAAATGCCTAAAACTATTGGCTTTGCATCAGGTAGGTTCCTAATCATACATTGAATCGGCCACAGATGGATTGTTCCTGCTTTATCTAAAGCACATCCATCTGTGCTGAAATCTAATTCTAATTCCCTATATGATGTAAAAGAAGCATTGTTAAGGTACTTTACAATTTCAGCTTCAACACTAAAATGAATATACTCCCCTGGCTCTACAACATACGTTGGAACACGAGTTCGTGGAGTATCCACGACTGTTCTAATATCTTTGGGCAAGTGGCTAAAGCACTTATGGCTTCGAAGAAGAGCAAGCAAATTGTTTCCCTGAGCGTGGGTAATATTATTATCGACGCAATATGAAGCCAAACTTTCCTGGAAAGAAGTTTTAGCAACCTCTTCAGAACTACATGAAGAAGAAGAAGAAGAAGAATTGTCATCTACATCTATACTATGGATGGCATCAATACCATCTGCATAACCTCCCGAAGATGAAGGAAGATCTTGCGGATTAACGATGGTATTGATCTCCTGAATACAAAAAGAAGAAGGAGAGGACAATGAAGGAACAACACACTCTGTTGCACTAGATATTACCTTATTTTTATTTATGTTGCGCCTTAGATTAGATACTATCTCACTTCTTATAATCCGCCTCTGTCTGGTCGATGATATTTTAAATGTTGGTTTCCTCGAAACGGATAGCTTCAAATTAAAAAGACTCATAATTGTATACGAAATTACTGAAAAAAATTGTTAATTGTTATTAATAATATGTAATATGTATTTATAGTAATCAAAATATATATAATATGTGAGTAGGATACTATAACCTTTATTTCACTTCAACCTCGTTTGTTTAACGACGCCAAGCGAAACAAAAAAGCGGGTTAACCGCTTCCTGTGGTTTTTCGGGTAAATGCGTTCATTTGATGCGCATTTTACATCTGCGCTGATCTGCGTCGGTTCACGCTGATTTCTCCTGCCAATGAAAATACCTCCCGCGAAAATTAATTTTTCGGCTTTTATTTTATAACGGAAAGATTAAACAAACGATCGTTTCGCCAGTCGTGTGCTGACTATCGCTGAGGATACGCTGCATCACGCTACATAAAATATTAAAAAAATTCTAATAAAGATCACTGCATCAAAAGAAACGAAGTTTATTTACAAGAATGAATCCCAATGTAAGTATGACTTTTCATCATAGTAATTTAATAAATAATATAAATAAGTAATATAAATAAGTAATATAAATAAATAATATAAATAAATAATATAAATAAGTAATATAAACAAGTAATAGAAATAAGTAATAGAAATAAATAATAGAAATAAATAATAGAAATAAATAATTTTTAATTTTCTTCGTGTATCCTTTCTACAGAAAGAAATAGATCGACGACCCAAGCGGACCGTCAACAAACCAACACGGTATTTAACGACGTCTTCGGACGAAGAACCGAGGAAGAGGATGCGCGTGGTCCCCGGAGATCTGCCGAGCGACATACTGGAACTGAGGGCGACCCTCTAAGATGGCAACGACGATTATACGCCGGACACGCACGCATACCAGACGCGAATACACGCATACCCGACGCAAACAGACGCAGACACGAATTCGTACATGCCACACACGCAGACGTACACACAGATTCCATACACCTACCCACTCACCACAACCACGTACACCACACAGACGGACACATGCAGACCGCATACAAACATCTCAAAAACATTTTCGGTTCCAGGAGCAGCCGGAGGAGAGCAGCGTTATCTGCGGACGGACCAGGACTGCGGTTCACGACCTGAAAATACACAAACAGGGTAAGTTACATGTTCATTCATCTCCTATAAAATACTTGGTATAATCAATGTATGGCTCAATTTGTTACATGCCTAAGAATACTTTCTAACAAATATTCATGTTTACAGAGACCTAAATCGAAGGAAGGAGGCGATGGAGTCCATGATGACGTAAGTATAAATTGCATTATTGTTATCGAAATATATATAATTATTATTTACCCTTACAGAAAAATGCAGACGACCCTGGAAACCATCATGAAGCACCAATAGCAGCTGCTGCGACAGCATAGTGGAATTCCGTCAAAGCCAGGATTTTTTCCAATTTCTTCTGAGGCTGGAATGACGGAATTCCAAGATATTGATGAAGACGGCTACAGGAAAGCAGTAAGCGAAACAAAAGTCTGATTGTTTTCTTCTTTATTTAATAAATGTTTGTATCCATGAATACTTACTTTGTTTAGGTGAACTACTTGGAGTACGTAGGCGGGTACAACCTTAAGAAAGCGGTCACATTATGTTTTAAAGAAATATTTTGTGACCAACTCCTAACATCATATTCCTGGTTGGGCCGCGAAGATAATAAGGCCGCTTTGTGCGAGGCCAGAGCCGTTCGTGCTATACACGGTGAGAATCTCTGCACATATAATTGTGAAGTTATTATTTTATTTCAGGTCTCTAAAAAATTAAAAATATTATTAAAGCAATATCAAATCACATTTATTTTGCTACCCAACTCTCCAATCCATCCTCTACGATTCCTACATATACAGTGACTCAATATTGCACACAGTATTTGAACACTATAGAGCAGAATAACTTTTTTATACTTGAACCAAACAATTTGAATTTTTGCAAGAAAATAGGATTAATAAACTAGAGATCCTGTTTACGTTGTTTAAAAAAAATGGAAATTACTAGAATTACACAGAAACTAAAAAAAAGGCATTTTTTCAACTTTTTTATCTGAGCTTATAAGGAAAAATATGTTTGAATCCCTATTGTAGATTTGGGTACGATATGTGCGCATTGTACATTTCATTCTAATCGGTTAACCGTTTGAGTGCCACGTGTCTTTGCTGTTTTCCCGTCCAAAAATGCCAAGCGGCGCGATAGCGCTTGTCTTATTCCCTCTCCAAGAATGCCAGTTCTTTTACTAGTTGTCTCATTCTTTTACTTTTACCTAAAATGGAGTGGTAACCGTAAAGTCGCGCATCGACAGAAACCGAGCGTGTCGCGGTTATCGGTTTCGCAGCCTAGAGCGCTGGCACTATTCGAGGGAGAGAGGAGAAGCGCAAAATCGCTCCGTGGCACTCAAACGGTTAAAGTTGTTCAGAGTTACAGACGCCGTACTCCATAGTAGGCACTTTCCAATGCCGTCCCGTAGGGAAGTCGCCGATGCCATCAAAGTGGCGCTTCGTACCGCCAAGGAGAGGGTACGAAGCCAAAGAAGAGGACCTCGTCGTACCCAGCGCCCAATAGAGGAGGACTTTTGGGCTGGGGATATGGTCGAAACATTAAAACACATGTACTCACGTATGTCTAGTAACTTCATGTCTTTTTTGATTCACCATCATAACTTCTCTTGCTCTTTCAACAGGACAGGATACAGGAGGACCGGAAGCAGAGGATGAGCCATGATTATGACCAACTGTGACGCTCATTCCAACTCATGTAAGATCGCTATGCATATATATATATATATATATATACATTTACCTACTGTAAAGCTGATCACACACAGCGTAGCATAAGTGATTTCGACCACTCACGTAGCTCTATTCGCGTATATATAGAACAACGCATAGCAGCCACCGCTACGTGAGTGGTCGAAATCACTTATGCTATGCTATGCAAAAGTGTGTGTGATCAGCTTAAGCGTCTCGAGTGTTGGCACACGGAAGGGATGCAGGCTTTGATTGGTCGTGCCTTATTTAGGTTCACACGCATTTTCGGCCGTAGTGTGTTATTGGTCGAAGCGGTCAGAAGTATTCCTTTTTCGTGATGTCATGCCTGCTAAAGTGCCAGCTTTCCAGACACTAACACTATTTATTTGAGGTCATGGACTGGATTGTTCCAACTTTCCCGTAAAGTTATGGGAGGAATAAATGCTTAAATCCCTAATCGTTAACCACTTAAAAGACACGTATAGATATTTACGAGCCGACTAACTTTACAGGCAGGTTGGAACAACCTGGTCATGATATAATATATATTTTTCTCTCTGCATCTCCTTCAATATAGTTATTTGTTTTATAGGCCACAATGCGCGGTATCGAGTCGGGAGCCAGAGTGGAGGTTTTAGCGGGTAAGAATCCCACACTACCTCGACCTTGGTCGAGGTGCCTTTTGAAGGTTTCCTTCACTTTAAAAAAAAAAAAAAAAAAAAAAAAAAAAAAAGAGGCCTGCCATGGGTGCAGTTAGATAGAGAAGAAGGTAAAACCGTTTATAACGTTTTAAATTGGTAAGTTATATATAATATATTAATATTAATGAATTGTACTTTTTCGTTTTCATGTACGACAATGGAGAGGTTTCAAGAAGAAGCAGTTGGACACGTGGCGCATGCACGAACACACGGGCTTAAGCCCAAATGCAGTAGAAAGGAGAAATCATCGCGAGAAAGAAGAATTAAACATAACTTTATACAAATTTTTGAACCGAAAATGTAAATATGTACACTTAGCCTTCCTTTTACACTGTGAAAGTTTATTAAAAATAATTAAAAATACAAAATATTGTAAAATAAAAATGTGATAAAAAGTAGATAAATATATATGATATATATATTTAGTTTTTTTTCCTTCAAAAATAATTAATAAGAATCATTGTTTAAAGAGCTTGACTTACACCACTTTCATAATAAATAGCACATATATTCATAATAAATAGACAAAATATTGTAAAAAATACAAATTCATGAATAAATACAAATATTATGACATTCAGTCTTTTCCTTTTAAAAATAATTAATAAAAATAATTGTTTAAAAAGCTTATTTTAAATGCCCGTGTATGCACGTCCTTTTAAAATTGAAATGACCGGAGTGGCAGGATCTGTTGCCAATCTGCTGCAAATCTGCCGTCAGGGTCTGCGCTCAGGCTTTGCTGCGTTTCTGCCGCCGATCTGGCAGCAGGTTATGTTGCAGGATCTGCCGCTAATCTGCCGCCAATCTGCTGCTTGATTCTGTCGACAGGTTCTGCTCGCAGATCCGCAGCCGATCTGCTGCGAGAGTTGGATTTAACAGATCCTGCTTCAAATCTGTCGCCAATCTGCGTACAAAACCTGGCAACAGAAACCCGACAAAATCTGCCATAGCAGGTTTGGCTGACTGGGGTGCTTTGATGTTCGCAATAGACATTAACAACATTTTTAAGGGTTTATCTGAGCCAGCTGCGCTCCCAACCAGGTTTAACTTTAAGAAAACTAACTGGAATAAATTCACGGAAACACTACAAGTCCTCCATACCACTCAGATCCCTAGTAATAGAAACTTGAATATTTTGGAAATCGATAAGTACATTAATGAGTTGGAAGAAACCATAACTAAGGCAATACACAAAGTAGTGTCAATATACGACAAAGATTTTAACAAGGGATACATTAAATATACTAACAACCGTATAAAAAAGTTACATGTACAGAAATCAAAATTAATCACGCTCATTTATAACAATAGACGTAATGGTCCACGACTATCTAATAGTACTTTGCAATTGATCAAGAATAATATTAAAGCTATAAACACTCAACTTCACTCAGAATTTAAAAAGACAATCACTGCGTATTGGGAATCTAAAATCAAAAACATTAATTATAGGGACCAAAAATCCTTTTTCCCTGACATTAACAGATACCTCAGGCGGAAAAATCCACTCCAAATTGAGAACCTCAGGATTAGTAAAAATAACGATACATTAATAAACGAAGAGATAATTCAATCTGGGAAATTGCTTGATAATGGAAACGAATATCGTGCAGTGGATGCCATTGCAAAATTAAACATAGTGGGTAAACATTTCGAGAACATTTATTCCCCAAGATACACCAATAACAATACAGAAATTAAAAGGGTGGTAGATTCCTATGCTACAGAAATTAAAAGCGCTATTAAATTTAACAAAGATCACGGTATTACAATAACTAATTTTTCGGATACAAATCATGCTTATAATCCAGCCCAAGATGAGCACTCACCTAAATACTTCCATAATTTCATAGAAGTTGGCATGCTTCTAAATAAGGCAAAAAATAAAACATCTAGCGGCACTGACAGCATTCCTATGATAGTTCTTAAGCACCTCTCCGATTCTATCATAGTAGACTATACTATCATCTTCAATAACGCGCTGAATCACTGCTATTACCCGGTAAAATGGAAGAAGGCTAAGGTATTGCCTATTATTAAAAAGGACAAACCTCCCCATGATCCGGCTAGCTATGGATTAGTAAGATCTTTGAAAAATTAATTAAACAAAATTTAATGGACCACATTAACAGGCATAAAATTATCCCAGACAATCAATTTGGCTTTATGGCAAAGCTTTCCACAGTACAGGCCATAAATAAGTTCGCTTCAGACATTAACAATTATCTGTTAAACGGTAAGATGGTAGGAGCCGTACTCCTTGCTCTCGAAAAAGCTTTCGATTCTGTTTGGTTGAATGGACTCTCATATAAACTCAAAGAGTTGGACTTCCCCACTAACATGATCTATTTAATATCCGATATGATCCATGGGAAATCGTTTATAACCTGGGACGGATCCAGCTTTTCTGATACGACTTTCCAAATATTAGAAGGATTACAACAAGGAACAGTCACGTCACCGGTGCTTTTTATTACGTATACCAGCGAACTATTTCGCATTCTTGATAGATTGGCTGACCTTCATTCACTGGCTTTCGCTGACGACCAAGTGATATATATTGCCAGCAATAAAGTAGACCTCATACAGGAGAGACTGAACTTTACTATCAACGTAATTAATGATTATTATTTAACCTGGAATTTAAAAATAAACCCCTCTAAGAGCGAAGCAATAGTCTTTAGAAAACCGGTAGACCAAATACCGTTTACTACTGTAAAGAAACTAAAAACTTTCAAGTTATCGGTATCAGATCCACGAACTGGTAGAGAATCAACCATTCCGCAAAAAGTGGTAGTAAAATATCTGGGTGTCAATTTTGATAACTTATTAAGAATGACTAAACACCATGCGAGCCAAATCATAAAGGTTAAGATGGCTTTTTAACCGACTTCGAAAAGGAGGAGGTTACTCTATTCGACAGTGGGCGATCTTGCTTTTTTTTTTTGTCCGGGCATAACTCCGCAACCGTTTGACCAATCGAAATGGAACCACTTCCAGTTGCTAGGTTTAGGTCTCCCATTGGTCCCGTTTAAAAAATTTTTCCGAAATGTTTATTATTAACAAAGTTATTGCAAAATTAGTGCTTTATTTTTGTTTGTCCGGCCATAACTCAGTGACGGATTGACCAATCGAAATAAAACCACTTCCAGTTGCTAGGTTTAGGTCTCCCATTGGTCCCGTTTAAAAAATTTTTCCGAAATGTTTATTATTAACAAAGTTATTGCAAAATTAGTGCTTTATTTTTGTTTGTCCGGCCATAACTCAGTGACGGATTGACCAATCGAAATAAAACCACTTCCAGTTGCTAGGTTTAGGTCTCCCATTGGTCCCGTTTAAAAAATTTTTCCGAAATGTTTATTATTAACAAAGTTATTGCAACATTAGTGCTTTATTCAGATTTATCGCAATATCTTTTTTCAATGGGATCGATTTATTGTAATGAAAGAAACTATTACTATCTTATAGAAATAATTAGCAGATATTAATTATATAAACAATTTATTAATTGTTGCAAAATAATTGGTTTATCCCTCTATATCTCCTCAACGACTTCACTTATCGGAACCAAACCTTTTCGATCCTTTCGCAATTATTCCTTACTTACTAGCATTATGCGACACATTTTCAATTGTTGCTATATTTAAATTGTTATTGCAAATTCATTTGTTTATGCCTCTATATCTCCTCAACGACTTCACCCATCGGAACCAAACCTTTTCGATCCTCTCGCAAATATGTATTACCCACTCTCTAACATTATGCGACACATCTTCAATTGTTGTTATGTTTAAATTGTTATTGCAAAATTATTTGTTTATTCCTCTATATCTCTTCAACGACTTCACCTATCGGAACCAAACCTTTTCGATCCTTTTGCAAATATTACCTACATAACTTTATTTCCACATCTTGATCGATTATACACTAAAAAGTATGAAATAAAAAAATTTTTAACAAAAAAAATAGAAACCGACTTCGAAAAAAGCGCTAAAAAGAGTGAAATAATTTTTTATGTATACCGACAATATTCGATTTCATCATTATCATACTCAGAATATTGCAACTTTTTCGGAGGCGACAGAAAATTAATTAACAGTACATTAATAGCCAGAAATTCACGGACATTGATGGATATTTATGTATTAGGCACTTACTCCTTTGTTCGTGAAAATGACCGTGTTGGAATATTTTGTGTCGCCGCCGAAAAAGTTGCAATATTCTGAGTATGATAATGATGAAATCGAATATTGTCGGTATACATAAAAAATTATTTCACTCTTTTTAGCGCTTTTTTCGAAGTCGGTTTCTATTTTTTTTGTTAAACATTTTTTTATAAGGCCAACAATAGATTATTTTATAACAACTGGCTAGAACCCAAAGCAAAAATCATTTGCTATCAATTATTGATACGACCAATAATGGCTTACGCTGCACCGGTCCCATGGAATATGGGCCCATCAAACATGGAACAATACAGAAAATTGGAAAGGAATTGCCTAAAAGCGTGTCTTGGAACCTATAGATCGGCTGAATCAAATTATAAGAAAAGAATTGATAACAAAACTATTTACAATCGTGCAGGCATCTCCAGATTTGATATTTTCTTCCTCAAAATCACTCGTAATTATTATAGCACTCTACACCTCATAGATAACACCATCACCCAAAATCTCAAGTGTGAGAACCAAACAACAGTTAGGCGAATGGCCCATAGTGGATACGCTTCACCAGAATCGTTCACTCAACTGGATAAATTATCCAGTTCCCAATCATATACCACAGGAATACACATTGTACTAACAAAGCGATAAACATGGATGCTGTTAATAATAACCGACGGGACTGGACCTACTCCACTGCTCTCCCAGTATTCGATAGGTTTAGTCGGGACCGACTATCTAAATCGTATTGGTGGCTCCAAGATGACCCTAGGTTTTTGGATGAACTGAGAAGAAGGACGAAACTCAAGAATTTGTAAATTCAAATATGGTCATAACCTTCCAAGGCCTTTAATATTATTGATAGGATTGTTGTCCTAGTACTGCCAATGGTACTGGATGTATATATGTATACAGAGTGTGCCAAAAGTTCCGGGACACCTAAATAACTTTTGAACGGCTTCGAATATAGGATTGAAATTTATGAGAATGCAATGGGTCAAATCAATCTACCATTTAACCACTGAAGCATCAACTTCCGCACCCCGGGGGAAGGGGAGGGAAGAAGGGGCACAAAATTTTTAAATGGCATGTGGGGTCGAGTGACGACTCATTCGAAAGGACTTTTTGAGGCGAAAACAACGCAATATCGCCGAGGTTTGTGCGATGATTTTTCGCAGAGTTATGATCTTTTGAACATACTTATTAAGATTTTGCGTGAGTGTCCCTCATTCATTAATTCTCAGAATTATTGTAATTTATTAGAAAACCATGTTATACCGGCTGTTCAGGATATTGCTGGAGAAGCTTTTCACAATGTTTGGTTCCAGCAAGATGGAGCTCCGGCTCATTTTTCTGGAGCAGCTCGTTATATTCTTAATAATGTTTTTAGCGAACGATGGATTGGTAGAAGAGGCACAATAGAATGGCCACCAAGATCACCAGATCTGACCCCATTAGACTTTTTTTACTGGGGGGTATTTGAAATCAAAAGTTTATGAGACTAGGATTGAAAATTTACAAGAATTGCGAAAAAAAAAGTGAACGTTTCTAATTCAAACACACCCGACTTTTTAATCATTGTTATCGATACATTTTACGTTCGCTTAGGTTACTGCCAAATTGTGGAAGAACGCCAATTTGAACATTTAATAAAATAATTAGTATGTTTTACTCTTTACACATCAGTGTTCACAACCTAATACACGCACATACAAACGTGCACACACACGCGAACGTGTATGCCTGTGTAAAACTTATTTTTCTACTGATGTCGCTGTGGGCTCTCGCTATTGTAAAACCTCAATAGAGATGTTCAAATGATCATAACTCTGCGAAAAATAATCGCACAAACCTCGGCGAAATTGCGTTGTTTTCGCCTCAAAAAGTCCTTTCGAATGAGCCGTCACTCGACCCCACATGCCATTTAAAAATTTTGTGCCCCTTCTTCCCCCCTTCCCCCGGGGTGCGGAAGTTGATGCTTTAGTGGTTAAATAGTAGATTGATTTGACCCATTGCATCCCTATAAATTTCAATCCTATATCCAAAGCCGTTCAAAAGTTATTTAGGTGTCCCGGAACTTTTGGCACACTCTGTATAGTTACCTCCTTCCCTCTCCTCCCCTTCCTTTTCCCTACTTATTCTATCCCCCTTTTCCCATATTTCCTTTCCCTTTCTTTCCTTTTTACTGTAATAAGATAGTGAATCAATGGTTTTTTTCCCTGTTTGTTCTTTTTCCATTGAATAATTGTTACGTATAGGGCTAGGACCTCTGTTTATGCTTTTTGAAATTTTATTAGTTGTTATTCAGCAATTCAGTTGCAAATATAGCAGTTTGGCGAGTTTTATTCATTGTAATAACATACCAAAGCTTAGCAATAGCATATAGTGTGTAAGTTGTTGTAAGGACTTTTATTCACTTTGTATCGTTTTTATACTGTTTGTTGTAAAAATAAAAGACCTTTTTCAAACAACAATATCATCAATATCTCCGCTTTGTCTTGAGGACCGATGAGCGATACGGCGAGCAGTCGAATCAAGACATAAACATTTCAGTGTTATCTCGCACCGTTATTATTTCACCGCTAACGCGTGAAATCGTTAGTAAGAAACCTAGAGCAGTAAAGGAATAACGGCAACGATGTTTCCAGTAAAATATATTCTTATTCCATAATGCAACACGTGCGAACAAACGCTACCTGCCTTCCCACCGTTGACCACGTGACGTAGCGCGGGCGTTCGCGCGGAGACACCTGATTCGCTGCCGTCATTTTTTTCGCTCGCGCTACGCCAATCATGTAACGTATGCGCTACCCCCCAGGTCGCATACGAACCTTTAAGGGGGTATTCTAGTGTAGAGGCATGAATTTGAGGTGTTTTTTCGGGTGCTATAAATAAAAAACAAAAAATATTTTTACTATCCATTTTTTTAACAGGCGTTTATTAATGTTTTAAGAATACAAAAAAAAAAAAAAAAAGTCGAAAAATACAAAACTGAAAAGGTTATATGGTGTTGAAGGGGGGGGGTACAAAAAAAATGGCGCGTCAATCTTGTCACGATTGCAAGCTTTCTAATGATCTGAAACAAAAAAATAAAAAAGATTATTAATTTAGATAAATGCTGCTATCGTACTAACTAAGAAAAAGTGGAAAAAAAATTTTTTTTCGCAAAATTACGGCTGTCTGAAAAAATGATACATTTTTTCAATTTTTTTGGACTTTTCGGAATTGTTTAAAAATAGTAAAAATTTTTATTTTGTTATAATAATAGTTAGTGCGATAGAGACATGTATTGAGAAGACTCACACCAAATTTCAAGTAAATCGCTTCAGTAGAACTTGAGAAATCATGCCAAACGTTTTGAAAAATGTAGTTTCGAGAAAAACGCGTTTAAAGTTTCGGGTAAAATTACGCTCGGTGTCAACCATAAAATGACATTTTATACTTACATTTCTTCAATCCGCGATTCCTGCTCCATACATGGGGCCTTCCTCTTCTTCAAAAAAAGCAATCTCTGTATTTCTTTCTTCTAAACGAGCAGTTCGGGCTTCCTTTGAGGCGTTAGAAGTTCGGATTTCTGAACGATTAATCCGGGCATTATCTCGTTTGGTGGCGAACGCGTGAGCTTCTGGACCAATGTCCATCCCCATAAGAGACATCATTTTCAAAATAGGAATGAAGCCTTCATTAAATATGGAAACTGCAATAAAAGTTGCAATTTCTATTATGTGTACGCCGGCATGTATATGTTTTGGCGCAAAAGTCCAAATTAATGAATTCAGGGACTCATTATTATTCTGAGTCTCAGAACCTAAGCATCGAACCAGTAAATCCTCTGACGACAAACTCTCGTAGATCGGCTTTATAATTTTTAATACGTTGTCAGACAGAGGCGGGTTTTCGTGGTCAAACTCTTCAGATGTACCTTCATGTACAGCTTTTTGCCATTTACACCAGCTTTCTGGACCAGGTGGGCAATACAAATGTTGTGGATTTTCATTTGTAGAACTATTATGATAGAAGGTAGCCCAAATTGCATTTTTCATGTCCTCTATGGAATCCGGATGCCGGCGAATCGCTAATCCATAATATAAAGATAGTTTATTTATCACTTTATCGGTTAATTTCCCTGGACCTTTTCCGCCAACTCCTTTGCCTTTATTTTCGTTTCTTGCTTTCCGTAATCTTGCACCCATTCTTTTTTGTACATGTCCCACGCACTCTTTTTTTTCAACAACTGCGTCACCATCATAGGGATCTATGTCAAGTATACCCTTGAAAGTCTTAGTATCACCATCCCCAATATATTTGACATATTTTACTTGGTGTTTTTGAACTGATTTACTAAACATTTCGATAATAGCATCAACTTCCATTTTGCCTGCACTTCCTTTATGATTTATCGTACAAGATTCCTTATGGTCTTCATACCAATCATTGTACGCTTCAATATCGGAATTTTTTTTATTTTTCCAGGCATTACAGCCTTGACAAGAGCTAGATTTTACAACTGTATCTACAACTTTTTTTGAATTTTTAGCTATGAGTGTGGTAACTCCAAATAGAGAACTGAAACCTCTTTTTTTCCAGGTCCCATCTCCAGAAACCGTGAAATTAGTCGAATTAGCATTCGGATCAGAATCTGAAATTAAATTTTTCTCTTCATCAACAGCTTTGGAAATAATCAAGTCATAAACTGCAGATGCAGCTGCATACACATTTTCAAGACAACTGTAGTATGTGCCGATGGATATTCCTTGACAAATATCCATTATACCGCAGAAGATATTGATTCCTTCGCTTCCAACTCCCAAAAGTCGCATAGCGAAAACCATTTTTCGATTTATTTCAAATGATTTATTTACGAATGGAGAAGATGCTATATATTGTGCACTTTCACAACTGCATTGTAGTGCAATGTTAAATCCCAGTCCACGATGAGCTGTCCGAGAAAATTTAATTTCTTTCTTGCACGTAGCACACAAAACTAACGATGAAATAGCTGTAAAAACCGAGAAAAACTCCAAAATACAATATCCATAATTGTTGGAAATGATCACTTCTTCATCACCACATTTGCTTAATTTAGCTTTAGCTGCTGATGCACTTGTAAAACTAGTATCTTCTTCTGCAGTAAATCTATTACCGTGGAATTTCCTTTTTCTTGATCGATCAGCACGAGAAGCACTTCCTTTTGTGGGTTTTCGATCCATTTTAAAATTGTTGAAATTAATTCAACTAAAATAATTTTCAACGAAAATTCACTAAAATAATTTATATGATAACTCAAATATTTCACTTTTACTCAGAGCACGTGCATCTGCGTTGCTGGAAGGTTAGAATTTAACTGTTGGAAACTGGCTGTAACTAAACACTAAGTGTCGAAAACTTTAAAAAATCATTAGGGTGACCTTGAGTTATTATATATATATTGTTATAGAACTACAATAAAAGGGCATAATACAAAAGTATAAGAGTGTATAGGCATTTACGACCGAAGGGGACCGCAGTTAGACAGATGATCCCTAACGCCTTTTGTTCGATTCGTTTCAGCCGAGCCAGTATTGAAGTCGTGTCACTAAAATAGCTATATCTCTGGAAATAATGAACATTTGACTAATCCTTTTGAGGACATATTCTTGAAAGGTTAAGCTTTGAAAATATAAAAAAAAAAAATCGATTTTTTCAAATTTCTACACTAGAATACCCCCTTAAAACAGCATGCATCGAACGCTCCGCACGATTTTTCCGGTCAGCTACTACGAGACATGGAGTCTCTCAACAAACGCAGACCATCAAAGGTAAGTTCGCATAAATTCTACAAGCAAAAGTCAGACAAGTAACCATCCAACCAATACGATAACGTGCTCCGTCCCAGAACTAGCCGGTGTATGTAGGCCGTTCGAAAAGGAGCAATTTTCATTATTTACGCACTCTAGCGTTAGCGCGGGACGTAACATCGGTCTTAAGCCATAACCAGGTACAAACCGTTTTCTTATGTTGGCGAAACTGCGAAAGAAAAAATAGAAACTTTAGGAATTTTCAGCTCTACAGGGTGTCCCACGGTTCGTGGCCCAAACGAGAATGGCATGCGCGACGGATTTTTCTGAGACGAAAGGAGTCATAAAAAGTAACATATGCCAGGTTAGTTTTCGAGCTATTAATTAATAATGATTTGCCAATCGTGAAGCGCGTAAGCGGTAGGCGTACTCTCGCCGCCATACCAAAACTCTAGCCAAGCTATGATTGGACCGGCGGGCGATAGAGAAAGAATGAAGGGCCTGGTCAGCTTAAGATAGCGCCGTAGAAGAAAGCTAGGGCGAGAGACCGAGTGAGCGAGAGAGAGAGAGGGAGTTTGAGAGCAAGGGAGTGAAAAGCGTAGAGCAATGGAAGGTTTGGTGGTCCGTCGGCGTAAGGTAATGCCGTAGAGGTAAGCTAGAGCGAGAGACAGAGTGAGCGCGAGAGAGAGAGAGAGAGGGAGAGGTTCGGCGCGAGCCGCTAGCTTAAGATAGCCTCGTAGCACTGACTCTCTCTCTCTCTCTCTCTCTCTTTCTCTCGCTCACTCGGTCTCTCGCCCTAGCTTTCTTCTACGGCGCTATCTTAAGCTGACCAGGCCCTTCATTCTTTCTCTATCGCCCGCCGGTTCAATCATAGCTTGGCTAGAGTTTTGGTATGGCGGCGAGAGTACGCCTACCGCTTACGCGTTTCACGATTGGCAAATCATTATTAATTAATAGCTCGAAAACTAACCTGGCATATGTTACTTTTTATGACTCCTTTCGTCTCAGAAAAATCCGTCGCGCATGCCATTCTCGTTTGGGCCACGAACCGTGGGACACCCTGTATACATAATATAATCATAGGAAAAGGTGGCCATGTTAAACTTGGAATGGAGTAGATTTAAGGCAGCCTATGGAGGGTAGAGGAGGATCATCTCTTATGGGACTTCAGTCGTAAAAGTGTCCGCGAAAAACCGTAAAATAGTAGTTCCATAAGTGGCGCTGATGAGCAATCAGAGTACATCTGAACTTAGCGGTTATTGATGAAGTGAAGTATGCCATAGGAAAATAGCAAAATGTAAAAGTAGTTGTACCGAATAGAATAGTTGATAAAAATACAGTAAATGAATATTTAATTAATACAATTGATACTAACAACATATTCAATATAAATTGATAATAACAACTTTAGGCGCTTTTTTTAAACTTGGGACTTTTGATCCAGCAGCGCCATCTTAATTTTACGGGATTTTTCGGACACTTTTAATATACAGAGATGATCCTCCACAATAGGAGCAATCCACAATGACCAACAACGATAATCGGAACGTAACGCTTCAACACGTGTTTACTTTTCTCCCTTAACTCTCTTTCTCTCTCGGAACCAAAGAAGTCAGCGCGAACTCCCAGCGTTCGGAAGTGCGTAGAGAGAGAGAGAGAGAGAAAGAGAGATAAGGGAGAAAAGTAAACACGTGTTGAAGCGTTACGTTCCGATTATCGTTGTTGGTTATTGTGGATTGCTCCTCCTCCTGTTTCGTCACTCACCTAGTTACGAGCTTGAGTAGACCACCTTCGTCCCGCCTTCTTTCGCTGATTTCTATTAATTAATAACTCGAAAACTAAGCCGAATTTCGAAAAAGTTTACTAAACTTTTCGATTCAAGTCGATACTTGTGCACATGTATGTGGCCGCTTAGTCACCTGAAACCAGACACCCTGTATACAAGTAGATTTTAGTAGTGATTTAGTTACCCGATCGCTACACGCATTACTGCTCTACCGCCATCTTTCGGCACGCATCGTACCATAGGAGCGCTCGTTCCAGTATTATTATAGTTCAGTGGCCCCAGGGTGTTGTAACTCAATGCATAAGCATAGGAGCCTTATTTAAGGCTCTATGGAATATAGAGGGCAGCACTAACGAACGCAAAGCTGCCAACCGTGTTTATTGCTTCTGTTCGTATAGTAACTAGCCTGCCGAGGTCTAGATCCGCGAGTAGAAGTGTAGTCCCCGCTAGCCCCTTAAACCTGTTAACCCGTTAGCCTTCTAAGCCCGCGATCCGGCTAATTGGAAGGGGCACATAAGATATATACATGTTTGAAAAGCCGTCTATTTAATCGTAAGAAATCCATATCAAGGAAACCGATATTTAAAATCTCATCGATCAGACAGAGGCGCAACATACGAAATGAGCTAGGATCCAGCGTAGCAGAGTGTGTTGTTACTTCGTCTTCTTCTTCTTCTTGTATGCAAGGGACCGATACCACTGTTAATCTACAGGATGTTCCTTCATCCTCTGGGCTCGCGCCTTCGCTTCCGTCGCAAGACGGTGGGGTAATAGCGACAAACACATGCCCATACACCGATACGATAAATTGGCGGTGGGGACGCGGTTCCCCTTATTTGCCTGTAGTTCTTATTTTCTCCGCTCCCGTCGCTGAAGTCACGCGCGACTCGAGCGAAAGGTGGTGAACAGCCTTAACGCGTCGTATTTCATGGTCGTGAGAGCTTCGATGTTTTTCGTAGCGTCCTTTAGAACGCCCTTGACGTAGGACATGGTCGTGACGTCACGATCTTCCACCGGCTCTGCCACGCGCCTAATCTTCGCTCCTCTGGCATTAAATGCGTCATCGTCGTCGTCGTCCAAACACAAGGCGTTATCGCATACGTAATTTCTGAACGGGAACGTTGAACCGGAGACGCTCTCCTTCGGCCGTAGCAACGTTCCAAATTTATTGATCGGCATTTTACAAGCTACTGTTTCGACAATCGACGGAGCGCTCAATTTATAATCAAACCAGCTTCACCGAGTTCCTCGATTATAGATACGATTTCGTTATCGTGACCCGTATGACCTGCGTTTCGCGAGGAAACGAGCAATCTCAGTCGATCCACGAGTTCGTTCGGATCGTCCCAATAAACGTAGTCCGTCGGGGTTTTCGATGCACGCTTGTTTTTAGGTAACAAACCGTCTTTGCGCGTCGATGTTTCGAAAGAATCGGACGAAAAGGTAAGGTCGGAATCATCTCGCGACGCATCCAATTCGTCGCTTTTATCATCGTCGTCGTCGACGCGCTCGTACGGCGTCGGACGCGTCCTCTTGCTCTTGGGCATCTTTCCTACGTTCGGTCTTACGTCCTGTATCGGCGGTGATAATTTGTCGTTACGAGCTTTCTTGACATCGTCGCGATCATACGGCGTAGAACGCATCCTCCTGCTCTTGGGTGCCTTTCCTACGTTCGGTCTTACGTCCTGTATCGGAGGTGGGAATTCGCCATCATCGTCGTCGTCGTCGTCGTCGTCGAAACGAGCTTTCTTGATTTCGTCGCACTCGTACGGGGCAGGGCGCGTTCCCTTGCGCTTGGTAACGCTTCGCGCGATCGGCCTTACGATATGTGTATCGGTGGCGGTGTCGGAAATCCATCGTCATCGTCGACGAAACGGGCTTTCTTGGGCTCGATCAGCGTCGGACGCGTACCCGCGCGCTTCGTCCCCTTTCGTACGATCGGTCTTACGACCTGTATCGCCGGTGTTTCAAATGCCATCGTCGAGGGTCGTGGTGGCGGCGGCAACATCGGTTCTAACTCTTCCGTGGGAAGAGATGAGATTTTTGACAACGATGTCGTATTTTCGACCAATCGCTTCAATGGACCGACTATCGGTTTAAACGTAGTTTCGAGCATGCTGTCCCTAGTCATTTTCATGTTCTTTAAGGCTAAATGTTTTTTGCGTATTGTCGCGCTCGTCTCCGCGATTTCTCTCGCGATAGCCTCCTTCTTTCTCGCATCGCTAGGAAGACCGCCGTCGTCGTTTACTAACACCTTTGCTTGTTCCATAGTGACGATCGATGTACCTTCGAGAGAATACGTTGATCGACTGAACTAGCTACGGAACGACAAATTCGTTAAATCCGCGTCGATAGCGACCGTCATGCATAGGACTGTCCTTGTCTATCACGAGAAATCCATACTTTCGCTTCCAACATCTCGCGCAAAGATCGTTAAATTTGTCCAGCGACATATCCGTGTTCACGTGATCGTGGTACACGCGTCTTAAATTCGTTCCATCTTGTTGAAACAATATCACTAGATTGACGTTATCGCGAATCAAATGCTTCGGTATTCTTGCGTACGACTGCGACAGGTAAAAACAATCCACACTCGAGTGCCGACCCATCGCAAAGTACTCCCTCATGACGTTTTGCTCGTCGCACGCGACGTCGTCAAAAATGAATATCGAATTGGCTCGAGCCTCGGAAGGTGGAACGATGTCCGTGTTGTCCGAGAAAGGAAAGTGACCAATGTTTTCCACGGACGTTAGTACATCCTCCAAGTACCGATACTTTGGTTGTTGCAACGACTTTGAGTACACGTAGACGTTTTCGAATCGCAGACCGTTCGGGCTCTCGAGCAAGCTCATCATCGCGTTCGTCTTTCCGCAATTGGATGGACCGCACATCACACCGCGTATGCTACACGGTAACAGTGGACCGTGTTTTCGAAATTGTTGTTGTTCCTCCTCGAACGTACGATTTGCGGTAACGCGTATATCGATGGGCTGCTTTACGAATCGCATGATGTTCGATCGATGATAATACTCTCCGTGCGAGGGGGGTACGCGTGCTATTTATATGGGTGCGTAGTCGCTCCGCGACTCATTTTCTGTCTGAACATGCGAATTGAACGAACATTGTTAGATTTATCCGCGGAGGAGTTGAAGCAGGTTCCAAAAGTAATCCTATTGACACTCTTGGAGTGGCAGATACCTCACGTGTGGGAGAAGTTACCGAGTCATATAAAAGCCGATCCGGAAGTACAAGCGTGTCGTTGGTGCTTCGAGCACTATCCTCATCCGGACGATCAAACGCAGATAGATGGGCCACCGTCTATGATCAAGGACTGTTATCTATGCATACAACGACGACGAAGAGAGGATCAGGCCTCTTAAACAGGGCGATAAACGCTTTACCTTTCGAGTTACATATACCCGGCTATCAATTTTGCGGACCCGGAACGCGACTACAAAGTAGACTCGCTCGCGGCGATCGTGGTGTAAATCCGCTGGATGCAGCGTGCAGAGAACACGATATAGCATATTCAAAGCGCAAGGATCTCGAAGGTCGTCACGAGGCCGATAAAATTTTAGCCGAGCGAGCGCAACAGCGTATAACGGCGAAAGACGCTTCGTTGGGTGAGAAGGTTTCGTCGACAGCGGTCTGGTCCGCCATGAAGGCCAAGACGAAGCTCGGAATGGGACTTCGAAAGAAGAATAAGAGAAATGTATCGAAGAGGACGAAGCCAAAGAAGAGGAAACTTCCTATCGCGAAACGCGGGGGCTTTCTACCGTTCATATTACCGGCCTTATCGGCTATTGGAGCGTTGACCGGTGGTGCGGCGGGTGTCGCAACGGCCGTGAACGACGCGAGAGCCGTGAAGAAACAGCTGGCGGAGTTGCAGCGTCATAACCGAGCTATAGAAGGTCACGGCCTTTATCTTTCGCCCTACAAACAGGGAAAAGGCTTAAGCGAGAAGAAGAAGAAGAAGAAATGCTTTAAAAAAAAAAGTCCAACAAAAAAGCAATAGTTCGCGACAGCGGGTTCACGACTGACGTTCAACTACGAAACTTGTGTAAAAAATTACGATATTTTCGAGGAGTATTTATGCGCGACGAGTTACCGAAAAAGGTATGGACGAACGAGTGCGGTATCGTCAATTTGGATGATGGCTACGGCCCTGGAACGCATTGGGTGGCGTACGCGAAGCGAGGATCGTACGTCGAGTACTTCGATAGCTTCGGGGACCTTCGACCGCCCAACGAACTTATCGAATACTTTGAGGAAGATGCGAAAGTCACGTACAACCATGCGCGTTTTCAAAACTATGACGAGAGCATATGCGGACAATTGTGCGTAAAATTTCTTCGTGAAAATTTAAAATAAATTCGTTACGAACGAAACAAACGTTTCATTTTCATCTTCGCACTCAACCATGTCGCTCACCTTCACATTAACGGGCAGGAGCAGCGTGCTCTCCACGAGATATTTTCCACCCATAGATCTGAACGATGTAGGCGCGTACGAACTCGAGACGTACAACACGATCCCAAATATCAGCGCGAATAATAACAATAAGTTTTATTTCGGTGACAAGAACGAAGAGATCTCGATTCCCGACGGTTCGTACGAGTTGGACGCAATCAATAAGTTTTTAAGGAGAGAAATAACGAAAAGATATCCCAAGGTTGAATCGAGCAATATCGACGAGTACCCTATCGAGGTGCAAGCGAATAACAATACCATGAAGAGCGAGATTCGCTGCTCGTTCAGAATCGACTTCACGAAACCAAAGTGCGTCGGATCTCTGCTGGGATTTTCTAGGAATCGCGTCTTGTCGCCCAACGAGTGGCACGAATCGGACACGCCCGTAAATATCATAAACGTTAACATGATTCGAGTGGAGTGCAACCTAACCACCGGCTCGTACAGTAACGACAAGCCCGTACGCACGATACACGAATTTTCTCCGCAAGTACCGCCAGGATATAAGATATCGGAAACGCCACCACGAATCATTTACCTGCCGATCGCCGTGCGAGCAATAGACGATCTGATCATTCGAATCGTGGATCAGAACGGACATCCGATAGACCTTCGCGGAGAAGAGATAACGGTGCGATTACACGTGCGTCGACGTATCGCGCCCGATCGGTAGTATGCTAATCTTTCGCTACGGTAAAAACGAGTCGACGTACGGCCATTTTGACGATCGTAAGAACCTTTACGTTGACGACAACAACAAGCCTACATATATTCCCGCTGCTTCGTCATCAAAGAAGAAGTTGCGTACCGAGAACGTGAAATTTCTACGGTCTTTGGGTTTAATCGTCGACAAGCAGTAAAATAAAGAAGAAGAAAATGTCTGATAATATCTTGGACGTGATGCACCGGTCTTCGACAATCGTATAACGAAAATTGAACTGCACACGTACAGTCCATACGCCAATAGTAGGTACGGAAATGGCGATGAAATAAAAATACCCATTCAGCACCAGGAGCTGTACACGCTACCGTCTCAAAGTTACCTAGACGTGGAAGGTGAATTGAGCCTCCCGGAAGGTGTACCCGAAGGACGCAATGAATACATAATTCTCGATAATAATTGCGTCAGCTTTATGTTCGATGAGATTCGATACGAAATGAACGGTTTCGAGATCGACCGTACGAGAAATCCTGGGATAACGACCACTCTGAAGAACCACTTGAGTTTGTCAACGGAGAGAAGCAATGCGCTGTCCAATGCCGGTTGGGATTACATGGATGATAGAACGCACGTGTACAAAGCTCCGACAGATTTTAACTTCTGCGTACCGTTGAGCATGCTATTCGGTTTCTGCGAGGATTACAAGCGCATCGTGATGCATGCAAGTCACGAGTTGATTTTGGTCCGCGCGCGATACGACACGGATGCGCTGTATGGTTCGACAAATCTCAAGCCAGTACTGAAATTGCGTAAGGTTCAATGGCGCATGCCGCACATTGCTTTGGAAGAGCTGCATCGATTATCCATGTTACGCGTTCTCGAGAGCGGACGGTCGATCAGCATGAGTTTTCGATCGTGGGATCTTTACGAGTACCCTGTACTACCAAGTACCACGAAGCATACGTGGACGATAAAAACTACGACGCAATCAGAACCAGCTATAGGGGGGCTGGGGCCCCCGAACGAAACAGCCTTGCTGTTTCGTATTAGGCACGACCGCGGTAATGATTCGTACAGGAAGTCGGCTCGCTGCGCTCGCCTATCCCTGTTCTTATGAGAGTACAGGATAGCTGATTGCGGCCGTTTGACTATCGCTATCTGGCCGTCGGGATAATTTTTTTAAAAATACCGATTACATTAAAACTCGTTTCTGGTCATAAAAAAAAAAAATGTTTTTTCGTTCTGGTTGTATTGCTTCCCTGAAAAATTTTGAAAAAAATTACGTTATTAGTTATCACTATTTTACATACTTTTGCAAAGTTTGAATTGTTTGCCTATTATAGAGAATTTTTTATGAATTTTTTAATGTTTAAAATGACCGCCATTTTGAAACCGGAAGTTGAATCAATTCGAAATTGTTAGTGGATCTATGTTTGGAAGAACTGGATTTTTCGTATAAATTTCAGCCTTATCCGTTCAGCCGTTTAGGCGCTAGAGTAGATACAAATTTTTACTAGTCCGCCATTTTGTACTGTTTCGCTGAAAAATTTTGAAAAAATTCATGTTATTAGTTGTCACTACCTTACATATTTGTGCAACGTTTTAATTGTTTTGCTCTTATAACATAATTTTTATGAATTTTTTAATTTTTAAAATGCCCGCCATTTTGAAACCGGAAATCGGATCGAATCGAAATTGTTAGTGGATCCTCGTCGGGTGTAACTGGATTTTCCGTGTAAATTTTACTTCGATCCGTTCAGCCGTTTAGACGCTAGAGTGGATACACACATACACACACACACACACACATACACACACACACACACACATACATACATTTAGATCTTGTTATGAAACGTAAAGATCCAAAAGGATTTTTGGATATCTCGAATAGTTTCGGAGATAATCGTCCGTTACACTTTTTGCTCGATCGAGAGCATAAGGAACTCCCTGCGGTCGTGCCTAAAAACCGCGATACGTCATATTCGCTCTGCAGACGGCGCGTAAGAACAATGCGAATAAAATGATGTCCCAATTCGATAGTTGCAAACTCGAGAACGTACGACTTTATCTGAATGCCGAAACTTATCCGTACGACAGCTTGAACCTCGACTTCGACAAGGATCAATACGCGGTACTTTACGACATGTACGCGAAATTTAAAGAATCTTACTACGGACACGGAGAACCTCTTCTCGATATCAAAAATTTTAAGACATACGGGCCCTTCGTCGCTATAAATTGTATGCGGCAAAACGAATCTCTGAAGAGTGGGACGATGGATGTACGACTAGAGTTCAAGTGTAAGGAGAACTTGCCGCCCGATACCACGGCGCATTGCTTAATCATACACGATCGCATAGTCGAGTACAACCCGCTGAGGAGCATCGTTAAAAATATTATGTAATTCAATTATTATTATAAAACCATGTATTACAAAAATGAATCCATATAATAATAGCTATTTATGCTACAAGTGGGAAAAGTGGCAAATTATGGTATAGGTTAAATTTCCGAAACGAGCCGATAGTGCGTGCTGTGGAACAGGGGAACGAGTGGGAATTTAATCACACGAGTTCCCCTGGAACACAGCACAAGCAGAGGCGAGTTTTGGAAATTTGACCTATACCAGATTTGCCACTTTTCCCACGTGTTGCATACAAGATTTTATGCAATCCATGTTTGGAATGTTCAATTTTTGGAGAAACATACTAATATAGGCCATAAACTAAGGCCTAAACATAGTCATAGGCCTTAGTTTAAGGTAGTTTCTTAAGAACTGGTCAGTTTGTAGTGGTTCCCAAGAAGCGTCGGTAGCCCAGTGGTCTAGATGTAAGACTAATGCGCTGGCGGCCCGAGTTCGAGTCTCGCCAGCGCCAAAATTTTTTGTATTTGTACGTGTCGTAAATTAAAGTTCATATCGTGAAATAATATTGCCTTGATTGAACTGTGCGGGAAAGTGATGACGTAGCGTGCGGGAAAGTTCTACCCTGTGAAATAATAGCACATTACAGTATACCCATCGCATATTGGTCACTTTGCGCACACTATCCAGCGCTCAAAAATTGAACTTTCCAAGCTTGGATTGCATAAAAGTTTAAGCGGGCGCTTAGTAGGCGGTAAAGGCAAAAAAGAGAGGTGTTTTGGGGGTTTAGAGTTTGTTCAGGTACTCTATTTATCCCCAAAAGAGGATTAGTTTGTTCAGGTGTGTTTGTACATACTATCTATTTAAAAAAATCAGAGTTCTATAAAAATAAAATTTATTTAATCGTTACTTTTTTCCGTCTCGTTATAAAATCTATTGCTAAAATTTTCATATAATAAATAATTATGTGCCGTCTCAGTTTTTTTTTTTTTTATTTCTTCTTTCTCTTTCTTTAGTTCTTCATCTCTCTTCCTCTTCTTAGATAATTCTTTAGGCTGCAATATATATTGTCCTTCTGCTTTTGCAACCATACTGTTGCCAATCATGTCGTCTTCTATGCCGCTGTCGTTAGAATCATCGCTAAACACAATGTGTTGATTCCATGATTCTTCTTCTCTTGACGCTGCTAAATAATTAGCGTATCCTTGGTTGAAAAACTCTGATGCTGCGATCTGTAATTTAAAAAAAAAAAAAAAAATGTATAAGTATAACTGTAAAACTACACCACTTTGAATTGTATTTAAGGTGTAATGTATTCCTTCGTCAGATCGTATACGTTCGAGTTTTTTTAAATTTTAAAAAATGACATGAACTGTTTTCAAGTTCTAGTAAAAAATATAAATGAATCATACACTTACATTTCGTGTCATCTTCTTATCACGCCTCCTTATTAACTCCTGAAATGACTCGTCGACTCGTTGATGCTCTGTCATTTTTTTTTCGCACTTTTTTTTCTTTGTAAAACTTTTACTCCTTTCTCTTCTATCACTCTTTCTTCTTCCTCTTCTTCCTTTCACTTTCTCTTTCTCACTCTTTAATTCACTTCTTTATAGCTATTCTTTTTATATTCTCGCTGAGAGTCAAGATGCTACTGACACATTCGATGGCTACGTTTCAAAACTGCTACTGACACATTCGATGGCTACGTTTTAAAACTTTTATTTCCATGCTGTTATCTCACCTCCCTCTGACAGTATCAATAACACTGATTCGTTAGTGCTGTCTTGATATCAACGATTTAAGGATCTCCAATTTAACGTCCTGTTATGATTGAGTCATCTTTTTCGTGGTCATACCCTTTGATTATTAAACGGTGTGCTCAACTCATGTCGTGTTATTCTCTTAATGTTAATTTTTATATTTAAGCTCCATATTATTATTAACCGCTTCGTTCTCACGGACGTGTTATCCCGCGACGACGATACTGATTGTATCTGGTCACAGACGTATTATCCCGCGACGACGATACTGTTTGTATAAGGTAACAGACGTATTATCCCGCGCTGCGGTACCGTTCGTGTATTGCCACGGACGACATATCTCGCGTGCTCCATTATTAGATGAAGAACTTTAATTCAAAGAAGCGGTAATTTTGGAAAGGCTATATAATAAAGCAAAGGTTTGATTTAGGGATATTTGAAATTTATTACTTCTCTGTATGGTACAATTCAAAGCAGGGAACTGCACATAACGCGACATTACAATTCTTACAATAATAACTAGTTTCTTTACGAACCGATTTGGTTTTGCACCATATACAACGCTTCGTGGGATGGATTTTTTTTTTGTTGGTGGTAGTTTGTTTAAGAAACATCTGGAATGAAAGCGAAGCGGATGAAAATGATTCCTGTTCCCTTTCTGGTGAAAATTATTCTTCGGGTTGTGGTATTTTTTGAGTAAACCCAATACTATTTCTTCTTTTATTTCATGTAAACTTTTCTTTCTTCCATGAAGGCAATTCCATATAGCCAGTGTGTTACATATAGCGATGTCAAATAAATAAAAAAAATACTTTTTGTACCATTTTAGTGTTTTTCTGACTGATTGGTACCCATGTAATATTTGGTCGGTATGGTCAACTGCACCCATGTGCATATTATAGTCCAAAACCAGATTTGGCTTTTTTACTTGTTGTCCTGTAGTGTAATCAATTTTTTCAGTTGTTACAAGCTGTGGAGCATGGAAGGTGCTGAGAAGCGTCACCGGTCTTTTATCCATCCACGCACAAAATGCCATAAATTTATTATAGCGTACTACCATCTCACCTCTGTTCAAATTTTTTATTTTTTTTTGCTTTCTCGTCGCACGGCAAACCTTTTCTGTTCATGCGGACGGTGCCACAAGCATATGTTTTATATTTATATAATTGCTCAAATAAGGCGGGAGAGGTATTCAAATTATCGAGATAAATGATCCGTCCTTCATTTAATAAATTTCTTGATAAATTCAGTACAATAGAACCGGATTTTCTTAGTAAACTACACTGTCCTACATCTGATATACGCCCATCATATAATTGCAAATTATAAACATATCCGGTTTCGGATTTGGCTAAAATAAATGATTTTAATCCAAATCTTGCGCGCTTAGTACTAATATACTGTTTGAAAGACGTCTACCTTTCCACAAAAGTAAAGTTTCATCAACAGCTATGTGCCGTCTCGGTCGATAGGCCTTTTGAAAACGATGTATTAGTATGTCAATAACCGGCTGTATTTTTTGAATCCGTACACTCTCATTATTATTTTGATCTTCACTAGTAAAGTGCAGAAACCGCAGAATATGGAAGAATTTCTTTTTTGACATAATTTGCCTTAGAAAGACGAAGTTGTACATTGGTTTTGTATTCCAGTACATCGACAATTTTGGTAAACTAACTATGCTCATATGAACAATAATAGCAAAAAAACAATGCAAATCTTGAGCGGCAACGTTAAAGTATGATTTTGAGAAACCTCGTTTCCTGCTAAATTTATTGCTCTCCTCTACAATTAATTGTATAAGTTCTTCACAGAAAAAAAATTTGAAAATGGACACGGGAGAACTATTTTCCGATATACCGGATGTGGATTGTACACCATTATGTGTATCAATGTAGCAAAAATCTTGTGGTTTGAAACTCTCTGTGGCGCTGGGAATATTCCACTTTCTTTGGCATTTTATCTTCTTCCACAATTCGGACAATGGAAGGTCCTCGTCACTTAACTCACTTTCGGTGGCACTTTCAGAATCACTGATGATACGATTTCGAATTCGTGGCATAATTGTCTATTCTCGTGAACAGTCAAATAGGCACTGATTGAAATATCGTATAAACAAGCTCAATGTTGTTAAAATATACAAAATAGTAGCAGTGTGTTTACATGTCCGTGGCAATACACGAACGGTACCGCAGTGCGGGATAATACGTCTGTGACCTTATACAAACAGTATCGTCGTCACGAGATAATACATCTGTGACCTTATACAAACAGTATCGTCGTCGCGGGATAATACGTCTGTGACCAGATACAAGTAGAATCGTTGTCGCGAGATAACACGTCCAAGAGAATGAAGCGGTTAATAAGAAAGAACACATATATATGCTTTTTTGTATAATTTGCTCTTTATTCATTTTAAAATGTATCACATAAAATTGTCTTCATGCACAATGCAAGCAACTCGCAATCGATAATCGAATGTCTTTCGAACGTCTCATCTCGAGTGATAGCTCCTATATAGTCATTATTATGTGCTACTTTCACAATTTCCATAAATCGTATATATTTGTTATTTACTAACATAATGTTCTCCGATAACCATGAAAACATGTGATCGATACAATATCCAAATTCATAAATTTTATTCATAGTTTGATCGGTAATAAAGATAGCGGTTTTGTCGTTCGCTAATTTTATAACTTTTCTCTCATCGGCTATCGTAACGATTTTAAGCGTTAAACCACCATTGGTGCTATCGCCAATTTTTATGACTTCGTTCGATGACATCGTGGACGTGATAAATAATTGGTGTATCGTTGATTTTGCCTTCAATAATTCCTTCCACGTGTGCATCGTAAACGGTATTTCGTTTCCACGATTATCTCCTATGGCTAGATCGACATAGCATCCTTTTCCTACGTGTATGCCGATATCGAGGTACTTGAAAAAGGTGCTCGTTAAAGCATATCTTCGACCGAGGATACGCGTAGCGTTGGTTCTCCCTTCGAGTGATACTGATGACGTTATTGTTGATTCTCTAAAAATAATAGATATATACTAACTAATTTCTAAACATTTAAAAAAAAAAAATACACTTTTTCTCAAATACTTACATCGTGAGTTTTCTTTTTTTATTTTCCAACGAAGAAGGACTGACACTCGTGAACTGTTTGCACTGCATGATGCTTGATTTTGGTATATGAGAGAGAACTCGCTGCACGCTCGAAAAAAAAAACGTTCTAATGATTTTATGACTTTGTGCATTGCCTTTTATAATCCTCTCCCCACTCTATCTTGCATTCTTTTTCAATAAAAATATTCATTTAAATCTTTTTGAGAATGTATTGAAGAGTGAGTATGTGATACATGGTGACGTATGTCGAGTGATTCGTTTCTTCGTCGCATATTTTTTTATTTAACAATTTAAATTTTTTGTTCGAGAAGGTATGAGAGACAGATATATGATACACTGTAACTAAAGCCGAGTGATTCGTTTCTTCGTCGCATATTTTTTTTATTTAACAATTTAAATTTTTCGATAAGGTATAGGGTGGCTATACAATACGTGGTAACTAAAGTCGAGTGATTCGTTTCTTCATTGCGTATTTTTTATCTATCAATTTAAATCTTTCGAAAAGATAGGGAACGGCTATACGATACGCGGTAACTAAAGAAGAGTGATTCATTTCTTCGTCACATATTTTTTTATTTAACAATTTAAATTTTTGAGAAGGTATGGGGTGGCTATGCGATAGGTGATGATGTATGTCGAGTGATTCGTTCCTTTATCGGAACCTTTGTCGGAACGGAAACTTGAGAAAGGGGGTGAGCACGTGCCGAGCGGTCTTGTCGGGAAGGTATGAGGTGGCTATGCGATACGCGGTAACTAAAGTCGAGTGATTCGTTTCTTAATCGTACATTTTCTTTATTTAAACAAATTTAAATCTTTCGAGAAGGTATGGAGGCGACTATGTATCACACGGTGGGATATACTGAGACATTCGTTTTTCTTCGTCGCATATTTTAAAAATTCTCTTTTTCATATCTATTTCGCGTCTCCCCGCCCCTCCCTCCGCTTCACCTTACCCATCTAGATCCCCTCTTCACATCTCTTCACCCCCTCGTCCATCGAGACCCCTCTTCACATCTCTACACCCCCTCGTCCCATCGAGACCCTCCCTCTTTACACCTCTCCACCCCCTCATCCATCGCTTTGTCGATTTTCCGTTGGAGAAGGTCGGTAAGTTAGGGATCTGTTTCACGCGACAATATCTGCTCTTCACGTCTCTACACCCCCTCGTCCTCATCCATCGCTTTGTCGATTTTCCGTTGGAGAAGGTCGGTAAGTTAGGGATCTGTTTCACGCGACAATATCTGCTCTTCACGTCTCTACACCCCCTCGTCCCCATCGAGACCCTCCCTCTTTACACCTCTCCACCCCCTCATCCATCGCTTTATCGACTTTCCGTTGGAGAAGGTCGGTAAGTTAGGGATCTGTTTCACGCGACAATATCTGGAACCGGCCCTATATAGCTACTTATATTATATTTTTTTTTTTTTTTTTTTTTTCACTCGGTTTCGGAGTCTTCCTCCCAGTCATCCTCCGCAATCCTCCACCGCAGGATCTGTCTATGGAGTGCGTTGCCGACGTTCATTAGGACCCTTTCTTCGCGGACTCCCACGACGGCTGGGATCGGGATCTCGTCCTCCTCTTCGTCTGCGTCACTGGTTCGGAGATCCATGACTATTCTCTTTCCCAGTATTCTTTCTTCGACGTACTCCACCTCTCGCACCGTCCATCGCCTTCCTCCCATAGGTGCTACATCTCGGAGCGCGATCAGTAGGGCTAGCGCCCTGATAGTTGTCAGCCGATGGGGCATAAAGTAAATTTCCGTATGCCGTCGCTTTGTCACCTGACATACGTCTACTAGGAACACGCAACATCTTGTTGCACCCACACATTCCACTTGCCCGCGTTCTACCCTCCCGTGATATAGCACGAGGCAAGGCGCTCCCGGTTTTAATCCTAATTCCGGGATTGGCGTCATGCTCCATGGTCGTCTCATGTGCCTTTTTAACGCCGGCTGTAATCTCTCGTAGACGACCTCGTCGCCTCTCGTTCTTACAGCTATTCTTCTTGGGGTGATTACCCTTATCACCGTCCCGCCCTGAATCCTCCTCAGTTTTCCCCGGTCGTGCCTTAACGGGATGCTCCTCGGAATCAAGTTTACTTTGAAAGGCACCCATGGCCATTCCATTCTTCCGCCCCTCTGCCTGGCCTCCAAAAACTTTAGCACCGACATTTTATCCCACTTAAATCTTGGTGATTATCGCTCGCTCCTATCGCTTTCGCAAATCGTATCGAACTGTGGGATTTTCAGTTGCGATTCCTCCCTCCTTTTGGTAAATTTTGACTTTATTGTTGTTCCTGGCGGTCATCTCTTCCCGCGGGATTTTGGCCGTTGGAGGTTTCTCGATCGTCTTCTCCTTGTCTTTCATACTCGTTGTTGTTGTTGTCTCTTTCTTCCTCGTTGCCGTTTCGTCGCCAGCCTTCCTCCTTAGATCCTCCTTGCGGTGGTAAACTTTCATGTTGTTCGCATGAAATCTCCCCCGCTCCTTCCCGGTCGTCGGGTCTCTTATAACGAACGTTGCCGCTCCGATTTGAGTTTCGAGGACGTATGGCCCTTCATAGAGCGCTAGGAATTTCGCGATCTTTTTGTTCGCCGGATCGGACACGTTGCACGCCTTCACGAGTGCCCAATCGCCTACTTTGAATTCCTTTAATTTGTGCGTTATGTTGAACCTTTCCGCGCGCTTCTTTCCCTTTTTTCCTATTTTTTCCCGCGCGAGCATCAGTTTCTCCTCCCATGGCGGTTCCTTGTTTTTCTCGTGTCTCGGTATCCACGTCGTCCATGCCCTTGGTGGTTTCTCTCCTTTGTGGAGCTCTATCGGTGTCAACTCGGTTGTCTCGTGGTGAACCTCGTTTATACATTTTTCCACGATGGGTAGCCATTCCTTCCAATTCGTATGTTTTTCTCCCAGGAAAGTTCGAAAAAATCGTCCGAGTTCTCTATTTACTCGCTCCACGATGTTTCCTTGCGGGTGCCTGATGGACGAGAACACCGGCTGCACGTTCTCTTGTTTTAATTTCGCTAACCATTTTTTTGATGTAAATTGCGTCCCATGATCGAATTGGATTCGTTTTGGTTTCCCATGGTTCGGGATGTAGTGTCCAAATATACTTCGAATTGTCGCGGCGGCGTCCGCTTTCCGCAGAGGGTATAGCGCGACGTACTTACTAAACGCGTCGATTGTTACGAGAATGTGTTTAAATCCTCCTTTCGTCGCCGGCAGCGGTCCATAAAAGTCGATCGAGAGGAGCTCGTGCGGTCCTTCCATCACGATATTTTGCATTGCCGCGTGGCTTCCCTGATTGGCGACTGTTACGTGCCGGATTCCGATGGTCTCAGGACGCGTAACGGATTCGTCCTCCGAAGAAACTCCTTTGGAAAAATGGTGGTGTTGAGGAGATGGTTTGGTGTTAGAAAAGGAAAGGGAAAGGAAAGTGCGTTTCGTCTTGGGTCCGACTGCAGACTCATCAGTGGGGCTGATGCAGGCGGACCCTACCCCAGACGCTATGGTCAGGTAGTTTAGGAGTTCTATATATTGTTATAGGGTGATATTTGAGTGGTTTCGAGAATTAGGAAAGAGGATGAGACATCTATCGGAGTACTTTGGAGTCGTCTGTGGGTTACGGGACGTAACAGCGACCTTACTTCTTTGGCATACATCGCATGTTTTGATCGTTCTCGCTATTTTCTTCAGTAGTTTCGGGATGAATAGATCTTCGGAGATTATTTTGTAGCATTTGTATGTTCCCACGTGGCCGTACGTTCGATGGCAATCCTCGATGAGAGTTTCCTCAATTTCCTCCGGTATTACAAGCTTCCAGATATTTTGTCCGCATTGTTTGTACAGCAGATTTTGAAACAGGCTGTACTTGTCATTTTGCACGCTCGGTAGTTTTTCTAACGCAGTTCGTATCCCGTTTAAGCGTTCGTCTTTCTTTTGTTTACTCGCCATATCCTCGAAATATTTGGCCAAAGTCGATGACGGTTTCTCGGCAAGGATGCTCGCTATTATGACCTCTCCCTCCCGCGTCTCGCCCTCCTCGCCTGGGATTCGGCTTACAAGGGGACATTACGGCCTCGGAAATTGACTTCGGGATGAGACTTTGCAGGTTTGTAGTATACCTTTAGACTATTCGATTTGCAAAGTAAGAGCGCGCACTAGCCATAAACTTTCGAGAAAAATGGCTTTAAAGTTTTACGTGTAAGACGTATACCGGTCACTTTGAACACCATCCAAGAACAGCGAAGTGGCCGAGTTGTAGCGAACTCGCTTGCGGCGCGGGCGGTCCGTGTTCAATCCCTGCGTGTGGAAACTTTTTTTTTTTCAATCCTTTAAAAAATTATAAAAACTGTGAAATAAAGTTAATGACTTACTAATATGAAGAATTTAATTATACATAATTTTTTCTATTAATGAAATGACTGTTACTGTTAATTTTTGACTCTTGGGGAGGACAAACAAAGCCTGAATTATATGACGAAATCTTTCAAGATGACGAGAAATCACCTACTTGCACATTTAAAGTGATTCCTCCAAAATGTACTCCACTTGTTCAAACTTGCGATGTCTATTTTTATAGACAAGTAAAAAATGTAATAAAACGAATACAGAATTGCGGTTATCTCATTGAACATAATAGAGAAATAAATTCCCGTGAGGACTGCATAAAAATACAATCAATAGTGCATCATCAATTATCATCGCCAATTTTTAATGAAATGATCCGGTATGCCTGGTACGCTTCCAAGCTCTCTGACGAAAGAGAAATTTTCAAGAATGTAAATGAAGTATGTTTTCCGGTAGAACTTTTAAAAAAGGGTTGTTCATGTGAACAATCTTCCTTCATAAATTGTGCGAGATGTAATAATATTTTTTGTTTTCAATGTTTCTATGACAATTATCATTCAGGATCTTGCATATAAAATTAAAAATTGAGAAAGAAAGATGATATTCCCGAAATTTCATTAATAGAAAAAATTATGTATAATTAAATTCATCATATTAGTAAGTCATTAACTTTATTTCACAGTTTTTATAATTTTTTAAAGGATTGAAAAAAAAAAAGTTTCCACACGCAGGGATTGAACACGGACCGCCCGCGCCGCAAGCGAGTTCGCTACAACTCGGCCACTTCGCTGTTCTTGGATGGTGTTCAAAGTGACCGGTATACGTCTTACACGTAAAACTTTAAAGCCATTTTTCTCGAAAGTTTATGGCTAGTGCGCGCTCTTACTTTGCAAATCGAATAGTCTAAAGGTATACTACAAACCTGCAAAGTCTCATCCAGAAGTCAATTTCTGAGGCCGTAATGTCCCCTTGTTAGCGTGTCCGCGACCTTATTTTCCTTTCCCGGGCAGTATTCGATGTCAATATCGTATTCTTGTATCGCAATGGCCCATCGCATGAGTCTTGCTCTCGTGAATCGGCATGTTTTAAGGAAGGTTAGTCCTTTATGGTCCGTCCTAATTATGACCTTTGTTCCAATAAGATAAGTCCGAAACTTTTGCAATGCCCACACGATCGCGAGAAGCTCCTTTTCCGTGGTGTAGTATCTCACTTCCGCACCTTTTAGTGTTCTGCTGGCGAACGCTACGACTCCCATCTGACCTTGTTCGTCCTTCTGAGCCAGCTCCGCTCCTAACGCAAATTCACTCGCGTCCGTATGCAGATAAAACGGCTTTTGTGGATCGGGGTGTCTCAAGACAACGGTTTCGAGGAAAAGCGTTTTTACACGTTCGAACGCTTTCGTCCTTTCTTCACTCCACTCAAATCTGCTGCCCTTCTTAATCATCTCCAAAAGCGGGACGATCTCGTGCGCATGTCTTTGCGTGAATTTCGTGTAGAAGTTGATTAATCCTAGAAAGCCTCGCAGTTGTTTAATGTTCTTAGGCCGCGGATATTTTCGTATGGCCTCCGTTTTCTCGATTTGCGGACGTATTCCTTCCGTGGTCAGAACGTGTCCCAGAAAGTCGACCTCTTGTCGGAAGAACTTCGATTTTCTCAAGTCCAATGTCACATTCATTTCTCTTAACCTCTCGAATAATTTCCGTAGGTTCTCCAGGTGCTCTTGTGTATTTTCGGATACGCACAGAAGGTCGTCCACGAAATTCAGGATCCTGTCTCCGAGTCCTTTTAATACGTGCGCTAGACCCCTTATCAGGCTTGCACTGCTTGTTTTTAATCCGAATGGTGTGACTCTGAACTCGTAGCATTGTCCGTTATGTAGGAATGCCGTGTATTTTCGCGATTCCGGCGTTAGGGGAACCTGCCAAAAACTGCTTACCATGTCGAGGCTGGACATGACCTTCGCCCTTCCGCATTGTTGGAAAAGCGTTTCCAACGGTACCGGGCATTCGTGGTCCGGTAATAATATTTTGTTCAGTTGCCTCGCATCCAGGCACAGTCTTATACTTCCGTCTTTCTTAATCACCGTTACTAGTGGATTGATGTATGGGCTGTTTGACCTCTGGATCACGCCTTGCTCCATCATTTTCTCGATTTCCTTATTGACTCTTTCTCGATATGCCATCGGAATCGGATACGATCGGTGTATATACGCCGTCTTATCGCTTACGTCTAACTAATGCTCATATACCCACATCCTCCCCGGTTGGTCGCTAAACACATCCTTAAATTGCCATAATAGATTTTGAAAGCTCTCTCTTTCTTCTGTGGTAAGTCCCTGACACTCCTCCGCCTTTTCCCTTATCTCTTCCACCCTCCTACGCATCTCCTCTTCTCTCGAGTTCGCCTCCGGGACGCCGCGCTTTGGGTCCGTCCCCCCAAACTCTTCTATTACTTCTACTCTCCTCTCGCCCTTCGACTCCTCCACGTTCTCCACCTGCACCTCGTCTTCCTTCTCCCCGTTTCTTACTCTTACCACTCCCCTCCTCATTTCTATTTGGCTGTTTAAGTGTTTTAGACTGTCCATTCCTAGGATGCACGGTCTCACTAAGTTAGGTATTATTAGATATATCAATTCCGTTTCGACACTTCCAATTTTCGTTCTTGCCATCAATTGCTTTTTAATTAATGCTGACTTCCTCCCCGTCGCGCCCACCACTCTCATCGTGCTCGTCGGTAGCGTGGGACATTTTCCCCACCTGTTTTTATTTTCTTCATACTTTTCTTCGGCGATACATGTCACTTCACTTCCCGTATCCACGAGTGCTTTCATTTCCCTTCCTTCGATGTTTATTGTGATTATCGGGCATTGCCCTCTCGTGTTTACTTGTCTGTTTCTATCTCCGTCTCCTTTTTCTTCTCGCGTCACCAGATTAATTTCTGGCGCGCTCTCTTTCTCTCGCACACCATTTCCTTTAGTTGTTTCTTTTGCCGTTTCCGTCGTCTTTTTTCGTGTCGTACAGTCGCAGGTGTGCATTGGCTCTAGGTGCGGTACGACACTTCGGCGTTTCCCCACTGCGAAGTCGGGATGATATGCGCCTCTGCTGTGTTGGTTTTCGTGGTTTGCTCCGTTGCACTTGTTTCTCCGACCATTGCATTCACCTGCGGGGGCCTTGCTGGCCATCCTCTCTCTCCTTCTCGTCTCGGGTTCGGAATATTATTTCCTCCTCGGTTCGCTACCGGCGTGGAGTGGCTTGTAGGCGGTGCGGTGAACGCTGGTCCTCCGAATCTTCTTGACGCGGCGTTCATCGTTTGTGTCGGTGTTCCCCGCTGGGAGTTTACCACTCGCTTAAGATCGTGTCTTTCGAGAATTCTTATCAAACCTTCGACGTTCGTTACTCCTTTTAAGAGGATCTCGTCCCGGATTTCCGGGGTAAAGTGTGCTGCTAGTGCTTCCACGACTTCTTCTTCGCTAATTCGCGGGGTGAGGTCGTATGCACTCGCGCAAAGTCGCGACGCGTATTCGACTCCAAATTCGCACCTGCTGCTCTCGACTCCAGAAACGCTCCGTAAATTTGTGCGCGAATTCATCGAATGTCCTTATTCTTCCCTCCACGATGTTCCACCAGTCCCTTGCCGTACGCGTGAGGCTTTGCTCCACTACGAACTTGAATTCGTGGTCCTGGATGCGTGCTGCTTGGCAATAATTTTCAATTTCTCGAAGGTACTTCATCGGTCGTTCCCTTCCGGACCCGTCGAAACTTGGCGGTGTTCTTCGCAGGGCCATTTCCCGAATGTTTGAGTGTGTGGTAGCACTTGTGTCTCTCACCGTCTCCTGCTGCGTTTCTCTCGTGCTTCGCATTTCTTCGATGCTCCGTTTCAATGTTTCCATTTCCCTGCGATAATCATCCACGGTGTTCCGCGTTTCTCGGAAACTTCTGGCTACTTCATCGACTATGTTCTCATTTTCGGTGACTCTCCTGCCTAGTTCCTCGATCGCCCTTTTTACCGGGCTGAGAACGATGCGCACTGTCTCCGTATGTCCTTCCAATGTCTTTGAAATGTTTCTTGCCATTGCGTCGGACCAGTCGTCGAATTTTTCTTCAATTTTCTTTTCTAATTCACGCACCTTTCGATCGATCTTGAGGTTGATCCGCTCGCACTGCAGGCCCATTTCTTTGATCGCCTCCAAGACCTCTGTCATCGCTACTTTACTTGGTGGAGGATTCCTGTCGTCCTCTTCTGATGTCGTTTCTTCTAATATGATTTCCTCTTGACGTGGCTGTGGCACTCGGACCATCTCTTCGGCTCCGGCGTCTGTGAGTTCTTCCGCGAGTGTTACACTCCTTCGTGTACTCACCGCTGGAGGCACCGAGAAGGTGAACTCATGATGCTCACTTGCTTCGAGTGTGCCTATTCCCGTCTCCAACACCGTGCTGCGCGATTCTTTGTCCGCCATGGTTTTTCTTTGCACTATTCACACTTTTCGCGACTGCCAGCCCCACGTTGGGCGCCAATTGTAACGTATCGCCTTCCTTACCTTTTTATTGGTACGCTACTTTTTTCTCCTCGTTCGGTCTTTTTGGGACTGGCAGTGGAAAGGGAATGCAAATGAAATGAATTCCGCGAAATGTCACTTTAACTGTGTTTATTGAATGCCTTTCTATCTTCTTATTTCGGTTCGCTTTCGATCAGCTGATCGCTCCCGTGTTTATTTATATTTCGTCGCTCTCGATTTTCACACGCACATACACCCTCTCGTATACGCCGCTCACACATACTCTTATACTATGCCTTATTCTACCGGGATTTGAGGATGTACACAATAATTGTTTACCCTTATCTGAGGAGACGTGGTAACGCTGTCACGCTTTTGTTCCCTAATAGGATCAACAGCTACCTCGCTTTTGATTGCCCAGGCGCTGACACACGCGTCGAAATGATTTTAAATTAAACACTTGCTTTGCACTCCGAAATTTTAGATTTATCGCAACACTATAACCTTTCGAAACTTGAGAAAATTCTCGGTCTCCCAGTCAGTCATCCTGGAGCTATTCGAGTCCCTTGCTTATAAAGTACTATTCCCACTCTTACCTCATCTCGAGAGATTTGAATTTTATTATCTAATTGGGTCCCCCCGTGTGAACCTTTCGTCGCGCGCCGCTGGCCTTGCGCGGCCCTGAACTTGCCGATCGACATCGGCCCTCGTCGTTTCCGATCGGGCTTCCTCGTTTCTAACCGTCTTAATTTCTTACGCCGTTCCTTGCTTGTTGTCGTCTTTTCGCGTTTCTAAATTTAGATTTCTTCACGTTTCTTATATTACCTATGATCTATTGTTTGATCAATCGAATTTCCTAGCTTGTCTATTTCTATTTCTATTGTTATCTTTTTAATATTAATTATTCTAACTCTGATTTCATGCGTTACGTTACACTATTGACTTTTCGATGACCTTGGGTTAATACTTTTATACGCAGAATAATAAAAGGAATCGGTTGGTTGAAAAAAAAAATAGGGTTGCGTTAAAAAATAAAGTGTAATTGCAGCTGGCGGGTGCATCGGTGCATCCACATAAAAAATAAGGTCATAGGAAGGTGACACGTATTGTGCCATGTGACTTTTTCCTTTATCATTTTTTTCTATTGTTACTTAAAAAAAAGTTATAACTTGTCCCCGTTCCAAGATTCACCCTGTATAGTTATGTCGTTTTGATCAACTATAAATATAATATTTACTTTATTTTTTTTATATATACAAAAATTAAATATATAGAAAATGTAATAAAGATAATATATATAATATAATAATATAGGATAATAAAATATAATGCACATGTTTTTTAAATGAAATAAGAGTAAACTTTATTTCTTCTTCATGGGATTGTTTTACATACATATGTATTTCTTTGTACAATTTTTAGGCATGACTGCAGAGAATTCCTCATTAAGTTTTTTATTGCATTGAAATTATTCGGTTATAATACTTAATCACTACATAATATATGTACATAAATATTTGAAATATAATGTGAAATATAAAAGACTTATTTTTTATATATCCATATATAGGTATGTACAAGTAATTCTTTACCACGTAGTAATAAATACAACGTATTTGATACTCGATTTGATAATCGTTATTTCATGTATATTTCAGTAGCATGTATATGATGCGTTCTGGCACCAATAATAATATGTCGCAATTTCGGTCGAAGAATTACACGAAGTTATGGCTACAAGTCACATTACAGGACCTCTTGCTAGTTGCAAAAATGTGGCGTATAATTTTCTCATAATTAGATTTTTTCGAAACTTTTTGGAGATATTATTTACTGTGTTACATATAGTTTTTATTATATCTCATTATTTATTTACTATTTAATTTAATTACTGTATGTATTGCATATTTTTGTATGTACTGTGTTTATTTGTAATATTTTTTATCTAGAACGGAACTGGGCCGAGTCTTACTTTTAAAAAGAATTGCAGCTAGAGCAAAATATCGTATATATATCGTAATAACGACAATATGAAATAGTATCAAACGCCACATAAAGGAGAAAGGAGAAAGGAGTCTGAAAGGAGGAGAAAGGAGGAGGAGGAGGAGGAGGAGGAGGTGAAAGGAGTCTTTTTTTTAATTCTCCCTATAGATGTTTGGATTTCAGGTCGCGGTCGATAAATGAAAATCTCTCGTTTGGAGGTTACAATGCCGTGATCTTTCAATAGAAGTTACAATTATTTTCGTAGGTTCAAACGACGGATTTCTCAACTTCCGACATTCCTTGGAATCTTAGCTTTCATTTCATACCAATACTGGATTATATTTTGCTGTATTTATTTTGTGGGGCAGGAATTGCGATTTCGCATCGAGTCACGGAAGCCTTCGTGAAACAGCAAAAAGTAATTCCAAGTCGACGCTTAACCGCTTTACGTTTTTACGGAAATGTTGATACCAAATTAATGCTACGATTCTGAGGAATGTCGGAAACATAAAATCTTGGTATTCCTAATTCATAAATAATCAGCACTTTCAGCAAAAAGAAACGATGTTCCGTCGTAACGTCGCGTCGTGTATCGCGAATGAAAGTCATATAGCCTGCACGTACGGCGCCGCTAAAATCTCGGTCGGTAAATGAGAACATCTCGTTTGGAGATTACGATGCAGTGTTCTTTCAATAGGAATTACAATTATTTTCGTACGTTCAATCTCCGGATCTCTCAACTTCCGACATTCCTTGATATCTTAGCTTTTATTCGATACCAATATTGTATTATATTTTTCTTTATCTATGGTGTGGGGATGGAATTACGATTTCGTATCAAGGTATGACAGCCTCCTTTGAATAGCTTCATTGATCCGTAGGTTCCAACACTTTACTTTTTCAATATATATATAAATATATATCTTACAAAGTATTTAGCAGAGAAAAAACAATGTAAATGCAAGTAGACACAATAAATAAATACTGATATGTATGAATAATATGTGTTTTAATGTTTAATAAAAATTGAAAATTTTATGCGGAGGTGAACAATGTCCGGGTCCAGCAAAATACTAGGTTCAGCATTGCATTTCGACGATGTCGCCAGCTATCGACAAAGTTGTTAACCAATTATATGTTAAAATGCGATGTTTTACGGACGTAGACCGGTTGAAATCGTAGTTTCACGAGATCAGTCTATTGTGGCATTAAAACTCTTCCATGTTAATTTCTACATAAAGTACGAGATAGTAGAAATGTCGGGTTTGTTTTTGGTTGAGGGGTAAGCTCCATGTAATTAAAAACTTGGAAAATACATCATCTGTGACAGCCATGCTTCTTCGGACGTGCTTACTAGGACAGACGATACGAGTCTAGGGAATATTTTTAAATAACATTTACAATAACTTAAAAGATTTGTTGCATAAAGTTTCATAGAATCCGACATTCTTTGAAATGTTAGCTTTCGTTTGATACCGAGTTTGTGTAGAAATTCCTTCATATAAAAGAGAAACCGTGGAACTAAGATTTTACATCACTTATGTACTATCCAAACAAAATACGTTGGGTAGTATTGTTTCCCCTTAATAATGTAGTTATAGTAAAGTTGTTGAAAACAAGAATGTTGAAATATTACAGGAGCAATACTTTTCTATCTTGCTTGATGAAAGTACTGATATTGCAAATGAAAAAAATCTTTGCATTCTTATTAGAAGCTTAAATGAAGATCATAGTAGTTTAGTTACATATTTATTAGATTATATAAAAATTAAAGATGCTGGTGCAGAAAATTTATTTCAAGTGTTCCAACATTGTCTTTCTAAACATGGGTTGTCTGTTAACAATATTGTTGGATATTGTAGTGATAATGCTCATGTGATGTTAGGAAAACATAATTCATTTATGTCTCGACTACTTGAACAAAATAGAGATGTTGTTGTGTTAGGGTGCATATGCCATTCTTTACATCTAGTGGCTAGTAATGCTTCTGAAGTTCTACCAAAAAATCTAGAATCACTGTTGCATTTAATTTTCTCTTATTTTTCACGCAGTCCTAAGAGGCAGGATATACTTAATGATCTTCAGTCATTCATGAAACTTAGTAAGCAAAAAATGATTAATCCTTCAAAAACTAGATGGCTAGCATTAGGAATTTGTGTATCAAGGGTCTTAAGTCAATGGTCTGTCCTTTATAGTTTATTTGCTGAAGCAAAAATTGAAGACAAAAATCCCATTGTAGACATAATATTCACTGATTTGAATAATCTTTTCACTAAGGCCTACTTACAGTTTCTTAATATTGTTTTGGCCTTATTCAATTCATTTAATATGTTATTTCAACCAGAAAAACTATTAATTTTCTCCCTTGCAACGCAATGTGAGAGATTTTTAAGATTATTAGGCTCAAATTTTTTAAGAGCCGACATGCTAGTCAGTGAAAAAATATTTACGTGCAATCCTAACCATCCTTCCAATTTGTTGACTTTAAATGAAATTAAAATAGGGGCAGCTACAGAGGAAACTTTACAGGAAATAAGAAATTCTAATACAAACGATATGTCCCATGACATACAGACATTTAGGATGAAATGTCTTCAATTTTACCAGGTAGCATTTGATGAATCAGTGAAAAGACTACCACTACAGAAAGGTCTCATCCGCAGTCTAATCTTCTTGGAGCCTTCTAATGCTCTTGGGAAAAATGTTTCTATTAATAGGGGTAGCATAGATCTAACAGATCTTTTGCAAAAATTCGATTCAAAAGTTAATTCAGAAAAGGCTAAAAGTGAATGGAATCTATTACCTTATTATTTTTCTGACGAAGAAAAAGAAGCCTTCTTAAATTTGCCAATATTGCAATTTTGGAAAATGATTGAGGAATGTGATAATTTCAATAATGAATTTCAATTTACAAATATTGGGAAATTAGGAAGAATTTGTTTGTCTTTGCCTCATTCTAATGCTTGTGTAGAACGAATTTTCTCTATGGTAAGTGACATCAAAACCAAAAAGAGAAATAGATTATATGCGCAAACAGTTGCCGCTCTTGTGAGAGTGAAAATGGATATGCAAAATATGAAAAAATGTTGTTACGACTACCCAGTTACCGAAGAAATGTTAAAATTGTTTAATGAAACAATGTATATAAAGGACGACAGAAATAGTGCAATACCTAACTTCTTGGTTACGGAGGAAGAAGAGTTTGAAACCGAGGACGATTGAGGAGAATGTTATTTTTTTCGTTTAATTATTAATATGTTTATTCTATTACTTGTTTAAGTAGTCTATAATAACGAAAATGTTATTTCTTCCGTTTCATCAATTGATATGTTTATTCTGTTATTTGTTTAACTATTTTATAACTATTTTATGACGCTAATATTCATGTGAATTACATAAATTTGCAGAAAAATGTTTGCAATATCACATTTAATATATGAGTATTTATAAGCATTTATTCCTCCGGCAACTGTAGCGGGAAGTTTGGACGACCCTGCCCCCCATTTGTAACTATGCTCGTAGCAAACCTAAAAAAAAAAAAAAAAGGTAGTTGGTGTTTATTATGCGTAGGGATTTTCTAAGCGGCAGAGGGATATTTTACCTGTGTATGAGGGATTTTTGTTCCATAGGACCTGGCAACACTGATATCAGTTCGTTCCTAGCTTTCGAGAGGGACGCACGCACATACTTTAATCTCGAAAGTATTATTCGTTCTCTTGAGATATATATATAGTATCGCTTATGTTCGAGTGGTTGCCACGTTTATTCCGCATAGGCAATCTGACCCATTATCTTGGACGAGTGTTAGGTAGTATTTATCTAATATAATTAGTTTTTAACAAGAAAATTTTGGAAACTAAGAGGCGCCGTGGGCGTGTGGCTCGCCCGCAATGGCGAAACCATTAACAAAAAGAAAATTAGTTACGGACAACCATGAAAGTAACTCAAAAATTCTAAAGAAAAACCTACGTGATTTCGATAGAAAAATAAACACAAATATAGAAAGGCTATATGAGGTTAGTAAAAATATTGTAATTAACACTCCTAACTTATCGACGGTGAGGAAAACAAAACATAAGCTACCGGAATGTAGTACTAGTACATCTGCTGTATCTGAGGATCAACGAGTTGAGTTTATTTCACCTAAAAAGACAGCACGGCATCCTAATGTTTCAAATGCATGTAACGTGAAAGTAGATAATAGGTTTGAATGCCTTTCGGACGACATGAGTATTCCAGGGGGCAGCACCTCTTCTCGAGATGGGAATCACCCACCAACTATAGAGAAAGACACTAATGAAATAGCCAATAGAGTTCGTCGAGCCGCAAAACCGCCACCGATACACATCTATGACTTAAATATTAAAGATTTAGTTAAAGCATTAAGTATTAATAATATCTGTAAGAAATTATACTGGATTAGACCAATAGAAGATAATATGATTAGTATCATGCCACAAGACCTAAATTCATTCACGTTAATCAAAGCGGTGCTATCTGCCGCTAACGCTAGGTACTATACCTTCACTCCGAGGGAAGAAAAATATAAGACCTTCGTACTAAAAGGTGTAAAAGGTGACTTTAATGAAAACGAAGTAAGCGAGGATATTAATAATTTAGAATTACGAGAAATAAAAATCCAAAAAGTTACCAAAATGATTTTCAATAAAAATAACCCCAATAAATACCACTTTATTGTTCAGTTAACAAATGATAGTAACCCTGCTAATCTTACTAAAAATAAAATTATTCTGCATCAAAAAGTGAAATGGGAGAGGCTGAAACGTAATGACATATACCAATGTAGGAATTGCCAACGTATTGGACATGCCAGCGCGAACTGTCACCTGAGTTTCCGGTGTGTAAAATGCGCCGAAACGCATGAGCCAGGGAAGTGCAAAATCGATAACAATATAGATAAAACTTTACTAAAGTGCGCGAACTGCAAAGAGTATGGGCATCCTGCATCATATAGGGGGTGCCCATTCAAATTTGCTCAAAATATGAGGAAAGAAGCTACCCAAACAAGGACCGCAATCAACGAAAATAAAATTAATAAAATAAATAAGTATATTGACCCTAGTCGATCGTTTGCTACTACTTTAAAAGGTAATAATAAAGGTTCTTTTTCCACCCTTGCGGGGGAGCGACTATATTCAGGCAATATGAATAGATTGCAAATTACTCCCATAATCGAGCCTGAACAGTCACAATTGAATATGAGAAATACTCCCAATAATCCTAACATGAAGGAATTTATGAGCAAGTTTAAAGAAAGTGTGTTGAGCATCCTGAACGCGCAATTAGAAAAAAGTAATAATAAAATTGCTGATAACTCAGTAAGGATAGACTATATACTTAATCTCTTAGCGGATCGATAATGGGTAATAAGACTAATAATCTACCTAACAATTGTCAATATAGGTCGAATTTTACAGGCACTAATTTCATTAACTTTTGTGCTATAAATGTGAATTCCATACATATTATCAAAAGAAGACACGATCTCGAAAAATTTATGAATAACAACCACATAGATATAGCACTAATTTCTGAAACAAAATTAGACAAGTTTCACAAACTTTATTTTAAGGATTACATTACTATAAGGAATGATAGAGATAGAAACGCGGGTGGGGGTACAGCCATTCTAATCCACAATAGAATACCCATGGTTGAGGCGCCACATACCCTGCTACCATTTGGCAGCAGATTGGCAGCAGATGCCGGTAGAATCTGCCTACAAATCCATAGCAATCTGTTACCTCATTTGGCTGCGGATCTGCCAGCAGAACCTGCCGACAGAATCGAGCAGCAGATTGGCGACTGATCCTGCTAACATAACCTGTCGGCAGATTGGCGGCAGAAACGCGGCAAAGCCTGCGCGCAGACCATAATGGCAGATTTGCAGCAGATTGACGACAGATCCTGCCACTCGAGCGATTTAAATTTTAAAGGGACGCGCATATACTAGCTTTTAAATGAGCTCTTTAAAGATTTATTTTTATTAATTATTTTTGCAAGGAAAAAACTAAATGTCAAAATACTTTTAAGTATATCCTATATTTATATTTATTACATTTTTATTTTACAATATTTAGTGTTTTTAATTATCCAAGTGTACATATTCACAATTTTACATTAACAATTTTTATAAGTAATTTATGTATCTTTGTTTTTTTCCGATTATTCCTCTTCTCTACTGCATCTAGGCTTGTGCTTGTGTGCTCTTACATAGACCACGTATCCAGCTGCTTCTTGAATGCTCTCCATTGCTCTACATAAAAACAAAAAAAGTATAATTCATTAATAATAATCGAAGAAACAATTTGCTATATACAGTCGCAGTCATACATTGTTCGTCAGTATGAAGTTGGCGATAATTAAGTTATATGAGAATTTTTATATTACTTCTGTTATTACTAACTTCGTACTAACGAACAATATGTGACTACGACTGTACAATATAGGAGACTTAAACAAAAAGTGGAATCCTCGCTGGTTTTTCTAAACCTAGTGATTCATATCTTGAGATTAAAGGATTGTACCTCTAACTGCAACAAGAGATGGATGATTAAATGCTGTTTATACAAACTTTACAAATGTTTGTACCTTGTTTCCATGTCCAACTATATCTATAGGGTATATACAGGGTGTCCCACGCAAGCTACAACCGCGAATATACACGTGTCCACATGGATAATTGGAAGCGAAAAGTGAAATAAAAAGTAATAAAAATTGTCCTCGTTAACGAGTTATTAAATAAAATAGATCAGCGAATCAGGAAGCACGGAAGCGGTAGGCGGTGAGCTGCGGCCATGCTAGTCTGAAGACAATAAGCGATAGCGTAAGGAAGCGTCGTGGACGAAAGATTGAGAGAAAGAGAGAGAGAGAGAAAGTCAACGAAAGAAAGGGCGAGAGAGAGAGAGAGAGAGAGTCAGCGCGTGCAGGCAGCGTGAGGTAGCGCCGTGTTAGGGTAGGAGGGAGCGAGAGAGAGAGATTAGATTAGATTTTTGTTGTGCGTAAGGTAGCGTCGTGAAAGAAAGGTAGAGAGAGAAAGAGTGAGAGAGGAAGAGCGAAAGTCGACACTTTTTCCTGGAAATCTCCTCCTGACCACTACCTTTTCACGCCTGTATACGTGTCATAACGCTCCGCCCGTCGAAATTTATCGCTTCTTATCTTCAGACTAGCATGGCCGCAGCTCACCGCCTACCGCTTACGTGCTTCCTGATTCGCTGATCTATTTTATTTAATAACTCGTTAACGAGGACAATTTTTATTACTTTTTATTTCACTTTTCGCTTCCAATTATCCATGTGGACACGTGTATATTCGCGGTTGTAGTTTGCGTGGGACACCCTGTATAGGCCTCTTCATTTTTTTTTTTTTTTTTTTTTTACAAGTGGAGGGAACCTTCAAAAGGCATCTCGACCGAAGTCGAGGTAGTGTGGGATTTTTACCCACTAAAACCTCCACTTTGGCTCCTGACTCAGTACAGAGTTTGTTGTAACCTGTAAAACAAATAACAATATTGAAGGAAATGCAGACAGAAAATACATATTGTATTATGACCTTAAATAAATACTGTTCATGTTTGAAAAGTTGGCACTTTGATAGGCATGAGGGCACAGAAGAGGAATACTTCCGACCAATAACACGGCACGGTAGAAAATGCGCGTCACCCGAGGTGGGGCACGACCAATCAAGCTCGCATTCCTTCCAATTGCCAAAACTCGAAACGCTACCAGTATGTCTCTCTCTCTCTATATATATATATACATAACAATCTTACATGAGTTTGAATGGAGCTTCACAATCACGGCGTATCCATGTGTCCTCGTTATCGCGTCCATGTCCTGCAGGAAAAAGAGCAAGTGAATTTATGACAGTGAATTAAAAAAAATATAAAGTTACTTGTACACACATAACTATATGTATTTTAATATTTTCATTACACATGAAGAGTTCAAAGAAACACAGCTAAGTTATATGCAATATAAAACTAACCTCTTCTTTCAGTTGGTGTCATCACCCCAATAATCTTCCACAGGTGGAGCCTCAGCATTGCGTGCCTTTTTAGCTTGGCTTCGCACTCTCTCCTTACCAGTGTGAAGCGCCACTTTTAATAAATCCGCAACGTCCTTGCGGGATGGCGTAGGATAATTCCTACTACGGACCACGGCTTCTGCAAATGAAATATAAGCAAGATCTTAAGTATAAGTTAGAGTATAACAATTGAGCCGTTTATTTTGAAAGAGACCTAAATCCAATTTTTTATTAATTACAATTTATACCTAAATGCAAATCTAAGGTAGAAATATGAATATTAAAACAGCTAACTTGATTTTTTTGGAAAATGGACTTAGGCCACTTTCAAAATAAACGGCTCAATTATATGAACAGTGATTCTTACCGTTAATAGCACGAACGGCTCTGCATTGGCCTAGTGGCAACTTATTTTCGTCGCGGCCCAACCAAGAATATGCTGTTAGGAGCTTGTCACAGAACGTTTCCTTGAAACACAAGGAGACAGCTTCCTTCAGCGTGTAACCGCCAACATATTCCAAATAATCGACCTAAACGAAGCAAATAATTATTGAAAAACATTTACTACATAAAGATGAATCCAATTAGACTGTAGTTTCACTTACAGCTTTCTTGTAGCTATCTTCGTCTAGATTGTTAAATTCTGTCATTCCAGCCTGTGAAGAAATAGGGAGGAATGGAGGCTTCGATGGGGTTCCTCTTCGCGATTGCAGCTGCTGTTGTTGTTGCTTCGCCATCTTCTCCACTATCGTTTGAATGTTCCTACAAAGGTAAATTATAATTATATATATTTTAATAACAATAATGCAATCTATACTTACGCCACCATGGTTTCCATGTTATTAATTTTCTGGTATGGATCCCTGTAACCAATAATATTAGTTGTAAAATGTCCTTAGGCATATAAAAAATTGAGGCATACATTCTTTATTCGCAGTATTTTATTAGAGAGGAATGAACATGCAACTTACCTGATTTGTGAATTTATATGTTGCAAAGACATATCTGGAGGCATTCTACCACTCCCTAAGTGTGACGATTGGTCCCGCTGAATCTGGAACAGGTAAAATTTGTGTATTTCTTGTGATTTGTGGCCTGCTTATATCTGTATATGTCTTGTATATGTGTCCGCCTTGTGCATGCATGTCCGTTGTGTAAATGTTTCTGTCTTGTGCATGTATGTCCGTTGTGTAAATGTTTCTGTCTTGTGCGTATGTTCTGTAAATGTTTTCGTCTCGTGGATTTGTGTCTGTTATGTAAATATTTTCATCCTGGATCCTTGTATATTGTTCTGCAATCGGTGCCTGGTGGTCGTCGTCCTCCAACGTCGATCGCAGTTCAAAAGTTCCGGGAGTCATCCTCATCCTTTTTCGCGGCTCCTCGTCGGACGACGTTGTTAGGTAGCGAGCCGGCTTACTTATTATCCGCTTGGGCCGTTGTTCCATTTCGATCTGTAATTAGATAATATTATAAGAAAATTGAAAAATATTTATGTATTCATACATATGCGCGATACATTTTATTGCAATGATAAGAAAATATAATTACATTTGGATTCATTTCCTCGTCAGTCTCTTCACTATCACCTCGCTTTCTTTCTTTCTTTCTTGAAAACGTTACTTCCTTACTACAGAGAGAAATTTTAAGGTAACGTACTCGTCGATCGTCAGAGTACGACTGAAGAAACAGTTCTTTATGCAATCATTCTGGTATAAAATAAAAGACGATAGATACATTTGCGCTGGAGGTTTCTACATTGGCTGCATAAAACAGCGTGACCACTAAAGCATATGTACGACCAATGCAAATGCCTCTCGCGAAAATTTATGTACCGTTTTTTGTTTTATAACGGAATAATAGGGTAAAGCAGTGTTTCCCAAACTATCGACATCTATGTACTTCTATAATTTTCATAACACTAATTATAAGTGCTCCTCATCCAAAAAAAAATTACATATACTTTAATACAATCAAAATATATTTCTTTTTCTTTTTTTTAGTACCTGAATAAAATAATAATGTAAAGAAAAATACAATTCATTATTCATAATAAAATATAACTAAAATAAATGAAAGTTATATTATACATAACATTCATTATAATCAATGAAAAGGATGAAATTGTATGCATTCATGTTTAAGTTAAAATGTGTTTAACTGATCATTTAAATGTACGCGCGCACGAGAGAGAGTGAGTGAGTGAGTGTGAGAGAGAGAGTGGCGTCACGCTTTCGTTTCTAGCACACTATTGGTCGAAACGTTCACACGGCTAAGCGGCTCGCCCGACAAAGAACAGTGATTGGCCCTAGCGATAGACCCCTCTTGCCCCTGTTTCTCCCGGTCGCCATCTTTTCAGTACTCCCTATACTGTGGTGTCATCAGTCGTATTCTGGCGATTGTTGAGTGATATTGTCCGCGCAGGTGTGTCACAGCCATTATATCTAGAAGAAGAAAAGTGATATTGTAGATTGAATTTGAGTGCGACTGAAGTTCAACAGCAAGAGACGTTATAGTATCATACTGATAATTATCGATATATTTTACTATATTACTATTAATTATTTTCTCCATTTTTAAGTTACATTCATTTTTTTTTATTCATATTAACCGTACACATAAATAATCATGAGTTCTTTTAATCGTAAGAAATCTATATCAAGGAAACCGATATTTAAATTATTGAGCAGACAGAGGCGCAACATAAGGAATGAGATAAGGAGTGGGGTAGGATCTAGCGTAGCAGAGTGTGTTGTTTCTTCGTCTTCTTCTTCTTCTTGTATGCAAGGGACCGATACCACTGTTAATCTACAGGATGTTCCTTCATCCTCTGCGGGTCACACAGATTGTATTGGTACCATCCATAGGGTAACCAATTATTGTGTACATCCTCAAATCCCGGTAGACTAAGGCATAGTATAAGAGTATGTGTGAGCGGCGTATATGAGAGGGTGTATGTGCGTGTGAAAATCGAGAGCGACGAAATATAAATAAACACGGGAGCGATCAGCTGATCGAAAGCGAACCGAAATAAGAAGATAGAAAGGCATTCAATAAACACAGTTAAAGTGACATTTCGCGGAATTCATTTCATTTGCATTCCCTTTCCACTGCCAGTCCCAAAAAGACCGAACGAGGAGAAAAAAGTAGCGTACCAATAAAAAGGTAAGGAAGGCGATACGTTACAATAGTTTACGAGATATTTGATATTTTATATCAGTAATGTATTTTACTCCAATAAGTGTTGAAACTTTCAATATGAATTGTAAGAACTACTAATGCCGTATTTACTATTTCTTATTTACTCTTGACTGCCAATGTCTTTCTCACTAGCTACAATCCATAACATTTTGATGTACATTTCAGTCAGTTGATTATTAGTTATCAATAGAGTATCGCGATTTTCGTGTATTCGCTTAGCTATCACTATGTCATACTTTACAAACGACGAGAAAGTCGATATTTTCATTGTGTATGTGGAGTGCCAGAAAAATTCAGCTGCTGCTAAAGATGCATATCATCAGAGATATCCTGATCGGACGCAGCCGCAACGATCATATTTTTATAAATTAGAACAAAATTTGAGAGCACATGGTTCATTTGTTAAACCAAAGCGAGAAGTTCCAAAACCAGTGGTTCAATGTGAACGAACTATTGTCAACGTATTGGCATACGTAGCAGTGAATCCCCATGCTTCGACACGAGAAATAGCCAGGAGATGTAATATTAGTCAAGGTTCTGTTATGCGAATTTTAAAACAACATAAATTGCATCCATATCGTTACTCCATAGGACACACTTTACATGTGGGAGATGAAATTAGAAGAATGCGATTTTGTCAATTTTTTCTTAGACAAGTCGAACGAAGGGAAAATCTTGCAAAAAGAATTTTATGGACAGATGAATGCACTTTTACGAATAATGGAATGTTCAACAGACACAATGAACATACATGGTCTATGGAAAACCCTCATTTAAGGCGAAACACAAACAACCAAGTGCGTTTTAGTGTTAATGCTTGGTGTGGTATTCTAGATACATGCGTCATCGGGCCGTATTTTTTTAATGATAACATTTTAAATGGAGCACGATATCTGCATTTCTTACAATTCATATTGCCTACTCTTCTTGATGATGTTCCGTTGCGACAAAGATTAAAATTAAAATATTATCAACAAGATGGTGCTCCAGCCCACAACGCCCAAATTGTAACGAGATACTTGAACACAATCTACCAAGAAAAATGGTTTGGTACCCGTAGTCCAACGCCTTGGCCACCTCGTTCTCTGGACTTGAATCCATTGGACTTTTTTCTTTGGGGCTATTTAAAAGATAAAGTTTATTCACGTCCTTTTATATCAGTCAATGATTTAAAGGAGCGTATAATAATGCATTGCTCCAATGTCAATGCGAATCAATTAAAAAATGTAATGAGAAATGTAAAAAAACGTATTCGAAAATGTTTAGAGTGCAATGGAGGAACATTCGAACACTTATTGTAATAAAATACATAACTGATATAAAATATCAAATATCTCGTAAACTATTGACTTTTCGATGACCTTGGGTTAATACTTTTCTACGCAGAATAATAAAAGGAATCGGTTGGTTGAAAAAAAAAATAGGGTTGCGTTAAAAAATAAAGTGCAATTGCAGCTGGCGGGTGCATCGGTGCATCCACATAAAAAATAAGGTCATAGGAAGGTGACACGTATTGTGCCATGTGACTTTTTCCTTTATCATTTTTTTCTATTGTTACTTAAACAAAAGTTATAACTTGTCCCCGTTCCAAGATTCACCCTGTATATTATCAGAGATTTTCCTATATTATAATATTTTTTTTTTGGTTTTATATATTTCCTTCGTAAACTAAGTGAAATTTTACTTTTCAAGTAGTCCTACATCGTGTTTTACATGTGGTAAGTACAAAGTACTGCAGTCCCTCTCTCTCTCTCTCTCTCTATCAATTTATCCCTTGTGTGTATGAGCTTGCTTTGTTCCGTTTTTTTGAGGGGGTTGAATGGCCCTGTGAACATGAACTTTCTTCAGACATGTTTTTAAGGGAAAACAATACCTCGAGCCAAACTCCGAGCTGATCGAAGCGCTCCCTAGTTGTAATTTCGCCTCTTGCGGCTAATGTACGGTGACGGAGTAATGGTAGTACAAATGTGCAGGGACGTTGCGAAATACTGGCTCGAAAGGGGCTCCTGTCCACTGTCGATAATACAGAGACATGTTTCATAGTTTTGTTGTCCGCTAGGGTCCGCTGATCGAAACCATATACATATGTATCCCTTTCGCCGGCGCCGCGCGCCGTGAGGGTAATGAAATGATAATCAGATTTCTCACAGCTGATCCAAATCAAAACGTGCTGTGGATGTGCGAACGCACGCACACGCATATATGTATGGCTGCGGCCAGAAGTATACGACCACTTTTTTAAAACGAGATAGTTATCTAGCAATAATTTTGGCAACAAGATAGAATGATTAATTTACCAAAAAAATTAAATTTAAAAAATTACAAATAAAACAGTAGAAGCCATTTTTTCTAAGTATTTTATTCGAGCATATATAATAATTTGTAATTCGAAAATTTCGATTTTTCCAATACGACGAAAATACGTTATATACAAAACTAATCTATATTTTTTGCAAATTATCAAATCGGTTTGGTTTCATTAAAAGCAAATTATTCTGTTTACAAGGATAGTCGTATACCTACTGTTGTCCGCTATTGCACATGTGTGCGTGCGTTCGCACATCGACAGCACGCTGCGGTTTGGATCAGCTGTGAAAAATCTGACAATCATACCTCGTTCATTGCCCCGCTCGGAACTTCGCTGCCGTCGCAAGCATAAATGCCATTCGAAGGGCCGAAGACCGAAGCGCCTTCCCTCACCATGGCCTACCGCTGTCTTCTACTTTTCACGTGATTTCTACGTTTTCACACGTGACGATGGAAGGTGGAAATAAAGTAGGAAACGGCGGTAGGTCATGGTGGAAGAAGACGTTTTGTTCCTTCGAATGGAATCTATGGTCGCAAAGCAGGAGGGTCATAACGACAAAACAAGCTCATACACACAAGGGATAAATTGATAGAGAGAGAGAGAGAGAGAGAGAGGGACTGCAGTACTTTGTACTTACCACATGTAAAACACGATGTTGGACTACTTGAAAAGTAAAATTTCACTTAGTTTACGAAGGAAATATATAAAACCAAAAAAAAAATATTATAATATAGGAAAATCTCTGATAATATATAGTTATGTCGTTTTGATCAACTATAAATATAATATTTACTTTATTTTTTTTATATATACAAAAATTAAATATATAGAAAATGTAATAAAGATAACATATATAATATAATAATATAGAATAATAAAATATAATGCACATGTTTTTTAAATGAAATAAGAGTAAACTTTATTTCTTCTTCATGGGATTGTTTTACATACATATGTATTTCTTTGTACAATTTTTAGGCATGACTGCAGAGAATTCCTCATTAAGTTTTTTATTGCATTGAAATTATTCGGTTATAATACTTAATCACTACATAATATATGTACATAAATATTTGAAATATAATGTGAAATATAAAAGACTTATTTTTTATATATCCATATATAGGTATGTACACTCGGCGGCATATATGGCTCCCCAGTGAAAAAGCCGCCACGGGGAAATGCTTCCCTTTCCATGGCTCCCTTAGAATACGTATAGAGAAAGTATGACTGTATGCCGAAGAAATTTCTATGTGTTCAAGACGCAACACATTTTCATATGAAAATATTGGTGGCTCTGTTTATACCTTCTTATGCAATATATAACCAAAAAAATATATTGTATAATATATTTCTGTTTTTTTCTGTGGAACTTTTGCGCGAACGGGCGAAGGGGCTCGGATTAGAAAGAGAGGTGGACAAAGCGAGAGAGAAAGAGAGTAGCTACGTCACGCGTAGCGTTCGCTATTGCTGGTTAAGCTGTGTGCGTGCGCAGAGAAAAATACAACACAGTTAAGAAGCAACATCGATGAGCTAAGAGTGGCTCTCAATTTAGACAATTATTGCCTTTTTACCACGCGCGACACTCGCCAAGATGACCAAATGAGAATCGCGTTACGTCGAGCAGCCGAAACAGTTGCCTCCTCCATCCGTGTGGCCTAGGCGATGTGTTGCGTCTTGAACACATAGAAATTTCTTCGGCATACAGTCATACTTTCTCTATACGTATTCTAAGGGAGCCATGGAAAGGGAAGCATTTCCCCGTGGCGGCTTTTTCACTGGGGAGCCATATATGCCGCCGAGTGTACAAGTAATTCTTTACCACGTAGTAATAAATACAACGTATTTGATACTCGATTTGATAATCGTTATTTCATGTATATTTCAGTAGCATGTATATGATGCGTTCTGGCACCAATAATAATATGTCGCAATTTCGGTCGAAGAATTACACGAAGTTATGGCTACAAGTCACATTACAGGACCTCTTGCTAGTTGCAAAAATGTGGCGTATAATTTTCTCATAATTAGATTTTTTCGAAACTTTTTGGAGACATTATTTACTGTGTTACATATAGTTTTTGTTATATCTCATTATTTATTTACTATTTAATTTAATTACTGTATGTATTGCATATTTTTGTATGTACTGTGTTTATTTGTAATATTTTTTATCTAGAACGGAACTGGGCCGAGTCTTACTTTTAAAAAGAATTGCAGCTAGAGCAAAATATCGTATATACAGGGTGTCCCGTTTCAACACTCAAAGCGGAAAACGGCAGATAAACTGTACCAATCTAAACAGAAATATCGAAAAATATTTAGGTAAATTCGGTCTAGTTAACGAGTTATTAATTAACAACGATCGGCCATTCACGGAGAGCCAGAAGCTATCGACGGCTTGGGACGTCCCCTTCAATCTCGGTAGTATGTAACGGAGGAAGCAATGGGAGGAGTAATCAACAACAAATAGTAACGCGCCGCGGCACGTAATGCCGTCTATCACTGTTTACTGTGAGTACCTCTCTTTCTTTTTCTTACCCAATAGCATCATATCATTTATTTCACGCGTGCGAGGGAGAAGTAGTGTAAAAAAGAGAGAAAGAGAGTCAGCGCGAGCCTCCTGCGTACGGAGGTGTCGCACGGCGAGAAAGAAAGAGAGAGAAAGAGCTACTCACTGTAAACAGTGACGGGCGGATCGACGCGCGCTACAGCTCTTTCTCTCTCTCTCTTTCTCTTTCTTTCTCGCCGTGCGACACCTCCGTACGCAAGAGGCTCGCGCACTGACCTTCGCTCTCTCTTTCTCTATTTCTTTCTCCCCGACTCTTTTTCTATGACACTACCTTACGCTGAATGCTCGCGCTGACTGTCTTTCTCTCTTTCTTACACTACTTCTCTCTCGCACGCGTGAAATAAATGATATGATGCTATTGGGTAAGAAAAAGAAAGAGAGGTACTCACAGTAAACAGTGATAGACGGCATTACGTGCCGCTGCGCGTTACTATTTGTTGTTGATTACTCCTCCCATTGCTTCCTCCGTTACATACTACCGAGATTGAAGGGGACGTCCCAAGCCGTCGATAGCTTCTGGCTCTCCGTGAATGGCCGATCGTTGTTAATCAATAACTCGTTAACTAGACCGAATTTACCTAAATATTTTTCGATATTTCTGTTTAGATTGGTACAGTCTATCTGCCGTTTTCCGCTTTGAGTGTTGAAACGGGACACCCTGTATATCGTAATAACGACAATATGAAATAGTATCAAACGCCACATATTCATTTTTTTCTTTATTATTTTTATATGCATCAACTTTTCACGTTTAAATATTTTTCATGCTATTTCTGAAATTATACATTGCTTATTTCAATTTCTGTTGTCTGTATTAAACATATTTTTTTCGTGATAAGACATGCAGTTGAAAAAGCATATTCATGGCAAATATATGATTTTTTTGTGCCCTGCAATGTGACTGCAGCCACCTCTTCGTGTAATTCTATCGGCCGAAACTGCGACTATGAATATGCAATATTCGTTCGGCATGCTTATTCACAATATGAATAATACGTACAACAACAATTTATTGAAAAAGCAGTTTATCTATAAATTTGTATCTACTACGTGGCAATGTACTTATTATTTATTTATTAATTTTTTTATTTTTCGATTTTGGCATTGCCTTGCGAGCTTCTAATAACAAAGGGCGAAGAGATCAGCTCTGGAAGGTGTCCGGCAAACGGTCATTACGTGTCGATACACCAGAGAAGATGGATGTAAGTACATACCTACGTAATTTAATATTTTATTATATTGATAGGCGGTTGCGAATAACAATAGAATTATTTCATTATTCTTTTCATAAGACAATAATTAAGAAACACTTGAAGTTATTACATTATTATTTACAATTATGTAACGATGATTGTTCGTAGAATTTCGACTAAAGTAGACACGAACGAACGACGAACGTCGATTTATTCAATTGTATAATTTATTCGAGGTCGCCTATCGTAAATGTGTTTCAACTTGCACACGTATTTTCATAGAGTTATATTCTCGTGTCAATATCATCATAATGAAGGTAATTATTTATTACAGATAACTAAACAAAAGGAAAGCTACGCCGCGGTGGTGTCGTCGCCACCGACGACGACGACCACGACGGTGCCGATGACGACGGCGACGGCGGTGCCGGTGACGACGGCAACGACGTCGACGTCACGCGATGAAGTAAGAACCTCCCCTTTCTTAACACAGTTTCAATATACGTGTATATGTAAAAATGTCTACAATAAATTAATTAATGATTTGTTTCATAGTTTATCGAAGCACTGTGCACATTTGCACGCAGTTGGGCCTCCAGTGGTACGGCGGTCCAAAACGGCCAAGAAGGAGGCCGCGTAATAGGTTGCGGGGCACGTGGCCGCGGAGCACGAGGCCGCGGGACACGTGGCCGCGGGGTACGAGGCCGCAGGGCACGAGGCCGCGGGGGACGAGGACGCGGTGGCCGTAGACCGTCGGCCAAAGACCTGCATTTTTATTTGTACTAGTTTATGTTTTTATTTTTATATGTAGGTTGTATGTTTGTATATTTTAATAATAAATTTTACTTTTTATACTTAAGTTTTGTATGTTTTTATATTTTAATAATAAATTTTACTTTTTATACTTAAGTTTTGTACGTTTTTATATTTTAATAATAAATTTTAATTTTTATCTTTTATCAGTTTGTTTTTTATCTTTCCTTAATAACTAAATAATAAAAATTTAAAAAAAAAAAAATTGTTGTGAAAGGAGTCTTTTTTTTAATTCTCCCTATAGATGTTTGGATTTCAGGTCGCGGTCGATAAATGAAAATCTCTCGTTTGGAGGTTACAATGCCGTGATCTTTCAATAGAAGTTACAATTATTTTCGTAGGTTCAAACGACGGATTTCTCAACTTCCGACATTCCTTGGAATCTTAGCTTTCATTTCATACCAATACTGGATTATATTTTGCTGTATTTATTTTGTGGGGCAGGAATTGCGATTTCGCATCGAGTCACGGAAGCCTTCGTGAAACAGCAAAAAGTAATTCCAAGTCGACGCTTAACCGCTTTACGTTTTTACGGAAATGTTGATACCAAATTAATGCTACGATTCTGAGGAATGTCGGAAACATAAAATCTTGGTATTCCTAATTCATAAATAATCAGCACTTTCAGCAAAAAGAAACGATGTTCCGTCGTAACGTCGTGTATCGCGAATGAAGGTCATATAGCCTGCACGTACGGCGCCGCTAAAATCTCGATCGGTAAATGAGAACATCTCGTTTGGAGATTACGATGCAGTGTTCTTTCAATAGGAATTACAATTATTTTCGTACGTTCAATCTCCGGATCTCTCAACTTCCGACATTCCTTGATATCTTAGCTTTTATTCGATACCAATATTGTATTATATTTTTCTTTATCTATGGTGTGGGGATGGAATTACGATTTCGTATCAAGGTATGAAAGCCTCCTTTGAATAGCTTCATTGATCCGTAGGTTCCGACACTTTACTTTTTCAATATATATATAAATATATATCTTACAAAGTATTTAGCAGAGAAAAAACAATGTAAATGCAAGTAGACACAATAAATAAATACTGATATGTATGAATAATATGTGTTTTAATGTTTAATAAAAATTGAAAATTTTATGCGGAGGTGAACAATGTCCGGGTCCAGCAAAATACTAGGTTCAGCATTGCATTTCGACGATGTCGCCAGCTATCGACAAAGTTGTTAACCAATTATATGTCAAAATGCGATGTTTTACGGACGTAGACCGGTTGAAATCGTAGTTCCACGAGATCAGTCTATTGTGGCATTAAAACTCTTCCATGTTAATTTCTACATAAAGTACGAGATAGTAGAAATGTCGGGTTTGTTTTTGGTTGAGGGGTAAGCTCCATGTAATTAAAAACTTGGAAAATACATCATCTGTGACAGCCATGCTTCTTCGGACGTGCTTCGTAGGACAGACGATACGAGTCTAGGGAATATTTTTAAATAACATTTACAATAACTTAAAAGATTTGTTGCATAAAGTTTCATAGAATCCGACATTCTTTGAAATGTTAGCTTTCGTTTGATACCGAGTTTGTGTAGAAATTCCTTCATATAAAAGAGAAACCGTGGAACTAAGATTTTACATCACTTATGTACTATCCAAACAAAATACGTTGGGTAGTATTGTTTCCCCTTAAGTCTAGGCGCTCGCTGGCACTTAATGAGAGTAAGAGGTGTTAGATGGCGTGAGAAATACCTTAAGTGTGGCGGTTACCTAGGGGCATTCTTAACATTTAAGTATATGGCCGATAGAGGCGCCTTTGTCGTCTCTTACAAGGGGACATTACGGCCTCGGAAATTGACTTCGGGATGACACTTTGCAGGTTTGTAGTATACCTTTAGAAAATTCGATTTGCAAAGTAAGAGCGCGCACTAGCCATAAACTTTCGAGAAAAATGACTTTAAAGTTTTACGTGTAAGACGTATACCGGTCACTTTGAAGACCATCCAAGAGCGGCGCAGTGGCCGAGTTGTAGCGAACTCGCTTGCGGCGCGGGCGGTCCGTGTTCGATCCCCGTGTGGAAACTTTTTTTTTTTTTTTTCAATTCTTCAAAAAATTATAAAAACTGTGAAATAAAGTTAATGACATACTAATATGAAGAATTTAATCATATATAATTTTTTCTATTAATGAAATGACTGTTACAACAAATTAAAATGTGAATTAAAGATATTTTTAATTTTATTTACAAGATCCAGAATGATAATTGTCATAGAAACATGCACTATTGATTGTATTTTTATGCAGTCCTCACGGGAATTTATTTCTCTATTATGTTCAATGAGATAACCGCAATTCTGTATTCGTTTTATTACATTTTTTACTTGTCTATAAAAATAGACATCGCAAGTTTGAACAAGTAGAGTACATTTCGGAGGAATCACTTTAATCGTGCATGTAGGTGATTTCTCGTCATCCTGAAAAATTTCGTCGTATAATTCTGGCTTTGTTTTCCTCCCCAAGAGTCAATAATTAATAAAAACTTTTCCTTTCCCACATGAGACTTTAAACAACGATTCAGAAAATCAATATACAGTCCTGTCGTTAGCTTTCCAGATTTCGAAGACGTTATTACTACATTGTTATATTTTTGCGCATATTGTAACGTTATGCCTTCTTACCACCTCGGCTTCCGGTTACCTCCTCGTCGAGTTCTTTCCTTTTCAGGACTGGCAGTGGGAAAAGCAAGGAAAATATGAAATAAGCAGTGCACGAGATCCCTTTAATTTTCTTTATTTCGTCTCTCGAAGTATTTCGTCGAAGTGGTGCGAGTTCAACGCACTCGCACAGCTGATCGCTCGCACTTTTTCTCTCCCGCACTCACACTCTTACCCGCGCTTACCCATGCACACGCTCACACATACACTTAGTCTACTGCTTATTCTAGTTAGAGGTCGGGTATCGGAAAGAAATGTAAACACCTATCCCGGGAAGACGCTGTAACGTTACATGTCTTTCTCTTACCGATATGGTGTGTTCTTTGCCTGGCTACTCTCTCTCTCTTACTCGCACGTTTGGTCTAAGCTGCCGTTCGCCGTGTTGACTCACTCGTGTGGTCGAAAAACTCCGGAAAACACCTCTTCTCCGAACTCGAAAGACGATTGCTTTCCTCGCACTTCTGCCTGCCTTCGCGCTAATCACTCCCGACTTGAATTTATAACTTTGAAAAAACGTGAGAAAATTCTCGATCTTCATCCTTTTTGCTACCTGTCTTTTATATGCTTACTCCCCACCCCCGTGCTCTGATTTCGGTCCCTTTAATTGGGTCCCCGCTCTTCCTCTATCGGCGCGCGTTGCTGACCGCGCTTGGCCTCGGTGTGGGCCTTGAACTTACCCATCTTTCGAACTGTTACGTCACTAGTTTTTATGTGAATTCCTATCTTCCGCGATTATCCCCTTTCCTCAGCTCGCCTATCGTTTCGCGATCTAATTTCACTCGTGTGCGTCCCTTTGTCCTTTTCCTGTCTATTTTTAGATTTCGGTTGTTTTCTTTGTCTCCGCGGAATTTTATGAAATTTTCGGTTCTCTCAAGTTCTAGATGCTTCTGAGGTTTCGATTTCTACTTGATTTTACTCTACTTTTATTAATTTAATTGTGTGTTTTGCTTGTAACGTTACAATATTCATCAACGGTTTTTTGAACTCGAGGGCCGAAGTTACCGGTTGTTTCTTGTAAACAAACAAATACTTGTGGTAGGACTTTTCCAGATAGAGTGAGGGAATATTGAGCGGTATATGTATGTGTCACTTTATTCATATCATGTCTTTTAACAACAATTAAATTCTTCATATTAGTATGTCATTAACTTTATTTCACAGTTTTTATAATTTTTTGAAGAATTGAAAAAAAAAAAAAAAGTTTCCACACGGGGATCGAACACGGACCGCCCGCGCTGCAAGCGAGTTCGCTACAACTCGGCCACTGCGCCGCTCTTGGATGGTCTTCAAAGTGACCGGTATACGTCTTACACGTAAAACTTTAAAGTCATTTTTCTCGAAAGTTTATGGCTAGTGCGCGCTCTTACTTTGCAAATCGAATTTTCTAAAGGTATACTACAAACCTGCAAAGTGTCATCCCGAAGTCAATTTCCGAGGCCGTAATGTCCCCTTGTTAGGCATAAAGCTAGTCTCTTGCCGTCTTCCTGTGATAGCACTTCGTATGTTAAGTTATCGACAAAAAGCTTGTATTGTTTTATTTAAATATATTCTATTTTTTATATATTAAACAGGTGTATACATTTCTATAGAGCCTTGTAGTTAAAACGGTAATTGAAGTATAGAAATTAAGATAAAAATAAGACCGCCATAAATGGTGACCCCGACGTGATGCCTATTACGCATTCACCAACTAAACAAAGCATTCATCGAACAATGGAAGAAGGTAATACATCAAAGGCTTTGTCCAGTGAAGAAAATCCACAATCAGAAGGAGATATAAAATTAAAAAATATAGATGGAAATGGAAACCAAATGATTAATGCGTCATCATTAGTAAAACTTCCACCTTTTTGGCGAGAAAATCCATCGCTATGGTTCGTGCAGGTAGAGTGCGCTTTTGCATTGTCTAAGATACAGTCCGACGAAACCAAATTTCGATATGCAGTATTGAATTTAGATTCGGACTTGCGTGCTAGCCGTAGACGTGCGCGGACGTGTAGGGGCGCGTAAGTTTGAAAACAAAGAGGCTTTGTTCAGTCGCTTGGTGGATGAGCTTAATTACTTTTTAGTTTAATCTAACCGTTCCTCTAACAATCGTCAGTGGCTGGTGATAGTTTCTGTTCCCCCGCCTGTTGGGCGAGGGCACACAAGTGATAATGACGGACCCTCCCGATATCGCGTCCCTCTCGGACAAAGGGAAAAACAATGAGGACAATGGAATGGACTTCACGGACGATACAACTAATACAATTCCCCTGCCCAACAAATCAAACAGCAAAAGACCTCTTAACGCAGTCAACAATAATAAAGAATACGGCAAATCTGTTAAAAAAATTCAAATTGATCTTAATGCTAATTGCTCTTCAGATCCTCCTGTTACCACTAATAACTCACTTCTCAAATCATACAAGTATGAGAGTTTTCACACCGGTCCATATAAAGTCATTATCCAACCAGATCCTGCATCCGGTATCAATAGAATTCACGCCGTCACTATTGGAAAGTTGCTTGTCCCTTCCTACCCCAGGGACATCGTCGAAATTAAGCAAACAGGCAATGCTAAGGTGTCAGTCACTTTGAACAATCCTTCGAGAGCCAATAGTTTAATTAAAGATCTGCTAAGTAGTGCTAAGTAGTGCTAAGTGGCAAATCACTAACAGCTTTTATTCCCAAGCAGTGTGCGACCAGGTTAGGAATTATCAAGGGTGTTCCCACCGAGGTCAGTGAATCAGAAAGGACCCCGCACAATCCTTATGGGAAATGGCTCTCGGCTAAATTTTGCGAAACTCAGGCAAATGATAGCTCTTGACATGTAGATTAAAAGTGTCAATGGGCACAAAGCTTGAAAGTCAATAGTTTATGATATACAACCCCCCAAAGTTGAAGTTTTTATCCTTCTGGTACGTAGCGTAAATACAACTAGCAATGTTCTTTTTGATGGTATTTATATATATGCATATAAACATACATATATATATATATCCATGTGTGCGTATGTACAAAGAGGAGCATTAATTGCGCATGATGGGGATGGCCCTTCCACGCGCCTCTTTTTATGGACGGAAAGCACGTATCCCCACCATGCACAATTAATGCTCCTCTTTGTACATACGCACACATGGATATATATATACAGGGTGTCCCACTTCAGGTTACGCACCGGTGATCTACATGTGCACAAGTATGGACTGAGTCGAAAAGTCTAATAAACTTTTTCGAAATTCGGCTTAGTTATCGAGTTATTAATTAACAGAAATCAGCGAAAGAAGGCGGGACGAAGGCGGTCTACTCAAGCTCGTAACTAGGTGAGTGACGAAATAGCAGGAGGAGCAATCCACAATAACTAATAATCGAAACGTAACGCTTCAACACGTGTTTACTTTTCTCCGTTATCTCTCTTTCTCTCTCGGAACCAAAGAAGTCAGCGCGAGCTTCCAGCGTTCGGAAGTGCGTAGAGAGAGAGAAAGAGAGATAAGGGATAAAAGTAAACACGCGTTGAAGCATTACGTTCCGATTATCGTTATTGGTTATTGTGGATTGCTCCTCCTGCTATTTCGTCACTCACCTAGTTACGAGCTTGAGTAGACCGCCTTCGTCCCGCCTTCTTTCGCTGATTTCTGTTAATTAATAACTCGTTAACTAACAAGGGGACATTACGGCCTCGGAAATTGACTTCTGGATGAGACTTTGCAGGTTTGTAGTATACCTTTAGACTATTCGATTTGCAAAGTAAGAGCGCGCACTAGCCATAAACTTTCGAGAAAAATGGCTTTAAAGTTTTACGTGTAAGACGTATACCGGTCACTTTGAACACCATCCAAGAACAGCGAAGTGGCCGAGTTGTAGCGAACTCGCTTGCGGCGCGGGCGGTCCGTGTTCAATCCCTGCGTGTGGAAACTTTTTTTTTTTCAATCCTTTAAAAAATTATAAAAACTGTGAAATAAAGTTAATGACTTACTAATATGAAGAATTTAATTATACATAATTTTTTCTATTAATGAAATTTCGGGAATATCATCTTTCTTTCTCAATTTTTAATTTTATATGCAAGATCCTGAATGATAATTGTCATAGAAACATTGAAAACAAAAAATATTATTACATCTCGCACAATTTATGAAGGAAGATTGTTCACATGAACAACCCTTTTTTAAAAGTTCTACCGGAAAACATACTTCATTTACATTCTTGAAAATTTCTCTTTCGTCAGAGAGCTTGGAAGCGTACCAGGCATACCGGATCATTTCATTAAAAATTGGCGATGATAATTGATGATGCACTATTGATTGTATTTTTATGCAGTCCTCACGGGAATTTATTTCTCTATTATGTTCAATGAGATAACCGCAATTCTGTATTCGTTTTATTACATTTTTTACTTGTCTATAAAAATAGACATCGCAAGTTTGAACAAGTAGAGTACATTTTGGAGGAATCACTTTAAATGTGCAAGTAGGTGATTTCTCGTCATCTTGAAAGATTTCGTCATATAATTCAGGCTTTGTCTGTCCTCCCCAAGAGTCAAAAATTAACAGTAACAGTCATTTCATTAATAGAAAAAATTATGTATAATTAAATTCTTCATATTAGTAAGTCATTAACTTTATTTCACAGTTTTTATAATTTTTTAAAGGATTGAAAAAAAAAAAAGTTTCCACACGCAGGGATTGAACACGGACCGCCCGCGCCGCAAGCGAGTTCGCTACAACTCGGCCACTTCGCTGTTCTTGGATGGTGTTCAAAGTGACCGGTATACGTCTTACACGTAAAACTTTAAAGCCATTTTTCTCGAAAGTTTATGGCTAGTGCGCGCTCTTACTTTGCAAATCGAATAGTCTAAAGGTATACTACAAACCTGCAAAGTCTCATCCCGAAGTCAATTTCCGAGGCCGTAATGTCCCCTTGTAAGCCGAATTTCGAAAAAGTTTATTAGACTTTTCGACTCAGTCCATACCTGTGCACATGTAGATCACCGGTGCGTAACCTGAAGTGGGACACCCTGTATATGTATGCTTATATGCATATATATAAATACCATCAAAAAGAACATTGCTAGTTGTATTTACGCTACGTACCAGAAGGATAAATACTTCAACTTTGGGGGATTGTATATCATAAACTATTGACTTTCAAGCTTTGTGCCCATTGACACTTTCAATCTACATGTCCAGAGCTATCATTTGCCTGAGTTTCGCAAAATTTAGCCGAGAGCCATTTCCCATAAGGATTGTGCGGGGTCCTTATTGAGAACGCTGAGTCAAAATCTAAAATTATTGAAGTTAAGCGATTCAATAGAAAAAATAAGAATGATCAGGGAGACATGACTTACATTCCCACTCAAACTATGCTCCTTACATGTAGTGGCCAATCTCGTCCGTCTGACATTGTATTATTTAAAGTCAAGTATAGTGTGGAGGATTATATCCCCCAAGTCAGGCTCTGCTATAATTGCCTTCGTTACGGCCATGTTAGCAAGATCTGTAAAAGTGCGGCACGCTGTGCACACTGTGGCATGTCAGGCCACAATAAGATTATTGACTGTCCTGAATTTAAGTCAGCTCCCTCATGCATCAATTGCAAGGGTGCGCATGAGGCTACCCACAAGGATTGTCCAGCTAGAGCCCAACAGGGCGTTATTCACAAATTGGCCATCAAAAACAATACGTCGTTTATGACAGAGCTGACCAAGTTCAGGGAAGCCAAAAAGAAAAGCCCTCAATTTTCCTTCTCAGACTTTCCTGCATTATCTGAGTCCCCTACCCCGGACTCTCTTCTCTCTAGTGCACCAAACGTCAGCCTATACGCATCTGCTATTCGAAACAATGTATCTTCCAGAGCTCCCTCCCACTTGAAATCCAACCAGAATAATGTCCTACAACAAAAAACAAACAGCAGGGCTAATAGTCAATTTGATATCCTTCACAAAGAATGCCTAATCGCCCCAAATGGGAGGAATATGCCGCTCACCTCCAATATTTTAGATTCATTCACCAAATCCTCAAATCAACCCGCTAACAGCTCAGAATATTTCTCACAAGTGCTAGCTGCATGCATTAACTCAATTCAAGTCCTCTCTGCACAGTTCACAGATTTAATGGAATATACAAAACACAATTCAGTAGCCGTCACCAGTACCAACAAATCTTCTTCATCTACGGTCTCCCCTCCTCCCTCTTCTTCATCAACTTCGCCGAGCTCTGGCTCCGTTTCTGTTACTCCTAGTGACACATCAAAATGAACCGTAATCCGTTGAAAATATTTCAATGGAACTGTCATAGTATAAGAAATAAAAAAGACCAGCTATATAATATTTGTCAGGAATTTGATATTATTATTCTTCTAGAAACTTGGCTTAAACCTAATCACTATTTCACCCTCAAAAACTTTAATGTAATTCGTAAAGATCGCCTTCTCCATGAAGGTGGCGGCATTTGCATCGCCATTAAGAAAAACATTAAATTTAAGGTGGAGAACTCTCTTTTTCCCCCATTGAATCGCTTAGAATTCTTATCAGTCAACTTTTACCTTCACTCAATTAACCTGCTCTTAACTGCAGTCTATCGACCTCCAGATGCTTTCATTTCATTCTCAGACTGGTCCAGATTCTTCAGCGTATGCTCAGGTTACTCCTCTGCTTACGTTGGAGGTGACTTTAACAGTCACAATCTGGCTTGGGGTTCATACTATAACTGTCCCAACGGTACCCAACTACTGCCTGCAATTATAAATTCTGACCTGGATATACTCAATAATAGCGCAAAAACGTTCACAGGTACAGTTAATCACTCGGCCATTGACATCTCGCTTGTATCCTCCAATCTCCTTGCCCAGTCCAACTGGTATGTACATGACGATACCTTATCCAGTGACCACATACCAATAGTAACAGTTATATTTAACCAGTCCCCGGAATCTCTCCATCCCCAATCTAGGAGAATTAGCCTTAGAAAGCTGGATAAGTTCAAGTTTACTGAGACACTAAATCAATCAATTACGGAGGATAACATGAATAGAAATTCTAACTCACCCACAGTCAATCATGACAACCTAATGAATATCCTAAATCACGCCATATCAGTTTCATCTCCTAACATTACTGGTCCTACAGGTAGTCATACTTTTCCTCCTAAGGTTCCATGGTGGGATGAGAAGTGCGACGAACTGGTTTATAACAGAAAAAAGTCATTAAAAATATTTGCATCATCACCCAGTTTGGACAATTGAATCGAATATAAAAGAATAGATGCCTTAACTAAGAGAGAGCTCAAAAAAATTAAAAGGGACAAATTCAGAGTATTCACAGAGTCTCTAAATAGAAATTCTTCTCCTACCTATACATGGAACATAGTCAAGAAATTTAAAAACAGATTCTCTCCAAAAGCTCGTCTGCAGTCTGAAAACGTACAGGTCCAATCTCAAATTCAGGCCTTTATAAGCTCAATGTGTCCCTCATCTTGCAGTACTCCATACACTCCCGGCATTACCCATGAAAATGAAACTAACAGATCTCTATCACTTCCCTTTTCTTTTGATGAACTCAGTAACGTCATTGCTCTCTCCAATAAGAAATCCTCACCTGGCTTAGATGGTTTCAGTTATGAACTCATGCAGCTTCTTCCAGTCGATTTTCTCCACAGTTTCTTAAACACAGTCAATGACCTCATCGACGGCAGGTCGTTCCCCGAAGAGTGGAAGAAATTTATTATTATCCTTCTTCCCAAGGATCAACCAAACAAGTTTCGTCCTATCTCATTAGCATCGTGCTTCCTAAAAATTACAGAAAAGATGATATATAACAGGCTTTCCCACTTTTTTGAACACAACAAACTTCTCCCAGACTACCAATTTGGATTCCGTAAAGGGAAATCCTGTACAGACTGCCTATCCGTACTTACCACCAGCATTTATAATGCCTTTGCATCTAACCAATTCGTGGCATGCCTGTTCTTAGACATCAAATCTGCATTCGATAATGTTCATCCGTCCATTCTCATCCAAGACCTGGCTGCCTTGGGTGTCCCGGAAAAAATCATAGCCTTCATCCATAATCTTATTTCAGACCGAAAACTCCTATTCAAATCGAATGGTCAGTTCATAGGCCCCTTTGCCTATCGCTTTGGTTTACCGCAGGGGTGTATACTGAGCCCGTTGTTATATAACATATATTCTAGTAAGCTTCATAGATACATAGACATCAATTCAGATATTCTCCAATTTGCCGATGATACTACCATATTTTCCTCGGGCAAATACCTAGAGGATTGTATTAGGTCTGTCCAAAACAGCATTACCACTTTGATCCCTTATTTTCAAAGCATAGGCTTAGACATTTCACCTGAAAAAACCAAATTAGTGATATTCTCTAGAAAAAGGAAAATTTCAGTTCTCCCCACCATCGAAATTCTTAACTCCATCATCTCTCCAACAATATCCGTTAAATATCTGGGAATGATCTTAGATCACAAGCTTACTTGGAAGCACCACATAGAATATATCTCAGCCAAAGCTCTACGTTCTCTCAGTATCATTAAATGCTTGAGGGGCACATGGTGGGATGGTCACCCCTTTATACTTCTAAACATCTATAAAGCCCTATCCCGTAGCATACTGGATTATAACTCCTTTCTAATGTCAATCAACAACAGTCAGTTATTCCACCTATTAAACAAAGTGCACCACAAGGCTATTAGAATTGCCCTGGGGTACAGAGATTCCACCCCCATTAATGTCCTATTGGCTGAATCAGGAGAACTTTCTATGAAATATAGATTTCAGCTGTTAGCAGGGAAATATATCAGCAGAATAGCCAGCCTTAAGAACCATCCTACGATAGACTTGTTATACAACCTTAGCTACACCCTCCGTAGACATAACAAGTTTAATCTTAGAAGCAAGCTCCCACTATTTACAGCCTTTTCGGACCTAATTTACAAAACAAAATACACATTCAAAACAGATATTCCTATTCCATTTGCCTATAAGCAGGAAATAATCCAATACACTCCCATAGCCAATACAAGATCAGGGGTTGAAATAGCACACTGTAATAACCCCCAAGCAAAATTTCTTAGATTATTCCATAACTATCTTGAGAATTATCACATTTTCTACACTGACGGCTCTAAAACAAACAACTACTCATATGGAGGTCTTGCCGTATACTCACCCACTCTAAACAAAAGCTTCCAGTTTAGAATCCAGTCGTTCGCATCCATCTTCACGTTGGAAGCTCTGGCCATACTATTTGTTGTACGTCTTATTTTTTCCACTAAAATCAAAGACTCCGTTATTTTCACGGATTCACAAAGTGTTGTAGTGTCATTGAGTTCAACCGTTACCAATTCAGGCTTCTCATACCTGATCCTAGAGATTAAGAAATATCTCTTCCTTGCAACGCAAGCTCAGCTGAATGTGGCAATCGAATGGATCCCGGGGCATAAGGGTATACAGGGGAATGAGAGGGCCGACTCACTGGCTAAGGATGGGCAGAGATACGGCCGCCACATGTTCACCGCAATCCCCTCTGAAGATCTTGGGGCATATTCATCTGAAACCATACGTGGACGGTTTTATTCCATACTAAAAGCTACTGGACAGTATAAAGGCTCCTATTACTTTAACCACTTCTTTAAGGAGAAATCCAAGCCTTGGTTCCACAAATTCAACGCTCAACGTAGCCGTATAGTGTGCATCAACAGACTAAGGGCAAACCACTACTCTTTACCAGTCAGTCTGTTCAGGAAAAACTTAGTGAGCTCCAATTTGTGTAATTGTGGGTTACCATCAGACCTGGATCACATTTTATGGAGATGTCCATTACTTTCCATACCTAGGAGAACCCTAAGGGTCAAATTAGTCAAACATGGTTATCTCGTTCCCTGCGATTCCATGACCTTTTTAACCGATCCTACCTCGAGACTCGCTCTCTTCTTATGCGAATTTCTCGAGAATGCCTCCATCTGCGTATGATCCTTTACCAAATAGCTCCCTCCTCTGTCCCTACTTCATTCAATTTTACTCCAATCAGTCCAACCTATATCCCATCCTACGCCAAACCTACTTCACTCAACTCAACTCTACTCCAATCAGCTCCAATCAATCCAATCTATTTACCAGCCTACGCTAATAAAACTCCCTGTCGAACTAATACGTTGTATGGCATACCAACTCAAGTTCTTATAAAGTAACCAGGTTATGGCTTAAGATGCGTGATGCATCATGGCCAACTTATAGAAGAAGAAGAAGAATTTAGATTCCGACGCATTATCCATTGTTTCCGACATTTTAACATCACCGCCTAATAAAGATAAATATAAGGAACTTAAAAACAGAATTATAAATTCGTACGAAGAGTCTAATGAATCAAAATTAAGGCGTTTGTTAAAAGGAAGAGAAATAGGGGATGAAAAGCCTTCTAAATTTCTCCAACAATTAAGAAATGAAGCTCGTGGCCAATGCAATGATACTGTGCTAAGGACATTATTTATGGAACAATTACCAGTGTTATGTCCGCCAATTACCTGAAGAATATTTCGAATTTCAATTTAATAAAGTAAAAGTCTGCGCGGCAGACGGGTTAAAACTCTCAGGTCATTGACGGTCATAAAACTCTTAAAGAGTGCAAGGCACAGGCGATGGAATTTTCCGTGTGGCGTCGAATAATGCATCGACGTCCCACGGAAGAGGAAACAAACCATGCGCCTACCCGTAAAACCGGACACCACCGGAGCTTAGTTTTTCCAATATATACAAACTCTCGAGCGCACATCGCCTAAGTCACGTACGCAACCCCTCGAACAAAGGCGCCATACAAAGCATGCGGTACAGTCCGCTGCAGAAAATTAGGAGAATGCATTCCTTTAAATAATAATGTTGGTATTTTCCTTCTTTATAAATGGTTAAATAATGTTAAAACAAATGAATATTATCATGATTGACTATTAAAATAATATGAAACTCCATATAATAAAATATACCATTAAATAAGGAAGGAATGAACAACGCGTATAAATAAATAATGTTAATAATAAGACTAAATCTAAGGTGAAGGTATAGATGCATGAAAAGGTAGAATGTAGTATGCATGTTGCAGAAAACTGAGAGTGAGCAGTAGGCAACTATTACTATTCAATATTTTAAATAATAATTAAATAATAAGAATAAAAGCATGAGAATGTATGTGTGATTTAGTGTAGTATGAGTGAGAAATGTAATGTTGCATGAACGCATGTAAATGTTGATTAGTTGATTAAGTAAATTAATTATTAAGAAAATTAATAAGTAAGAAGCGACGAAAAGAGAGAAGGGAGGGGATTTGGGAGCGCGCTTACGCCTACGCTTAGCTGCGAATGCACCAACTCCCACTCCTGCCTAGGTCATAGGGAAAACCTAGTCCCCACTATGCACCCCCGAAGTTCAAAGGTCCATAGCCAATGAAGGGCCTAATTTTGGAAATTAGGAGGGGTTTTAGTGGAGGGCTAGTTTTCAAAAGCGATGGCCGAGCACGGCTCGCCACCATTCGTTCGCTAGGAGTTTTGTTAGATCACTTTCTTAAAAACTTCAAAATTCAGTTTTCATTTTTCGCCTTCTCGTAAAGACTATTAAAGACCTTAGCTAGTTCAAGATTCGAGGAGCTTCTTTTGCTTAATTCACCACAACTCGATTAAAAAGCTGTAAGTTGGTTTTTCATCTTTCTAATTAAATTTTCGTGTGAAATTTGTTGTTTACTATTATAAATGCTTCTTCCTTTTTTCCAACCATTTCCTCAAAAGAATTTAGGGAGCGCGCAGTCATTTGCGTTCTTCCTATTGGAATAAAGAGCGCGCACTCGCCTGCGTTCTCTTTTTTCCTTTGAATAATAATAAAGAGCGCGCATTCATCTGCGTTCTCTCGGTTTTCCGGGGTATTGGTTAAAAGAGCGCGCAGTCATTTTGCGTTCCCTTTTTCCTATACCTAATTAAGTAAATTCATTTCCCTTGACCTCCTCCAATAATAATAATAACTAGTTTCATTGAGTATTTTTTTTTGATGCGCGCATTTTTCTGCGTTCATCCCATTGAGCGCGCAGTAGCTTTGCGTTCTCTCTGGATATTAGTTTTGTCTCTCTCCTTCTGCGATATTTTATTCCTTCACGAGCGCGCTGTCAATCTGTCGTTCTCGAGAGGATAAATTTTTAGCGGAAAGGAAGGGTATAATTTGAGTCTCCCTATTTAATTCTCTCTTTTTCTCTCTCACGACACTCTTTTCCTCATCCCAGGGTTGCGTCGCGTAGACGCTACAACCCTAAAAGAGGTAAAATATCTTTGTTTCTCCTTTCCTTACCAACCTATTTGTCTATTAATATAATTATTGTTATTGTTCCCCGGGACGTAACACCAGAGAATATAAGGGCAGTATTAGCTATAAGCGATACGCAAGATCTTTGCAAATTGGCAATTCAGGCGGATAAGATAATGGAAATGATTAAACCTAACATTAATGCTGTAGAAATGCCTGTATCAAAAACAGCTTCCGAAGATTTAGTCGCAAAAATTGATGCATTAACAAAGGAATTCAAAACTTTTAAGTACAAAAACAATAAACGTAAAAATCAATATCGTTCTAGGTCAAGATCAAAATCTAACGATAGACAGAAGAACTTTTGCTATTACCACTCTAAATTTTGGAAAGAATCCTTTAAATGTGCACAGCCGTGTTCCTGGTCTGAACCAGATAAGAGGCCAGCCCGAAATAGTTCGGAAAACTAAACAATCCGTCACATATTCAGGCGTGTGGAGACGGAAGGAGTATAAAAAACCGTCTGATAGTACAGGACCGTAGGACTGGTATGAGGTACCTGATTGATACCGGGGCCGATATATCAGTACTTCCAATGGCAATACTATCAACAAAGAAATCTCCAGCTCAAAATAAACTATATGCAGCCAATGGGACACCAATAAAGACATATGGGGAAAAAGTAATCTCAGTTAATGTTGGGTTGCGACGTGACTTCGTCTGGACTTTTATTGTTGCAGATGTTACTACCGCCATCATCGGTGCAGATTTCCTGCAACATTATAAACTTCTTGTTGATATAGCAAATAAGAAATTGGTTGATGGAACTACCGAGCTGTATGCTTCAGGGCAAATAAGCAGTGTTTCAGTGCCTACACTATCATCAATAGATCAATCTGCAAAGTGCCATAAAATTCTCAAGGATTTCATCCATTTAACGAAGCCGAGTCCAATAAAAGAAGCAGTGCACAACATCCAACATCACATAATAACAAAAGGTATCCCTATTGCTGAGAAAGCACGCCGTTTACCACCAAGCAAATATAAAGCCGCTAAAGAGGCAATAGAAGAGATGATACGCAATGGTATATGTCAACCTTCATCCAGTAATTGGAGTTCTCCAATTCATTTAGTACCTAATAAGACTGGTGGTTGGAGATTATGCGGAGATTACAGAAGACTTAACGCAATTACAGTTCCTGATAGATATCCAATACCTCATATACACGACTTTTCATATTTACTCCATGGATGTACAGTTTTTACTAAATTAGACCTTAAAAAAGCATTTCACCAAGTACCTGTAGCCGAAGAAGATAGACATAAGACTGCTGTGATAACTTCTTTTTGGATTATTTGAATTTAAAGTAATGCCCTTTGGATTGTGTAATGCAGCGCAAAGATTCCAAAGACTAATAGATACTGCATTAAGAGGTTTACATTTTTGTCATGCTTACATCGATGACATTCTTATCGCTTCTCCTAACCATGAAACACACGAACGGCACTTAAGACAAGTCTTCACCCGTTTAAGTGAATATGGTCTATCCATAAATTACGAAAAATGTTCTTTCGCTAAAGACGAAATGGAATACATTGGCTACTATATTAACAAAGAAGGTAGTAGACCTTTAGCGAATAGAGTGGAAGCGATTAAAGACTACAAATTACCAAAGACCGTTCACGAATTGCGTAGATTCTTAGGAATTATTAATTTTTATCGTAGATTTATTAAAAATGCAGCACATATACAAGCACCTCTTAACGCGTACTTATTAGGATAAAAAAAAAAGAGATAGAAGAGTAATCCAATGGACAGAAGAAGCTGTAAAAGCGTTTGAAGCATGTAAAAAACAATTAGCTAATGCAAGTTTATTAATTCACCCCAAACAAGAAGCTACTTTAGCACTATTTACAGACGCCTCTGATACTTGTATGGACGCAGTACTTGAACAGTTAGATGGAAATAAATGGATGCCATTGGGATTTTATTCCAAAACATTAACTGAAACACAGAAGAAATACAGCACGTATGACCGTGAACTTCTTGCTGTGTTTAGCGGTTTGAAATATTTTAAACATTTAGTCGAAGGACAGAAAATTATAATAAAGACTGATCATAAACCTTTAGTTTATGCCTTTAAGCAAAGGTCAGATAAAGCTTCTCCGCGTCAATTTAGACAACTTGATTATATAAGTCAGCATACGACTGAAATAGTTCATGTATCAGGAAATGAAAATATTGTTGCGGACGCATTGTCACGTATTGAAACCATTGATATGCCTATTGTAGTATCTACTGATGAACTTATTGAAGCTCAAAAGAATGATGAGGAACTTAAGAAACTATTGAATTCTACTTCCACATCATTAAAATTAAGGAAACTATACATGCAAGATGTAAATAAGACTTTATACTGTGATATTACCAGTAATGACGTACGACCGTACATTCCGCATAATTTAAGAAGGAAAATATTCAATACAGTTCATGGGTTGTCACATCCTGGTACCAAAGCTACACAAAAATTTTTAAGCAGAGGATTTGTTTGGCCAGGCATGAGAAAGGACGTCACCGAATGGGTAAAACATTGTCTAGCATGCCAACGCAATAAAATTCAGAGACATGTTAAAACTATACCAGAAAAGATTTCAATACCAGATGAAAGGTTTAGGCATGTCCACTTGGATATAATTGGACCCTTACCTTTAAGGAAAGGCATGAAATACTGTTTGACAGTGATAGAAAGATTCACTCGATGGCCAGAAGCTATTCCTATTCCGGATATAGCAGCAGAAACTATAGTTAACGCATTTTTTGCAACATGGGTTACAAGATTTGTAACACCTTCTATAATAACAACCGATAAAGGATCTCAATTTGAGTCTATGCTGTTTCGAGCACTAGCAAAAATGATAGGTGCAAATAAAATAAATACCACAGCATATCACCCAGCTGCCAATGGAATGGTGGAAAGATGGCACCGTTCATTAAAGACGTCAATCATGTGTCATGCTAATACTGACTGGGTAGAAACATTACCTACAGTCCTATTAGGACTTAGAACAAGCATTAAAGACGACATAAATGCATCAGCAGCAGAGCTAGTATATGGCACCACAATTCGATTACCCGGTGAGTTTTTTATAGATGTACCATATACTAATCAACCTCGTATATTTCTAGAGAAACTAAGATCTACTATGCGAGATTTGAGACCAGTTCCAGTAACTCACCATTGCAGTAAAAAGGCATTCGTCCATTCAAATTTATACAATTGTACGCATGTATTCATCAGAGTTGATGCATCCAGGAAATCATTAGAGTCTCCATATGAGGGCCCTTACAAAGTCATCGAAAGGATCAATGACAAAATTTTCAAATTGAGTATTAAGGGAAATGAAACAGTTGTTTCTATCGAAAGACTTAAACCAGCCTTTATTGAGAAAGAAACAATATATCAAGAGGAATCAACATCTAATTACACAACTCCACTCAGAACATATTCCAAGGAGAATAGAAAACAAGTGAAATTCGCGCCTTTAAACTAGCGGCGCTCTGGGGGGAGTATTGTGGCGGTTACCTAGGGACATTCTTAACATTTAAGTATATGGCCGATAGAGGCGCCTTTGTCGTCTCTTAGGCATAAAGCTAGTCCAGCCCTATCCGACTCCCTATCCCGCATGTACAGCTGGCGGCATATATGGCTACCCAGTATGAAGTTGGCGATAATTAAATTATATGAGAATTTCTATAGTATTTCTGTTATTACTAACTTCATACTGGGTAGCCATATATGCCGCCGACTGTACTTAAAAGGTGGTCCGATTTTGTCGCCGAAACTACCAAATCCGCTAGGTTCGCTCTCGTCGATTACGGCTGAAGAGTAGAGAAGGGGAAAAGCGGGGAGGAGAAGAAGTCATAGCGGTCAAAACTTTTGTGGTCATAACTTTTTCGACTAGTCCATAAGACAGTGGTCCAAATCTACTGCAGCGCCACATAGCGGACGGCGACAATATATTACCCAAAGTGGGGGCGGAGTCGGATAGGGCTGAGCTAGTCTCTTGCCGTAGGGATGGCAAAGGCGTGCGAGGAATCGATTCTTGACTTTTGAATCGACTTCCAGTTTTTCGATTCTTAAAGTCAATTACTCGCCTTTGATAGTCGACTTTTTGACTTTAATCGACTTTTAAAAAATTTACCAACTCATGTATGGAAACTACTAAGTATTTAAGGGGAAGCGACCCAACTTTCCGACGCGACGCCAAGCGGCTGGCGTGAGAGGTTTTCCACTAGGATTTCGTGTCCGTGTAAGAGCAATCTGCGCCGACAAATTTAAGCTTCAGTTTAACAAATTATAATAAATGCAAGGTGTCAAATGAAAGATCTGATCATAATGAAGGGCGCTACCGTGCCCGATTTTTAAAATCATATCTATAAAATTAAAGAACGATAATCGTAAAAAGGGCGCTGTTTCACTCACACATGCTTCCGTTACTCACACATAGAAACGTAGGTCATCTCTTGACTTATTATAATTTTATAGATATGATTTTAAAAATCGGGCACGGTAGCGCCCTTCATTATGATCAGATCTTTCATTTGACACCTTGAATTTATTATAATCTGTTAAACTGAAGCTTAAATTTGTCGGCGCAGAATCGCCGTCTCACCGATACGAAATCGTCGCCCGGAGCTTTCAGCTAGTACCTGTGGCGGCGTTGTTGTAGAGGTACAGCGGAGAAGTAATGTTTGCAAGGGGCCCCGTGTAGTCGAAATTGTAAAATTTCACGATTTCGTAAAATGTCAAAGAAAGACATGTTTCCATCACTCGGAGTAACATATAAAATAAATAAATATACAAAACTATAGGAAAGAAACTTTTCCGTGGTCACGCATGTATGCGATTAACTTCAAAAATTCATAAAAAAATGAAATCTAAATGAAATTAAATAAACCATGAATGAAATTTGTTGAGAATTGAATGCTTTATAATCCTATGGGCATGCAAAAATTCTTTCATTTTTCTACAATTATTTATGTACAAAACAAAAATAAAACGTCCCATTTTTGCGAAATTACTTGGGTGAAAAATTTTATTTTTGGCGCATAGCATTCTTTGTACTTTTCTCTGAAGAAAAGGTTCTATACAATTTTTCGATAGGACCCACGGTTTGCGCGCAATGATCAATTAAATAAGTCTATAGTACTGGAACGACTCATCCAATATTCTCCGTGAGACGGTACGGGCCGGAGACAAGGAAAGAATATCGCGCCGTCTCTGTCTATCCTCTTACGCGGTGACGTCACGTTCTCTGCTGGTATTCGTGCCTCGTAACTCCTATCGGTGTGCGTACACATTGTTACTCGCCGCCGAGACAAAAAACGCGTGCTACTCTTCATTCGGTCGCTGAAATATCTCTTGCCGCTGCTACGATTTCGAGCATATCGAGCAAAAATTTCGAAAATGGATTTTTCAATTGGAATATGTTGGGGGGTGACCCGAAAGCAAAAATCTGAGTTTTCGTCATCCTGGAGGTTGAACGTTAGCCGTAATTAGGAAAAACGTGTTTCTACGTTTTTACTTAATATCTCGCAAACGGTGCATCGGACGATAAAAATGTTGAAATCCTTTTTTGTAGGAATTAAAATTTTCTTTCTATAGTTAATATCTTACGAGATATAGTCTGTTAAACAATTCAAGTTGTAATTTTTGTCAAATATTTCGTTAATAGTTACAGATATAAAAAAATTGGTGGTAATAAAACTTATAGAGCACAAAATTCTCTACAAATTTTATCTAAAGCTTTTTCCTCTAAAATCAGGTATTGATGAGATATGAGGTATGATTCCTTTACGTTACCCATACGACTGGCATGTATTTCATAAAAAAAAAGTTTGAGAAACTAAATTGTCGAATGTCTCGTTAACGATGCGTCGGTCGAAAAAAAAATAAGAACCTCTTTTCTAGGAAATTACCCAGTTATCTTTGGAGTTTACTTTTAAAAATCCCTTACGTGGTGCGTAAGTAAAAAAATTAAGCATATCCGAGTATACGCGTCGAACGTAGCGCAAATAAGATGTTATAAGTGGAAATAAAGAAATATTTAAAAAGAATTTATTCATTTATTTTAATAGTTTCTTTTAAACATCTTATGTATGTCATACATTGTGCGAAGGAATATTTAAGAATTTACAGTCAATTTTGAACCGTCACAGTAGCTTGGTGAGAAACGCGTAGTTTATAGCGCAGAGGTTCTTGAGATCGATCCCCAGCAAAGAGTTTTACATAATATTTTTTTTGATTTGTGAATTTTTAAACAATTATTTGTTTTTATGAATTCAGAATGTTATTTATTAAAATAAATTTCAGTCTATTTAATTAGTTAGCTGTGGAATTTTGTTTTAAAGATTCCTCACGGGGTGCGAGGAGGAACCGCGCGACGATCAAGCCGGCATAAAGTGGAGAGGCGATAAGAGTGAGAGCGCGCACGTCAAAGGAGTGAGGAGGATAGCTGTAAAGATCTTCTCATATGTATCTCGAAAACTATAACCGGCCGACCGGACGGAACGTGGAGTTTCTACTTTTCCGGCGTAAAGAAAAACCATATCGCGGAAGTATCGCATATTATACGATCATATGTGTACATGCAATCTAACTAACATGCAACTCACACCGAGACATAAAGTATCAAAAATATTGTTATTATTATCTAGGAAACTGCACTCGAGAGACAATCTTTTATAGAGAATAGTTTTTATTGAGAAAATATAAAGAATAGTTTTTATGAAGAATTAAATAAATCATTGAAATCGGTGAAATGTCTCGTCATCTAAAGAATTACTGGCACTTTTTCTCTAATCTCTATAATCCTGCAATGACTAACGTTTTCCTAAGTAGGTTATTCGCGAAGGAAAAAGAAAGGGAAGCGACAATTAAATAGACAATGAAATTTACATCTGTATATATATTTATTTATTTTTTTGCGTAATAATTAAAATTTACTGGCGCCTCCTTACTGCGCCGCCAACCCTTGCCTCGGCCTCTGTAGCCGCCTCTGCCTCTGCCGCCGCCGCCTCGACCGCGCCTCGCCACATTCCGTTCTTTCCACTCAAGGAATTCAGCGTATTCCTGAAAAATACAGAAACAAACGCATCAATTAATACACGTTATAAAAGGAAACTTATGTTGACGTTTTTAAATTCGCGTTAGACGAAACATATTTCGATTATCACATGTCAGATACCATTTTTTACATTTTCAGATGTGACAACCGAACGTTCCGCGATCTTATACTATGATACACATTTATTTAAAAGGCCTGTTATTAACACTTTGACTGCCACCGAATTTTGTAGGAAATTTACCCCGGGTAATCATAATAAAATTTACATTATTTTAAGTATATAACAATAAATTATGTGTAATATGGTTAAATAAGACTAGATTCTTATCACTACTGCCTTTATGGTAGTTATTCTGGTAGTTATCCATGATAATCTATGGTAATCACCACACTTTCACTGAACAAATAGGTGGTCGTCAATGGTGACCGGCGTGGCAGTCAAAGTGTTAATATTTACAATAGTATTTTTTTTTCTCTTTGTCTAACTCACCTTGTCTGCCTCTATTTGCTGCGCCATATAAAAATATGGCGGCAATGGCGTCGCCGGAGCATTGGGCCACATTAATTGGGGCATTGGCCATGCTAGGCCCGTTGGCGGCATCGCCAGCATCTGCGGCGGCAATCCCTGAGGGTAGGCTGCAGCCGGAAATAAATGCTGGAAAAAACCCGATGGCCCCGCCGTCGATGGCCCCGCCGTTGATGGCCCCGCTGACGTCGATGGCACCGGAGACGTCGATGGCACCGCTGACGTCGATGGCACCGCTGACGTTGCCGTCGAAGTCGACGTCGTCGTCGTCGTCGACGTCACCGCCGCCGATCTCGTTTCTGCCGCCGTTTCGGCCGTGTTATTAATTAAATTCTCAATCTCAGCAATTGCTTCCATCATCTGTGGAAAAGTTAAAAATAATTAAAACAAAAATTATGCACAAGAAATGTATGTACTGAACATTATACTTCTTCAACTTCTCTAAAGATAATTATTCATATAATACAAGTCATACTTACTGTGCCTCTATGTACTCGGTGCTGCTTCTTCAAAATTTCAGGTGCTTTCTCTATGCTTTTTCACTATTTTCTGTTCGTTGCGGCGGTGTGCAACTCCTTTTATAGAACTAAGGGCCCGAAGGAGTAGGTAGGGTGGGGCGAAAAGCGCTATTGGTCAGTTTCAATTTTACGAAAATTTTTCCACACTAACGTATACTTGCGCGAATGGTAATTATACGCTTGTTTAATAAAAATGTTTGTTTATAATGGTACAAAAACAGAATGTTGATGATTATAATAACGATAGATTTAATGTTATCTATATGAATAAAAATGCAACTCGTTCGTTTGTTCCTAATCTCAAATCTATGAAAGTTCTTCACCGATTGCTATGTCATTTACATTCAACGTTGCATTCGAATACGCGCACGTTTTTAGATACTTCTATATAAATACAAATAAAAAATAAATTCTTGATGATTACATTTATAATTACAATTTATTTGTAATTCTATTGATTCAATATCGATCGATATTTCAAAGGTAACAAGAGATAGATAGATAGAGAAAGAGAGAGAGAGAGACCGACAGTGTGAGAGGAGGGGATGGGGACGAGAAGGTGATAAATTTTCTTCTTTTCTTTCTCTTTCTTCTTTATTTTCTTTCTTTTCCAACAGCTACTTAATAATGAAAATGATAATAACGGTGGTGATAAATAAGCGTTGCATATTACAGGTGATTCGAATATTTCTAAATCTGTATTCGCGAATACGAATACGAATGTGAATAGAAAAAATAGGATCGGAAAATGCAAAGTGATGCGTTTGCTCTTCTTCCGTCCCGTATCGCAATTATTAATAAGCGCAATAACGTTTTTACAAAGCAGTAACATCAATGATCTAGACTATTTTTTATTCGATCCGACTTCCGCTGTAGAAATGGCATATCTTTTTTTTTAAATAAAAAAATCATAACACAAAGGGGGAGGCGGGCGTAACAAGCCGATCACCGAACGAAGGAGAGGCGAGCGGAGCGATCCAAAGACCGAAAGAAGGGGAGGTCAGCCGACCACCAGCCCGTTCTTTCCTGCGTGGACAAACAATACACCTACGGATTATCTGCTGCGGTCGTTCCTAAAATGAAAAAGCCTAACTTTTCCGTTGGGAGGCCCTGCGCCTCCACCCTGCCCCACGCCAGCTACTTCTATATACATTTAGTACGCTTAGACGAGGATCCTTCTTCTCGCGCTGGCATCAGCGATGTTAGAGAATATATGATTGCGAATGTACTTGCTTTTGTTTAGATACTGTTTTCTAATGCTCACGAATATACTTTCATTCACACAAGCTAACCGTACTGAAAGTAATAAGCGATACTTACAATAGGGATTGGGCAAAATTTTTTTAAACAACGATTACGGAATGAAAATAAAATAATTTATATCTTTTCCCTTTAACCATTAATGGCATCATTTAAAATAAAATAAGGAATGAGGAATTACACGTAATTAACTAGAATTTTATTACTTGCAATAAATAAATGCATAACAATATCTTTGAGCAAGCGGACAGTAAACCATTGGAAAATTAATAAACATGTGACGTCCCATGAAAATTCAGTTAACAAATACTATTAATAATGCATAGCTTAAAATTCGAACTCAGGAATTTTCATGCAACGCCACATGACCACCGTACATCACACGTTAGAGATAAGAAAGCGCTGCGCTACGCGAGTCGACACGCGACTCCTCTCCGCAACGACGTCACGGGCCCAAGCGCTCGAGCCGCCCGATATCGCGACGGGAACCTGACACCCGCTCGATCTCGTGTCACACGCGTGATAATTATAAGTACATTAGTAAACATAGAGAATCTTCAAGGGAAAGATAAAGGAGTAACATTTTCATTGATCAATAGCAAAGTACCTAAAATCCAACTCTACTTAATAATAATCTAATTAGTCCCTTTACTAACCCTCGAAGATCCTCAAATTAGTTATTAAGAGTTCGACCATTATAAATCTACCATAAAAACGCCAAATTAACGTGAAGAATACACCACGAAAACGCAATATCAAAGGAAACGGATGCAACCCAACACGCAGAACAGAAAACCAGACTCAAGAAGAAATCGGACTCAAGAAGACGCAAGATGAACCCTGAAATCCGGCCCACACAATTCAAAACCAGTAGATAAGGCACGAACAGACAGTCCGCTAGAACCAAGATTCCCAGCCGCATCAGCAACCCCCACAACACCACCCTTTCCACGAAAAGACCAAGATTTTGCAAACGATGCACTGGACCTACGACACCAGCAGCCAATCAGAACCTCACAAAACTACGCCACCAGGCCCCCACCAGGGAAAATTACGACTCTTCACGACTTTAAAAGAGCGATCCTCGCCACCCATCAACACAGTATCCTGAAAATCTTCACGAGTTACCAGTTACTAGTGCGTCTTTACCTAGTCCATCGTTAATAGTATCACGTGTATTCCAAACCATAAAGGAACATTAGCGGCGACCGACTCCTTGTTCTACTACTACTACTACTACTACTTGTACAACGATTACTACTTCTAAATAAACGTGAGTAAAGAGCGTAATTCTATTGTCATATGTACTGGGGTAACTCCGTGATAGGATCTCTGTCACATCAACCCTATCGTCAATCCAATCCTATTTCAGTTCACCACCCTACCTTTATTACATACAATAAACAAATAGACTTTTTACCCTTTTTTTACGGAATTGTTCTCATTTCAAACCTGCAGACCCACTGCAAATCGTGCAGACCCATTGCACTCCTGCAGACCCATTGCAAGCCTGCAGACCTACTGCAGATCGTGCAGACCCATTGCACACTTGGCAGATACGTTGCCACGAGAACGATACCGAACAAAAGGCGAATCTTAAATTGACATAAGTTAGTCTTCCGAACGTTCCATTGATTAACCAGCCGATGAAAGGCAGGTCTCAACTTCTTAATTCATTTACTCATCCACACTTCATTGCGATTCCTCTCCCTTCGATCTCTTGGCCGCCCACGGTAGACGAGGCGTAGGTCTCGTGACCAAAACAGGCCAAATCTTTAAACCGTCCGGGTAGGTGTAGATTGACAACGCGTTATCGGCCCTCACCCGAGACGTGACATAATTTTTAATGGTGGCAGCGGTGGGATATAAGAGATCATTAAAAGGATAGGAACCAGCGTGAAGTTCTACTAAAACCATTAAGAAATTAGGGAACTGATAGAATTTATTAAAATCCGCGGATAGGTATAATCGAGGGATGAGGAAAATTAACAATTAGCAACTTCTAAATCTTCTAAATCTTCTAAATCTTCTAAATCGTACTAAATCCACTTATATCAAAATGACGGACAAACGGCAAACGCGTCAAATGGCTACCGCGACTACGGAATCAGAAATCGCACTTATTCAAGAACAACTACTCGCCAAAGAGGCTCGATTAAAGGAACAATCTGTAAGAATGCAGGAACAGGCAACACTAATTGAAGAACAAACTAGGCAATTACGACTCGAAAAGGAAGCCATCGAAAAATCAAAACGCAACGAATCAGGATTACTAGACCAGATCTTAGCAGAAGTACGCGCGGAATTAAATCCATTACGAAGCTTAGGAGGTAAAATCACAGAATTACAAGACAAAATGGAGGAAATTCAAAGAAGGACACGCGATCCACCGCCGAGAAACATAGACGCTGAGACTCTTTCAGAGCTTAATCCACCTTCAATAGCACCGCGTGAACCTATTCGCCCAATGCTAAGGTTAAAAGATGCAATCGAATCAGTACCGCGCTACGATGGTTATAAAATTCCCGTATATCAATTTGCCAGAGCCTGCGAAAGAGCACGCGACATGGTAGCCGAAGAAGCCGAACCGGCTTTAGTAAATTTAATAATAAACAAATTATATGGACACGCGTACCAAGCAGTAGAAGATGCCAACGTCACCTCTGTAAATCAACTCATCGACAGGTTAAAATCAATTTTCGCGCCGAAGAAATCTTTAAATCAATATAGGGGAGAATTAGGAAATCTCGTAAAGAGGCCTAACGAACACATCTTGGACTACATCGGTCGAGTCAAGGAGATTAGAGCAGCCATAATGGACGGCGAAAAAACCCTCCGCGGAGACGCCCTGTCGAGCGTAGCAAAACGCGAAATCGACTTAGATGCTTTAGAAGGTTTTATGGACGGTTTACCACCGGATTTAAAAATGCGCATGAAAGTCGAAGGTTACTACGATCTAGACGACGCATTCCTAAAGGCCATCCATGTAACTAAAGTCATGGAAACCGAGGCTCAAAAACATAAACGCAGGGATTACACTGATTCATATCGCAACAGAAATGAAGACAAACGATATACTCCACCGACTCGCGATCAACTCCCTACTACTTCGTATAACAACGCATCGCCTCAATTCACCGGAAACCTAAATAAAACACCGCCTCGAACCGAGTACGTTCCCAACAATCAAGTGCGAAACACCTCGCAAGCTGTTGGAGGAGATCCAGCCGCCTCTAAAATCTGCCGCTACTGCAAAAACCTGGGTCACGAAATTTCGGAATGCCGAAAATTAGCATATAGACGCTCGATGGAAGCAAAGGCGAAAACCGAAAACAGCAATCCGGGAAACTCTCGAGGCCGCCCGGAACCGAGCGACGTCCGCCGGGTCGCCCAAGAGCAAGGACGTCAGATCATGACGATGGAGGAAAAACCATCGACAAGCACCGCGACGTTGCCACAATAAGGCTTGACCGAAAAGGCACCGTCCCCTCTGTTCTCATCAAATCTCCGAATCTACCACGTTCTACTTCTTTTATGATCGACTCTGGCTCCGAAATCAACGTACTTAAAGAAAAGGTTCTCGAATCAAATATCAAAATCGATCGTTCAATCATACTAAATCTACGCGGGATATCTTCTAATCACGTGACTTCCTTAGGGCTCGTCACAGTCTCTCTCCTAGGACATCCCGTGTCATTTCATATCGTCGACGACTCATTTCCTATTAAACAAAACGGAATCTTAGGATCCGAATTCCTCGCTAAACAAGCGGTCACAGTCGACTATGAAAACAAATGCATACGTTGGAACAACGTTTTCGTACCATTTCAAGAGTACAAGACGGTACTCGTAAACAAACGATCGGTAACTCCCTTCTACTTCCACATCTCCAATCCGGAAATTCAATTCGGATACTTACCTCTCTTTAAGCCAGGTGATGGAGTCTATGTAGGCGAAGCTCTCGTTACAAATCATAAGGGTAAAGCCTACCTACCTGTTTTCAATACCTCCGAGGACGATATTGAAATACAAGTGCCAACGCTGACCCTGCAAGAATACGATATGCAGCGAGACGACGCCGACATCACACAACAAGGTCACGATGTAATGACCATACCATATGTTCAAAATCCAGAAGAAACACGCGACAAACGCTTCACTGAAATCAAAAATTTACTACGTCTCGAACACTTAAATCCAGAAGAACGTGCAAACATCGAAAAACTAATCCAAGAAAACGCTGATCGATTCCACATACCAGGAGATTATCTCGGAGCAGCCTCAGGAATGAATCACACGATTCATCTCACCGACGAAATCCCCATAAATACTAAACAATACCGATTCCCACCGATTCATAAAGACGAAATCAACAAACAAGTAAGCGAACTCTTGGAAAACGAAGTTATAGAACATTCTAAATCACCGTACAACTCACCAGTTTGGATTGTACCGAAGAAGCCGGATTCTCACGGAAACAAACGATGGCGAATGGTCATAGATTACCGCGCGTTAAACGAAAAAACGATAGGAGATGCGTATCCACTTCCAAATATAGTAGAAATTCTAGATCAATTAGGAGGAGCCAAATATTTTTCATGTTTCGATCTCGCAACAGGATTTCATCAAATCGAAATGGCCGAAAAGGATAGGGAAAAGACAGCTTTTTCTACGCCTCACGGTCACTACCACTTCAAGAGAATGCCCTTCGGATTAAAGAACGCACCAGCTACATTTCAAAGACTCATGGACAACGTATTATCAGGTCTCCAGGGGAACGAACTCTTCGTCTATCTTGATGACGTAGTCATATACGCTCGCTCGCTCCAGGAGCACGAGGCCAAGTTCAACCGGCTGACGAAGAGATTACGCGAAGCGAACCTGAAACTCCAACCTGATAAGTGCGAATTCTTAAGACGAGAAGTCAGTTACCTTGGGCACATCATAAGCGAAGAAGGCGTGAAGCCCGATCCGAAGAAAATAGAATCAGTTTCAAACTTTCCAAAACCACGCAACGCTAAAAACATTAAACAATTTCTAGGACTCGCAGGATACTATCGTCGATTCATTCCAAATTTTTCTAAAACAGCAAAACCGCTAACCGAACTCTTGAAGAAGGATAAACCTTTCAAATGGGAACTTACACAGGAAAACGCATTCAACATTCTCCGAAAAGCTCTTTGCACAGAACCAATTCTACAATATCCTGATTTTACTAAACCTTTCTTACTTACCACTGACGCATCAGGATACGCTATAGGAGGAGTACTAAGTCAAGGTCAAACCGGAAAAGACCTTCCCATCGCATACACTTCACGATTATTAAATAAAGCAGAACAAAATTATTCCACTATTGAAAAAGAATGTCTAGCTATTGTCTATTGCATTAACCATTTTCGACCATATTTATACGGCAGGAAATTTACTATAATAACGGATCATAAACCTTTAATTTGGTTACACTCCATAAAAGACCCCTCATCTAGACTCTGTAAGTGGCGATTAAAAATCGCTGAGTACGAATATGACATCTTATACAAAGAAGGAAGAATAAATTTAAACGCAGACGCATTATCAAGAAATCCACCAGAAACTACAACATTTCCAATTTACCAAACGCATTCTTATGTGACTATCGAAGACGTAACAGATGAAATTGAAGAACCAACATCTCTCTTAATGATTGAAGCAAATAAACAACTAGCAATTGAATGGAAAAGGGAATCAGAAGAAGTTAGAATGCTGCCTGTCACAAGGAGCATGGCGAGACAGAACCCTCCCAAACCCACCCACATTGAACAGTCATCAAAAAGGAAAAATCAAGAAGAAGAGGAAGAGGAAGAAGAAGAAGAAGACGAAGAAGAAGAAGATGATGACAATCTAAGTTTTCATACCAATTCTTCACCGGAACCGTCAAGTGACGAGGACGAACCCCTTATTCCACCTGCTTCAATCCCATACGATTTCAACACTTCTCAAAAGGGACCACAATTCATCGAAACTCGCGATAGTCTGCTAACACAAAAATGCGATCATTTGATATTTCTATATTCTAACGGAACACCTTTCGATCAAGGAGCACTGGATTACCAAGAAGAAGGAATACTACCCAAATACCAAAACCTCACTTTCGAACGCGCAAAAGTCACACCGATAAAAAGCAAAAAACTAATCGCTATTCCAATTAAACAAAATTCTAGAACTCCAATTACTACAGAAAACCTATTAAATGGAATCAGATCTCTCTACGACGTAGTCATGGAATTACAACTAACAACCATCGCAATAACAAAAACCAACCATTTCGATGAAATACCATGGAAGTATTTCGAAAAGAAAGTTAAAAATATTCTCAGCGACTCCCAAATTACTATTCGCGTATGCAAAAGCCTAGTACAAACACCACCAATAGAAAAACGAAACGAATTAATACACGAAAATCATTCATCAGCTGCAGGAGGACATAAAGGAGTAAACAAAACTTACAGACGCACAGTGGCAAGTTTCGCCGAAAACTTGGCCAAAAGTAATATTCTCAAATAAAAGACAAATTATGCGAATAAATGATAATAATATGACTTAAAAATAGTAATAGTGTAATTTTTTAATGTTAAATATTTCATACCTCGTAATTAATCAGAATATTCTTCTTCCTCTTCCGATTCGGTGATGTCCGGTATATCAAAAAATTGAATAACATCTTTGGGATAATCCTTGATCTTCTTAGGAGATATTTTCCTTATACTGCTTATAAATGGATCGGACGACACGAGTAAATGATGGAAAATATCTTCCATTGTCTGTGTTCTCGAAAATTTCCGAGAATAATGCTCTCTAAATCTTTTAATATCTTTGTTCCGACTTTCCTGTGCTTCTTCCCCTAACTGTCCGATTGGAAGGATAGCATGTTTAATGATGTCCGCGGAATGAATTAATATTTTGTGGACAGTTGTCGACATATTGTACCATGGATATAGCTGTACAAATTTCTTCGCAGTTTCAATGCAGTACGCTTGAAAAAGGTCTACTTTTATTGGCAATGAACTTGATATGGCAATAAGAATTACGTAGAAACGTTTGATTATGTCTTCGTCCACTTCAGTAATTCTCGCTGATACTGATGAATTTTTGAAAAATCGGCGAGCGGTATTTCCGTCGTTACTGGTACCGAATCCTGGCTTTGGGTTATCAACAAGCAAACCCATTTCGGCCTTAAACGATTCCTGGATTCTTTTCTTCCTTTCAGCTACTTTCCTCTTATTTTCTTCCCCTCGAACTTGCCACTGGCAGATGACTAAATTATAAGAAAGGTGAAGTAAACATTCGAAGAATCTAATCCATGCGTGTAATGACGATATTCCAAATCTTAATTTTGATTTATCTTCGATAGTTTGTTTTGCAATTAGATCCATGTTATTGAAATCTTTGCAAGTCAATTGGCAAAGGTAGCACCTTTGTGTTGCAGGATTCGATGATACCGCATTGCATACTTTTCCATCAATCATGGTAAATAATAATGTGTGTCGTATTGAAATGTTCGTGTCCTTAATTTTTACAATTGTCGGATTTAAAGCTTTGATCTGATTTTCAATTTTGCTTACAGCTTGCAGTATTACACTGGTTGTCTCGTGTATATACTCAATTCGAATGGGTCTACAAAATCTAGGAGAGGATGTTTGGTGATTTTCCCACAACACAATTTTTTGTTTACTATTTGGTTCACCTGATACCAGTTGCAGTGGGACAATGGATGAAACAAATATGCTTGAATCGCTAATAGTGGAGTCTTCGAATCTTTGTTTATACTGGCTTATTCCGGATGTTCCATCGCAGCCCCATTTAACTATTAAATTAAGATTCCTTAAACTATTAACGTCCAAGCTAGCTATTTCTTCTTGGAGTCGAAATATCCTCTGAATCGTATGATCCAGTAAACATTGTAACGGAACTTCTGCGTGTGCTTCAGTAATTGTAATATTCTCCGGATAACAATCTTTCCTAGCTTCAGTTATGGATCCATAATGCGGATACAGGTTACTATTATGCATTTTGGCTGCATCTCGAATAATATTATATTGGTATTTGGTTAATTTACCTTCCATTATTATAGATAATGCCTCATCACGCGAGAATGGCTGTATTGGCAGATCAGCTTTTTTTCGCGCATCTTTGTATTTTGTAGCACGTTCTGGCAAGGAAGCTATATCTTTTATAATATTGGCTGCGTCCACTTGATGTTCTTTTCTAAACTGCATTTGAGCAGCGTAAGATAGCTCCTCAGAACTAAAATTTGCTCGCAATTCTTCGGTCTTCCTGCGTTTGGATCTTTCACTGGCTTCAGAAAAATCAATAGATGGTCTTCCAAAATTTTCTGTGTATTTTGTAATAGTAGGGAATTCAATTCTTCCATTTAACCATGCGCGATTTGTATTACTGAAATTGTTGTAATTTCTAGCACTTCTATACCACTTGCTCTTCCATTGTGATATAAAAAGTTGTAAACTTCGCGTGGATTCTTTTGACAGTTCATCGCAGCCAATAGTCTTCATTACGTACTGATAAAGATGGTGACACTTATCCTTTAAATTAATTGAGGGACAATTTCTTAAACACTGTACAAGTTCATTTCTGGATAATGAAGTACAAATTACTTGAGAAGGTCCAGGTACTGACTCCATAGTACTTCTTAATACACTATTAGTTTATAAAGTACAAAATACCGTCGAATCAAGTCGAAACACAAAAAACACAAATTGAACAATGATTACTTTATAAAGTACGAAAAACGTCTGAACAAGTCGAAACACAAAAAACACAAATTGAACAATGATTACTTTATAAAGTACGAAAAACGTCTGAACAAGTCGAAACACAAAAAACACAAATTGAACAATTATTACTTTATAAAGTACGAAAAAACGTCTGAACAAGTCGAAACACAAAAAACACAAATTGAACAATTATTACTTTATAAAGTACGAAAAAACGTCTGAACAAGTCGACACACAAAAATACACAAAAAAACACAAATAGCACAGTGAAACTGTAAAACTTGCCGATTGTATAATCCAATTACGATACGAATGAAATCTCCAATGCAATGACTAAGCATTAACTGATTAGCAATCTGAATATTGTAATTAATTCCGTTGCCGCGACAACAAAATAAAAGAAATAAGAAAGTACATTCGTGTCGTAACTAGACTATATGTACACTGGATAAGTATTACAGTTTGTGAAAGAATCTTTTAGAACTGAAATATATTTTTAAGCTCGACATACGTTGTTTCGTATTTTATAAACTAATAGTGTATTAAGAAGTACTATGGACTCCGTACCTGGATCTTCTCAAGTAAATTGAACTTCATTAAACAGAAATAAACTTGTACAGTGTTTAAGAAATTGTCCCTCAATTAGTTTAAAAGTTAAGTGTCCCCAACTTTATCAATACGTAATGAAGACTAGTGGCTGTGATGAACTGTCAAAAGAATCCACGAGAAGTTTACAACTTTTCATATCCCAATGGAAGAACAAGTTGAATAGAAGTGCTAGAAATTACAACAATTAACAAAAAACCAAAAATACCAATAACAAAATACCAATATAATATTATTCGAGATGCAGCCAAAATGCATAATAGTAACCTGTATCCGCATTATGGATCCATAACTGAAGCTAGGAAAGATTGTTATCCGGAGAATATTATAATTACTGAAGCACACGCAGAAGTTTCGTTACAATGTTTACTGGATCATACGATTCAGAGGATATTTCGACTCCAAGAAGAAATAGGTAGCTTGGACGTTAATAGTTTAAGGTATCTTAATTTAATAGTTAAATGGGGCTGCGATGAAGCATCCGCAATAAGCCAGTATAAACAAAGATTCGAAGACTCCACTATTAGCGATTCAAGCATATTTGTTTCATCCATTGTCCCACTGCAACTGGTATCAGGTGAACCAAATAGTAAACAAAAAATTGTGTTGTGGGAAAATCACCAAACATCCTCTCCTAGATTTTGTAGACCCATTCGAATTGAGTATATACACGAGACAACCAGTGTAATACTGCAAGCTGTAAGCAAAATTGAAAATCAGATCAAAGCTTTAAATCCGACAATTGTAAAAATTAAGGACACGAACATTTCAATACGACACACATTATTATTTACCATGATTGATGGAAAAGTATGCAATGCGGTATCATCGAATCCTGCAACACAAAGGTGCTACCTTTGCCAATTGACTTGCAAAGATTTCAATAACATGGATCTAATTGCAAAACAAACTATCGAAGATAAATCAAAATTAAGATTTGGAATATCGTCATTACACGCATGGATTAGATTCTTCGAATGTTTACTTCACCTTTCTTATAATTTAGTCATCTGCCAGTGGCAAGTTCGAGGGGAAGAAAATAAGAGGAAGCGGAAAGGAGGATAGATAAAGAGGAAAGGATTCGGTACCAATAATGAAGGAAATACTGCCTGCCGATTTTTCCAAAATTCATCTGTATCGGCGAGAATTACTGAAGTGGACGAAGACATAATCAAACGTTTCTACGTAATTCTTATTGCAATATCGAGTTCATTGCCAATAAAAGTAGACCTTTTTCAAGCGTACTGCATTGAAACTGCGAAGAAATTTGTACAGCTATATCCATGGTTTCCATCATTTACTCGTGTCGTCTAATCCATTGATAAGCAGTATAAGGAAAATATCTGCTAAAAAGATCAAGGATTATCCCGAAGATGTCATTCAATTTTTTGATATACCGGATATCACCGAATCGGAAGAGGAAGAAGAATATTCTACACTATTCTTAGATAGTTAGTTAGTATTCTTAGTCTAAGAAGAGTATTCTTACACTATTATTATTTTTAAGTCATATTATTATTATTTATTCGCATAATTTGTCTTTTATTTGAGGATATTACTTTTGGCCAGAATTTCGGCGTAACTTGATACAATGAACAAATATTAAAATAACTCATAAGATCGCAATTTATCGCAGAAAAATGCAACGAATCCTGCTTCAGGAATCTTCAGAGCGTAATTTAAAAAAAAAATGGCTGCTTGATCTCGCTTTACACACAACTATTTCCTTAGGAGAAGAGAACAAACATATAGGTCTTGTATTCTCGTCTACCACAGCCGTAAAAAGTGTAATAAAGCAATAAAACCAGAGTATATATTGGTTTAGACTATATCAAATAGCTACCAATACTGAAAGAGAGAATTATAGTTTGATAATAAATTAAAAAGTTATTTGTAACTCTTACCTAAAAATGTCGCTTTACGAAAGTACCAACTTTGAGATGGAATATCTCTACGAGAATTATATAATGAAAAATGGTATTAGTGGGAAATCATACTTTGATTATTCATAAATAAAATGCAATACATAAATCCTGGAAATTAAGATAAATTTTTTTTTACTTTTGGCCAAGTTTTCGGCGAAATTTGCCACTGTGAGACGCCTCAGACAAAATTATTATTGGAACACCATGAAAAAGGATATACAGGAATTCATACAACAATGTCGCGATTGCCAAATTAAAAAACTAACTCGAATTAAAACTAAACAACCAATGGTTTTAACAGATACACCCGGTAGTTCTTTTGACAAAATAGCATTAGACATAGTAGGTCCTCTACCACTAACCAGAAAGGGAAGGAAATATATACTAACCATGCAAGATCTATTAACCAAATTTTGTATTGCAGTACCATTAATCGAAGCAACCTCCAAAACCATAGCAGATAAAATTTTGAAAAACTTGATCTGTCGATATGGCGCCCCTCAGGCAATATTGACCGACCAAGGAGCCAATTTCGTTGGCACAATAATACGCTATTTAACAAAGAAATTTAAAATCAAACATTTTAAAACAACCGCGTATCATCCGCAATCAAACGGATCCATAGAACGGTCACATCATGTTTTGACCGAATATCTTAAAACTCACGTCGATCGGAATTCAGATTGGGACGATTGGCTCGATTTAGCAATTTTTAATTATAATACCAATGTACATGAAGGTACTCGTCATACACCTTTCGAACTAGTGTTTGGAAAAATCGCACGTCAACCATCCTCTGATCCACCGATCGAGGAAAATATAGACCTCACCTATCAAGATTATTTAAGCAATCTTTTTCATAAAATTAAGGATTCACAGGAATTAGCTCGACAAAATCTTATAGAAGCGAAACAAAGATCAAAGCATTATTATGACCGCAATTTAAATCCTCAAAATTTTCAAGTTGGAGATTTCGTATTTTGTTTAAAATTACCCCAAACAGGGAAGATGTCAGACCAATACACTGGTCCGCACGAAGTACTCGAAATTATGCCTGATAACAATGTTCGGATCTTAATGTCAGGAAAGCGCCGCGTAATGCATAAAAATAGACTCAAACTTTCTAGAATAAGAGACAGCGCACATTAAATTTCTTTTTACCAATTTTTTTAATATAATACTACAATATTTATGCCTTCGCTTATATGCACATTTCAAATGGCACTTTTAGCCATCATCATTGTAATCCCCTTACCCACATACGGAACTCTTGGCCTTATCGGATCCCATTGCAACGACTATCATCTCAACGTCACCACGGCATCACTCTCAGGTATAGCGGAATGCGACCTGACCATCTCAACAACTAACATAGAGACCATTCACATACAGTATCCACAGCTGTCGGAATACGACACCACCAAGATGATACGGCGCAAGGCCAAATTCTTACTACTCCGTAATGCACTCACGTGTGACTGTAATACACAAGGGTAAACACACTTACCTGATGGATTACACATTTTGGAAACCAATATCAACCAATACGACGTCCTTTGCAAAAGGCATCGCACATCAATTAGAAGAAGAAAATAGCCAACAACATACCTCCATCGTGTATACAGTAGTGAGCAAAGACATTACAAAACACAAGAGGAATCATTAATTGATTACACTCTCATCCGCACTGAATATTCTATTTATTCATAATCAACTTGGACGTATTTCATTCTTGGACGTATTCACCATCCGTAAATTCGGAGAAGCGCCAGATTACATGGCAATGACAGCTGGAGAGATGATACACTTACAACTAGTAAAGTGTTTCCCAATCGAACTAACACTGAGGAGAAGTAATATATGACATGCTCCCAGTGCAGAGGAAAAAACGAACCTCTTTCTTCCAAAATCAAGAGTGATTATTCATTTCAAGAAAAAGCAGAAACAACAGCCTATTACCAGTGATGTACCTCATCGAAGATCCATGGATCCGATTTTCAACAAATCCAATGTCATTCCCTTCTATCGAATCAACAGGCCTTGAGTACCACTATCAGTCCCCAGAAGAAAGAAGAAATCGCCCCCACACGTAAACAATCACTTTTGTAAATTCGAATCCTATTTATTCTATGAAGGCATATCTATTTCATATTTCAGTTATACTTTATTCTAATTCTCGAATTATCATATTCTACATATCTATTTTATATTTCAATTATATTTTATTCTAATTTTCAAAATATCGTATATTACATATCTATCTTCTATTTCAATTATACTCTATTCTAATTTTCGAATTACAATATTTTATATATCTATCTTATATTTCAATTTATATTTCATTCTAATTTTCAAATTATCATATTTTAATCTCGTTCTCATAAGCATTGTAAACACTATTATAGGCACTTACCTTATTCTCTTATACCTTTAACATATATTTATCAATTATAAATTAAGTATTTCAATTCTAAGTCCATTCACGCATATACACATTTACTTTTCTTTCTCATTAGAGCATCGCACTACTAATTTATGAGAAAGAACAACCACATAGTGCTTGTTCTTTTTCCAAGGGGGGAGGTGTGACGTCCCATGAAAATTCAGTTAACAAATACTATTAATAATGCATAGCTTAAAATTCGAACTCAGGAATTTTCATGCAACGCCACATGACCACCGTACATCACACGTTAGAGATAAGAAAGCGCTGCGCTACGCGAGTCGACACGCGACTCCTCTCCGCAACGACGTCACGGGCCCAAGCGCTCGAGCCGCCCGATATCGCGACGGGAACCTGACACCCGCTCGATCTCGTGTCACACGCGTGATAATTATAAGTACATTAGTAAACATAGAGAATCTTCAAGGGAAAGATAAAGGAGTAACATTTTCATTGATCAATAGCAAAGTACCTAAAATCCAACTCTACTTAATAATAATCTAATTAGTCCCTTTACTAACCCTCGAAGATCCTCAAATTAGTTATTAAGAGTTCGACCATTATAAATCTACCATAAAAACGCCAAATTAACGTGAAGAATACACCACGAAAACGCAATATCAAAGGAAACGGATGCAACCCAACACGCAGAACAGAAAACCAGACTCAAGAAGAAATCGGACTCAAGAAGACGCAAGATGAACCCTGAAATCCGGCCCACACAATTCAAAACCAGTAGATAAGGCACGAACAGACAGTCCGCTAGAACCAAGATTCCCAGCCGCATCAGCAACCCCCACAACACCACCCTTTCCACGAAAAGACCAAGATTTTGCAAACGATGCACTGGACCTACGACACCAGCAGCCAATCAGAACCTCACAAAACTACGCCACCAGGCCCCCACCAGGGAAAATTACGACTCTTCACGACTTTAAAAGAGCGATCCTCGCCACCCATCAACACAGTATCCTGAAAATCTTCACGAGTTACCAGTTACTAGTGCGTCTTTACCTAGTCCATCGTTAATAGTATCACGTGTATTCCAAACCATAAAGGAACATTAGCGGCGACCGACTCCTTGTTCTACTACTACTACTACTACTACTTGTACAACGATTACTACTTCTAAATAAACGTGAGTAAAGAGCGTAATTCTATTGTCATATGTACTGGGGTAACTCCGTGATAGGATCTCTGTCACATCAACCCTATCGTCAATCCAATCCTATTTCAGTTCACCACCCTACCTTTATTACATACAATAAACAAATAGACTTTTTACCCTTTTTTTACGGAATTGTTCTCATTTCAAACCTGCAGACCCACTGCAAATCGTGCAGACCCATTGCACTCCTGCAGACCCATTGCAAGCCTGCAGACCTACTGCAGATCGTGCAGACCCATTGCACACTTGGCAGATACGTTGCCACGAGAACGATACCGAACAAAAGGCGAATCTTAAATTGACATAAGTTAGTCTTCCGAACGTTCCATTGATTAACCAGCCGATGAAAGGCAGGTCTCAACTTCTTAATTCATTTACTCATCCACACTTCATTGCGATTCCTCTCCCTTCGATCTCTTGGCCGCCCACGGTAGACGAGGCGTAGGTCTCGTGACCAAAACAGGCCAAATCTTTAAACCGTCCGGGTAGGTGTAGATTGACAACACGTTATCGGCCCTCACCCGAGACGTGACAAAACACAGAAACATCTACATTGTAACGCTGCTATGTTGCATCGCTCTGTCTCACTTCGCAAACGCGTTATCCTTTATTTCGCCTGCTTGTGGAGAAGACAAATAAGACTGGGCAAGTCGAGGCGAAGTTGCTAGCGAGACGCATGGACTCCTCACCAATACTAATGCTATCGAAGGAACGACGTGACAAAAGCAGCGAGCGAAACGTATCGAGAGCGAGTGAGAAAGAACTCATGTGCGAGCGAGGCAATGCAGCTACATAAAAGATATCTTATGTTTCAGTAGAGCTGTACGATTCCCGTGTTATGTCCTTCAATGCTTTCTCCTAATATAAAAATCTTGACGAAATCTTACGTCACTTTACCTATATCGTCGTGCGATAATTGGGGCTAAGGAGACCGTTCCGCTAAATTCTTTATCAGCAATCAAATTCCCACTTTGCCCGTCTGCCATCCCCGGTGTATCCATCTTTTATTGTACCGCAGAAAAGATGAAGCTCGCGATGAAAAGAAAAACGTTTACAATTATTAAAAATAACTGATGTTTTTCTGTTACATTGAAATGAACATGCCAATTGTATAAAAATTTAAATAAAAAGTTCAAAACAGCGGGTAAAGGCCTATTTGTATCGGGTCAGAAATTAGTTGACTGACGTATCGTTTTTTTACATTGAGCCTTCGCTTTTCCAAATCCCATTTACAATTTTTTTGTGGCGCTAAAAACAAAACCAATGGAAGTAATGCATATACATATGTATATGGCAGTATGGATAAATCGCATCCATGTAGTAACGGTGTAAGAGGTAGCGGGCGTCCGCGTGACGAAGTAATCGAACGCGACAACGAAGATAAGCACATAGCGGAGACCGGATTAGAGGGAGAAAGCGCACGCCGAGGAATCGTGGAAAGCAGCTTAAATGTTTTACATTTTTTCCGGAAAACTGAAAATATTATGAACAAAATAATTTGTGGATAAACAAAAGCACTTCAACTTTACCGTATAATTTTTGTTCATATTTTTCCTATCAGTTTTTACGGTTGAGGGGTAATTAAACGTGGTGGAAAACACATTTTAACGAAGTAATTCAAACGAGTTCGAAGTAATACGAACTCATTATGTTCATAATGAATGAACATAAAATATATATGTACATATTCCGATATCACGCGTTATTAGTTTTTCTATGACACCACAATGCAGTATTTTTAAAGAAAAAGATTGCATCACTCAATTAATCGCAACTGAAAAGTCATCATTTAGTCATTAAAACGAAGTCACCTTCGAATTCATAAAAAGGAACATGCGGGAAGGAAAATATCTGGTATATATATATATAATATCCTCTCTATAGGAAAATAACTGCTATCAATAGCAGGGTGATGTTATTAGATATTGTTTCTTACATCAGTCTTTCGTACTTAGAATTGAATAATAATATGATCGAAGTTCAATAATGCAGATTTTGAATTTTTCCCTTTGTATGTCACACTGTGGGCCGGTACAAAGGGCTGATCGGTACCATGACGTATATTCCTTATCGAAGAAATAATCTCGGCGAGGCTTTGTTAC